>OW388294.1:52859585-54153598 GCA_936450465.1 Gibbula magus | reverse complement strand
ACAACCTTGTCCCTTTTTTCACTCATCCATGTAATAAAGGCATTTTGCTAGGTCAGAGGCGTTGAACCGGTAATTAATTACCTGTCGGTCATAATGAGTTAAGACTTATGTGATGGGTCAGTTGAATACACATGTTATGTAATACCAAGGCAAGCTCGTTTAAAAGACAGGTTGTTCTGATAGGATATACACAGATCTGACATATCATATATCTGTAACCTGCAATCAGTTGTGTATAAATCATCAGCCTTGGTGACTCTTGTATTGTGGGCAATAGTAGTCAAATGATCAAACACTTACTGTCTGAAACACGCTCCTTTAGCCAGACATTAGTGTTTTCAAAATGTCATTTAATTCAAACTTCAACAACGCCAATAAATATTTCCAAGTCAACATGTCACCAAAGTCCATCTTTTAAAAGTCAACAATTCACTAAACTCAAAATGTTTTCTCAAGGTCAATATTTCACCAAAGTCAACATATTATTAAAGATAAACTTTTACCAAAGTCAATCAATATTTTCCAAGTCAACATGTCATGAAACTCGAGATAACTTTTCAACGTCAACATGTCACCAAAGTCAATATCAATACGCGAGTTTTAATGATTATAGTTTATGTTTGCATATCAGCCCATTGTTTGTCATATCATTAGTAAATATCACAGAACATGTTGAGCTATTGGTACTGCAGAGTACAGGTGGTTACCATTGCAAAGTCAAATGGTATCAGTTCACGAAAATGCACGTCACATGTTGTCATGATCTCCATAAGCCTAGTAAAATTCAAATTACTCGTGCTGTAATCCCAGACTTGCTCCAGCCTCAATGTTTAAGAAGTTAATGCTTGGCCAAAAAACGTGACATTTACGGTAACTGGGATATTGGCCGATTGTACGCTAAACAGTTTGCAAGGACTGTAAATTTGCTCGTGGAACACCGAAAAAGAATGCAATACCTGAATTATTACCAATATGAGACCCATAAAACCATTCTGAATGAAATTCTAAATGACGTCATAACGTCAAATCAACTTCAGCAAAGACAGGGGTTTTGCATCAAACACCTTCATGGGAGTGTTTGCAAAAGTTCCAAATGCATTTAAAAGACATCGGGCCCTTCATCATCTGAACAGGAATGTGACTGTTTTCCCAGAGAATGACTGTGGCACAAGATAATACTCTGTAGAAGTTCTACACCAGTATTGACTTTTCGTTATGTCTGCATGTTGTTCAACACGTTAATTAACATTATGTCAACAAAATTTCAATGCTCTTATTTGCTCTAAATTTGCTCAATACAGTGTTATCATAATTACGAAACTGTTACAGTGGACTCGCGTTTCTTTTGCTGTTCAGTATATATAAATATAAATACATGCCATTTAGATAGTGAACAAATGCCACACCCACACACTCAGAGAAAGCAATTATCGCCAGTACTGACCGTACCAACAGCTTACCACACGACCACCGGGCCTTTTTCACAGTTGCCTTTCTCTGAGGGTATGGCTGAATCCTTATTGAGATTTGCGTGTTTTATTATTATTATTTCAAAATACTTTGATCATCTTTTTAGCGCAATCAAATGTCACCAAATTTTGCAGGCTAGTAACCCTTGCCCTGGAATCGGAAATGTCCTATTCTGGGTCCAATCAGCAAAAGTCATTAAAGGTCCAGTTCGAATCTAAACTTCGATTTTTAACATGGGAGAAATGTTCAAAATGCATCTAGAGACTTGCCACTTATTTCAAAAGATGCGCATTGGCAATGTGGACAGAATAGTGAATCATGACGAATTCGTAGGTCACGTGGTTTAGCCGCCATATTGTTTTTTTGCACTTTTGAAAATTTCCCGACCCCATTCATCTTTGACAATCTTCTCCTCTGAAGATATAAATATTAGAAAGTCGCTATATGCACATTCTGTAGCTGAAGCATTATTTATAGTGGCTATCTCATCTAGGGCTCAAATTCAGAATACTTTTTTCACAGTGGGTACTTGAAATCTGACAATTTTGAAAAAAGTGTAAATTTCAAACCTCAATATCTTAAAAACTAAACAAGATAAGTTCACTAAACCGTCACCAAAATATGGCCAACAGTATTCCCCCTCGATTAGGTCAAAAACGCTTTTCGGCTATATAATAACAGATTTTTTTCTATTTCGAAAAAACCGAAAATGTGGTGAACTTTCGCAAATTTGAGGGTACGCATCTTCAAAAATCTTCTCCTAAATAACGGCAACAAATACAGACACATATTATAGCTTATTGTGAAACTGAAATACTGCTTTATATGAATCTATAAACCGAAGCTCTACAATGAACCGTTTACGGGTTACAACATGTTAAAAATAGAACATTTTGAAAAATGAATTTTCAGCCTTTGAATCTAAAGGGACATAACTCAGAAATAGTTTGATTTGTAATCTAATTCTTGCCATCTGTTCAAGAAGGTTACCTTAACAACTCCACTACAAATCATTATCATATAAAAGTTGATAGCTTGGGCACAATTTCCTCAGTTTCAAAGAAAATTGCAATTTGACGATTTTGCGATTTTTCTTCAACCAATAAAGATACAAACATGATTCCTATATGATTTCAAAGCGGATCTGTAAAAGTTCCAACCTTACAGTCCATTGAATATTGCCATTTTTCGAAAATCGTCATGTTTAACAAACTTCAAACGAACACAGGTGCTTAATTGAATAAGCTATTGACGCATAGTTAACACCTACGTATGCACAATTTCAAGAGCAGCGACACTTATGTTGAACAATAATTTCCGTATTTTCACAGCTCCATATTTCACAGCCGTACAATATAATAGGGGTAATCATGAGAAATGTTTTGAAAGTATACAATTGTAAATGTTGATGAACTGAATCCAAACAGTGAAATGATGGAGGAGATGGTAGTAGATTGTAGATGGTAAAGTTACACAAATTGAGGTCAGAAACTGTTGGAAACCTCACCGCCATCATAATATCCCCCATTTGTTATCCCACCGGTATGTAATACCGTGGGATGAAGTCGTCGCCCTGTCCGTCTGTCCGTCCGTCCGTAATCATTTCATTTCGTTTCCGTAGCAGAACTCGAAAACCGTTCATGATATCGTTCTGAAACTTTCCATGTGTATTACCCACCAACTGAAGTGGTGCCTTTTGATAGTTTCAGATTTCTGAAATTATTTTTTTTCGTTTTCCATAGAAATATGTTGGATTTGGACTTTGTTCAGACAGGTTCGTTTCCGGAGCACAGCTCCAAAACTATTGATCATGATATCCTGAAACCTTACATGTGTATTACCCACTTACTTAAGTGCTGCCTTTTGATAGTTTCAGATTTCTTAAAAAACAAAATGTCCGAAACATGTTGATTTGGACTTTGTTCGGAGATAGGTCTGCTTTCGGAGCAGAACTCTAAATCCCTTCATCATACCTGAAACTCAGCATGTGTATTACCCACTAAATGAAGTAGTAGATATACAATTATCTTTCAAAGATGTGTTTAACAAATTATTTGGGACCGGTGGGATAAGTCATCTTCTGAAGACTTTTGTTAAATAATACAAGTACTATAGTGTTTCCACCAACGACGTGTCAGGTTGTTGCTCACTTGGTCGAATCCTCAAACGTTCATACATGTGCTTTGTCTTTCAGAACGATATACGTGAATGCGTATAAGTGTGCACCTGGCTACAGATCTAAAGATAACAATGGATGCCCTTTTGGTGAGTTATTTATTACAAGAATCCTGATTCATAAAGGTTTCGTTTTAACATTATTCAAGTATACTTTAGCATGGTCCGGAAACTACAGTGTCCACAAAATATGGCATTTCCAAAACAAGTATACAAGCATATAACAACACACGTATGAACACATTCAGAAAACAAATATGAAAGCAGTGTACACAAAACAATGAAAGTATTGTACAACAACAAGTATGAAAGTCTTGTACACAACAAATAGGAAAATATTGTACACAACACATGACAGTATTTTAAACAAAAGATATGAAAGTATTGTACACAACAAATATGAAAGTATTATACACAGCAAGTATGAAAGTATGGTACACTGTAAGTAGGAAAGTATTGTACACAGCGAGTAAGAAATTATTGTACACAGCAGATATAACAGTATTGTTCACAAAAGATGTGTTAGTATTGTACACAGAACGTATGAAGGTATTGTACACAACAAATATGAAAGTATTGTACACAACAAATATGAAAGCATTGTCCACAGCAAGTAGGAAAGTAGTGTACACAAGAAAGTATTGTACACAATCATGCAAGCATTGTACACAACGAGTAGGAAAGTATTGTACACAAAAAAAGTATTGTGCACAACAAATATAAAATGCATGCTCCACAACAAATGTGTAGGAAAGTATTGTACACAACAAGTAGGAAAGTATTGTACACAACAAGAAAGTATTGTACACAAGTATGCAAGCATTATACACAACAAGTATGCAAGCATTGTACACAGCAAGTAGGAAAGAATTGTACACAACAAGTAGGAAAGTATTGTACACAAGAAAGTATTGTACACAGCAAGTAGGAAAGCATTGTGCACAACAAGTAGGAAAGTATTGTACACAACAAGTAGGAAAGTGTTGTACACAACATGTAGGAAAGTATTGTACACAACAAGTAGGACAGTATTGTACACAACAAGTAGGAAGGTATTGTACACAACAAATAGGAAAGCATTGTACACAACAAGTAGGGAAGTATTGTACACAACAAGTAGGAAAGTATTGTACACAATCAAGTATTGTACACAGCAAGTAGGAAAGTATTGTACACAACAAGTAGGAAAGTATTGTACACAACAAGTATGCAAGCATTGTACACAACAAGTATGCAAGAATTGTACACAAGAAAGTATTGTACACAAGTATGCAAGCATTGTACACAACAAATATGCAAGCATTGTACACAACAAGTATGCAAGCATTGTACACAACAAGTAGGAAAGCATTGTGCACAACAAGTAGGAAAGTATTGTACACAACAAGTAGGAAAGTGTTGTACACAACATGTAGGAAAGTATTGTACACAACAAGTAGGAAAGTATTGTACACAAGTATGCAAGCATTGTACAAAAAAAGTAGGAAAGCATTGTGCACAACAAGTAGGGAAGTATTGTACACAACAAGTAGGAAAGTGTTGTACAAAATAAGTAGGAAAGTATTGTACACAACAACAAGTAGGAAAGAATTGTACACACCAAGTAGGAAAGTATTGTACACAACAGGTAGGAAAGTATTGTACACACCAAGTAGGAAAGTATTGTACACAACAGGTAGGAAAGTATTGTACACAGCGAGTAAGAAATTATTGTACACAGCAGATATAACAGTATTGTTCACAAAAGATGTGATAGTATTGTACACAGAACGTATGAAGGTATTGTACACAACAAATATGAAAGTATTGTACACAACAAATATGAAAGCATTGTCCACAGCAAGTAGGAAAGTATTGTACACAAGAAAGTATTGTACACAATCATGCAAGCATTGTACACAACGAGTAGGAAAGTATTGTACACAAAAAAAGTATTGTGCACAACAAATATAAAATGCATGCTCCACAACAAATGTGTAGGAAAGTATTGTACACAACAAGTAGGAAAGTATTGTACACAACAAGAAAGTATTGTACACAAGTATGCAAGCATTATACACAACAAGTATGCAAGCATTGTACACAGCAAGTAGGAAAGAATTGTACACAACAAGTAGGAAAGTATTGTACACAAGAAAGTATTGTACACAGCAAGTAGGAAAGCATTGTGCACAACAAGTAGGAAAGTATTGTACACAACAAGTAGGAAAGTGTTGTACACAACATGTAGGAAAGTATTGTACACAACAAGTAGGACAGTATTGTACACAACAAGTAGGAAGGTATTGTACACAACAAATAGGAAAGCATTGTACACAACAAGTAGGGAAGTATTGTACACAACAAGTAGGAAAGTATTGTACACAATCAAGTATTGTACACAGCAAGTAGGAAAGTATTGTACACAACAAGTAGGAAAGTATTGTACACAACAAGTATGCAAGCATTGTACACAACAAGTATGCAAGAATTGTACACAAGAAAGTATTGTACACAAGTATGCAAGCATTGTACACAACAAATATGCAAGCATTGTACACAACAAGTATGCAAGCATTGTACACAACAAGTAGGAAAGCATTGTGCACAACAAGTAGGAAAGTATTGTACACAACAAGTAGGAAAGTGTTGTACACAACATGTAGGAAAGTATTGTACACAACAAGTAGGAAAGTATTGTACACAAGTATGCAAGCATTGTACAAAAAAAGTAGGAAAGCATTGTGCACAACAAGTAGGGAAGTATTGTACACAACAAGTAGGAAAGTGTTGTACAAAATAAGTAGGAAAGTATTGTACACAACAACAAGTAGGAAAGAATTGTACACACCAAGTAGGAAAGTATTGTACACAACAGGTAGGAAAGTATTGTAAACAGCAAGTAGATAAGTATTGTACACAAGACAGTATTGTACACACGTGTGCAAGCATTGTACACAACAAGTAGGAAAGCATTGTACACAACAAGTAGGAAAGTATTGTACACAACAAGTAGGAAAGTATTGTACACAAGAAAGTATTGTACACAGCAAGTAGGAAAGTATTGTACACAACACGTAGGAAAGTATTGTACACAACAAGTATGCAAGCATTGTACACAACAAGTATGCAAGCATTGTACACAACAAGTATGCAAGCATTGTTCAAAAGAAAGTATTGTGCACAAGTATGCAAGCATTGTACACAACAAATATGCAAGCATTGTACACAACAAGTAGGAAAGCATTGTGCACAACAAGTAGGAAAGTATTGTACACAACAAGTAGGAAAGTATTGTAAACAGCAAGTAGATAAGTATTGTACACAAGACAGTATTGTACACACGTGTGCAAGCATTGTACACAACAAGTAGGAAAGCATTGTACACAACAAGTAGGAAAGTATTGTACACAACAAGTAGGAAAGTATTGTACACAAGAAAGTATTGTACACAGCAAGTAGGAAAGTATTGTACACAACAAGTAGGAAAGTATTGTACACAACAAGTATGCAAGCATTGTACACAACAAGTATGCAAGCATTGTACAAAAGAAAGTATTGTACACAAGTATGCAAGCATTGTACACAACAAATATGCAAGCATTGTACACAACAAGTAGGAAAGCATTGTGCACAACAAGTAGGAAAGTATTGTACACAACAAGTAGGAAAGTGTTGTACACAACATGTAGGAAAGTATTGTACACAACAAGTAGGAAAGTATTGTACACAAGTATGCGAAGCATTGTACAAAGAAAAGTAGGAAAGCATTGTGCACAACAAGTAGGGAAGTATTGTACACAACAAGTAGGAAAGTGTTGTACACAATAAGTAGGAAAGTATTGTACACAACAAGTAGGAAAGTATTGTACCAAGCAAGTAGGAAAGTATTGTACACAACAAGTAGGAAAGTATTGTACACAACAAGTAGGAAAGTATTGTACACAACAAGTAGGAAAGCATTGTACACAACAATTAGGAAAGTAGTGTACACAGCAAGAAGGAAAGTATTGTACACAACAAGTAGGAAAGTGTTGTACACAATAAGTAGGAAAGTATTGTACACAACAAGTAGGAAAGCATTGTACACAACAAGTAGGAAAGTAGTGTACACAGCAAGAAGGAAAGTATTGTACACAACAAGTAGGAAAGTGTTGTACACAACAAGTAGGAAAGCATTGTACACAACAAGTAGGAAAGCATTGTACACAACAAGTAGGAAAGTAGTGTACACAGCAAGAAGGAAAGTATTGTACACAACAAGTATGCAAGCATTGTACACAACAAGTAGGAAAGTATTGTACACAACAAGTAGGAAAGCATTGTCCACAACAAGTAGGAAAGCATTGTACACAACAAGTAGGAAAGTATTGTACACAACAAGTAGGAAAGCATTGTACACAACAAGTAGGAAAGTATTGTACACAATGACAAGGTGTGAAGACAGATCATGTACGTGTACGTCACTGTTACAGCGGTGTGCGATGGTGAGACCAACCCCGAGGCGTGCAACATCGACTACACGACGTCACACATCAAGTACAGTACTGGAGTCACGCAGTACTCTAGCGGCGGCTCGTGCGACCTCCCTGGAGTGTGCAGCAACTGCAATCGCGGCTTCTACAACATCGATGCCAGATGTAAAAGTGAGTGAACATTTGCTGAAAAAAAATCGATTTGCTGGATATTGTTGATGATTGATAGATTGTAAACACAGACATGTATACGTATATATTACATAACAAGCGTATGAATAATTATAACCCTTTGGATAAACCTTAAGTGGCCATTAAGAAATAGAATGTATAATGTGTTTTGTGCACTGACAACTAAACGGTATATATATATATATAAACGCAAATACATATATGCAAACATGTAAGTGTTAACATACATGTATTGTAGATCAATAGCATCTATAAAGCGAGTTCAATGTATATATATATATTTATTTTTATTTTGTTTGAATCAAATTCAGGCAACGCGTGTGGCTCTCTTTAATTCTTGAACTGATCAAAAACCTAAAATTGAAAAGGGTAACCTCCCTTGATATCTGACGAAAAGCTCCCTACCGCGTTTTTCTGATTTACAAGGCGCCGAGATTTTTTAACAGACATATAAGCCTGTACCTGAGATGATACTAAAATTAGTGAAGTATGTGCAAATAACAGATCAAAGGGGTAATAAATTTGTCACATGGTATTTTGAATGGGTAAACGGGACTTAAAACCAAGTCCTTGTTAAAACCATTGAAACCTCAAAGTGCCTTCCATGTCCGTACACTTATTCAAATCCCGTGACATATTAATAACATCTGCAATATGATGTTGGGCAGAAGTCCTCAAATTATGTTAAAATGTCTAATGACAATGTACCTGATAAAGAAATGTCCGACCCGTCTAAAATAAGGGGTTGTTTGTGATTCCAGTGTGTGCGGCCATCAGTCACTGCGACCTGGAGGAGTGTACGACCCCGTCTGATCAGACATGCAGCCGCTGTGAGGGCGTGGTACTGGACATAGTGGGACACAGAGCCTACAAAACCAACGCCGACAAAACATCCTGTATCAGTGAGTGGCCACTCTCAATAAGGTCTATCGGTTGCATTACAGAGAATATATCCCTCAAATTCTTCTGACAACTTCTTATGTTAACGGTATCAACGTCAATGTAATGGTTCTTTCGAGCTGAACAGCATCAGGTGAATACAATGTGTACCTAAATGAGAGATGAGGTAAAGAGTCCTCACAGCCCCACGGACCATACATATCCACACATACCTACATACTATATCCGTATCACTAGTTTAATTACAATTCTAAGAGTACTAATAGAGCATGGGCCATAAAGATGAATAATTTCATATGTTAAGACTTGCATTTGTCCCTGGGACAAACGATTAGGACACTTTATTCCAATTGTTGAGTGGATGATTCTCTATGTTACAGAGACGTGCTCGTGGCGAGGAGACAGCACCCACTGCTACCCGGGCACCTGTCCCCAGGAACTCGCCTCCAGCTGCAGCTGCTCCTCCGGCTTCTCCGGGGACAAATGTCAAACAAGTAGGACATCCCTGCCGTAGAGAACGTATTCAGACACGTATTCCTGAGTGTTGTAGCTAATCACGTTTTGGTAGTTACCATTGATGTTTCTCCTTCACCATAGTCCCACTCAAGCACGAGCGTCAGTACCCAAACACTGTACTGACCAATAGAGAACTGTGTCTCTCACGTGTTAGAAACTGATATGGAGAAATGATTAAATCCAAATTATAAACCAACATCGCAACGAAAAAAAACACCTGGACGAAAGTAGAGGGTAGACGATTACAAACTTTTACATTCACATGTGAATGTCATTCATTGTAATATTTCATATTCTATTAATGAAACTAAATTCATCACATTCGTTATTTTCTTATAATCGCATCTGAAGCCGATGCAAGCTGTTTGTAGCAAGGTACTAGAGAAATACCCTTTAGAATGATGAGTGCAATGCTCCTCTGTTCTCCAAAACTAGTGGACATGTTTACATAACTTCAATAAAAAATCTTACATTAATGTATCGTGTATATCAACAGTGACAGAGAGGCCCAGCATAAGTTACAACATGCTGCGGTTAACGGCGAGTAATGGGGACACAGCTGAAGCTCCCCCAGACGCCAACAGTGGTTCCCCCCAGGACACGAGCTGGACTAACATCGTCTCCCCTGCATCTATCTACTATGAGTTGACTGCAGTGTACAAGATGAGTGTAGCACCGCCACCTAGACATGTTTTTATTGAGGATTTCAGTGTCGGCATCGTGGGTGCATTCGTCAGTGTTGACGTGAAAAGAGGTGAGACCGTTTCCAAGATGGTTTACGTCAAGCTAGTTAATCAAGGAGGTTGTTGATGACGTCTGTATAACGTGCGTGTGTATTGCAGGAGCATCTACTGTTAAGACACAGACGATTTCAAAATGCAGTGGGGCGAGTAGAGATAACCCGGACACAGACGGGTACCACTGTACAGGGAGCCCCTCCCCCTCCACAGTGCTGCCCCTCCCTCTTGAGCACCGTGACACGTATGTACAATGTGACACGACGACTTTACTTACACCGTGACACGTATGTACAATGTGACACGACGACTTTACTTACACCGTGACACGTATGTACAATGTGACACGACGACTTTACTTACACCGTGACACGTATGTACAATGTGACACGACGACTTTACTTACACCGTGACACGTATGTACAATGTGACACGACGACTTTACTTACACCGTGACACGTATGTACAATGTGACACGACGACCTTACTTACACCGTGACACGTATGTACAATGTGACACGACGACTTTACTTACACCGTGACACGTATGTACAATGTGACACGACGACTTTACTTACACCGTGACACGTATGTACAATGTGACACGACGACCTTACTTACACCGTGACACGTATGTACAATGTGACACGACGACTTTACTTACACCGTGACACGTATGTACAATGTGACACGACGACCTTACTTACACCGTGACACGTATGTACAATGTGACACGACGACTTTACTTACACCGTGACACGTATGTACAATGTGACACGACGACCTTACTTACACCGTGACACGTATGTACAATGTGACACGACGACTTTACTTACACCGTGACACGTATGTACAATGTGACACGACGACCTTACTTACACCGTGACACGTATGTACAATGTGACACGACGACTTTACTTACACCGTGACACGTATGTACAATGTGACACGACGACTTTACTTACACCGTGACACGTATGTACAATGTGACACGACGACTTTACTTACACCGTGACACGTATGTACAATGTGACACGACGACTTTACTTACACCGTGACACGTATGTACAATGTGACACGACGACCTTACTTACACCGTGACACGTATGTACAATGTGACACGACGACTTTACTTACACCGTGACACGTATGTACAATGTGACACGACGACTTTACTTACACCGTGACACGTATGTACAATGTGACACGACGACTTTACTTACACCGTGACACGTATGTACAATGTGACACGACGACCTTACTTACACCGTGACACGTATGTACAATGTGACACGACGACTTTACTTACACCGTGACACGTATGTACAATGTGACACGACGACCTTACTTACACCGTGACACGTATGTACAATGTGACACGACGACTTTACTTACACCGTGACACGTATGTACAATGTGACACGACGACTTTACTTACACCGTGACACGTATGTACAATGTGACACGACGACCTTACTTACACCGTGACACGTATGTACAATGTGACACGACGACCTTACTTACACCGTGCATGCTGCTATACCTGAGAACAAAATCCGTGCTTTAAATATACATAGCTAAGCATCCTTAAACGCGTTACTCTTGTTACAGAGTTCATCGTGCATGTAAGCACCGAACATTGAATAGATTTACTTTCACGACAGTTGCCACCCATGTTTGTTACGATTCATGATAATCCAATTTATAAACTAAAAATGGATTTCAAATGGGAAATTTAGTAAGTACGACGACGTAATTTATGGTAAATAATTATGATTCACAAATATTTTGTATTGCTTATTTGTACAATGTCAAATTTTCCAAGATAGATGTTCATATTTATCATCATCCACAGCCTAGAGTTTAGGTTTGGAGCGAGTAATGGCGGGAAGGTGAAGGTGCGAAACAAGGAGAGCAAGAAGCTGTCCCAGTTCTACTACATGGGCAGATCCGTGGAGAACAGTTTCACCCTGTCCGTGGACCTGCTCCCGCCCACCCACTGCACACTCACACCCGCTTGTGAACGCACCATGCTTGAGGGGGACGACCTTCTGACAACAGTAACCACACTCGGTTCTCCTTGTTGATTTGTCGATTGTCCAATGGGAACTCGGGTTCCTCATCCATCAATATAGAGAAATGCACGCTAACCTTTAAACAATGGAAACAAAATGCTTACTTTATTCTTTTATAAGTTTTATAAGGAATTGAATACAATACATCTTATGTCTCAGTAAATACAATTCTTACAAGACTTGAAGTTATGTCACGTTCCTTGTATCTGCAGAGCGAGGTGTCTGTGAGGTGGAGTGGTTGGCAAGACTCGGACTCCGGGCTGGAGAAATACGTGCTGGAGGTGCACGAGCTGCATTCAGTGGCCGGCCGTCTTCAGGAGCGGGCTGTCATACATTCCCTCGCATTACCTGCCTCCACGGTACGTCACTGCTCACTGTTCATATCCATAGTACGTCCCTCATACAATCCCAGAGTCGAAATGTAAGACTAAAAATACCCAACGCTGTCAACAACAACGGTACGTCACTGAAATTATTGTTAACTACTTGTATCAACGTAACATATGCTCACTCACCCACCCACACTGTCCACATTGATGGTACGTATGCTCACTCACCCACCCACACGGTCCAAATTGATGGTACGTTTGCTCACTCACCCACCCACACTGTCCACATTGATGGTACGTATGCTCACTCACCCACCCACACGGTCCAAATTGATGGTACGTATGCTCACTCACCCAACCACAAGGTCCACATTGATGGTACGTATGCTCATTCACCCACCCACTCTGTCCACATTGATGGTACATATGCTCACTCACCCACCCACACGGTCAACATTGATGGTACGTATGCTCACTCACCCACCCACACGGTCCACATTGATGGTACGTATGCTCACTCACCCAACCACACAGTCCACATTGATGGTACGTGTGCTCACTGACCAACCCACACTGTCCACATTGATGGTATGTATGTTCACTCTCTCACCCACACGGTCCACATTGATGGTACAAATGCTCACTCATCCACCCACACTGTCCACATTGATGGTACGTATGCTCACTCACCCACACACTGTCCACATTGATGGTACATATGCTCACTCATCCACCCACATGGTTCACATTGACGGTACGTATGCTCACTCATTCACTCACACGGTCCACATTGATGGTATGTATGCTCACTCATCCACCCACACGGTCGACATTGATGGTACGAATGCTCACTCACCCAACCACACGGTCCACATTGATGGTACGTATGCTCACTCATCCACCCACACTGTCCACATTGATGGTACATATGCTCACTCACCCACTCACACTGTCAACATTGATGGTATGTATGCTCACTCATCCACCCACACGGTCCACATTGATGGTACGAATGCTCACTCACCCACTCACACTGTCCACATTGATGGTACGTATGCTCACTCCTCCACTCACACTGTCCACATTGATGGTACGTATGCTCACTCATCCACCCACATGGTCCACATTGATGGTACGTATGCTCACTCACCCACCCACGCCGTCAACATTGATGGTACGTATGCTCACTCATCCACCCATACTGTCCACATTGATGGTAAGTAAGCTCACTCATCCACCCACACGGTCCACATTGATGATACGTATGCTCACTCACCCACTCACACTGTCCACATTGATGGTACGTATGCTCACTCATCCACCCACACGGTCGACATTGATGGTACGAATGCTCACTCACCCAACCACACGGTCCACATTGATGGTACGTATGCTCACTCATCCACTCACACTGACCACATTGATGGTACGTATGCTCACTCATCCACTCACACTGTCCACATTGATGGTACGTATGCTCATTCATCCACCAACACGGTCCACATTGATGGTACGTATGCTCACTCACCCACTCACACTGTCCACATTGATGGTACTTATGCTCACTCATCCACCCAAACGGTCCACATTGATGGAACGTATGTTCACTCTCTCACCCACACGGTCCACATTGATGGTACAAATGCTCACTCATCCACCCACATTGTCCACATTGATGGTACGTATGCTCACTCACCCACTCACACTGTCCACATTGATGGTACGTATGCTCACTCATCCATCCACATGGTCCACATTGACGGTACGTATGCTCACTCATTCACTCACACGGTCCACATTGATGGTATGTATGCTCACTCATCCACCCACACGATCGACATTGATGGTACGAATGCTCACTCACCCAACCACACGGTCCACATTGATGGTACGTATGCTCACTCATCCACCCACACTGTCCACATTGATGGGACATATGCTCACTCATCCACTCACACTGTCCACATTGATGGTACGTATGCTCATTCATCCACCCACACGGTCCACATTGATGGTACGTATGCTCACTCACCCACTCACACTGTCCACATTGATGGTACGTATGCTCACTCATCCACCCACACTGTCCACATTGATGGTACGTATAATCACTCATCCACTCACACTGTCCACATTGATGGTACGTATGCTCACTCACCCACTCACACTGTCCACATTGATGGTACGTATGCTCACTCACCCACTCACACTGTCCACATTGATGGTACGTATGCTCACTCACCCACTCACATTGTTCACATTGATGGTACGTATGCTCACTCACCCACTCACACTGTCCACATTGATGGTACGTATGCTCACTCACCCACTCACACTGTCCACATTGATGGGAAGGTATGCTCACTCACCCACTCACACTGTCCACATTGATGGCACGTATGCTCACTCATCCACCCACACTGTCCACATTGATGGTACGTATGCTCACTCACTCACCCACTCTGTCCACATTGATGGTACGTATGCTCACTCATCCACCCACACGGTCCACATTGATTGTACGTATGCTCACTCATCCACCCAAACGGTCCACATTGATGGTACGAATGCTCACTCTCCCACTCACACTGTCCACATTGATGGTGCGTATGCTCACTCATCCACTCACACTGTCCACATTGATGGTATGATTGCTCACTCATCCACCCACACTGTCCACATTGATGGTATGTATGCTCACTCATCCACCCACACGGTCCACATTGATGGTACGAATGCTCACTCACCCACTCACACTGTCCACATTGATGGTACGAATGCTCACTCATCCACCCACACGGTCGACATTGATGGTACGTATGCTCACTCATCAACCCAAACGGTCCACATTGATGGTACGAATGCTCACTCATCCACCCACACTGTCCACATTGATGGTACGAATGCTCACTCATCCACCCACACTGTCCACATTGATGGTACGTATGCTCACTCACCCACTCACACTGTCCACACTGACGGTACGTATGCTCACTCATCCACCCAAACTGTCCACATTGATGGTACGAATGCTCACTCATCCACCCACACGGTCGACATTGATGGTACGTATGCTCACTCATCCACCCAAACGGTCCACATTGATGGTACGAATGCTCACTCATCCACCCACACGGTCCACATTGATGGTACGTATGCTCACTTATCCACCCACACTGTCCACATTGATGGTACGTATGCTCACTCACCCACTCACACTGTTCACATTGATGGTACGTATGCTCACTCATCCACCCAAACAGTCCACATTGATGGTACGAATGCTCACTCATCCACCCAAACGGTCCACATTGATGGTACGAATGCTCACTCATCCACCCACACGTTCCACATTGATGGTACGTATGCTCACTCACACACTAACACACTTTCCACATTGATGGTACGTATGCTCACTCATCCACCCATACTGTCCACATTGATGGTACGTATGCTCACTCACCCACTCACACTTTCCACATTGATGGTACGTATGCTCACTCACCCACTCACACTTTCCACATTGATGGTACGTATGCTCACTCACCCACTCACACTGTCCACATTGATGGTACGTATGCTCACTCACCCACTCACACTGTCCACATTGATGGTACGTATGCTCACTCATCCACCCACACTGTCCACATTGATGGTACGTATGCTCACTCACTCACCCACTCTGTCCACATTGATGGTACGTATGCTCACTCATCCACTCATACTGACCACATTGATGGTACGTATGCTCACTCATCCACTCACACTGTCCACATTGATGGTACGTATGCTCATTCATCCACCCACACGGTCCACATTGATGGTACGTATGCTCACTCACCCACTCACACTGTCCACATTGATGGTACGTATGCTCACTCATCCACCCACACTGTCCACATTGATGGTACATATGCTCACTCATCCACTCACACTGTCCACATTGATGGTACGTATGCTCACTCATCCACCCACATGGTCCACATTGATGGTACGTATGCTCACTCATCCATCCACACGGTCCACATTGATGATACGTATGCTCACTCACCCACTCACACTGTCCACATTGATGGTACGTATGCTCACTCATCCACCCACATGGTCGACATTGATGGTACGAATGCTCACTCACCCAACCACAAGGTCCACATTGATGGTACGTATGCTCACTCATCCACTCATACTGACCACATTGATGGTACGTATGCTCACTCATCCACTCACACTGTCCACATTGATGGTACGTATGCTCATTCATCCACCCACACGGTCCACATTGATGGTACGTATGCTCACTCACCCACTCACACTGTCCACATTGATGGTACGTATGCTCACTCATCCACCCACACTGTCCACATTGATGGTACGTATGCTCACTCATCCACTCACACTGTCCACATTGATGGTACGTATGCTCAATCACCCACTCACACTGTCCACATTGATGGTACGTATGCTCACTCACCCACTCACACTGTCCACATTGATGGTAAGGTATGCTCACTCACCCACTCACACTGTCCACATTGATGGTACGTATGCTCACTCATCCACCCACACTGTCCACATTGATGGTACGTATGCTCACTCACTCACCCACTCTGTCCACATTGATGGTACGTATGCTCACTCACCCACTCACACTGTCCACATTGACGGTACGTATGCTCACTCATCCACCCACACGGTCCACATTGATGGTACGTATGCTCACTCATCCACCCACACGGTCCACATTGATTGTACGTATGCTCACTCATCCACCCAAACGGTCCACATTGATGGTACGTATGCTCACTCTCCCACTCACACTGTCCACATTGATGGTGCGTATGCTCACTCATCCACTCACACTGTCCACATTGATGGTATGATTGCTCACTCATCCACCCACACTGTCCACATTGATGGTATGTATGCTCACTCATCCACCCACACGGTCCACATTGATGGTACGTATGCTCACTCATCAACCCAAACGGTCCACATTGATGGTACGAATGCTCACTCATCCACCCACACTGTCCACATTGATGGTACGTATGCTCACTCATCCACCCACACTGTCCACATTGATGGTACGTATGCTCACTCACCCACTCACACTGTCCACACTGACGGTACGTATGCTCACTCATCCACCCAAACTGTCCACATTGATGGTACGAATGCTCACTCACCCACTCACACTGTCCACGTTGATGGTACGTATGCTCACTCATCCACCCAAACGGTCCACATTGATGGTACGAATGCTCACTCATCCACCCACACGGTCCACATTGATGGTACGTATGCTCACTCATCCACCCACACTGTCCACATTGATGGTACGTATGCTCACTCACCCACTCACACTGTCCACATTGATGGTACGTATGCTCACTCATCCACCCAAACAGTCCACATTGATGGTACGAATGCTCACTCATCCACCCAAACGGTCCACATTGATGGTACGAATGCTCACTCATCCACCCACACGTTCCACATTGATGGTACGTATGCTCACTCACACACTAACACACTTTCCACATTGATGGTACGTATGCTCACTCATCCACCCACACTGTCCACATTGATGGTACGTATGCTCACTCACTCACCCACTCTGTCCACATTGATGGTACGTATGCTCACTCACCCACTCACACTGTCCACATTGACGGTACGTATGCTCACTCACCCACCTACACGGTCCACATTGACGGTACGTTTGCTCACTCACCCACTCACCCTGTCCACATTGACGGTACGTATGCTCACTCATCCACCCACACGGTGCACATTGACGGTACGTATGCTCACTCATCCACCCACACTGTCCACATTGACGGTATGTATGCTCACTCATCCACCCACACTGTCCACATTGACGGTATGTATGCTCACTCACCCACCCACACGGTCGACATTGATGGTACGTATGCTCACTCATCCACCCACACTGTCCACATTGATGGTACGTATGCTCACTCACTCACCCACTCTGTCCACATTGATGGTACGTATGCTCACTCACCCACTCACACTGTCCACATTGACGGTACGTATGCTCACTCATCCACCCACACGGTCCACATTGATGGTACGTATGCTCACTCATCCACCCACACTGTCCACATTGATGGTACGTATGCTCACTCACCCACTCACACTGTCCACATTGATGGTACGTATGCTCACTCATCCACCCAAACAGTCCACATTGATGGTACGAATGCTCACTCATCCACCCAAACGGTCGACATTGATGGTACGAATGCTCACTCATCCACCCACACGTTCCACATTGATGGTACGTATGCTCACTCACACACTAACAAACTTTCCACATTGATGGTACGTATGCTCACTCATCCACCCACACTGTCCACATTGATGGTACGTATGCTCACTCACCCACTCACACTTTCCACATTGATGGTACGTATGCTCACTCACCCACTCACACTTTCCACATTGATGGTACGTATGCTCACTCACCCACTCACACTGTCCACATTGATGGTACGTATGCTCACTCACCCACTCACACTGTCCACATTGATGGTACGTATGCTCACTCATCCACCCACACTGTCCACATTGATGGTACGTATGCTCACTCACTCACCCACTCTGTCCACATTGATGGTACGTATGCTCACTCACCCACTCACACTGTCCACATTGACGGTACGTATGCTCACTCACCCACCTACACGGTCCACATTGACGGTACGTATGCTCACTCACCCACTCACCCTGTCCACATTGACGGTACGTATGCTCACTCATCCACCCACACGGTGCACATTGACGGTACGTATGCTCACTCATCCACCCACACTGTCCACATTGACAGTATGTATGCTCACTCATCCACCCACACTGTCCACATTGACGGTATGTATGCTCACTCACCCACCCACACGGTCGACATTGATGGTACGTATGCTCACTCATCAACCCAAACGGTCCACATTGATGGTACGAATGCTCACTCATCCGCCCACACTGTCCACATTAATGGTACGAATGCTCACTCATCCACCCACACTGTCCACATTGACGGTATGTATGCTCACTCATCCACCCACACGGTCCACATTGATGGTACGTATGCTCACTCACCCACTCACACTGTCCACATTGATGGTATGTATGCTCACTCACCCACCCACACGGTCCACATTGACGGTACGTATGCTCACTCACCCACTCACACTGTCCACATTGACGGTACGTATGCTCACTCATCCACCCACACGGTGCACATTGATGGTACGAATGCTCACTCACCCACTCACACTGTCCACGTTGATGGTACGTATGCTCATTCAACTACGGTACACCACTATCTATCCCCATATTTTCACTCACCGTCTACATCGACGCACAACACTTATTTATGTGATTTATAAACTGCTGTAATTCCTTCGCATTGTGCGTCGAAATTTTCAGTACAAGAAGCTGCGTCAATGAGCTGACGTAAACTTGGTGTAAAATGATTTATTTTGGCTAGCTTTATACAATTCGTTTATGATTTAACTCGCCAAATCCTTCATTGAAAGGTGTGTTTTTTAAAAGACAGTTCGTTTAAACGTCTTGCAGCTCAGTGCGAGTTACACGCTGACCAGTGTGGGGGTCTATGGGCTGACACTCTCTGCATATGACAAGGCTGGTAACCACAAAAGTGCCAGAAGAATAGTCATGTATGATTCAACATCATCAGTGACGGTACACACTGACAGCAAGTTGTGGGCGAGCACGAGTTCCAGAGACGCGCCTGACTGGCAGACGAGTACCTCGAACATGGTGTGGGACTGGAGCGGCAGATACACGAACACTCTGCACCACAACAACGGGTGGCTCCTCCCTGTGGCGACCGTCAGTGGAGTCAGTACAAACTACGACGACTCGGAAGGAGACAGGACATTGGCTGCAATAGACAATATTCAAGGTTGTTCCTTCCACATCTTTTACACACGATATATCATACAACTTGGACCAAGTTGGCCACCATCATTCAGCTTTTATAATGTAACCTGGGTGAAAGAGTCATGATATCTGGTACATGGACACATTTTAAAAACTATTTTTAACAAGGTTAAATAAACTATTTCAACAACAAAGACATCAACAATGAGCTAAATGTTTCACTGAATAAGATCATGTCGCAAAACACGAATTATAATCCTTCATTTACCAATAATATAATTACCATAACTATTTTAATTACATATTGCATTTGGCAAATATTAGGCTGGAAAGAAATGAACGAACAAATAAACATGATCCACAACATTCGCAATGTTAGTAAATTGAATGCTAATCTAGAAATAAATGGAGGCTCGGGTGACACTGGTACAAAGATGAAACCTGTTACCGTATTACCCCCCTGAGAAGCATACAACTTACAGTATATCTGTATTTGTGTACCTGGCAGGTATCGTCAGCATATCCACAGCGTTCTTGGTAGATCACTCCGGAGGATCGTCTATCGAGTCCACGCCACCAGACTCGGCTTTCAGCAGTCAAGGTTTGAGACAGTCCCAAACAATAACGCCGAGTCTAGTGGACGGTGACACAGTCAGATTCTGGGTTCGAGCCTGGGACATGATGTCGAAGATGAAGGAGGAAAGTCGGACAGTGCACATCGACACCTCGCCCCCCATAATAGACGATCTGTGGCTTACCCGGGGAGACCGCCTTAACCTCAGTGTCCACTCTCTCGAGGACCTGACCGCAATGACGTGAGTACTTACAGTCGGGCTCTTGTCTTGTAACACTCACGGTTGATGTCTGTAATTGTCATGGCCATGTCGACTTGTTAATTAAGATGTATGTTTAAATAGTTTGTATTCCCATGTACCACCGTTAGTGGTTTTACGAAATATAAATTGAATAACTCAGTGTCTACAACAAAATGTATTTGCTTAGCCTATTTGACTGAATACAATAAATGCACTAGGGATTGGCATTGTTTACGTTACAGCTTTGAGTGGATCGCGTATGACGTGCACAGCGGACTGGAGGCTGTTTCCTGGAAGATACAGGACAGATTTCAGAATGGAGGCATAACACATGGAGTCCAGCATCTTACTGCACAAGGGGAAACACGTGTAAGAGGGAGATAATAAAGTATAAGGGATATAATGGCCAGGACTTACTTCCAATAAACACTATTTATTAGACTCCTTAAGAACTGTGTTATCCGTATTTCAGTGAAACATTAGGTCAAGTACTGATGGCTTTCAGTACGTTTGTAAACTGTACACTTTTTGTTTTTCTTCTTCTCAAAAACACTGCCTCAAGACAGCAGATATCTTGTGTAAATATTCCTTGGCCATTAGCTATTCTAAGTTGTAGATTTGGTGATTCTATGGCCCAAAATAAGGGTCACAGGGGGCACGACCTGAAAGTCAAAACTCGTCTTCTCCAGAAGCAAAAACTTTAGAAGCTATAATATTGTTTAAAGGCTTTTTGGCCAATAGAGATTACAATTTGTAGATTTGGTGACCATGTGACCCTAAGTAAGGACCACAGTGGCCACAACATAAAAAGCTGTTTTGTCTTATTCTCCAGAACAAAAAGTCCCAGAAAGCTGAAGTTTTCTCACTCCTCAGCCGATGAGGATTATAAATTGTATATTTGTTGACCCTGTGGTTCCAAAAAAGAAGCTTAAAAAGCTGAAAGCAGACATCATGGCCGATGTTGATTATAAACTCTAGATTTGTTAATCTCTTACAGCAAAAACCTGATGTACTACAGAGCCATTGGCTCTATGTTTACTTTCAACAAATGTGCCAGTTTAAGATACTAATTAATATGAATATGATCATTTTAAACCACCAGTGTACATATAGTGATATATATATATAACCATATAAAAGAGAGATGCTGGAGGTAGATGAAGATTACACGATGTTGTCTGCAGGACCTGGACGAGTGCACGAGCCGGTACGCGGAGTCCGCCAGGGGAGCTAACTGCTACTGCACGCCTGCTACAGGCTGCTACCACAGACACTTCCACGTTAAGCCGTCTCTCGTCGACTCCACCAGCTCTCATGGGGGAATATTCACTGACAAATATAAAGGAGTCCATGATGCGGATTATCACATCGAAGTCACTGTCACAAACCATGCAAAACTCAGCGCCACAAAGGATTTTAAGGTATATAAACACATAACGACTATCAACCAGAAGAAATTGATTTAACTTTGAACTGATGATACTTTAACAAGACTCGATCAGTACTATTTTACTTCATAGATGTATAGTTTTCAGAATGTGAAGTTGGTGTCTTTCAAGTTACGGCACATTGTCTTGCAGATATCGATAGACTCGAGCCCACCACTGCCCGGGCACGTGCATGAGGGGTTGCCTGGACAGGTGGACGTGGACTACCAAGTGGACACCAACATACACGCACACTGGGACGGATTCTTCGACAGGGAGAGTGCAGTCCAGTTCTACCAATATGGATTTGCGGAGACGTGCTTGGGAAAAAACGACTTTTCTTTCCAATCTCCCTCTGATCAGGTAACGTTAAGTCTTCGTTCAGATCAGTTCTAAATTAAGTCTCCTTATTTTTAATGTCTTGCTTTAACTGTTGAGAATTTTTGCGCAGGTTTTCGAAACATCCTCAACAAAGGCTTCATGGAGGGCGCCGAAGTCTGGACGCTATTATGTGACTGTGCTTGCTTACAATGGCGGTCTGTCTGCTTCCGCCCCAATGTGTTCAGATGGAGTGACCATTGACACAACACCTCCGAGCGTCAGCGAGGTTACAGTTCAAGACGCACGAATTGTTGGAGGCTTAGTGAAAACATCAGAAGGCTCAGTATGGACCATTGATAATCAGAGAAGACGATCTCGGGTATCATCGCCAGATGTAGACTGTAGGTAAGGTCACGGTTTAGTCAGGTTAGCACAAACTGAAAGAAACTGTTCAAATGTTTTGTAAAAACTTCACTCTTGTCCTTATTACTTTAATTGTTATGTTTTTCCTTATTCATAATTTTCAACATGGGGTAATTCTCAAAATATGGAGCAAAAATGGTAACAATTTATATATATTCATAATGTGACAAATTTTAACCCAAATTGCAATTTTTCCAGTTGTGTTATACCTGATTTCAAGGATTAGACTTACAAATTATTTCATATATGCAACATTTGGTGTTTTTTCGAATCTTTGTACCTTAAATTTTGTCCGTTTCTGAACTAACAATGGTCAGAGGTCACTGTTTGCATCTATAGATATGAAACTCCCCATGACAAAAAAGAAATTCCATGTATTAAGTCTAACAGCAGTTGTATGAAAATATTTCAGTTAGAACATAGTAACACAGATTTGCGTCAGTGATGTTACCTTGTACAATTTTAACTGATCCAAGACTTAGCTCTCTTTGATGAAGTGAAAATAATGAGTTCTCCATTTAAAGCACTCCTTGTTCTAAGTGATACATTTTTTAATTAGTGTTGTCAAAATAAAATAAAGTCAAGCAGACATTTATAAAGTGACTGCACCTGACGAGTATGACTTTTCAGTGTCAGTGATGTTACCAAATTATCTGAAATGTATAATACTCTTTGAACATGTTTGTCAAAAGGGAACATGCCTTCATGAGCCTCTAGTTCAGGTTACTTTCACATTTTGCTTTGGGAGTAACCATTGTTCATACTCAGTCCTTTACTTGAAAGTCGTCAGTGATGTTACCGTCAGGGATGTTATCTTTTAATTAGTAACATCACTGGCAGAGAATGGTAACATCACTGACAAAGAATAACTTATTTTGGGATATGTCTAACGAAAGTAAATTTTCATCCTTAGTGGCATGCCATAAGATAGCGATATGTCCTACAGTTTATAAAAAATATCACATCAAAGAAATGTCACTTAAACTAAAAGGTACAAAGTGATATATCAATTATGGTAACATCACTGACATAAAAAGTAACATCACTGACAAATCAATTATATTAATTTTTGAAAATGAACAAATATTACTTTAGATATACAAACGGCATGCTATTTATTGCTTGGAACAAGTTTTACTTCCTTTTAGTGTGATTGATAGTATTCATACGATAACATGTTAAAAATGCCCTCTTTAATATACGTGGGTCGATTTCTACAGCCCCTACCCAAACTGCTGGACTGTTACTGCGATTATGTGGACAAATTAGCATGGACAAAAAACGAAAGGTTGAAATGGTCATTGTCAATATATCCAGTTTACACACACTTTCATTTTATTTTAAACATTTTGCACTTCTGGTGAAGATAAAAATCGATAACTTGTTCATAAACGTATGATATTTTCCATCCAAGCAAATCAAAGAACACTATTAATTGGTAATGAAAAAGCCTTTCTTAACTCATCTGGTTTCCATGGTGTAATGGTTAGATCACTTGACAATGTACTGTACATCAGTTGCTATTAATATAAGTTTATTATGTCACACATGAGACATGTATCTTTAGTCCACAAGTTGCAATGCTCCTTACACGTCTGTCTTGTTATTGATTATATCATTTCAGTTTTTATGTTACGGTGCAGGTAATTCCTGTTGGCACGGCATACTTGATTAATTCTTTTTAAGGCAGGAAATGTGTATCTTTAAACATCAAATAATATGTCCTTTATACTAATGAATAGAAAGTAAACAAACACATTATCTGTGCTGGGATGATGTGTTCTGTTATTATTTTCATTTAATGTCAGTGATGTTACCTTTCAAATCTGTGATGATATCTTTTATGATGAAGTTATAATTTCTAGTAAAATACCAATATAAATCCATCTTTGAGCACCTGACCATCCACCTTTTATATGAATGGTTTCAACACTGCCTTATCTTCAACAGAATTCTTAACAGTGTTCACTGTGTCCAATCCTGTCAGTGATGTTACCCTTTATTAATGATGTATGGAATTATTATTAAGAACCCATTAAAAGTTCATCAATTAACATTTGACAATCTAAACATTACATTAACATACGAAAAATTGGCAATACCGAGTCTTTCCCAGTATCATTTTTATTTTAAAAACATTTATTGCAATGTATTGATGTTACTTATTTGTCAGTGATATTACCTTATTGTGTGCAAAATTATGATTTCTAGCATATTTGACAATGTTGGGACTTCAGACAGTCTGGCTTTTTAACACTAAATAATAAACTGTTCCAACAATGCTTCATTTATATAGTACATTTAATGATAATCAGTTTAAAAACTTATGATGTCAGTAATGTTACCTTTCCTGTCAGTGATGTTACCAGTTATCAGTGACGTTACCACCAACAAAATCCTTTATTTTGAAATAAAAATAGGGAGAAACACAAGTCGATCACACCTGTTACTGTATTACAAGTGGATCTTGTCAACCCCCTAAAGTGTAGTTGGTATTTATTGAACTTAATTTGCTGTCTGTACAAATATTGTTGTACCCTGTTAAATTTCGAGTTCCACAATTCGTAAGTACCTTCTTGAAATTAGAAATTAAAAAAATACTTTATTATTAATTTTCTTCTGAAAACTCCGAATACACCATACATGTTTTGTTCAAGCAGAATAATGTACTAAAATAATTGATCAGTTATTAAGACAAACTTAAAATTTCATTGGTAACATCACTGACATAAATTCTCAACTCAGTATGTTTAAAAGTAAATATTTTTTTGTCGAAAGAGATTGAGATTGCATTATCTGTATTCAATATCCAATGGATGTCTTGTTCAAACTGTGAAATTTTAATTGAAACGGAGAAGGATTTTATTTTTGTTATCACATCCATCAAATTGTTCCATTTTCTGAGAATGATAATTAAGGGCGGTTTTATGTGCGGAAAATGTTTATAAAACCGCTATGAACTGTCCAATAAACCAATGCCCCGTGTTTTCGTGCCCGCAGGTCTAAAGCAGCAGAGATGCGTCTGGACCTTCTGTCTGACTTCCCACTCCACCTCCTGCAGAACGGAAGTATACGAACCATACCTAACCAGGACTGCTCCGTGTTAACACCTTTACCAAACACCTTCTTCAAAACATGTTACTTACGGAAAGACTACGAGGCGAGTTTAACATTAGTACAATGTAAACATTTCTGCTGCATACCGAAAGTGTGTTCACCTTCATGGGTATCTTAGTGCAAATATCATGTAAATTGACGTTCATTGTAACGACAATGAATCATCGTTAATCAATGAGTAAAATATCTGTTTTCTCAAACGAATCCTGTGATTGCCACATCAGTGGTGCATGTTTATGAAATGTGGCATAATGAAATAGACAGATGGGGTCAAATTTTGAAATTTCAAATTTCAATAATTATCAAATAAACGTTATCATATCAACTAAATGAGAACAATTTCATCACAATGAATTGATAAGTATAGATAAATAGAGAAATTGTATGATGTATGTTTGACCAAGGTGATCACTTACTGAATATTTCACAGAAGAAAATAGAAAAACTGTAGTTTTGAAAAGATTGACCCCTGGTCACTTCAAAGGGCTGCCAAAACTCTAAATGTTTACTATGAGGTATCAAATCAGATTATATTATGGAACACTGAACTATCTTCGGTAAGCAACTGTATGCCAGTACCTGAATAGAAGGTTGGCCTTCGATGTCTCAAATGTGTAATGCCTGCAACTGACTGATTATTGACTGTGGTTAGTTGTATGTGAACTGGACCGGGGGAGACGAGGAGAGCGGGATCTACGACTACGAGGTGGGTCTGATGTCTGATGCTTCCGGTGACTCCGCCCCCGATCTGCTGCCCTTCATCTCCACACAGCACCACACTCACTTCCAGACCTCACACCCACTCCTCGCCCAGGCACAGACCTTCTACATCGCACTCAGAGCTACCAATAGGGCGGGTCTCTCCACCACCAAGGTACCACTATCTTCTAGTCTTCTCACCAATGCAGACTGAATTGCATCCAATACGTACAACTGTTGTGTGTATTATATATATATATTTCCCACCAGGTACTTGGTCCAGTCATCGTCCACACGCTGGCTCCATCGTTCACTGGGAGCATAACGACGCGCCTGAATGGAGACTATCTCATAGCTGGTTGGGGCGCCTCAGCTTTCTCAGACCCGGAGACGGATCATATCAAGTATGAAATCGCAGTTGGTGAGTGTCACTTCGACAGTTATTAAGAATAAGTGATTCTGTTGAAATAACATCAGAACATGGTCCCTTCATGTTTCCCAGGTACACAGCTGTTGTCAGGTGTAGTGCGTCCTCTCCGAGCCGTGGAAGGTGGAGGGGGCTGTACGCTGAGCCGGCCGCCTACGTGTGCAGCTGTGCCCATCAGCGAGCTGCACTGGGATCTGCACCACAGCTACACCTACTTCCTGTCAGTCAGAGTGACCAACCTGGTCGGTCTATCCACTGTAGTTCGTTCTCAACCCTACTTGCATGATGTTCGACTGCCAGTACAAGGTGTGGTCCTCGACATTGGTCCTGAGGGTGAGGAGGACATCTTAAACACGAATGTAGGTATTTGGTGGCGTTTGACTTAGTAATAATTGTTTGGTGAACGAATTGGATATTTAAGCAATTGTACGGAACCACCCATATTATAACTGCAAATGTTTCGTTCAGAGTATGGTTGACACTGACCAGCAACTGTCTACATCAAGTCTGTCTGCAAGATGGCATGGCTTCCAGTCGGCTGGACAGAGCGTCACCTACAGGATGGGTGTGGGCACAACGCCCTTGGGAACTCAAGTCAGACCCTTCGTCAGCGTTGGCAGTCAACTTCAGTTTACTATCATTGGTTTGAAACTGGAGGAAAATCAAGTACGTTTATCAATTTACTTCACCACAAACATCAAAGTATTCAATCACTATAACGTCCATTGAAATAAATTCTGAACACATTATACTTTGTTGGTGTCCACTCTCTCTCTCTGAATGTGAGCATACTCATATTCCAGAAATACTTCATCACTGTCGAGGCCTCAAGTAGCGCCGGGGAAACGTCTTCGTCATCAGATGGAATTTCTATCATCAGGCACGATGTGGATATGTCTCATATCATTATCCGAGATGGACCATGGTGTAAACAAGGTATGACTGATTCATACAGATTGTTGTTTACATGTCCAGTTGTTGTCCTTTCCTTCCAACGATGAAAAGAATAAATAAAGTAGTTACAAAACGCGTTCAGGTACACACCTACTGAACAATGACACTGACATTTCTTCCAGCAGCAGGTTCAGCGCCGAGTTCTCAGGATCAAGCTGTGAGTAGATAATTGGTCAATGATATTGATTTGTCAATATCCTTGTATTTCTCTATTTTAGTTTTTTCTTCCGAATTGTTATTCATGAAAGTCTATTTCTGTTTTTTAAAGATGCATCCATTGTGTTTCATTAAATATTATTTGGCTTTAATTCGTTCCAACTCACCATATGTGCTGTTTACAGTACAAAAAAAATTCACCCAGCTTGGACATTCATCCCAAATCGCCAAATATATCATAATTACTAGTTTCCAATTAAAATCGAATAACATACTTATGCATGTGTAAAAACCGAAACTCCACGTCCAATTTACATGCACATTAGTTATATGACCTATTACACATTATCAAACCTAATTTTTCATTTTGTCTATTATAAATAAGATTCCAAAATTACGTTTGACTCATTGGCGCGCGTCAATATACTGAGTCGACTATCATCAAAATGGTAGTTTTCGGTAACAGTCGATATTTCTCGATGAAGTAACACCATTTATAATATATTTGGAATATGTGACCCCAAACAACACATGTACCGTCAACACGTTCATTAGTGTAACACTTTATCTTCATCATTAGTGTAACACTTTTATCTTCATCAGTAGTGTAACACTTTATCTTCATCAGTAGTGTAACACTTTATCTTCATCATTAGTGTAACACTTTTATCTACATCATTAGTGTAACACTTTATCTTCATCATTAGTGTAACACTTTATCTTCATCATTAGTGTAACACTTTCATCCTCATCATTAGTGTAACACTGTATCTACATCATTAGTGTAACACTTTATCTTCATCAGTAGTGTTACACTTTTATCTTCATCATTAGTGTAACACTTTATCTTCATCATTAATGTGTAACACTTTCATCTTCAGCGTTAGTGTAACACTTTTATCTTCATCATTAGTGTAACACTGTATCTACATCATTAGTGTAACACTTTATCTTCATCATTAGTGTAACACTGTATCTACATCATTAGTGTAACACTTTATCTTCATCAGTAGTGTAACACTTTTATGTTTGGTATTTTATTGTTACCGTCAGTTATCGTCAGTTTAATATCGCATGTAATATTCACCTTGGCACAGGAAGCATTTTATTAAAACTTTAACCTTGACCTTAACTTTTGATTAATCAGTGATAGAACTTTTATACTTGACGTGTGCATCTCTGACGATGAGACTTTTCAGATGATTCTGTAAATTGTGAACTTAACCTTGGCACAGGTAGAATTTTACGAAAACTGTAACCGTGGCCATTACATTTGAAAACTAATGACAGATATAACCTCACATGAGGAAGAAGTACTAGTACGTGCAGTTACCTCTAGATATGATATATGGCATTCTGATACTATATATACTATGATTATATCCGGGAGCATCAGTGTTTAACAAACACATCATGTTTTCTAGTGGTCATTTCTACCCGTGATGTACAGCGCCTGGTCATGTTTACTTGTTAACTTGTAACTTCTTATATATGTGTGTATGTTGAACTAGACCTGTGAGTCGGACACTGACTACCAGAGCTCGACATCGGTGTACACAGCTCACTGGATGCGGTCTGAGGCAGACACAGAGCGGTACCCGGATGTGAGCTGGAGTCTGGAGGAGAGGCTGCCGCACTCAGGTGAACACATCATATAATTTCTCAGAGAAACCATACTCAAGTCGACAGCACAGTAATACAATAAGATAAAATCATGAGATTAACACTTTGTACATTATATTAACTTCCCCCAAAACGACAGCATATGCGCTACTCAACATTATACAGTGGTAGTTAATCTTCAAATGGTAGTAAATGTTTTATCTTCAAATTGAATCGAAAAGGTTTTTATGTTAGCTTCTAAATGGAGGACCGTGCGTGTCTATGGGCGTGTTGGCCGGGTGTCACGCCTCTACACAGGCAATGCTCAACTCTCTCCTGGCTCCATGTATCGAGCTGCGGTCAGATTCTGTGCGGGACTGGTCTGCTCCACGCCCACATACAGTGACGGAACAACAGTCATCCAAAGCCCACCCGAACCCGGTACCATCATTATCGAGCACCTGCAGCAGGGAGACAACTCCCAGGTGAGTCTGAGTTAGCAGCTTGTGAGTCAGTCTGTGAGTCAGTGTGTTAGTCAGTCTGTTAGTCAGTGTGTTAGTCAGTCTGTTAGCCAGTCTGTGAGTCAGTCTGTTAGTCAGTCTATTAAACAGTATGTGAGTCAATCTGTGAGACAGTGTGTTAGTCAGTCTGTGAGACAGTATGTTAGTCATTCTGTGAGTCATTCTGTGAGACAGTATGTTAGTCATTCTGTGAGTCAGTCTGTGGGACAGTATGTTAGTCAATCTGTGAGTTAGTCTGTGAGACAGTATGTTAGACAGTATGTGAGTTAGTCTGTGAGACAGTGTGTTAGTCAGTCTGTGAGTTAGTCTGTGAGACAGTATGTTAGTCATTCTGTGAGTCATTCTGTGAGACAGTATGTTAGTCATTCTGTGAGTCAGTCTGTTGGACAGTATGTTAGTCAATCTGTGAGTTAGTCTGTGAGTCAGTATGTTAGTCATTCTGTGAGTCATTCTGTGAGACAGTATGTTAGTCATTCTGTGAGTCATTCTGTGGGACAGTATGTTAGTCAATCTGTGAGTTAGTCTGTGAGACAGTATGTTAGACAGTATGTGAGTCAGTCTGTGGGACAGTATGTTAGTCAATCTGTGAGTTAGTATGTGAGACAGTCTGTGAGTCAGTCTGAGTCAGCCTGTGAGTCAGTCTGTAAGTCAGCCTGTGAGTCAGTCCTTAAATCAGTCTGTGAGTCGGTCTGTGAGTCGGTCTGTGAGTCAGATTTAGTTTGTGAGTCAGTCTGTGAGTCAGTATGTGAGACAGTATGTTAGTCAGTCTGTTAGTCAGTCTGTGAGACAGTATGTTAGTCACTCTGTGAGTCAGTCTGTGAGTCAGTCTGTGAGTCAGTCTGTGAGGCAGTCTATGAGACAGTATGTTAGTCAGTATGTGAGACAGTATGTTAGACAGTATGTTAGACAGTATGTGAGTCAGTTTTTGAGACAGTATGTTAGACAGTATGTGAGTCAGTCTGTGAGACAGTATATTAGTCAGTCTGTGAGTCGGGCTGTGAGACAATCTGAGTCAGCCTGTGAGTCAGTCTGTAAGTCAGTCTGTGAGTCAGTCCTTAAATCAGTCTGTGAGTCGGTCTGTGAGTTAGTCAGTATGTGAGCCAGTCTGTTAGTCAGTTTGTGAGTCAGTCCTTAAAATCAGTCTGTGAGTCGGTCTGTGAGTTAGTCAGTATGTGAGTCAGTCTGTGAGGCAGTCTGTGAGACAGTATGTTAGACAGTATGTGAGTCAGTTTTTGAGACAGTATGTTAGTCAGTCTGTTAGTCAGTCTGTGAGACAGTATGTTAGCCATCTGTGAGGCAGTCTGTGAGTCAGTCTGTGAGGCAGTCTGTGAGACAGTATGTTAGTCAGTATGTGAGACAGTATGTTAGACAGTATGTTAGACAGTATGTGAGTCAGTTTTTGAGACAGTATGTTAGACAGTATGTGAGACAGTCTGTGAGACAGTATGTTAGTCAGTCTGTGAGTCGGGCTGTGAGACAGTCTGAGTCAGCCTGTGAGTCAGTCTGTAAGTCAGTCTGTGAGTCAGTCCTGAAATCAGTCTGTGAGTCGGTCTGTGAGTTAGTCAGTATGTGAGCCAGTCTGTTAGTCAGTTTGTGAGTCAGTCCTTAAATCAGTCTGTGAGTCGGTCTGTGAGTTAGTTAGTATGTAAACCAGTCTGTGAGGCAGTCTGTGAGACAGTATGTTAGTCAGTATGTGAGACAGTATGTTAGACAGTATGTTAGTCATTCTGTGAGTCAGTCTGTGGGACAGTATGTTAGTCAATCTTTGAGTTAGTCTGTGAGACAGTATGTTAGACAGTATGTGAGTCAGTCTGTGGGACAGTATGTTAGTCAATCTGTGAGTTAGTATGTGAGACAGTCTGTGAGTCAGTCCTTAAATCAGTCTGTGAGTCGGTCTGTGAGTCGGTCTGTGAGTCAGGTCTGTGAGTCAGAGTTAGTTTGTGAGTCAGTCTGTGAGTCAGTATGTGAGCCAGTCTGTTAGTCAGTCTGTGAGGCAGTATGTTAGTCATTCTGTGAGGCAGTCTGTGAGTCAGTCTGTGAGGCAGTCTGTGAGACAGTATGTTAGACAGTATGTTAGACAGTATGTGAGTCAGTCTGTGAGACAGTATGTTAGTCAGTCTGTGAGTCGGGCTGTGAGACAGTCTGAGTCAGCCTGTGAGTCAGTCTGTAAGTCAGTCTGTGAGTCAGTCCTTAACTCAGTCTGTGAGTCGGTCTGTGAGTTAGTCAGTATGTGAGCCAGTCTGTTAGTCAGTTTGTGAGTCAGTCCTTAAATCAGTCTGTGAGTCGGTCTGTGAGTTAGTCAGTATGTGAGCCAATCTGTGAGGCAGTCTGTGAGACAGTATGTTAGTCAGTATGTGAGACAGTATGTTAGACAGTATGTTAGACAGTATGTGAGTCAGTTTTTGAGACAGTATGTTAGACAGTATGCTAGTCAGTCTGTGAGACAGTATGTTAGTCAGTGTGTGAGTCAGTCTATGAGTCAGCCTGTGAGTCAGTCTGTAAGTCAGTCTGTGAGTCAGTCCTTAAATCAGTCTTCGAGTCGGTCTGTGAGTCGGTCTGTGAGTCGGTCTGTGAGTCGGTCTGTGAGTCGGTCTGTGAGTCAGTCCTTAAATCAGTCTGTGAGTCAGTCTGTGAGTCAGGTCTGTGAGCCAGTGTGTTAGTCAGTGTGTTAGTCAGTGTGTTAGTCAGTGTGTTAGTCAGTGTGTTAGTCAGTCTGTTAGTCAGTTAGTCAGTCTGTGAGTCAGTATGTTAGTCAGTCTGTTAAACAGTATGTAAGTCAAACTGTGAGACAGTGTGTTAGTCAGTCTGTGAGTCAGTCTGTGAGCCAGTATGTTAATCAGTCTGTGAGACAGTATGTTAGTCATTCTGTGAGTCAGTCTGTGGGACAGTATGTTAGTCATTCTGTGAGTCAGTCTGTGAGACAGTATGTTAGTCAATATGTGAGTTAGTCTGTGAGACAGTATGTTAGACAGTATGTGAGTTAGTCTGTGAGTCACTCTGTGGGACAGTATGTTAGTCAGTCTGTGAGTCGGTCTGTGAGACAGTATGTTAGTCAGTCTGTGAGTTAGTCTGTGAGACAGTCTGTGAGTCAGTCTGAGTTAGTCTGTGAGACAGTATGTTAGTCATTCTGTGAGTCATTCTGTGAGACAGTATGTTAGTCATTCTGTGAGTCAGTCTGTGGGACAGACAGTATGTTAGTCAATCTGTGAGTTAGTCTGTGAGTCAGTATGTTAGTCATTCTGTGAGTCATTCTGTGAGACAGTATGTTAGTCATTATGTGAGTCAGTCTGTGGGAAAGTATGTTAGTCAATCTGTGAGTTAGTCTGTGAGACAGTATGTTAGACAGTATGTGAGTCAGTCTGTGGGACAGTATGTTAGTCAATCTGTGAGTTAGTATGTGAGACAGTCTGTGAGTCAGCCTGAGTCAGCCTGTGAGTCAGTCTGTAAGTCAGCCTGTGAGTCAGTCCTTAAATCAATCTGTGAGTCGGTCTGTGAGTCAGTCTTTGAATCAGTCCTTAAATCAGTCTGTGAGTCGGTCTGTGAGTCGGTCTGTGAGTCGGTCTTTGAGTCAGGTCTGTGAGTCAATATGTTAGTCAGTCTGTTAGACAATATGTGAGTCAGCCTGTGAGACAGTATGTTAGTCATTTTCTGAGTCATTCTGTGAGTCAGTCCTTAAATCAGTCTGTGAGTCAGTCTGTGAGTCAGGTCTGTGAGTCAGAGTTAGTTTGTGAGCCAGTCTGTTAGTCAGTCTGTGAGCCAGTCTGGTAGTCAGTTTGTATGTAAGTGTGTGAGCCAGTCTGGTAGTCAGTCTGTGAGTCAGAGTTAGTTTATGAGTTAGTCTGTGAGTCAGTCTGTTATTCGGTATGTGAGTCAGTCTGTTAGTCAGTTTGTGAGTCATTATATCAGCCAAAAAATATTTAAATATATGCAATATTAAAAACATACTTCCCAAAATCAGTAATTACCAAAACATTCTGAAACAGATATTTCTAGTAAAAAATACAATGAAATTGAAAAATTCAAGAATAAGTGGAACTTACTCATTCCAGTACTTAACAATTGATTATCTATGAATACTTCGGAGCAAGTATTTCCAAACTTAATACTGTCCTATGGTTGTATATGTCACACTATATATCAAATGTATATATATTCATTCTGTAACCAATGGGAACTAATACAAAACAACTTCTCTCATGCTATTAGATTACAGTGGAAATGGATCGCTTCTACGACCCTGACATCCTGGTTAGATCAGAGGCATATGAGGTGATGGAGAGGTATGAATGGGGTATCTCGGACGACAGTCAGGCCAGAAGAATGCTGACGACTTGGAATCCAATCCAGTCGCATGAAATACTGGAGGGTAGTGATAAGGTTTGTTGAATTTTCTAATGAATTTCTAGTATTTAGATACTGTGACATACAATTCTTTACAATTCAAAATCATTACAATATGCTTGTTTGTCTCAGAATGTTTATACATATAACCTTTCTTCTTTTACTGTTCCTACTACAAAAGTTTTGGATTTTCCTGATGTAATAAAACTGTCCTTGCAGATGCGGTTCCATGTGGAGGTGGAGGGGGGTGTGGAGCCGAGTCGGTGTCGGTGGCTGTGTGTGCAGGGCTACACCTGGGCCGGGCTATCCTCACTCCTTACCACACAGGTGCACGACTGCAACGCACTCGACCCACCAGCTATTACTTCCCCACTCGTCTTAGATGTTCTCGGTCAGTCAGAGTGGTTATTAGCTCATCAGGCCTGAAAGATCCGTCCATCCATCCAGCCATCCGTCAGTCTGTAAAGTTTTCACTTTTTCGACTTCTTCTCCACTACCAAATGGTCTAGAAAGCTGAAATTGTATATGCAGATTCGTTGGCCAACGGGCATTCTAAATTTTAGATTTGGTGAGTCTGTGACCCCTCATATGGGTAACATGGGGTCACAGCCTTTGTAATGAGCATTGGGCATTACCTTGAGCTTTTATGTGCTCTACAGTCACTTAAACAGTCAGTAAGTCACAGTCAGGAACATGAAATAGATATCAACATAAGATTAATATCTACATTATGGACATCGTGTGAAATGAGAACTACTGAATGCCCTATGAACTGAATATTGTGACAGGCCTGTGACAGGTGACAGGAATAAATGGAAGAGGAATTTATTTATTTTACATGAGATATGTGAACTGAATATGACTGAATACAACATGAGACATGTGGCCCTTATATGGGAAAACGCTTACCAAGCATTCTTTATTCATGTATATGTAGGTCATTGGCTTTTTAATACAATAAGTGATTTAAAACAGAAATCTAGCGCCTGGGGCGCAGTTTATTTTGGTACATAATATAGATACATTCGGTAGTGCATTCGGTTTTGTCTATGGACATAAAAGTATTAGTGAAAGTATTTATGAAAAAGAAGAATATATATAATAGTTAACAGGAATATATAACGCACGAAGATGGTCATTGGTAGAACATATCAGGAGAAACTGGTATTCATTCTCAATGTGAACATCCTTAATCTCAGATTCATTGGCGTATTAATATATCTACCAGTTTCAATGTTTATAGATGTGGACTGCAACGAAACTGCACAAGTGCCCTTCAGAATTGTTTAAATGTTATGCAGCTTACATAAATCGCATGTAACACATGTCTAGTATCAGAAAGAAGATAATCTACTGACTTGTTAATTAATATCGAGAGCAAAAGTGGACTGAGAACACATCCTTGACCTGCTCCAACTTTGCATTAAAACATTCCTGAAATGGCATTATTCGATTTAACACAAGACTTGACACATTCCAAGACACACTGATTCTATTTAATACTGACCATAATTTGGACATATTAGCCAAATCGGAAGTCTTTAAAAGTCTTCAAAAAACGTGTATAACTTGGCCTTCTCAAGTAAAATCTACGGAGGAGTATTATTGTCATGATGAAAAACCTAATTGTGATACATATATAGTATCTCCTACGTAGGACGTAGTAGCTAATTTCTATAAAAACTGGACCACATTATCACATCTGGCGTTTTTCACAATTGTATTTAACGCATGCATGTGTATTGTGTACGTAAACTATTGTTTATATGATATGATGTATACTTATATGATATTATATATGATCGTTAAAAGCTTTAAGTACTTTATATATTGGTTTTCCAGAAATAGAGTTGATTTAACCATTTAACCATGTTATGTTATCAAGTGCAGTTTTGCACTAAACGATTATTTTTAATAAACTGATATTAATTTAATAGTTCAGGGTAGATCTCTACATTGTTGCAAAACACGAAATGATTGAGCTTTCCCCATTTATGTTTGGGAATGTTAGTTTCCGGGAAAGTCAATATAATATTGAAGAAGAATAGTTAACGAATGTTAATTTTGAAATTTTGAATATTGATTTATTAACTCAATTACACACTGATGAAATATCAATCATAAACATGATGAGGGACCACAGAATCACCAAATCTAACATTTATAATCCTCGTTTGTCAAGGAGGTAGCACAGAGCTAATAGATTCTAGCTCCTGATAGAGGGACAATGCTTCTTGGAGGAGTCGAACAAGCGAAACGTTTACGGATGTTCGGTTTGATAGACAGACGTCGGACGTGATACCACGCAATAACCCTGTTGTGCCTTTCAGGCCAGATGAGTTAAGATATATATGAAGTTTTGTTGTCATAAGTGTATTATGTTGGCAATCATTCAAAATCGTATGATTTTAACTTCACATTTTGCAGGTGAAACACGGAGTAATAACGTCGGGAAAGAGGTTGTCTTTGATACTTCGAAGGAGAACGATATCGTAGACGCAGACTACACAGGCCACAGAAACATACTGTCTGGAGTGTGGCCCCGACTCCGACACCAGACCTACACCTGGGCAGTACTGGTGGGCGGACAGACAGATCCTGCCTCCACTTGGCGGAGTCTCGTGTCTCTCACCAACCCCTGCACTGCGTCCCACGTCCTGCAGTGTGGACACACCGGTATTAGTGTGCTGACGCCTACTGACTGAAGATCTAGAATATTTTAATAATAATAGTGGATATTTATATCGCGCACTCTTCCAAGCACTAATGCTTGATCAAGGCGCTAATCATGCAATCACTATTACCCTGAAAGTAGGCGCTACTCACACACTATCACCCTGAAGGTAGGAGCTACTCACACACTATTACCTTGAAGATAGGCGCTACTCGCACACTATTACCCTGAAGGTAGGCGTTACTCACACACTATTACCCTGAAAGTAGGCGCACTAACACAATATTACCCTGAAGGTAGGCGCTACTCACACACTAAAACCATGAAGGTAGGCGCACTAAGATACTATTACTCTGAAGGTAGGCGCACTAACATACTATTACCCTGAAGGTAGGCGCACTAACACACTATTACCTGAAAGTAGGCGCACTAACACACTATTACCCTGAAAGTAGGCGCTACTCACACACTATTACCCTGAAGGTAGGAGCTACTCACATACTATTACCCTGAAGGTAGGCGCACTAGCACACTATTACCCTGAAGGTAGGCGCTACTCACACACTATTACCCTGAAGGAAGGCGCACTAACATACTATTACCCTGAAGGTAGGCGCACTAACATACTATTACCCTGAAGGAAGGCGCACTAACACACTATTACCTGAAAGTAGGCGCACTAACACACTATTACCCTGAAAGTAGGCGCACTAACACACTATTACCCTGAAAGTAGGCGCTACTCACACACTATTACCCTGAAGGTAGGAGATACTCACATACTATTACCCTGAAGGTAGGCGCACTTGCACACTATTACCCTGAAGGTAGGCGCTACTCACACACTATTACCCTGAAGGAAGGCGCACTAACATACTATTACCCTGAAGGTAGGAGCACTAACATACTATTACCCTGAAGGTAGGCGCACTAACATACTATTACCCTGAAGGTAGGCGCACTAACACACTATTACCTGAAAGTAGGCGCACTAACACACTATTACCCTGAAAGTAGGCGCTACTCACACACTATTACCCTGAAGGTAGGAGCTACTCACATACTATTACCCTGAAGGTAGGCGCACTAGCACACTATTACCCTGAAGGTAGGCGCACTAACATACTATTACCCTGAAGGTAGGTGCTACTCACATGCTAATACCCTGAAGGTAGGCGCTACTCACACACTATTACCGAGAAGGTAGGCGCACTAACATACTATTACCCTGAAGGTAGGTGCTACTCACACACTATTACCCTGAAGGTAGGCGCTACTCACACACTATTACCGAGAAGGTAGGCGCACTAACATACTATTACCCTGAAGGTAGGTGCTACTCACACACTATTACCCTGAAGGTAGGCGCTACTCACACACTATTACCCAGAAGGTAGGCGCACTAACATACTATTACCCTGAAGGTAGGTGCTACTCACACATTATTACCTTGAAGAAAGGCGCACTAATATACTATTACCCTGAAGGTAGGTGCTACTCGCACACTATTACCCTGAAGGTAGGAGCTACTCACACACTATTACCGAGAAGGTAGGCGCACTAACATACTATTACCCTGAAGGTAGGTGCTACTCACACACTATTACCCTGAAGGTAGGCGCTACTCACACACTATTACCGAGAAGGTAGGCGCACTAACATACTATTACCCTGAAGGTAGGTGCTACTCACACCATATTACTCTGACGGTAGGCGCACTAACAAAATATTACCCTGAAAGTAGGCGCTACTCACACACTATTACCCTGATGGATAGGCGCACTAACATACTATTACCCTGAAGGTAGGCGCTATACTCGCATACTATTACCCTGAAGGTAGGCGCTACTCACATGCTATTACCCTGAAGGTAGGCGCACTAACATACTATTACCCTGATGGTAGGCGCACTAACATACTATTACCCTGGAGGTAGGCGTACTAATATACTATACCCTGAAGGTAGGCGCACTAACATAATATAAGCCTGAAGGTAGGCGCTACTCACATACTATTACCCTGAAGGTAGGCGCTACTCACATACTATTACCCTGAAGGTAGGCGCTACTCACATACTATTACCCTGAAGGTAGGCGCTACTCACATACTTTACCCTGAAGGTAGGCGCACTAACATACTATTCCCCTGAAGGTAGGTGCTACTCGCACACTATTACCCTGAAGGTAGGTGCTACTCACACATTATTACCTTGAAGAAAGGCGCACTAATATACTATTACCCTGAAGGTAGGTGCTACTCACACACTATTACCCTGAAGGTAGGAGCTACTCACACACTATTACCTTGAAGATAGGCGCACTAACATACTATTACCCTGAAAGTAGGCACTACTCACACACTATTACCCTGAAGGTTGGAACTACTCACACACTATTACCCTGAAGGTAGGCGCACTAACAAAATATTACCTTGAAGGTAGGCGCTATACTCGCATACTATTACCCTGAAGGTAGGCGCTACTCACATGCTATTACCCTGAAGGTAGGCGCACTAACATACTATTACCCTGATGGTAGGCGCACTAACATACTATTACCCTGGAGGTAGGCGTACTAATATACTATACCCTGAAAGTAGGCGCACTAACATAATATAAGCCTGAAGGTAGGCGCTACTCACATACTATTACCCTGAAGGTAGGCGCTACTCACATACTATTACCCTGAAGGTAGGCGCTACTCACATACTATTACCCTGAAGGTAGGCGCTACTCACATACTATTACCCTGAAGGTAGGCGCTACTCACATACTTTACCCTGAAGGTAGGCGCACTAACATACAGTGTAGCTAAAATGTATTTAACTTGACAGTAGTAATTTTGCAAATATAGATACAACAAAGACGCACAGAGAAGAAAAAAAGTACTGTACATTGACCACAAACTTTGTATTGTTCAAAAATGTTATTTTATACATTAATTCATAGTATCTCATCTCATAACTCTTCGCAAGAAACAAACGTTTGACTTCAGTATACTTCTCCGGTGTTATTGATTGGCAGACTTGGTGTTGAAATCGATGTAAAGTTAAAGTTGTAAAAAATACAAGATGGTTAAGATATGTTATAATTTTTCTTTGGAGCAGAGACTCATTGTTTTATTACAGAGTAGATTGAAGAAATAAACATTGCCTAGCCCTTTCTCTCTGTAGGGTAACTGGGAACCAAGTGTTCATTTGCAGTTGAGGTTCTAGAAGCAGACCCACCGTTCATGCATGCATATGGGTATGATTTGATAAGACTGTAGGCACTTTGGGATGTAGGCACTTCTGGAACCGCTCGATCAAGTATATTATGTTTTACCGCGCAAAGCAAGAACACTATTCTTGGTACTCGTGAACATGGAATATAAACTATTTTGCCGTCATGTATTTATCATTTGAGTCAGTGATATAGTTCCTACAGATAGTGAAATAAATTGCACTTCTTTTTTTATAGATAGTAAAATCAAGGAGAATATATATCTTTTTGTCATATGTTGCTAGTATAATCATAATAAAACTACCCTTTTATAGATAAAATGTTGATAATTTGCATATTTACAAAACATTGGAAACAAAACAATCGTCACAAAAAGAAATGCATGACAAGAGTGATCTCCAGGGCGAAGGTAGTCGGGAAGATCCATTAGAAAGTGCGTTGCTATAGTAATACTTCAGAAAACCATAACTATTGTGAGCTACAACATAAATGACATATATAATGAAAAGAAGGAAACCCGTCTAATTACATCAGTGGCGCGCGCAAATCTAGACAGTACATGTAGGTGTCATTGCAAACAAATTACATCAGGTTGTCATGATAAGAATGTGTTTCCCCATATGTCATATTATTTTAAAGAAGCTAACTTTAGGGATTGCTATGACTTATATGTGTCGAAATAAGTTTGTATTAGAAGCATAACATACTCAATGGCTCTGTGAAACAAGGGATTGAAAATCTTTGAAATACATTTCAGGAAACAACTTCATAAATGTTGTATTTGCGGATGAATCCCTCCTACAGCATGGGAACAGATACTACATTTGTATTCGCGCTGAAGACAGTAGTGCAGACTACGAGAAGTGGAGGGCTGAGCTGGGGGAGAGGGTGGCGTGCAGTGATGGTGTGACGGTCGACCTGTCCCCCCCTGCTGTCGGCACCGTGCACGTGCTAGGACTCACTCAGGGAGGCGCCCAGGTCAGTTAAGCATCATCTCATAGCACAGATACATACAAACATACAAACATACAAACATACATACATACATACATACATATCTCATAGCACAGATACATACATACATACATACATACATACATACATACATACATACATACATACATACATACATACATACATACATATATACACACATACATACAAACATACATACATACATACATACATCTTGAGTGTAGGCTACATGTCAAACAAATCAAAACCAGTGGCTCCAAAAAAACATATGTACACATGGAAATTAATTAAGCAACACCCAACAGCAAAATCCTTCCGATTTGAAGAAGTCAATATGTGTTGCTGTAATGTGATTAGTGTCATTTTTTTCAAGTGAAGTGATGACACTGTACTAACTGTATTTTTAAACAAAAGTCACTCGTTAAAGCAGTATGCACTTTCAAACTGACAAAAGCATGAAGCTGTCAATTTCAATAAACTTGTCGTAATGAACAAATTCGGTCACTACTTATACGGCATTGACTTATCTAAAGCGAGAAGAAGTGTTAATAAACAGATTGAACTCAAATTATCTCAAATGTATTCACAGATCTATATGGTTGTAGGTTGTTTCTCTTGGTATCCAAAATGTTGTTTACAATTAATCAATTCCAAAATTTGTAGTGTAATTTCTCTCCAAGGACAATAGTTATTTTAGGTAAAAATTCAGTACCATTTCATTTTCCTTCATATTTTCATAAATTGGGCATATTATGGATTTTTAGCTCATCAGGCCTCCTCCAGAACCGCGACACCCCCAAAGCTAAAATTTTGTTGGGAGGTACCTTGCACCTAGGGGATCTTATTTTGTGCATTTTATCTTGACCACCCCTCCTAAATCCTGTTGAGCTACAGAGCCCAAGACTCTATTTTGTTTCATTAAATGAGTCGCTAAATAACCAATTGTTATGTCTGGGGTGATAAAATCATTCAATTTATCCTAACAATCTCAGAGCACTTAATTTCAGTTTACAAACTAAGGGGAAGCTTAATTAATTTCCAAGTGACTTTATTAAGTGCCTGCCAGATGTCAATCAAATCATAACCACTGATTAATAAACAAACATATACATGTATATTGAGTACAGGCTAATTATACTCAACCAATGACCCATGAAGAGAACAGAAGATAAATTGTATTCCAAAACATCAAGTATCTTGACATAGAACATACAACATATACATACTAAAACATTGTACAAAATCCAGTGTTGATAAATTTTACAACTGTAGAGTTTTGTTCTGATGCACGTTGCAGGTAAGCACTTCAGAGGTCAAAGTGGAGTGGTCGGACTTCACAGACGTAGAAGAATCGCGCATTATCCCACATACCAGCGGGATTGCTTACTACGAGGTAGCTTTAGGTAAGGACATTATTTTCACACTTTCCAATTAAATTCTTTCGTCACTATCTAAGTCTTAAAATTCCTCTCCAGCGCAGTGACGTTCTTGATCATGAACACCCGTTGTATTCCCTTGACCTATGTCACCTAGGTTGATTTCTGTTGCCTTGCAACGAAGCAATCAGAGGCATATAGAGATCAGCGTGTCCGTCCGTCTGTCCGTTCGCCAGCTTGTCCGTCACGTTTTTGTTCGGCTCATGTATTGTTCACAGGTTACGAAACGTGATACACATAATCGATGAATGTGTATATACGGCTTTTATATGTTTTATAAAATGAGGTACAAAAGAAACTTTACACCCTATTGTTTCACTCATACAGTAAATATAACAAACGAATTGATATGATAGAACCGGGATATTATTTAATGTTCCATGTTGACTGATTCAACAAACAATAATTCCCGTTCAAATATGCAGAGTTAGAGTCACTGAAAGGACCAAGGGGTATAAAATCATGTTTACACCAACCATGTTTATAATGTTGTGAATGTGTGCAGAATGAGGAACATTCATTGATTTTCACTTAGCAGATGTCTTAAATGTCGATGAACAGCTGTGTTTTATCCAAATTAATTTTGGAAGAATTTATAAATTTCATGTTTCCCCCATACATTAAAACCACAAAGAATTATTCCTTGGCTGATGACTTTTCAGTTTTAGAGTACGACTTCGGAAACATAAGATATTTGTAATGGAAAATCAAACATATGATAAAACCAACTGAGGGGTAAAGTATCTCAGTTTATGTTTCATACGCTCATTTGCATAATTATTATTGCATAAGTTTTTCTACTTCATATACTTGAAACAAGAGAACACTGAAAAGTCGTTCAAGTGTATCTATGAGGACATGCTAGTTCACCAAATTGTCACAGAGGTCAACCGTGATCTCCAGATGTGCCCTTTATAGATGGGACCTACATAATGGAATCAATCTTGGGTTGCCATGGAAACATGACGTGAACAGTGACTCACTCTATGAGGATGTCATTTTCCGCTATAACTCAGACACATGGTTTGAATTTTACCAAACCTGATAATACATGATGTGAATATCTGCCATTTTGATGTTTCTTACATTTATGCAAACTTTCTTTAATTTTACGACTTCATTGTCCTGTAATACCATTTTAATGGTTCGACCTGAATATTCTTGGCAATTTCTATGATGTAAAACGTCCCTCTACAAAGGAGTGCTTAGCGTCATGAACAGGTACAAATTCAAACCATGATACCTAAATCTGAATTGTTTTTTGTCGTTTTGAACAAATTATGACTTAATGCAGTATCTGTAGAATTGTTACCTTGTCCTTTCTGAAGTATATCCATGAAACTCTGTAGAATTGTTACCTTGTCCTTTGTGAATCATATCCCTGAAGCTCTGTTTTCGTAACACTGCAGCTGTATGCTCAAACAAAGGACTGTATATATACACTGGTGTTTTTTTTACTAAAAGCTTTTCCTTTGACCAGGCGTTTCAAGCGGGGGTATTATGATTGAGCTGTGCTAATTCTCCCGTTACTTTGATAAGTTACATTATACAAATACAACTTGAACGTTACTTTGATAAGTTACATTATACAAATACAACTTGAACGTTACTTTGATAAGTTACATTATACAAATACAACTTGAACGTTACTTTGATAAGTTACATTATACAAATACAACTTGAACGTTACTTTGATAAGTTACATTATACAAATACAACTTGAACGTTACTTTGATAAGTTACATTATACAAATACAACTTGAACGTTACTTTGATAAGTTACATTATACAAATACAACTTGAACGTTACTTTGATAAGTTACATTATACAAATACAACTTCGCCATTGTTTATTATAGGAAGAAGGATAAGAAGTATGAGGAGAAAATTGATACAGTAGCAAGGCCACATTTTAAGGAACTGCCTGTCACGCTCATATTTGAAGAAAGATTAAGACAAAAGAACAAATTGTAGTCTGTTATTCTGGAACTCGGAGATTTTGGGAATATGTCTACATCATTTCAGTAGGAAGAGGCACAATGTTTTCGTTTTTGCACTGATTCTGAACAATGTTGGTGACCAAGGTCATGTCTTAAACATCAAACAATACAAACCCAGATGAGCTACAAAGCCATAGCTCTACTCTACTAAGTGTGGTTTGTCAGTGAGTATAGATACTTGTGTGCAAAAACAACATTAAATTGAAAGGACGCATTAAGTGCGTGCTGCTATGCTATTGAAGACAGCTGGTAATGAAATGCATCAAAGTTAAAAAAGGCCAGTGATGGAGACTGGCTCGAGTTATTGCAGGGGAAGTGTATTTACAATGTGTTCTCTCTACATGTATGTCAATGTTTGATTATATTAAAATGACATAAGTGATAAATTGTACCATTTCGGATGATTAAAACTGTTTTCTTGCCCCACCAGGGTCCAGTGCTGAGGGTGAGGACACGATGCGCTTCCACAGCGTAGGTTCAGTTACCCAGGTCACTTTGACCCGCCTCCTGCTTACAGACGGCTCGCGCCTCTACGTGTCCATCAGAGGTAAGTCATCATGATAACAGGCAGGCTGAAGGCACAGGTGTACTACTGACAGGCTGCAGGCACAGGTGTACTACTGACAGGCTGCAGGTACAGGTGTACTACTAGCAGGCTGCAGGCACATGTATACTACTGACAGGCTGCAGACACAGGTGTACTACTAACAGGCTGCAGGCACATGTGTACTACTGACAGGCTGCAGACACAGGTGTACTACTGACAGGCTGCAGGCACAGGTGTACTACTAACAGGCTGCAGACACATGTATACTACTGACAGGCTGCAGACACAGGTGTACTACTAACAGGCTGCAGGCACATGTGTACTACTGACAGGCTGCAGACACAGGTGTACTACTGACAGGCTGCAGGTACAGGTGTACTACTGGCAGGCTGTAGACACAGGTGTACTACTAGCAGGATGCAGGCACAGGTGTACTCCTGGCAGGCTGCAGGTACAGGTGTACTACTGACAGGCTGCAGGTACAGGTGTACTACTGACAGGCTTCAGGTACAGACAGACAGACAGACAGACAGACAGACTTTATTCAGAATTAAAGGCCTCATGGCCCAGACTACATCATAATAGCGATAATACGATGTGGTGTTACAATTGCATCATGTAAATACCTGAGTTCTTTTCAAAAAGAAAGCAACATTTTTAATTAATGACAAATTCTCACAGGATATTAACTTACAGAGTTTCATTCTTGTAGGATTATTGGTATAAAATAATGGTACATAAAATTTTCTTAAATTTGCTTAAAATATGGACATACGAGAATAACATGGTATTCATCTTGTATCTCATGTAAACAGCAGCGTGTGCAAAGTAAATCATTGACATTAATATTGTTGCTTCGTCTAAACTTCTGTACTTGAAAGTTATGTGACTGACATCGCAATTTAACAAATAACCTTAATAAATCTTTAGGTACAGAATCTGAAAAAATATATGATTCAGCTGCAAAAACAGACTTGAAGGATTTATAGAAAGATTGGTAATGTGACTTGTCTAATCTTGTATACCAGTCTTGAATATTTATTTCAATACAGCGCTTCTTAAATTCAGACATAAAAAGAGAGAAATCCCCGAAATCTTGGTTTACCCATACATATGAAAATCCTGTTGTGGCTAGAAGTGTGCGTACATGGGATACCCAGTTCTGGCTACCATTTTCATCATGCTGCTTTAACATTTGATAACCTGCTGCAGGATGTCGTGAAGGGTGTAATCGTATTAACCGGCACCAATATATATATATATACAATTACAATAATATCTTACGCACAGATTGTATCTACCAGTTTCACCCAAAACAGTTATATTAGATGATTTTTTACTGATTAATAAATATTTCTTAATGAAATTATTCTGGACTTTTTCTATAGATTCTCTGAAACAATATCCCCAGATTTCACTGCCATATAAGGCTATAGGAGCTATCTTTGTATCAAAAATATTCATGACAGTTTTAAAGCCAATGTTTGGATAATTACATAACAGACGATATATAGGGAAACAGGCACGTTGTGCTTGTAATGCTAGTTTTTCACAATTTCTAGACCAAATTAATCGAGACGAAAAAATAATACCCAAATATTTATAGTATGTTGTAGCAGCTATTTCCTTTCCACCAAAATACCATTTTTCTAACCTTTTTAAGTATCCTCCATTTCTAAAAACAACAATATTTGACTTCTCTAGATTAACTTCGAAGCCCCATTTTATACAAAATTGCTCTAATATATCCAGTTTTCTTTGTAAATCAATTAGCGAATATGCCACAAGGACTACATCGTCTGCAAATAATAATATTCTAATTACTTCAATGCATTCATTTACAAATATACCATTACTTTTACTTTCATTCAATTCTTTGGCAAGTTGATTTATAAAAAATATAAACAGAAGTGGGCTCAGCATACAGCCTTGTCGAACTCCAGAGGAAGTGTTAAAAGGCTGTGTTCTGCATTGACCAGATCGAATACAGGACAGGACATTAGAGTACATGCTTTCCAACACATCATAAATCTTACCATGAACACCGTTTTTCCACAGCAGATGTAACATTTTCCTTCTGTTTACAAAATCGAAAGCTTTCTTGAAATCTATAAAAGCCGCGTAAAAGCGGTGCTTAGGTTTTCTCAAATATTTTTGCACAAGAGCAGTTAATGTGAAGATATTGTCAACTGTAGAATAATCATTTCTAAAACCTGCTTGACCTTCATTTAAAAGTTGATTACATTCAATATATTCGCGTAGTCTGCTTTCTAGAATAGATGTGAAAACTTTGCCTGTTACACTTAAAAGAGAAATTCCTCTATAATTATTTTGGTTGGTAGAATCACCGCTCTTATACAAAGGTACTAAAAGACCAGTACTCCACATTTCCGGAAAGATTCCGGTGTGCATGATAGTAACAAACAGTGTATGTAAATACGGAGCTATAAATGAAGAGTTTTTAATAAATTCTGGTGGAATCCCATCAATGCCTGCGGCCTTACCAGATTTTAATTGAACAATAGCTTTGTTAACTTCCTCTAAACTAATCTCATCTGACAACACATCAGCACAAATATAATCACCTTCGTTGAGGGGGTCATGTTGAAAATTTATATCATCAATGTCATCTACGGGCTCAGAACTGAGCAAGTTTCTAAAATATTCATACCAGCTACCTGGGCTTATCGTATTACGCTCAGTTTGGGAAGAAATGAGAGATTTGATTGTTTTCCAAAATGTTTTAGAGTCTTTTTCTGCTACAGCTACATCAATAGCCTCGCAAGTCTTAGAACGGACGAGATCCTTCTTGTCTTGACAGACTTTACGAAATAATTTCTTAGCCTCAAGATAGTTTGTAATATTTTCCTGAGATTTGTACAGACGAAGTTTGTCTAACATATAATATTTTTGGCGTTTAAGTGTCACACATTCAGAATCAAACCACGACGGTTGTGAATCTATCTTAGATTTTAAGTTTGGGGTTTTCCTAAACTGAGAGCCTACAAAATATAACATCTCACAAATCGATTCAGTAGCTCTATTTACATCTGCTGAATCAATATAAGATACAAAGCGAGAATGCAAGTCGTCAAATATACTGGTTTTACTTCTTTCTTTAAAAACAGTAGCAATATCATTTGGAATGCTGAAACGTGGTATATCGAACATAGAAACATTTGTATCATCTTCCAGACTTCGCATAGGATCATTATTGAGATCACATTTTATACAACATGATATAGGCAGATGATCGGACTCAGTCCGAGTTTGAACTTTCATGTCAAGAATCTTTGGAAACAGAGAAGTAGAGGCGATGAAATAATCAATCACACTAGTGCCTTGTTTGTTAACAAAGGTCATTGACCCATCCATGGCTGTCACCATATTTCCTACCATTCACAATATGAACACCCCACAGCTTACACAGGGTTAACAAAGAGAACCCAAACTTATTTAACTTATCATCAGTTGTATTTCTCTGTTCACAGAAACTATCAATTTCGTACAAACATCCTAAATTAAGAAGATCAATATCATTATCATCCTCCATAAGGAAATCATCATTAGATGCAGTTCTAGCGTTAAAGTCTCCAAACAACAGTATTTCTGGTTTAAATCCGAGTTCTGCTACTAATGAGGCTATGTTCTGCTCCAGTATATCGATACCATCTGAATCACGCTGATGATAATAAGGTACAGGTGTACTACTGAAAGGCTGCAGGCACATGTGTACTACTGACAGGCTGCAGGTACAGGTGTACTACTGGTAGGCTGCAGGTACAGGTGTACTACTGATAGGCTGCAGGTACAGGTGTACTACTGGTAGCCTGCAGGCACAGGTGAACTATTAGCAGCTGCAGGCACAGGTGTACTATAAGCAGCTGCAGGCACAGGTGTACTAGTGGCAGGCTGCAGGCACAGGTGTACTACTGGCAGGCTGTAGACACAGGTGTACTACTGGCAGGCTGAAGACACAGGTGTACTATTAGCACAGGTGTACTACTAACAGGCTGCGGCACAGGTGTACTACTGGCAAGCTGTAGACACAGATGTACTATAAGCAGCAGCAGACACAGGTGTACTATAAGCAGCTGCAGGCACAGGTGTACTAGTGGCAGGCTGCAGGCACAGGTGTACTACTGGCAGGCTGTAGACACAGGTGTACTACTGGCAGGCTGAAGACACAGGTGTACTATTAGCACAGGTGTACTACTAACAGGCTGCGGCACAGGTGTACTACTGGCAAGCTGTAGACACAGGTGTACTATAAGCAGCAGCAGACACAGGTGTACTACTGGCAGGCTGTAGTCACAGGTGTACTACTGACAGGCTGCAGGTACAGGTGTACTACTGGTAGGCTGCAGGTACAGGTGTACTACTGATAGGCTGCAGGTACAGGTGTACTACTTGCAGGCTGCAGGTACAGGTGTACTAGTGGCAGGCTGCAGGCACAGGTGTACTACTGGCAGGCTGCAGGCACAGGTGTACTACTGGTAGGCTGCAGGTACAGGTGTACTACTGATAGGCTGCAGGTACAGGTGTACTACTGGTAGGCTGCAGGCACAGGTGTACTACTGGTAGGCTACAGGCACAGGTGTACTACTGGCAGGCTGCAGGCACAGGTGTACTACAGGCAGGCTGTAGACACAGGTGTACTACTGGCAGGCTGCAGGCACAGGTGTACTATTAGCACAGGTGTACTACTAACAGGCTGCGGCACAGCTGTACTACTGGCAAGCTGTAGACACAGGTGTACTATAAGCAGCAGCAGACACAGGTGTACTACTGGCAGGCTGCAGACACAGGTGTACTACTAACAGGCTGCGGCACAGGTGTACTGCTGGCAAGCTGTAGACACAGGTGTACTATAAGCAGCTGAAGACACAGGTGTACTACTGGCAGGCTGTAGACACAGGTGTACTACTGGCAGGCTGCAGGTACAGGTGTACCACTAGCAGACTGCAGACACAGGTGTACTACTGGCAAGCTGTAGACACAGGTGTACTACTGGCAGGCTGCAGGTATAGGTGTACTATTAGCAGCTGCAGACACAGGTGTACTACTGGCAGGCTGAAGACACAGGTGTACTTTTAGCAGCTGCAGGCACAGGTGTACAAGTGGCAGGCTGCAGGCACAGGTGTAATACTAGCAGCTGAAGGCACAGGTGTACTAGTGGCAGGCTGCAGGCACAGGTGTACTACTAGCAGACTGCAGGCACAGGTGTACGACTGGCAGGCTGCAGACACAGGTGTACTACTGGAAGGCTGCGGCACAGGTGTACTGGTGGCAAGCTGTAGACACAGGTGTACTACTGGCAGGCTGCAGGCACAGGTGTACTACTTGCAGGCTGCAGGTACAGGTGTACTAGTGGCAGGCTGCAGGCACAGGTGTACTACTGGTAGGCTGCAGGTACAGGTGTACTACTGATAGGCTGCAGGTACAGGTGTACTACTGGTAGGCTGCAGGCACAGGTGTACTACTGGTAGGCTACAGGCACAGGTGTACTACTGGTAGGCTGCAGTCACAGGTGTACTACTGGTAGGCTGCAGGTACAGGTGTACTCCTGGCAGGCTGCAGACACAGGTGTACTACTGGCAGGCTGCAGGTACATGTGTACTACTGGCAGGCTGCAGGTACATGTGTACTACTAGCAGACTGCAGACACATGTGTACTACTAGAAGACTGCAGACACAGGTGTACTACTGGCCGGCTGCAGGTACAGGTGTACGATTAGCAGCTGCAGACACAGGTGTACCACTGGCAGGCTGCAGACACAGGTGTACGTTTAGCAGCTGCAGGCACAGGTGTACAAGTGGCAGGCTGCAGGCACAGGTGTACTACTAGCAGCTGAAGGCACAGGTGTACTAGTGGCAGGCTGCAGGCACAGGTGTACTACTAGCAGACTGCAGGCACAGGTGTACGACTGGCAGGCTGCAGACACAGGTGTACTACTAACAGGCTGCGGCACAGGTGTACTGCTGGCAAGCTGTAGACACAGGTGTACTATAAGCAGCTGCAGACACAGGTGTACTACTGGCAGGCTGTAGACACAGGTGTACTACTTGCAGGCTGCAGGTACAGGTGTACTACTAGCAGGCTGCAGGTACAGGTGTACTACTGGTAGGCTGCAGGTACAGATGTACTACTGGCAGGCTGCAGGTACAGGTTTAATACTAGCAGGCTGCAGGCACAGGTGTACTACTAGCAGTCTGCAGACACAGGTGTACTAATGGCAGGCTGCAGACACAGGTGTACTACTAACAGGCTGCGGCACAGGTGTACTGCTGGCAAGCTGTAGACACAGGTGTACTATAAGCAGCTGAAGACACAGGTGTACTACTGGCAGGCTGTAGACACAGGTGTACTACTGGCAGGCTGCAGGTACAGGTGTACCACTAGCAGACTGCAGACACAGGTGTACTACTGGCAAGCTGTAGACACAGGTGTACTACTGGCAGGCTGCAGGTATAGGTGTACTATTAGCAGCTGCAGACACAAGTGTACTACTGGCAGGCTGAAGACACAGGTGTACTTTTAGCAGCTGCAGGCACAGGTGTACAAGTGGCAGGCTGCAGGCACAGGTGTAATACTAGCAGCTGAAGGCACAGGTGTACTAGTGGCAGGCTGCAGGCACAGGTGTACTACTAGCAGACTGCAGGCACAGGTGTACGACTGGCAGGCTGCAGACACAGGTGTACTACTGGAAGGCTGCGGCACAGGTGTACTGCTGGCAAGCTGTAGACACAGGTGTACTACTGGCAGGCTGCAGGCACAGGTGTACTACTTGCAGGCTGCAGGTACAGGTGTACTAGTGGCAGGCTGCAGGCACAGGTGTACTACTGGTAGGCTGCAGGTACAGGTGTACTACTGATAGGCTGCAGGTACAGGTGTACTACTGGTAGGCTGCAGGCACAGGTGTACTACTGGTAGGCTACAGGCACAGGTGTACTACTGGTAGGCTGCAGTCACAGGTGTACTACTGGTAGGCTGCAGGTACAGGTGTACTCCTGGCAGGCTGCAGACACAGGTGTACTACTGGCAGGCTGCAGGTACATGTGTACTACTGGCAGGCTGCAGGTACATGTGTACTACTAGCAGACTGCAGACACATGTGTACTACTAGAAGACTGCAGACACAGGTGTACTACTGGCCGGCTGCAGGTACAGGTGTACGATTAGCAGCTGCAGACACAGGTGTACCACTGGCAGGCTGCAGACACAGGTGTACGTTTAGCAGCTGCAGGCACAGGTGTACAAGTGGCAGGCTGCAGGCACAGGTGTACTACTAGCAGCTGAAGGCACAGGTGTACTAGTGGCAGGCTGCAGGCACAGGTGTACTACTAGCAGACTGCAGGCACAGGTGTACGACTGGCAGGCTGCAGACACAGGTGTACTACTAACAGGCTGCGGCACAGGTGTACTGCTGGCAAGCTGTAGACACAGGTGTACTATAAGCAGCTGCAGACACAGGTGTACTACTGGCAGGCTGTAGACACAGGTGTACTACTTGCAGGCTGCAGGTACAGGTGTACTACTAGCAGGCTGCAGGTACAGGTGTACTACTGGTAGGCTGCAGGTACAGATGTACTACTGGCAGGCTGCAGGTACAGGTTTAATACTAGCAGGCTGCAGGCACAGGTGTACTACTAGCAGTCTGCAGACACAGGTGTACTACTGGCAGGCTGCAGACACAGGTGTACTACTAACAGGCTGCGGCACAGGTGTACTGCTGGCAAGCTGTAGACACAGGTGTACTATAAGCAGCTGAAGACACAGGTGTACTACTGGCAGGCTGTAGACACAGGTGTACTACTGGCAGGCTGCAGGTACAGGTGTACCACTAGCAGACTGCAGACACAGGTGTACTACTGGCAAGCTGTAGACACAGGTGTACTACTGGCAGGCTGCAGGTATAGGTGTACTATTAGCAGCTGCAGACACAAGTGTACTACTGGCAGGCTGAAGACACAGGTGTACTTTTAGCAGCTGCAGGCACAGGTGTACAAGTGGCAGGCTGCAGGCACAGGTGTAATACTAGCAGCTGAAGGCACAGGTGTACTAGTGGCAGGCTGCAGGCACAGGTGTACTACTAGCAGACTGCAGGCACAGGTGTACGACTGGCAGGCTGCAGACACAGGTGTACTACTGGAAGGCTGCGGCACAGGTGTACTGCTGGCAAGCTGTAGACACAGGTGTACTACTGGCAGACTGCAGGCACAGGTGTACTACTTGCAGGCTGCAGGTACAGGTGTACTAGTGGCAGGCTGCAGGCACAGGTGTACTACTGGTAGGCTGCAGGTACAGGTGTACTACTGATAGGCTGCAGGTACAGGTGTACTACTGGTAGGCTGCAGGCACAGGTGTACTACTGGTAGGCTACAGGCACAGGTGTACTACTGGTAGGCTGCAGTCACAGGTGTACTACTGGTAGGCTGCAGGTACAGGTGTACTCCTGGCAGGCTGCAGACACAGGTGTACTCCTGGCAGGCTGCAGACACAGGTGTACTACTGGCAGGCTGCAGGTACATGTGTACTACTAGCAGACTGCAGACACATGTGTACTACTAGAAGACTGCAGACACAGGTGTACTACTGGCCGGCTGCAGGTACAGGTGTACGATTAGCAGCTGCAGACACAGGTGTACCACTGGCAGGCTGCAGACACAGGTGTACGTTTAGCAGCTGCAGGCACAGGTGTACAAGTGGCAGGCTGCAGGCACAGGTGTACTACTAGCAGCTGAAGGCACAGGTGTACTAGTGGCAGGCTGCAGGCACAGGTGTACTACTAGCAGACTGCAGGCACAGGTGTACGACTGGCAGGCTGCAGACACAGGTGTACTACTAACAGGCTGCGGCACAGGTGTACTGCTGGCAAGCTGTAGACACAGGTGTACTATAAGCAGCTGCAGACACAGGTGTACTACTGGCAGGCTGTAGACACAGGTGTACTACTTGCAGGCTGCAGGTACAGGTGTACTACTAGCAGGCTGCAGGTACAGGTGTACTACTGGTAGGCTGCAGGTACAGATGTACTACTGGCAGGCTGCAGGTACAGGTTTAATACTAGCAGGCTGCAGGCACAGGTGTACTACTAGCAGTCTGCAGACACAGGTGTACTACTGGCAGGCTGCAGGTACAGGTGTACTACTAACAGGTTGCAGGTACAGGTGTACTACTGGTAGGCTGCAGGTACAAGTGTACTACTGGCAGGCTGCAGGTACAGGTGTACTACTGGCAGGCTGCAGGTACAGGTGTACTACTGGCAGGCTGCAGGCACAGGTGTACTACTAGCAGGCTGCAGGCACAGGTGTACTACTGGCAGGCTGCAAACACAGGTGTGCTACTGGCAGGCTGCAGGTACAGGTGTACTACTGGCAGGCTGCAGGAACAGGCGTACTACTGGCAGGCTGCAGGAACAGGTGTACTACTGGCAGGCTGCAGATACAGTTGTACTACTGGCAGGCTGCAGGTACAGGTGTACTACTGGCAGGCTGCAGATACAGGTGTACTACTGGCAGGCTGCAGGTACAGGTGTACTACTGGCAGGCTGCAGGTACAGGTTTGCTACTGGCAGGCTGCAGATACAGGTGTACTACTGGCAGGCTGCAGACACAGTAGTACTACTGGCAGGCTGCAGGCACAGGTGAACTACTGGCAGGCTGCAGGTACAGGTGTACTCCTGACAGGATGAGGTACAGGTGTAATACTGGCAGGCTGCAGGTACAGGTGTACTACTAGCAGGCTGCAAACACAGGTGTATTACTAGCAGGCTGCAGACACAGGTGTACTACTGGCAGGCTGCAGGTACAGGTGTACTACTGACAGGCTGCAGGTACAGGTGTACTACTGGCAAGCTGCAGGCACATGTGTTCTACTGGCAGGCTGCAGGTACAGGTGTACTACTGGCAGGCTGCAGGTACAGGTGTACTACTGGCAGGTTGCAGGCAAGAGACTTCTTTTCTCGAATAATGTCATTATCTTACAAGATTGCCAGATTAGCGAACACTTGTTTAACCATCTGCATTGACAAATAAGGAAGGTAAATTCCTCTAAGTCAACTTATCCGAGACATCCTCTATAACGTCACTTTGCGGTTAGTAAACTCTGTATATAGACTTGTCATAGAGTTCATTCAGAGCAATGTATGCCATATGAGTTACTGTACGTTTTTCAGACATGTTATTTTGAAAATACAGCCTTCTGTTTTGTTTTTAAAAACCTGTTCGTTCTGCAAATTTACTTTCATCCACAGTTCCATGTGTAACGTTACACTGCGTTACTGTAAACAGTACTAGTGAAACCACTGGTTATATTTTAAGCGATAAATGCCGTATTTGACTATTGAAGTAACTTTTATCTGAGGCTTATTAATGTAGTTTATACACTTCAGATCAGGTGACACAAGAGTTATGTTTATCTTACAAATTCATATCTATATCTGAACAATATTTGAACAGTGCTTCTTGAGCACTGCTTCCAATGATACCCTAGCATTATGACATGTTATCTTTGTTACGTCATGAACTTTATGATATCATTGTCAAGCGTATTCTCGGTGTTGCGAAAGTTGTGGTCAGTAACTGGTGATGTAGTATTGTATTTTCTGGAAGTATGATTGAATATGTTTGGATGATGTTAGAAGATGTCTGCAGCTCTGTAATGCAAGGCTGAAATGAGAAGACGGTTATCTTCTTGCTGCAGCGAGTGACCACGTCAACAGGAGCTCCACCGCAGTGTCTGAAGCGTTTGTTGTGGACTCGTCGCCTCCAGTCCTCACGGGACGTCACCTTCAGCTGGAGAACAGATACATTGCCTCTCGTAGCTTCCGTATCTGGTACGTCCCGGGTCGTGTGTCTCTCGCCTTTAATATAGTGTGGCATTGTTATTACACGTTCGACTTTATTCTAAACGATACCCAACGTCTTCATCTCACATCTTTAAACGTGTCACCAATCTGTGTCATTTTCAGCTGGACGGATGTTTTCGCGGATGAGGAGAGTGGTATGAAATCTTACTGGGTTGCTCTAGGGACAAAGCCTGGATACAGTGACATTGTACCGTTCACAACAGCAGAGGGACAGTGTCACAACCTTGATACAAGGAATGACATCAAAGATGGACACCAGTACTACGTAACTGTTGAGGTATATATTGAGGTTTTATGTATCTTACCAAATCGATCTTCCTCATCAAAATCAATACTAAGTCTTTGTAACCAAATTATTTTTATAAACTTTTCATGTCAAAGTTTAGTTTTTATCAAAGTCCGTTATGTTTCATTACAGTATGTTAAAACTAAATTTCTTTGCAGGGTTATAACATTGCAGATTTGAGTGTCCAGGCGTCATCCGGCCCACTGACTGCAGCCACCACAGCCCCTACTGTTGGTATTGTACTGGACACACAACAAGGACGAGTGGACTCCACTGACCTTGACATCACATCCTCCGACTCAGGTTTAGGCGCTGTCTGGTCAGGTTTCCAGGTCCCCGGGGCGCCCATATCGCACTACACTCTCACAGTTGGCACGTGTCCAGGTTGTGATGACAAACTGCAAGAGTTTGAAGTTGGGGTCACGGATGGTACGTTGAAATCTACACTCATCAATTGTTGTTAACGTTATACCAGGTGTTCATTGGTTCACTAATACGAATAATTCTTTATACTCTGCAGAAATCTACTTCGAGGACATCTCCTTCTCTGTGGGGTTGAGATACTTCACCATGGTACGAGCGTGCACTGCAGCAGGTATCTGCAGTAGCGCCACCTCGGACGGTTTCCTGGTGGACCCCACCCCGCCCCACACTGGAACCGTGTTCGATGGTACAGGCGATATCGACATCCAAGTCCAGTGTTCCCGGTACGTGGTCCACCACATGCATGGCATCATTCATTTAATCTGTACTTACCGCTAATATATACTCAAACACTTGGTGTTACTAACGAAAATGAGTGATAACAAGAAGTTTCAAAACTCGACTGAAATCAGAATGTGTTTATTCTCCACATGGTATGACGTTTCAATGAATCACAATGAAAACCACATAATGCTTGATTTTATGAATTGTTCTTTTCAAGAAAGTAAACGTTAACGCCAATATCGGTTGTGGTCTTAATTTGCATAAGAGAGAAAGAACGTCCAAGGAATGTTGTTGTGAGCATCAGTATGGCCATCTAATAATAAGATATCCCCGGCTTCTAAGAACATATCGATGAATTACCAGTCCTAACACTTCATCAATGTGCAGCGACTCCCTGCCACAACCCTGGCCGTTGTTTTAAAATATATATAGCTTCCTCAACGTATGACATCAAAAACATGAAGGCAAGTTTTAACGGCCTCTTTCTAAAATACAATGAACCTTTCTTTCACGACTCTGTTGTGTCGATACAATATTTTCCCTCTAAATTGTGCGAGTAGCTGTTGCTTTTGGCGTCACACGAGAACCAACATATGGTCGACGGCAATGTACACCAGTCTGAGTAAGACGGCGGCGTGCAGTATTGTCGTTGGTTGGTCTGTTATGTATCCCTTTGGTGATACGAGCTGTTGTGGTCGTTGGCATGAACCGATTTCGCAAATGGAGTTCACGATGTTAGACGTTGAAGTACGCTCCGTGGGAAATCAGTGACGTTGTTTTTCTGGTGACAAATTGTTGACGGAAGTGTTGCGTTATACCCTGCGACATTCCTTCTACCTCAATATCCCCCGTGGATCTCTGACTCGTCCTAAGAGCAAGACCATCATGCAACAAATGCATTCTTAACTTCACTAACGGTCTCGGCAAAATTAAAACTTTACAATGTACATTTAGCGGTGGGTGACGTCACGTATGCTGTGTTGTTCAGACAGAGAAAACAGTAACCGTGCTTCCCCGGCACTGTCCATATGTGTTAAAGTATAGATATGACTGAATATCGCGTTTCTTTAGGCAGTTCTAATTTCCAGAACATATCTTGGATGTAAGTATGTTGGTTTCTCGGACCCCGAGTCTGGCCTGCATCACTACGAGTGGCGAGTGGGGACTTCCGCTGGTGGCAGTGACATTCTCCCTCCAACTGACTCGGCTCTTCTGGAATTGGCCTTCCATATTCTCTCACATGACCAGCAACTGCCGGAAGGACAAACGCTCTACACTACAGTGCGAGCCTACAACAAAGCAGGTATTAGCTGGAGTCTATTCGTCCTGGGATTGGAATGATGTGGTTTCCGAAACTAGTTTTGGTTAATTTCGAAGTCGAAAACAAGCTTGACGTGCTTAGCCATCACAGAGCCCTGCATTTTTTAATATATAATACCAAACTATACTGGACAAATTAAAAAAAATTCAACTTAAATTTGCTAAACAAAGTACAAATATCCAGTTTGTAAGCTCATCACTCCTGAAAAGCCGGATGGGCTTATAGCATGATCCGTCCTCTGTAAACTTTTCATATTTTCGACTTCTCCTCCAGAACTGATACACCCTCAAAGCTGAAATTTTGTGGGGAGGTACCTTGCACCTAGGAGATCAAAGTTTGTTTATTTGGTCTTCACCTTCACATTCACCCTTAAATATGGACATGACAGGCAATATCAGTGAAACCTTTAACGATTTTTTCTCCAAAACCAATTGACGAAGAAAGCCTGACATTTTCAGAATAATATATGTTACATAGACTATTAAGTTGGTACTTTGGTCTTGGTTCCTCAGAAAATCTTTCAAAGAATAGATATATTTCGACAATTGGAGCACAATGGTTTGCCATGTTGTTTTATAGAGCCATATGTATGCACCGCAAAATAGTGAAAAGACAACTTCATCATCTCAAAGTTATATATGCACAGATAGATAGATATTCTTTATTTCCTCCAGCATTTGAAGATTGCATTACAAAATACAGGAATATTATATACAGGACATTTCACATGTTACACACAGCGTATATTTATAGTAGGTTTCTCCATTTACTCACTGTAGAGCTAACAATCAACATTATATTCTTCCATGTATCATATGTTATCACGTCTTCACAGAACACAGGTATACTTCCCAATAAAAAAGATAGAAGAATATCTTCTTCATCATTCCATAACATGACAGACATTTCAACATCTAAAATATCAATTATATTGTTAAAAAGCACCTCCCTTTCATTACAGTTGATTTTACAAGAAAGTATGACATGTTTGATGATATCGTGGGCAACAGTGCCGCACACACATTCTTTGGAATGCAATGATTGTGCGCCTACATGTACAAGTGTGGCAATGTCAAAAAACTTATGTTTATAGTCTTGAGCTAGTTTCCACAGGCGGTGTTCTCTACCTGATCTGATGGACATATAACGTGATAAGGAGAGTCTACATTGGAGCTCATTAATTATCTCTTTATTATCTGCAGTTTTGATCTAACGTTTTACAATATCAGACCATTGATGTTTTGGCATAAGCTGAGATGTACATATATATTTATCTATCTCGCCATACAGAGTAAGATTAAGCATATGGAATATGGGGGACTTGCATTTGGTGTCCCATTTGCATGTTTGAATCAGCGATAAACTGCTTTTGTATTGCCCAATCCTTGTAACGAAAAGTTGCTTGAAGATAAACTTGGGGCTTGCGTTACATAATTTGCCTAAAAAGACAAGGGCTTGTTGTTCTACATGTTTTTCAATGGAGATAAGGCCAACAATAACATTGGGGGTGGTTTTTGAAAAACCCTGTATTTTCTTGCAGAAGTATCGCTGACTCATTTCTAGCATATCATACTCTTTGAGGGACAGTTTCCCCCATACATGACATCCATACAGACCACAAGGTAGAATTACTCTGTTCCATATTCTTACATCCGCTAAAGGGTTAAGGCCGCCAAAGTGTAGTCCGAACTCATGATTAACATTGTACAAACGTCTAACCTTATCACATGCTCTTTGAGTACGCTCAAGACTGGACTTAGCTGTTGTTATAAACCTAGGTCGGATTCTGTCTGTTGTTTTGTAGGTATCTTCTTTTCTTGGAATAACCTCTAAAGAGGTCTTACTTCCGAGAATAACCCGGTATGAGGTTTTACTTTTGAAAGTAAGACCTGAACCTAAGGTTTTTTTTAAAGTAAGACCTGGAAATGCACTTAGAATAATTTTTCAGACTTGCAACGCAATAGCCAACAAGCAGCAATTATTATCGAAAATTATACACAGTTAAAAATTTCCAAGTTGAAATAGCTGGATTCGAACCTGGCACCCTTCGCTCTCTAAACTGGCGCCTTAGACCGCTCGGCTATGCAGACCGAGATGATGAGTGGAGTTGAATTACTACATTTATAGTCATACCTTCTTTGCCTCGATATAACGCAACCGAGGGCGACATACCCATTATAAAAACACGATTTGGGAATCAAAATTATAAAATGTAAATATTTACATTTGACGTTTATAAATAGGAAGAAAACATTCCTCCTTCGTCTTCTGCTTTTAAAATTGTCTAAGCGGAAGAATAAGGCCCTTTGAGCGTCCGAAACTATAACTCGTAAATTTTGATAGTTGACGGTTTATAAGCTGGAGAAAACACTCCTCCTCGGTCTTCTGCTCTGAGAATAACCTCGAGGTCGGGATGGCCCCTCGGGCTAACGCCCTCGGGGCTTTATCCCTCCCTTCAGGTTATTCTCAGAGCAGAAGACCTCGGAGTCATGTTTTCTCCTTAACATAATAATACACCAGCATAAACAATAGATGATTTGACTGGAAGTTGTGCATTACCCAGATACAATTCAGGGTTTTCATGATGTTTCGATGTACATACAAATGATAAAACTGCACTTTTACCTGCATTGTATCTAAGCTGCCATTTGTTAGCATAACCCTCGGTAGTATGGAGCAAATTCTGTAGGTCAGATGGGCTACTACTAAGTAAACTTTTATCATCTGCTAGAAGAATACCGGGACAGTTACTCCAGGGAAGACACAAACCACTGTTTGTTGCATTAAGGTCATACAGTAAATCATTAATATATAATGAGAACAACCATGCAGATATAACTCTCCCCTGGCCGACGCCCTGTCTAACATGGAAAACATCCGACTGAAGTCCAGCAAATATAACACAAGAATGCATAGACATGTACGACTTACGCAGTATTCTCCATAGTTTACCTCTTATACCGATATTGTGGAGCTTGTAGAAAAGTTCATCAAGCCATACACGATCAAATGCTTTCTCATTATCAAGGAATGCACAATAAACATTTGATCTTCTTTCATTGTAATAAGCTACACTTTCACACAATGTTAAGACAGCTGTATCTGCACCTGCACCCTTTCTAAACCCAAGCTGGAATGGATGTGGGAAATTAGCATATATCTGCCCAATCTTCAATTCTGTCCAGCAATAATCTTTCAAACAATTTACTCAAAACCGATGTTAAAGTAATTCCTCTGTAGCTGGACGGGTCACTTTTACACTTCCCATGACCTTTAAAGACAGGTAGAATGTGGCCAATATTGTAGCTGCTTGGTATATATTCATACTCTAGAATGGCATTAAACAATGAAACGAAATGTTTTATAAGAGATCTCCCAGCATATTTACAATGTTCATTGCTCAAAGTATCAGGCCCAGGGGCTTTACCGGTCTTAAGCCGTTTAACTTTAAATAGAACTTCATCAAATGTAAATGGTCTAATAAGAGGCAACATAGTAGAATCTACATTATATACATCATTCATTTCAAGTTGCTCAATGGAGCAGATACGTTGTGTAACTTCAGTAGCAAACTTATGATCAAAGTTAGCATCCATGGTAGGAATTGACAAATCCTTATAGAAGTTACCAAAGCTGTGGCAGATATCTTCAACATTTGCACTGGTGTTGCCCTTGTAGACAAGCTTATTAACCTGGCCCTTGTTACGCTTGTAGCGTTTGATACTTTTAAAGTATTCATTTATGTATATTTCTGCTGAATCATAGGCTTCCATAAGTTTACTGTCAATCAGTTTTTTTTTACATTCTCTATGCCGTTTTCTAAACAATCGTTTGGCATGTTTATATCTCAGAAAGTAGACATTATCTGCATCGTGAGATTTCCCATTCTCTACCCATGTTTGCCTCTCTTTTCTCATATTATCATGGCAAGGTTTTAGATTATCCTTTTTCCAGTAAGGCTTGAGATAAGGTCTAAAGGACGTGGATGGAATGCTAAGATAAGATGAGGCAAGAAGTGAGTTAAGAATATATCCATTGTATTCTTCAATATACTCATTCGGGGCAGAGAATTGAGATATATCACTGGAATAGTGACGGAAGTAATTCTCCGTCTCATAACGATAAAGCATGGTATCCTCACTACTGGCCTTCCTCCAGTTAAGTTTATCACCGCCATAGGCAACAAATGTTGGCGTACACTTTGTACAAACTAACAGTGGTAGATAATCAGATATGGAGAAGGCAATACCAGTATCAATGTCATATTCAATAACACAAGGCAGATAGTCAATATTAACACATATATAGTCTATCATCGTAGTTATATCACAGCTCTTAGTGTGGTACGTATACTTTGTAGAGTCATCTGTAGGCACCACTGAGTACAGGTCTCTCTCATTCAGCAGTCTCCGCAGTCTCATAGCCCCCGCGGTCGTAGAGTAGTACACTGACGTATATCAGCGTTGAAGTCACCCATAAGTATCGCCTGACCTTGTTGTGAGTACATGTCATACAACTGCAACACATAGTCAAGCTGTTCCATATAGACACAGTCTAGAGTATTTGTAGACGGAAGCCTGGCGCATATTAGGAAGAGTTCATAGTTGTTGATTTGCATTTTGGCACATAGTGTATGATTACTGTCAATTGTATCTATAATTGTCACTTTACATCAAGTGCCTTTGCGTATGAAAAGAGCAACACCGCCACTGCCTCTGTGGCCGGTATTACAGTCACTAACACATTTACAGTACACATCAAACTCAGTATGCATGCTATCCATATACGACGATGTTTGGTTATTTAGCCAGTGTTCAGACACAAAGAATGCATCCGTTGCATCCAACTTGTTACAGAGTTCGTTAGTACCATGCATAATACCGCGAATATTCCATGTCCCAAGTCTGATCATAAAACTCATTAGGACAATAAAACAGAGGGCGATAAATCTATTACTCATGATGATTTCGTGTTTTCATGTTCATAGTCAGCATTGTCAGTATTATACCATAACTTGTTAGGTAACCATTCTCTACATAGAACATTTTCAGGCCAGAAAGTATCATCACTGAGGATTAATTTGGCGTACCGACTCGACACACTCAATCTCACTGTATAAGTAGTCCTTCCCAATGTTTCATCATTTTTACATATTTGACAGCCACTCCTCGTTCATCAGCATAATCTATGATGGCATCTTTAACCATTTCAAATGGTTGATCTGCTCGAACGTAGGATAGTACCAACCTCTTGTTCCTGAAATGTGACGCCCCCGTTAATACTTTTTTCCACTGTCCCTTAAAGTTGACAGATCTAACAGTCTTGTTATCACTGCGTTCCGAGTCCATATTATTCATAGAGTTTCTTCATAAGAACAGATATAGTTTATAACTATTCTGCGGCCCACTGCCTTTGATAGTAATATACCAGCACATACCTGTACATAAGTGTCTATATAGTTGAGCAAATTATACTTGTTTGCTGTACATAATAGAGTGTTGCAAATACTGCGTGAGTTCGTACATACATTAAAACTGAGTCATTAAAAAGGCACAGAAGAGCGTTTTCGTTGATGAGTTACAGCCATTGTCACATAGTCTTCCAAGAAATAATAATTTACACTTGTCAATATAACCGACCATTGTCCAGAGACCTAGGTTAGCACAAACAGAATCGGTTGGAGTGACATAATAAAGATACACCCCAGATTCCCTGACAGAGACACGTGTATTACATTTACACGTTACAAGTTGTACCCGTGAATGTTGTTTAGTATATCGGTATTAGCCGGATTTAACCAATGTTCCTAAATGCATAGTATATCAACATTACCAGGGATTGTATTTGATATTGTATCAGACGTTTAACTAGACACGCCACGTATGTTCTAGGTAAGTATACGTCAAGAAAACTATGCCTGCACACATGGATAAGTTTTACCATTAATTATTGTAGTTTTAGAACTGACCAGAATGTTTTTAATTTGTTGTAGTTGTTATTTGTGCATATTTATTATTAATTTTAATCTTGTACACAAGATCATTCATCGGCGTAGAATGAGATAGCTAAACCATTTTGGTTTCGAATATAGACAAGACACGAAGTTGCAAGTTATTTGGTTTAAACATATTTTATTCATCATGAAAAGGATTAGGAACAAGTTCTCCAACTTAGAATACCCTCTCCTTGCTATATACATAGGTGATTTACATATTGTACAAACAGATAAAAGATAGATGACAGACAGCAGTATTAGAAGAGGACATAGATTCTATAAAATAGAGTAATATTAATATGCTATACAAATCGTTTAGTCTCACTTATGAACGTTTGCACTGACTTAAATAAACTTGTATTTTGACTTGGTGATAGGTCTGCACTTCCTTCTAAAAAAAGTTTGAAGTCGACTGTCGTGCCAACTAAATTACAATTGCGCTTTACAGGTGCTATACATTTTGCTCTCTGTTGCTTATACTTTGGGCATTCTTAAGTCTTAATTCCATCTCAGTATAAATCAAAATTCAAACAACTTACTGAATATCGCAATTTGGTATGAAGAATATTTAGATGTCTTTTACCGCATGAATAATATTGGGGTGTACGTACACAACGGTCAGCCAAGGATGATTTAAAAGCCGAGACACTCTTTGAATTACGAACAGTGGTAACTTATTCCAAGAACTTACTGTAGATGGGAAAAAAGATTCCGTCGAATGTTTAAGCCTTGAGACAGGAATAGATATATTTTTTTAACTGCGTAGATTATATTGTGATTTAGAACCTACATTATTGGGAAGCAATTCGTTTAGGTATAGAGGAGCCATTTCATTTTGTATTTTAAACATCAAACACAATTTTCGTTTTCTCCTACATTCTTGCAAAGTTTCCCAACCAGTTTCGTAATATAGAAATCTATGTGATGTGTATTTTGGTAAACCCGTTACTATTCGCGCAGCTTGTAATTGTATCTGTTCTAACTTTCTTATTTGTTCAAGAGAAGACCCATCCCAGACTTCATTTGCAAATTCAAGATGTGACCGAATAAACATGGTATAGGTCTTATTAAGAGTTTTCCTACACAAAACATATTTTGTATCATGGTTTGAATATGATCCTCCCATTTACCATTATTGGCAAGGATTACTCCAAGGTGTTTATGATTATTTACAAATTTAACATCAACACCATCAAAATAAAGATGTGGTATATCATTATCATGTCTCATCGAGAAAAGGATAGCTTCGGTCTTATCAGGGATGTACTTGATTAACCAGGTTTTACCCCAAACATTCAACTTACTTAAATTAGCATTCAAACTCATTTCAATAAGCCTGTTATCGGGTGATGAGTACCCGAGAGACGAGTCATTAGCAAATAAGCGTGTTAAACAGTCTAATTCATCTGCTATGTCGTTAATGTATACAATGAATAAAAACGGACCAAGCACAGACCCCTGTGGGACACCAGCGCTCAGAGTTCTCAGCTTTGAAACTGATCCATTGACAAAAACACTCTGTCAGCGATCAGTTATATAACTAGCTAACCATCCCAATAACTGGCCGCTTATTCCATACTTTTCTAGCTTGAGAAGTAAACCTATGTGCCAAACACGATCGAATGCTTTTGATACATCACAAAATACCATACACAAGTTTTCTTTTTTGTCTAATGATTCACAAATCCTGTGAAATATTTCAATTAATTGATGAGCACTAGAATGTCCTGGTTGAAAACCAGACTGATATTTATACAGGAGCTTGTTGGTATGAAAATAGTTAAACAAATGTTTGAAAACAACTCTTTGAAATAATTTGCCAACACAGATTATATAAGAGATAATGGTCTATAATTTGAAGCCAGAGTTCGGTCACCTTTCTTAAATAGAGGCATAACATTCGCAACTTTCCACTCAGATGGATACACACATGTTTGTAAAGACATATTGAACAATAAACATAAACGTTGCTAGTCGAGTAGACTAAATGTTTCAAGAGTTGGTGACTAATTTTGTCAGGACCTGACGCTTTTTTCAAATGTAAACATCTTATGACATCTTCTATCTCAGATTTTGAAACAGTGAGGGTGTAAAACATTGCACCAGTTCGTTTATTGAAATATGGTACACCTGAGTTATTATCGTCTAGTGTTGAGATAGATTCAAAGTACCCGTTCAACCTTTCTGCCTTTTCATAATCAGAAAAACAAGTTGGACTTTCATGATCGTTACTAGATTTTAAAGGAGGAATGCAGGTACTCGAGCCGGATTGTTTCACCAAATACCGTAAAAGTTTCCAATATGAACTCTTACTTTCAGTATATGCATCAAGAAGAAAATTGTCAACATTAGCATAAAACATTTCTTTTGCGTGATACTTTGTTGTTAACCTTTTGACGTTGCCTTTTGAACTTAATTATGTCACATAACATTTGTGTTCTATTTGCTTTTCTGCGTAACCTGTCTCTTTTCCTGCATTTTCTCCTTAAACTTGAATCAAACCATGGCTTGTCATTTGGTCTTATAGCTATTTTTGTTGTTGTAGGGATACATGTTTTTAGAAACATGTTAAGTTGTTTGTAAAATATGTCACAAGCATGATTAACATCTTGGCAATTCACGAACAAATCAGTCCAGTTTGTTTCATTGATAAGTGCGTTTAGGATTGTGTAATCACCTTGTTTATAGCATAATACATCTCTAGTGTATGACAAATGTGTATTCACTGAAGTAGTTAATGTCACGTAAGTGCCTCTGTGATCACTTATCGATCTGTCAAACTAACTCCACGATCAACTGTATGGATATCTTCACTGATTATGATTGGATCAAGCAGAGCGCTTGAATGTTGCGTTACCCTAGTAGGTTCCCTACTGATATTTTTCAAATTCTTAGTCAGCATACTATCTGTGAGGCTAGTACCTTTATTACTAGAAAGTAAGTCAGCATTTAAATCACCAATTATAGTAATTCGACTTGAAATATCAAGAGCATTTTCAATACTTACATCAAACCTTTCCGAGAATGATAAGGAATTATACTCGGGTGGGTAAGCAATACAAACTATTAGCGGTTTAGTTGGTAAATATATATTTTACCCAGATTGTTTTATCATAGATGTTTTCTAGGTTAAGTAGTCTCTTAAATGCTAAATTTTCTCTTATATAGATCATAACACCTCCACCAAACGAGTTTCTATCTTTACGAACAGAGTCATAGAAACCTGTCCACTTTAGTGAATCATTATCTATGTTTTTATCTAAGTGAGTTTCTGTGAATCAAACAATATGATTATCGGAAGCATACTCGCTAAGGTATTTACGTTTAGTCCTTACACTTCTTGTGTTAAGATGAAATAAGATATAGTTTTATCATGGGACCCGTGCGATTGTGGACCTGGATTAGACTCAATATCCCCTGCAAGCTGCAATAACAATAGGAGCAGAATGATTACGTTGACGTTTCTAAATTGACTCTGTAGTGCACAAAGGAAAGCTACCACGAGGCTTGTGTTACATGACACAGACAAGATAATACACATGTGATACAATTCTGACAGAATAACCCATAATAATGAATAGTTACAAGCAGCTCTTGGTTGAAAAGCCGTGCAGAAACTCGTGTATTTCGAACATATTTTACAATGAAATATCCCGATTGTTACACGATGTTGCATAATGTCGTTACCCATTATCTAATAGGTCAATGAATTGAATAGGGTTTGTGTGACAACTCAATCGGGAAATATCCTTGTAAAATATTACAATTTCTTGCAGCATATTTGTCATGTAGATTGGAAGTGCAGACCCAGTCAAATAGCATTCAATAAGTTTGTACTTGGCGAAATGTGGAGCAGTGGGAAATACAGTAAAACGTGATAGAAAGAGACACACACAAAAAGTAGCAATATTAAGAAACAGTATCATGGTAGACATAGACATAGAAAAGCTTGTGTGGATATAGACATACATAATTTATAAGAGGCATTTACAAGATATATACAAATATAACTATTTACACATTCGTTATATTATCACTTAGAACGAGACTGTCGTCATATACAAACAATATGAAAAGGATAAACGGACTTACACTTATTGGAATTCCATATTCACACCACATCCAGATACACAACACATCCATATATACACAACACATCCATATACACAACACATCCCGCGACCCGTTTTGCAAGTTATTTATGTGTTTCCATTCAGTTTCGTTGCTTGAACATTCTAGATATCCTTCCAATTGTATTCTCTATTTGAACCAACCAACCAACCGTCACAATAGTGTTATTCTGTAACAATAGTTCTACCACTTGCAGGTGGGTTCTCCGAGGTGACGTCCAATGGTTTTTCCATCGACACAAGTCCCCCTGAAGTGGTCCTGCAGCCCGAGCTGGAAGCTGGTTTCGCGTCTCTTGTTGCTGGCAGCACAGTTAGCAGCAGTGTCCTCGACGTCCGCTGGTCCTTCACCGACCCGGAGTCATCCGTCCTGACCCATTACCTGTCACTGTCCTCGCACACACACGTGCACCTCCCCCCTCTCTCACTGCAGGTGTGTTTCCTCCTTACCTCCCTTGACTTTGCAATGGTAGCCATCTGTACTCTACGGTACCAATACCTCGATCAACATGTTCTCTGACATTTACTAATGATATGACAAACCATAGGCTGATATGCAAACAGACACTATAACCATTAAAACTCGCGTTTCTGTTGCTGTTCAGTATATATGTGTGAGGTTTGTTTTATGTTTTTTGACAAATGATGCCGTATGTGCTAGATGCCTGGTTTCATGGAGAAGCACGTGTTGACGGGACTGTCTCTACAGGACGGGTGCAGGTACCAGGTGAAGATCGTGGCCTGTAACGCAGCTCGACTGTGTACCACCGCCATCACCCAGTCTGTTCTCGTGGATTCGTCGAAACCTACCACAGGTACGTGACCAGTCTCTTCCTAACCTCTTTTTGATGTAGAAAACTAGAAATGGAAACTCTGCATGTGTTGCATTTAACAGCTAGTTGTGCGGTCTGTTCCCCCAGTTGTCGAAATGGTCATAGCTGCTTGATCTGTGCGATGCACTTACATCTCACAAGAGAGTTATAACATATATATTTGCGCATGCCAGGGTATGGCGTATGTCCGTCCGTCTGACAATAATCTTGTCTTTTTAACCCCCGCAGGAAATCGAACGGGGAATTTGTATCAATGATAACGAGTATACTTAAACGGCGCTGACCTCCACGCCAAGAAGGGCACGTTCATAGCACACACGCATTATCACCGTGATGTATGGACACCACAGGTTTTAACAACTCACGTCTATGTTCGGCAGGGTATCAACCCTTCAAAGTCTCAGTTCCGCCTGCGATGAAGCGGGTCACCCACCGATTCGGCGAGCCGTGCCGATTCTTGCTGAACTTTACTGAAAGCGGTCAAGTGTTATGTGCAGGACCACGTGCCACCACGGCTATGTCGTGACATAGTCCGTCCATTGCGAATGGCACCAGTGTTCTGAAAAGAACTCCTCCAAGTGTTTTTTATCAATGTCGCCTACGCATTCTCTGGATTTACTTCGGTTATACGTATGTGTGTTGGCATATGGTATGGTGACACGTATCATAGCCACATATGAAAAACACTCTGCCACTTAATTCCACAATTATTTGAGACTTTCTTAACTTGTTACTAGTTAATTGTTATCAACAAGTGGAAACGTGAAATTAGTAAGGGATTTCAGAGGGACAGTATTGTAGCCGTTAGTATATATATATATATATATATATATATATAGAGAGAGAGAGAGAGAGTATTTACTATTTGGGTAAAGGTCAGCTTAAAGTTGGACATTGTATCTTCCATCGCCTTGATGCAAGTCTACTGAGGGTAGTGTATTGTAGGAACCTTGGCTGTGGAGACGGATCATGCCGCAGACTTGAGACGACAGGTGCCCGGCTGGATGGACTGGACGACAGACAGCATGCGTCTCACCTGGTTGGGCTTCTCTGACCTGCACTCCGGACTAAACTCGTACAGTCTCTCCCTCGGCACTCGAGCCTTCGCGTCTGATCTGAACCAGGTGAAGTATTACATCAACATTTATTTCATTGAATATAATATTGACCAGGTGCATGAGTATGGTTGTCCCGGATGACGAAACAGCTTATTGATGGAAGATATCTGTAGATGAACATTGTTACTTCTTAAGGATGGGACGCCATACACAGTGGTTCACACAACTGACGGAGTGGAGCGAGCAGAAGGAGTGTTGCAGACTGCAACAATACCCACAAAGAACCTGAACTACGGGCTCGTGGTCTTCATCAGTATAACATCCACCAACAAGGTAAGTTTACGCTATTGTTGCTGTATTATCCAATCATCTATCAGCTGTCCCATATTTGATATAATTACTGGTGTGAACTGTCTGCAGGTTGGTCTGACCAGTGAGCCCCATCTGAGCCAGGTGAGACTAGAGAGTGACGGAAGCGTGTGGCTGATGAGACGCTGTCAGCCCTACTCTTGTCTCGGACACTGTGCATGTGGCGCCCTACATGGTCTGTGTGAAGCCAGCACCTCCACATGTGCTCCCAACCACAGCAGTAAGAAAGAACAAATACAATATTTTTTTAAAATGTGGTATGCTTTCCAAAACAATTTTAAAACTCTCGTAAAACTAGGATTGACGCGTCAATACTTACTCTTCAAGACTTCCGCTTTGACCGTCGAACACATGTTTAATCAAAGAATATCTTGATATTGTATAAATAGTGTACTATACTAAGAAAACCGCACAAATTAAAAAAAAAATCATTTTAAATCAAAATGGCGGCTTAATCATGTGACCTACGAAGTCGCATACATGCTCTGGTACAACATAAGCTAAGCCTGCAGACCAGTACATAATCCGGTACAACATAAGCTTAGTCTGCAGACCAGTATATGGTCTGGCACAACATACGCTTAGTCTGCAGACCAGTATATGCTCTGGTACAACAAAAGCTTAGTCTGCAGACCAGCGCCTACTCTGGTACAACATACGCTTAGTCTGCAGACCAGTATATACTCTGGTACAACATAAGCTAAGCCTGCAGACCAATACATACTCTGGTACAACATAAACTAAGCCTGCAGACAAATACATACTTTGGTACAACATAAACTTAGTCTGCAGACCAATACATACTCTGGTACAACATAAGCTTAGCCTGCAGACCAGTACATACTCTGGTACAACATAAGCTTAGTCTGCAGACAAATACATACTCTGGTACAACATAAACTTAGTCTGCAGACCAATACATACTCTGGTACAACATAAGCTTAGCCTGCAGACCAGTACATACTCTGGTACAACATAAGCTTAGCCTGCAGACAAATACATACTCTGGTACAACATAAGCTTAGCCTGCAGACAAATACATACTCTGGTACAACATAAGCGTAGTCTGCAGACCAGTACATACTCTGGTACAACATACGCTTAGTCTGCAGACCAATACATACTCTGGTACAACATACGCTTAGTCTGCAGACCAGTATATGCTCTGGTACAACATACGCTTAGTCTGCAGATCAGTACATACTCTGGTACAACATAAACTAAGCCTGCAGACCAGTATATACTCTGGTACAACATAAATTAAGCCTGAAGACCAATACATACTCTGGTACAACATAAGCTAAGCCTGCAGACCAATACATACTCTGGTACAACATAAACTAAGCCTGCAGACAAATACCTACTCTGGTACAACATAAACTTAGTCTGCAGACCAATACATGCTCTGGTACAATAAAAGCTTAGTCTGCAGACCAGTATATGCTCTGGTACAACATAAGCTTAGTCTGCAGACCAGTACATTCTCTGGTACAACATAAGCGTAGTCTGCAGACCAGTACATTCTCTGGTACAACATAAACTTAGTCTGCAGACCAGTACATGCTCTGGTACAACATAAGCTTAGTCTGCAGACCAGTACATTCTCTGGTACAACATAAGCGTAGTCTGCAGACCAGTACATGCTCTGGTACAACATAAGCTTAGCCTGCAGACAAATACATACTCTGGTACAACATAAGCGTAGTCTGCAGACCAGTACATACTCTGGTACAACATAAGCTTAGCCTGCAGACCAGTGCCTACTCTGGTACAACATAAACTTAGTCTGCAGACCAGTACATGCTCTGGTACAACATAAGCTTAGCCTGCAGACAAATACATACTCTGGTACAACATAAGCTTAGCCTGCAGACAAATACATACTCTGGTACAACATAAGCGTAGTCTGCAGACCAGTACATACTCTGGTACAACATAAGCTTAGCCTGCAGACCAGTGCCTACTCTGGTACAACATAAACTTAGTCTGCAGACCAGTACATGCTCTGGTACAACATAAGCTTAGTCTGCAGACCAGTATATACTCTGGTACAACATAAGCTTAGCCTGCAGACCAGTACATACTCTGGTACAATATAAGCTTAGTCTGCAGACCAGTACATTCTCTGGTACAACATAAGCGTAGTCTGCAGACCAGTGCCTACTCTGGTACAACATAAACTTAGTCTGCAGACCAGTACATGCTCTGGTACAACATAAGCGTAGTCTGCAGACCAGTATATACTCTGGTACAACATAAATTAAGCCTGAAGACCAATACATACTCTGGTACAACATAAACTAAGCCTGCAGACCAATACATACTATGGTACAACATAAACTAAGCCTGCAGACAAATACATACTTTGGTACAACATAAACTTAGTCTCTAGACCAGTACATGCTCTGGCACAACATAAACTTAGTCTGCAGACCAATACATGTTCTGGTACAATAAAAGCTTAGTCTGCAGACCAGTATATGCTCTGGTACAACATAAGCGTAGTCTGCAGACCAGTGCCTACTCTGGTACAACATAAACTTAGTCTGCAGACCAGTACATGCTCTGGTACAACATAAGCTTAGTCTGCAGACCAGTACATGCTCTGGTACAACATAAACTTAGTCTGCAGACCAGTATATGCTCTGGTACAACATAAGCGTAGTCTGCAGACCAGTGCCTACTCTGGTACAACATAAGCGTAGTCTGCAGACCAGTACATGCTCTGGTTCAACATAAGCTTCCTAGAAGCAAACCAAGCATATTTCAAAGTGAGAGGGATCCTTGAGGCGATCAGCATAAAACGTCCAACTGTTTCATCATTCGACGCATTCATTGCACTAATAAACTTTCCATAAAACCGAGAAAATGTTCTCTTTCATAATACCAATGTCCATCTTCTAAAATACCTCTCTCTTGGAGTTCGCAGTATCCTAGACCTGTATATTTACTGGTGTCCGAGTCAAACTTCTGAAGTAGCCTTGAGTCACAAATTGAAATCATTTGGTACTACTATTCAGAAACCGCCCTTAACCGTCCACATTGCATTTTGTGGCCAGTTTGAGGAAGACATGTGTGCAATTAGTCCCAGGACTATAATCAGCTCTCCCAACTCATTACCCGAACAGCAGCATGGCTAAAATATCTTCTAGTAGTTTAACAGCGACAGTGTCATTCTTTTTCGATTTTTTATACACATGTAGCAATTTTCAGTGTTTTGTCATATAATTTTATTAGTCAACCTTTATGACCGAGTGTCGACAGTTTTTCGACAGAATACCATGGCTGGGTTAGCACTGCCTATGTCCATCAAATGAATCAACCTTGCAAAATTTGTGTGAAAAAAATGTTAGTGAACTTCATATTTTGCAAATTTATTTATTGACACGCTAACTTACCAGACAGTAACAGCGAGGTGAAGGTAGACGATGTGGTAAATCTGAGAGTGCCTTCCGATGATATTGACGTTGACGCCACTCTCCTCACCAATATTATAGCTGCCAGATGGTCTGTCGCTACTGACGGGGGAAACTCTCCTCTCAGGTAAGATCAGGCCCATACCTGTACATCTCATACCTCTAGTGTACAAACCTATCTGACTGTATATCCTATACCTCTAGTGTACAACCCTATCTGATTGTACATCCCATACCTCTAGTGTACAAACCTATCTGACTGTATATCCTATACCTCTAGTGTACAACCCTATCTGACTGTACATCTCATACCTCTAGTGTACAAACCTATCTGACTGTATATCCTATATCTCTAGTGTACAACCCTATCTGACTGTACATCCCATACCTCTAGTGTACAAACCTATCTGACTGTACATCCTATATCTCTAGTGTACAAACCTATCTGACTGTATATCCTATACCTCTAGTGTACAACCCTATCTGACTGTACATCTCATACCTCTAGTGTACAAACCTATCTGACTGTATATCCTATATCTCTAGTGTACAAACCTATCTGACTGTATATCCTATACCTCTAGTGTACAACCCTATCTGACTGTACATCTCATACCTCTAGTGTACAACCCTATCTGACTGTATATCCTATATCTCTAGTGTACAACCCTATCTGACTGTACATCCCATACCTCTAGTGTACAAACCTATCTGACTGTACATCCCATACCTCTAGTGTACAACCCTATCTGACTGTACATCCCATACCTCTAGTGTACAACCCTATCTGACTGTACATCTCATACCTCTAGTGTACAAACCTATCTGACTGTATATCCTATACCTCTAGTGTACAACCCTATCTGACTGTACATCTCATACCTCTAGTGTACAACCCTATCTGACTGTATATCCTATACCTCTAGTGTACAACCCTATCTGACTGTACATCCTATACCTCTAGTGTACAACCCTATCTGACTGTACATCTCATACCTCTAGTGTACAACCCTATCTGATTGTATATCCTATATCTCTAGTGTACAACCCTATCTGACTGTACATCTCATACCTCTAGTGTACAACCCTATCTGACTGTATATCCTATACCTCTAGTGTACAACCCTATCTGACTGTATATCCTATACCTCTAGTGTACAACCCTATCTGACTGTACATCTCATACCTCTAGTGTACAAACCTATCTGACTGTATATCCTATACCTCTAGTGTACAACCCTATCTGACTGTATATCCTATACCTCTAGTGTACAACCCTATCTGACTGTACATCTCATACCTCTAGTGTACAAACCTATCTGACTGTACAACCCATACCTCTAGTGTACAACCCTATCTGACTGTATATCCTATATCTCTAGTGTACAACCCTATCTGACTGTACATCTCATACCTCTAGTGTACAACCCTATCTGACTGTATATCCTATACCTCTAGTGTACAACCCTATCTGACTGTATATCCTATACCTCTAGTGTACAACCCTATCTGACTGTACATCTCATACCTCTAGTGTACAAACCTATCTGACTGTATATCCTATACCTCTAGTGTACAACCCAATCTGACTGTATATCCTATACCTCTAGTGTACAACCCTATCTGACTGTACATCTCATACCTCTAGTGTACAAACCTATCTGACTGTATATCCTATACCTCTAGTGTACAACCCTATCTGACTGTACATCTCATACCTCTAGTGTACAACCCTATCTGACTGTACATCCCATACCTCTAGTGTACAACCCTATCTGACTGTACATCCCATACCTCTAGTGTACAACCCTATCTGACTGTACATCTCATACCTCTAGTGTACAACCCTATCTGACTGTATATCCTATACCTCTAGTGTACAACCCTATCTGACTGTACATCTCATACCTCTAGTGTACAACCCTATCTGACTGTACATCTCATACCTCTAGTGTACAACCCTATCTGACTGTATATCCTATACCTCTAGTGTACAACCCTATCTGACTGTATATCCTATACCTCTAGTGTACAAACCTATCTGACTGTATATCCTATACCTCTAGTGTACAACCCTATCTGACTGTACATCTCATACCTCTAGTGTACAAACCTATCTGACTGTATATCCTATACCTCTAGTGTACAAACCTATCTGACTGTATATCCTATACCTCTAGTGTACAACCCTATCTGACTGTATATCCTATACCTCTAGTGTACAACCCTATCTGACTGTACATCTCATACCTCTAGTGTACAACCCTATCTGACTGTATATCCTATATCTCTAGTGTACAACCCTATCTGACTGTACATCTCATACCTCTAGTGTACAAACCTATCTGACTGTATATCCTATACCTCTAGTGTACAACCCTATCTGACTGTACATCCCATACCTCTAGTGTACAACCCTATCTGACTGTATATCCTATATCTCTAGTGTACAACCCTATCTGACTGTACATCTCATACCTCTAGTGTACAACCCTATCTGACTGTATATCTCATACCTCTAGTGTACAACCCTATCTGACTGTACATCCCATACCTCTAGTGTACAAACCTATCTGACTGTACATCTCATACCTCTAGTGTACAAACCTATCTGACTGTATATCCTATACCTCTAGTGTACAACCCTATCTGACTGTACATCTCATACCTCTAGTGTACAAACCTATCTGACTGTATATCCTATACCTCTAGTGTACAACCCTATCTGACTGTACATCTCATACCTCTAGTGTACAAACCTATCTGACTGTATATCCCATACCTCTAGTGTACAACCCTATCTGACTGTACATCTCATACCTCTAGTGTACAAACCTATCTGACTGTATATCCTATACCTCTAGTGTACAACCCTATCTGACTGTACATCTCATACCTCTAGTGTACAAACCTATCTGACTGTATATCCTATACCTCTAGTGTACAACCCTATCTGACTGTACATCTCATACCTCTAGTGTACAAACCTATCTGACTGTATATCCTATACCTCTAGTGTACAACCCTATCTGACTGTACATCTCATACCTCTAGTGTACAACCCTATCTGACTGTATATCCTATATCTCTAGTGTACAACCCTATCTGACTGTACATCCCATACCTCTAGTGTACAAACCTATCTGATTGTACATCCCATACCTCTAGTGTACAACCCTATCTGACTGTACATCCCATACCTCTAGTGTACAAACCTATCTGACTGTACATCTCATACCTCTAGTGTACAAACCTATCTGACTGTATATCTCATACCTCTAGTGTACAAACCTATCTGACTGTATATCCTATACCTCTAGTGTACAACCCTATCTGACTGTACATCCCATACCTCTAGTGTACAACCCTATCTGACTGTACATCTCATACCTCTAGTGTACAACCCTATCTGATTGTATATCCTATATCTCTAGTGTACAACCCTATCTGACTGTACATCTCATACCTCTAGTGTACAACCCTATCTGACTGTATATCCTATACCTCTAGTGTACAACCCTATCTGACTGTATATCCTATACCTCTAGTGTACAACCCTATCTGACTGTACATCTCATACCTCTAGTGTACAAACCTATCTGACTGTATATCCTATACCTCTAGTGTACAACCCTATCTGACTGTATATCCTATACCTCTAGTGTACAACCCTATCTGACTGTACATCTCATACCTCTAGTGTACAAACCTATCTGACTGTACAACCCATACCTCTAGTGTACAACCCTATCTGACTGTATATCCTATATCTCTAGTGTACAACCCTATCTGACTGTACATCTCATACCTCTAGTGTACAACCCTATCTGACTGTATATCCTATACCTCTAGTGTACAACCCTATCTGACTGTATATCCTATACCTCTAGTGTACAACCCTATCTGACTGTACATCTCATACCTCTAGTGTACAAACCTATCTGACTGTATATCCTATACCTCTAGTGTACAACCCAATCTGACTGTATATCCTATACCTCTAGTGTACAACCCTATCTGACTGTACATCTCATACCTCTAGTGTACAAACCTATCTGACTGTATATCCTATACCTCTAGTGTACAACCCTATCTGACTGTACATCTCATACCTCTAGTGTACAACCCTATCTGACTGTACATCCCATACCTCTAGTGTACAACCCTATCTGACTGTACATCCCATACCTCTAGTGTACAACCCTATCTGACTGTACATCTCATACCTCTAGTGTACAACCCTATCTGACTGTATATCCTATACCTCTAGTGTACAACCCTATCTGACTGTACATCTCATACCTCTAGTGTACAACCCTATCTGACTGTACATCTCATACCTCTAGTGTACAACCCTATCTGACTGTATATCCTATACCTCTAGTGTACAACCCTATCTGACTGTATATCCTATACCTCTAGTGTACAAACCTATCTGACTGTATATCCTATACCTCTAGTGTACAACCCTATCTGACTGTACATCTCATACCTCTAGTGTACAAACCTATCTGACTGTATATCCTATACCTCTAGTGTACAAACCTATCTGACTGTATATCCTATACCTCTAGTGTACAACCCTATCTGACTGTATATCCTATACCTCTAGTGTACAACCCTATCTGACTGTACATCTCATACCTCTAGTGTACAACCCTATCTGACTGTATATCCTATATCTCTAGTGTACAACCCTATCTGACTGTACATCTCATACCTCTAGTGTACAAACCTATCTGACTGTATATCCTATACCTCTAGTGTACAACCCTATCTGACTGTACATCTCATACCTCTAGTGTACAACCCTATCTGACTGTATATCCTATATCTCTAGTGTACAACCCTATCTGACTGTACATCTCATACCTCTAGTGTACAACCCTATCTGACTGTATATCTCATACCTCTAGTGTACAACCCTATCTGACTGTACATCCCATACCTCTAGTGTACAAACCTATCTGACTGTACATCTCATACCTCTAGTGTACAAACCTATCTGACTGTATATCCTATACCTCTAGTGTACAACCCTATCTGACTGTACATCTCATACCTCTAGTGTACAAACCTATCTGACTGTATATCCTATACCTCTAGTGTACAACCCTATCTGACTGTACATCTCATACCTCTAGTGTACAAACCTATCTGACTGTATATCCTATACCTCTAGTGTACAACCCTATCTGACTGTACATCTCATACCTCTAGTGTACAAACCTATCTGACTGTATATCCTATACCTCTAGTGTACAACCCTATCTGACTGTACATCTCATACCTCTAGTGTACAAACCTATCTGACTGTATATCCTATACCTCTAGTGTACAACCCTATCTGACTGTACATCTCATACCTCTAGTGTACAAACCTATCTGACTGTATATCCTATACCTCTAGTGTACAAACCTATCTGACTGTATATCCTATACCTCTAGTGTACAACCCTATCTGACTGTATATCCTATACCTCTAGTGTACAACCCTATCTGACTGTACATCTCATACCTCTAGTGTACAACCCTATCTGACTGTATATCCTATATCTCTAGTGTACAACCCTATCTGACTGTACATCTCATACCTCTAGTGTACAAACCTATCTGACTGTATATCCTATACCTCTAGTGTACAACCCTATCTGACTGTACATCTCATACCTCTAGTGTACAACCCTATCTGACTGTATATCCTATATCTCTAGTGTACAACCCTATCTGACTGTACATCTCATACCTCTAGTGTACAACCCTATCTGACTGTACATCTCATACCTCTAGTGTACAACCCTATCTGACTGTACATCCCATACCTCTAGTGTACAAACCTATCTGACTGTACATCTCATACCTCTAGTGTACAAACCTATCTGACTGTATATCCTATACCTCTAGTGTACAACCCTATCTGACTGTACATCTCATACCTCTAGTGTACAAACCTATCTGACTGTATATCCTATACCTCTAGTGTACAACCCTATCTGACTGTACATCTCATACCTCTAGTGTACAAACCTATCTGACTGTATATCCTATACCTCTAGTGTACAACCCTATCTGACTGTACATCTCATACCTCTAGTGTACAACCCTATCTGACTGTATATCCTATACCTCTAGTGTACAACCCTATCTGACTGTACATCTCATACCTCTAGTGTACAAACCTATCTGACTGTATATCCTATACCTCTAGTGTACAACCCTATCTGACTGTACATCTCATACCTCTAGTGTACAAACCTATCTGACTGTATATCCTATACCTCTAGTGTACAACCCTATCTGACTGTACATCTCATACCTCTAGTGTACAACCCTATCTGACTGTATATCCTATATCTCTAGTGTACAAACCTATCTGACTGTACATCCCATACCTCTAGTGTACAAACCTATCTGATTGTACATCCCATACCTCTAGTGTACAACCCTATCTGACTGTACATCCCATACCTCTAGTGTACAAACCTATCTGACTGTACATCTCATACCTCTAGTGTACAAACCTATCTGACTGTATATCTCATACCTCTAGTGTACAAACCTATCTGACTGTATATCCTATACCTCTAGTGTACAACCCTATCTGACTGTACATCCCATACCTCTAGTGTACAAACCTATCTGACTGTACATCTCATACCTCTAGTGTACAAACCTATCTGACTGTATATCCTATACCTCTAGTGTACAACCCTATCTGACTGTACATCTCATACCTCTAGTGTACAACACCATCTGACTGTATAACCCATACCTCTAGTGTACAACCCTATCTGACTGTACATCCTATACCTCTAGTGTACAACCCTATCTGACTGTATAACCCATACCTCTAGTGTACAACCCTATCTGACTGTATATCCTATACCTCTAGTGTACAACCCTATCTGACTGTACATCCTATACCTCTAGTGTACAAACCTATCTGACTGTACATCTCATACCTCTAGTGTACAACCCTATCTGACTGTATATCCTATACCTCTAGTGTACAAACCTATCTGACTGTACATCCTATACCTCTAGTGTACAAACCTATCTGACTGTACATCTCATACCTCTAGTGTACAAACCTATCTGACTGTATATCCTATACCTCTAGTGTACAACCCTATCTGACTGTACATCTCATACCTCTAGTGTACAACCCTATCTGACTGTATATCCTATACCTCTAGTGTACAACCCTATCTGACTGTACATCCCATACCTCTAGTGTACAAACCTATCTGACTGTACATCTCATACCTCTAGTGTACAAACCTATCTGACTGTACATCCTATACCTCTAGTGTACAAACCTATCTGACTGTATATCCTATACCTCTAGTGTACAACCCTATCTGACTGTACATCTCATACCTCTAGTGTACAACCCTATCTGACTGTATATCCTATACCTCTAGTGTACAACCCTATCTGACTGTACATCCCATACCTCTAGTGTACAAACCTATCTGACTGTACATCTCATACCTCTAGTGTACAAACCTATCTGACTGTATATCCTATACCTCTAGTGTACAACCCTATCTGACTGTACATCCCATACCTCTAGTGTACAAACCTATCTGACTGTACATCTCATACCTCTAGTGTACAAACCTATCTGACTGTACATCCTATACCTCTAGTGTACAAACCTATCTGACTGTATATCCTATACCTCTAGTGTACAACCCTATCTGACTGTACATCTCATACCTCTAGTGTACAACCCTATCTGACTGTATATCCTATACCTCTAGTGTACAACCCTATCTGACTGTACATCCCATACCTCTAGTGTACAAACCTATCTGACTGTATATCTCATACCTCTAGTGTACAACCCTATCTGACTGTACATCTCATACCTCTAGTGTACAACCCTATCTGACTGTACATCCCATACCTCTAGTGTACAAACCTATCTGACTGTACATCTCATACCTCTAGTGTACAAACCTATCTGACTGTACATCCTATACCTCTAGTGTACAAACCTATCTGACTGTATATCCTATACCTCTAGTGTACAACCCTATCTGACTGTACATCTCATACCTCTAGTGTACAACCCTATCTGACTGTATATCCTATACCTCTAGTGTACAACCCTATCTGACTGTACATCCCATACCTCTAGTGTACAAACCTATCTGACTGTACATCTCATACCTCTAGTGTACAAACCTATCTGACTGTATATCCTATACCTCTAGTGTACAACCCTATCTGACTGTACATCCCATACCTCTAGTGTACAACCCTATCTGACTGTACATCCCATACCTCTAGTGTACAAACCTATCTGACTGTACATCTCATACCTCTAGTGTACAACCCTATCTGACTGTACATCCCATACCTCTAGTGTACAAACCTATCTGACTGTACATCTCATACCTCTAGTGTACAAACCTATCTGACTGTACATCTCATACCTCTAGTGTACAACCCTATCTGACTGTACATCTCATACCTCTAGTGTACAACCCTATCTGACTGTATATCCTATATCTCTAGTGTACAACCCTATCTGACTGTACATCCCATACCTCTAGTGTACAACCCTATCTGACTGTACATCTCATACCTCTAGTGTACAAACCTATCTGACTGTATATCCTATACCTCTAGTGTACAAACCTATCTGACTGTACATCTCATACCTCTAGTGTACAACCCTATCTGACTGTATATCCTATACCTCTAGTGTACAACCCTATCTGACTGTACATCCCATACCTCTAGTGTACAAACCTATCTGACTGTACATCTCATACCTCTAGTGTACAAACCTATCTGACTGTACATCCTATACCTCTAGTGTACAAACCTATCTGACTGTATATCCTATACCTCTAGTGTACAACCCTATCTGACTGTACATCTCATACCTCTAGTGTACAACCCTATCTGACTGTATATCCTATACCTCTAGTGTACAACCCTATCTGACTGTACATCCCATACCTCTAGTGTACAAACCTATCTGACTGTACATCTCATACCTCTAGTGTACAAACCTATCTGACTGTACATCCTATACCTCTAGTGTACAAACCTATCTGACTGTACATCTCATACCTCTAGTGTACAACCCTATCTGACTGTATATCCTATACCTCTAGTGTACAACCCTATCTGACTGTACATCCCATACCTCTAGTGTACAAACCTATCTGACTGTACATCCTATACCTCTAGTGTACAAACCTATCTGACTGTATATCCTATACCTCTAGTGTACAACCCTATCTGACTGTACATCTCATACCTCTAGTGTACAACCCTATCTGACTGTATATCCTATACCTCTAGTGTACAACCCTATCTGACTGTACATCCCATACCTCTAGTGTACAAACCTATCTGACTGTACATCTCATACCTCTAGTGTACAAACCTATCTGACTGTACATCTCAAACCTCTAGTGTACAACCCTATCTGACTGTACATCTCATACCTCTAGTGTACAACCCTATCTGACTGTATATCCAATACCTCTAGTGTACAACCCTATCTGACTGTACATCTCATACCTCTAGTGTACAAACCTATCTGACTGTATATCTCATACCTCTAGTGTACAAACCTATCTGACTGTATATCCTATATCTCTAGTGTACAACCCTATCTGACTGTATATCCTATATCTCTAGTGTACAACCCTATCTGACTGTACATCTCATACCTCTAGTGTACAACCCTATCTGACTGTACATCTCATACCTCTAGTGTACAAACCTATCTGACTGTATATCCTATACCTCTAGTGTACAACCCTATCTGACTGTACATCCCATACCTCTAGTGTACAACCCCATCTGACTGTATAACCCATACCTCTAGTGTACAACCCTATCTGACTGTATATCCTATACCTCTAGTGTACAACCCTATTTGACTGTACATCTCATACCTCTAGTGTACAAACCTATCTGACTGTATATCCTATACCTCTAGTGTACAACCCTATCTGACTGTACATCCCATACCTCTAGTGTACAACCCTATCTGACTGTATATCCTATACCTCTAGTGTACAACCCTATCTGACTGTACATCTCATACCTCTAGTGTACAACCCTATCTGACTGTATATCCTATACCTCTAGTGTACAACCCTATCTGACTGTACATCCCATACCTCTAGTGTACAAACCTATCTGACTGTATATCCTATATCTCTAGTGTACAACCCTATCTGACTGTACATCTCATACCTCTAGTGTACAACCCTATCTGACTGTACATCTCATACCTCTAGTGTACAAACCTATCTGACTGTATATCCTATACCTCTAGTGTACAACCCTATCTGACTGTACATCCCATACCTCTAGTGTACAACCCCATCTGACTGTATAACCCATACCTCTAGTGTACAACCCTATCTGACTGTATATCCTATACCTCTAGTGTACAACCCTATTTGACTGTATATCCCATACCCCTAGTGTACAACCCTATCTGACTGTATATCCTATACCTCTAGTGTACAACCCTATCTGACTGTATATCCTATACCTCTAGTGTACAACCCTATCTGACTGTATATCCTATACCTCTAGTGTACAACCCTATCTGACTGTACATCCTATACCTCTAGTGTACAAACCTATCTGACTGTACATCTCATACCTCTAGTGTACAAACCTATCTGACTGTATATCCTATACCTCTAGTGTACAACCCTATCTGACTGTACATCCCATACCTCTAGTGTACAACCCTATCTGACTGTACATCTCATACCTCTAGTGTACAAACCTATCTGACTGTATATCCTATACCTCTAGTGTACAACCCTATCTGACTGTACATCTCATACCTCTAGTGTACAACCCTATCTGACTGTATATCCTATACCTCTAGTGTACAACCCTATCTGACTGTACATCCCATACCTCTAGTGTACAAACCTATCTGACTGTACATCTCATACCTCTAGTGTACAAACCTATCTGACTGTATATCCTATATCTCTAGTGTACAAACCTATCTGACTGTATATCCTATACCTCTAGTGTACAACCCTATCTGACTGTACATCTCATACCTCTAGTGTACAAACCTATCTGACTGTATATCCTATACCTCTAGTGTACAACCCTATCTGACTGTACATCCCATACCTCTAGTGTACAACCATATCTGACTGTATAACCCATACCTCTAGTGTACAACCCTATCTGACTGTATATCCTATACCTCTAGTGTACAACCCTATTTGACTGTATATCCCATACCCCTAGTGTACAACCCTATCTGACTGTATATCCTATACCTCTAGTGTACAACCCTATCTGACTGTATATCCTATACCTCTAGTGTACAACCCTATCTGACTGTATATCCTATACCTCTAGTGTACAACCCTATCTGATTGTACATCCCATACCTTTAGTGTACAACCCTATCTGACTGTATAACCCATACCTCTAGTGTACAAACCTATCTGGCTGTATATCCCATACCTCTAGTGTACAACCCTATCTGATTGTACATACCATACCTTTAGTGTACAACCCTATTTGACTGTACATCCCATACCTCTAGTGTACAACCCTATCTGACTGTACAACCCATACCTCTAGTATACAACCCTATCTGACTGTACATCCTATACCTTTAGTGTACAACCTTATCTGACTGTACATCCCATACCTCTAGTGTACAACCCTATCTGACTGTACAACCCATACCTCTAGTATACAACCCTATCTGACTGTACATCCCATACCTTTAGTGTACAACCCTATTTGACTGTACATCCCATACCTCTAGTGTACAACCCTATCTGACTGTACAACCCATACCTCTAGTATACAACCCTATCTGACTGTACAACCCATACCTCTAGTATACAACCCTATCTGACTGTACATCCCATACCTCTACGTCCCATGAAAACCACGTTGTTCCAACTCCAGAAAAGTTACTTTGGAGCTACAGCCATTCTAAAGTTCTAATGTTCATAATATTTGTAATACTCATTAGAATTTAATAAAATGTTGTGCGCATATGTAAAATTGCATCCATAATGTAAAACAATTGACAGATATTCGATAAAACACATAGGTTTTCGTAAATATTTGTATTTCTGTTTGGACATAGAACATTTATCTCATTTTTCTCAAAATAAGTTTAGTTCCAGATTGTTCTAACTGGTATCTTTGTACACATGGAGATTACAAAACATTTTATATATTCTGTTTGTAAAGAATTTCAAAACAAGGGATTTCCATATCAGTTTATCGATATTTGACCTGAAATAAGCGTATAAGGAGGAAAATAGCCGTAAATTTTGAAGATACCATTAGTTCCAAACTGTCCTATGTCCATGTCACGTGATCAAAAGCTTCTATTGGATTGGGTGATGATACATAGAACACTTTGGATGTGAGCAATTGTATGAAATATCTGGAGTTAGAACCACGAAAATACCTAGAAAACCAATTTCTAAGCTATATACTGACATGAAACTTGCTGTGGAGATAGAATAAACCACCAGAAGTAGTCAGAACACCCTAACTCAGTTTTGACAAAAATGGAGATAGAACAACGTGGTTCTCATGGGACGTCTAGTGTACAGCCCTATCTGATTGTACATCCCATACCTTTAGTGTACAACCCTATTTGACTGTACATCCCATACCTCTAGTGTACAAACCTATCTGACTGTACACCCCATACCTCTAGTGTACAAACCTATCTGACTGTACAACCCATACCTCTAGTATACAACCCTAACTGACTGTACATCCTATATCTTTAGTGTACAACCCTATCTGACTGTACATCCCATACCTCTAGTGTACAACCCTATCTGACTGTACATCCCATACCTCTAGTGTACAACCCTATCTGACTGTATATCCTATACCTCTAGTGTACAACCCTATCTGACTGTACACCCCATACCTCTAGTGTACAAACCTATCTGACTGTACAACCCATACCTCTAGTATACAACCCTATCTGACTGTACATCCCATACCTCTAGTGTACAACCCTAACTGACTGTACATCCCATACCTCTAGTGTACAACCCTATCTGACTGTACATCCCATACCTCTAGTGTACAACCCTATCTGACTGTACATCCCATACCTCTAGTGTACAACCCTATCTGACTGTTCATCACATACCTCTAGTGTACAACCCTATCTGACTGTATATCCTATACCTCTAGTGTACAACCCTATCTGACTGTACATCTCATACCTCTAGTATACAACCCTATCTGACTGTATATCCTATACCTCTAGTGTACAACCCTATCTGACTGTACATCCAACACCTCTAGTGTACAACCCTATCTGACTGTACATCACATACCTCTAGTGTACAACCCTATCTGACTGTACATCACATACCTCTAGTGTACAACCCTATCTGACTGTACATCACATACCTCTAGTTTACAACCCTATCTGACTGTACATCCCATACCTCTAGTGTACAACCCTATCTGACTGTACATCACATACCTCTAGTGTACAACCCTATCTGATTGTACATCCCATACCTTTAGTGTACAACCCTATCTGACTGTACAACCCATACCTCTAGTGTACAAACCTATCTGACTGTATATCCTATACCTCTAGTGTACAACCCTATCTGACTGTATATCCTATACCTCTAGTGTACAACCCTATCTGATTGTACATCCCATACCTCTAGTGTACAACCCTATCTGACTGTACAACCCATACCTCTAGTGTACAACCCTATCTGACTGTATATCCTATACCTCTAGTGTACAACCCTATCTGACTGTACAACCCATACCTCTAGTGTACAAACCTATCTGACTGTATATCCCATACCTCTAGTGTACAACCCTATCTGATTGTACATACCATACCTTTAGTGTACAACCCTATTTGACTGTACAACCCATACCTCTAGTATACAACCCTATCTGACTGTACATCCTATACCTTTAGTGTACAACCTTATCTGACTGTACATCCCATACCTCTAGTGTACAACCCTATCTGACTGTACAACCCATACCTCTAGTATACAACCCTATCTGACTGTACATCCCATACCTTTAGTGTACAACCCTATTTGACTGTACATCCCATACCTCTAGTGTACAACCCTATCTGACTGTACAACCCATACCTCTAGTATACAACCCTATCTGACTGTACAACCCATACCTCTAGTATACAACCCTATCTGACTGTACATCCCATACCTCTAGTGTACAGCCCCATCTGACTGTACATCCCATACCTTTAGTGTACAACCCTATTTGACTGTACATCCCATACCTCTAGTGTACAACCCTATCTGACTGTACATCCCATACCTCTAGTGTACAATCCTATCTGACTGTATATCCTATACCTCTAGTGTACAACCCTATCTGACTGTACACCCCATACCTCTAGTGTACAAACCTATCTGACTGTACAACCCATACCTCTAGTATACAACCCTATCTGACTGTACATCCCATACCTCTAGTGTACAACCCTATCTGACTGTACATCCCATACCTCTAGTGTACAACCCTATCTGACTGTACATCACATACCTCTAGTGTACAACCCTATCTGACTGTATATCCTATACCTCTAGTGTACAACCCTATCTGACTGTACATCTCATACCTCTAGTATACAACCCTATCTGACTGTATATCCTATACCTCTAGTGTACAACCCTATCTGACTGTACATCCCATACCTCTAGTTTACAACCCTATCTGACTGTACATCACATACCTCTAGTGTACAACCCTATCTGACTGTACATCACATACCTCTAGTGTACAACCCTATCTGACTGTACATCCCATACCTCTAGTGTACAACCCTATCTGACTGTACATCACATACCTCTAGTTTACAACCCTATCTGACTGTACATCCCATACCTCTAGTGTACAACCCTATCTGACTGTACATCACATACCTCTAGTGTACAACCCTATCTGACTGTATAACCCATACCTCTAGTGTACAACCCTATCTGACTGTACATCACATACCTCTAGTTTACAACCCTATCTGACTGTACATCACATACCTCTAGTTTACAACCCTATCTGACTGTACATCCCATACCTCTAGTGTACAACCCTATCTGACTGTACATCACATACCTCTAGTTTACAACCCTATCTGACTGTACATCCCATACCTCTAGTGTACAACCCTATCTGACTGTACATCACATACCTCTAGTGTACAACCCTATCTGACTGTATAACCCATACCTCTAGTGTACAACCCTATCTGACTGTACATCACATACCTCTAGTATACAACCCTAACTGACTGTACATCACATACCTCTAGTTTACAACCCTATCTGACTGTACATCCCATACCTCTAGTGTACAACCCTATCTGACTGTACATCACATACCTCTAGTTTACAACCCTATCTGACTGTACATCCCATACCTCTAGTGTACAACCCTATCTGACTGTACATCACATACCTCTAGTGTACAACCCTATCTGACTGTATAACCCATACCTCTAGTGTACAACCCTATCTGACTGTACATCACATACCTCTAGTATACAACCCTAACTGACTGTACATCCCATACCTCTAGTGTACAACCCTATCTGACTGTACATCACATACCTCTAGTGTACAACCCTATCTGACTGTATAACCCATACCTCTAGTGTACAACCCTATCTGACTGTACATCACATACCTCTAGTATACAACCCTAACTGACTGTACATCCCATACCTCTAGTGTACAACCCTATCTGACTGTACATCCCATACCTCTAGTGTACAACCCTATCTGACTGTACATCACATACCTCTAGTTTACAACCCTATCTGACTGTACATCCCATACCTCTAGTGTACAACCCTATCTGACTGTACATCACATACCTCTAGTGTACAACCCTATCTGACTGTATAACCCATACCTCTAGTGTACAACCCTATCTGACTGTACATCCCATACCTCTAGTGTACAACCCTATCTGACTGTACATCACATACCTCTAGTTTACAACCCTATCTGACTGTACATCCCATACCTCTAGTGTACAACCCTATCTGACTGTACATCACATACCTCTAGTTTACAACCCTATCTGACTGTACATCCCATACCTCTAGTGTACAACCCTATCTGACTGTACATCACATACCTCTAGTGTACAACCCTATCTGACTGTATAACCCATACCTCTAGTGTACAACCCTATCTGACTGTACATCACATACCTCTAGTATACAACCCTAACTGACTGTACATCCTATATCTTTAGTGTACAACCCTATCTGACTGTACATCCCATACCTCTAGTGTACAACCCTATCTGACTGTACATCCCATACCTCTAGTGTACAACCCTATCTGACTGTACATCCTATATCTTTAGTGTACAACCCTATCTGACTGTACATCCCATACCTCTAGTGTACAACCCTATCTGACTGTACATCCTACATCTTTAGTGTACAACCCTATTTGACTGTACATCCCATACCTCTAGTTTACAACCCTATCTGACTGTACATTACATACCTCTAGTGTACAACCCTAACTGAGTGTACATCCTATATCTTTAGTGTACAACCCTATCTGACTGTACATCCCATACCTCTAGTGTACAACCCTATCTGACTGTACAACCCTATCTGACTGTACATCCCATACCTCAAAATAAAAAAAATACTCCTTTAAGCAAAAGCAACAAGGCTAAGTACATCTAAAACTTTCAATTAAGGATGCGCAGAAAGAAACTTATATATATCGTACGTCTTTAAAGAGACATCAAGGATGTTGATGAACATATAGGAAAATTGCCAAAAATATATCTCCGTGGAATATATACACTTAATTTTTCACAGATTTGTTCGACCCAAAATAAACCGAGAAATTGCACTAATTGGTAAAGGTGTTTCCCAGTCTAAATATAGATCCAGTCTATTATTTTCAAGCGCAAAGCATTGTGGTCTAACTCACACTCTGTATACAAAGACACGAACAAATAACAAAGTTTATGAGCAATGAACGAAATTGAAATATTTTTGGCGGTTATTTATTTACCATTTCATTTAATTATGTATTCGCTACATATGTTGGAATAATTGTCATTATTAGCTGGGGTTATCTCACTAAAAAGTACATTAAACAGACAATAATTTGTATATTCTCAGGACATTTAGAAACATTGTTTATAAAAAAAATCGTCACATTCAGTAATGTTTGACAAGGGTAACTTGCAAGAGATACACGTGCAGCACGTAGGTTGTTATGGCGACTTGCGCTAGAGACGAGCATTCACGCTTCGGAAACGCTTGCTCCTGTTTAGTTCGTTTTATGCAATAAAGGGGAAATCATGTTTATTTGACGTCATCTGCCCTTAACGCGCGTTACTCGAAGTTGTACTTCTCTTTGAAACCAAATTCATCACATTGTCGTGAGATGAAAAATATTTATCACATGCCATGTGTAAATTTAAAAAATCTGGCGATTGACGTTATATGTATATTTTCCAAAAAAAATGTTTGAAACACTAACATCCTTGATGGCTCTTTAATGTGACGCCACAGGTACGAGTACAGTGTGGGCGAGTGTGGGGAGGTGCAGCCACACGGAGTGTTCGACACGAGCTTAGACCGGGTGTGGCGAGACTCGGGCACCAGCACCTTCGCAGTCATCACTCTGACGTCAGGTACGTTGCTAACCCCGTGTCACTCACTCTGACGTCAGGTACGTTGCTAACCCCGTGTCACTCACTCTGACGTCAGGTACGTTGCTAACCCCGTGTCACTCACTCTGACGTCAGGTACGTTGCTAATCCCATGTCACTCACTCTGACGTCAGGTACGTTGCTAACCCCGTGTCACTCACTCTGACGTCAGGTACGTTGCTAACCCCGTGTCACTCACTCTGACGTCAGGTACGTTGCTAACCCCGTGTCACTCACTCTGACGTCAGGTACGTTGCTATACCCGTGTCACTCACTCTGACGTCAGGTACGTTGCTAACCCCGTGTCACTCACTCTGACGTCAGGTGCGTTGCTAACCCCGTGTCACTCACTCTGACGTCAGGTACGTTGCTAACCCCGTGTCACTCACTCTGACGTCAGATACGTTGCTAGCCCCGTGTCACTCACTCTGACGTTAGGTACGTTGCTAATCCCGTGTCACTCACTCTCACGTCAGGTACGTTGCTGTTAATGACACACAATCCAAACACTATCGTAAAATGGTACATAGCCTGCGACTACATATGCTTAAAATGCAAAATGTACAAGCTCTTCTTAAAGTTATTGGGGAGCAGTCATTTATTGAAATATCAACAAACCGGAATACATTTAGTAAGCTTACTAATTCGGTTACAAAGCTTACTAAATAGCGATTAAAGATTGTGTTGCATAAGTTGACCAAATGTAGAACTTTCTAAAGCATTGGCAAATCCTGGGTGACGTATATATTTAGCTTATTAAATTGAAATGAAAGGAATGAAATTTTACGTGTTTGTTTTGAATTCAAAAGTAGTTTTGTTGCAACTTGACCCTAATTGTGAGGTCGTTGGTTATCCAATCAAATCTTAGGAAGGTGCGGTCATGCTGTTACGTCACAGGTCAAGTGTGTGACATATGAAAGGAGTATGTCTTTAGTTGTACATTCACTACGTGTGAAATAAATAGAGGTCACAGGGGTCACAACCTTAAAAACCTATTTTAATCTTCTTCTCAAGTTCCAACAGGTCTATAGAGCTGAAAAGTTGTGTGAAGACTCATGGGCCAATAAAAATTCTAAATTGTAGAGTTCATTATCCTACGACCCCAAATATAGGACACAGAGGTCATGACCTGAAAAGCTATTTTCATCTTGAGATTTTAAGTGCCCTTCAAAGGGAGGTAATTTAAAGGAAACAACAGTGATGAATTAAATCTTCAAGTGTGCCTTTATTTTATCTCTGGCCTCAAAGATAGGTCAGAGGGGTAAGGACCTTAAGAACTATTTCATCTTCTCCGTTTGAAGTGCTTCCTATTTGTTGTACCTCTCACCTTGAAGTTGACATTTTGAATTAGTTAATGTATATTAAGCCCAATGAGCTACAGAGCCAGTGGTTCTATTTTTTAATGGACAATTATTAGCAAAATAATGCACATATCTGAAACACTAAACTGTCATTTAGCTTCTTCAGCAGTGATCTTAGTGAGGTCATAGCATTGTGACATTACTCGCATTAAGGCATCATAGCATTGTTAAGTCATCAACTTTTAAACGTCATAGCATTGTTAGCAGTATTCTCAGTGATATTAAAGCCTTGTGATGTCATTAACTGCTGCTGTAATATGATAATGACGATTTGATTATAACGATATCTACTATGTAAATATCGCTTGTAGAGTCCGTGTATGATAAAACGTGTAATCGGTCTCATTGGAAACGAATTATACTAGACTGGTAACCTGCATATGGTATCTGCCAGAGCGAAAGCGTCGAAAGGACACTCGTTTAGTATAAGTCGTATCTAATGAGATCTCATATGGTACGCAGTTACTAGTCACGTACCAGTGAAATGAAGGGCTTCATGCGTCCAGTATATCTCTCTTGCAGGTTTGTTCCTATCATCAGCTACTCGTTACTGTTTCTATGTTCGGGCCTGGTATCAAGCAGACACATACGCTGTGTTCAGGTCTGACGGAGTTCTTGTCGACAAGCCTGCTTCGTCATCGCTAAGGATTCCTGGAAATAAGGTACATCGCACGCTTCTTAGTCTTGACATAATCAAAGTGTCACATTCATTTCATTTTCATCAATAGTTGTTAATGTTTGTTTTATGCATCTGAGTCATGACAAATTAACGAATCAAGCAAACCTTCTAATTTATCTTCTCTACATACAAGGTAAAGGAATGTGCGAGCCTGAAGGACTGTAGAGACATAGACTTCCAAACGGACAGGAGTTCCGTCAAAGTGAGCTGGTCGAACTTGGCCCCGGGTCACAGTGACATCCTGGAGTACAGGGTCTACATGGGCACACAGCCGGGGGGTATGTAGATCTCCATCTCACCACACACTTACTGTGCACACAGCCGGGGGTATGTAGATCTCCATTTCATCACACACTTACTGTGCACACAGCCGGGGGGTATGTAGATCTCCATCTCATCACACACTTACTGTGCACACAGCCGGGGGATATGTAGATCTCCATCTCATCACACACTTACTTTGCACACAGCCGGGGGATATGTAGATCTCCATCTCACCACACACTTACTGTGCACACAGCCGGGGGATATGTAGATCTCCATCTCATCACACACTTAATGTGCACACAGCCGGGGGGTATGTAGATCTCCATCTCATCACACACTTACTGTGCACACAGCCGGGGGATATGTAGATCTCCATCTCATCACACACTTACTGTGCACACAGCCGGGGGGTATGTAGATCTCCATCTCATCACACACTTACTGTGCACACAGCCGGGGGGATATGTAGATCTCCATCTCATCACACACTTACTGTGCACACAGCCGGGGGATATGTAGATCTCCATATCATCACACACTTACTGTGCACACAGCCGGGGGGTATGTAGATCTCCATCTCATCACACACTTAATGTGCACACAGCCGGGGGGTATGTAGATCTCCATCTCATCACACACTTACTATGCACACAGCCGGGGGATATGTAGATCTCCATCTCATCACACACTTACTGTGCACACAGCCGGGGGGTATGTAGATCTCCATCTCATCACACACTTACTGTGCACACAGCCGGGGGTATGTAGATCTCCATCTCATCACACACTTACTGTGCACACAGCCGGGGGTATGTAGATCTCCATCTCATCACACACTTACTGTGCACACAGCCGGGGGTATGTAGATCTCCATCTCATCACACACTTACTGTGCACATAGCCGGGGGGTACAAGATACAAGATACAAGATATTTATTGTACATAAAACTCCCATTGTTGGCAGTGTACAAAGTAGTTAACACATGTTAAGTAAATATATACAAGAGCATTAATATATCTCAGTGTGAGACAATTATATCAATCAATGCACATTATAGATTGTACAATAATTAATCAACGTGGCTTAATCTCATTGAATACATGTCATAAAGTATTTTACAAGTGATAGAAGCATGATGACTCTTGGGGTTTAGAATTGATGAGAGGAGCTCTTTCCTTGCGACCCCCACGAGACCAGTTGATGAAATTAGTTTCGAACGATAATGAGCATAATTTGGGCATTCAAATATGAAATGTTCTTCCGTTTCTGTAACACCCTGACTGCACTGTTGACAGAGGCGTTTGTCTATAGGGGTGTTGTTATATCTTCCTCTCTCAATCTGAAGCTGGTGAGCGCTAAGTCTTAACTTAGTTAATACTTGTCTGTGGTCATTATTCTTAATGTTTAAATAGTCTTTGTAGCCAAACGAGTCTTCAATATGTCCAAGCAGGCGTAATTTCTTTCCTTTATCAGATGGTAGTTGATCAGTTTCCTTGAGGTATATTTGAATAAATTCAGTTTTTAAACATTCCATGAATTGCTGTCTTGAGATACTGTAAATGTTTGATGAAGGGAATGATATTTTAAGACGTTGTTCAATTGTTGAGACCCAGGATGATTTTGAAAGACCCTTATCTTCTTGTAGGGCAGCATATATAAGTCTGTCTTGATCCATTCGCAATAATCGTTTGTAGTAGTTGAATACATTAGAGAGTATCTCTATAGATAGAGGGTAGAATCCAAGCTCGCTAAGGCATCCGATATTACTGGTTCTCTTTGGTTCTCCGAGAATTGATTTATCTGTTTAAATGGTTATTGTATTACAAGCCAGCTTACTCCAGTTTTGAAACGGATCTGATATCGATTTAAATATATCGCTGCCCCAAACTTCTGATGCATAAGTGGCCATTGGTGATATGAGACACCGATACAGACGAAGGATGACATCGGGGCAAGTGAGTTGTTGGAGTCAGGCTGTGGCGGATTTTGAACCATGCGCGCATTGCTTTCCCTTTCAGGCTTTCAATAGAGAGTTTGAAAGTACCATTCTTATGAAGAGTCACACCAAGATAGGTGTATGAGTCACAAAAGTCAATAGCCGTGTTATCAAGGTGAAACACATGTCTGGAATCTGCCTTGGTACCGCCGAAAATTAATACTTTAGTTTTAGAGAGATTTAAAGTGAGTTTCCAATCTTCTGTAAATGTTTTTAAATTGTCTATATTCTGTTGAAGTCCTTTGGGTGACTTTGAAAAAAGAACTAGGTCGTCTGCGAAGAGCAAATGTGTGAGGTGTTGACCATCCAAAAGAAGAGCGTGGTCACTACGGGCTTCAAAATAGTCCTGTATATCGTTCACATAGATGTTAAAAAGGGTAGGACTGCACACACATCCTTGCTTAACACCAACTGATGATGAAATTGGTTCTGTCACTCCATCTTGCGTTTTGATAGAATACATCACATTAGAGTACATGTCATGTAAGAGATTAAATATTCTACCTGTTATACCATAATTATTCATTTTATACAATAGTCCGTCTCTCCATACAGAGTCAAACGCCTTTCGAAAGTCAACAAAACAGGTATATAGTTTTCTCCTCGCCTGTTTGAACTTTTTAATCAAAGTTCTAAATATGAATATGTTGTCTGTTGTTCTGTGATCCGATCGAAAACCGGCCTGTCTTGAGTCAAAGAGAGAGTTAGATTCCATATATGAAGTCATTCTTGTGTTGATAATTGAAAGAAATAGTTTTGCAAGACAACTTCCAAGGGCAATTCCTCTATAGTTGTTGACATCGTTAAAATCTCCTTTCTTATGAATTGGTATGATATATGATGTTCGCCAATCCGAGGGAAATCGTCCAATGGCTAAGATGTGATTAAATAGTTTCAAGTAATGATCGATGATAACGGTTGACGACACAGAAATCATCTCATTAAGTAGTAAGTCGGGACCGCCTGACTTTCTATTTTTCAATTTCCGTACAGCTTTAATGAGTTCCTGGGCTGTTATATTATCATTAAGAGAATTACAGTCTAGGTCAGTTGATGGATATATATCTCTAACTGACCTTGATACACTATGGTGAAAATCACTGGTGTTAGGAATATTACAGTTGAGATTCTTGAAATGTTCAATCCAATCCGTGGGAGAGATGTTGTTGCTGTGATCTGTCTCCTGTCCTCCTGTTAGCTCGCGGACCAGCCTCCAATATTCTCGGGAATCCGTCGCAGATAATGATTCAAGTAGTTCCAATAGATTTTCTGTATATCGTTTTTGTCCCCCGCCGCCGCGAAACGCGGAGCGGGGGACATGGTATTCAGCTCCGTACGTCCGTCCGTACGTCCGTACGTCCGTCCCGCTTCTTGTTAGCGCGATATCTAATGAACCGCTCAACCTAGAATCTTCAAACTTGGTACAAGTCTTCATCCGCAGACCTGAAAAGTTTTGGTGACCTTGACGTCATTTTCATTGACCAGTTTTGAAAATGTTGTTAGTGCGATTCCTCATTAACCGCTAGAACTATTGGTTTTAAATTTAGTATCAGTCTTCATTTGGGGAATATACAGATACCAGTCGATTTGGTTGACCTTGAAATTATTTTCAAGGTCACTACAAGACTGATTGTCAAATGTTGTTAGCACGATATCTCATGAACTGCTGTACCTAGAGTCTTCAAATTTGGTACCTGTCTTCATTTGGGGAATACGCAGACACCAATCGATTTGGGTGACCTTGACCCCGTTTTCAAGGTCACTACAAGACTTTGACCATTTTAAAATTTGTGCCTCATTTCTTAATTGCGGCGGGGGACATGGTCACGTTTGTGACAATTACTTGTTCTGATTGTTTTATACATCTTTTATAGTCTTTGCGTGCTTTGTAAAACTTATTTTGCTTCGTTTTGTCGAAAGGGTTTTTAACGTGGTCTACCCAGGCTGATTGAACGACACTTTTCAAATCCTTACACTGAAAATTATACCACTTTTTCTTCTTTTTTTACTTCCGCTTCACATGTACCAGTTATACAGAGCCATTCGCTGCAGACAAGATATTGTCAGAAAACTGAGATGTCATAGCATCAACTTCTTCCTGGGAATCATTTTCAGGAGTTTTCATTATAAAGTTGTGAGCAAGATATTTACACTCAGTCTGTTTATATATTTGATTTCACACTCTCCTGACCACACAAACTTTGATATTTTATTGATGTTCCTGGATGTTTTATTATTTATTTTCTTTTTCTTGGGCTTCGTAAAATTCAGCTGGCCTTAACACGTGATAGTAATACTGGCTTGGAGAGCACAGTGGTCAGACATGTGGGTGAGGAGTAATACTTTCATATAGTTAAATTTGTCATAATCTTCGTATTTGGTAACGATATAGTCAACTGCACTGCATCCATTATATTGATAACATGTTAAATTACCATATATCTCCAACCGTTCTTCCGTTTAGAATACATGTCTTTGTAATAGCACAAGTTTGAAGTAACTCCTTGCCGAATTTATTAACGGTTAGGTCCGTGTTGTTCCTCTGGACAGGGATGCATAACGGGGGATCCTCAGATGGGGGTAGAGGTGATAATGTATTATGAATTTCGGACTGCGGTAAGTCTTTTAGATTCCCTGTCCGCGCATTAAAGTCTCCACCTAATACAAGGGTGCCTTGATGGGCACAAAGTGCAAGCTTGTGTTCTAAGTCTATAAAAGCATCGCGGTCTTTCTTGTTCCAGATATTTGAGTTTTCTGGTGGAAGATATATTGTTCCAATAATAATATCTTGTGAAATATTTAATGACCTGCCTTTGGCTTTAACCCACAAAGAGTCACCGTCACCATTATCAAGTACTTCAACATCAACGCCAAGGTCTTTCTTATATAGTAGAGCTGTACCGCCTCTAGTTATGTTAGACACATTGCTGATACTAGCACGTCTTGGGTTGTAGATGATATTATAATCTGTATACCTTTCTTTAAGGATATTAATGTTAGCATCTTCATGGCTAATCCAACATTCAGTCAATCCTATAAAATCTGGGAATTCAAAATTACGAAGAATGTCAATTGGGTGTTGAATGTTAACAATACCTTGAGCATTAAAAAATGCAAATGAAAATGTCCTAGACATAGTGGACAAGTTAAATAATTGGCAAAATATTATAACAATATGACACTGGGCAAGTGATCAAATGGCATAAATGAAATTCGATCAAAGGCAATACATATGGAAATACACATAAATACACAATACATGCACATAAGATTTGAGATGAAGCTGAAATAAAAAACACAAATAGTTCTCTGGTGGCGCTGCATACAATGTCTCATGACCATACTTGCTTAAAATGAAGTTAAGCATTGTCCGTAACATATATATAGATAGAGATCGCGCCACACAAATATTGTTTTAGTATCTCCGCTGATAGTTGGGCCACTGTGGCCAGGCCAGCATGGAGGGGGGAGCACTGAATCCATAGTAGGGCCACATCCAATTCGCTGATTCCTTGGGTGTATCCCGGCGGGGGTGGGAGTCGCGGCATGCCGGGCCAACCAGGGTTACACATCCATGGTGGAAGGGTTGTCTGCATCGATGGCAATGTCCTTGGCGGTAATAAATTCGGGGTTTCCTGTCGCTCAGGTTGATGACGGACCTGTTGTGGTGTCAAGTATCCTCTTTCATCGTCAGCGCATGAGTTGACGTCACTCTGGGGTTCCGAGTCAGATTGTTCAGAGACACAGTTTGTAGATTGCAATGTTTCGAAATTGCCTTGCTCCCTCAGTGGCGTAGGCTTCACTTTATTTGGTGATCTCGTTTGGTTTTGAGTTGGCTGGATATCATTTGCATTGCGATAGAAAGGTTTAGCTATTATTTCACGCTTGGTTTGTCTCTGAATAAATCTCTTAATCAGACGCCCCATTACTGCCGAACCAGTTCCATTGGGGTGAACACTGTCTGAAAATAGATACTCCTTGATGCCACCCTCATCAACCGTGAAGTACAGATCAACGGGGATGAACTCGATGAACACATCCTCAACTATATGGTTTAGTGTTGAAATGTTCCGGTTGTATTTTCTCCCTTGCTCACCTCTTCTTGGGGGCACAGCACAGTAGCCAAGCTGAGCATTTGGGAATTTAAGGCACAGAGTTTTTGTAAGCATTTTGACTGGCTCGGACATGTCTCGATGTTTGCTGCAGTCATTAGATCCAATGATACAAGTAACAGTCACAGTCTCAGCATGGATCTCTTGTTGCTCAATGAAATCTATGAGGTCACTGTATTTTGCTCCAGACATTGTTCTAACATGCACAGTCCCCTTGTTGTCCATCCTTCTTCTGTCTATGTTTTTGAGCAACGAGTCCCCTATGATAAGATGAATCAGTGTTGTAGGGAGAGGTCTAGTCCTAGACCACACTGGCGTTCCTTCAGTAGAACTTCTAGCTTTTATGGGCTGTGAGAAGTGTGTCATTTCTACCTGGATGTCAGTGTCATATTCACATTGAGATTCCTAAGGTACAACATCTGACTGTAGATGTGCTTTTGTCGTCGTTTCCTCCGTCTTTCTGTCGCGATCCTGGGTCCAGGGGGAGGTTTCCTGGGTTGACTGTGGAGGGGGGATAGCTCGCTTCACATCAGTAATCTCTCTTTCTACTGTCGAAAGTTTGATGTGAAGACTTTGATTGTCTGCGTGTAAAGCTTCATTAGCTTTGTGCAGTTCATTCACAGTTTCACTAAGGTTGCTGTGTTCTTGAATAAGTTCGTTAACTTTACCTTGTTCTCTCGCTAGATCCGCTTTAACAGTATAACATTGGTCACACTGAGTATAACGACTTAATGTGTTGTGTAGTTCTTGTACCGTTGTCTGCAGGTTGCCGACTTTCAACTGTAGGGTATGAAGCGCTAGCATATCTCTACTGTTCTGTGGAGTGGCAGGCTTACCCTTAGTTGTGTGAAAGAGATTATGCGTTGGTTTGCGAATCGCTTTGCTGCGTGGTTCACTTGGAGTGATTGGAGTACTTCTAACGGAAGTCGTGATGATAGCTTCTGTATTGCTGTTGATGACGCTGTCAATCCTATTTACTATGGCGACAGCATCGGCCTTGGTAATGTTCCTAACCAATTGCCTATCACTAGGATCCTGTTGATTATTCTGATTCTTGTTGCGCTTTAGGGATGATTCAAATAGAGATTTTCATATGCATCAAGGATTTCTTTATACACAACGTTCAGATGATCTCCATTTTCCTGATCTTTTACCGAGAGAATGTTTGGTAGATGCTTGGTTTTAAATTCATCAATTGCCTTGCCATTTATAAGGAGCGTACTCATTGTGTTGTATAGGTTAAGAGTATAGCATCCGTTTGAAGTTGATACTTTGTATATTGTTTCGGTTTGCGATTTAGATTTATCAACGCTTTTGATAATGCTTACGTCCGAAGCTAAAGAACCGTAATACATTTCACAGTTATTTTTGAAAATGTCAAAAGTACCTGCATTAATAAACACACGTAGTCCTTCTCCGGTTTGTGAAAACACAACAGATTCCCTGTGTGAGGCGCTTAGTTTACTCCTGAGCGCTTTGTCTCTGTTGATAGCGTAAGTCTTCTCCCTTTGTCCGCCATCTTGGAATCGGTCCGTAACGTTCTTAGAAAGTTGAGGAATTTCTTTCTGTTGCATCTTTGGTTTTACAAGTCCGATTTTCTTCAAAATTACATCAAAGTAATGAGAGTTGTTTAGAGTTTCTTTTGTTAACTTTTTCACTTGCCCAATGCACACATAATTAGTGAAACATCACAAAAATGTCACAAAATGATCAGAGCGGAAAAACTGGCAACGTCGTCATTATGACGTCACAAACAATCTATGTAGATCTCCATCTCATCACACACTTACTGTGCACACAGCCGGGGGGATATGTAGATCTCCATCTCATCACACACTTACTGTGCACACAGCCGGGGGTATGTAGATCTCCATCTCACCACACACTTACTGTGCACACAGCCGGGGGGTATGTAGATCTCCATCTCATCACACACTTACTGTGCACACAGCCGGGGGGATATGTAGATCTCCATCTCATCACACACTTACTGTGCACACAGCCGGGGGTATGTAGATCTCCATCTCACCACACACTTACTGTGCACACAGCCGGGGGGTATGTAGATCTCCATCTCATCACACACTTACTGTGCACACAGCCGGGGGTATGTAGATCTCCATCTCATCACACACTTACTGTGCACACAGCCGGGGGATATGTAGATCTCTATCTCATCACACACTTAATGTGCACACAGCCGGGGGGTATGTAGATCTCCATCTCACCACACACTTACTGTGCACACAGCCGGGGATATGTAGATCTCCATCTCATCACACACTTACTGTGCACACAGCCGGGGGTATGTAGATCTCCATCTCATGACACACTTACTGTGCACACAGCCGGGGGTATGTAGATCTCCATCTCACCACACACTTACTGTGCACACAGCCGGGGGGATATGTGGATCTCCATCTCATTACACACTTAATGTGCACACAGCCGGGGGGTATGTAGATCTCCATCTCATCACACACTTACTGTGCACACAGCCGGGGAATATGTAGATCTCCATCTCATCACACACTTACTATGCACACAGCCGGGGATATGTAGATCTCCATCTCATCACACACTTACTGTGCACACAGCCGGGGGTATGTAGATCTCCATCTCATGCCGGGTGTATGTAGATCTCCATCTCACCACACACTTACTGTGCACACAGCCGGGGGGATATGTGGATCTCCATCTCATCACACACTTAATGTGCACACAGCCAGTCTACAACATGGCATATGTTAAATAATTTTCATATCACGACAATGTAATGCAATTTGGTTTCAAAGAGAAGTACCACTTCGAGTAGCGCGCGCTAAGGGTATCTGACATCATATAAACAGAATCCCCTTTTTTGCGTAAAACGTACTACACAAACAGTTAGCGCTTCCGAAGCGTGAAGGCTCGTCTCTAGCGCAAGTCGCCATAACAACACATGTGCTGCACGTGCTGCACGTGTCTCCCTTGCAAGTTACCCTTGTCACACCTTACTGAATGTGACGATTGCTTTACAAACAATGTTTCTAAATGTCATGAGAATATACAAATTATTGCCTGTTTAATGTATTTTTCATTGAGATAAGACCAGCAAATTATGACTTATTTTTACTCTCATTAATTATAAAATTCAAGAAAAATACCTAGTTGGGTAAAACAATTATTATAGCAAATACATAATGAAATGAAATGGTAAATAAATAACCGCCAAAAAATTATATATTTCGATTTCTTTCATTGCTCATAATTTTTGTTATTCTTTCGTGTCTTTGTTTACTGTGTTAGCTAGACCATAATGCTTTGCGCTTGAAAATAATAGACTGGATCTATATTTAGCCTGGAAAACACCTTTACTAATTAATGCAATTTCTCGGCTTAGTTTAGGTTGAAAACATTTTGGAAAAATTTAGTGTATTTATTTCACGGAGATAGATTTTTGGAATTTTTGTATATGTTCATCAACATCCTTGATGACTCTTTAACATAAGTAATTTATTAACCCCTTTTCCTAAGCCGACATTTATTATTTCAAATCCATGCTTAATTTTCATACTTTTTTAAAAATTGTCTTTAAATGTAGGAACATGTATAAAAGACTTTTTAAATAATAAGTTCTAACCCGGTGTTGTTGTTTTTTTATGACCTAAATATTATTTTTTCTATTTTTTTATTTTACATTAGGGTATTTTATCATAATGACTTTTTTTTTACAAATAAAATGTGATACATTAAAATGTGCATCATTGATGCATGCAAATCCTGGTAAAATTTTTAAAAAAAATATTGTCCCTAATAAAACCAAAAAAGTTGAAGTGATCGACAGTCTCATCGGTTCAAATGGTCGTTTGTCATCCACTCGGAAGTTGTGATGATCAAAGGGGAGACAATTTGCAGAGCAGGGGCGTGGCCAATATCCAGAACTGCGGAAGATCGTCATTGTTTATTTTTGATGTCACGTCAATTGAAATGAAATAACAGATAACACTAATCTTAAATAAATTGGTGTCTTGCAAGACAATTACAAAAAAACAAAAGACTATACGATGACTACGTTCCCGACATATTTATTGCGCCAATGTGCACCAATGTTTACCTAAACACCAAGTTGTCTACGGCCAACTTCTACAATTTTCATTTTGACTTCGGAGTTCCGTGAAATAAAGGTTCTGCAATGCAAATTTCGCTTGATAGACACATATTTTAGTGAATGATGTGTGGTGTACACATCTACCATGATTCAAGATATGTTCATGATCGAAATCACACCCTGATGATAAAAATAGTTTGCAAACGGAATGCAGTGTAATCGTTATGCTAACTGCCGTGGTACGGCGCCGACATATTTCCCCAAGTTTTATCGTAATGATCGTCATGGATTATCGCTTAAAACGCCAATGGAAATATATTCCACATGGATGTCTATGTATTCTAGTATGCAAATCTATTTCAATTAAGTACTTGAGGTTGGTATAGACCGACCATTAGACACTTGTTTATACCCTTGCATTTCTAGCTATCAAAATATGTTTTACCCACTGAACACGGGTCTCACTTATGGACTATTGAACCATTAAATTAATTTCCTTTCAAAGGTTTCCGAAATTCATACCATGCTCAAGCTAAAAAACAATAGCTATCAGTGAGTGAAACATCAGCCAATATGCTTGTATTTTGAAAAAGTACGAAAGATTACCATGCACAGTACATTTTAGGTCATTGTTTGTCAATGACGTCACAGTGAACAATGTTCAACAAAATGGTTACAAAAAGATACCTGGTATTAGTTCGTGAACTAAAGGTCGCATGTAGAAAGTTAACACATCAGCGTGATCCCTTGCATTTTCTCTCTCTCGTAAAATAACAATTAAATTACATTTTTGAACACAGGAATTTATTTTTTTAAAGATATACGCATACGTGGCCATTGGTAATTAACGCTAAAAACGTCTTTGTCGTTCATAATCAATGCTTACTGTGTTTATACTAAATATTTATAACAAAAAATTACATAGGTAGAGAGACACCCAACATTGTATCCTTCAGTTAAAATTTCATGATTTTTATGAACTGAAACGCCCTGATGACATTTATTCACAACGTTGACCTAAATCTTGAGTGACTCAAAAAAGGTAGCGACACTGTGTGAGCGCATAGCGTAAACGGCCGGGCACCAAGAGGGTTTGTTTGCTTTTTAACGCGATTGCAGGCGTATGCACATACGTATGAGTTTGTTTACTGACTGAAGTTTGATTCTGTTTCGTTTATCCGACCATCTCACACTGGTGTAGGTAAAGTAAACTAAGTGTGTTACCACTACATTGTAAGATATTCAAGTTTTCTAGTTCTTCGAGAAATGAAAAACTAAAACAATATTGCTCTTTGGTTGTTGGTTATTTGAACATCGAAAACTGAAACATTACTGTTGATGCAGTCGATGTCTCCTGGTGAACTCATTATTGTACAGTGTTGTATGTACTCGTATATTAAAGATTGAAGTAAATGGGCTCGTGACAAGGTTCTGGCAGCTCTATCCCGTGCTCGGCCGACCCTAATCCAGTTGGTTGTAGGCAAAGTGAAGTAATTGATTGATAACGAAGAACGAAGAACTAAATTTTCCCGTATATTCTAGATGTTCGTTCTTCGAAGAACGAAGGTCTAAAATTGTGTACTCTGTTTAGTAAGAACTAAACATTTCTCTTCTGTCTAGTTCTTCGTTACGAAGAACTAAAAACGAAGCTGCTGATAACTTCCGGTCGCCTTTCTAACAGTGGTATTTGGCCAGAAAGTTAAACAGAATTGAACTTAAAAAGAAGAATGAATATTCAGCGTTCTCAAATTAAACAAAAACACAATGGTACTATCCCTCTTAGTGCGCATCTTGAACTATGTGGAAAAAATGAATTTTCTGTTTTTCCGATATACAAAGTTGATTCAACTGAATCTGATTGCTTGGCAGAAAAAGATTTATTGTTTATTTAAGAAATAGAAGACGAGTTGGTGTGCTTTATCGCTGAATAAAACATAGCAGGGAGCATAAAACACGAAAGGCGCAGCCCAGAGTGTTTTATGCTCTTTGCTATGTTTTATTCTACGATAAAGGACAATAACAAGTCTTCTATTTCTTATATGAGATGCCCTTTAACAGTTACTCGCTTTTATATAAAAGCCGTGCAGATATTATGTTGTTTGTATATATTATGTTTTTGAAAATATTAATGCCTCCCGTCGTAGAACACGTTCACTAGCATTGAAAAAATCAAAGTGACGTAAAATGTGACGTCATTTGCTAAGCGACGCTCAAACTGACGTCTTAAATCATGAGCATGTTTTATTGTCTCAGAAAGCACGCTGTCGGTCCCATTGACCTCTTGTGTTTTATTGCCGTGGGTATCTTATATTAATAAATATAAGCCAAGACTCAATTCTAAAATGTATTGTTATTCTCAATGTACATCTATTTCTATGCATTGTATCTATGAATGAACCTATGCAATGTATTGTGACGTCATAATTACACTTTATGACGCATCAACCGACTCAACGTCATTCACCTGATGAGACCCGTGATGGTCGAAAGCATGCTTGTGGATTATGAATAAATCATCGTGATTTCTTCGACAATTGTATTTTCCTATATGAGACCTGAGGGTTGGACAAGTTTGAACTGAATTTTGTTATATATATATTCTGAAATGGTGCGATTAGTTGCCTTTTCAATGCCCTTGTCAATCATATTGTGAGGAAAGGCAAGTTTTAGCAAAGCAACTTTTAATTCTTCTAAGATTCCATTCTATTCCAGTTCTTGATGTGAACCATTGTTTTAATTTCTTTCACTTAGACCAGGAATTCATCCCAATATGATTGACAAGGGCATTGAAAAGGCAACTAATCACACCATTTCAGAATTGCGAACGCCCATAGAAAAAATAGTACCAACAAGTACCATGCATAACATTTGTAACTACCCATAACCCTAACAATCCTAACATCTACCCCCTAATATGGGACAACTTAAACATTCTAACACAAGACAAAATGCTTAAAGCTATGCTTGATAAAACCACTATAATCAAAAGTACACGACAGCCAAATAGCTTGAAAAAATACTCACAAGAGGAAAATACAGCAATAATGAAACTCAGCCCGAAGTTTCAAAATGTCAAGATAAGAGATGTGGTACCTGCCGAATCATTATGGAAGGCCAAGAATTCCAATTTGAAAATGGACAAACTTTTAAAAATGATTTGCAAATCTAAAAACGTAATTCATGCAATCCTCTGTCCAAAATGTAATCTCACTTATATTGGCCAAACAAGCAATCTTCAAGCTAGGGTAAGGGTCCATAAACAACAAATAAATGACCCTAATCTCCGTCACCTTAAGATAAGCAAACATATAGCAGATTGCAACAATGGACAATTTATCATCTTCCCGTTCTATAAAGTATTTTCCAAATCAGACAATTCAAACTTAACTTTAGAAACCAAAGAAGCATTTTTTTATTAAAAAAATACTGCCCCTCACTTAACAGTAAGTTCACAGAAGGAAGTGATAAGCCTCAGTCTTAATAATAATAAACATATGTATTGTGCCTTTGTGGACTTTAAGCGCGCATTTGATTCTATAGATCGGTCTAAGCTATGGTTTAAGTTGTCGAAAATGGGTATAAAGGGTAAGCTGATGTCAGTTATTTATTCGTTGTATTTGAATGTTAGATCATGTGTAAGTGTTGGTGGTTTCGATAGTGAATATTTCAAGAATAGTATTGGCTTAATGCAAGGTGAAGTTTTATCTCCAATTTTATTCTCGTTTTATCTCAGCGATTTTGAGGCCTCGTTTTTAGAAGATAAATGCATTCCCTTTAAGTGTAAAACTCTCGTTATCTTTTTGTTAATGTATGCAGATGACTTAGTTTTAATTTCAGAATCAATTGAAGGATTACAGTCGCAATTAGATTCGTTGTTGAGTTACTCTAATCGCTGGGGACTAGGGGTTAATATTGCTAAGACTAAAATAGTTTGTTTCCGGAAAGGTGGTAAGCGTAGGTTTTCTGAAAGTTGGTGTTATAATAATTGTGTCATTGAGGTTGTTGATAGTTTTACATACTTGGGAGTGGTCTTTAATTATAATAATAAGTTTACAAAGGCTCAATTACAGCTTGCAGATCAAGGCAGGAAGGCATTGTTTTCACTCTATAATAATATACGTGCACTCTCTCTAAATCCGGAATCCTTGTTGTCAGTTTTTGATTGCTAAGTCTGCAGTATATTAGGTTAAGCGTCAGAGGTCTGGGGTTCCCATAAAGCAGTAAATATTGAGAGGTTACATTTAGATTTCTGTAAGAGATTATTAGGAGTTAAGAAATGTACTTGTAATGCTATGGTTTATGCAGAATTAGGTCGATTCCCCCTTTTGTATCTGAGACAGTTTAGTATGATAACGCATTGGTGCAAGTTATTAAATACAAACAATTCTGTGTTTCGAGGTTGTTATGAATGTTTATATGATGAAGTGGAGACTCGTGGCATGAATAATTGGGCGTATCAGGTGAAGGCAATATTGACTAGCATTTGTTTTAATGAAGTTTGGCTGAGGCAAGAACTCTCTCCTACAGAATTACTTATTGTAAAACAACGAATATCAGATCAGGCATCACAACATATTTTTTGTAATTTAGCTTCTTCTTCAAAATGTGTCATTTATAGAAATAGTATTGATACCTGCACATTGCAATACTATCTTTAATTTCGACTTAGCTCACATAACCTTGCTATTGAAACTGGCAGATACAATAATGTTAGCACTAATGAACGAAAATGTATATTTTGTAAAGATAATGTCGAAGATGAATTTCATTTCATATTAGTATGCCCATGTTATATTGATTATAGGCAAGCTTATATTAAACCTTATTATTATCGACGTCCATCTGTATTTAAGCTTATCCAACTATTAAGTGTTAGCAATGTAAAAGAACTCTGTAACCTTGGGAAATATTTGCATAAAGCTGGTAGTTTAAGGATTGAATTGATTGTTAATGAATAATGAATTGCTGTACATTCTCCCCAAAATAATTTATTGTGATCATTGTTCAGTCACTATCCACCTGTACCAATTCCCGTCTTTATTATGTACCGATTATCTGTAAAGATAAAAGTAATAAAGAATCTGAATCTGATTACCTGTAAATACATGCTTGTGTCATCCTAGTGATTAATGAGACAGACTCATTAATCCTCACAAGTCTGCATTGTTCTACAGTCACACCCAATTAGTGTACTCGAGGCAATTATGACGTGCGTGATTATCGAACAATGACCATGTCTTACTGCCATTTAAGATTCAAGATTCTTTATTATCCGTAAGACCACCAATGGTGGTATAAGATAACATTACAATGAAATAGATACAATACAGTAGTGGACAAGATGGTTAGTTAAACAATACAACAATATACATGCATGATTTGAAGGGAAAGTGCTCATGAAACATATCTTAAGATGATATTTATAAATTTAGCCAAGGATTTAAGTTCTGTTATTTTCTTCGTTGAGAAAAGTAATCCGAATGAGTGTTAAGTGCGGTTTATAAGATATTTAGATGGCAAAGTGTTCTTTCTTAAGGATGTTGATGTTTATTTATTTATTGTTCTTGTTCATGTATATTCTTTGGTTTCTAAAGTTAAGTTTGAATTGTCTGATTTGGAAAATACTTTACATTTGGGACAGAGGATTGCATAAATTACGTTTTTAGATTTGCAAATCATTTTTAAAAGTTTGTCCATTTTCAAATTGGAATTCTTGGCCTTCCATAATGATTCGGCAGGTACCACATCTCTTATCTTGACATTTTGAAACTTCGGGCTGAGTTTCATTATTGCTGTATTTTCCTCTTGTGAGTATTTTTCCAAGCTATTTGGCTGTCGTTTACTTTTGATTATAGTGGTTTTATCAAGCATAGTTTTAAGCACTTTGTCTTGTGTTAGAATGTTTAAGTTGTCCCATATTAGGGGGTAGATGTTAGGATTGTTAGGGTTATGGGTAGTTACAAATGTTATGCATGGTACTTGTTGGTACTATTTTTTCTATGGGCGTTCGCAATTCTGAAATGGTGTGATTAGTTGCCTTTTCAATGCCCTTGTCAATCATATTGGGATGAATTCCTGGTCTAAGTGAAAGAAATTAAAACAATGGTTCACATCAAGAACTGGAATAGAATGGAATCTTAGAAGAATTAAAAGTTGCTCTGCTAAAACGTGCCTTTCCTCACAATATTATTGACAAGGGCATTGAAAAGGCAACTAATCGCACCATTTCAGAATATATATATAACAAAATTCAGTTCAAACTTGTCCAACCCTCAGGTCTCATATAGGAAAATACAATTGTCGAAGAAATCACGATGATTTATTCATAATCCACAAGCATGCTTTCGACCATCACGGGTCTCATCAGGTGAATGACGTTGAGTCGGTTGATGCGTCATAAAGTGTAATTATGACGTCACAATTCATTGCATAGATACATTCATAGATACAATGCATAGAAATAGATGTACATTGAGAATGACATTACATTTTAGAATTGAGTCTTGGCTTATTTTTATTAATATAAGATACCCACGGCAATACAACACAGGCGGTCAATGGGACCGAGAGCGTGCTTTCTGAGACAATAAAACATGCTCATGATTTAAGACGTCAGTTTGAGCGTCGCTTAGCAAATAACGTCACATTTTACGTCACTTTGATTTGTTCAATGCTAGTGAACGTGTTCTACGACGGGAGGCATTAATATTTTCAAAAACATAATATATACAAACAGCATAATATATGCACGGCTTTTATATAAAAGCGAGTAACTGTTTAAGAGCATCTCATATAAGAAATAGAAGACTCGTTGTTTTGCTTTATCGTAGAATAAAACATAGCAAAGAGCATAAAAAAACCTCTGGGCTGCGCCCTTCGTGTTTTATGCTCCCTGCTATGTTTTATTCAGCGATAAAGCACGCCAACTCGTCTTCTATTTCTTAAATAAACAATAAATCTTTTTCTGCCAAGCAATCAGATTCAGTTGAATCAACTTTGTATATCGGCAGACTTCCGGTAGTGATGCGCTCGGGGTAAGACGTGTTTCACACCCGCTCCGCTCAATCCATAGCAATCTTGGAAAATATGCCAAAACCACGCAAAACAAATAAAAATAAAGCTACAAGCAAATCACCGTCAACACATATACAGAAAGATTTAACTCCATTTCTGACAACAGCAGAAAACCAGCCGGAAGATATATCAGAAAATCCGACGCCCGCCATGTTTGAGACCGAAACCATGTGCGACGAAGCTATGAGGAAATTTATCACCAGTTCGCTGAAAGCACAGACTACGCTCATAACGGATGAAATAAAAACAGAAATATCTGAACTAAGAAAGAATTTAAATGACGTTCTAGAGACAGTGAATTTCAACTCGGCGAAAATTCAGCCAAATAAAGCAGAAGTTGACGAACTTCGTGCGGAAATAATACATTTGAAGGCGGCCAATGAACAACAATTCCTACAACAAGAACTATACATGCGAAAGACTAACTTGCTTGTGTACGGCATCCCTGATGCGAAAGACGCTGAACCTGCCTGTAAAGAAGTTTTCACTTCGCTTGGCGTGAAGGTACAAGACATGCAATTCGTCGCAATTCATCGTCTTCCCCGGACATCGACAAATCCATACACTGCGAAACAACTAAAGCCGGTGCTTGCGAAATTCGTCAAACTCGACGAGAGAAATGCCGTTCTTCAAGCAAGCTACAAGAAATCTCTGCTTCTTCGAGAATCGAAGATATCTATCAGGACGGGCTTGCCAGTGAAACTAAAGAAATTCAGGGGAAAACTAGCGGCGAAGGCCTATGAACTCCGTACAACCAGGAAATTCCAAACCAGAATCCAGGAAAAAGGAACTGATATTCAACTATTGGTCAGGAAGAATTTCGATTCCCCATGGAAACCAGTCACAATCGACGAGGATCCATAGACTTATGTACACCAATGTTTTCCAAACAGCGGTATGGATAATTGAACTTTAATAAAATGTTTGTGAGTTTATTTTTCAGGCTACGGACGTGTTCTCGTTATGAAAATCTCGGACTATAAACAGCTAACAAGTGAAATATCGTTGACTTTAAATATAGTGTATTATATGTGTAAACTTTCATGGATATTCGTGGAATGGAATGCCCTAAAAGGTAAGTATTGAATAAGAAAGTGAAATTATATTTATGTGCAGGTTATGGACTTTTTCTTGTAAATTATGAAAATATTTGACATAACTTTGAAATATCGTTGACTCGTACTTGTCTGTACTTTCACGGATATCCATGGAATGCCCTAAAAGGTAAATTTTGACTAAGAAAGTGAAATTTCTTTCGTCAAGTACTTGGTTATCATGCAATCACTTTACCTTGTTTATATATATATGCCAATAGAAATATAATATTATCTGTACTGGGCTAGTATGTTTAGGTTTTCTCATAAACAGATTTATTATAATATAAGCGGTAAATATAACCGCTATATGCTACATTAATTATTCGTTTGACATAAGTGTAGAGTAAACATACTCTCTCCGATAACGGATCTTTATTTAAGTGAGCAGGGTGTAAAACCTAGGCCTATGAACATCGCTCTAAAGTCTTTTCTTTGTTTTTATTTTATTTGTTGTTTTTTTTATACTTTTGTTTCCTAACTGAAAACTTTGCATCAGTGGGTACTTCATACTATGTCTCCCTTGTATCTAAAATTAACCATACTGCCTTGGAAAAATCCAAAATTCTAAAATTACAAATCGGTCAATATGATTATGGATAACAAAATTAAGATAATATCGGCAAACTCTAGGGGCCTCGGGGAAAAAAATAAGCGCAAAGAGATAATGAAAATTTGGAGAAAAAAATGTAATGTTAACTATAGAAAGTGACATTTTCCCAGGATATAAGTCCGACCACTCAGCAATTACTATCTCAATATCAAACTTCTTGTGCAAAGAAAAGGGTAAAGGGTACTGGAAATTAAATACTTCTTTACTGCATAATAAAGAATATGTGGAGAAAGTAAATACAATTTTAAATGACATAAAACATGAATACTTTAACAGAGATATTCATCAAAATGTAAATGAAATAAAAGACAAGGACCTTGCACTAACCATTACAGATACAGATAGAACATTTAGAGAAAAACATAAATTAAGTTGAAAATAAAATCCGAGAAAATTTCCAAAATATTAATGAAGAACAATTAAAAGAACTTACAGATATTCAGAAAGAACTGGAAACACTAAGGGGTGAAGAGATAAGAGGGATCCAAGTAAGAAATAGAATCAAATGGTACGAAGAAGGGGAAAAGCCAACAAAGTATTGCTGTCATCTTGAGAAAATAAATTACACCAGCAAGTTGATTAATCAACTAATTGATGATAAGGGAGAAAGAATACTAGATGGCAAACTTATTTTAGAAGAAAAAAAACAATTTCTATAACAATGTATACACTGAAAAGGATATAGCCTCACAAATTGAAATTGAAGAATTCCTCTCTAGTACTTCTGTCTCTGCTTTAGACAGACATCAATGATGATGAACTTGAACACGAAATAACACAGAATGAGATTTCAAAAGCAGTGAAAGAAATGAAAAATAACAAAAGCCCAGGTATTGATGGCTTTCCAATAGAATTTTTTAAGTTTTTCTGGAAAGACTTCAGGGTGGATCCACAGATTTGTTCAAGCAACATTTAATAAAGGGCATTTGAGTTTGAATATTAATAGAGGAATCATAACATGTTTGCCCAAAGGGAACAAGGGCAGGAAATATCTTAAAAATTGGAGACCAATAACCCTTAAATTGTCTATACAAAATTATTAGCTCTTGTATTACCAGGAGAATACAAAATGTTTTGGACAACTTGATACATGAAAATCAAACCAGTTTTATTCCTGGTAGATCCTTAGCAGATAACATTAGACTAATGTATGATATTATCCTGGAAACTAAATCTAAAAATGAAAAGGGTATGTTACTCTCTATTGATTTTGAAAAAGCCTTTGACTCTGTGTCGAAAATATTTATTCTCAAAGTCCTGAAAAGATTTGGGTTTGGCCCACATACATGTCTGTTGAAGTGGGTGAATATTTTGATTAGTAATGCAACTTCTTGTGTTGTACAAAACGGTCATCTCTCTTCATTTTTAGCTCATCAGGCCTGAAAGGCCCGATGGGCTTATGGCATGGGATGGCGTCCGTCCATCCGTCCGTCCGTCCGTAAACTTTTCACTTTTTCGACTTCTTCTCCAGAACCAATAACTCCAGAGAGCTGAAATTTTATGTACAGACTCCTTGGCCAATGGGGATTCTAAATTGTAGATTTGATGACCCTGTGACCCCAAATAAGGGCCCCAGGGGTCATAACCTTAAAAGCTATTTTCATCTTCTTCTCCAGAACCAATGACTCCAGAGAGCTGAAATTTTATTTACAGACTCCTTGGCCAATGGGGATTCTAAATTGTAGATTTGGTGACCCTGTGACCCCAAATAAGGGCCACAGGGGTCATAACCTAAAAAGTCATTTTCATCTTCTTCTCCAGAACCAATGACTCCAGAGAGCTGAAATTATATGTACAGACTCCTTGGCCAATGGGGATTCTAAATTGTAGAGTTGGTGACCCTGTGACCCCAAATAAGGGCCTCAAAGGCCATTACCTAAAATCCTGTTTTCATCTTTTTCTCCGGAACAAAAAGATCTAGAAGGCTGTAATATTGTATGCAAACTCTTTAGCCAATGGGGATTCTAACTTGTAAATTTGGTGACCCTGTGACCCCAAATATGGGCCACAGCCTAAAAAACCTTTGAAAATGAATTTTGAACTGATATTTTATGTGCACTTCATTCACTTTATTTGAAATGTATGTCGACTTGAGATAACAATCTACATTATGGACATGTTTGTCAAATTGATGTAATCAATGTGAAATGAGAACTATTGAATAGCCTATGAACTGAAAATTGTGACAAGTCATAAAGGACTAAATTGAAGAGGAGTTAAGAATTCTTTTATTTTACATGAGATATGTGAACTGCACATGACTGGTGATGAAATGATAAGATAAGATTATTTTCATCTTCTTCTCCAGAACGAAAAGACCTAGAAGGTTGTCATGTTGTGTAATGAGTCTTTAGCCAATGGAGATTCTAAATTGTAGATTTGGTGACCCTGTGGCCGCAAATAAGGGCCTCACAGGCCATTACCTAAAATCCTGTTTTCATCTATTTCTCCGGAACAAAAAGATCTAGAAGGCTGTAATATTGTATGCAAACTCTTTAGCCAATGGGGATTCAAACTTGTAAATTTGGTGACCCTGTGACCCCAAATATGGGCCACAGCCTAACAAAAACCTTTGAAAATGAATTTTGAACTGATATTTTATGACACTTCAATCACAATGATTTGAAATATATGTCGACTTGAGATAACAATCTACATTGTGGACATGTTTGTCAAATTGATGTAATCAATGTGAAATGAGAACTATTGAATAGCCTATGAACTGAAAATTGTGACAAGGCATAAAGGACTAAATTGAAGAGGAGTTAAGAATTCTTTTATTTTACATGAGATATGTGAACTGCATATGACTGGTGAGGAAATGATAAGATAAGATTATTTTCATCTTCTTCTCCAGAACGAAAAGACCTAGAAGGTTGTCATGTTGTGTAATGAGTCTTTAGCCAATGGAGATTCTAAATTGTAGATTTGGTGACCCTGTGGCCCCAAATAAGGGCCTCACAGGCCATTACCTAAAATCCTGTTTTCATCCAGAACAAACTAGAAGGAATATTTTGTTCAGAATGTTTAGATGTTTGGATGACAAGGCTTAGAACCGAGATTGTTTAGCCAAGGTGATTCTTAATTGTACTATGTACCATGTGATTCATCACATTGCCTGTTCTCTTTAAGCCTTATACAGTTAGATCAGTGCTGCCAGTGTTTAGTGCAAGCAAGAGTCTATTACATAATTTGGGGGTAAAACACAAAAAACACAGCTGGCTTGTAACCAGAGCCAAGGGGTCAGAATATTGCATAATCTCCTGTGTGTTGACCTTGCTGAGTGCTCTCTCTCAATTTCAAGAATAAGATTTGTCAGGGTTAGGGATTGTACATTATATTGAGACAACATATTTCTGTCTTCATCATCAAACAAAATAAACTCTGATGAGCTACAGAGCCCATGGCTCTATTTATAATAACGGAAGAGGCTGTAGACAGGGGGACCCCATTTCACCATATTTATTCCTTTTTGTTGCAGAAATATTGGCTTCAATGATAAGAAGTAACTCTTAGATTAAAGGTATTTACCTACAAAAGACAGAACATAAATTAGGACAGTATGCCGATGAAACACAGCTTTTTTTTAGATGGCTCCGAAGAAAGTTTACGAGCTGCATTAGATACTTTGGAAACTTTCTACTACTTTTCAGGATTAAAAATGAATTTAGATAAAACTAAGGCAGTATGGCTAGGATCAATGATTGGAACCAAAATTAAAGTATGTGAGGATGTTAATTTGGACTGGGTTCAAGATGACTTTGAAGTGTTGGGCATTCAGTTAAACGCAAGTTTAGAGAGACTATGGGTGATCAATACCAGAAAAAGATTGGAAAATATAAAAAGAATACTGGCAAATTGGCGAAAACGTAACTTGACACTAATTGGGAAAATAACTGTTATAAAAACTCTGGCTCTATCTACACTAGTACCCATTTTCTCTGCCTTGCCCAACCCACCTAACAATTTTATTTATGAGTTAAACTCAATATTCTTTAAGTTTATTTGGAACTCAAAACCAGATAAAGTTAAACGAAGAAACTTGACAAGAAGCTACGAGAATGGTGGTTTGAGGATGGTAGATATAAATGTATTTATCTCTTCTCTTAAGCTAAGCATCCTTAAAAAAAGCATGAACAAGAAGTTATATAACAGTTATTTCCCATTAAACTTTCTTTTTAAATTGGGCTCCCAAGTGCATCTTTACAGATCTTGTAAAATTGATAACCAATATTGGCATGATCTGATACTCACTTGGAGTAATTACTATCACTCACATGTAACTGGCGCAAGAGACATTAGTGCCGTTTTGGCTGAACCGATATGGCTTAATCACCAATGTGCAGACTCAACATTTATCATAGAAGACTGGTTCCTTAGGGGAGTATATTACGTAAGAGACATGTGTGATGAGAATGGATTCATGTCTTTTGCTGATCTGAAAAGAAAATTCACTTTGAATGGAACATATCTAGACTACTACCGTGTTCTTAGCAACCTCCCGAAACAATGGAAGAATGTGATAGAAAAGTCTGACTCCATGTTTCTTTATGACCTTAACATCAATACTTTCTTAATGGATTGGATCAAACCTGTGAAGGGCTCTCGAAAGATTTATGACAAACTTATCCAAAATGCCCACCTTCCTAAAGTCTGCAGTAAATGGCAGCACATGTTCTTAGCCGTTCTTAACTGGAAAGAAATATTTAGTCTTCCTAGGCAATGCTGCAGAGATATTAAGTTACAAGATTTTCAATATAAATTTTTGCATCGTATTATATATACCAAACACGAACTGGCTAAAATGAAATTAATTGACAATAGTATTTGTAATAGATGCAACCTTGAAGAAGAATCTATAGTACATGTTTATTTTGAATATCCATTGGTTGTTCCTTTCTGGGCTGAACTTGAAAGATTTCTAAGACAACATTTGGTTTTTGTGACTCAATTGAGCCTTAAAACCATTTTATTCGGCATTCAGGAGACTGCAAATTTCAAGCTGCTGAATCATATTCTTCCAGCTGGAAAGAGACACATTTATATAAGTTGTATTAGAAATAAACCATTGTTTTTTAAAACATTCATTGTCACATTGAAAGATATTTTTCAAGTTGAGAGATATATTGCCAGAATGAAAAACCAACCAAACGAATTAACATGAAAATGGTTTCCATTGCAGAATTTATTCAATTTAAACTCCAATATGTGAATCTTTCGCAATATGCCACAAAGTATGTACAATATTATGACAATTTTATGTGAATGTATTATTGCAGAATTTATTCAATTGACATGTCAAACTCGAACTGTGAACCCTGTGCAATCTGCCATAATGTATTTACAATATTAGGACAATCTTGTGTGAATGTACCTACTCATGTGAATAAAAAATATTTGAAAAAAAACAACTTTGTATATCGGAAAAACAGAAAATTCATTTTTTTCACATAGTTCAAGATGCGCACTAAGAGGGATAGTACGATTGTGTTTTTGTTTATTTTGAGAACGATGAAGATTCATTCTTCTTTTCAATTTCAATTCTGTTTAACTTTCTGGCCAAATACCACTGTTAGAAAGGCGACCGGAAGTTATCAGCAGCTTCGTTTTTAGTTCTTCGTAACGAAGAACTAGACAGAAGAGAAATGTTTAGTTCTTACTAAACAGAGTACACAATTTTAGACCTTCGTTCTTCGAAGAACGAACATCTAGAATATACGGGAAAATTTAGTTCTTCGTTCTTCGTTATCAATCAATTACTTCACTTTGCCTACAACCAACTGGATTTGGGTCGGTCGATCACGTGATAGAGCTGCCAGAACCTTGTCACGAGCCCATTTACTTCAATCTTTAATATACGAGTACATACAGCACTGTACAATAATGAGTTCGCCAGGAGACATCGACTGCATCAACAGTAATGTTTCAGTTTTCGATGTTCAAATAACCAACAACCAAAGAGCAATATTGTTTTAGTTTTTCATTTCTCGAAGAACTAGAAAATTTGAATATCTTACAATGTAGTGGTAACACACTTAGTTTACTTTACCTACACCAGTATGAGATGGTCGGATAAACGAAACAAAATCAAACTTCAGTCATGATGATGTCAGATTTGTGAACTTTGTGAACTTTTGGAAGGCCATAGAAGTTACTTGTTTTGAATTCAAAGGTTAAAATGTAGTCAATTTCCTCCTTTGTGAGATTACTGATATTTGATACGAGGTGTGATATAATTTTAAGATCCATATTTTTAGGAAGAGTACTAGTTTTAGAAAATATAGGTTCCTTTAGTAGAAATAGTAAAATAAAATGTTCGAAGAAATTACGGTGATTTAATCATTATTCACAAGCATGCTTTCGACCATTACGGGTCTCATCAGGTGAATGAGGTCACTTTCATCTGGTCACTTTATGACGCATCAACCGACTCAACGTCAATCACCTGATGAGACCCGTAATGGTCGAACGCATGCTTGTGAATAATGATTAAATCATCGTTATTTCTTCGAACATTTTATTTTTTTCTATATGGGACCTGGGAGTTGGAAGATTTTAAAAACTGTTTCAGCTCATGACACGCACGAGTCGGATGAGTTGCACGAGACGAGGCACACAGTGGGAGGACTGAACCTCGAGAGTAACACAGTGTACTACAGTAGCGTGCTGGCGCGCACCGAGACGGGACTCCTTGTGTGGACCCTCTCGGATGGTGTGCAGCTCGACCTCCTGCCTCCCACCCGCGGACTAGTGCTGGATGGGACAGGTGGGTATTCTCATCTGTAACTGAGATATTAAATATTTTTATAACTATTTCGTACATTCAGAGGTAAAGCCTTAGGAAAAACGAAGTAAAATCAAAATCAATATTTCACCGCCTGAGTAACATGTTATTTTACTGAATTAATGTCTATGCATCTATATGACGTCACTCGTGACATCATATATCACTAAAATGACCACATGTGACCGCGATTAATGGAGGCTATCAGGAGACTATTTACGAAACTAGCTATAGCATATTATTATTTTATTTTATATTATTTCCCAATACCGTGCGTCCGTGCATCAGAAATTAGAGAGTTGATGTTGACACAGGCTTGAGTGACGAGGGTTACAGCAGCTCTGTGAGCCGGGTGTCTGCCTGGTGGCGTGGTTTCTCCGACCCGGACTCCGCTATCACCCGCTACTCGTGGTGTGTTGGTGCCACTGATGACGTCACCGACTGCAGCGTGGTCGACTGGACGGACGCTGGACTTGACACTGCGTACAGTGTAGAGCTCTCCACTCCCATTCAAGGGGGTAAGTTTATTTATGTCGGTAATATCTTTTATTACTCATATTTCTACATTTTATAATATTTTGACTTAAATGCCAAACTTTCTGGCCAAATACCATTGTTAGAAAGGCGGCCGGAAGTTATCAGCAGCTTCATTTTTTACGAAGAACTAGACAGAATAGAAATGTTTAGTTCTTACTAAACAGAGTACACAATTTTAGACCTCCGTTCTTTGAAGAACGAACATCTAGAATATACGGGAAAATTTAGTTCTTCGTTCTTCGTTATCATTCAATTACTTCACTTTGCCTACAACCAACTTGATGAGGGTCGGCCGATCACGGGATAGAGCTGCCAGAACCTTGTCACGAGCCCATTTACTTCAATATTTAATATACGAGTACATACAACACTGTACAATAACGAGTTCGTCAGGAGACACCGACTGAATGTTTTAAACATATTTTATTCATGAAAAATACATGAATGGATAGGCCAACAAGCTCCAATGAACTTATTTAAAGGCCGCTCCAGTGCAGTTATATCTTCGTAAATAAATACAGATTGGTTTGAACATATCATATACATGGATCAGCTTCAAAGATAATGGTAATGATTGAATATAAATTCATTTCTTTAGCAATCAATATCAAAGTGCTCATAAAGTTTCAAATCGATCAGATTTTATTATATAAGTATGGATAGATTTCAATAATTTATGGAGATCATCAGTTGTAAGTGATGTACATCCCCGTAGTACTGTGTCGATACTGAATCCTTTAATATAGAAGAATGATTCCTGTCTTAAGCCTGTGTATTTACTGCATGTGAAGAAATAGTGTACAGCATTTTCAATTGGGTGACCGCATGCGCACAAGGGGCTATCGATAATATGTCTGTTGAACTTATCGGCATTCAAATCACTACAATGGAGCCTGAGGCGGGCGTGGATAATTTGGCAAATTCTTGAGCCATAACTAAGGTCGAAGACAGTAGATTTTATTTTGGGTCTGCAAATTGAATTCTTGAATCTGGATAAGGTATCAATGTTTTGAATTTCTGGACTTAGTGCATTCCACAGTTTTATTGTATCGGGTAGGAATGATCTGGCGTATGTCGCCGTTCTACATTTAATAGTTCGCACGGACGAGTTTTCTCTCAGATTGTAGTCATGAGTACTAGGTGTTGTAGGTAGAAGGTCACTGAGATATTGAGGCGCGAGATTGTTCTTCATTTTGTAAAAAGTTGTCAGTTTAGAAATATATCTACGTTCCGCCAGTGGTGTTAGGTTAGTTTCTGCATATAACTTGTCATGACTTGTACCACGAACTGCACCACAAATGGATCTCAACGCGTCTAGATTCAGTTTTTCTAGCATATTACACTGTTCCTGAGTACAATTGTCCCAAATGTGACTGCAGTAATCGAAAATTGGTATGATGAAGGATTTATAGATAGTTTCCAAGCTTTTACGCGATAGGCGGTATTTAAGCTTCGTAAGCAGTTTATCAAAGGACTAACTTTTTTAATCATGGAGTTTATATGAATATCCCAGTAGCAGTTTGTTTGGAGGGTCAAGCCCAGATGCTTGTGATTTTCTACTTCTTGTATTGTTTCGCCATTCATTATGAGATCAGGTTTGATGCTTCTGTTTACTTTTCTGCTAAACTGTATTGATTTTGTTTTTTTAGGGTTGAACAAAACTTTCCATTTTTTGGCCCAATTTGAGATTACCAATAGATCATTATTTAGAGAGTTTGCCGCTGTATTAGGATCGTCAATTATTACGTAGAGGGAAGTATCGTCTGCGAATAGTCTAATATTACTATCAATATCATCTACAATATCATTAATGTATATTATGAACAGTAGGGGTCCCAAAACAGAACCTTGAGGGACTCCTGCTAAAACGTGTTGGGAATTTGATGTATACCCATTAATTACTACTCGCTGGGTTCTGTCATTTAGATAACTTTCAAACCAAGCTAATAGATTTCCATCAATTCCATATGAGTTTAATTTGTGGATTATTCCTTTGTGCCAAACTTTGTCAAACGCTTTGCTAACATCACAAAATACCGCTCTTATTTCTTTTCCATTGTCTAATGCTTTAGCTATGAAGTCATATAGGTAGGTCAGTTGATTAGTTGTCGAGTCACCCGGGGTAAATCCAGATTGAAGATTTGAGAGGAGGTTATTATCTCTTAGGTAATTATTTACATATTTAAAAATACATTTCTCGAATACTTTAGCTACACAACTTGTTAATGCAACTGGTCTATAATTTGAGCAGTCATAGATGTTGCCCGTTTTATGAATAGGGATTACGTACGCTTCTTTCCACGAAGCAGGACATTTGGCCACTTTCAATGACAGATTAAATAATTTAGTTAGGATTGGAGCTATTGAATTAGCACATGTTTTTAGAACTTTATTTCCGATTTTATCAGGTCCTGTTGCTTTAGTAGTATCTACCGATAGTAATATATCCTTGACTTCCCCGACCTCCAATATTATATCAGTTAGGGTACTATTACAACGTGCATCAAGTGAAGGGGGGTCGTCATCAGGATCTATAACTTGAGATTGATCAGTGAAATAGCTATTCATGATTTCCGTAACCTCGTTTGGATCATCATAGAGAACATCATCGTCTATAATTGAATGACACGTTTTTTTGGCCGATTTGTTTTGCAAATAATTCTTAACCAGTTTCCACCAAGTTTTGGTTCCAGTTGATTCACTTATTGCGGCGTCAATTCTATTTGTATGCAATTTTTTGGCTTTGCGTACAGAGGATATTACTTTATTTCGAAGAGATTTGAATTTTTGCCATTCGAACGGACAATTTTTCCTCTTAGCTATTTTGTGTTGCCTATTTCGTCTCCTGATTAGTGAACGTATTTCGTTGTTCATCCAAAGCGGGTCCCTAGGTCTGATCAGTACCGTTTTGTTTGGTATGTTCGCGTTGCAGATGCATATCAATTCGTTGGTTAGTTTGGATGATAAGGTATCTATATCTTCTGTTTCCTTAAAACAGATATTATTGATTTCTTGGTTCATTCGATCTGTATTCGCTCGAGAGTAGTCATAAATCTTTCGCTTGTAGCAAGTTTCTTTCGGATTGTTTGTTTCAATGTTAACGTAAACCGGACAGTGGTCACTGCATATTGGATCCAGCACCCCCGAATTTCGTACTTTGTTTACGCATGTAACGAATATCAAATCAATCAACGTACGAGAATGAGAAGTGATACGCGTTGGTTCAGTTATTAATTGCGTGAGACCGTATGCAGCTTCAAAATATTTCAGTTTTGATTTGTTATCGTTAAAGAGGTCTAAGTTAAAGTCCCCTACGATAATAGTATTCAGATTAAGATCCACCGCATTTGCAATGCTGTTGTCAATGAGATCCCAATAGGCTGCACTTTTGTCTGCTCTATAGAATGTACCTATAAGATACGTCTGTTTTCTACTTCTAACTTTTATCCATATTGCCTCAAGGCCTGTTACATCCAAATCATCCATTTGTATTGCACACAAATTGTCTTTTACATACACTGCAACCCCTCCACCCCGACTTAATCTATCTTTTCGAAATGGCGCTTGGAAACCCGGAATAGTGATATCCATATTATCAATCTTTGAGTGTAACCAAGTTTCGGTTATACATATTACATCTATATTGCTAAACTCAACTTCTAGTATGTCTACTTTTTCTTTTAAACTTCTAACATTTAGGTGAATTATTTTGAGATCAGTATGAATAAGAGGCCCCGGATGGGGATGTACATCCCCACAACACAATAACAGGAGTGAGATGAAGATATTTACAGAGGGACTGTATAAACATAATCGTCTCAGATTATATGTCACAAATGTAAAATTAACCAGAGATTTTATGTGCACTTTGATTGCAAACTGTCCCACTGCCTGTCTATACTGTGCTATATCAACCGTCATCTATATGCAAAATGTAACATAGATATAAGGCAGTGTGGGACAGCATAAGTATACATGCATGACCAGTCTGTAAATCACAGTAATATGAGGTAGTATATTTGATATCGCTATACAATCTGTATCTATTTTGTGAATCTTTCACGTGTTCAAGCAACGACGAAGTGATATTTACAAAAAGAAAAAGGAAGAGAAAAGTAAAAATAAAATATAACATGACTGAAGGTGAAAAATTAGGATAGATTCAGAGAAGATCTGTGATATTGTTAATCTCAGGATTGGTTGGTTAAGATGCAGTTCAGCTGTTAACGCCAGTAACTGACGCACGATTTACATGATGCCCGTGCTGAAATTGACAGCTTAGGCCAACGTCAGGGCTAGGCCGTAGTTTTTCAAGGTGCAAGTGAGCGAGTTATTTTGATTTTGGAGTGGATATTGATAAAGATTAAAGCGTAAGTAAACATTAATTGCACTTTTGTTGCCATAGCATGTGTATAAAGTTGTAGGAGAAAGTGATATTAATATCCAGTGATGCATTAGCCATTAATATATATGTGTTATTGCAATAGTTTGTTAATATATGAATATTATATAAATAATTAATGTTGTATAAGTTAATTATGGATTACATTTCCATATTGATCTTATCATGTTCTAGTATATAGGAGATCCAGAACAATAACAGATTTTCAGCTGGCTGTATACTGTATGTCAAAATCATGTTGTCTATGCCTATGTGTTGTCACTATTTTACACCATATTAGTTAATGTAGTGTATATTCATTTAAATTATAACTGTATGCCATGTCCTGCATAATATAATGAAGAGAACAAAATTATAATTCATATTGGGAGTAGTTGTGAATGGGTGCAGATAGAAATGTCACTGTGACCCTATGTACCACAGTAGATGTGCAAACAGATAGGGTTACGGTGTGCACATGTTATGATAATCCAGAGATAATTATCAAAGTATGAAAAAATGTACCCTGATCAAGCATATCCTTTCCTTTATAAGGAAAATTAGACGAAGGAAAATATTTAAAAACTGAGAAAATGCCCCAAGCAATGACAATGAGATAGTGGTTTATAAATAATTAAATAAATATCCTATAGACATAGTTATTATCATGTCTTTTATACCAAAACCACTCTTCATCATAACGAAATAAAGGATTTCTTTATGCAGAAATTATTGAAAAAAGGAAAAGGTAAAATAAACAAGCTTGATTATTTTAAAGAGCAAATATCAAATGAAGCTTTACAATTAAAGTCAAGGTCACGTCCACCTCATCAAGTGAATGTTATTCAACATCAATGTTAGGAAATTGTTCAAATCATATTTTTTCAGATAACTTGACATAGAACCAAATTACTGACATCTATTGAAGACAATAGTTCAACAACTTGTGATGTATTTATCAAATATTGGTGTTCTTGGTTAATGGGTTATATTAATTCAATTTGGGATAAATTCACTTCTTTTAACTTAACTTAGTTGCCATAAATATGTTTGAAGGGTGACTAAGGTTTTCGACAAATTAGATTATGACATTCGTAGACATGTTGGAAAATGAATTATATATCAGAACAATACTCCTTTATGATTTCTGGAATAATGCACAATATCATTGATTTATCACTTCGCAGCTAATTAATTACAGTCACTGTATATATTCCAAGGAAATACTCTGAATGTTCTTTATGGTATTATGTCTAAGTCTGTATATTCTGTTTTCATGTAGTAACCCTACTCACACATCAGTGACTCTCCAGTCCACATATGGCTAGCACCTCCTCCATGTGTGAGTTGTTGGCAATTTTCTTGAAGGATCCATCAGTTTGTTTCACCACGATGACACCGCTCTTCACCCATGTTGAATGTATCAACTTTTGAGTAACCATTTCTCGTGCCTTCCTAGCAAGTATTGCCCTAGCCCTCGTCAGATCCTCATTCACATATAGTTTACCAGACTTGGGCAGCTTGACATGTTTAAGTTGTTTTCTATTCTCCAGTAAGGCTCTCTTTTTAGCATTGCTGGTGAACATAACGATGATGGGTCTTGCCTTGGTTTGAGGTTGGTGGGGGAACTTGGGTACACGGTGGCTGATGTCGATGTCAGATCTTGTGATTTCGACGCCCACTGACTTAGCTAGATCTATCACCAGTTGATCTGTGTCCTCCCCTTCCTCTTCCGAGAACCCCATGATTCGAATGTTATTCCTCCTGGAATATTGTTCACACCTGTCAAGCTTTTCAGAAAGTGTTTGAATGGTATTATCCCTCGCCTCGGCTTGGGTTTTCAAATCTGTTACTTCTTTTTCAAGTTTGTTTGTTTTTTCAATGAGAGCTGTTATCTCAGTTTTCAGGGTAGGTTTTATGGCCTCACCGACTGCTTCCCCAATTTCTTTAAGAACAGTTTTATCTTTTAGCGCTTCGAGCAGTTGAGAGACCAGGCTACTAGGTCCGGGGGTGGAGGCCATCTTCTCAGTGTTTACTAAACACTCACCCGACGTGTCGTGGTCCAACTCTGATTCTGTAGTTAGATTACAGGGCCGCTTGATGTCGTTGTCGACTTGGTCTGGCGATGTAAATACGTATACGTCGTCTCGTGAACGTTTGCTGGTACTTGGGGTTTTATCCATATGCAGAATGTATTTCCGAGCTGCCGAACAGGGTGGTGATGGTTACCGGGTGTGATAGAGTGTACAGGTTGGTATAGTCAAAGTTCAATCTGTCAACATCTGCTTTATTAATGTACACCTTGCATCTATTTTCACAAAAACAGTTTATATGACTTCAATGCTTACATTTGTGGTAATAATTTGTCAACTTCTCCTTATCTATCCTTCAAAAATCAGTCATTTCTCATCACTCACTCTCTCTGTCGACCGAAACACGTCCATCCATTACGAGATCACGCTAATGAACGTATGAACGTTAGCAAAGGAATGTACGTCAAGGTACTTACGAATTCGTACACAAGTACGTATGCGTACGCAGGTAAGTAATCGTACACATATACATCTGCTTAGTCACCCATGCCCGTGTATACACGCTTATACACACATGGACGTACACACGCATGTACTTTTCATTTTTAATGGAAATTTCTAGTACAGGCCTAGGTTAATGTGGTATGTTTTAGCTCATCAGGCCTGAAAGGCCCGACGGGCGCATGGCATGGCATGGCATGGCATGGCATGGCATGGCATGGCATGGCGTCCAGCGTCCGTCCGTCCGTCCGTCCCTCCTCAAGAACTGCTACACCCCAAAAGCTGAAATGTTGTGGGGAGGTACCTTGCACCTAGAATATATTGTTTTGTACATTTTATCCTGACCTCTCCCCCAACCCCCTCAAATATGGGCGTGGAAGGCAGTTTCCTTAAAACCTTTAAACAACTTCTTCTCCGAAACCAGTTATCATAGGAAGCTGACATTTTCAGAATAACATTTTCATAATATGAAGTTTCAAGTTTTTTCATTTTGACCTGACCCTCCGCCAAATATGGGCGTAGCAGGGGGACTACCCTAAAATCTTTAGACGACCTCTCCTCAAGAAGCAGCAATGCTGTGAAGTTAAAATTTTGGAAATATGATCTTAAATAGATGGAGACTCAGATTTGTAATTTCATTAACCAATTCTCGGGAAAAAAGGGCGTGGCAAGGGTGCAATTTAAAATTATGTTTTTCACCTCAAGAACTGTTGAAAGGAGACTAAGATCTGAATTTTTCATTAAATTACTCCAAAAAGTAAGCGCGTGGCAGGGGTGCAACTTCTGTGTGTTTTATTTAGTTACAGTCTCTTTGCTACATGTGAAGGGATTGCCTTGTAACCTGAGCCAGCTGTTACATAATCACAGCACAGCAAGGCAGCTGGGCTGGAGTGAGTGTCTCCCCCCTCATCTTCCACCCGTCTCTCTCCTCTGCCATCTCGTTATCACTGAGGCCTAAGTTGAGGGCTATTATAAAATGTTCATTGGGTTTTGGTCAGGTCTTTGTGAATAATTTTCCACTTATAAGTAAAGAGTGATGCAAAAAGTTTTCGACATTATTTCCATAGACATAATTGTAATATTCAACTTTTCTGCTGGTCTCGGATGTGGGCTGGTACGGGTTCGTGGTCAACGCATTCTTCTATTCTAACTTCATTTAAAGAAAAAAGAGAGGTTGAAAACCGTTCCGGTTCTGCCGACATTTATTACGTCTACCTCGGTGGTTACAGCAACACTGCACGCTCCGCACGAGCGGAAACTCTCGGTCACCTGACCCGCTTCGTCACATGATTTAGAATCTATTTTTGGCACTTACAATAATTGTTAATTTAGTCTAGGATAAATAATGTTCATAGATAGGAATATTGTCCGATCCTATTCACATTTATCAAGTTTGTTAGGAATCATTATGGCTACAATCTGAAATGAATGAAGCCTCTATTGTAATTGGGAATCTTTTGAAGAAGGTTGCAAGTCTTTTACAGGATTGTATGATTAACGAGACCCAAATTTCCCATGTCGAAATGGCATAATTTTCAAGAAAATCAAAATGGCGGCTCAACCACGGAACCAACCAACTCGCCATTATTAACTTTATTGCTCGCATGGTTATTGCGCATATTTAAAAAAAAATGCAATTCTCTATCTGCATTTTGATTTTTTCCCCTGTTAAAAATGCCCTGAAAGTTTTTAAGTGAAAATGGGAAAATGACATATTAATTGACCCCTACATTAAATTTGTCATGGTTAAGATAAAACGGTTAATATGTTCATACTAAAGGTGTAACATAGAAAAGGTTGCGCTTTAATTTCCACTTGAGTAGATGTAATCATTATTTAGATTGCATACATAATTAATGCTTTATGTTCTTCTGAATATTCAGGAAAATACTCCAAAATGCTTATTTTCGGACGCCTAGATCACTTGCGATGTTTGAAGCTTGACTATATTCACTTTTTGATACAAAGGTTCAACAAAACAGTTTTGTTCTTGACATTGTGCATACGTAGGTTCAAATAAAGTTTCAATATCGGAATAAGTTAAGCAGTTATGATGCTTTGACATTTTCTGAAAATTGAGATTTTCGAAAAATGATAATGTTCCGCGACACATGTTTGAAATTTATTATCTTGATAAATGACACCTCTACTTCAAAATGAGATATAAAACATAATTGTATCTTCAGCGGTTTACGATCGAAAATTCTCCAAAGAAAGTATCCCTCGAAAAGTTTCAAAATTACAAAATTTTACTTTTTGGGGAATAGGTCTAAATTGTGCCGAAATTATAAACTTTTCAATATCATGATATGTAATAGATAGAGGACGAGTAGCAGTACATTATCGGGATATAAATGTACGGGTTTGAGAGGGTTGGGCTAGGCGTTAGCCGAGCCTAACCCTCTCAAATCCGTACATTTATATCCCGATAATGTACTGCTACGAGTTCTCTATCTATCTTAGAGCACAGTCAAATGCTTGAGTAGTCAAGAAAATGTCTTAAAATGAATATATTTCAAATGTTTTGTCAACTAATTTGGGAAACATTCTCTCGAACACAACATGGAAAACATTGACATCTCTCATTTTCATATGCAAATGTAAGGGACATTGACGTCATCATCAGCACTATGAGCACTGAATTTCTTAAATTGTCCGAGGTGCATGAGGCGTCCATTTTATATAAAGCGTACGAGTCGTGCTACAGCATAATCGTCATGCCTGAATCACGAACATGCATGGTTTAAGCACGTTTTTACTCAGCAACATTAAGCAGTACAATTTGAAATCCAAAATTAGATATCATAACGATATTGTACAAGGATGGTAAAAATTATAAAAAAAAGTAAATATACCCATCACTGGGCGCCATGAGCGCGAAACCACGTGGTACTATGCCAAATTTATAAAAACAAAGATTTACCAAAATTTACACGAGTTTGTGTAATCATTACATGATAGAAGTGTTGTAAACATATTTTGTCGATGAATAAAGGAATACATACACTTTGGTACCTATGAATTTCCTAAATGGTGCATGATCTGCAATGCCGAAGACGTGCATAGACGCCATTTTGAACCGAAAACAAAGAACCCGAAACCGAAAACAGAATGCCCTGGAAGTCAAAGGGAGATAACCCATACCAAGATCCTAGAATGCCGCCATAAAAAATTTCAATAATAAAGCCAATATGTAGCCTTTTTGCATGAAACAGTACAGCCTATAAAGACTGGGTGGTTTTTAGAATGAATCAGTTCACACTATGGCTTCACCATGAACAGTCCAAATGTGGCAGAGTGTATATTTTAATATTGTATGTTTTAATTGTATATATCTGTGTTCTAATGCATCATTTTATTTCAGTGTATCTTATTGTAGCTATATAGTTACAATGTTCATGGCCTGTGAAATCTACAAGCATTCAATCAATCTGTTAGCTTCTACTCTTTTGTTCTCTGGTGTGACTGCTTTCTCAGTACACCAGCTCAGCTCTCCTTCCTTTGTTCTATCTATGGTTAGGTAAGCGCACTCCTTACATTGCATGCTTTGAAAGTTTATAAAGTTAACCAACACCAATCGTTAATTGCACTGCAATATTTTCACCGATGTGACACGTGTGAAGTTGGACCAGCACTTTCACTGGACAGTTTCTCACATCAGCTCTATCTTCCATACATCACAGGTTAGTTTATATACTTCTAAGTCTATTCAATTATATCTAAATAGGGTTTTAATATAGTTATATCAATGGTTAGGATTGTGTGTATGATGTTTGAATGTGTTATGGTTTTAGTGCTACATGCTAAAGGTAAGAGTGTGTATGTACAATATCCGGCACATGTAATGGTTGTGTCATATGTATCATATGTACAGATCAAGTACATGATCTGTATTAATGTGAATGAACTTTATATACTAGCACAAATGGTATATTATATTAACTAAATAGCATACTAGTTAGAAATAACCATTTGGTTATATTATGTATATATTCTATTTTACCCTTTTAACTATTATCTATTAGGCACAAGTACTATGTGTACAAAAGCATGGGTTATCATAATCATCTTATAGTATATATAAGAATGTGTTGTATATTTTCCTATACATAAGTATATCTCCAGTATATCTAGACATATGCTTATAAGTATAGTATATGTAGTTATGTATTTTATAATGTATTATATGTTAAACATTACGATTGATATGTGCGCTTAGTGCATATTCAATTGTATAATTATCACTTGTGTATAACATATGCTTTTATGCTTAAGCATAGTTTATAACTATGTTGTGTGTATATTTGGGCTCATGCTAAACATGTGCAGCGTTATTCATATTTTATCCATGTATATTTAATATGGTGTCAGAACATCTATATTTAATAGTTTATACCATTTACTGTAGACATTGACTCATGTTTGCATGTATGTATATCTAGGTGCATTACTTATGTCATCTAATTAACCATTTTTAGGATCATGTCATGATGTGACGATGTGACGTCATATGCACTCATGGTAATGGACACCTGAGTACCATATATTTGGTATGTTGTATGATATTGTATTATCTTCATTTTGTATAAGTATTACAACCATACTTTGTGTCATCTGTCCTTATCTTTATATGTGTGACAGATTGTTCATCATATCTTTTACTAAAGGTATTGCATGGTATTATTCTATTTATATATTGTGTAACTGTTGCGCAGTTTCATATCATATTGTAGCTTAGCATTTCATGTATACCTTAACACATTGCACTGTATTGATATGCTATCAATTATGACACAGAAGTAAGTATATCTGTGGCACTGAACTATATGCAATTACTTAAATATTCATTCTCATATACGCATGTACCATGTGTTTCATTTGTATATATCCTTAATGTATTTTATGTATTGTTTCAGGGTGAATAATTACTGTTATTGTTATCATCATATAACATCGTCTACGGAATAAACTCTCCAATCGAACCCAAGCAGCCTTTGTTCTCCCTTGACAAAGTGTACCCTGCTACAAAATGGCGCCCGAACAGGGACTGGAGACAGGAGTGAATCTGGAGGGACTGGAGACAGGAGTGAATCTGGAGGGACTGGAGACAGGAGTGAATCTGGAGGGACTGGAGATTGAAGGAGTGAATCTGAGGAGACTGGATATAGTGCGGAGGATACAAGTGACGTCACGAGTATCATCATCAACTGTGATGGACTCTGAATCTCGGCACAATACAAGTGACTTGTGACTGCTGACTGTTGAGTACCCGTATTAGTTTCTTTTACATCTGAGCTCATTTAGTTAACCATGGTTTAATGTTAGTTAGTTAGTTGCCGGCTTTAGTTTAGTTTATCTTAAGGAAATCACTAATTTAAGTTGCAATCAATCATCATTAATTAAGTATTAAGTTAGTTTAGTTAGTTAAGTTAGCAACATGCTTGAGTATTCTTTATAGTCTATTGGTGATAGTTATTAATCATTAGTATATCCTTAGTGTAAGTATATAGCTATTTTAAATACCTGTAGCATAAGCATGTAGCTGTGAGTGTTGAATGTGTGGGTGTGAATTAAATAATTATAGCTAAATAATTACTTAAATCATTCCATATCATGTAGGTATTAGGTACACATTCTGTTCTTTGTCTCTACTCTTTGACGGACACAGACGTAGTTGCACATTGCTACCTTTTCAATTGTTAATCACAATATATTTGCACCATGTCACCATAAATATTTATCTCGTAACATGCCTTAACATTTAGTTCTCATTCATCTTCCTATTCTATGCCTTTCATGCTATATTTTCAAATGTTATTTTTGTATTAATGTAATGTCATATGAAATTTAATCCAGTTTTCTTTTCAGCATTTTGACTTGTTTAGTTCTCTGCCATACACATTACATTTTGTTTCATATATAATGTATCTAATAATGGTTTCTATTTCAGGGTAGTTTAATAATATTGAAAATATATTCATAACGTAATCATACCTTTTCTTTCAGGTTATGTAATCTAATGTGATGTTTATTTCAGTTAACAAAACTAAGTGTTTATCAAACCCTAAGAGAGTCGCATATCCCTCTCCGGATTCATACGTTAGAGAGACGCTATTCCCTCTCAGGAATTGGATTACAAATTCAGTGCTCAGTGGATGTGATTTGTGTTTGTGTGAATCAGTGTTATATATGTGATATCTGTGTGTTTCCATTACCTGGATACCCTATTGGATACCATGTGACACCTACTTTGTGATAGTGTAATTCACTTTTGGGATACCTTACTTCATGGGAGACTATCTTACTCATTTGGATACGTACCATGGGATAGTTACTGTGTGACACCTTGTGTGTTTGACTTTCGCCTGTAAGTGGAAAGCTTCATACTTGTGTTGGACTCCCCGGATACCCACACATAACCATGTATTTCACGAACGAGGAGGTCAGGAATATGTTGGAGGTGTTCAGACGCCAGAAGGACAGACCAAGAGCTAACACTCCTGAGGAATTTGAGGAATGGCTTCATGGATTATCCTGCCAGTCAGTATCATCGCCTTCACCGAATTCTAGCATTGATTTGACAAGCCCAAAGGAGAATGAGGATTCTATACCCACGCCTTTAGTATGTCATCAAGCTCCAAGGATACCACCTTTTAGTGGAGACAGAAGTGGAAAGGATACCCCTTACGATGTGTGGCGGTATCATGTGGATACTCTCTTGGACTCTCATGCCTATATTCAGGAGACAAAGGAGCACGCCATAAGGAACTCCCTCAGGGGCGGAGCAGCCAAGATTGCTGTGAATATGAGACTAGGAAGTGACTTCACTACCCTGTTAAAGAAGATGAGGATAGTGTTTGGGTCTTCAGAGCGAAGAGAAGCAAGGATGGCTCACTTCTATAGTGCCAAGCAGGAGGATAATGAGGACGTCTCGCAATGGGGATGCAGACTCGAGGAGTTGTTGTGGCACGCCATCCAGGATAGCCCACATCTTCACTATGACAGAGAGGAAATGCTGAGGAGCATGTTGTGGTCGGGACTCAAGCCAGCACTGAAGAGTATCTCTGGACACAAGTTTGATGCCAATCATGATTTTGACAGCCTCATGGAAGCCCTCAAAGAGTTAGAGAATGACCAGACAGATCAAGTTCATATTCCAGCCAAGACTAACACAGTAAAGGAGATTATTCCGGAAGAGCAAGAGTGGAGAAAAGAAATGTCTGAGGTAATGGGTATGCTGAACAAGCTCACTACAGAGATTACCAACATGAAAGCATCAGCAACAGGACCAATAGTTAGTCAAGGAACCACACAGGCTAACCAGGTACCTCAAGCTCAAGGACCAAGACAGATACGAGGTCAAAGACAAGTTCAAGGTCAACCCTATTACATTCAAGAACAGAGACCTTCACAGGACTACAGAGGTCAAGAGCCAGAACCAGGACCTACATGTTGGCGATGTGGACAGATGGGCCACATGCAATACTCATGTACCATTAGGTTGGATCACACTCGACGTGGACAAGCTTTAAACTGGCACAGGCCTATGGGCAGGGGCCGCCTGTAGGTTTGTTTGAGCGCCCCACGACGAGAAGAAACAGAGTGCCAGATGGACTTGTGGGATCTTCGAACGAAGTTACTGTTTGTATAGAAGGAGTCACCACTACAGCTTTACTGGACACAGGAGCCACTGTATCAGTACTTGCACAGTCCTTTTATGACACTCACCTCTCTCACCTTCCCATTGAACCGCTGGAAAACATGCTGAATATAGAGTGCGCTGGAGGAGAATCATTACCATATTCAGGATATGTTGTTGTCAACTTGGAATCATCTGGAATATCACGAGCACAGCCTATCTCATGTATGTTTCTCATATCATCTGATACCAAATACAACTCAAGAGTGCCAGCCCTCATTGGAACTAACATCTTGGAGCATTTGATCACTGGATGCAGAGCAACTCATGGTGTCAAGTTTCTCCAGAAAGCATCATTGTTTACACCTTGGTATCTAGCATTCAGGACAATGACCATCAGGGAGAAGGAGCTACAACGGAATGGAGGAAAGATAGGACTTGTGAAGTGTCATGAAACTTGTAATATCATCATCCCGGCCAACAGTCAAGTCATAATCCGAGGACAAGTGATACAGCTAATCAACTATCCGAAAGTGTGTGCCTTACTACAGCCTTCAAATAGTGCAACCATCCACACAGATATAGATGTTGCTCCAACGCTCATGGACTACGATTGGGAGAATCCTGGACAAGTGGATGTTCACCTTTCTAATGTCACAACTCAGGCCATCGTGGTGAAACCCAAAGCTGTCCTATGTGAACTCCAACCTGTACTACTTGAAGGAAATATACCACATCAAGCTGAAGATGAAAGGACTCTTCTGGAACAAGTTGATGTCAGACAAGAGAATGTTGCTCAGACTGAACTTGATCAAGGAATTGGACTCATCCTCAAGTACAAGGACATCTTTTCAAAGGGAGATAACGACTTGGGACACAGCAACCTAGTCAGGCATAGGATAGATCTCATTGACGACATTCCTTTTAAGCAACGTCACCGCCGCATTCAACCAGGGATGTTTGATGAGGTCCACAGTCATCTGCAACAGCTTCTATCAGCCGGTATTATCAGACCTTCCCACAGCCCTTGGTCATCCAACGTGGTACTAGTTCGCAAGAAGGATGGTAAACTTAGGATGTGTGTTGATTTTAGACAGCTCAACAAACAATCTCTGAAGGATAATTATGCTCTGCCAAGAATTGATGAGTTACTTGACTGCCTTGGAGGAATGAAGTACTTCTCAGTTCTTGACATGAAGTCTGGCTACCACCAGGTGGAACTCCTAGAAGAACACAAGGAACGAACAGCATTCACAGTCGGGCCATTAGGATTTTACGAGTTTAACAGAATGCCTTTTGGACTATGCAACGCTCCCGCTACATACCAGAGATTGATGGAACAGTGCTTGTCAGAATTAAATCTCAAGATATGTCTTATCTACCTCGATGACCTCATTATTTTCTCCAGAACCTTTGAAGAGCATCTTGAGCGCCTCGAACGTGTATTTCAACGCTTACAGGAATGTGGATTGAAATTAGCTCCAAAGAAATGCAAGTTCTTCAAGAATAAGGTCAGGTACATTAGATATATCGTATCGGAAAGTGGAATTGAAGCTGACCCTGAGAAGGTGGAAAAGATATCTGATTGGCCTACTCCCACGACACCAGAGGATGTCAGGAGATTCTTAGGATTTGCCGGATATTATCGGAAATTTGTATGGGTATGCTGAACAAGCTCACTACAGAGATTACCAACATGAAAGCATCAGCAACAGGACCAATAGTTAGTCAAGGAACCACACAGGTTAACCAGGTACCTCAAGCTCAAGGACCAAGACAGATACGAGGTCAAAGACAAGTTCAAGGTCAACCCTATTACATTCAAGAACAGAGACCTTCACAGGACTACAGAGGTCAAGAGCCAGAACCAGGACCTACATGTTGGCGATGTGGACAGATGGGCCACATGCAATACTCATGTACCATTAGGTTGGATCACACTCGACGTGGACAAGCTTTAAACTGGCACAGGCCTATGGGCAGGGGCCGCCTGTAGGTTTGTTTGAGCGCCCCACGACGAGAAGAAACAGAGTGCCAGATGGACTTGTGGGATCTTCGAACGAAGTTACTGTTTGTATAGAAGGAGTCACCACTACAGCTTTACTGGACACAGGAGCCACTGTATCAGTACTTGCACAGTCCTTTTATGACACTCACCTCTCTCACCTTCCCATTGAACCGCTGGAAAACATGCTGAATATAGAGTGCGCTGGAGGAGAATCATTACCATATTCAGGATATGTTGTTGTCAACTTGGAATCATCTGGAATATCACGAGCACAGCCTATCTCATGTATGTTTCTCATATCATCTGATACCAAATACAACTCAAGAGTGCCAGCCCTCATTGGAACTAACATCTTGGAGCATTTGATCACTGGATGCAGAGCAACTCATGGTGTCAAGTTTCTCCAGAAAGCATCATTGTTTACACCTTGGTATCTAGCATTCAGGACAATGACCATCAGGGAGAAGGAGCTACAACGGAATGGAGGAAAGATAGGACTTGTGAAGTGTCATGAAACTTGTAATATCATCATCCCGGCCAACAGTCAAGTCATAATCCGAGGACAAGTGATACAGCTAATCAACTATCCGAAAGTGTGTGCCTTACTACAGCCTTCAAATAGTGCAACCATCCACACAGATATAGATGTTGCTCCAACGCTCATGGACTACGATTGGGAGAATCCTGGACAAGTGGATGTTCACCTTTCTAATGTCACAACTCAGGCCATCGTGGTGAAACCCAAAGCTGTCCTATGTGAACTCCAACCTGTACTACTTGAAGGAAATATACCACATCAAGCTGAAGATGAAAGGACTCTTCTGGAACAAGTTGATGTCAGACAAGAGAATGTTGCTCAGACTGAACTTGATCAAGGAATTGGACTCATCCTCAAGTACAAGGACATCTTTTCAAAGGGAGATAACGACTTGGGACACAGCAACCTAGTCAGGCATAGGATAGATCTCATTGACGACATTCCTTTTAAGCAACGTCACCGCCGCATTCAACCAGGGATGTTTGATGAGGTCCACAGTCATCTGCAACAGCTTCTATCAGCCGGTATTATCAGACCTTCCCACAGCCCTTGGTCATCCAACGTGGTACTAGTTCGCAAGAAGGATGGTAAACTTAGGATGTGTGTTGATTTTAGACAGCTCAACAAACAGTCTCTGAAGGATAATTATGCTCTGCCAAGAATTGATGAGTTACTTGACTGCCTTGGAGGAATGAAGTACTTCTCAGTTCTTGACATGAAGTCTGGCTACCACCAGGTGGAACTCCTAGAAGAACACAAGGAACGAACAGCATTCACAGTCGGGCCATTAGGATTTTACGAGTTTAACAGAATGCCTTTTGGACTATGCAACGCTCCCGCCACATACCAGAGATTGATGGAACAGTGCTTGTCAGAATTAAATCTCAAGATATGTCTTATCTACCTCGATGACCTCATTATTTTCTCCAGAACCTTTGAAGAGCATCTTGAGCGCCTCGAACGTGTATTTCAACGCTTACAGGAATGTGGATTGAAATTAGCTCCAAAGAAATGCAAGTTCTTCAAGAATAAGGTCAGGTACATTAGATATATCGTATCGGAAAGTGGAATTGAAGCTGACCCTGAGAAGGTGGAAAAGATATCTGATTGGCCTACTCCCACGACACCAGAGGATGTCAGGAGATTCTTAGGATTTGCCGGATATTATCTGAAATTTGTCAGGAACTTTTCTAAGATTGCTAAACCACTCAGTGAGTTAATGCCAAAGACCAACAAAAGGACAAGAAATAAACAGGCTAAAGTTGAATGGAAATGGGGACCCTCACAAGAAGCTGCCTTTCAAGAACTGAAGAAACACCTAACTGAACCACCAGTGCTTGGATATGTTGACTTCGATCAACCTTTTGAGTTGCACACAGATGCCAGTACACATGGCTTGGGAGCAGTTCTGTATCAACAACAGGAAGGAGTACCACAAGTCATTGCATATGCCAGCAGAGGACTCAACAAGTCGGAACGCAACTATTCAGCACACAAGCTTGAATTTCTGTGTTTGAAATGGGCCGTCACGGAGAAATTCCATGATTATTTGTATGGACATCGCTTCACAGTACTCACGGACAACAACCCGTTGACCTATGTTCTTACAAGCGCCAAGTTAGATGCCACAGGACATAGATGGCTTGCAGCTTTATCAGCATATGATTTCACCATCTCATACAGACCAGGAAAAGCAAATACAGATGCTGACACACTCTCAAGACTACCAACGGAGGATTGTACTGGAGGTCATATCTCAGCAGAGTCATTAGGAGCCATCTGCAACATGGTATCAGTTCCAAGTTTAGTGGAAAGTGTATCATCAGCAACAGAGATCGTAGAGGAAACACCAACAATCACAGAGGAGACTTGTGAAGTTAATGCTCGAGACTGGAGGAGAGCACAAGCAAAGGATCCAGCTTTGGATGTTATCATGGCACATCTCAGAAATGGAACACGACCCAAGTATAACACAGTCAACACGGATCCTGAGATGACAAGTCTGTTCAAGCATTTTAACAATTTCAAGCTGCAAAGAGGTGTTCTCTACCGGATAACAACAGCAAATGGTGAGAGATTCGAACAGCTTGTACTGCCAACTAGATGTCGTCAATCAGTTTTACGTTGTCTTCATGACCAGGTCGGACATCCAGGACGAGACAGAACACATTCCCTGATTCGAGAGAGATTCTTTTGGCCTGGAATGACAAAGGACATTGAACGCCATGTGCAAACCTGTGAAAGATGCCTAAGAAGGAAAGCCTCAACATCTGTCAAAGCTCCATTGGTCAACATTACTACCACTCAGCCTTTGGAACTCGTTTGTATGGATTTCTTGACCCTAGAGCCATCTAAAGGAGGACAGCAGCACATACTAGTAGTGACAGACCATTTCACTAGATATGCCCAGGCTTATCCCACTACTAACATGACAGCCAAGACCACAGCGGAGGTATTCTTTAGGAATTTCGTCGTGCACTATGGTTTGCCCAAGCGCATCCATTCAGATCAAGGAGCGAATTTCGAAGGGAAACTTATGAAAGAGCTTTGTAATCTCACAGGAATGTCAAAATCAAGAACCACACCATATCATCCCATGGGCAATGGCATGACTGAGAGATTCAACCGCACCTTGTTGAACATGCTAGGAACGCTTGACACAGAAAAGAAAAGAGATTGGAAGACCCATGTTGGACCACTTGTTCATGCTTACAATTCGACAAGGCACGAGACAACTGGATATTCTCCTTTCTTTTTGATGTACGGCAGACAGCCAAGGCTACCTGTGGATTTAGCATTTGGACTAGACATAGAGCCAGGGAAGTCCAAGACGCTATCCCAGTACACCAAAGCACTACGAGAAAGACTACGACAGGCTTACGACCTCGCTACAGAGAATGTCAAGAAGTCACAAGGAAGACAAAAGAAGAATTACGACACAAAAGCTCGAGCTGCCGGAATAGAGATAGGCGATAGAGTGCTGGTGAAGATCGTTGCTTTCGATGGGAAACATAAGATCGCGGACAAGTGGGAAGAAGACCCATACATCGTCCTCAAGCAACCTGATCCACTCATCCCTGTCTACATTGTAGGAAAAGAAACTGGTGAAGGACATCAAAGGACATTACATAGGAACCTCTTACTTCCTATAGGATATCTGTCTTCCCCCGATGTGCCAGAACCAAATCCACACCCAAGGAAACAGAGAGCTACAGTGAAGCCAACAACCCCTGGATCATCACCCGAGGATGAATTGGAGGACACTGTCAGCGAGAACCTTGAGGAGGAGGAGTTGATCCCTGTTGTACTTCCAGGACCTTCAGTGTCAGATGAGACACCATCTGACGGGCCAACTGAGGAAGAAGAGGTTGAAGTTGGTACGGATGCCGCTCTGGAAGAGGATGCAACAGAAGCTGCCACGGAAGGCACTGTTAATCATGAGGATGATGGAGCTGAAGTCACTGACCAGGAGCAAGGACAGGATGTAGCAACATCATCTGAACCAGCAGATGAGGAAGAGTCACAGGAACAGCCTGCTATCCCACAGCCAAGAGGAGCTATTGGAGGGGAATCGTCAGTTCCTGAGCCCAGAAGATCTGCACGGGAAAGAAACAGACCGCATTGGCAGAGAACAGGGGATTACGTCATGGCAGCGCCAGCTGAATCAGATTGGAAAGAAAGAGCAGAGTATCTTGGAACACTTCTAGCAAAGGGAGTCTTTGCTGCTACTGGAACCAAGGCTACGGATGCTCTTGTAGACATCATAACTGGGAAACACACATGACGAGGACGTCATTTGATGGAGGGGGGAAGTGTGTGGCAGAGTGTATATTTTAATATTGTATGTTTTAATTGTATATATCTGTGTTCTAATGCATCATTTTATTTCAGTGTATCTTATTGTAGCTATATAGTTACAATGTTCATGGCCTGTGAAATCTACAAGCATTCAATCAATCTGTTAGCTTCTACTCTTTTGTTCTCTGGTGTGACTGCTTTCTCAGTACACCAGCTCAGCTCTCCTTCCTTTGTTCTATCTATGGTTAGGTAAGCGCACTCCTTACATTGCATGCTTTGAAAGTTTATAAAGTTAACCAACACCAATCGTTAATTGCACTGCAATATTTTCACCGATGTGACACGTGTGAAGTTGGACCAGCACTTTCACTGGACAGTTTCTCACATCAACTCTATCTTCCATACATCACAGGTTAGTTTATATACTTCTAAGTCTATTCAATTATATCTAAATAGGGTTTTAATATAGTTATATCAATGGTTAGGATTGTGTGTATGATGTTTGAATGTGTTATGGTTTTAGTGCTACATGCTAAAGGTAAGAGTGTGTATGTACAATATCCGGCACATGTAATGGTTGTGTCATATGTATCATATGTACAGATCAAGTACATGATCTGTATTAATGTGAATGAACTTTATATACTAGCACAAATGGTATATTATATTAACTAAATAGCATACTAGTTAGAAATAACCATTTGGTTATATTATGTATATATTCTATTTTACCCTTTTAACTATTATCTATTAGGCACAAGTACTATGTGTACAAAAGCATGGGTTATCATAATCATCTTATAGTATATATAAGAATGTGTTGTATATTTTCCTATACATAAGTATATCTCCAGTATATCTAGACATATGCTTATAAGTATAGTATATGAAGTTATGTATTTTATAATGTATTATATGTTAAACATTATGATTGATATGTGCGCTTAGTGCATATTCAATTGTATAATTATCACTTGTGTATAACATATGCTTTTATGCTTAAGCATAGTTTATAACTATGTTGTGTGTATATTTGGGCTCATGCTAAACATGTGCAGCGTTATTCATATTTTATCCATGTATATTTAATATGGTGTCAGAACATCTATATTTAATAGTTTATACCATTTACTGTAGACATTGACTCTTGTTTGCATGTATGTATATCTAGGTGCATTACTTATGTCATCTAATTAACCATTTTTAGGATCATGTCATGATGTGACGATGTGACGTCATATGCACTCATGGTAGTGGACACCTGAGTACCATATATTTGGTATGTTGTATGATATTGTATTATCTTCATTTTGTATAAGTATTACAACCATACTTTGTGTCATCTGTCCTTATCTTTATATGTGTGACAGATTGTTCATCATATCTTTTACTAAAGGTATTGCATGGTATTATTCTATTTATATATTGTGTAACTGTTGCGCAGTTTCATATCATATTGTAGCTTAGCATTTCATGTATACCTTAACACATTGCACTGTATTGATATGCTATCAATTATGACACAGAAGTAAGTATATCTGTGGCACTGAACTATATGCAATTACTTAAATATTCATTCTCATATACGCATGTACCATGTGTTTCATTTGTATATATCCTTAATGTATTTTATGTATTGTTTCAGGGTGAATAATTACTGTTATTGTTATCATCATATAACATCGTCTACGGAATAAACTCTCCAATCGAACCCAAGCAGCCTTTGTTCTCCCTTGACAAAGTGTACCCTGCTACAAAATGGCGCCCGAACAGGGACTGGAGACAGGAGTGAATCTGGAGGGACTGGAGACAGGAGTGAATCTGGAGGGACTGGAGACAGGAGTGAATCTGGAGGGACTGGAGATTGAAGGAGTGAATCTGAGGAGACTGGATATAGTGCGGAGGATACAAGTGACGTCACGAGTATCATCATCAACTGTGATGGACTCTGAATCTCGGCACAATACAAGTGACTTGTGACTGCTGACTGTTGAGTACCCGTATTAGTTTCTTTTACATCTGAGCTCATTTAGTTAACCATGGTTTAATGTTAGTTAGTTAGTTGCCGGCTTTAGTTTAGTATCTTAAGGAAATCACTAATTTAAGTTGCAATCAATCATCATTAATTAAGTATTAAGTTAGTTTAGTTAGTTAAGTTAGCAACATGCTTGAGTATTCTTTATAGTCTATTGGTGATAGTTATTAATCATTAGTATATCCTTAGTGTAAGTATATAGCTATTTTAAATACCTGTAGCATAAGCATGTAGCTGTGAGTGTTGAATGTGTGGGTGTGAATTAAATAATTATAGCTAAATAATTACTTAAATCATTCCATATCATGTAGGTATTAGGTACACATTCTGTTCTTTGTCTCTACTCTTTGACGGACACAGACGTAGTTGCACATTGCTACCTTTTCAATTGTTAATCACAATATATTTGCACCATGTCACCATAAATATTTATCTCGTAACATGCCTTAACATTTAGTTCTCATTCATCTTCCTATTCTATGCCTTTCATGCTATATTTTCAAATGTTATTTTTGTATTAATGTAATGTCATATGAATTCTTTTTCAGAAGGGATCCTCCTTGGGGTACATATAGCATAAAAATCCTTATTTTTAACTTGATGACAGATTGTAACTTAATTTTTATAAATAACAGTAAAAATAAGTTCAAAAAACACAAAATAAGTGTTTTCCGAACGTGTGACCACCCTGCGTAGAGCCCCATCCCGGTGCAAACCAAGGGACGTAACTCTAATCTCACCACTTATCAATCTGTCATTGACCAGACAAGACGTGGTTTTTGTTTGAGAGACCTTTTGACTTGAGTTCGCTATTTCTGACGAAAATGGACAAGACTAAGAATACTGTATGTGTGGTAACCCCTTTTTATTCGTAGAGGCGAATGTTTAGGTTACTTATATGGTTTTTGTCGCGTTGTAACTTCGTTTTTCAATTCGCACGTGCTTCGAATTGAACGAGTAATGGCGGATGGAAAACGCTCAAAATGGCGGATCTCAAACAAAATGCAATGTGTTAGTACTTTGCTATTCTTGTATTGAGATTTGTTTGTTTTGAAGGTTCTTTATCGTGCTTCGCATTGTAGGGCAGCACTTTACTGACGAGGATTTCTCCCTGTTTGAATTTTTCATTCTCGGGGTCATCGTCTCAGTCGGCAAGATGTACTAGGTATATTCATGCTTTATTTCTTTCAGTGGCTTACTATTTATTACTTGCCTAGTGCTTAGTTATTATAGTATCGCCTCTGCGTTTTGTTTGTATGATGCACTTTTATGAAACATAAACATTGCACTTACACACATGCATTCCCCTAACATTCTGTGTTTGACTTGCAGTCATTCACCGAATGTACGGGGTGTAAGGCCCGGTTGCCCCCGGCCGACAAGCACGATCGTTGTTTGGTTTGCCTCGTCGAGGATGAGCATGACGACCAGGCCTGCGATTTGTGTCTCAACTTCACGCCTAGAGCCAGGAAGGAAAGGGGTATGGATACCCTGTTCTACAGGAACCTCCAGAAGGCGGGCCAGGAACTTAAGGGTTCGATCCCTCCCTCTAAAGAAAAGAGGAAGGGTGGTAAGGGCAAGGGTAAAGGTAAAAAAAGGGTGAGTTCCTCTCCTATCCCCTCTTCGTCATCAGAGGAGGTGGATATGGAGGTGGGATCACCTGCTGTGGGGGATACATCACGCCCCCCAGTTCTTTCACCACAAACTCACACACCTGTTCGCACTTCTACTAAAACTAATCCTAATTTGGATGCAGAGACTATCTCAGCTCTCATCCAGGGGCAAATGACGGGGATAGTGGGGACGATGATGGCGCAGCTCCGTAAGGAGTTGTCTGTCGTCGCCCTGCCTGAACCTGATGCTCCAGGGTCGGCCGGCACTAGTGTTGGTAAAGACTCCGGGACCGTTACTGAACCGGGCGCAGGCCCCGGCAAGGTAGCGGTACCCGACGAAGGCATCCGCGAGACTGCTCCGGCTCTGCCTCGTACTCAGGTAAACAAAGCCCCCTCGTCGGTGCAAGGCACTCCGGTACCGAGCACGTCGAGGGGCACCGGTAACCCCAAGGGTAAGGGCGCCGGCGCTTCGGCGTCGGTGCAGTCGCTGCCTCGTGGGCCGGCTCCGGTTGGGGAACGAGCACCGGTGGGTAGTACCGGGTTTCGCATCCCTCTCAAACGGGCTGTCCGTGATCGGTCTCTAGACACCGCGTCGCTATTGAGTGGCTCCGGTGACGGGGATCGGTCAGAGGATGGCTCCGATTTGTCCGAGGAGGATGAGGAATCCGGTCGTTCAGTATCGCTCGCCGAGCTTCTGAGGGAGACGCGGGATCGCATAGCGATCGCTATCCCTCAGACGCTTGTTCCCGTCCCGGAGCAGGTCACCGAGGAATTCCGTCTTCCGGGGGAGGCTTTCGCTCTCAGCAAGCCTCCGGCGACAAGGCTCCGCATAATTGATAGCTTGTTGGTTGAGGCGATCAATCCTCTCCTATCTGGTTCCCGTACGAAGGCTGATCTGCCTGAACTGAATAAGAGGTACCAGTTGGGGGAGGAGGGTCTCTTCGATCTTCCGGTTATTGACGAATGCGTCCTAACTTCTGTCACCCTGTCTAGCGCTCAGGCGCAGCCTTCTCTAGGCAAGCAGGGCCGGCGACTGCCTCCATTTCCGGTGCAAGCTGCCATGTTCAAGGCCGAGTTCCGTGCCCATGAGGACACGTTCAGGAACGGAGCCCAACAACTTAAGGTGGCGGTGCACGGGGCCTACCTTGCTGCTATGCAGGCTAAGGACCAGGCGGAGATGCAGGAACTGGGCACTAAGGTGACCACGTTCCAGAAGCAGCTGGCAGAAGTTTCTAGCTATCTGGCCCGGGACTCAATTCGGAGTGCCGCGAGCCAGATAATGGGCGCAGTTATGGGGATGCGCCGGCTGTGGCTGTCGACGTCGAAGTACTCACAGTCCACACGCCTCACACTGCAGAACCTGCCTTTCAGGTTGGGGTCCACCCTCTTCCCTGGATCGCAGGCTGTAGTTAAGGAAGCCGCCGAGCAAAAGGTTGCCTTCGAGGACTCTAAGGTGCTCCTCGAGGACCCTGCTCCGCAAGAAAAGCGAGCGCGGCCTTCCCCCCTTGATGGTCTCTACCCCGCGCCGGGGGGTGCGAGCCAGGCTTCTTGGAACGCTCCTATGGGTAACAAGAAGAAGTACAAGGGGAAGGGAAAGAAAGGGCACTTCCGTGGGGGCCAAAAGGGCCAGCGGAATTTTCGGAACCGAGGCAGGCAAAACAAGCAAACCTAGGTTCTCCGAAGCCCGTGTCACCACCCAAAAGTCCAGCAGCTCGAATGCTGCCGGAGACGGGGGTACACTGTCTTTCCAGAGATCTTCCAGTGGGGGGCAGACTATCTCACTTCGTCTCAGAATGGGAGAAAGTCACCTCGAATACCTGGGTCCTGTCCACACTCAGGGAGGGCCACTTACCACTTTGGAAGTACGACCCACCGACTTTCTCCGGGATACGGCACACGAAGGTGCCCGAGTTGCCCGAGAAGGCGGAAGTCCTTCGTGCCGAGGTGCAGGCTTTGCTAGACAAAGCAGCCATCGAGGTAGTACCACAGGGTCAGGAATTGAGCGGTTACTATTCAACCTACTTCCTGGTACCCAAGAAGGACGGAGGGTTCAGACCTATCCTCAATTTGAAGTATCTCAATCGCAGTCTTCAGGTTCCAACGTTCAAGATGGAAACCCTGAGGACGGTGATAGCATCAGTAGAGAGGGGGGATTGGCTGTCGTCAATAGACCTCAAGGATGCTTATCTGCATGTTCCAATGCACCCCGACTTCAAGGAGTTTCTTCGGTTCTCCTTCGACGGGACGTGCTACCAGTTCCGGGTGTTACCCTTCGGCATTTCGACTGCTCCGAGGGTATTCACCAAGCTGATGTTGGTACCGGCACAGGCCGCCAGGTCGCAGGGCAGGTGTTGTCACCCGTACCTAGACGACTGGCTGATCAGAGCCTTGTCTCAAGAACTAAATCAGGAAGCCACCCAGCAGGTGTTAGACATCTTGCTCAAGCTGGGTTGGATCATCAACCTGAAGAAGTCAGACATCGCCCCCAGGCAGGACCTGGTCTTTCTGGGCGCAAGGTTCGATACGGCCTCCGGTTCTGTATCCCTGGCCCCGGACAGGGTGTCCAGGGTGATCGGGGCAGTCCACTTGTTCCTTCAGTCGCCCACCCACACAGCCAGGACTTGGCTGCAGTTGTTGGGTCATATGGCGGCGACAGTGGACGTGGTTTGGAGAGCTCGCTTGAGAATGAGACCTGTTCAGCAAGCGCTGGCACGAATGTGGTCACACTCGGACAGCTTCGAGAAGGTTCTGACCACACCGGTTTGGGTGCTAGAGCACCTTCGGTGGTGGGTCTCCGAAAGCAACCTTCTCAAGGGTCTATCGCTAGAGCCTCCAAAGCCTTCGGTCATAGTCCAGACAGACGCTTCCCTATCAGGCTGGGGGGGAGTCCTGGACGACCAGACAGCCTCGGGCCTTTGGTCGCAGGAGGAGTCGAAATTGCACATCAACGTGCTGGAGCTCAGAGCAGTTCGACGTGTGTTCGAGTGCTTCAAGGAGCGGATCAGGGGGCTTGTCGTGCGTCTAGAAATGGACAACCAGACAGCCCTATCCTACATTCTGAAACAGGGCGGCACAGTGTCTCCATCTCTCCTTCAGGAGTCGTGGCAGTTCCTACTGTGGTGCGACCAGTTCAGCATTCAGGTGGTTCCTGTTTATCTCCCGGGAGTGGACAACGTCCGTGCGGACGCCTTGTCTCGGCGCATCCTAACACCTCACGAGTGGATGCTCGACCGGGGGATATTCGGAACTATCTCCCTGTTGTTCGGGTCGTTCCAGGTGGATCTGTTTGCGTCAGGGATGACGAATCAGATACCTGTGTTCTGCTCAAGAATACCAGATCCAAGGGCTCTAGCCAGAGACGCCTTCGCGATCGACTGGTCGGACAGAGTACTGTGGGCGTTCCCTCCGGTACCTCTGATCCCCAGGGTTCTTTCTCAGTTGACCAATCAACCAGCTCGCCTCCTAGTGCTTGTGGCGCCACTTTGGACGGCTCAGAGCTGGTTCCCGTCCGTTCTCAGGTTTCTCGTGCAGCCTCCTGTACTGTTACCCTCGAGACGAGACATACTATTTCAGGAAGGGGCACCACACCCGAATCCCAGGATTCAGTGGGTGGCTTGGCCACTGTCCGGAATCGCCTCCAGGAGAGCGGTATTCCTGCACGAGTTGCAGACACAATACTGGCTTCGAGGAGGGATTCGACAAACCTTCAATATGAAGATCGATGGGCCTGTTATGCGCGCTGGTGTGGCGATAGAGGGCTTCTCGATCCCTTTTCTACAGATCTAGTCACTGTTTTGGAGTTCCTCCAGTCCAGGTTAGATGCTGGTTTAGCCGCATCGACCGTCAGGGGATACTCTACGGCTATTTCTGCTTTCCACATACCGGTGGACGGTGCTCTTTTGGGATCGCATCCACTGGTACAGCGTTTCCTAGCAGGTGTGGACAGAATACGTCCGGTTGTCCGGCGTATCAGCCCTACCTGGGACCTTTCTATTGTTTTAGATTGGCTCTCAGGTCCGGGGTTCAGAGATTTGAATTCACTGTCACTACAGCTTTTGACGTGGAAGACCGCCTTTTTGGTGGCTCTGGCGTCGGGCAGGCGGGTAGGCGATATTCATGCGATGTCTGCTGATCCCGAACTGACTGTCTTTCATAGAGACAGGGTCAGTATCAGGCTGCCCGACAGCTATCGTCCCAAGGTCGACCACTCGTTCCATGTGACGGCTCCTATCGAACTGCCGACTCTTATGCAGCCGGCCTCTTCGGGGTCCACTGGGAACCAGGCGCACATTTTGGATGTGCGCAAGGTTCTTAAGATATATATCAAACGTACCAGGGCTATCCGTAAAGATCAGCAACTTTTCTGTTGTTACGGAGGTAGCAAGCCTGGTTTGCCGGCATCGAAGCAGTCAATATCCAGGTGGATAGTGTCTGCAATTGTCATGGGCTACGTTCACAAGGGCTTGGAAGCCCCAGGTCAGTTGAAGGCTCACTCGGTTAGAGCAGTTGCGACGTCTAAGGCGTTCGCTGCGGCTCTGCCCATCGAGGAGATCTGCTCCGCCGCTATCTGGAGCCGGCCGAGCACGTTCATTCGACATTACCAACTAGACAGGCACTCTAGGGAGCGCGCTCGGTTTGGTCAGTCGGTTCTCTCCGGTGGGCAGAGTTGAAACTCTCTAGCTGATTGAGCTTTCGAGTTACTTGTTGTTGTTACAAGTTATGTTCAGTTTGGTTCAGTTCAGTTGCTGTTTGAAAGCTAACTAACTAACAATTGTTCATTTTTAATAACCAGTTATGTCACTGTTTTGGGCATTTTTTATCCCTTACAGCAGGTGTCCCTAGGTCACTGCCTTGTTTGGGAAGTACTTCCTCCTATTATTCCCCAATAGTCTTTTTGGAAAAAAAAGAGGGGGGGGGGGGGATTTGGCCTGGATAACGGTAAATTAGGCTGGTTAGCCAATTTGGTTAGTCCCCAAGGGATCACCCATCCTCAGCCCTCGGCGCGGGAGGTCACGTGATCTGGTAAGTGTGACACCTTTCTTGGATTGAGTAGAGCACTGTTAGGGGGATTTTAGTGTACAGACAGAATCCACATCCTAAGTCTTCTTTGGGAGTCTGCCTTATGCTATATGTACCCCAAGGAGGATCCCTTCTGAAAAAGAATCGAACCAACCTGCAGAGGTTGCAGATTCTTTGAAGGGATCCTCCTTGGGGTACGGCCACCCACCTCCCCTTATTCTGTCTGACTGGGTTAGATTGATAAGTGGTGAGATTAGAGTTACGTCCCTTGGTTTGCACCGGGATGGGGCTCTACGCAGGGTGGTCACACGTTCGGAAAACACTTATTTTGTGTTTTTTTAACTTATTTTTACTGTTATTTATAAAAATTAAGTTACAATCTGTCATCAAGTTAAAAATAAGGATTTTTATGCTATATGTACCCCAAGGAGGATCCCTTCAAAGAATCTGCAACCTCTGCAGGTTGGTTCGAATTTAATCCAGTTTTCTTTTCAGCATTTTGACTTGTTTAGTTCTCTGCCATACACATTACATTTTGTTTCATATATAATGTATCTAATAATGGTTTCTATTTCAGGGTAGTTTAATAATATTGAAAATATATTCATAACGTAATCATACCTTTTCTTTCAGGTTATGTAATCTAATGTGATGTTTATTTCAGTTAACAAAACTAAGTGTTTATCAAACCCTAAGAGAGTCGCATATCCCTCTCCGGATTCATACGTTAGAGAGACGCTATTCCCTCTCAGGAATTGGATTACAAATTCAGTGCTCAGTGGATGTGATTTGTGTTTGTGTGAATCAGTGTTATATATGTGATATCTGTGTGTTTCCATTACCTGGATACCCTATTGGATACCATGTGACACCTACTTTGTGATAGTGTAATTCACTTTTGGGATACCTTACTTCATGGGAGACTATCTTACTCATTTGGATACGTACCATGGGATAGTTACTGTGTGACACCTTGTGTGTTTGACTTTCGCCTGTAAGTGGAAAGCTTCATACTTGTGTTGGACTCCCCGGATACCCACACATAACCATGTATTTCACGAACGAGGAGGTCAGGAATATGTTGGAGGTGTTCAGACGCCAGAAGGACAGACCAAGAGCTAACACTCCTGAGGAATTTGAGGAATGGCTTCATGGATTATCCTGCCAGTCAGTATCATCGCCTTCACCGAATTCTAGCATTGATTTGACAAGCCCAAAGGAGAATGAGGATTCTATACCCACGCCTTTAGTATGTCATCAAGCTCCAAGGATACCACCTTTTAGTGGAGACAGAAGTGGAAAGGATACCCCTTACGATGTGTGGCGGTATCATGTGGATACTCTCTTGGACTCTCATGCCTATATTCAGGAGACAAAGGAGCACGCCATAAGGAACTCCCTCAGGGGCGGAGCAGCCAAGATTGCTGTGAATATGAGACTAGGAAGTGACTTCACTACCCTGTTAAAGAAGATGAGGATAGTGTTTGGGTCTTCAGAGCGAAGAGAAGCAAGGATGGCTCACTTCTATAGTGCCAAGCAGGAGGATAATGAGGACGTCTCGCAATGGGGATGCAGACTCGAGGAGTTGTTGTGGCACGCCATCCAGGATAGCCCACATCTTCACTATGACAGAGAGGAAATGCTGAGGAGCATGTTGTGGTCGGGACTCAAGCCAGCACTGAAGAGTATCTCTGGACACAAGTTTGATGCCAATCATGATTTTGACAGCCTCATGGAAGCCCTCAAAGAGTTAGAGAATGACCAGACAGATCAAGTTCATATTCCAGCCAAGACTAACACAGTAAAGGAGATTATTCCGGAAGAGCAAGAGTGGAGAAAAGAAATGTCTGAGGTAATGGGTATGCTGAACAAGCTCACTACAGAGATTACCAACATGAAAGCATCAGCAACAGGACCAATAGTTAGTCAAGGAACCACACAGGCTAACCAGGTACCTCAAGCTCAAGGACCAAGACAGATACGAGGTCAAAGACAAGTTCAAGGTCAACCCTATTACATTCAAGAACAGAGACCTTCACAGGACTACAGAGGTCAAGAGCCAGAACCAGGACCTACATGTTGGCGATGTGGACAGATGGGCCACATGCAATACTCATGTACCATTAGGTTGGATCACACTCGACGTGGACAAGCTTTAAACTGGCACAGGCCTATGGGCAGGGGCCGCCTGTAGGTTTGTTTGAGCGCCCCACGACGAGAAGAAACAGAGTGCCAGATGGACTTGTGGGATCTTCGAACGAAGTTACTGTTTGTATAGAAGGAGTCACCACTACAGCTTTACTGGACACAGGAGCCACTGTATCAGTACTTGCACAGTCCTTTTATGACACTCACCTCTCTCACCTTTCCATTGAACCGCTGGAAAACATGCTGAATATAGAGTGCGCTGGAGGAGAATCATTACCATATTCAGGATATGTTGTTGTCAACTTGGAATCATCTGGAATATCACGAGCACAGCCTATCTCATGTATGTTTCTCATATCATCTGATACCAAATACAACTCAAGAGTGCCAGCCCTCATTGGAACTAACATCTTGGAGCATTTGATCACTGGATGCAGAGCAACTCATGGTGTCAAGTTTCTCCAGAAAGCATCATTGTTTACACCTTGGTATCTAGCATTCAGGACAATGACCATCAGGGAGAAGGAGCTACAACGGAATGGAGGAAAGATAGGACTTGTGAAGTGTCATGAAACTTGTAATATCATCATCCCGGCCAACAGTCAAGTCATAATCCGAGGACAAGTGATACAGCTAATCAACTATCCGAAAGTGTGTGCCTTACTACAGCCTTCAAATAGTGCAACCATCCACACAGATATAGATGTTGCTCCAACGCTCATGGACTACGATTGGGAGAATCCTGGACAAGTGGATGTTCACCTTTCTAATGTCACAACTCAGGCCATCGTGGTGAAACCCAAAGCTGTCCTATGTGAACTCCAACCTGTACTACTTGAAGGAAATATACCACATCAAGCTGAAGATGAAAGGACTCTTCTGGAACAAGTTGATGTCAGACAAGAGAATGTTGCTCAGACTGAACTTGATCAAGGAATTGGACTCATCCTCAAGTACAAGGACATCTTTTCAAAGGGAGATAACGACTTGGGACACAGCAACCTAGTCAGGCATAGGATAGATCTCATTGACGACATTCCTTTTAAGCAACGTCACCGCCGCATTCCACCAGGGATGTTTGATGAGGTCCACAGTCATCTGCAACAGCTTCTATCAGCCGGTATTATCAGACCTTCCCACAGCCCTTGGTCATCCAACGTGGTACTAGTTCGCAAGAAGGATGGTAAACTTAGGATGTGTGTTGATTTTAGACAGCTCAACAAACAATCTCTGAAGGATAATTATGCTCTGCCAAGAATTGATGAGTTACTTGACTGCCTTGGAGGAATGAAGTACTTCTCAGTTCTTGACATGAAGTCTGGCTACCACCAGGTGGAACTCCTAGAAGAACACAAGGAACGAACAGCATTCACAGTCGGGCCATTAGGATTTTACGAGTTTAACAGAATGCCTTTTGGACTATGCAACGCTCCCGCTACATACCAGAGATTGATGGAACAGTGCTTGTCAGAATTAAATCTCAAGATATGTCTTATCTACCTCGATGACCTCATTATTTTCTCCAGAACCTTTGAAGAGCATCTTGAGCGCCTCGAACGTGTATTTCAACGCTTACAGGAATGTGGATTGAAATTAGCTCCAAAGAAATGCAAGTTCTTCAAGAATAAGGTCAGGTACATTAGATATATCGTATCGGAAAGTGGAATTGAAGCTGACCCTGAGAAGGTGGAAAAGATATCTGATTGGCCTACTCCCACGACACCAGAGGATGTCAGGAGATTCTTAGGATTTGCCGGATATTATCGGAAATTTGTATGGGTATGCTGAACAAGCTCACTACAGAGATTACCAACATGAAAGCATCAGCAACAGGACCAATAGTTAGTCAAGGAACCACACAGGTTAACCAGGTACCTCAAGCTCAAGGACCAAGACAGATACGAGGTCAAAGACAAGTTCAAGGTCAACCCTATTACATTCAAGAACAGAGACCTTCACAGGACTACAGAGGTCAAGAGCCAGAACCAGGACCTACATGTTGGCGATGTGGACAGATGGGCCACATGCAATACTCATGTACCATTAGGTTGGATCACACTCGACGTGGACAAGCTTTAAACTGGCACAGGCCTATGGGCAGGGGCCGCCTGTAGGTTTGTTTGAGCGCCCCACGACGAGAAGAAACAGAGTGCCAGATGGACTTGTGGGATCTTCGAACGAAGTTACTGTTTGTATAGAAGGAGTCACCACTACAGCTTTACTGGACACAGGAGCCACTGTATCAGTACTTGCACAGTCCTTTTATGACACTCACCTCTCTCACCTTCCCATTGAACCGCTGGAAAACATGCTGAATATAGAGTGCGCTGGAGGAGAATCATTACCATATTCAGGATATGTTGTTGTCAACTTGGAATCATCTGGAATATCACGAGCACAGCCTATCTCATGTATGTTTCTCATATCATCTGATACCAAATACAACTCAAGAGTGCCAGCCCTCATTGGAACTAACATCTTGGAGCATTTGATCACTGGATGCAGAGCAACTCATGGTGTCAAGTTTCTCCAGAAAGCATCATTGTTTACACCTTGGTATCTAGCATTCAGGACAATGACCATCAGGGAGAAGGAGCTACAACGGAATGGAGGAAAGATAGGACTTGTGAAGTGTCATGAAACTTGTAATATCATCATCCCGGCCAACAGTCAAGTCATAATCCGAGGACAAGTGATACAGCTAATCAACTATCCGAAAGTGTGTGCCTTACTACAGCCTTCAAATAGTGCAACCATCCACACAGATATAGATGTTGCTCCAACGCTCATGGACTACGATTGGGAGAATCCTGGACAAGTGGATGTTCACCTTTCTAATGTCACAACTCAGGCCATCGTGGTGAAACCCAAAGCTGTCCTATGTGAACTCCAACCTGTACTACTTGAAGGAAATATACCACATCAAGCTGAAGATGAAAGGACTCTTCTGGAACAAGTTGATGTCAGACAAGAGAATGTTGCTCAGACTGAACTTGATCAAGGAATTGGACTCATCCTCAAGTACAAGGACATCTTTTCAAAGGGAGATAACGACTTGGGACACAGCAACCTAGTCAGGCATAGGATAGATCTCATTGACGACATTCCTTTTAAGCAACGTCACCGCCGCATTCCACCAGGGATGTTTGATGAGGTCCACAGTCATCTGCAACAGCTTCTATCAGCCGGTATTATCAGACCTTCCCACAGCCCTTGGTCATCCAACGTGGTACTAGTTCGCAAGAAGGATGGTAAACTTAGGATGTGTGTTGATTTTAGACAGCTCAACAAACAATCTCTGAAGGATAATTATGCTCTGCCAAGAATTGATGAGTTACTTGACTGCCTTGGAGGAATGAAGTACTTCTCAGTTCTTGACATGAAGTCTGGCTACCACCAGGTGGAACTCCTAGAAGAACACAAGGAACGAACAGCATTCACAGTCGGGCCATTAGGATTTTACGAGTTTAACAGAATGCCTTTTGGACTATGCAACGCTCCCGCCACATACCAGAGATTGATGGAACAGTGCTTGTCAGAATTAAATCTCAAGATATGTCTTATCTACCTCGATGACCTCATTATTTTCTCCAGAACCTTTGAAGAGCATCTTGAGCGCCTCGAACGTGTATTTCAACGCTTACAGGAATGTGGATTGAAATTAGCTCCAAAGAAATGCAAGTTCTTCAAGAATAAGGTCAGGTACATTAGATATATCGTATCGGAAAGTGGAATTGAAGCTGACCCTGAGAAGGTGGAAAAGATATCTGATTGGCCTACTCCCACGACACCAGAGGATGTCAGGAGATTCTTAGGATTTGCCGGATATTATCGGAAATTTGTCAGGAACTTTTCTAAGATTGCTAAACCACTCAGTGAGTTAATGCCAAAGACCAACAAAAGGACAAGAAATAAACAGGCTAAAGTTGAATGGAAATGGGGACCCTCACAAGAAGCTGCCTTTCAAGAACTGAAGAAACACCTAACTGAACCACCAGTGCTTGGATATGTTGACTTCGATCAACCTTTTGAGTTGCACACAGATGCCAGTACACATGGCTTGGGAGCAGTTCTGTATCAACAACAGGAAGGAGTACCACAAGTCATTGCATATGCCAGCAGAGGACTCAACAAGTCGGAACGCAACTATTCAGCACACAAGCTTGAATTTCTGTGTTTGAAATGGGCCGTCACGGAGAAATTCCATGATTATTTGTATGGACATCGCTTCACAGTACTCACGGACAACAACCCGTTGACCTATGTTCTTACAAGCGCCAAGTTAGATGCCACAGGACATAGATGGCTTGCAGCTTTATCAGCATATGATTTCACCATCTCATACAGACCAGGAAAAGCAAATACAGATGCTGACACACTCTCAAGACTACCAACGGAGGATTGTACTGGAGGTCATATCTCAGCAGAGTCATTAGGAGCCATCTGCAACATGGTATCAGTTCCAAGTTTAGTGGAAAGTGTATCATCAGCAACAGAGATCGTAGAGGAAACACCAACAATCACAGAGGAGACTTGTGAAGTTAATGCTCGAGACTGGAGGAGAGCACAAGCAAAGGATCCAGCTTTGGATGTTATCATGGCACATCTCAGAAATGGAACACGACCCAAGTATAACACAGTCAACACGGATCCTGAGATGACAAGTCTGTTCAAGCATTTTAACAATTTCAAGCTGCAAAGAGGTGTTCTCTACCGGATAACAACAGCAAATGGTGAGAGATTCGAACAGCTTGTACTGCCAACTAGATGTCGTCAATCAGTTTTACGTTGTCTTCATGACCAGGTCGGACATCCAGGACGAGACAGAACACATTCCCTGATTCGAGAGAGATTCTTTTGGCCTGGAATGACAAAGGACATTGAACGCCATGTGCAAACCTGTGAAAGATGCCTAAGAAGGAAAGCCTCAACATCTGTCAAAGCTCCATTGGTCAACATTACTACCACTCAGCCTTTGGAACTCGTTTGTATGGATTTCTTGACCCTAGAGCCATCTAAAGGAGGACAGCAGCACATACTAGTAGTGACAGACCATTTCACTAGATATGCCCAGGCTTATCCCACTACTAACATGACAGCCAAGACCACAGCGGAGGTATTCTTTAGGAATTTCGTCGTGCACTATGGTTTGCCCAAGCGCATCCATTCAGATCAAGGAGCGAATTTCGAAGGGAAACTTATGAAAGAGCTTTGTAATCTCACAGGAATGTCAAAATCAAGAACCACACCATATCATCCCATGGGCAATGGCATGACTGAGAGATTCAACCGCACCTTGTTGAACATGCTAGGAACGCTTGACACAGAAAAGAAAAGAGATTGGAAGACCCATGTTGGACCACTTGTTCATGCTTACAATTCGACAAGGCACGAGACAACTGGATATTCTCCTTTCTTTTTGATGTACGGCAGACAGCCAAGGCTACCTGTGGATTTAGCATTTGGACTAGACATAGAGCCAGGGAAGTCCAAGACGCTATCCCAGTACACCAAAGCACTACGAGAAAGACTACGACAGGCTTACGACCTCGCTACAGAGAATGTCAAGAAGTCACAAGGAAGACAAAAGAAGAATTACGACACAAAAGCTCGAGCTGCCGGAATAGAGATAGGCGATAGAGTGCTGGTGAAGATCGTTGCTTTCGATGGGAAACATAAGATCGCGGACAAGTGGGAAGAAGACCCATACATCGTCCTCAAGCAACCTGATCCACTCATCCCTGTCTACATTGTAGGAAAAGAAACTGGTGAAGGACATCAAAGGACATTACATAGGAACCTCTTACTTCCTATAGGATATCTGTCTTCCCCCGATGTGCCAGAACCAAATCCACACCCAAGGAAACAGAGAGCTACAGTGAAGCCAACAACCCCTGGATCATCACCCGAGGATGAATTGGAGGACACTGTCAGCGAGAACCTTGAGGAGGAGGAGTTGATCCCTGTTGTACTTCCAGGACCTTCAGTGTCAGATGAGACACCATCTGACGGGCCAACTGAGGAAGAAGAGGTTGAAGTTGGTACGGATGCCGCTCTGGAAGAGGATGCAACAGAAGCTGCCACGGAAGGCACTGTTAATCATGAGGATGATGGAGCTGAAGTCACTGACCAGGAGCAAGGACAGGATGTAGCAACATCATCTGAACCAGCAGATGAGGAAGAGTCACAGGAACAGCCTGCTATCCCACAGCCAAGAGGAGCTATTGGAGGGGAATCGTCAGTTCCTGAGCCCAGAAGATCTGCACGGGAAAGAAACAGACCGCATTGGCAGAGAACAGGGGATTACGTCATGGCAGCGCCAGCTGAATCAGATTGGAAAGAAAGAGCAGAGTATCTTGGAACACTTCTAGCAAAGGGAGTCTTTGCTGCTACTGGAACCAAGGCTACGGATGCTCTTGTAGACATCATAACTGGGAAACACACATGACGAGGACGTCATTTGATGGAGGGGGGAAGTGTGTGGCAGAGTGTATATTTTAATATTGTATGTTTTAATTGTATATATCTGTGTTCTAATGCATCATTTTATTTCAGTGTATCTTATTGTAGCTATATAGTTACAATGTTCATGGCCTGTGAAATCTACAAGCATTCAATCAATCTGTTAGCTTCTACTCTTTTGTTCTCTGGTGTGACTGCTTTCTCAGTACACCAGCTCAGCTCTCCTTCCTTTGTTCTATCTATGGTTAGGTAAGCGCACTCCTTACATTGCATGCTTTGAAAGTTTATAAAGTTAACCAACACCAATCGTTAATTGCACTGCAATATTTTCACCGATGTGACACGTGTGAAGTTGGACCAGCACTTTCACTGGACAGTTTCTCACATCAACTCTATCTTCCATACATCACAGGTTAGTTTATATACTTCTAAGTCTATTCAATTATATCTAAATAGGGTTTTAATATAGTTATATCAATGGTTAGGATTGTGTGTATGATGTTTGAATGTGTTATGGTTTTAGTGCTACATGCTAAAGGTAAGAGTGTGTATGTACAATATCCGGCACATGTAATGGTTGTGTCATATGTATCATATGTACAGATCAAGTACATGATCTGTATTAATGTGAATGAACTTTATATACTAGCACAAATGGTATATTATATTAACTAAATAGCATACTAGTTAGAAATAACCATTTGGTTATATTATGTATATATTCTATTTTACCCTTTTAACTATTATCTATTAGGCACAAGTACTATGTGTACAAAAGCATGGGTTATCATAATCATCTTATAGTATATATAAGAATGTGTTGTATATTTTCCTATACATAAGTATATCTCCAGTATATCTAGACATATGCTTATAAGTATAGTATATGTAGTTATGTATTTTATAATGTATTATATGTTAAACATTATGATTGATATGTGCGCTTAGTGCATATTCAATTGTATAATTATCACTTGTGTATAACATATGCTTTTATGCTTAAGCATAGTTTATAACTATGTTGTGTGTATATTTGGGCTCATGCTAAACATGTGCAGCGTTATTCATATTTTATCCATGTATATTTAATATGGTGTCAGAACATCTATATTTAATAGTTTATACCATTTACTGTAGACATTGACTCATGTTTGCATGTATGTATATCTAGGTGCATTACTTATGTCATCTAATTAACCATTTTTAGGATCATGTCATGATGTGACGATGTGACGTCATATGCACTCATGGTAGTGGACACCTGAGTACCATATATTTGGTATGTTGTATGATATTGTATTATCTTCATTTTGTATAAGTATTACAACCATACTTTGTGTCATCTGTCCTTATCTTTATATGTGTGACAGATTGTTCATCATATCTTTTACTAAAGGTATTGCATGGTATTATTCTATTTATATATTGTGTAACTGTTGCGCAGTTTCATATCATATTGTAGCTTAGCATTTCATGTATACCTTAACACATTGCACTGTATTGATATGCTATCAATTATGACACAGAAGTAAGTATATCTGTGGCACTGAACTATATGCAATTACTTAAATATTCATTCTCATATACGCATGTACCATGTGTTTCATTTGTATATATCCTTAATGTATTTTATGTATTGTTTCAGGGTGAATAATTACTGTTATTGTTATCATCATATAACATCGTCTACGGAATAAACTCTCCAATCGAACCCAAGCAGCCTTTGTTCTCCCTTGACAAAGTGTACCCTGCTACACAAAGACAAGTACTCTATTCATTCAGGAAAGGTAACTTTACTTTTTTACTCCTTACTTTTTAAACTGTATAGTTTTAAAATTCAAACTAATTTTCATGTAATTGACATTGGTTTATCTAGTAACAGTTTTTTGTATTTCAAATATTTATCCATCGTTTGTTTGTTGAGCTGTATTTATCAATATGCAAGTTGTAATATATATTGTTGCATATGGTATTGTGCATCCCGACTATATTGCATTTACATTATTGCAGGTTACTGCAGCAACGAAATTGTACTCGAACTGTATGTGCGAAAGAATGTAACATCGTACTGGACATCGCTGTGTGATGATACAGGGTTTCATTGAGACGACAATGCAGCCTCCATCCTCTAACACTCTAAGAAGGTAATTTTATATCACTTTCTTAGTTCTCATTTTTATGTCGTTCTATATAACTTCTGAATATTATTTGTTTATATCGTGGTTGAAAATATATAAAACATTGGTAACATGGTTTGATGCTTGTCATTGTTTCACTTACTCGTGATACAAATTAAATACACTTGAAAAATCCCAATTGACCTCACATTACTTGCTTTATTTACATGCTTTTATTCTTCTTTTAGGAATACCAAGCTCATTAATATAGAAGACCCCCGTCGACGGAAGCGACTAATTCATTTCGGAAAGGGAACACAGCAGATCATTTGTCATTGTAATAAGTGTTTAATTGTGTCTTATCCACATAAATAAAACAATCAGTTGACATTGTCTGTTGCTTTTAATAGAAGTCTGTGAAATAATGGACCGATTGTGTTGATGTTTATTTTAATCGAACGAGTAATCACTGTGCTTTAATTATACAATGTGTTTTAGTTGTACAAAGTGTGTTAACATTTTGAAAGTTGGACTTGGTTGGACAGGGGGTAAAATTGGCGTTGCATCCCTTTCTTTATTTATAAGTATAGGTATATCGCATCGTAGTATTGAACCTAGGAACTGTTTGTTCTCAGCAATACAAGCCCATGTGAATCTGTACATCATGCAGCTATAATTGGCACGCTTTAATCTGCTAAAGATCCGTGACTGCATTGTCTGCACATGCAATCTAGCCTGTGTCAGTACAATGCCAATCAGTGTCGCTGTATATCTCATCCGCGGAAACGGGTTATGCATTGTTCCTCTGCAAAATCTTGAATTATTATCTTTGGTAAAATGAAACTATGAGTTTTGTTCTCGTACTCTGGATACGTTTATCATTTACTCGCCTTTAACATTCGTTTTAACAGGACAAGATCAGCCAGGGTCGTTTTTTTATATCATGACCTTAATTGACCTTGACTTTTTTCAAGTAGAATTAGAAAGTTGATTATGTTTGTCTAAATATTGGAGACAAAGTTGGGAGACATTACGGAATATCTGCAGTTACCGATCATCTACAGTAAAAGCTTGTAAAACGGTGTTGAAAATTGCTTTGCCACTATTGTAACCGCCACCTAACCGGTTGATTAAGGATTCTGCTGCACCACCAAGGGTTCTCTATACATATGCAAGTTCATGCAGTCCGCTATTATACTGTTTTTATTTATCATAGTACAACGGACCAACACGCAAATTCGGAAAATTTACAAACTTTTATGCTTATAAATTGCATTACTTGAAGTTGTCCATCGTGTCCACAGCATCAACAATGCATAAATTTGTCAGTCACTACAACGAACGACTAAAAACGAAGCTGCTGCTGACTTCTTTACCCTTGTTAGAAATGCGATTCCAGCACGCCAAGTGTATTTGAACTAACTTAAAAATGATATCATCATACTGTGATGTATGAAATTGAGAGTAAGTCTTTAGACAACAATCGATTTTCTCCGATAGGAGCATTTCGTGTTTTATTCTGTTTAAAATGAGGTGACGTTTCTTTTGCGGTTGAACGTATATATATAATACGTCTTAGTTAATATGAATTCCTTATTTCCATTGGGATTTCCATAGGGATTGTGGTGTACAGCAAGGTGTACGCAGTGGACACGGCGGGTCACACCAGCCCAGTCGCCGTCTCTGACGGGGTCCTTCTCGACTCCTCACCTCCACTCACACAGGACGTCGTCTACCTTGGCCCCAACATCCTCGCTAACCCATCTTTTGAAGACGAGCCCACTGATGGAAGTGAACGTCATTGCAGCGCAATCCCAGCATGGAATACATCCGTTGATGCGTGTGTAAAGTTGATATCGCAAGAATCTCCTCTGGCCCACAACGGGGATAAGTTTGTTACTGTCACAGGCGCGATTTCCCAGAAACTTGACAACCTGTTGATTGGAAAACAGTATAAAGTTTCTTTGTTTGTTAGTTATCCTCCACGCATTCAGAGTCATATACCTGCAGAAATAGCTGTATCATTTGGTAAAGACGTATTTTCGTTTACTTTGGATCCCAATCCATGTGTTAATGGATGCGTTTCGGGCTACGAGGCTGTTATACTTTGGCACCGACATTCGCAGAGACCGACTATGAGCCAGACGTCCGCTGTGTTGACAATCTCCAGCGGTTCAGAGTTCGTGCTGGATGATATCAGGGTGCAGACAATAGACTACGTGGCTGACGCCGGTGCGAGAACAGAGTTGGAGAGTCACCTTCAAACACATGCCGTCTTTCTGCCTCACTTGGCTTCCATACACACTGCCTGGCACTTCTACGACCACCAGTCACCCATCATCAACTACAAGTGGGCTCTTGGTAAACTTTACCATACATATATTTTCATACAGTTTTAGTTTTTAGATTGAGGTATTAATTGGATAATAATTGAATACTAAAGACATTCACATTATCTTATCTTTTCTTATCTTTTATTTCCTAATTCTGTCCCATTTGAAACATTCATTGCAATATTTGACGGGGAAAATTTTATATACCCCTAGTTTAGTGTTGTTACAGTCAGTATGATCGTTGCAGGTACATCGAGAGGGGGTGCTCAACTGCAACCATACCGGGACGTGGGGCGGCGCACAGAGGCCACCACCACCCTGACCTCCCCTTCCCCCCATGCTCCTCTACATATATCCGTGCAGGCCACCAATGCGGCCGGTTTTGTTACCGTCGCACACTCTCCGCCCATCACTGTAGACGTGACTCCGCCCACCTTCCAACATGTCAGAGATGGTCAAGGTATTATTCTAAACCTTTCAGAATCAATGTAAATATAAGGTTAAATTTGTTTTTTTATAATGTTTTGTCAATAGGACTTAAATGTGTTGCTTGTTGCAGTGTCTGATGTTGACTACCAATCTGGAGGTGTGATATCCGTCAGCTGGGAGGTACAGGATCAGGAGTCTGGCATCAAACATTGTGACTGGGCCATTGGTACGTACACGCGCTACTGTGTTCTTTGGGGGGACATATATGCTTATATTTTACACTTTGTTTGAATAAATTTGCGCCATGCATGCGCTAAATCGCAGAACTGCTTATACTGCTATGTTTTATTTGTTCCTCCCACAGGACGTACGAAGGGCGGCAGTGACGTGAAGAGGTATGGGCGAGCAATCAACAATGAAGGTCGGGCAGAGTATGACGTCAAGGACGAGTTGAACAACGCCAACTCTCTCACCCTCTACTCCACTGTCCGCTGTCTCAACAACGTGGGGCTCGCATCATCAGCTACCACCGACGGAGTCAGAGTGTTCAACTCGCCCCTGGTAGCATCGCTACAAGAACTGACACTGCTACCCAGCAACAGCTCTGTACATGCGTCAGGGGCGTCAGGGGAGTCGTGTCACAACAGTCGGAACACGCTAAGACTGGGTTTGGACATCTCCAAAGCACAAACCAAATCCTTGTGGGTATGTGAAAGATTGATTAATGTATACATAGAGAAGGACATAGAGAATGTGACCATATGTAGCGTTTTAAATATACTCATTATGAATTGAAGATGTGGTAGGAGATTAAAAAAAGGGTGAACATTTATAAGTACAAATGGAACAAGTGTAGTAGATTACATTTTAGTTTCCGCACATTTGTTCGAAAAAGTATTAGATTTTAATATACCAAATGCAGATTCGTCCCATTAACTTATAACCCTAGATTACCAACGCATCTCTCACTAGCACAGACATAGCCTATAAGGAGTAAATGTAAAATAGATACTGATCATGAAGTTTTCAAGTTTACTTGGAATAGAAATATGCTGTCGCATTTCCAAAATAACTTACTATAGGGGAAGTACACACTCTATTAGATAACTCAGTTGATGTAGCGTTCACAAATATAAGTAAACGTGTAGATCATGTTGTAGAAAAATAGACAAAACAACAATATCGAAACTGACGAGTGGCACAATTATTTTAAATTCTTATATTCTACCTCAGATAATAGCCTTTATTGACCTAGACAGGACACTGTATAACATATATATTACCATTCTGGATGCCCCACTAACTAGAGATGAAATCGTGAACAGTATACAGCACACAAAGTGTAATAAATCACCAGGTATAGACAACGCCCTACCAGAATTTTTTAAACATTCATCTGATATTTTACTTCCATATCCTGAGCTTATATTCAGCATTATCCTGGACACTGGAAACTTCCCCGAATCTTGGTCAATGGTGTCCTTGTACCAATCTTTAAACAGGGTGATCCGAATGATACTTATAATTACCGTGGAGTAACCATACTCAGTATATTTGGCAAACTATTCACCTATATCATCAACAAAAGAGTGGTTAAATGGGCTGATGGATAAAATATACGAGGGATAAGCGGGCTTTAGGGAGGGATATACAACAACAGTATTGTTATATTGCACAGTTTGATACAAAGAAATCTAAAACAAAAGGAGGACAGTTTAATGCATTGTTTGCAGATTTCTCAAAGGCCCTTAACGCTGTACAACGGGAGAAACTATGGGGACTTATGCATTCGCATGGTCTAAGTAGTAAAATGAACAAAATTCTGCAGAGCGTATATGAAAATGTTAAAGTGACAGTTAGAAATATGCACGAGTTATCTGAACCTTTTATTAGTGAATTGGGCGTCAGACATGGCTGTACTTTAAGCCCATTTTTAATTCATATTTTTATTAATGAACTGGCAATGCAAATATGTGATACATGTACAAATGGGATCAAACTACATCCGGACACAATTCAACTTTTTTTGCTACTCTTTGCGGATGATATTGTATTATTTTCCAGCACGGATAGTGGTTTACAAAAACAAATATACGAACTAGACACACGAAACAGGCGTCAGTACAAGCCTTGAAAGTTTTAATGTGAGTTTTTAGAATTTTGACATCTTTGGGTGAACTGTCTTTTAACACATTCTTTAGAATATTTGATACCAAGATATGTCCAATTCTTTTGTATGGATCTGAAATAAGGGGATTAATTCAGTATGAAAGCATTGAACGAGTTCACCTATATGCATGCAAAAGGTAGCTTGGTGTAAAACCAGGTACATGCAATACTATGGTTTATGGAGAATAAGGTAGATTCCCGTTATTCACATATTCATCTATTAATGCGATAAAGTATTGGATAAAGTTATTAAATATGCCATGCAATAGGTTTTCGATTCTTTTTCAGAAGGGATCCTCCTTGGGGTACATATAGCATAAAAATCCTTATTTTTAACTTGATGACAGATTGTAACTTAATTTTTAAAAATAACAGTAAAAATAAGTTCAAAAAACACAAAATAAGTGTTTTCCGAACGTGTGACCACCCTGTGTAAGAGCCCCATCCCAGTGCAAATCAAGGGACGTAACTCTATTCTCACCACTTATCAATCTGTCATTGAGCCAGCAGGACGTGTTTTTTGCTAGTGAGACTATTTGACTTGAGTTGACTTTTCTGAAGAAAATGGACAAGACAAAGAATACTGTATGTGTGGTAACCCCTTTTATTCGTAGAGGCGAATGTTTAGGTTACTTATATGGTTTTTGTCGCGTTGTAACTTCGTTTTTCAATTCGCACGTGCTTCGTATTCTCCGAATAATGGCGGATGGAAAACGCTCAAAATGGCGGATCTCAAACAAAATGCAATGTGTTAGTACTTTGCTATTCTTGTATTGAGATTTTTTTGTTTTGAAGGTTCTTTATCGTGCTTCGCATTGTAGGGCAGCACTTTACTGATGAGGATTTCTCCCTTTTTGAATTTTTTCATTCTCAGGGGTATGGACATCCTTTTTTACCGCAACCTCCAGAAGGCGGGCCAGGAACTTAAGGGTTCAGTCCCTCCCTCTAAAGAAAAGAGGAAGAGTAGTAAAGGGAAAGGTAAAGGTAAAAAGGGGGTGAGTTCCACTCCTATCCCCTCTTCGTCATCAGAGGAGGTGGATATGGAGGTGGGATCACCTGCTGTGGGGGATACATCGCGCCCCCCAGTTCTTTCACCACAAACTAACGCACCTATTCATACCGCTACTAACCCTAATCCTATTTTGGATGCAGCGGCTATCTCCGCGATCATCCAGGGGCAAATGACGGGGATGGTGGGGACGATGATGGCACAGCTCCATAAGGAGTTGTCTGTCGTCGCCCTGCCGGAACCTGATGCTCCAGGGTCGGCTGACACTGGTGTCGGTAAAGACTCCGGGACCGTTACTAAACCGGGCGCAGGCCCCGGGAAGCTAGCGGTACCCGACGAAGGCATCCTAGAGACTGCTCCGGCTCTGCCTCGTACTCAGGTAAACAAAGCCCCCTCGTCGGTGCAAGGCTATCCGGTACCGAGCACGTCAGGGGGCACCGGTAACCCCAAGGGTAAGGGCGCCGGCGCTTCGGCGTCGGTGCAGTGGCTGCCTTGTGGGCCGGCTCCGGTTGGGGAACGAGCGCCGGTGGGTGGTGCCGGGTTTCGCATCCCTCTCAAACGGGCTGTCTGTGATCGGTCTCTAGACACCGCGTCGCTGTTGAGAGGATGAGGAATCCGGTCGTTCAGTATCGCTTGCCGAGCTTCTGAGGGAGACGCGTGATCGTATAGCGATCGCTATCCCTCAGACGCTTGTTCCCGTCCCGGAGCAGGTCACTGAGGAATTCCGTCTTCCGGGGGAGACTTTCGCTCTTAGCAAGCCTCCGGCGACAAGGCTCCGCATAATTGATAGCTTGTTGGTTGAGGCGATCAATCCTCCCCTATCTGGTGAAGGCTGATCTGCCTGAACTGAATAAGAGGTACCAGTTGGGGGAGGACGGTCTCTTCGACCTTCCGGTTATCGAGGAATGCGTCCTAACTTCTGTCACCCTGTCTAGCGCTCAGGCGCAGCCTTCTCTAGGCAAACAGGGCCGGCGACTGCCTCCATTTCCGGTGCAAGCTGCCATGTTCAAGGCTGAGTTCCGTGCCCATGAGGACACGTTCAGGAACGGAGCCCAACAACTAAAGGTGGCGGTGCACGGGGCCTACCTTGCTGCTATCCAGGCTAAGGACCAGGCGGAGATGCAGGAACTGGGCACTAAGGTGACCACGTTCCAGAAGCAGCTGGCAGAAGTTTCTAGCTATCTGGCCCGGGACTCAATTCGGAGTGCCGCGAGCCAGATAATGGGCGCAGTCATGGGGATGCGCCGGCTGTGGCTGTCGACGTCGAAGTACTCACAGTCCACACGCCTCACACTGCAGAACCTGCCTTTCAGGTTGGGGTCCACCCTCTTCCCTGGATCGCAGGCTGTAGTTAAGGAAGCCGCCGAGCAAAAGGTTGCCTTTGAGGACTCTAAGGTGCTCCTCGAGGACCCAGCTCCGCAAGAAAAGCGAGCGCGGCCTTCCCCCCTTGATGGTCTCTACCCCACGCCGGGGGTAGCGAGCCAATCTTCTTGGAACTCTCCTATGGGTAACAAGAAGAAGTACAAGGGGAAGGGAAAGAAAGGGCAGTTCCGTGGGGGCCATAAGGGCCAGCGGAATTTTCGGAACCGAGGCAAGCCAAACAAGCAAACCTAGGCCCGTGTCACCACCCAAAAGTCCAGCAGTCTCTCTGCCGGAGACGGGGGTACACTGTCTTTCCAGAGATCTTCCAGTGGGGGGCAGACTATCTCACTTCATCTCAGAGTGGGAGAAAGTCACCTCGAATACCTGGGTCCTGTCCACACTCAGGGAGGGCGACTTACCGTTTTTGAAGTACGACCCACCGACTTTCTCCGGGATACGGCACACGAAGGTGCCCGAGTTGCCCGAGAAGGCGGAAGTCCTTCGTGCCGAGGTGCAGGCTTTGCTAGACAAAGCAGCCATCGAGGTAGTACCACAGGGTCAGGAACTGAGCGGTTATTATTCAACCTACTTCCTGGTACCCAAGAAGGACGGAGGGTTCAGACCTATCCTCAATTTGAAGTATCTCAATCTCAGTCTTCAGGTTCCAACGTTCAAGATGGAAACCCTGAGGACGGTGATAGAATCAGTAGAGAGGGGGGATTGGCTGTCGTCAATAGACCTCAAGGATGCTTATCTGCATGTTCCAATGCACCCCGATTTCAAGGAGTTTCTTCGGTTCTCCTTCGACGGGACGTGCTACCAGTTCCGGGTGTTACCCTTTGGCATTTCAACTGCTCCGAGGGTGTTCACCAAGCTGATGTTGGTACCGGCGCAGGCCGCCAGGTCGCAGGGCAGGTGTTGTCACCCATACCTAGACGACCGGCTGATCAGAGCCTTGTCTCAAGAACTAAATCAGGAGGCCACTCAGCAGGTGATAGACATCTTGCTCAAGCTGGGTTGGATCATCAACCTGAAGAAGTCAGACATCGCCCCCAGGCAGGACCTGGTCTTTCTGGGCGCAAGGTTCGATACGGCCTCCGGTTCTGTATCCCTGGCCCCGGACAGGGTGTCCAGAGTGATCGGGGCAGTCCACTTATTCCTTCAGTCGCCCACCCACACAGCCAGAACGTGGCTACAGTTGTTGGGTCATATGGCGGCGACAGTGGACGTGGTTTGGAGAGCTCGCTTGAGTATGAGACCTGTTCAGCAAGCGCTGGCACGAATGTGGTCACACTCGGACAGCTTCGAGAAGGTTCTGACCACACCGGTTTGGGTGCTAGAGCACCTTCGGTGGTGGGTCTCCGAGAGCAACCTTCTCAAGGGTCTATCGCTAGAGCCTCCAAAGCCTACGGTCATAGTCCAGACAGACGCTTCCCTGACAGGCTGGGGGGGGGGAGTCCTGGACGACCAGACAGCCTCGGGCCTTTGGTCACAGGAGGAGTCGAAATTCGACGTGTGTTCGAGTGCTTCAAGGAGCAGATCAAGGGGCTTGTCGTGCGTCTAGAAATGGACAACCAGACAGCCCTATCCTACATTCTGAAACAGGGCGGCACAGTGTCTCCATCTCTCCTTCAGGAGTCGTGGCAGTTCCTACTGTGGTGCGACCAGTTCAGCATTCAGGTGGTTCCTGTTTATCTCCCGGGAGTGGACAACGTCCGTACGGACGCCTTGTCTCGGCGCATCCTAACACCTCACGAGTGGATGCTCGACCGGGGGATATTCGGAGCTATCTCCCTGTTCTTCGGGTCGTTCCAGGTGGATCTGTTTGCGTCAGGGATGACGAATCAGATACCTGTGTTCTGCTCAAGAATACCAGATCCAAGGGCTCTAGCCAGAGACGCCTTCGCGATCGACTGGTCGGACAGAGTACTGTGGGCGTTCCCTCCAGTGCCTCTGATCCCCAGGGTTCTTTCTCAGTTGACCAATCAACCAGCTCGCCTCCTAGTGCTCGTGGCACCACTTTGGACGGCTCAGAGTTGGTTCCCGTCCGTTCTCAGGTTTCTCGTGCAGCCTCCTGTACTGTTACCCTCGAGACGAGACATACTATTTCAGGAAGGGGCACCACACCCGAATCCCAGGATTCAGTGGGTGGCTTGGCCACTGTCCGGAATCGCCTCTAGGAGAGCGGTATTCCTGCACGAGTTGCAGACACAATACTGGCTTCAAGGAGGGATTCGACAAACCTTCAATATGAAGATCGATGGGCCTGTTATGCGCGCTGGTGTGGCGATAGAGGGCTTCTCGATCCCTTTTCTACAGATCTAGTCGCTGTTTTGGAGTTCCTCCAGTCCAGGTTAGATGCTGTTTTAGCCGCATCGACCGTCAGGGGATACTCTACGGCTATTTCTGCTTTCCACATACCAGTGGACGGTGCTCTTTTGGGATCGCATCCACTGGTACAGCGTTTCCTAGCAGGTGTGGACAGGATACGTCTGGTTGTCCGGCGTATCAGCCCTACCTGGGACCTTTCTATTGTTTTAGATTGGCTCTCAGGTCCGGGGTTCGGAGATTTGAATTCACTGTCACTACAGCTTTTGACGTGGAAGACCGCCTTTTTGGTGGCTTTGGCGTCGGGCAGGCGGGTGACGATATTTATGCGATGTCTGCTGATCCCGAACTGACTGTCTTTCATAGAGACAGAGTCAGCATCAGACTGCCCGACAGCTATCGTCCCAAGGTCGACCACTCGTTCCATGTGACGGCTCCTATCGAACTGCCGACTCTTATGCAGCCGGCCTCTTCGGGGTCCACTGGGAACCAGGCTCACATTTTGGATGTGCGCAAGGTTCTTAAGATATATATCAAACGTACCAGGGCTATCCGTAAAGATCAGCAACTTTTCTGTTGTTACGGAGGTAGCAAGCCTGGTTTGCCGGCATCGAAGCAGTCATTATCCAGGTGGATAGTGTCTGCAATTGTCATGGGCTACGTTCACAAGGGCTTAGAGGCCCCAGGTCAGTTGAAAGCTCACTCGGTTAGAGCGGTTGCGACGTCTAAGGCGTTCGCAGCGGCCCTGCCCATCGAGGAGATCTGCTCCGCCGCTATCTGGAGCCGGCCGAGCACGTTCATTCGACATTACCAACTAGACAGGCACTCTAGGGAGCGCGCTCGGTTGGGTCAGTCGGTTCTCTCCGGTGGGCAGAGTTGAAACTCTCTAGCTGATTGAGCTTTCGAGTTGCTTATTGCTGTTGCAAGTTATTGTTCAGTTTGGTTCAGTTCAGTTTCTGGTTGAAAACTAACTAACTAAAAATTGTTCATTGTTAATAACCAGTTATGGCACTGTTTTGGGCATGTTTTATCCCTTACAGCAGGTGTCCCTAGGACACTGCCTTGTTTGGGAAGTACTTCCTCCTATTGTTCCCCAATAGTCTTTTTGAAAAAAAAAAAAGAGGGGGGGGGGGGGGGGGGGGTATTTGGCCTAGATAACGGTAAATCGGTCTGGTTAGCCAATTCGGTTATTCCCCAAGGGATCACCCATCCTCAGCCCTCGGCGCGGGAGGTCACGTGATCTGGTAAGTGTGACACCTTTCTTGGATTGAGTAGAGCACTTTTAGGGGTATTTTAGTGTACAGACAGAATCCACATCCTAAGTCTTCTTTGGGAGTCTGCCTTATGCTATATGTACCCCAAGGAGGATCCCTTCTGAAAAAGAATCGAACCAACCTGCAGAGGTTGCAGATTCTTTGAAGGGATCCTCCTTGGGGTACGGCCACCCACCTCCCCTTATTCTGTCTGACTTGGTCGGATTGATAAGTGGTGAGAATAGAGTTACGTCCCTTGGTTTGCACTGGGATGGGGCTCTACACATGGTGGTCACACGTTCGGAAAACACTTATTTTGTGTTTTTTGAACTTATTTTTACTGTTATTTTTAAAAATTAAGTTACAATCTGTCATCAAGTTAAAAATAAGGATTTGTATGCTATATGTACCCCAAGGAGGATCCCTTTAAAAAATCTGCAACCTCTGCAGGTTGGTTCGAATTTTTTTAATGAAATTATGGTACTGTATGACCAAAATGGGAAAAGAAATTGGGTGACTGATATTAGAGAACTGTTGTACAAAACAGGTTATGGATATGTCTAGTTGGAACAGAAAATTCCATGCTATGCTAATTTTATCTCATCATTTACACAAAGAGTGAAATATATGTATTTACAATCATGGTCAGAATCTCCACTCCTATCAACTAAATGTTCATTTTACAACCAATGGAAATCCGGCATATGTTTCGAAGAATATCTTGCAAAAGTTGACGTGAAAAGGTTTCGAATATCTCTCACCCGCTTGTGTTGCTCTTCCCATGACTTATTTGTTGAAACTGGCAGATATCTAGGTAAAGCTTGAGAGCAGAGAATATGTAAATTATGTGATCACAATGCTATAGAGTATGAATTACATTCGCATCTGCCCTGTGTATAACACTTTACGAACTAAGTACCTAAAACCATACTTTTATAAATACCTTATAATAAGTGAGAGAAAAATTATAGCACTGTTAACAGATACTAACACATTATCACTACAGAATCTTGCAATGTACATATATTTCGCAATGGATTCAAGAAAACAGATTGTTATAAATAAGAACCTATTATGACGTACTACTCATATGAACTGTAAATGTACTACAGATTGTGGCCTTTTCAGTACTGAAATAAAGATTGATATATGTTGACCCTGCAACAAGAGCCAGCATATGGATAGCCTGCATGTTCAGATTCATCATACAGGCGTACAGGAAGGATCTGCCAGCATCATGTTTCTAGTATACCCCCGCTACGACATACTACTACATGATTTGGAAACTTCAAATTTGGAATGGAAGTAACCTTTATGGTGCTGTTGTGCCGTTTAGGTGTCCAGTTTATTAATACTTTTAATGACGGTCAAACTACAGGCGGGGGTATGTGAGCTGTCATTACTGAACGTGCAATGGGCAACATATGTTTCAGATCGGCTTTGAGGGACAGCGTATTTCCTTCCGAAAGAACATAGATGACACGCTCAGCTACAGTGTCGTTACCTTGTCAGGATTAGAACTGGAACTAAATTCTCTCTACGAGGTGTATTTGATCACAAGTGATGTGTTGGGTATACAAAGCAACAGAACGGATGTCAACGTTACCATGCCGGTTGAAGCTCCGATTATATCAGGTCAGTCTCGAGAACATGGTTCACACGGATGGCCGTCAGTGTGTTTAACGTTCATAGTTCATATCCTGTAAGCCAACGGTTATGCATGCGATCATCATTCAATAGTTCATCATTATTACCAATCTAACGAGTCGAAGATAATCTACCAAGAACTGTGTTAGAGGTCCTGTTGGCAAGTACCTCCACACCAATTGATCGCATGCATTTGCCGGAACATTGTTAATGTTAGCGTACTGGTCCTAGGACGTCAAAGGCCCGGGTTTGATCATGAATCCCGATGATGACCTAAAACCGTTGCGACCTTGGTATATAGCCTGTTGTGACCTGTTGTGTTCCTGTGTATATACCCTGTTGTGACCTGGGTATATACCATGTTCTGTTTCTGGGTATATACACTGTTGTGACCTGGGTATATACACTGTTGTGACCTGGGTATATACACTGTTGTTACCTGTCTATATACACTGTTGTGACCTGGGTATATACACTGTTGTGTTCCTGGGTATATACACTGTTGTGTTCCTGGGTATATACACTGTTGTGTTCCTGGGTATATACCCTGTTGTTACCTGGGTATATACACTGTTGTGTTCCTGGGTATATACACTGATGTGTTCCTGGGTATATACCCTGTTGTTACCTGGGTATATACACTGTTGTTACCTGTCCATATACACTGTTGTGACCTGGGTATATACACTGTTGTGACCTGGGTATATACACTGTTGTGACCTGTCTATATACACTGTTGTGTTCCTGGGTATATACCCTGTTGTGACCTGGGTATATACACTGTTGTTACCTGTCTATATACACTGTTGTGACCTGTCTATATACACTGTTGTGACCTGTCTATATACACTGTTGTGTTCCTGGGTATATAACCTGTTGTGACTTTGGTATATACACTGTTGAGACCTGTCTATATACACTGTTGTGACCTGGGTATATACACTGTTGTGTTCCTGGGTATATACCCTGTTGTGTTCCTGGGTATATACACTGTTGAGACCTGTCTATATACACTGTTGTGACCTGGGTATATACACTGTTGTGTTCCTGGGTATATACCATGTTGTGTTCCTGGGTATATACCCTGTTGTGTTCCTGGGTATATACCCTGTTGAGACCTGTCTATATACACTGTTGTTACCTGTCTATATACACTGTTGTGTTCCTGGGTATATACACTGTTGTGTTCCTGGGTATATACCCTGTTGTGACCTGGGTATATACCTTGTTGTGTTCCTGTCTATATACACTGTTGTGACCTGGGTATATACACTGTTGTGACCTGGGTATATACACTGTTGTTACCTGTCTATATACACTGTTGTGACCTGGGTATATACACTGTTGTGTTCCTGGGTATATACACTGTTGTGTTCCTGGGTATATACACTGTTGTGTTCCTGGGTATATACCCTGTTGTTACCTGGGTATATACACTGTTGTGTTCCTGGGTATATATACTGTTGTGTTCCTGGGTATATACCCTGTTGTTACCTGGGTATATACACTGTTGTTACCTGTCCATATACACTGTTGTGACCTGGGTATATACACTGTTGTGACCTGGGTATATACACTGTTGTGACCTGTCTATATACACTGTTGTGTTCCTGGGTATATACCCTGTTGTGACCTGGGTATATACACTGTTGTTACCTGTCTATATACACTGTTGTGACCTGTCTATATACACTGTTGTGTTCCTGGGTATATAACCTGTTGTGACTTTGGTATATACACTGTTGAGACCTGTCTATATACACTGTTGTGACCTGGGTATATACACTGTTGTGTTCCTGGGTATATAACCTGTTGTGACTTTGGTATATACCCTGTTGAGACCTGTCTATATACACTGTTGTGACCTGTCTATATACACTGTTGTGTTCCTGGGTATATAACCTGTTGTGACTTTGGTATATACCCTGTTGAGACCTGTCTATATACACTGTTGTGTTCCTGGGTATATACCCTGTTGTGTTCCTGGGTATATAACCTGTTGTGTTCCTGGGTATATAACCTGTTGTGTTCCTGGGTATATACCCTGTTGTGTTCCTGGGTATATACCCTGTTGTGTTCCTGGGTATATACCCTGTTGTGTTCCTGGGTATATACCCTGTTGTGACCTGGGTATATACACTGTCGTTACCTGTCTATATACACTGTTGTGTTCCTGGGTATATACCCTGTTGTGTCCCTGGGTATATACACTGTTGTGACCTGGGTATATACCCTGTTGTGTTCCTGGGTATATACCCTGTTGTGACCTGTTTATATACACTGTTGTGACCTGTCTATATACCCTGTTGTGTTCCTGGGTATATAACCTGTTGTGTTCCTGTCTATATACACTGTTGTGACCTGGGTATATACCCTGTTGTGACCTGGGTATATACACTGTTGTGACCTGGGTATATACACTGTTGTTACCTGTCTATATACACTGTTGTGACCTGTCTATATACACTGTTGTGTTCCTGGGTATATACCCTGTTGTGACCTGGGTATATACACTGTTGTTACCTGTCTATATACACTGTTGTTACCTGTCTATATACACTGTTGTGACCTGTCTATATACACTGTTGTGTTCCTGGGTATATAACCTGTTGTGACTTTGGTATATACACTGTTGAGACCTGTCTATATACACTGTTGTGACCTGGGTGTATATACACTGTTGTGTTCCTGGGTATATACCCTGTTGTGTTCCTGGGTATATACACTGTTGTTACCTGTCTATATACACTGTTGTGTCCCTGGGTATATACCCTGTTGTGTTCCTGGGTATATACCCTGTTGTGACCTGGGTATATACACTGTTGTTACCTGTCTATATACACTGTTGTGTTCCTGGGTATATACCCTGTTGTGTTCCTGGGTATATACACTGTTGTGACCTGGGTATATACCCTGTTATTTTCCTGGGTATATACCCTGTTGTGACCTGTCTATATACACTGTTGTGACCTGTCTATATACCCTGTTGTGTTCCTGGGTATATACCCTGTTGTGACCTGTCTATATACACTGTTGTGACCTGGGTATATACACTGTTGTGTTCCTGGGTATATACCCTGTTGTGTTCCTGTCTATATACACTGTTGTGACCTGTCTATATACCCTGTTGTGTTCCTGGGTATATAACCTGTTGTGACTTTGGTATATACACTGTTAAGACCTGTCTATATACACTGTTGTGACCTGGGTATATACACTGTTGTGTTCCTGGGTATATACCCTGTTGTGTTCCTGGGTATATACACTGTTGTTACCTGTCTATATACACTGTTGTGTTCCTGGGTATATACACTGTTGTGACCTGGGTATATACACTGTTGTTACCTGTCTATATACCCTGTTGTGACCTGGGTATATACACTGTTGTTACCTGTCTATATACACTGTTGTGTTCCTGGGTATATACCCTGTTGTGACCTGGGTATATACACTGTTGTTACCTGTCTATATACCCTGTTGTGACCTGGGTATATACACTGTTGTTTCCTGTCTATATACCCTGTTGTGTTCCTGGGTATATACCCTGTTGTGTTCCTGGGTATATACCCTGTTGTGTTCCTGGGTATATACCCTGTTGTGACCTGTCTATATACCCTGTTGTGTTCCTGGGTATATAACCTGTTGTTACCTGGGTATATACACTGTTGAGACCTGTCTATATACACTGTTGTGACCTGGGTATATACACTGTTGTGTTCCTGGGTATAAACCCTGTTGTGTTCCTGGGTATATACCCTGTTGTGTTCCTGGGTATATACCCTGTTGAGACCTGTCTATATACACTGTTGTTACCTGTCTATTTACACTGTTGTGTTCCTGGGTATATACACTGTTGTGTTCCTGGGTATATACCCTGTTGTGACCTGGGTATATACACTGTTGTGACCTGGGTATATACCCTGTTGTGACCTGGGTATATACACTGTTGTGACCTGGGTATATACACTGTTGTTACCTGTCTATATACACTGTTGTGACCTGGGTATATACACTGTTGTATTCCTGGGTATATACACTGTTGTTACCTGTCCATATACACTGTTGTGACCTGGGTATATACACTGTTGTGACCTGGGTATATACACTGTTGTGACCTGTCTATATACACTGTTGTGTTCCTGGGTATATACCCTGTTGTGTTCCTTGGTATATAACCTGTTGTGACCTAGGTATATACCCTGTTGTGACCTGTCTATATACCCTGTTGTGTTCCTGGGTATATACCCTGTTGTGACCTGGGTATATACACTGTTGTTACCTGTCTATATACACTGTTGTGTTCCTGGGTATATAACCTGTTGTGACTTTGGTATATACACTGTTGAGACCTGTCTATATACACTGTTGTGACCTGGGTATATACACTGTTGTGACCTGGGTATATACACTGTTGTGACCTGTCTATATACCCTGTTGTGTTCCTGGGTATATAACCTGTTGTTACCTGGGTATATACACTGTTGAGACCTGTCTATATACACTGTTGTGACCTGGGTATATACACTGTTGTGTTCCTGGGTATATACCCTGTTGTGTTCCTGGGTATATACCCTGTTGTGTTCCTGGGTATATACCCTGTTGAGACCTGTCTATATACACTGTTGTTACCTGTCTATATACACTGTTGTGTTCCTGGGTATATACACTGTTGTGTTCCTGGGTATATACCCTGTTGTGACCTGGGTATATACCCTGTTGTGTTCCTGTCTATATACACTGTTGTTACCTGGGTATATACACTGTTGTGACCTGGGTATATACACTGTTGTTACCTGTCTATATACACTGTTGTGACCTGGGTATATACACTGTTGTGTTCCTGGGTATATACACTGTTGTTACCTGTCCATATACACTGTTGTGACCTGGGTATATACACTGTTGTGACCTGGGTATATACACTGTTGTGACCTGTCTATATACACTGTTGTGTTCCTGGGTATATACCCTGTTGTGACCTGGGTATATACACTGTTGTTACCTGTCTATATACACTGTTGTGACCTGTCTATATACACTGTTGTGACCTGTCTATATACATTGTTGTGTTCCTGGGTATATAACCTGTTGTGACTTTGGTATATACACTGTTGAGACCTGTCTATATACACTGTTGTGACCTGGGTATATACACTGTTGTGTTCTTGGGTATATAACCTGTTGTGACTTTGGTATATACCCTGTTGAGACCTGTCTATATACACTGTTGTGACCTGTCTATATACACTGTTGTGACCTGTCTATATACACTGTTTTGTTCCTGGGTATATAACCTGTTGTGACTTTGGTATATACCCTGTTGAGACCTGTCTATATACACTGTTGTGTTCCTGGGTATATACCCTGTTGTGTTCCTGGGTATATAACCTGTTGTGTTCCTGGGTATATACCCTGTTGTGTTCCTGGGTATATACCCTGTTGTGTTCCTGGGTATATACCCTGTTGTGTTCCTGGGTATATACCCTGTTGTGACCTGGGTATATACACTGTTGTTACCTGTCTATATACACTGTTGTGTTCCTGGGTATATACCCTGTTGTGTCCCTGGGTATATACACTGTTGTGACCTGGGTATATACCCTGTTGTGTTCCTGGGTATAAACCCTGTTGTGACCTGTTTATATACACTGTTGTGACCTGTCTATATACCCTGTTTTGTTCCTGGGTATAAAACCTGTTGTGTTCCTGTCTATATACACTGTTGTGACCTGGGTATATACCCTGTTGTGTTCCTGGGTATATACCCTGTTGAGACCTGTCTATATACACTGTTGTGACCTGGGTATATACCCTGTTGTGACCTGGGTATATACACTGTTGTGTTCCTGGGTATATACCCTGTTGTGTTCCTGTCTATATACACTGTTGTGACCTGGGTATATACCCTGTTGTGTTCCTGGGTATATACACTGTTGTGACCTGTCTATATACCCTGTTGTGTTCCTGGGTATATAACCTGTTGTGACTTTGGTATATACACTGTTGAGATCTGTCTATATACACTGTTGTGACCTGGGTATATACACTGTTGTGTTCCTGGGTATATACCCTGTTGTGTTCCTGGGTATATACACTGTTGTTACCTTTCTATATACACTGTTGTGTTCCTGGGTATATACACTGTTGTGACCTGGGTATATACACTGTTGTTACCTGTCTATATACCCTGTTGTGACCTGGGTATATACACTGTTGTTACCTGTCTATATACACTGTTGTGTTCCTGGGTATATACCCGGTTGTGACCTGGGTATATACACTGTTGTTACCTGTCTATATACCCTGTTGTGACCTGGGTATATACACTGTTGTTTCCTGTCTATATACCCTGTTGTGTTCCTGGGTATATACCCTGTTGTGTTCCTGGGTATATACCCTGTTGTGTTCCTGGGTATATACCCTGTTGTGTTCCTGGGTATATACCCTGTTGTGACCTGGGTATATAAACTGTTGTGTTCCTGGGTATATACACTGTTGTTACCTGTCTATATACACTGTTGTGTTCCTGGGTATATACACTGTTGTGTTCCTGGGTATATACCCTGTTGTGACCTGGGTATATACACTGTTGTTACCTGTCTATATACACTGTTGTGTTCCTGGGTATATACACTGTTGTGTTCCTTGGTATATACCCTGTTGTGACCTGGGTATATACACTGTTGTTACCTGTCTATATACACTGTTGTGTTCCTGGGTATATACCCTGTTGTGTTCCTGGGTATATACACTGTTGTGACCTGTCTATATACACTGTTGTGACCTGGGTATATACCCTGTTGTGTTCCTGGGTATATACCCTGTTGAGACCTGTCTATATACCCTCTTGTGTTCCTGGGTATATTACCTGTTGTGACTTTGGTATATACACTGTTGAGACCTGTCTATATACACTGTTGTGACCTGTCTATATACCCTGTTGTGTTCCTGGGTATATAACCTGTTTTGACTTTGGTATATACCCTGTTGAGACCTGTCTATATACACTGTTGTGACCTGGGTATATACGCTGTTGTGACCTGTCTATATAGCCTGTTGTGTTCCTGGGTATATAACCTGTTGTGACCTGGGTATATACACTGTTGTGACCTGGGTATATACACTGTTGTGTTCCTGGGTATATAACCTGTTGTGATCTGGGTATATACACTGTTGTGACCTGTCTATATACCCTGTTGTGTTCCTGGGTATATAACCTGTTGTGACCTGGGTATATACACTGTTGTGACCTGGGTATATACACTGTTGTTTTCCTGGGTATATAACCTGTTGTGACCTGGGTATATAACCTGTTGTGACCTGGGTATATACACTGTTGTGTTCCTGGGTATATACCCTGTTGTGTTCCAGGGTATATACCCTGTTGTGTTCCTGGGTATATACCCTGTTGTGTTCCTGGGTATATACCCTGTTGTGTTCCTGGGTATATAACCTGTTGTTACCTGTCTATATACACTGTTGTGACCTGGGTATATACACTTGTGTTCCTGGGTATATACACTGTTGTGTTCCTGGGTATATACACTGTTGTGTTCCTGGGTATATACCCTGTTGTGTTCCTGGGTATATACCCTGTTGTGTTCCTGGGTATATACACTGTTGTGTTCCTGGGTATATACCCTGTTGTGTTCCTGGGTATATACACTGTTGTGTTCCTGGGTATATACCCTGTTGTGTTCCTGTCTATATACACTGTTGTATTCCTGGGTATATAACCTGTTGTTACCTGTCTATATACACTGTTGTGACCTGGGTATATACACTGTTGTGTTCCTGGGTACATACACTGTTGTGTTCCTGGGTATATACACTGTTGTGTTCCTGGGTATATACACTGTTGTTACCTGTCTAAATACACTGTTGTGACCTGGGTATATACACTGTTGTGTTCCTGGGTATATACCCTGTTGTGTTCCTGGGTATATACCCTGTTGTGACCTGGGTATATACCCTGTTGTGTTCCTGGGTATATAACCTGTTGTGACCTGGGTATATACACTGTTGTGTTCCTGGGTATATACCCTGTTGTGTTCCTGGGTATATACCCTGTTGAGACCTGTCTATATACACTGTTGTGACCTGGGTATATACCCTGTTGTGACCTGGGTATATACCCTGTTGTGTTCCTGGGTATATACACTGTTGTGTTCCTGGGTATATACCCTGTTGTGTTCCTGGGTATATACACTGTTGTGACCTGGGTATATACACTGTTGTGTTCCTGGGTATATACCCTGTTGTGTTCCTGGGTATATACCCTGTTGTGACCTGGGTATATACCCTGTTGTGTTCCTGGGTATATACCCTGTTGTGTTCCTGGGTATATACACTGTTGTTACCTGTCTATATACACTGTTGTGACCTGGGTATATACACTGTTGTGTTCCTGGGTATATACCCTGTTGTGTTCCTGTCTATATACACTGTTGTGACCTGGGTATATACCCTGTTGTGTTCCTGGGTATATACACTGTTGTGACCGGTCTATATACCCTGTTGTGTTCCTGGGTATATAACCTGTTGTGACTTTGCTATATACACTGTTGAGACCTGTCTATATACACTGTTGTGACCTGGGTATATACACTGTTGTGTTCCTGGGTATATACCCTGTTGTGTTCCTGGGTATATACACTGTTGTTACCTGTCTATATACACTGTTGTGTTCCTGGGTATATACACTGTTGTGACCTGGGTATATACACTGTTGTTACCTGTCTATATACCCTGTTGTGACCTGGGTATATACACTGTTGTTACCTGTCTATATACACTGTTGTGTTCCTGGGTATATACCCTGTTGTGACCTGGGTATATACACTGTTGTTACCTGTCTATATACCCTGTTGTGACCTGGGTATATACACTGTTGTTACCTGTCTATATACCCTGTTGTGTTCCTGGGTATATACCCTGTTGTGTTCCTGGGTATATACCCTGTTGTGTTCCTGGGTATATACCCTGTTGTGTTCCTGGGTATATACCCTGTTGTGACCTGGGTATATACACTGTTGTGTTCCTGGGTATATACACTGTTGTTACCTGTCTATATACACTGTTGTGTTCCTGGGTATATACCCTGTTGTGACCTAGGTATATACACTGTTGTTACCTGTCTATAAACACTGTTGTGTTCCTGGGTATATACACTGTTGTGTTCCTGGGTATATACCCTGTTGTGACCTGGGTATATACACTGTTGTTACCTGTCTATATACACTGTTGTGTTCCTGGGTATATACCCTGTTGTGTTCCTGGGTATATACCCTGTTGTGTTCCTGTCTATATACACTGTTGTATTCCTGGGTATATAACCTGTTGTTACCTGTCTATATACACTGTTGTGACCTGGGTATATACACTGTTGTGTTCCTGGGTACATACACTGTTGTGTTCCTGGGTATATACACTGTTGTGTTCCTGGGTATATACACTGTTGTTACCTGTCTATATACACTGTTGTGACCTGGGTATATACACTGTTGTGTTCCTGGGTATATACCCTGTTGTGTTCCTGGGTTTATACCCTGTTGTGACCTGGGTATATACCCTGTTGTGTTCCTGGGTATATAACCTGTTGTGACCTGGGTATATACACTGTTGTGTTCCTGGGTATATACCCTGTTGAGACCTGTCTATATACACTGTTGTGACCTGGGTATATACCCTGTTGTGACCTGGGTATATACCCTGTTGTGTTCCTGGGTATATACACTGTTGTGTTCCTGGGTATATACCCTGTTGTGTTCCTGGGTATATACACTGTTGTGACCTGGGTATATACACTGTTGTGTTCCTGGGTATATACCCTGTTGTGTTCCTGGGTATATACCCTGTTGTGACCTGGGTATATACCCTGTTGTGTTCCTGGGTATATACCCTGTTGTGTTCCTGGGTATATACACTGTTGTTACCTGTCTATATACACTGTTGTGACCTGGGTATATACACTGTTGTGTTCCTGGGTATATACCCTGTTGTGTTCCTGTCTATAAACACTGTTGTGACCTGGGTATATACCCTGTTGTGTTCCTGGGTATATACACTGTTGTGACCGGTCTATATACCCTGTTGTGTTCCTGGGTATATAACCTGTTGTGACTTTGCTATATACACTGTTGAGACCTGTCTATATACACTGTTGTGACCTGGGTATATACACTGTTGTGTTCCTGGGTATATACCCTGTTGTGTTCCTGGGTATATACACTGTTGTTACCTGTCTATATACCCTGTTGTGACCTGGGTATATACACTGTTGTTACCTGTCTATATACCCTGTTGTGTTCCTGGGTATAAACCCTGTTGTGTTCCTGGGTATATACCCTGTTGTGTTCCTGGGTATATACCCTGTTGTGTTCCTGGGTATATACCCTGTTGTGACCTGGGTATATACACTGTTGTGTTCCTGGGTATATACACTGTTGTTACCTGTCTATATACACTGTTGTGTTCCTGGGTATATACCCTGTTGTGACCTGGGTATATACACTGTTGTTACCTGTCTATATACACTGTTGTGTTCCTGGGTATATACACTGTTGTGTTCCTGGGTATATACCCTGTTGTGACCTGGGTATATACACTGTTGTTACCTGTTTATATACACTGTTGTGTTCCTGGGTATATACCCTGTTGTGTTCCTGGGTATATACACTGTTGTGACCTGTCTATATACACTGTTGTGACCTGGGTATATACCCTGTTGTGTTCCTGGGTATATACCCTGTTGAGACCTGTCTATATACACTGTTGTGACCTGTCTATATACCCTGTTGTGTTCCTGGGTATATTACCTGTTGTGACTTTGGTATATACACTGTTGAGACCTGTCTATATACACTGTTGTGACCTGTCTATATACCCTGTTGTGTTCCTGGGTATATAACCTGTTGTGACTTTGGTATATACACTGTTGTTACCTGTCTATATACCCTGTTGTGACCAGGGTATATACACTGTTGTTACCTGTCTATATACCCTGTTGTGTTCCTGGGTATATACCCTGTTGTGTTCCTGTGTATATACCCTGTTGTGTTCCTGGGTATATACCCTGTTGTGTTCCTGGGTATATACCCTGTTGTGACCTGGGTATATACACTGTTGTGTTCCTGGGTATATACACTGTTGTTACCTGTCTTTATACACTGTTGTGTTCCTGGGTATATACCCTGTTGTGACCTGGGTATATACACTGTTGTTACCTGTCTATATACACTGTTGTGTTCCTGGGTATATACACTGTTGTGTTCCTGGGTATATACCCTGTTGTGACCTGGGTATATACACTGTTGTTACCTGTCTATATACACTGTTGTGTTCCTGGGTATATACCCTGTTGTGTTCCTGGGTATATACACTGTTGTGACCTGTCTATATACACTGTTGTGACCTGGGTATATACCCTGTTGTGTTCCTGGGTATATACCCTGTTGAGACCTGTCTATATACACTGTTGTGACCTGTCTATATACCCTGTTGTGTTCCTGGGTATATTACCTGTTGTGTTCCTGGGTATATACCCTGTTGAGACCTGTCTATATACACTGTTGTGACCTGTCTATATACCCTGTTGTGTTCCTGGGTATATTACCTGTTGTGACTTTGGTATATACACTGTTGAGACCTGTCTATATACACTGTTGTGACCTGTCTATATACCCTGTTGTGTTCCTGGGTATATAACCTGTTTTGACTTTGGTATATACCCTGTTGAGACCTGTCTATATACACTGTTGTGACCTGGGTATATACGCTGTTGTGACCTGTCTATATACCCTGTTGTGTTCCTGGGTATATAACCTGTTGTGACCTTGGTATATACACTGTTGTGACCTGGGTATATACACTGTTGTGTTCCTGGGTATATAACCTGTTGTGACCTTTGTATATACCCTGTTGTGTTCCTGGGTATATACCCTGTTGTGTTCCTGGGTATATAACCTGTTGTGACCTGGATACACTGTTGTGTTCCTGGGTATATACCCTGTTGAGACCTGTCTATATACCCTGTTGTGTTCCTGGGTATATACACTGTTGTGTTCCTGGGTATATACCCTGTTGTGTTCCAGGGTGTATATACCCTGTTGTGTTCCTGGGTATATACCCTGTTGTGTTCCTGGGTATATACCCTGTTGTGTTCCTGGGTATATACCCTGTTGTGTTCCTGGGTATATACACTGTTGTGTTCCTGGGTATATACCCTGTTGTCTTCCTGGGTATATACACTGTTGTGTTCCTGGGTATATACCCTGTTGTGTTCCTGTCTATATACACTGTTGTATTCCTGGGTCTATAACCTGTTGTTACCTGTCTATATACACTGTTGTGACCTGGGTATATACACTGTTGTGTTCCTGGGTATATACACTGTTGTGTTCCTGGGTATATACACTGTTGTGTTCCTGGGTATATACACTGTTGTTACCTGTCTATATACACTGTTCTGACCTGGGTATATACACTGTTGTGTTCCTGGGTATATACCCTGTTTTGTTCCTGGGTATATACCCTGTTGTGACCTGGGTATATACCCTGTTGTGTTCCTGGGTATATAACCTGTTGTGACCTGGGTATATACACTGTTGTGTTCCTGGGTATATACCCTGTTGAGACCTGTCTATATACACTGTTGTGACCTGGGTATATACCCTGTTGTGACCTGGGTATATACCCTGTTGTGTTCCTGGGTATATACACTGTTGTGTTCCTGGGTATATACCCTGTTGTGTTCCTGGGTATATACACTGTTGTGACCTGGGTATATACACTGTTGTGTTCCTGGGTATATACCCTGTTGTGTTCCTGGGTATATACCCTGTTGTGACCTGGGTATATACCCTGTTGTGACCTGGGTATATACCCTGTTGTGTTCCTGGGTATATACACTGTTGTTACCTGTCTATATACACTGTTGTGACCTGGGTATATACCCTGTTGTGTTCCTGGGTATATACCCTGTTGTGTTCCTGGGTATATACACTGTTGTTACCTGTCTATATACACTGGTGTGACCTGGGTATATACCCTGTTGTGTTCCTGGGTATATAACCTGTTGTGACCTGGGTATATACCCTGTTGTGACGCTTTATCGTTTTCTAGTTATTCACTTGGACTTTCTTTCAGGAAGTACATAGCATATCATGTATATAATTGTTATTTCGAGATACAACAATCTTGTCGTTTTCGTCTTCAGAAGATGTTGAGATGACGGTAGGTGTCGCTGCAGGGGAGGTAACCCTGGACTGGTCCAAGCTCTTCGTGTCCACCCAGCAGCTCCACTTCCTTGTTACACTCGGCACGGTCCGGGGCGGCGCTGATGTGGCTAGTCTCACCACCAGGGAGAACCATGTCACACTGGTCCTGCCATCTCACCACCGCCTGCTGGACAGTGTACATGTGTCTATAGTAGCGTTTGATGCTTGTGGGCAGTCCGCATTCTACTCGCAAATCATTCCCTTGTCATCTTAATGTTTCTACATGAAATCCGCTGTATACACACAGTGGGTCCATTCTTTTGTGTTAACACAGTTCTTTGTGTTTTCTAGTGTTCACTGTGTTGTAATTATATAGACGTCAACCGTATCAAACATTCTATTTCTTTTTACACAAATTGTAAAGTCGTCGAAACCCAAAGTTGAAAGTTGGGTGTATGCATTTGAAAATAATAAAGAGGAAAGAAGAATTGAACGTGCTTGTATCAGCTCCCGATGGTATGCAGGTGCAGGTACCCTGGTCAATTTGACGTCATTAAACAATGGTCTGACGCGGCGAATTGGCTTATGACGTCATAGTGTTACTGTGGTGACGGCCGCTCGGCGTGAAAACGACTCTTTTCTGACCTAATTACAATGATAATATCACATAATAAATAGAATATCCGCCAATTCTTGGCAAATACCATGTGTATCTCATCTCGCGTGAAGTAGAAAAGTAATATATTTTCACTAGTGGCTGCTTTTATCTCTTACTCACAGTTTTACTGGTATGATAATCCGGAAATTTTCCAGGATCTGTCTGACATATCTAATTTGTTCAGTCTGATTAAAATCGACCTTGTTCGGAGGATTAAATTTGCAAAATTATGCATCTACCGGGATACGAACAAGTTCTGTAGATTCCTCTCCACAAGGTCTGAGAACACCCCATATAGGCGCATGTTCCGAAACAGCTTAGCACAGCCAAAGCCCAGTCAAATAACTGACCAATCACAACGCAGTTTTTAAACGGTCACTGTTTTGAAAGCATTCGGAACAGACCAAAGGATAGCTGTTTGGAGTTATCTGCCCCTAGCTTCTCGCACCGAAAGCATTTATTGGGCGTCTTTTGATTGGCTACTTGAATTGAGCTCGAACAAGCGAGTCTACGGGCTGTTATCAAACGGTTTGGCGTGGAACCTACGACCGATATGAGTTCGTATCCCGGTAGATACACTATTTTGCAATTTTTATTCCACGGAAAACTGTCGATTTCAATCAGACTGCTAATTTGTTGTTCGTTTCCTAAACTAGATATAACATTATAAATAAAATATGATTTTACACAGAAACGCGTCCACATAACAGACCTCTGTACACCAGGTGTAGCAATCACGGTCAACACCAGTCTAGTTGCTACCGGAAGGTGTCTGTCTCTTCACGATGACCCTTGACATCAATAACATAACATGTATTCCCAGACCCTTCAATAACATTACATGTATTTCTAGAAGCTTCAATAACATTAAACGTATTTCCAGACGCTTCAATAACATTAAACGTATTCCCAGACGCTTCAATAACATAACATGTATTTCCAGACGCTTCAATAACATTACATGTATTTCCAGACGCTTCAATAACATAACATGTATTTCCAAACGCTTCAATAACATAACATGTATTTTCAGACGCTTCAATAACATAACATGTATTTTCAGACGCTTCAATAATATTAAATGTATTTCCAGATGCTTCAATAACATAACATGCATTCCCAGACACTTCTATAACATTTCATGTATTTTCAGACGCTTCAATAACATAACATGTATTTCCAGACGATTCAATAACATAACATATTTTTCAGACGCTTCAATAACATAACATGCATTCCAAGACAATTCAATAACATTATCGCCGCTAATGGCTGCAATACTGCCGAAGCGGCGTTAAACAATAACTCACTCACTCACTCAATAACATTACATGTATTCCCAGACGCTTCAATAACATAACATGCATTCCAAGACAATTCAATAACAGTACATGTATTTCCAGACGCTTCGAAAACATAACATGTATTTCCAGAAGCTTCAATAACATTAAGCGTATTCACAGACGCTTCAATAACATAACATGTATTTCCAGACGCTTCAATAACATAACATGTATTTCCAGAAACTTCAATAACGTAACATGTATTTCCAGAAGCTTCAATAACATTACATGTATTTCCAGACGCTTCAATACCATGACATGTTTTTTCCAGATGCTTCAATAACGTAACATGTATTTCCAGAAGCTTCAATAACATAACATGTATTTCCAGACAATTCAATAACATAACATGCATTCCCAGACAATTCAATAACATTACATGTATTCCCAGACAATTCAATAACATTACATGTATTCCCAGACAATTCAATAACATTACATGCATTCCAAGACAATACAATAACATTACATGTATTCCCAGACAATTCAATAACATGACATGTATTCCCAGACAATTCAATAACATAACATGTATTTCCAGAAGCTTCGATAACATAACACGTATTTCCAGACGGTTCAATAAAATCAAATGTCTTCCCAGACAATTCAATAACATTAAATGTATTTCCAGACGCTTCAATAACATTAAATGTATTTCCAGACGCTTCAATAACATTACATGTATTTCCAGACGCTTCAATAACATAACATGAATTCCAAGACAATTCAATAACATTACATGTATTTTCAGAAAATTCAGTACCATAACATGTATTCCCAGACAATTCAATAACAATACATGCATTCCAAGACAATTCAATAATAATACATGCATTCCAAGACAATTCAATAACAATACATGTATTCCCAGACAATTCAATAACATAACATGTATTCCCAGACAATTCAATGACATAACATGTATTCCCAGACAATTCAATAACGTAACATGTATTCAGGCAATTCAATAACATTACATGCATTCCCAGACAATTCAATAACATAACATGCATTCCCAGACAATTCAATAACATAACATGCATTCCCAGACAATTCAATAACATAACATGTATTCCCAGACAATTCAATAACCTTACATGTATTCCCAGACAATTCAATAACATTACATGTATTCCAAGACAATTCAATAACATTACATGTATTCCAAGACAATTCAATAACATTACATGTATTCCAAGTTGGCTGGGCTATAATGTCTCGGTTTCAGAACCAAAGATCTCTAGTGTTTTTGTCCGTTGCGTATCAACAATGAAACAAGTCTAACACTTAGACTCTGAAAAAAATATTCAAAAGTAGCCTCTGTTTTTCATTATCTTCCCACAGAGTTCAGTCCCTTCAGATATCCGATCCTAACCTCTGTTCTAAAAGGGCTCGATTCCCCGGTGTCATGATTGGTTGCATTTGAATCTATTTGTGCAATCGGTAAAAGTGACATTTGCCAATGACACGTCATAATTTTGTCTCGTTTTCTCGTTTAATTGTTTCCCTTTAAATATGCTATTTTGTGAAAACAGATCATAAACATGTTGATAAATAATAAAATTCAAAATCAGAGACAAATATCGAAAAAGTTAATTTGTGTCATTTACAACAGACATATTCGAAGGACATATTCTAATTAGTAAATGCCTAGATCTTTGAAGTTACTCGGTCGATATTGCCGCTGAAAGATGAGTTTTAGTTGGTGAGGTTCGCCTCTCTCCACTGGAGCCGATCGAGAAATCAAGCCCTTCTAGAGTATAGTTTAGGATCAAAGATTCTGAAGGGAGTAACCTCTGTGGGAATAGAATGCTGTTTTCAGAAAAGCCAATTTACCATAGGCTTCTCCTCAATATTTATTAAATATAGACTATGAAACAAGCTAAGATTCCTCAAAGCACATCTTGATGCTACAACCATCGCCACAGTCACAATGACAGTGAGACGGGTCATTTGGTGCAGTTGACAGTGACATTGTGTTGTTTTATAGCTAGCTCGGAGAGTCTTTGGTCATCTTAATTGCATTTATCAATGAAGAATCAACACCTATGCGTTCCTTTCTTAAGACGGTATGAAAAGTTGTGATGCTCAGATTTGTAAAACCTAAAGGGCGGTATGCACACACTACCTGATCAGTAAACAAATATAGCATTGGTTTATTTTGGACCACACTATCTGTAACAGTAGAAAAATGTAGCATTGGTTTATTTTGGACCACGCTATCTGTAACAGTACACAAATATAGCATTGGTTTATTTTGGACCACGTTATCTGTAATAGTACACATATATAGCATTGGTTTATTTTGGACCACGCTATCTGTAACAGTACACAAATATAGCATTGGTTTATTTTGGACCACACTATCTGTAACAGTAGATAAATGTAGCATTGGTTTATTTTGGACCAAGCTATCTGTAATCGTACACAAATATAGCATTGGTTTATTTTGGACCACACTATCTGTAACAGTAGACAAATGTAGTATTGGTTTAAATTGGAGCACGCTATCTGTAACAGTACACAAATATAGCATTGGTTTATTTTGGTCCACACTATCTGTAACAGTAGATAAATGTAGTATTGGTTTATTTTGGACCAAGCTATCTGTAATCGTACACAAATAGAGCATTGGTTTATTGTGGACCACGTTATCTGTAACAGTACACAAATATAGCATTGGTTTATTTCGGACCACACTATCTGTAATCTTACACAAATATAGCATTGGTTTTTTTTGGTCCATGCTATCTGTAACCGTACATAAATATAGCATTGGTTTATTTTGGTCCACACTATCTGTAACAGTAGATAAATGTAGCATTGGTTTATTTTGGACCAAGCTATCTGTAATCGTACACAAATATAGCATTGGTTTATAGTGGACCACGTTATCTGTAACAGTACACAAATATAGCATTGGTTTATTTTGGACCACACTATATGTAACAGTAGACAAATATAGCATTGGGTTTTTTTGGTCCACACTATCTGTAACAGTAGATAAATGTAGCATTGGTTTATTTTGGACCACACCATCTGTAATCGTACACAAATATAGCATTGGTTTATTGTGGACCACGTTATCTGTAACAGTACACAAATATAGCATTGGTTTATTTTGGACCACACTATATGTAACAGTAGACAAATATAGCATTGGGTTTTTTTGGTCCACACTATCTGTAATCGTACACAAATATAGCATTGGTTTATTTTGGACCACACTATCTGTAATCTTACACAAATATAGCATTGGTTTATTTTGGACCAAGCTATCTGTAATCGTACACAAATATAGCATTGGTTTATTTTGGACCACACTATATGTAACAGTAGACAAATAAAGCATTGGTTTTTTTTGGTCCACACTATCTGTAACAGTAGATAAATGTAGCATTGGTTTATTTTGGACCACGATATCTGTAACAGTACACACATATAGCATTGGTTTATTTTGGACCACGCTATCTGTAACAGTACACACATATAGCATTGGTTTATTTTGGACCACACTATATGTAACAGTAGATAAATGTAGCATTGGTTTATTTTGGACCACACTATCTGTAACAGTAGATAAATGTAGCATTGGTTTATTTTGGACCACGCTATCTGTAATAGTACACACATAAAGCATTGGTTTATTTTGGACCAAGCTATCTGTAACAGTACACAATATAGCATTGGTTTATTTTGGACCACGTTATCTGTAACAGTACACAAATATAGCATTGGTTTATTTTGGACCACACTATCTGTAACAGTAGATAAATGTAGCATTGGTTTATTTTGGACCACGCTATCTGTAACAGTAGACACATATAGCATTGGTTTATTGTGGACCACGCTATCTGTAACAGTACACATATATAGCATTGGTTAATTTTGGACCACACTATCTGTAACAGTAGATAAATGTAGCATTGGTTTATTTTGGACCACGCTATCTGTAACAGTACACAATATAGCATTGGTTTATTTTGGACCACGTTATCTGTAACAGTACACAAATATAGCATTGGTTTATTTTGGACCACACTATCTGTAACAGTAGATAAATGTAGCATTGGTTTATTTTGGACCACGCTATCTGTAACAGTAGACACATATAGCATTGGTTTATTTTGGACCAAGCTATCTGTAACAGTACACAAATATAGTATTGGTTTATTTTTGACCACACTATCTGTATCAGTAAACAAATATAGCATTGGTTTATTTTGGACCACACTATCTGTAATAGTAAACCTTCTTGTACAGGGACACCGACCTCAAGTACAACAATCTGTACTGTTTCAGATATTGTGGTCTCAAAGATACAATTTTACGTTTGTTTATGATCTAAATGCCATGTATTTTATGCTTGAAATGATGCTCAAAAGAACATGCTGTTTATTAAATAAGTGGAGGACTCGCTCAGGGTACTGGAACAATCTCGCAGAGCCCGTTGCCCCAGTGGAAGACGTTGAGGAATCCACACCTGCCCATGTGGTTATCCGACTGGTAGGGGGCCGCCACCCCTCCACTTCCGCTACACTTCCCGGCGTGTATGTCGCTCTCCCAGCCGCCATTTATGTTTGATTTGAACTCGAAAAATCCATTTTCAGTTTTCGAGCAATCCATATCAACATCCAGGAGCCAGTAGTGCTCGCCATATCTGGAATGTTAACATACCGCTATCAGTTCTGATATATACACTATGACAATCATATCTGCCAAGATGTAGTCTGTAATAAAACAGTCCACACAACACCAGTCTCGAACCTTTATAAATACCATCTGTAGTCCATGGTTATGTTTTCTAAAAATCGCTGTCAAAGGATCTGATCAGTCACCAAAGCAAATTACCAAATTTAATGTAAATTACTGAAATTGGCCTTGAGTAAAACAACGTAAGGACATTGTTGGAACATGCGTACGAAAAAACCCTAAACTTACGAATTGTATTTGCTGTACTCGGGCTTGCCCTGCGCATCAGTGGTCCAGAGCGCGGGACTGCCATATGCCATCTGTCCACTGGCCGACCCCTGACCAGACTCTGCTCCGTACCAGTCTAGGTAGTTGTCTCCCTTGCTCCAGGCGTTATACTTCGAGAAGTGCGCACCCTGTCCCAGAGGGCGATGTCGAATAGGGATAGCACATGGGTTGCCAGTCACTGACGTCGTGCATCCTGCACATATACCGGCTTAGCTTACAAGGCTATTAAAGTAACACTGGAATTAGTAGTTTATCTCCCCGTGAAATATATATACATGTATATATAAGTGAACAAGTTACCTGACATGTGTTTGTGGTCAATTCCTCCACGGATGAAAAGATCTTGCCCGGGGCTAGTTCGTCTCTCCACCAATATGACTGTGTGTCTCCAGCTGTCACTGCCGTAGTCAGGAGTTGTCACAGGCAGCGACACTACTGTCGCCCCAGGCGTCCCAGCAACGCCGGTGGACCCAGTACCAGTACCAGTTCCCATAGAACCAGACGGACCTCCTGAACGTGCAAAATGGTGTGTATTTTCCTGCAGAGTCTTTAAACTAGCAATTAGATGCATGAATCAGAGGTACAATATCAAATGGAGACTCACCAACAATGAATGCTAGGACGGGTTCCTCGTTGTTGTCGATATGGATATGAGCGTTACCAGTTCCATCCACGGTGATCTTTTGTTGGCAGTCATGGACGAGGTCGCAGTACTGGCCGGCTGGCAGCCCGGTTTGAAACGTCTGGTCTAGTTGTCCCTGCTTTGCCATCACAAAGAATCCCTTGTTTCCCCGAGCGAAAGCAACTACATCCCCGCTGTCATACCAGTGTTGAACGTCCGCCCCGGCCACTGCGTTTCTGAACGCCACCATGTTAGCTATTGGGGCCCACCTGTGCTCACACACCCAACCATTTCCACAAGTGCCATCCGCATTGATGGGGACATCCTTCGTGGAGTAGTCTGCATTGTGGGGAGGACCCGCATCTGTATCGTCTCCAAAGAAGTAACTGCTCATGACCCTCACAAAGCCGTAATTGTAAGCAAGCGTGAAAGCCTGTGCAAACTTGTAGTCCCTAGGAGTTTTGTGAGTGATGAGTCGACCTCCCCCTCCGTGACCTCGCTGATTGTCATGGTTGTCCACGAACACAAACGCATTTGAAGACGGAGTCATGCCCCATCCGTAGTCGACCACGTTGCCTAATGAGCCGAAACTGTGCGTGCCCTCAGCAATCTTCTGACAGTAGCGGAACTCGGTGACATAGCCGAGGGGCGTGTACTCGCCCACTTTGATAGCGCCGTCATTCTGGTCGATCACCTCGTGCACCCAGAATGCCTTACCTCCTTCCGGCAGATCCTTCACACGCTTCTGTATGGCACTGGTGTTTGAAAAACCTCAGTAAGTAGTGTCATCCTTGATAATGTCTCGATCTTCACTACTCTTGTATTATTTATTTTTGAAAAGCCCTCCTCTTGATTCGTTACAATACATTTTATAATAATAATAATAATTATAATAATACAAAAATACTTTTTAGTCTTTGCATAATTAGTATGAAACAAGATCTTAGTAAATGGTATAATTGTATCAGTAAGGACTCTTGTTTGAAAATAATAAAAGATGATTTGACTTCTACAGCAGTCTCCTGGTTGATGAAAAATGGTAACTATCTTCAGATATTCTAGGAACAAAACGCATTTCCCGCGGATCATTCATTAGGCAATCTGGAAGTTGGAATTATTTAGTGAAGACAATAATTCTATTGCTGATCAACTTCTTTATTTTTAAAATGGCTAAACAAATGTAGCTTTTTTAAAATAAGGAAGTTGATCATCATAAAATTCTTGTTTTCTGTTTCATGTTAACAAACACTATTCGTATAAAAGGCGTAGAAATGTGTACCTAATATGTCATATTGAAGAATGAAGTGATGACGAGTTCACATTTTCACGAATTAGCTGCTCCGAAACACAATAAATCGTTAAACGTTCGTTTACCTTATGTCAGCTGGCCACATGTGTTTGGCTGCGTCGATCCTGAAGCCGGCGACGCCGATGTCGATAAGATGGTTCAAGTAGCCGGCGATCTTGTCCCTCACGTACTCCAGATTCTGATTCAGATCAGTCAGACCCACAAGGTAGCAATTTCGCACGTTCTTCGGGTCACCATAGTTGTTGACGTTGCCGTCCCCAGATGGGCACTTGTCCCGGGAGTTGAAGTGCTCTCGACTGAAGGGTACACCGGGGAAATCGCGGTTGTCAGAGTTGAAGGAGCTGCCTGCTGTCCCCGTGCCGCTACGACCTAGCCCCGCCATGTGGTTGATGACACCATCCACGATGATCCTATAAAACAAGACACCCAGTCACAACTCAAACACTGGCTCATCAACCCCATCACACCTTTATGCTCAGTACTTGCTTTTCATGTTCTAAATTAATAAATTTCTAGGGACACCGCGCTATTGCTCCTGGACACGCTATTTCCCGTACTGACCGGCTGCACCACCGGGCCGGAATATTATTTAAGTTATGTCCCTTTATTGCTGGACATAACTAACTTAATCCCCTGCCCAGAAGGATGTTATCTAGGAATTTCTCTCTTCAAATATCTATATTCAATTTTAGATGTTAAGTTTAAGGCGAACAGAATATTTAAATGGTTTTTATGAAAGTTTATTGTATTACGGATACGTTAACATCCTTTCAATTCAGTCTTTATCTCTTGCACATCCTGATTTTGTATGAGAGGACTTTGTAAACACAGATAATACCCTGTTGTGAGTGCCTTATTATCAGGAGAAACCAAAATACCGAGGATATGGTTAGGTTGTGGACTCTGATAGGAAGGGAAATACCGAGGATATGGTTAGGTTGTGGACTCTGATATAAAGGGAAATACCGAGGATAGAGTTAGGTTGTGGACCCTGATAGGAAGGGAAATACCGAGGATATGGTTAGGTTGTGGACTCTGATATAAAGGGAAATACCGAGGATATGGTTAGGTTGTGGACCCTGATAGGTAGGGAAATACCGAGGATATGGTTAGGTTGTGGACTCTGATATAAAGGGAAATACCGAGGATATGGTTAGGTTGTGGACCCTGATAGGAAGGGAAATACCGAGGATATGGTTAGGTTGTGGACCCTGATAGGAAGGGAAATACCGGGGATATGGTAAGGCTGTTGACCCTGATAGGAAGGGAAATACCGAGGATATGGTTAGGCTGTGGACTCTGAGGAAGGGAAATACCGAGGATATGGTTAGGTTGTGGGCTCTGAGGAAGGGAAATACCGAGGATATGGTTAGGCTGTGGACTCTGAGAAAGAGAAATACTGAGGATATGGTAAGGCTGTGGACCCTGATAGGAAGGGAAATACCGAGGATATGGTTAGGTTGTGGACTCTGATATAAAGGGAAATACCGAGGATATGGTTAGGTTGTGGACCCTGATAGGAAGGGAAATACCGAGGATATGGTTAGGTTGTGGACCCTGATAGGAAGGGAAATACCGGGGATATGGTAAGGCTGTTGACCCTGATAGGAAGGGAAATACCGAGGATATGGTTAGGCTGTGGACTCTGAGGAAGGGAAATACCGAGGATATGGTTAGGTTGTGGGCTCTGAGGAAGGGAAATACCGAGGATATGGTTAGGTTGTGGGCTCTGAGGAAGGGAAATACCGAGGATATGGTAAGGCTGTGGACTCTGATAGGAAGGGAAATACCGAGGATATGGTTAGGCTGTGTGTTAATGCCAAATACAATATTTTCTTTTATATTCACATTCAAGTAATTAAATTAACTTTGTTTCAATGTGATGTGCCGTGGCCTAGTGGATAGCACACTGGACTTCAAATCCAAAATCTAGAGTTCGAATCCAGCTGAATATCCAAAAACTTTTGTAAATTTATTTGACATAATATTAAGCCTCACTTGCATAACAGCTGATCACATGATTGAAGGTTGCACTGAATTCTCATGCATTTGTCGTTTCACTGTGCTAGACAGAGGACCACTTGCCTGTCTACAAATCAATCTGAATTGCAACACAAATGTGAGTACTCTTATGTTATATCTCATGTATTTTGTCTGATATTTGAATGTAATTGTTGTTTGGGATTAATATTTGGAGTATTTTGATCACTATAATTGTGAACTTTGTATGAATTTGTCATTATTTAGGCATGTATATGAAATGCATGGTTTGACAACCTTGAAGCCTTTACAAAGTAATTTTGAGGTGATAAATTTGATGAATATACTTTCTATATGTTGCAAGGTCATGTTTAACATATTTACTTGTTGAATTAGGAACTAAAAGATTGTTTTTTGTTTCTTTTAGTTTCTTAAACCTCATCAATGGACTGATTGAGTCATGTCAACGCCTTAACGTCAGTGACAAATGAACAACGTATGAATTATGAATAAATCCCTGTTGATGCGAGTTTGATGTTGTGTTCTTGCATCTACATTTGTTTAAGAAAATTTGTAGACAGGCAAGTGATATTCATCATGTTCATGGATGTTCAGCATCGTTCAACGTCCGACAGTGGTTGCTGACATCTCTAGGAAGTTTCACACTACCGCTCCAACGTGTGTGAAACGTCTGAGCGGGAATTGCTGCGTTCAAGGCCCGAGAGTAGATTATGGCGTCCCAGGACATACTCGATGGTGAAGGTCATCTCAACGGTGAGGATCAACACGTGGTTGCTAATGTGAACACTAACAACGGTAAAGGTGATGGTGATAGTGAGAACACTGCTTGTGGCGGAATGCAGTTGCGTCAGAACAGAACTCTTACAGAAAAAGGCAGATTTGAACGTTTGAGACTTTTGAGAAATAGGACTGTTTCTGCTTTATCAGCATGTACTAAGAGTAGGAATGAGCTTGATCGTTTGAGAGAAAGTTCTGATAATTCGCATTTAGTTAAATCTGGTCTTGACGACTTTAATGATTTGTTCATGTATTACAGGTCATGTGTGGACTTATATTGCAGCGAGCTGGATGAAAATGAGAGAGCCTTGATGAGAGATGGTTCAAATAAGAAGGAGGCGTCGCTCATGTCCTTCAGAGACTTGTTAGTAAGTTGGATACAGTGTGCAGAAAGAGAATTATCTAACGAGTTACATGATTCTGTGTCACAGAGGGGTTCAGTGAAAAGTAAGAGGTCTACTTCTAGGCATTCACACAGTTCTGGTAAATCAACTTCAGTTAAATTTTCACATACTCATGAAAAAGCCAAACTTGCAGAGCTCATCGCAGAGAGGTCCATGTTCTACACCCGTGCCGAAGTTGAGATGAAGCTTAGAGAAGTGGAACTTGACATACAGATAGCCAAGTATGCTGAAGCAGATGTTGGAGATGAAATTCACGATGGTTCAACTATCACATCAAGGATTGACAAGATTGAACTTGCTAAGATAGAACAATCATTATTGCTTCCATCTGACAATCGTAATGCCGCGTATGTTCCCAACGTTATAACTTCAAACACAGGCAATCGAAACGAAAGTACATTGTATAACTCTACTCCAAACCATGCTAATCTCCAACCCCTTGTTGATCAACAGACCCAGCCTCAGAAACCTCAGGTCAATCAACAAAGGCTTAATCCTACTGCAACATACTTTTATCCAGTGAACCGGAGTTCTATGAGTTATGACTTTCAGAACCCAGGTACTAAAATTGTTGTTGATGATCAGTCTTCATTGTTGAATCATGCTGTTTAAACATTACCCAAATCCAAATTAAAGTTGTCTGTTTACGTGTTGTAAAAAAGTTTCCAAAATTACGTTTGATTAATTGACGCTCGTCAATCGCGGTGCTTTTTTTGGTTTTCAATCAGAGTGAGTGAGTGAGTTATTGTTTAACGCCGCTTCGGCAGTATTGCAGCCATTAGCGGCGACGAAGTGCCCAAGTTTGCCGGTGATCCAATGGAGTTTTCTGCTTTCCTTATGGCGTTCGATGCTCGGATTGTTCCACATACATCAAGTGAGGCAGATAAGCTTTACTACCTCGTTCAACAGCTTCAAGGTGAGCCCAAAGATCTTATATCTGCTTGTCTTCATATGGATCCATTGGTAGGATATGCTACTGCAAGAGACATGCTTCACAAAGAGTATGGTGATCCCTATAGAATCTCTACAGCTTACTTGAATAGGATTGGTACTTGGTCTAATCTTAGAAATGAAGATAATGCAGGATTAAGGCAATTTTCTATCCATCTTACAAAGTGTCTTCATGTAATGAATGGTATCTCTCACATGGATGTCCTTAACCACGCGCCTAACATGCGCCGATCTCGACAGGTGCCACCGTATAGGCAAACGCACTCAAGGAAAGAAGCGACAGATCATTGTCAAGTTTGTGTCCTATCACGACAGGAACCAGGTGTATTCCAACAGGAGGAAGTTACGCGATTCCAGGGAGTTTGTGTATATCAATGAAGATCTCACGCAACATCGCAGTAAACTGTTCAAAATGGCAAGGGACTTGAAAAGATCGCGATGGATCGAAAATACCTGGACCAAAGATGGACGTGTATTCGTATTGGAACAGCCAGAAGGAGCCATCAAAGCTGTGTATACTATACAGGATTTGAACAAGTATGTGCGTGCATAGTGTGTTGATACCAGTGACTTGATTCATTAAGAGAGCTGTAAGTTAATTTTTGAATTGCATAACATGTAAATAACTATCTTGATAATCTATGAGTACCAGTTGTATTTGTAAGTGTATTATATTTTATTTGAATATTATGTTGTGTATATATATTTAAGTTATACTAGAACCACATCTGTCTACCTGTTATGTTATGTTATTTTCATGTTTATCTAACTTTAATCATTTGCATGCTATTCTCCCCATTCTATCCCTATGCTTGCTATCCGTATCTATACCAGAAATCAAAGAAAGTTTTATCGCTTGGTCTGCACTTCCCTACAATTTAATGTGTATGTATAACCATGTACTATCGTTTTGCTTTGAACTATCCCGATTTCCACGCCGCTCGTTTCTTGATTTACGTACAAAATTTCTATTAGATAATGGGTAACAACATAATTCAACATCGAGTGGCGATCGGGACATTTCATTGTAGAACATGTTGTAAAAATATGCGCTTGTTTACAACAGTGCAATTATTCATGATCAATTTATGTAAAGTTTATCGTATTGGTACGCCTCTATTTGAGTTACGTAATATGTCTTCTCTTTTGTCTGTATCATGTAAGACAAGCCTTGTGTTCACCTTTCTCTGCGTACTACAAAGCCAATTTCGTAATACAAATGTAATCATCCTTTTGCTATTGTTACTTCAGCTTGCTGGAGATATTGAATCTAACCCAGGTCCCGAGGCACGTGATACTCACGAGAAAAAGTTGACTATATTCCATTTAAACACGAGAAGCATGAGAAATAAATTCGAATACCTTTGTGAGTATTTATCAGATTATCAAATCATTGGGTTTACGGAAACTCATTTAGATGAGAATATTGATAGCGATTCATTAAAATGGCCGGGATACCACGATCCAATACGAAAAGACAGAAACTCATTTGGCGGCGGTGTTATGCTTTACATAAGAAATAACTTTGCATATAAAAGAATGCATGATTTTGAAAATATTTATGATGAAACAATTTGGATACAAATCTACTTACCTATAAAACCACTTATTCTTTGTTTAGCATATAGACCAGAATATAATTCTTTTGAATTCTGGGATCGATTAGATAATTCACTGGAAAATGCTTTAGACATTACAAGTTCAATTACGATCATTGGTGACTTAAATGCTGACCTTTTTTGTCATAAAGGAAACCATCTTAGAAATTTGATGTTGAACAAAAACCTTACAAACATAATTACGGAAGCTACAAGAGTAACACAGCACACTAGTACTTTGATTGATCCAGTCATAATTAGTGATAACGTTAATTATATTGATTGCGGAGTTACAGAATTTGACAGTTCAGTTACCGATCATAAAGGTACTTATGTGACAATAACTACATCTTTGAATACGAAAATGGCGTATACGAGAGATGTTTTGTGTTATAAGCAAGGTGATTACACAAGTTTGAATGCTCTCATCAGAGAAACAAACTGGACTGAATTATTCAATAATTGCCACGATGTCAATGAAGCTTGTCAACTATTTTATGAAAACTTAAACAAATTTCTAAAAACATGCATCCCTTCAAAGAAGGTCAATATCAGACCAAACGACAAGCCGTGGTTCGATTCCAATTTAAGAAGAGAATGCAGGAAAAGAGATAGATTACGTAAGAAATCGATTAGAACAAAAAAAACTAACTGATATAACAAAATTCAAAAAGCAAAGACAAAAGGTGAATAACATGAAGTACTATGCGAAGGAAAACTTTTATGCGAATTTAGACAACTTTCTCCTCGATTCGTTTATTGAAAATAAAAGTTCTTACTTGAAATTACTACGCTACCTAATAAAGCAATCCGGCTCGAGTACCTGCATACCTCCACTTAAATCTAGCAATGATCATGACAGTCCATCTTGCTTCTCTGATTTTGAAAAGGCAGAAAGACTCAATGAATATTTCCAATCTATTTCTACATTGGACACTACCAATGCATGCCTACCAGGTTTTAGAAAAAGGACAGGAGCTATTTTCGATACTTTAACGGTAACGAAAAGTGAAATCGAAGATGAAATAAGATGTTTGCATGTGAAAAACGCCTCCGGACCCGATAAAATAAGTCATTTGTTATTGAAAAATATTGTCAATTCAATAAGTGATGCATTATGTTTCCTGTTTAATTTGTCATTGAAAACATGTGTTTATCCATCTGAATGGAAATTTGCTAATGTGATGCCACTTTTTAAGAAAGGCGATCCAACTCTAGCGTCTAACTATAGACCTATTTCACTTATCAGTTGTGTTGGTAAAGTTTTCGAAAGAGTTGTTTTTAAACACTTGTTTAATTATTTTCACACAAACAAACTACTTTATAAATACCAGTCTGGATTTCAACCTGGACTTTCTACTGCGCACCAACTAATAGAAATATATAATCAGATTTGTGAATCATTAGATAAAAAAGAACACTATTGAATGGTGTTTTGCGATATATCGAAAGCATTCGATAGAGTCTGGCATACAGGTTTAATGTTAAAACTTGAAAAGTATGGCATAGAAGGGCAATTATTGGGGTGGCTTGCAAGTTACATAAGCAAACGGATTCAGAGCGTGTTTGTCAATGGATCTACTTCAAAGCCGAGAACACTCCAAGCGGGTATACCACAGGGATCAGTATTAGGTCCATTTTTATTCATTGTTTACATTAACGACATAGCCGATGAACTAGATTGCTTAACTCGCCTCTTTGCTGATGATTCATCGCTTGGCTACTCTTCGACATATTATAGTGAAATTGGAATGAGGCTAAATGCTAATTTGTCTAAGCTTAACATCTGGGGTAAACAATGGCTAATCAAATACAATCCAGATAAAACTGAAGCAGTCCTATTTTCGTTACAAAATGACAATGAGAAGTTACATCTTAGTTTGATGGTGTTGAAGTAAGAATGGTTGACGCACATAAACATCTTGGAATAACATTATCAAGTAATGGAAAATGGGTTGATCATATAAATAACATTATTAAAAGTGTTGCAAAGATGGTGAATTCTTTACGAAGTTTGAAATATGTGTTGTGTAGAGATACACTTATTAAAATATATGTTATGTTCATAAGACCTCATCTAGAATATGCATGCGAAGTCTGGGATGGGTGTAATCAAGAACAAATAAATAAACTAGAGCAGATACAATTACAGGCAGCAAGGATAATTACTGGCCTGCCAAAATATACTTCACGTAAGTTCCTTTATTTTGAAACTGGTTTGGAAACGCTACAAGAACGTAGGAGAATACGAAAATTAAGTTTAATGTATAAAATTCAAAACCAAATGGCTCCTCCTTACCTTGTTGATATGCTACCACAAAACGTTGGTTCAAAAACTAATTACAATTTAAGAAATTCCCAACACACGTGTATACCATTCTCGAGGCTAAAACATTCAAAGGAATCATTCTTCTCTTCAACAATAACTGCATGGAACAATCTACCACAACATGCCCGTCCTTCACAAAATATCACTGCTTTTAAAAGGTGTATCACCAAGACATGTGCCAATGCACCTGAATACTTTTCATGTGGAAAAAGAAAATTGAATATTTTGCATACAAAGTTACGATATGATGTTAGTTCTTTAAATTTTGATTTGTATAAATTTGGAATGAAAGATGATTCTAAATGCAGATGTGGGTATAACGAAAACTCTTATCATTATTTTTTTGAATGTTCACTGTATCAGAACCAGAGAGAGAAACTATTAGTATCACTAAAGCGCATAATTAACCCATCGTATGTTCTAGGTAATCTGAAAGTTATATTAGAGGGAAGTGCAGATTTGTCAATTTGTCAAAATGTAAATGTATTTAAATCAGTTCAATCTTTTATTCATGAGACCAAGCGATTTGTGTAAGATATTTAGTTTGTTAATTCTTCTTGCTGTCTTACTACTTACTTTTCTTTCTTTCTGTTCAGTACCTGTCGTCTTTATGTATATAAATGTAATCAAAAATTGTAAATACCAAGGAGAGGGTGTTTTAAGTTGGATAACTTGTTCCCAATCCGATTCTTGTGAATAAAATATGTTTAAACCATGCAATGTGTTGTTCAGAAACTTCCAGCGTATCTTCAAACCAGATGGAGGGATCACGTGACGAGGATCAGGTTGCATGACCGAAAGGAAGTGGAGTTCAAGCATCTCGTTGAATTCATTGATTTTGCTGCAAGATCTGCAAATGAACCTATCTACGGTAAGCAAGCATTGTTTTCCAAACATGATGACACAAGTCGTAAGGATAGATTCTTGGATAAGAATAAGCAACCATTCAAGTCTCATTTCACCAGTTTTGCTACTCATGTTGGAAGTTATCCACAAAGTAAAGCTAAAGGCATCTCTTGCTTCCTCTGTAAACAATTTCACAACCTTGACGATTGCAAGTTGTTTCTGCAAAAGTCACTTTCTGAAAGATGAGAGTATTTGAGAGATAATAACAGGTGTTACAGTTGCTACGGACTTTATCACACCTCAAAAGGTTGCATGAAGAAAAGAACTTGTAAAGAATGTGGCAAACGTCATCCTACTGCTTTACACGATGCCAATTTTCAGATAAGACAGGAGCAAAGGGACCGTACTTCCAAAGAAGATTCATCCACTGAGGAGACTACTGCCAAGCAGGTCATCACTGGAGCAACATTCTGTGAAAATCAACGATCCAACATTGAAGAGACCGTACTACAGCCTATACTTCCTGTTAACGTTCAACAGAAGGGAGGAGGTAGGATAGTGCAAGTGTATGCCATGTTGGATAACGGTAGCACAGGATGTTTCATTACAGAAGGCCTCAGGGATGAGCTACAAGCCAAGTTGACGCCAGCGTCGCTGAGATTGCAAACGATGAACGGAACAGATCTCATTAGCACAACTGTTGTACCAGATCTTGTCATTTCTGATCTCTCTGATAAACAATTTGTTACATTGCCCCGTACATTTTGTAAAGACGTTATGCCTGTTGGTCACGACCATATTCCTAAATCTGATTCTTTGATGCAGCTACCAGGTCTTAAGAACGTTGCAGAAATGATGCCGCCATATCAACCAGATTTGCATATTGGACTTCTCATCGGCAGTAACTGTGCAGATGCTATACAACCTCTTGAAGTCGGTCCATCAACTGGCAGTGGACCTTTTGCTGTGAGGTACAAACTCGGGTGGACAATAAACGGCCCTCTTCAGGTCAAGTGCAACTTTGTGGAGAAATCAGTCGTCTGCAATATGGTCACACTGAAAGAACACGAGAAGGTATCAGAATGCATCTCCCGAGACACTGTACTGAAACTGTTTGAGTTGGACTTCAACGAGGCAGACATAGGTAAGGTCCCAGGTGAACGAGGCTATTCCATTGAAGATCAGCGGTTTGTGAAGGAGACTGAAGAGAGTCTGAGGTTCGTTGAAGGGCATTTTGAAATTCCTCTTCCTTTCCGCAACGATTTGAATATGCCATCAAACAGGGAACAAGCAGTTAAAAGGGTTCTATGGCAAAGGAAAAAGATGATGAGCAATGCACAGTATAAAAATGACTACCTAACATTCATGAATACACTCATTGCTAAGGGATATGCCACAGAAGTGCCAGAAGACGAAGTTACCTGCCATCCTGGACACGTGTGGTATCTGCCACACCATGGAGTGTATCATCCGAAAAAGCCTAACAAGATCACAGTAGTGTTTGACTGTATCGCTAATTATGGAGGTTTGTCAATCAACGATGTTCTTTTGCAAGGGCCTGACCTTACCAATTCTCTCATTGGTGTTTTGACTCGTTTCAGATCAGACCAGATTGCTTTCATTGGAGATGTAGAGGCCATGTTCCATCAGGTGAAGGTTCCACGAGAGCACCAGGATTACTTACGGTTCCTGTGGTGGCCTGATGGTAATGTTAATGGTGAACTGAAGGAATACCGCATGACTGTGCACAGCTTTGGAACCGTATCCTCTCCATCAGTTGCAAACTATGCCTTGAGACGTACAGCAGCCAAGTCAAGGTCTAACTATGATGAACAGATTGCACAGACGATAGAACGTAACTTCTACGTAGATGACTGCTTGAAATCTGTGGAGTCAGAAGAACGTGCCATGAACTTGATAAAGGAACTGCGACTTGCGTGTACAGATGGCGGGTTCAACTTGACCAAATTCACAAGTAATAGTAAAGCTGTTTTGTCCTCCATTCCTCAAGAACATCGTTCCAAGGAGATTCAAGCTGTCGACCTCAGTCGAGATGATATCCCTATGGAGAGAGCACTTGGCATGCAGTGGGATATCACTTTGGATAGTTTCAGGTATACCGTTGACCTGCCAGAGAAATCATTCACTAGAAGAGGAATTCTGTCTATGGTATCCTCCTTGTATGACCCTCTAGGTCTTGTCTCACCAGTGCTGTTGCCTGCAAAAAGAATCCTTCAAGATCTATGTAAGGATAAGCATCTCGGCTGGGACGACAACATTGGTACAGAGTTCACCTGTAGATGGACAAACTGGCTCAGGGAAGTCGAAATGCTCAGAGATCTGACTGTAAGAAGATGTATGAAGCCTCCTAATTTTGGCGTCATTTTGAATCGACAGTTACATGTGTTGTCCGATGCAAGTTCTGTAGGATATGGTTGCTCTGCATACATCAGGCTTTCGATATCAACGGCAACATTCACACAACACTTCTTCTAGGTAAGGCTAGACTTGCTCCTTTGAAAACTTTGACCATTCCTCGGTTAGAACTGACAGCCGTCACCGTATCTGTGAAACTGGGGCACTTTCTGCTTAGAGAATTGGACATGAACATTGACAGCATCACTTACTACACAGATTCAACAACTGTTCTGCAGTACATTCGAAGTGAAAAAAATAGATTCCCAGTGTTCGTAGCTAACAGAGTGAAGCTGATCAGAGACTTTAGTACACCAGAACAGTGGAAGTATGTTGATTCTCAAACTAACCCTGCTGACATTGCTTCTAGAGGATCCAGCTGCTCACAGTTCTTGAAATGCAATGATTGGTTTGATGGACCACAGTTCTTGAAAACGCCCACTATGGAACCAACGTTTAAGCCTCAGGAGACCATTGAAGCTTCTGCTATATCAACGTCAAACGAGACAGTAGAAACCCCTGAAGATGTTGTGAGTATGCTTCTCAATCATTACTCATCTTGGTACACATTGAGAAGAGCAGTAGCAATTTACCTCAGATTCTTCAACTTTCTAAAATGCAAAGGAAAACCTTTAGGTAACAAACTCTTGTCACTCCAAGAACTCAAAGACTCTGAGAAGAGTATTCTTCATTTTGTTCAACAAACGGAATATTGTTCAGAAATTGCAATCCTTTCCAAGGCCACTGAAAAGAATAACCAACTCCCTGTACTTCCAAGAAGAAGTGCTGTTCGCAATCTACACCCATGGATTCATGATGGACTACTTAGAGTAGGAGGCCGTTTGAGCAATGCAAATGTCAGTGACGTCATGAAGTATCCAATCCTTTTACCACGCAAGTGTCATATATCCACCCTGATTGTGTGCGAGGTTCATGAGAGGCAAGGTCATGTAGGTAGAAACCATGTTTTGTCTGCACTGAGAGAGGAGTATTGGATCACAAATGCTAATTCTGCTGTTAGAAGTATCTTGAATAAATGTGTACTTTGCAGGCGATTTAAGATGCCAACTGGTCAACAGATGATGTCCGATCTCCCAGCCAACAGAGTTCAGCCATCTCCACCTTTCACCTGCACAGGTTTAGACTGCTTTGGTCCACATACAGTGAAAGAAGGACGCAAAGAAGTAAAACGGTATGGTATTCTGTTTACTTGCATGGTAAGCAGAGCTGTTCATATTGAGACGGTCAATACCCTCGATACTGACTCCTTTATCAATGCCCTTAGACCTTTTTTTTTGCCCGAAGAGGAACAGTCAAAGAGATATCTTGCGACAACGGCACCAACTTCACCAGCGGAGCCAAGGAACTTCGTCAAGCAGCTGAAGAGATCGACCAGTCCTGTGTTCACGACTACTTGTTGAAGCTGAATATAGCCTGGAAATTTAACCCACCTTCAGCAAGCCACATGGGAGGTGTATGGGAACGGCTGATAAGGTCTGTACGTAACGTTCTTAATCCACTCCAAGAATGCAGTCACCGACTTGATGACGAACTGTATAGAACACTTTTGTGCGAAGTTGAATCCATTTTGAATTCTAGGCCTCTGTCTACAGTGTCCAGCGATCCGAATGATGTAGAACCCTTGACACCGAACCACTTGCTGATGGTAAGATCAAGTGCTTATATACCACCCCCTGGAGTTTTCCAAGCATCTGACGTCTACTCACGCCGCAGATGGAGACGTGTACAGTACTTGGCAGAACTCTTTTGGGGACGATGGCGGAAGGAGTACCTTCTAACGCTTCAGAAACGTCAGAAATGGGAAGCACCTAAAAGGAACTTCAAGGTAAATGACATTGTTTTGATAAAGGACGATACCTCCCCAGAAATGCCTGGCTGTTGGCTCGTGTTGTGGACACTGAACCTGATCGTCATGGAATTGTCAGGAGTGTATCCCTGAAAACTAGAGGTTCAGATCTCCGCAGACCAATCCACAAACTTGTCTTGCTCGTACCTGCTGTTGAGTAAGCTTATTCTTGTACTAGGTGTTGTCAAGACCAGTTATAGGTATTTTGCATTTTATGTGTTGTCTTAAACACCCGAGTGTGTTTAACGGGCTGGGTGTGTTAATGCCAAATACAATATTTTCTTTTGTATTCACATTCAAGTAAATTAAATTAACTTTGTTTCAATGTGATGTGCCGTGGCCTAGTGGATAGCACACTGGACTTCAAATCCAAAATCTAGAGTTCGAATCCAGCTGAATATCCAAAAACTTTTGTAAATTTATTTGACATAATATTAAGCCTCACTTTCATAACAGCTGATAACATGACTGAAGGTTGCACTGAATTCTCATGCATTTGTCGTTTCACTGTGCTAGACAGAGGACCACTTGCCTGTCTACAAATCAATCTGAATTGCAACACAAATGTGAGTACTCTATGCTATATCTCATGTATTTTGTCTGATATTTGAATGTAATTGTTGTTTGGGATTAATATTTGGAGTATTTTGATCACTATAATTGTGAACTTTGTATGAATTTGTCATTATTTAGGCATGTACATGAAATGCATGGTTTGACAACCTTGAAGCCTTTACAAAGTAATTTTGAGGTGATAAATTTGATGAATATACTTTCTATATGTTGCAAGGTCATGTTTAACTTATTTACTTGTTGAATTAGGAACTAAAAGATTGTTTTTTGTTTCTTTTAGTTTCTTAAACCTCATCAATGGACTGATTGAGTCATGTCAACGCCTTAACGTCAGTGACAAATGAACAACGTATGAATTATGAATAAATCCCTGTTGATCCGAGTTTGATGTTGTGTTCTTGCATCTACACTGTTGACTGTTGAGGAAGGGAAATACCGAGGATATGGTTAGGTTGTGGACCCTGATATAAAGGGAAATACCGAGAATATGGTTAGGCTGTGGACTCTGAGGAAGGGAAATACCGAGGATATGGTTAGGTCGTGGACCCTGATAGGAAGGGAAATACCGAGGATATGGCTAGGTTGTGGACCCTGATAGGAAGGGAAATACCGAGGATATGGTTAGGCTATGGACCCTGATATGATAGGAAGGGAAATACCGAGGATATGGTAAGGCTGTGGACTCTGAGGAAGGGAAATACCGAGGATATGGTTAGGTTGTGGACCCTAATAGGAAGGGAAATACCGAAGATATGGTTAGGTTGTGGGCTCTGAGGAAGGGAAATGCCGAGGATATGGTTAGGCTGTGGACTCTGAGGAAGGGAAATACCGAGGATATGGTTAGGCTGTGGACTCTGAGGAAGGGAAATACCGAGGATATGGTTAGGCTGTGGACCCTGATAGGAAGGGAAATACCGAGGATATGGTTAGGCTATGGACCCTGATATGATAGGAAGGGAAATACCGAGGATATGGTTAGGTTGTGGACCCTGAGAGGAAGGGAAATACCGAGGATATGATTAGGCCGTGGACCCTGATGTCACATGGTTCATAATAATTAATATATACGAGGGGCGTTCAATAAGTGTTGCAAGCGGGGCATTGGTGTTTACATAAACAGTGTCAGCTTATAGCAGGTGTTACTATAGTCAAAACATAACATTGACACATGTCAAAACAATTTCTAGACATAACAATTATTTAGATATAATAGCTGCGCTGACCTAGGGGTCTCCATAATCATGGATTCTCTCAAACATGAACAACGCGCTGTGATCAAGTTCCTTACTAAAGAGGGATGCAAAGCTACATAAATACATAATCGTATGTGTAATGTGATGGGTAAGGATGCTCCTAACTTTTCAACAGTTTGTCGCTGGTCTCTTCAGTTCAGGGGCAGGGAGTCCTTAGACGATGACCCACGGTCAGGCAGGCCATCTGAAGTCACCTGACCGGAAGTTATTGCCGCTATCGAAAGACGATTTTTAGCTGACCGCCGTGTTCAAGTTTCTGAACTGTCTTTGGAATTCCAGATATCAGTTGGAAGTGTTGACAAAATAATTCATGACCATCTTGGTATGTCCAAGGTATCTGCAAGATGGGTACCCAGAAACCTCACAGCACAAGATCGCCAGAAAAGAACCGAAAGTTGCATGGAGCTCCTTGATCGGTTTAATGCGGATGAAGCCAGGTTTTTGTCTCGTCTGGTGACAGGTGACGAAACCTGGATCCACCACTGGGACCCGGAAACTAAACTGGAATCCAAGCAATGGAAGCACCCGAGTTCACCGCCTCCCCTGAAGTTTCGCACTCAACCATCAGCTGGCAAGGTTATGGCGACAATCTTTTGGGATGCAAAAGGCATATTATTAATTGATTACTTGCCAACTACAATGAATGGTCAATATTATGCCAACCTAATGCAAGAATTGCGAAAGACAATTCGACAGAAACGCCGTGGAATGTTGACACGTGACGTTCTGATTTTGCATGACAACGCTCCAGTCCACAAGTCAAGAGTTGCACAGGCCGCTATACGTGATTGTGGATTCGAACAGCTTAACTACCCACCCTACAGCCCAGACCTAGCCCCCAGTGACTACTTCCTGTTCAGAAACCTGAAATCCGCCCTACGTGGAAGGCACTTCCGGGATGACGAAGACGTCAAAGCTGCATCAGAGGCATGGTTAGGGGGGCAAACTTAAGACTTCTACAAAAGCGGCATCAAAAGTCTTAAAGAGAAATGGAATAAGTGTATTGAGGTGAAGGGTAACTATATTGAAAAAAAGAGTAAAAAATTGACTACGCGAGTTGGTTTTATATTGAAGTTGCAACACTTATTGAACGCCCCTCGTACTACAACTATGTTCATTGGTCATTAGAATCGCCAAGATACAAAGACAACGCATGTCATTGGCTGTAAATTCTTTTCATTTGATAATTCTGACGAAAATAATCTTCTTCATTGGCTTATTCAAAACAATTTACTTAATAGACAAACAGTTGATGCATGTCAAAGTTCAGATCGGAGCATGCCTGAAGAGGTGACCAAAAGATCGTTTATAAATGAACGTAAGCTTTGACGGCTTGCCCGTGGTCAGGTGACTTTTCAAAAGAACGTCGCTGTAGATCATTTTTAAACAAAGGACGTATACGTACCTCACACCAACCTTCTTACAGCGTTCCACCATGTCAGTGAACTGCGCCAGATTGCCGCTCCGACTGGTGAGCTTGTAGCTGACGGGTTGATACCGCTCCCACCACGGGCGGGCTTTTTCTTTAGTTACCATCACGTGCTCGTTCGGGGGCGACACCTGCAGACGCACACGTACAGGTACAGGTCATTTCAAACAAGAAAAGCCTTGAAAAAAGGCAAGTTTGGGGGGCAACTGAGTAGATCCAGTGTATGAGGTGGTGATTTTTGGTGAATATCAGTGCTCGATGTACAGGCGGTCGGACAATGCATGAGAGTCTTGCCTGGGTGTTTTTAGGTCTATATAGTGGGAGACTGTCTGTATTGTGTCATATTAAGGCCTACCATTACAATAAACCCATGAATGATTACTTATATAACTTGATAACATGGAAACCAAGCAGCTTGGCACGCACAGTTATAATCCAGACAGGACATAATATGTGCGCTCAGCGTTTACGTTGTTGAAGATGCCCCCTAAACAATTCTAGGAAACAATTCGGGACTCTAGGAAAAGTAGGTCAGTTATTATCAAAATGGATTGTGCTTTCCGATTCGGGAATGCAAAATCATGAACTGAATTAGTACAAAAGCGTAATTTGCGTAATATTGTTTCAAATTAAGGTAAACAAGTTTATTAAAGTGTCAAATGGGAAAATAAGAAGAAATAAGAAATAAAGAAAAATCAAATTCCACATTTGTTTGTGCCAATTAGTTCGGATTACCCACAGTGTCACGTGGGTCATAAATTGCTACAGCTATGTTCATTGGTCATTAGAATTGTAAAGCTTCAAAGACAACGTATGTCATTGGCTGAAAGATGTTCAGAAAATTCTAACTGTAATATAGCGTCGAAAATCAACCGATTACAACTTGGGGGGCGTGTACATAACCACATCATATATGTTACTGATTATATTATGAAATATGTTGTTTTACGCTTGAAATCGAGAGCAGAATCAAAATCCCCTAGCGGAGGAAAGCGGATTCTCATACTGTATCCTTGCTTCTTGACCAATGACAGCTTATTTTTCAGTGGCCATGTCGACCGATCGAGTGACTTCAAAGATATAGGGATTTTACTCTTAAGGGTCTTGCTCATTAGTATAAGTATTTTGAATATGTCTGATGTAAATAACACAAATGAAATGAATTTTTATTTGTCTGCGATTTGGTCTTCTTTATTTATAAGCATGTTTATGATCAATAGTTTTCACAAAATCAGATAGCATATTTCGAGGAAAACACATTGAACGAGAAAACGTCTGTATTACGTTTATTTTATCATTATTACGTGTCATTGGCAAATGTCACATTTACAACGACGTCGCTGATTGCACAACTAGATTCAGTTGCGACCTATCAGGACGCTCCCTTTCTGCCCTCGATTTCAACAAAGGTTAGGATCAGAAATATGAAGGAAGTAACCTGTGGGAAGAGAATGATGTTGAACTTGACTTTCTATATTTTTAATATTGACAGAAATTCTCTTTATGTTCTCATCAAAACACTGGAACTGATTTTTTATACTCCAATATAAAACAATATATATCATGAGAACAGAACGATCTTGTATTAGTTCAGTTCATAATTTTGTATTCCAGAAGCTTAAATCACATTCCATATTCAAAATCAATCGGTTCAATTCATTATGTCTGTAAATGTATTTGTGAAATCAAATAACAGATAAACTGTAGAAATCTATTAATCTGTAAGCAGGGGGAGACTCGCGTCCTCTCACTGCAAGCAACGAATCTATAATGCCGTCTGAAACGACTCTGTAAGAACAAAAATCAGCTGACTTGTAAATGTCAGCATGATGCATGAACACCACGGAGAACAGCCTGTTGTCCGCGAAGAACTAGCGTTCTGGCGATGTGTTCTTAGGCCAGGAACATAACATGCATAATGTATACAACTTCAAACCAGGTGCCACAAATTAAAGACCTATACATTTTGAATCTTATTTGGTTTATTGTTTAAGGCATGATAGACTATTGAGCTACAGAGCAACTGGGTATTAGTATGAGGTATTACACAAGTACATTTTATGCGTAATGACGCGGGAAGGCAGTTCGAACGAAAGTGGATAGGGCCATTAGCTGTTGTTGGAAATTCAATATTCGTTTTATGCAACATTTGTAAATATGAAAACTTTTGCAAACGTTATCAATAGGAAATATCGTTGTATGTACAAAGGACGTATATCCCTGGAATATAATATACCTTGCCAGCATGAAGAATTACTTTAAAGGTGCATCCATTGTGTTGTTGGGGGTCACATATGCCAAACGTTATAAATGGTGTTATGTTATCGAACATTCCAAGTACTGACTGCTACCGTAAACGACCATTTTGATGACAGTCGACTCGGTATAGTGACGATGTAAAGGTAAAAGCAGTGATTCTGATTGAAAACCTCGCCGCTAATGGCTGCGATATTGCCGAGGCGGCGTTAAGCAATAACTCACTCACTCACTCTGATTGAAAACCAAAAAAAGCACCGCGATTGACGAGCGTCAATTAATCAAACGTAATTTTGGAAACTTTTTTACAACACGTAAACAGAAAACTTTAATTTGGATTTGGGTAATGTTTAATAGGCGCGTAGTATAGCTACATTTAACTACTGTGCATGTAAATGGGACGCGTTGTTTCGGATTCGCACATGAATAATGATACTGCCGGATTTTAAATCGAACCTAGTAATTATGATATATTTGGCGATTTGGGATGAATATGCAGGTTGAGTGAAATTATTTGTCTTTTGTCTAGATCCATATGATATGTTGAAACATATTGAAAAATGTATGAAACACAATGGATGCATCTATAAGGTGGGATATCGGTGCGTGCCTGGACTGCGCAGTAGCCCTTCTTGGAGAGGAAACGCTCGCACTCGTCCGCAACATCTGTCCACTTCCACTCGAACAAGTGGACAATGACCTGTTTCCCCTGACAGTGTGGATCGGTGAACTCGCCCCTAGCGTACACCACCAAACTGCAGACTGTAGACAGAGAAAACATCCCTTAATTTAGAAAATGTTAAAGGGCTAATCTTTATACATCATACATGTATAAACCGACTCTATGTGACTGATTACGAATCTAAAATGTAATTTATGTCCTTATATTGATATATTAAAATGACAAATTCCTCTGTAAAATATGCCAATTCGACTGTTTTCGGCTCGTGGTGAGATAGCCCCGTTGATTTGTATTGGCCACCTTTAATGAGGCAGAACAAAACAGAAGATGAAATAGAAGTGTGAGGATAACTTTACCACGGGGTAAGTACGTAAGGTAATGTTTTAGTTCAAATAAAGTTTTCAAGACAGAATGAAAGTAATCTCTACAGTTGTTTTTGAGCCAGGAAGTTGAAATAGGAGAGTGGGGTAACCATACATATCATATTATACTTCATGGGGAGGTGGAGTCCCTCGATCTCTCTGTTGATCTGAAAACTCGCGTATGTTAAACTTTGGGTCAAAATTACTTACTCATAAAGCAAGTAAAATATTTTCTATTATTCAGTCTATAATACTGATATTAACCATTGTGGTTGGATTTCATTTATCACAAATACCATTGACAACATATGTTTAAGTTATGTACATGTACAAAACCACATTTCATTTAACATTTCATATCTTTGACAAATAATGTTTATACATCATTTTGACATTGTGTATTTATTTGTTCATTTGGTCAATAAACAGACATATTATACATTTTGCTTACGTCTTATGAACTATTTCTAAACAGACATTGTAAATCATTTATGAATTTTGACATACTTTGGAAATAAAGGAATAAATTAAAGAGGAGTTAAGAATGTTTTATTTTACATGAGATATGTGAACTGAATATGACTGGTGATGAAATGATAATATAAGATTCTTAGCAGTAGCTACATGAAATCAAGACATCACATCTTCTCCAGTCCAAAAAGCTCTTCAAAGCTCAAATGATATGTATAGACTCTTTGGCCAATGGTGTTCTAAAGTATTGATTATGTGAACCTATGACCCAAAATTTGGAAATTTGAGATTGTATGTGTGCTTCATTGAATAGTAGTCCTGCCTTATAAAAGACCTGAGGGAGAGTCATCTCATCTTTTTCATGTGAGAGTCCTAACATGTGGTTTGAGAAATACAGAAATTGAGAAAAGAAAGTAAGATTAATATCTACATTATGGACATGTTTGATGTAATCAATATGAAATGAGAACTGTTGAATAGCCCAAGGCTATTACAATATACGTCCTTGAATATCCTATTAACTGAATATTGTGACAGGCAGAAAAGGAATAAATTGAAGAGGAGTTAAGAAAATTTTTCAATTTTCATGGGATATGTGAACTGAATATGACTGGTGATAGAATTATAAGATATGACTATTAAAGGTAGCTACATGAGATCGTGACACCACATCTTCTTCTCTAGGACAGAAAATTATTTAAGTGTGGGGAAACAACAATCAAAATATATAATTCACTGGCTGTGAGTCAAGGGTCTGCATGTTGTGTAATTGCATCGTGTTGACTTGGGCAGTGACCACTCCTTGGTTGAGAGATGCAAACAGCAGGTGTCACTGCTAATACACACACAATTAAACCGAATTGGTGAATTTAAATTTTTGGCGATTTTTTTAGTTTTTAACTTAGTCATATTCGGAGCTAGTGAATGCAGCTACTGTTTTCGTTTTCATGTAACTTTCATCAAAAGCTACTTCTGTGTTCTCGTTGATTTTACTATTTTATATTTCTACTGGTTACATTTTGGAAAAATAAACCATAAACTGCTGTATATCCCTCACTGTGCTTACAGGGGTGTGTTTCCATATACGTACCTGTTTCAAGTCACTCGAATGAATCATTATGATTAATTAATTTTCAAAATAAAGTTGAATTCGGTGGTAATGGCAGTAGTGTATTATGTTATCCCTACCCTTTCAAGTTATTCTTACGCCTACTTTTCCAAAACCACCTATTTTACATGAAGAGATTTATCCTACCCTTTTCACAAACACTTTAATCTTAGTAGTTACAATTCATAGCTTATGCAGACATCTCTCTCCATAAGTAAAATAAAAATGTCAAACTTTAACAGTCGGGGGTATTAGTGAGCCACGCTCACGTTTTTGCTTGTTAAATATCGACAAGAAGCCTATGAGAAACAGGATTTTCAGAAACAGATCAGGACCTTTTTATTATGTAATAAATGTTGATATTTCCAGAATACAAATAAGAACTAACACAATAAAATGCAAAAGTCTACACTATTTATAGTGAATGCGGATTAATGTGTCATCAATTTTGATAATAAGTTTGTAATTTGATGACTGGACAGTGCCTTATTGATTGATATCTTAATCTTTTTCTTAGAGATAATGAATAACATAATTCCTGATGAGCTTTAGAGCCAATGCCTCTATTTGTTTGTATTCCTCTGAAGTTTAATGACTAGATTTATGTATGTATCAACTGTTCCAGGAACTGTTCGGAATATTAAAGTTCCCGTGTAATGCATTTTTCTCAAGAATGACAGATTATTACCTCTATGTACATTATATATCGGAATCAATTGAGCATTAAATCGAGACAATATACACTTGCAATTGATTATTAAGACGATTTTAATTTATCCGTTTTAACAATGCCGCGATCAGAAGACAATCCTTGCAGGCGTGACTCTGATTTATACACAGATAGGACCCGCTAGGCAGCTTGTCCACAGAGTCTCATTAATTAATCAGTTGATGATCAATGATTATATGATATGTTGAATCGCTAAAAACACATGTCTATGCAATAATTATGCAATTGTCATATGCGGTATTACCTAGTTGGATATCAAACATTCGATATGTGGATAATTTAAGTTCTTTTATTGAAGATTTGTTTGTGAAATGTGCATTCAAAATGTTGCGAAAATACGTTTAATTATAACTATCGCCGATAATGAGATTCCTCTTGTGACGTCACAGGAAGAATCGATCACGGACCAGACACCCGCAGACTTTCATTCTTGACGCAGGGGCTAAATAAGACGGTTTTTTAAAACATTCATTTCAGAAATTTGAAATGGAGCAATTGTCAAACAGAAATCCCATGACATGGCATGACATCTAACCTTTAAAATTTTAGTCTTTATGCATTGACCGCAAATACTGCTTGACCCGATGCAAGCAGAGTGGAAGTTGGTGTGCAGGAGATGTATATCTTCAGTGGAGCTAGGGTCATTGTATGAGGAGGAACTTTCCCTAAGAGAAGAGAGAGACACGTTGTCAGTGTATGAGGAGGAACTTACCTAAGAGAAGAGAGAGACACGTTGTCATTGCATGAGGAGGAACTTACCTAAGAGAAGAGAGAGACACGTTGTCATTGTATGAGGAGGAACTTCCCTAAGAGAAGAGAGAGACACGTTGTCATTGTATGAGGAGGAACTTACCTAAGAGAAGAGAGAGACACGTTGTCATTGTATGAGGAGGAACTTACCTAAGAGAAGAGAGAGACACGTTGTCAGTGCATGAGGAGGAACTTACCTAAGAGAAGAGAGAGACACGTTGTCAGTGCATGAGGAGGAACTTACCTAAGAGAAGAGAGAGACACGTTGTCAGTGTATGAGGAGGAACTTACCTAAGAGAAGAGAGAGACACGTTGTCAGTGCATGAGGAGGAACTTACCTAAGAGAAGAGAGAGACACGTTGTCATTGTATGAGGAGGAACTACCTAAGAGAAGAGAGAGACACGTTGTCATTGTATGAGGAGGAACTTACCTAAGAGAAGAGAGAGACACGTTGTCAGTGTATGAGGAGGAACTTACCTAAGAGAAGAGAGAGACACGTTGTCAGTGCATGAGGAGGAACTTACCTAAGAGAAGAGAGAGACACGTTGTCATTGTATGAGGAGGAACTACCTAAGAGAAGAGAGAGACACGTTGTCATTGTATGAGGAGGAACTTACCTAAGAGAAGAGAGAGACACGTTGTCAGTGTATGAGGAGGAACTACCTAAGAGAAGAGAGAGACACGTTGTCAGTGTATGAGGAGGAACTTACCTAAGAGAAGAGAGAGACACGTTGTCACTGTATGAGGAGGAACTTACCTAAGAGAAGAGAGAGACACGTTGTCATTGTATGAGGAGGAACTTACCTAAGAGAAGAGAGAGACACGTTGTCAGTGTATGAGGAGGAACTTACCTAAGAGAAGAGAGAGACACGTTGTCAGTGCATGAGGAGGAACTTACCTAAGAGAAGAGAGAGACACGTTGTCATTGTATGAGGAGGAACTTACCTAAGAGAAGAGAGAGACACGTTGTCATTGTATGAGGAGGAACTTACCTAAGAGAAGAGAGAGACACGTTGTCAGTGTATGAGGAGGAACTTCCCTAAGAGAAGAGAGAGACACGTTGTCATTGTATGAGGAGGAACTTACCTAAGAGAAGAGAGAGACACGTTGTCAGTGCATGAGGAGGAACTTACCTAAGAGAAGAGAGAGACACGTTGTCAGTGCATGAGGAGGAACTTACCTAAGAGAAGAGAGAGACACGTTGTCAGTGTATGAGGAGGAACTTACCTAAGAGAAGAGAGAGACACGTTGTCACTGTATGAGGAGGAACTTACCTAAGAGAAGAGAGAGACACGTTGTCATTGTATGAGGAGGAACTTACCTAAGAGAAGAGAGAGACACGTTGTCAGTGTATGAGGAGGAACTTACCTAAGAGAAGAGAGAGACACGTTGTCATTGTATGAGGAGGAACTCACCTAAGAGAAGAGAGAGACACGTTGTCATTGTATGAGGAGGAACTTACCTAAGAGAAGAGAGAGACACGTTGTCATTGTATGAGGAGGAACTTACCTAAGAGAAGAGAGAGACACGTTGTCATTGTATGAGGAGGAACTTACCTAAGAGAAGAGAGAGACACGTTGTCATTGTATGAGGAGGAACTTACCTAAGAGAAGAGAGAGACACGTTGTCATTGTATGAGGAGGAACTTACCTAAGAGAAGAGAGAGACACGTTGTCAGTGTATGAGGAGGAACTTACCTAAGAGAAGAGAGAGACACGTTGTCAGTGCATGAGGAGGAACTTACCTAAGAGAAGAGAGAGACACGTTGTCAGTGTATGAGGAGGAACTGACCTAAGAGAAGAGAGAGACACGTTGTCACTGTATGAGGAGGAACTTACCTAAGAGAAGAGAGAGACACGTTGTCATTGTATGAGGAGGAACTTACCTAAGAGAAGAGAGAGACACGTTGTCATTGTATGAGGAGGAACTTACCTAAGAGAAGAGAGAGACACGTTGTCAGTGTATGAGGAGGAACTTACCTAAGAGAAGAGAGAGACACGTTGTCATTGTATGAGGAGGAACTAACCTAAGAGAAGAGAGAGACACGTTGTCAGTGTATGAGGAGGAACTTACCTAAGAGAAGAGAGAGACACGTTGTCAGTGCATGAGGAGGAACTTACCTAAGAGAAGAGAGAGACACGTTGTCAGTGTATGAGGAGGAACTTACCTAAGAGAAGAGAGAGACACGTTGTCATTGTATGAGGAGGAACTTACCTAAGAGAAGAGAGAGACACGTTGTCATTGTATGAGGAGGAACTTACCTAAGAGAAGAGAGAGACACGTTGTCAGTGTATGAGGAGGAACTACCTAAGAGAAGAGAGAGACACGTTGTCAGTGTATGAGGAGGAACTTACCTAAGAGAAGAGAGAGACACGTTGTCACTGTACGAGGAGGAACTTACCTAAGAGAAGAGAGAGACACGTTGTCATTGTATGAGACGTCTTCGTTACACTATCTGACCCGGGATCTGGAGATTTCAGAAGTCTTCAGCTGAGCTGGTTTCGCATACAGGTTAGCAGATAAGAGATAAGATATACTATACAAGCGCTTAAACCTCCTGTAGCATGTGTCCTGCACAATCAGATCAGTTATCTACAAATGTGAACATGTACTTAAGCAACATGAAACAGTTAGACTAAATATTAGACATGACACTTTCTTGAGAGGTCAAAATAGTTTCTACGTAACTTAAATGTTTAAACAAAGATTGAACATTGGGTGGTAATAGTATTTTAGATACATGCATGTTTCCATTTAACATTTTCGGAAGCTACACTTTTTTAACTGGTTGTAAAATGGACATGCAATAGGAAAGTCTCATATTTTATTCTTACAAACAGGGCAAACTGTTAATGATCTACTCTCTACACTAAAAATGTCTAGCGCCTGTCTGTGCTGAATCCCACCAACGCCCTTGATGATATCATGATATCCCGCATTAGGTCCCGACGGAGATATATTAAGCCCTTATTTTGATAAGTGTAGAATTGCTTCTGAAATTCAAAAACGAAAAGTTCACTATTAACCATTCTCTTATTTCCATTTGGTGGGAGACAACAGTGCTTCCTGAATATCTCCGTCCAGTGCTTCCTGAATATCTCCGTCCAGTGCTTCCTGAATATCTCCGTCCAGTGCTTCCTGAATATCTCCGTCCAGTGCTTCCTGAATATCTTCGTCCAGTGCTTCCTGAATATCTTCGTCCAGTGCTTCCTGTATATCTCCGCCCAGTGCTTCCTGAATATCTCCGTCCAGTGCTTCCTGAATATCTCCGTCCAGTGCTTCCTGAATATATTGGTCCAGTGCTTCCTGTATATCTCCGCCCAGTGCTTCCTGAATATCTCCGTCCAGTGCTTCCTGAATATCTCCGTCCAGTGCTTCCTGAATATCTCCGTCCAGTGCTTCCTGAATATCCCCGTCCAGTGCTTTCTGAATATCTCCGTCCAGTGCTTCCTGAATATCTCCGTCCAGTGCTTCCAGCATCAGTCTCATGTTACCTTCTAGTTTCGATGTAGACTTTTTGTAGTTTTCAGTTGAAGTTTGGTTTTTAGAACTTGGACGTTTGATTGTCATTTCCCAGTTCACGTACAGTGTTGTAGTTACCCACCTAAGAGATAACTAACCATGTTTATCAGCAAAATATTTCTCATGTGAACAATCTAACTCAATATGAAAGTTTAGGCTTTAAGTAATATTATTAACGTGGAAATTTTTAGTAGAAATGCTTAATGCATTGACGCTGAAAGTAATCAGATAACTACCCCTATTTCCATTGGTCAACAAGTGTAGGCTCAATATACGCAGTTTGACTACACCATACATACCATCCAATTTTACGATGATTATAAATGTTTAAAATATTTTCAAAATCTGTTGAAAGGATAAGTAGATGGTAGTTGAAGTATGTGTTTTCCTTTGAAATTTGGTATGTGAGAGAGCACCATGTTTTATTATGTCTTGTTCGTTACGATTTGGATCAATTTTCAGTATTTTTTCACGTTTGGTTAATAAACATTATTCTAAAAAATATCATCTGCTACAATGTAATATCTCTTAATTTTCAAAATAAAAAATAAATGAAATCAATTAACTCTCTACATTTTCTTATGATGTATTGTGGCAGTGCGTATCTTTATCCGACACGGCTATATATGTCCACGGTTGTCACCTCTGTCACCTCACCTCCAACGGTTTGACTGATCAGAGAAAATCAGTTTCCAGATTAACATCAAGACCATCCATGTTTGTTGAAAGATTGAGTGGGTGTTTAGATACTAGTAGTTCAGACACAGATTGATTAATATAAAAAGATCGTTGTTCTTTTTTGTGTTCTCAGAGTTGGTTATTTAAATGAGATTGTCCGGAGTCATTACTCTTATGAAAAATTACTTCAGCTTTTTGTTTGAAACCGTTACTCATGCTTTTACATTTCTTGTGTTAAATGTTCCGATTTGCCTTCTACCACTTGAAGGGACTTCTGCCAGTATTTACGTAATGAATAACACCTGAATGCGAGGGCGTTTCTAGAAAAGAGAGACTTTGCCCTAGGGAAGACCCGAGGGTACACCACACTGCAGCAATAGTCTCGATTGTAACGGCCTGATGTCGTCCTGATAAGTAAGAAGAAATTCAACTGTGAGCACACCTTGTGTTACCAAATTCTGATTAAGGCGCCAAAGAAGTGTTGTGTGATCTACGGTATCAAATGCTTTAGTTAAATCCACAAGAACTAGAGCACCAAGCTTACCCTGATCAACTGTCTGCTGAAAGTCGCTCACAACTTTAAGCAAAGCAGTCTCTGTGTTATGCCCAACTCGATGTGCCGATTGAAACTTTGGCTCCAGATTATTAATTCTCAAGTGTTTTACAATGCGGGACTTAACAGCTTTCTCCAACAGCTTAGATACGAGATGGTAGGTTTGAAACAGGCCTGTAGTTAGAGAGTTTGTTTTTGTCGAGATTGGGCTTCAGCAACGGTTTCACAACAGCTGCCTTTAAACAGTTTGGAAATATTCCTGCCTTTCGACTTTGGTTAATTATTCTTGTTATACAAGGGAGCAATAAATCCATATGTTCTAATCAATCAATCAATCTTTATTTCACTCAAAAACCACCAACGGTGGTACAAGAGCAGAAAAATAAACATAGTATAATATACATTTTTTGCATGCGCATTAACTATTTCTTAACAAACTTTGTAAGATATTTATAAATTTGGACATTCTTTTCAATTCTTTTGCACATTTAGGTGTGAGAATTTTACATAGGTTATATACATTAGGACACAGGTGAAATGAGCTTGGGATATATAAAATTCTGGCTGGGAGAAGAGATTCACATCTAAAGATATAATGGAACTCATCTCCTATAACATTTTGGTTGCATAATTTACATAAACGCTCCTCCCTGATAATTCCCTGCCACCGGCCAGTCTCTATGGGTAGGTTATGGTTTAAAGTGCGGAATCTTAAAAATGGGATAGAGATCCCTGTTGGTAGTAATAGATATCGTTCAAATTGGAGTGATCTTTTAAAATGTTTATAAAGGATGCCCTTTGAGCTGCATTCCATGTTTTCTCTCCAATTTTGATAATACTGATCACTTAGAATTTGTCCTGCTTTAGAGACCAGCCAGGGTGTAGAATACAGGGAGGGGTTAACAAATATTTCACTTAATCCAATATTGTTTAACAATGTTTGAATACAGCATAACCATGGAACTTCATTTGGGGATTGTTGGTATTTGTTAAAAATACATATATACAAGATTTGTGACAGTTTTAAGTTTGCCTTACAATTCACATTAAGTTTATGCCAAAACGACAACATACGTTGATATATTTTTATATAAAGTGGAGTTCTACCCAATTCACCATATATCATAAAGTTCGGTGTGGATTTTCGAAGTCCAGTTGCCATTTTAAGAAATTTTAAATGTAGGTTTTCAATCAGGTTCAACTTTTCAAATCCCCAAATTTCTGAACCATACGTTAAAATTGGGAGTATCATCGTATCAAAGGCTGATAATAGACAGTCTAATGGTAAGCCTATGTTGCGTGATCTTTTGAGTAAGCTGTACATAGCCTTTGTCGCGTTTTCAACAATGGATTTAATGGATGTAACCATTCTCTTATTTCGGTGGAGTTTAATGCCAAGATATGTATATGCATCAACTATTTCAATACTAGTTTCTCCATAGTTAAAAGACAATTTAGTTTTCTTTGCCGGGCCCCCACCGAATATTACGATTTTCGTCTTCGTGATATTTACTTGTAATTTCCAAAGTTTACAATAATTTTCGAACGCGTCGAGTGATTTCTGTAGATCATGTGGGGTCTCGGCAAATAAAACTGTATCGTCAGCATACAGTAATATAAGTAACTTAATCCATATCTGCGCATCCTGATCATGCAATGGATCAACACTGACACCATTACATCCACTTTCTGAAAGGTAATTTTCTAGGTCATTCAAATAAATAGAAAACAAAAGGGGTGACAAGTTTTCTCCTTGACGAACACCTGTGTTGCAAGCGAAGTAATCTGATTTTATATTGTTAATTTCTATAACTGATTTTATATTGCTGTACATGTTTTTGACAAATTTAAAAAATCTGCCATTTATACCAGTTTTCATTAACTTTGTCCACAATCCAGTTCTCCAAACGGTGTCAAAGGCTTTGGTAAAATCTACAAACGCACAGTACAATTTCCTTTTTTTAAGGGTCAATATATTAATAATCATCTGAAGGACAAATATATTATCTGAAGTAGTAAATTGTTTTCTGAAACCAGCTTGGGATTGGCTAAGAATATTGTTGTTTTCAAGAAATAGTGTCTGTCTGACATTTAAAATATGTGTAAATAATTTGCTGATACAGCTTAGTATTGTAATTGGGCGATAGGAATTTGGATCAAGCTTGTCGCCTTTATTTTTATAGATAGGTTTGATAATTCCGATCAGCCAGTTTTCTGGGATATTTCCTGATGTAAATATAAGATTAAACAGTTCGCGATATAGAGGAGCCAGTAAATCGATGCTGTCAATAATATAGTCATTTACAACAATATCAAGTCCAGCCGCTTTGTTTCGCTTTAATTGTTTTGCAGCATTTATGATTTCATCAATTTCGATATCTTTGTTCAAGTTATCACAATCATAATGAGTGTCAATATGTACAGGGTCGCACTCTTCGTCTTCAGTGGTATTTTGTGTATTAAAATATGAGTAAAAAGTATCAACATTTGGCAAAGTTCTGTCTGGTTGTCGATTTTTATCCTTTAGAATATTCCAAAACTCTTTTGGTTTTCTTCTGATCTTATCACGAAATGTTTTTTGTAATTTATTTTTGTATCTTTTTATATACTTGTCCATACACTTTTTATAGGCCTTTGATTCACTACGGAAGTTGTTAATGTTAGCTTCAGTTTTGTTTTTTCTAACACGTCTTCTAGCTTTATAAAACAATTTACGCCTCTTACTACATTCTTTCCCAAACCAGGGTTTATTTTGTTTACGGCAAGTAGTGTGAGATGTGTATATTCTCTCTCCGAATGTTACGCGTGCGGCGTTGACCAGCACGTGCGCGGTGTTATCAGCGAGGCTGTTGACTGATGAGAGATCACAGTGACCCACACGTGCAGCACTGGCTTTAGTTGTGAGTTCTTTTATTTTCTCAACATCTATGTTTTGTAAATATTCTCCTCGTTTATCCTGTTGGTATCTTTTAGGTTTACTCACACTATCAGTATGTGTAGTTGGCGTGACATATTGTTCATCAGAAACTAGGTTGCCTATATTAGAGTTCAATGCAAATGAGATAGGGCAATGAACGTCAGAGGTCAAAGGTGAAAAATCCAAAACATTGAAATCAACAAACAATGGAAAGCACATAGGGGAGGCAATTACATAATCAATCAAACTTGTATCCTGACATGTGGTCTTTCCTATATCTTTATCAAGGCCTAATCTACCATTAGCAATCAAGAGATTTAAGTTTTTGCATATATCTAATAATCTATGTCCATAGTTATTTATTTTTCCTTTGTCTTCTGAGCCCCTTATATATGGTAGATGTAAATGGCTAAGGACTAGTTCTGGGTTAAGATCAAATATCTCATCATTGTTGTTAAGTTCAAACTCTTCAGATATGTAGTCATCATATAATTTATAATCACTTAAAGTTCCTGTTTTTGCATTAAAGTCTCCCATAATCATGACATAATCACTTATAGTTAATTTGTCTAGGACAGAGTTTTCAACAGTCTGAAATGTATCCTCAGTGACATACTTGGATCCTTCAGGGGGAATATAAACTGTACCCAAGTTAACATCTTGAGGAGTATTAAACAGAGTTTTGCTTAGTTTAACCCATAATATGTATTCATTATCTTCATCAATATGATCAACATATTTGCTGTACTCATTTCTAACTGCTAAGCCAATACCACCTGATTTTCTTACTGATCTTGTTCTATGTTTTAGATACAGAGTGTAACCATCTATACAAAGTTCATCTAGGTTGTCAGTTTTTGTCTCCTGTAAACCAATTATGTGTTTAGCATTTACCAGGTCTATAAATTCCTTGTATTCAAGGCGTTTTCTCAAACCACAAACATTTATATTAAGAAACTTGATGGATGCAGTACAGGTATAAGTATCATTATCATCATCATCATCACCACCATCATCATCATTGTCATCATCACATGAATCATCATCATTAGAATCATCATCATTAGAATCATCATCATTAGAATCAACATCACTAGAATCAACATCACTAGAATCAACATCACTAGGATCAACATCATTAGCTTCCTCCTCATCACCATCATTATCAAGAGCATCAACACTGACATCAACATGTACTTTGTCAACATTATTACAACAAAAATTTTCTCCTATTTGTTCAATATCAATGCACTGAGTTTTCTCAACATCACCATCATCAGTATCACAGCAGCATGTATTTGCTGTTTCAGCACTGGTGTCTATATCATCAGAATAACTATTTTTCTGAACTTTGGGGTATTCATTAAAGATTGGTTCACAATGATTAACAACATTTTTTGAATTGACTTTAAACAGAGTAGGTGAGTTAAAGTCAGTTATAATTGTGTTTGCAAAAATTATATCAGAGTTATGAACATTTGTTGTTCTATAGTTTTCATTTTCAGATTGATTTTTTAATTTCAAACTATGCAGATTGCCATTTTTGTCCCACACATTTGTACTTGCTGATACATCATGTTTGTGTAGAGTTATTTCACATGTTTTGAAACCAGATGTATGATAGGGCTCCTGTCCACCAGCGCCCCCCTAGTGTGGGGTCTGGGTGGAGTATCCTTGCTGGGGCACTCTGTATGGGGGTGGAGCTGGGGTCTGGATGTTGTTGTTGATGTAGAGCTTATCCACTACAATTGCAGCTTTCTGTCCTCTATTCCTAGCCTCTCTACAGAGTGGGAGTAGAACACTTTTTCTGTAGTCATTAATCTCCTCAGGAAACTGTTCTATGATATGATAGGGTTTGCCTTTTAGTTCTCTGCCACATCTTTTAACTGCATCTCTTTCCTTAGTTACCAGAAATTTTGCAATTATGGGGCGTGGTCTCAAACTACCATGAGGGTTTGGTGATTTCTTTGGGCCAATCCTATGGACACGTTTAAATTGGATGCCAGGGTTTTCATGTTTTAGGTCACTCGCGATGAAGTTTCTCAATCGTTGCTCACAGTCCTCGAAAGGTTCAGTTGAGGTAGGAGTGTGTTCTGGGATATTTGTAAAAATAAGGTTGTCCCTCATTGATCTACATCTTTGATCGATTAGGGCCTCTTTCAATTTTAAGTGATTTTCATGCTGGTCAGAAAGGGAGTTAATGTGGTCTTTGAGTGTTCTCATATCTTCTTTCATTACAGCTTCACTCTCTTTAAACTCATCATAACTGTCACTCACAAACTTTACACTTTCTTCTAGGACCCCAACCCTATCTCTGACGTCATCAATAGCACTCACTTTCATCTCAAGTGTTGCGATTCTAGATTTGATTTCACCCATGTCTTTTTCAATACTGTCTAGTTTGTTAAGTTTTTTGTCAATCTGTTCCAGTTTTAACATGACGGGCGACATTGTGTCAGGACTGAGGGGTAGTGGTTGACTGAGGGGGTTCATTTGGTATGCAAACTGATGTTGAGTGTAGGGTGGTGTAAATGTATCATCCCAACTTGGGATACCGTCCCATCTTAAGATGGGACGCGTCCCAACTTGGAATTCCAAGTTGGGACGACCCATCTTAAGATGGGATGGGGTGTATTAAAATATGCAAATAATATGTTTATTTATATGTGAAATTTGGTGATAACGTGTTATACAGATCATTTCGGTATAAACTTTAATTACCTACAATGAAAATTCAATTTGGTGTTTATTTACTTGACTTATTGACTAGGATTCAACTGTTCTCCTCATTGAGTCATAAACACATCATACATTGGTCATAAAAATGATTTAAACACAAATCAATTGCATAAATAAATATAATTTACAAACAACTATATCAAGATGTAAAATGGCATCCGTATTTAATTATGTCACAGCCATTTTATTTATAATGAAACTATCTAAATGGATGGAAAAGCAGGAAAATGAAATGGCAAACGATTTATTTTTCCACCAAATTATTCATTTTAAGATACAGACTGACTAAATAATGACACTAATTAATCGAATAAATACTTAACTGTTGTATATACTGAATCCATATAAAAAAGAGAATGGTAATTTATAGGTTTTACAGTTGTTATATTTATGATATAATGATATACATTATTGTAACGGGGTAAACTCAAATGGCAAATACTGTGCGATGTTTTCCCCTCAAAGTAATTCATTTTAAGTTACAAATACTTTTTGATAGTCTTTAAATCGGAAGTGTATACGGCATCTTTTAAAATGTTAGTAACTTTTTATATATCCCGATTCAATCTAACATAACTCTTATTGACAAACGAACGATCTTGTAAGTATGTCCTTTAAACATCCATGTATGATTATTATACCCCCGCTACGAAGTAGTCGGGGGTATATAGCGCTCAGCGCGTCCGTCCGTCCGTCCGGAACACTTTTGGTTCCGCTCATAACTCAAATACTACTTGTTCAATTGTTATGAAACTTTATACATGTACACTTTATGGTCCCTAGATGTGCCTTTTCTATGTTTCCCTCAGATTCCATGATTATTTTTTCAGATTTTCCACTTTTAAGCGTCTTTGTGTGCGCGTCTATGCTTACACTTTTGGTTCCGCTCATAACTTAAATACTACTTGTTCATTTGTTATGAAACTTTATACATGTACACTTTATGGTCCCTAGATGTGCCTTTTCTATGTTTCCCTCAGATTCCATGATTATTTTTTCAGATTTTCCTCTTTTAAGCGTCTTTGTGTGCGCGTCTATGGTCACACTTTTGGTTCCGCTAATAACTCAAATACTACTTGTTTCCAAGAAGGTGATATAATAACATAATCCTATCAAACATCGGTCTGGACATCAAAGCGATGATTAAACTTTGTGAACGTGAATATACTTACCTGATAAATGTCTTTATTAACAAAAACAACATTAAAATATTTCATAGTAATTTTCTACTTCTACGAAAAGACCTAAAAATCCTCCTACGAAAAGACCGAAAATCACTCCTACGAACGGGATCCTCCTACGAAAAGACCGTTTCCCCTACTACAATAATCCTTGTAAACATGATAACTTCAAACGTTTTTGTGCTGTCAGGCTCTTATTTGGTATATATCAACTATGGAGATAGACCAAGATTTGAAAAAGTTTTCGCTAAAATCTGTCAAAGGTCAAGGTCACCGCTTAAGCATGCTATTGTGAATATGCCTTATGTTAACAATGAACACTTTGAGCCATTGCATGATTGTTATACACAATGAAAAGTAATCAGTGATGGTGTGACCTTGAAGGTCTAAGGTCTAAGGTCATGAGATATTGGTTAAGGCCATGTTAATCCTTTGATCCAATTTTGAAATCAGAAATAGGTTTTAAGAACAAACTTGTGAAAATGACCCCAGTGATGATTCAACTTGTTAGAATAACTTGAATAATGAACAAATTTTGGTCCAAAAAAAATCCCATTTTATTTATGCTGAGGAGAAGGCGGAACAGGGAAAGGCGAGACCCAAAGTTTCGGAGCTGCTCTGCTTTTGCGGTGTCCCGCAAACGCTCTTCTAGTTGTTCAAATGTTACGAAACCACTTTGACTTTTACTTCTAAAACATGCTTAGAGGTGTAATACTTACTCTGCTTTAATAATATATGTTATGGTCTTTTCATACAAAAGTTTAAACATTGATACCCTTTTGCTATTTTCAAACATTTCTCTTTGACCAATGTTAATGTAAAAGCGGGGGTATCATGAGTGAGCTTTGCTCACTAATTCTCTTGTTTTGCAAGTCAGAAGTATTATAAGGCATCTTTTCAAATGTTAGTTACTTTGTATATATCCCGAATCAATTTAACATACCTGTTATTGACAAACGAAAAATCCCTGCAAGTAAGTAAATCCACGTGTGATCCAACAACCTGCACCGATCACTATGATTATGTAAATGTGACAGCTTGATGTCAAAGAGAATTTGACCACCTGAAGATTGGTGACACTGAGTCCTTCATGAGCCCAAGTAATCAGTTATAAACGGACCTGAATTAGGCCACGATTGGTGTGTGGTTAAAACAACATATAGAGTGTATGTTGTCTAAACGCAATGTAAACTTGTTGGTTTAATCTTAGCTAATTAGTTGGTCTATTGAATAAAAAATGCACGCGTGATTGATTTAAAACTACCCACTCTTACATTTTGCATTTGACTGATATTTGACTGATGAGGTTAACCTATCCAAATAGACAATGTTAAGCATACCTGACAAACTTACAGGTAAATCTTTTTGAGTTTTGCCTCAGAAGTATGTTCATAAGTTAATATTAAATTATAATCTACGAACTGTATATCGTTGAACAGTAGTATTATTACTAGTATATGTATTAAAGAAACTTGAATTGATTCAATTTAATAAACCTGTATTAAATATAACTTATGAAAATACACACTAATTTTTGGATATATAAGAAATATTTGTATACCATGAATTATTCCAATAAATGTAGTAACTAATGTACATTGTATGACACTTTCAAAACGTCTCATTATAAGTATTAGTGACCCCTCACTCTCAAGAATGGCCGTCCCAACTTGGACATTCTATCAGTTTCCCCCCATATTTCATTAAATATGCAAACTATTTTTTTAAAATTACAGACTAATGTTCTCATACTATATGACTTTCCTATAACTGTTATAAATACTTAATGACACTTTCACAACGTCTCATTATGAGTGTTATTGACCCCTCACTCTCAGAAATGGCCGTCCCAACTTGGAATTTCTCATAATTTTCCCCCATATTTCATTAAATTTATATGCAAACTATTTTTTTTTAAATTAAAGACCAATGTTCTCATACTATATGACTTTCTTATAACTGTTATAAATACTTAATGACACTTTCACAACGTCTCTTTATGAGTGTTATTGACCCCTCACTCTCAGAAATGGCCGTCCCAACTTGGAATTTCTGATAATTTCCCCCCATATTTCATTAAATATGCAAACTATTTTTTAAAATTAAAGACTAATGTTTTCATACTATATGACTTTCCTATAACTGTTATAAATACTTAATGACACTTTCACAACGTCTCATTATGAGTGTTATTGACCCCTCACTCTCAGAAATGGCCGTCCCAACTTGGAATTTCTGACAGTTTTCCCCAATATTTCATTACATATGCAAACTATTTTTTTTTAAATTAAAGACTAATGTTCTCATACTATATGACTTTCCTATAACTGTTATAAATACTTAATGACACTTTCGTCTCATTATGAGTGTTATTGACCCCTCACTCTCAGAAATGGCCGTCCCAACTTGGAATTTCTGATAATTTCCCCCCATATTTCATTAAATATGCAAATTATTTTTTTAAATTAAAGACTAATGTTCTCATACTATATGACTTTCCTATAACTGTTATAAATACTTAATGACACTTTCACAACGTCTCATTATGAGTGTTATTGACCCCTCACTCTCAGAAATGGCCGTCCTAACTTGGAATTTCTGACAGTTTTCCCCCATATTTCATTACATATGCAAACTATTTTTTTTAAAATTAAAGACTAATGTTCTCATACTATATGACTTTTCTATAACTGTTATAAATACTTAATGACACTTTCACAACGTCTCATTATGAGTGTTATTGACCCCTCACTCTCAGAAATGGCCGTCCCAACTTGGAATTTCTGATAATTTTCCCCCATATTTCATTAAATATGCAAACTTTTTTAAAAAATTAAAGACTAATGTTCTCATACTATATGACTTTCCTATAACTGTTATAAATACTTAATGACACTTTCACAACGTCTCATTATGAGTGTTATTGACCCCTCACTCTCAGAAATGGCCATCCCAACTTGGAATTTCTCATAATTTTCCCCCATATTTCATTAAATATGCAAACTATTTTTTTAAATTAAAGACTAATGTTCTCATACTATATGACTTTCCTATAACTGTTATAAATACTTAATGACACTTTCACAACGTCTCATTATGAGTGTCATTGACCCCTCACTCTCAGAAATGGCCGTCCCAACTTGGAATTTCTGATAATTTCCCCCCATATTTCATTAAATATGCAAATTATTTTTTAAATTAAAGACTAATGTTCTCATACTATATGACTTTCCTATAACTGTTATAAATACTTAATGACACTTTCACAACGTCTCATTATGAGTGTTATTGACCCCTCACTCTCAGAAATGGCCATCCCAACTTGGAATTTCTCATAATTTTCCCCCATATTTCATTAAATATGCAAACTATTTTTTAAAATTAAAGACTAATGTTCTCATACTATATGACTTTCCTATAACTGTTATAAATACTTAATGACACTTTCACAACGTCTCATTATGAGTGTTATTGACCCCTCACTCTCAGAAATGGCCGTCCCAACTTGGAATTTCTGACAGTTTTCCCCCATATTTCATTACATATGCAAACTATTTTTTTTTAAATTAAAGACCAATGTTCTCATACTATATGACTTTCCTATAACTGTTATAAATACTTAATGACACTTTCACAACGTCTCATTATGAGTGTTATTGACCCCTCACTCTCAGAAATGGCCGTCCCAACTTGGAATTTCTGATAATTTCCCCCCATATTTCATTAAATATGCAAATTATTTTTTTAAAATTAAAGACTAATGTTCTCATACTATATGACTTTTCTATAACTATTATAAATACTTAATGACACTTTCACAACGTCTCATTATGAGTGTTATTGTGGCAGAGTGTAATATATTGTATTTTATATGTTTTAATTGTAAATATTCATGTACTAATGTTTCATTTATTTGCAGGTATTATAATTGTAGCAGCCCAAAGTGTTAGTTTAGAGCTTGTACATTGCAAGCCTGTAATCATGTACCATGCTGTCCCTCTATTGTTCTACACTCTGACCTCCTAGCCACTTCAGCTTTCTATCCTTTGTTCTCTATTGTTAGGTAAGCTTATTTCTCACTTTTCATGCTCTTAGAATCTATAAAGGTAACCTGCACTATTAACTCAGTGCACTACATTCCTACACTTTGTATGAATAGCACGACCTTTTGACGGAAGACACTTTGACTGTGACAGACTGTCTACTTTCTTCGTCTTCAAACTATTGAATACAGGTTAGTTAAATAATTAGTATTTCACATAAATATTATTATCATTAAGGCAATATTCTTTATCTATTATATTAATAGGGAATAGGGCTAGGCTACTGTGTGTGTGGTTTGTATGAATGTATCTTATTGCAGTTTATGCATTGCTAAATGTTAAGGTTATTATCAATTATCTATAATGTGGCACATGTAACTATTGTATCAGTTATATTTCATTTTATACACATCAAGCAATTATGATGTGAAGGTTTTAACTTAAGTATTACACAAAGGTGTAATGTTACATATTTTATTATATTTGTATATATCATAAATGCACAGGTATGTGCAGCTATATCTATAGTATGGCATAAATGCTAAACTATGTGCATAACTATATGATAGTGTAACTTCTATCATATGAGTAATCATAGGTTTTCATATATTATTTATTATCTACAGGCTATTAATATACAAGGTAATTACTGTTCTATGATTAGTCTTTACCAGTATTTTATTCCTTTTTGTATTTATTACACGTATGCATTTCTATAAGTAGAAATGTGGTTATCATTACCCAATCATTTTAGTTTACCTTTCTTGTATATACTATTGAAATAGTACATGTAATTATGTGCTATGGCATGTTATACTAAATACTCTTTCTGCAGTATTGTATTATGGCATTCTTGTATATATTTTACTGATATTGTATATCAGTTGGTTTATATCATCCAAGGTATGTTTATATATCAATCATATGTATTGTGACAATACTTATGTAACTGGTAATCTTATTTTACTATTAATAATTATAGGCATTTGGTAGGTTAAACTTAATTAGTCAATTATGGTTAGTTTATTATAATTCTAGGACTGCAATGATGGCCTAGACTGGTACTCCGTCACCTACCTTAGGCTCACCTGAGTACCATATACTTGGTAGGTAATGGTTATATTAATAATTATATTTACTTATCCATGTATAATATTTATGTATTACTTCCATTATCATCATGTGTAATTATCATGTTGATGTATGTAAAGTAATGTAATATATTTATATCATATCATGCATAGTATTGCATATTATGTTTTAATGCATATGTTTTTGTTTTGAATGAAATATCTTTATTCTAAAGTATAACATATTCTGTAAACATGCATTGGTATATTTCATGAATATGCATTTACATAATGTAAGCAATTGTGATGTGTGTATTATACCAAATCTATGTAATCCTGCAATGATGGTTTATTAATCACGTGTTTTATTATTATTCAAATGAACTTATTATTTTATGTATTGTTGCAGGGTGAAAGAAAAACACCTTTATGTTTACATGTCCTCATACATGTCTTGGGAATAAAGTCACCGAACCACGCCCAGCAGACTTGGTTATTCTTTAACCCTACACCTGCTACAAAATGGAGCCCCCAGTGAGGAGTGACTGATCGAACAGAGGAGTGACACCAGACGGCCATCATCATCTAAGACGTCAACAACTCTCGAGAGAAAGGATATCAAGGACATGTTCAAGGTCAAGGTCAAGGCCGAGGAACTCTTACGGAACAAGGGAAAGGTTGGACTTGTCAAGTGTTGCGAGACAAGCAATGTCATCATACAAGCCAACAGCCAAGTTGTCATCAAGGGACAAGTCATCCAGCCAATCAACTTTCCAAGAGCATGTGCCTATCTACAGCCAACAAGTGATGCCACGATACACAAGGATTTGGATATTGCCCCTACCATCATGGAGTTTGATTGGGAAAATCCAGGATTAGTGGACGTCCATCTCTCAAATGTTACAACACAGACCATTGTGGTAAAGCCCAAGGCACTTGTATGTGAATTACAACCTATCCTATTCCAAGGAATGTGTTCACAGCCCACTGAAGATGAAAAGAACCTCTTGGAACAAGTTGACATCCACCAGGATCATCTTACTCAGGAGGAACTCGAACTTGGAGTCAAGGTCATACTCAAGTTCAAGGACATCTTTTCAAAAGGTGATGAGGACTTAGGCCACAGCAGCGCAGTGAAGCACAGGATAGATCTCACCAATGATATACCCTTTAAGCAACGTCATCGTCGAATACCTCCGTCCATGCTTGATGAAGTACATAGCCATCTTCGACAACTATTGTCAGCTGGGATCATTCGTCCATCACATAGTCCCTGGTCATCAAACGTTGTCCTTGTACGCAAGAGAGATGGGAAATTGCGCATGTGCGTGGATTATCGCCAGATGAACAACCAGACGTTAAAGGACAACTATGCGCTTCCCAGGATTGACGAACTACTGGATTATCTCGGCGGGATGAAATATTTCTCGGTGTTAGACATGAAGTCAGGCTATCACCAGGTAGAACTCCTAGAGGAACATAAAGAACGAACAGCCTTTACAGTTGGACCGCTAGGATTCTGGGAATTTAACCGCATGCCATTCGGATTGTGTAATGCTCCCGCAACGTATCAACGCCTCATGGAACAGTGTCTTGCTGGTTTGCATCTGAAAGTATGTCTCATCTACTTGGACGATGTCATCATTTTCTCAAGGACATATGAGGAACATCTGGAAAGACTTGAGCTCGTTCTCCAACGCCTCAGGGAATCTGGACTCAAGTTAGCTCCAAAAAAGTGCAAGTTCTTCAAGAACAAAGTTCGATATGTTGGACACATAGTTTCAGAAGATGGAATCGAGGCAGACCCAGACAAAGTGGAACAGATTTCTGACTGGCCTACTCCCAAAACACCGGAAGAAGTTAGGAAATTCTTAGGCTTCGCAGGCTACTATCGGAAGTTCGTCAAGGATTTTTCAAAGATAGCTCGACCTCTCAGTGACCTTATGCCCAAGAGCAACAAGAGATCTAAAATCAAGCGTAAAGTAGAGTGGATATGGGGACCTGCACAGGAATCTGCATTCCTGAAAATCAAGGAACACCTAACTTCACCTCCTGTACTAGGATATGTTGATTACTCCCAGCCTTTTGAGCTCCACACGGATGCAAGTACACATGGATTAGGCGCTGTACTCTATCAGTACCAGGAAGGACAACCTCAGGTGGTTATAGCCTACGCCAGTCGAGGACTCAGCAAGTCTGAAAAGAATTATTCTGCGCACAAATTGGAATTCTTATGTTTGAAATGGGCAGTAACAGAAAAATTCCATGATTACCTCTATGGACATCAATTCAATGTGTTAACGGATAACAACCCTCTCACCTATGTACTCACCACTGCCAAACTGGATGCAACGGGACACAGATGGCTAGCCGCCCTATCAGCATATGATTTCACCATATCATACAGGCCTGGAAAGTCAAACACAGATGCCGACACACTATCAAGACTGCCAGAGACAAGGGAGGAATCACCAAGTTATCTGTCATCAGAGTCAATCACAGCCATCTGTAACATGGTGTCAGTCCCAAGCCTATTGGAAACAGTCTCAACAACAACAGACATGGTTGAGGATGAGGAACTTGACATCACTGAGGACAAGTGTGAAATCAATGCCCGTGATTGGAGGAAAGCCCAGGCTAAAGACCCAGCATTGGATTCCATCATATCACATCTCAGGAATGGAACTAGACCACACCTCTTGAATTACAGTTCTGATCCAGAGATGACAGGCCTAGTGAAGAACTTCTCATCGCTGAAGTTGCAAAGAGGAGTCCTTTACAGATTGACCACAGTGGATGGGGAGAGGACAGAGCAACTCGTGCTGCCAACGAGATGTCGCCACTCTGTTCTAAGATGTCTCCACGATCATGTAGGCCATCCAGGACGTGACAGGACTCACTCTTTGATTCGAGACAGATTCTTCTGGCCAGGGATGTCACGAGATATAGAAGCCCATGTCAAGAACTGTGAAAGATGTATCAAGAGAAAGACCTCAACAGAGACAAGAGCACCACTAGTCAGTATCAAGACCACTCAACCACTGGAATTGGTATGCATGGACTTTCTCACTCTAGAACCTTCAAAGGGAGGACAACAGCATATTCTCGTAGTAACTGATCACTTTACTCGATATGCCCAAGCTTACCCTACGAAGAATATGACGGCAAAGACCACAGCTGATGTGTTTTTCAAGAATTTTGTTGTTCATTATGGACTCCCAAAGAGAATACACTCAGACCAAGGTGCAAATTTCGAAGGAAATCTCATGAAGGAAATCTGTAACATCACAGGGATGACAAAGTCGAGGACCACTCCTTATCATCCCATGGGAAATGGAATCACTGAGAGATTCAACCGCACACTGCTAAACATGCTTGGAACACTGGAATCAAATGAGAAGAAGGATTGGAAGGCACATGTCGGTCCACTTGTACATGCGTACAACTCTACTAAACATGAAACTACAGGATTTTCACCCTTCTATCTCATGTATGGCAGACACCCAAGACTTCCAGTGGACTTAGCATTTGGACTGGACATAGAACTATCGAGAACTATCCTAGAATACACCAAGTCTCTGAAGGAACGCCTCAAACATGCTTATGATCTTGCAACAGAAACAGCCAGGAAAAATCAAGCAAGACAGAAGCAAACCTATGACCACAAAGCAAGAGCTGCCACACTGGAACCTGGGGACAGAGTACTTGTCAAGATTGTCGCCTTCGACGGGAAGCACAAGATTGCCAACAAGTGGGAAGATGACATCTACACTGTGCTAAGACAACCTAACCCAGCGATTCCAGTGTATTGTGTGAGAAAAGAATCAGGAGAAGGGAAAGTCAGGACAGTACATAGGAACTTACTCCTTCCTATTGGATTTCTTCCTGCTCCCGAACCTCCAGTACCCAAACCACGTTCCAGGAAATCTAGAACTTTAGCACCACCAACTCCAATGGATTTGACAGATGATGCTGAGAGCCAGGAACCAGAAGATGAGGACAGATGGATTCCTGTCATGGACCCAGGACCTCCAGTTTCAGATGCTGATACATCTGATAGGCCAGCTGGAGAAGAAGAGGCTGAAGTTGTGACTGATGCTGACCTGGAGGAAGTGATAGAAGCTGCCGGAGATGAGGATGGTCAAACAGATGATGATGCTGTTCCTGCTCAAGAGCCTGAGCAGGATGAAGACATCAATGTAGACGAGGAGGAGGAGGGTGCTGTTGGAGGGCAGGACTTGCCAGTTCCATCACCTGCAAGGATGGAGGACAGACAAGGAGCCGTGCCATTGCCAAGGAGATCAGCACGAGAGAGGACCAGACCTAAGTGGCAGACAACAGGAGACTATGCCATGGCAGCTCATGGGAAACCGGATTGGAAGATGCGGGCTGAGTACCTCAGCTCATTACTTTCATCTGGAGTTGTTGCGGGCATCAGCAACAAGGCCACAGAAGCACTTGTGGATCTCGTCACCGGCAAGAACACATGACGAGGACGTCATTTTGTCGGAGGGGGGAAGTGTGTGGCAGAGTGTAATATATTGTATTTTATATGTTTTAATTGTAAATATTCATGTACTAATGTTTCATTTATTTGCAGGTATTATAATTGTAGCAGCCCAAAGTGTTAGTTTAGAGCTTGTACATTGCAAGCCTGTAATCATGTACCATGCTGTCCCTCTATTGTTCTACACTCTGACCTCCTAGCCACTTCAGCTTTCTATCCTTTGTTCTCTATTGTTAGGTAAGCTTATTTCTCACTTTTCATGCTCTTAGAATCTATAAAGGTAACCTGCACTATTAACTCAGTGCACTACATTCCTACACTTTGTATGAATAGCACGACCTTTTGACGGAAGACACTTTGACTGTGACAGACTGTCTACTTTCTTCGTCTTCAAACTATTGAATACAGGTTAGTTAAATAATTAGTATTTCACATAAATATTATTATCATTAAGGCAATATTCTTTATCTATTATATTAATAGGGAATAGGGCTAGGCTACTGTGTGTGTGGTTTGTATGAATGTATCTTATTGCAGTTTATGCATTGCTAAATGTTAAGGTTATTATCAATTATCTATAATGTGGCACATGTAACTATTGTATCAGTTATATTTCATTTTATACACATCAAGCAATTATGATGTGAAGGTTTTAACTTAAGTATTACACAAAGGTGTTATGTTACATATTTTATTATATTTGTATATATCATAAATGCACAGGTATGTGCAGCTATATCTATAGTATGGCATAAATGCTAAACTATGTGCATAACTATATGATAGTGTAACTTCTATCATATGAGTAATCATAGGTTTTCATATATTATTTATTATCTACAGGCTATTAATATACAAGGTAATTACTGTTCTATGATTAGTCTTTACCAGTATTTTATTCCTTTTTGTATTTATTACACGTATGCATTTCTATAAGTAGAAATGTGGTTATCATTACCCAATCATTTTAGTTTACCTTTCTTGTATATACTATTGAAATAGTACATGTAATTATGTGCTATGGCATGTTATACTAAATACTCTTTCTGCAGTATTGTATTATGGCATTCTTGTATATATTTTACTGATATTGTATATCAGTTGGTTTATATCATCCAAGGTATGTTTATATATCAATCATATGTATTGTGACAATACTTATGTAACTGGTAATCTTATTTTACTATTAATAATTATAGGCATTTGGTAGGTTAAACTTAATTAGTCAATTATGGTTAGTTTATTATAATTCTAGGACTGCAATGATGGCCTAGACTGGTACTCCGTCACCTACCTTAGGCTCACCTGAGTACCATATACTTGGTAGGTAATGGTTATATTAATAATTATATTTACTTATCCATGTATAATATTTATGTATTACTTCCATTATCATCATGTGTAATTATCATGTTGATGTATGTAAAGTAATGTAATATATTTATATCATATCATGCATAGTATTGCATATTATGTTTTAATGCATATGTTTTTGTTTTGAATGAAATATCTTTATTCTAAAGTATAACATATTCTGTAAACATGCATTGGTATATTTCATGAATATGCATTTACATAATGTAAGCAATTGTGATGTGTGTATTATACCAAATCTATGTAATCCTGCAATGATGGTTTATTAATCACGTGTTTTATTATTATTCAAATGAACTTATTATTTTATGTATTGTTGCAGGGTGAAAGAAAAACACCTTTATGTTTACATGTCCTCATACATGTCTTGGGAATAAAGTCACCGAACCACGCCCAGCAGACTTGGTTATTCTTTAACCCTACACCTGCTACATTATTGACCCCTCACTCTCAGAAATGGCCGTCCCAACTTGGAATTTCTGACAGTTTTCCCCCATATTTCATTACATATGCAAACTATTTTTTAAAAATTAAAGACCAATGTTCTCATACTATATGACTTTCCTATAACTGTTATAAATACTTAATGACACTTTCACAACGTCTCATTATGAGTGTTATTGACCCCTCACTCTCAGAAATGGCCGTCCCAACTTGGAATTTCTGACAGTTTTCCCCCATATTTCATTACATATGCAAACTATTTTTTTTAAATTAAAGACTACGGTAATGTTCTCATACTATATGACTTTTCTATAACTGTTATAAATACTTAATGACACTTTCACAACGTCTCATTATGAGTGTTATTGACCCCTCACTCTCAGAAATGGCCGTCCCAACTTGGAATTTCTGATAATTTTCCCCCATATTTCATTAAATATGCAAACTATTTTTAAAAATTAAAGACTAATGTTCTCATACTATATGACTTTCCTATAACTGTTATAAATACTTAATGACACTTTCACAACGTCTCATTATGAGTGTTATTGACCCCTCACTCTCAGAAATGGCCATCCCAACTTGGAATTTCTCATAATTTTCCCCCATATTTCATTAAATATGCAAACTATTTTTTTAAATTAAAGACTAATGTTCTCATACTATATGACTTTCCTATAACTGTTATAAATACTTAATGACACTTTCACAACGTCTCATTATTAGTGTTATTGACCCCTCACTCTCAGAAATGGCCGTCCCAACTTGGAATTTCTGATAATTTACCCCCATATTTCATTAAATATGCAAATTATTTTTTTAAATTTAAGACTAATGTTCTCATACTATATGACTTTCCTATAACTGTTATAAATACTTAATGACACTTTCACAACGTCTCATTATGAGTGTTATTGATCCCTCACTCTCAGAAATGGCCGTCCCAACTTTGAATTTCTGACAGTTTTCCCCCATATTTCATTACATATGCAAACTATTTTTTTTTAAATTAAAGACCAATGTTCTCATACTATATGACTTTCCTATAACTGTTATAAATACTTAATGACACTTTCACAACGTCTCATTATGAGTGTTATTGACCCCTCACTCTCAGAAATGGCCGTCCCAACTTTGAATTTCTGACAGTTTTCCCCCATATTTCATTACATATGCAAACTATTTTTAAAAAAATTAAAGACTTATGTTCTCATACTATATGACTTTCCTATAACTGTTATAAATACTTAATGACACTTTCACAACATTTCATTATGAGTGTTATTGACCCCTCACTCTCAGAAATGGCCATCCCAACTTGGAATTTCTCATAATTTTCCCCCATATTTCATTAAATATGCAAACTATTTTTTTAAATTAAAGACTAATGTTCTCATACTATATGACTTTCCTATAACTGTTATAAATACTTAATGACACTTTCACAACGTCTCTTTATGAGTGTTATTGACCCCTCACTCTCAGAAATGGCCGTCCCAACTTGGAATTTCTGATAATTTCCCCCCATATTTCATTAAATATGCAAATTATTTTTTTAAATTAAAGACTAATGTTCTCATACTATATGACTTTCCTATAACTGTTATAAATACTTAATGACACTTTCACAACGTCTCATTATGAGTGTTATTGACCCCTCACTCTCAGAAATGGCCGTCCCAACTTGGAATTTCTGACAGTTTTCCCCCATATTTCATTACATATGCAAACTATTTTTTTTAATTAAAGACTAATAAAAATATTCAATCAATCAAGTAACTAGATAAGATTAAACAAACAAGGTAACGTTGCAGCATTTTGACAATATACACTCTATATGTTGTTTTACCCTCACACCAGTGAGCGTGGCCTAATTGGTGTCCATTCATAACTGATTACTTGGGCTTATGAAGGACTCAGTGTCACACATCTTCAGGATTTTAACCTTCCCCCCCCCCCCCCCTTTCCCGGCTTAACCTAACCTAGGTAATTTTCATATTCAAAATTTCAAAATTTCAAAATTGCCTCCACCTTTCGGCCGTGGCTTCAAAATTATCCATTTTCTCGAACTTTCGGAACTTTATTAAAGGTCCTTGTGACTCGAGTGGGAGAACAGCTCCGCTGAAAACCGCTCGTTAAATCCCCGTAATCATCATCATCATCTTCAGGATGGTCAGTTCTCTTTGACATCAGGCTGTCACATTTACATATTCAGTGTTCGGTGCAGGTTGTTGGATTATACATGCATTGTTGTAAAGGACTCACAAGGATTTTCGTTCGTCAATAACAGGTAAGTCAAATTGAATCGTGATATATCCAAAGTAACTAACAATAACGTTTTCAAGAGTAACAAAAAATGCCTAAAATGAATAACTTTGAGTTTGAAACATTCAATCAATTCATCATAAATATAACGACTGTGAAATATTTAAATAGCGATGGCATTTAAATTTTGATAAAGTTGTTTGCAAACTGTATTTATTTCTCCCATTAATTTGTGTTTAAATCATTGTTTTGATCAACGTATGATATATTCATCGACTCCCCGAGGAGGACAGATGAATCCTAGTCAATAAGTCCAGTAAATAAACATCAAAGTGAATTTTCATTGTAGGTTCTTAAAGTTTATACCTAAATGATCTATAAATACACGTTATTACCAAACTTCATATTTAAATAAAAATATTACTTGCATATTTCATTACACCCCGTCCCATCTTAAGATGGGACATCCCAACTTGGAATCCCAAGTTGGGACGCGTCCCATCTTAAGATGGGACGGATCCGCAGTTGGGATGATACATAAACACCGGGTATGGGTTATGAGCGAGACCTTGTGGATATGCAGGCTGTTGAGACTCACCGACGATACTCGCTGTACTCTCGGGGCAGGTGTTCGGTGTGTTTGAGTGTGCACTATCGTCACCTGTAATCGTGAGGGTGGTCGTTGAAGATGCCTTTTTCTTCCGTTTCTTGCTGGTTTGTTCGGTGTCCGGTGATATAAACTTCTTTCCCATACTTGTGTTGGTATACAAGTGGATTAGTTTTGTTTTAAGACACTATTTTAGGTGAATATATGTGAAAATTATTCGGAGCAAAAATCCACGTCCATTCAATTTCGCGCATGCGCAACAACACTTTAGTGGGAATATACGGTGGCCCATAGGGGACATAAAGTATTTTTTATAGTTTATTGTATTTCTCTCATCGAAACCACGGGAAACTGTACTGAAAATACGGAAAACCTAGAAGAAAACACGATAAACTCAAATTGAAACACGAAATACTCCAAATGAAACACAAAATACTTAAAATGAAACTAGAAAAACTCAAAATGAAACACGAAATACTAAAAATGAAAAGTAAAAAACTGGTTCATGAAATTCTAAGAAACTACCCTTCTCTGCCCAAAGGGACATCATAATACATTTTAAAAGACATCTTTACAAATGTAATTTTTTCGAAATTGCAAATGACAAAAAACTAGCTGAGGTGAAAACCCTTCTCACCGCGGTGCAAACCCTTCTCACCGCGGTGTAAACCCTTTCCACCGCGGTGTAAACCCTTTCCAGGGCGGTGTAAACTATTCTCACCGCGGTGCAAACCCTTTCCACCGCGGTGTAAACCATTCTCACCGCGGTGCAAACCCTTTCCACCGCGGTGTAAACCCTTCTCACCGCGGTGCAAACCCTTCTCACCGCGGTGCAAACCCTTTCCACCGCGGTGTAAACCCTTTCCACCGGGGTGTAAACCCTTTCCACCGCGGTGTAAACTATTCTCACCGCGGTGAAAACCCTTTCCACCGCGGTGAGAACCCTTTCCACCGCGGTGTAAACCCTTCTCACCGCGGTGCAAAAACTTTTAATTCGAAAATATCATCTTCCTATGTCAACTGGTTCCGGAGAAGAAAGTCGTTTAAAGGTTCTCTTAATAATGCCTGCCACGCCCATATTTGATGGGTGGTTAAGTTCAAATGAACAAACTTTGATCCCCTATGTGCAAGGTACCTTCCCACAAAACTTCAGCTTTGGGGATGTTGCGGTACAGGAGTAAGAGTCGGATGTATGAAAAGTTTACGGTCAGACGACTGAGGGACGGACGCGGCCGCACAACGGGCCATGCCATAAGCCCATCTGGCCTTCCAGCCCTGATGAGCTAAAAATCCATGTCACTTACAAGAGAGATCTGCAAATATTATCGATAATCGACAACGTTAACACGTTGTATTTATCCCCGTACACATAGATCCTTCATAGACATACTTTAGATATATCAGACCTTTGTTTTTACCATTGTTTCAACAAAAACATATTAATGATTCATTTCCATTGGCGGCATAGTTCTTTGTCTCTAGTAAATAATTATTTCGCTTAGAAAAAGTTCTTCTAACGCCCTTAAAATAACATGAGTACCATTAGTGTGATGATAATAAGATGTGTGCCTTCAGTGTACGTAGGCTACACTCGGTTAAGTAATTTGAGGTTAAGAAATATTTTCTAAACCACTTAAATGACTCCATTCTGCTAACATTAATGAAACTGTAAGTTTACTCGTTCAAATAATATGTACACTATATGTATGACGAGGCACCAATTGTGTTTCAAGATACTTTAGTTGGTGTAAATACGTGCTGAATGCGATATATGCTGATTTCAGTTCAAATGATTCACTTATCTTGCAATTCAGCCCCTATCGCCCAGTATATATGATTACTAGTTTCAAATGAAAGTCGGCAACACCCGAAACCGAATTTTCACGTCTCATTTACATGCACAGACGACCCAGTAATCATTCTCAACCAAAATTTGTCCTATCGTCTGTTGTAAACAAGTTTCCAAAATGACATGTGACTGAATGACGGACGTCAATCTCAGTGCATTGTCACTACTTTTACCGTTACATAATTACATTGTTACGCTAATGAATCGATAAACTTTTAAATTTTAATTTTCAGCAACAACACTACATGTACTTCAGGATGCAAATTGCTCGACAAGGGTAATTTTTCTGATAAATTTCAGCATAAATAAAACAGCCATTTCTTTAAACTGTTTTACATATCAATAGGCATCCTTTGCTTCATATATGTGTAGACCACATTTGAGTAAGACATATTAAAAGAGTTTCAAGTTCTGGAGTATTTCCTCCTTCTTTAAATGAAGATAAGAACATTTCTGGAGCTCTCCACTGCCATCATAGCCATACCATATTTCATTGAGATAATTTGTTACTTATTATCATCCCAGCCAAACGAAGCTTGGGAATATAGAAATGAGCTCCGTCCGCCCGTCCGTTCGTTTTTCCGTTTGTTCGTATGTCTGTATCGTCCCGTCCATGATGTTTTGCCCTGTTTCCAAGGATTTACAATTTTAATTTGCAAATTTTAGGCCAACTCGATCTGCTTGTTTTATTATAGTTACTTTTCGGAATCAAAGTCAGAGAGTGGGAGAGAACACTCCTTCCTTAATAATTCTTCAAACTTCGTGGTGGTAGATAATATGATTTAGTTTCCAGGATGTTGAGAATGTGACATTTAAAAAAAACGTTGTTGTTATTGATGATGATGTTCATTTTATCATTAGCAATATTTTCCATATAGTTAATGAAACAAGCAAACGTGTAGAGTAGTTTAATGCCGTTATCAACTTTTGATGATGTTGATGACAACATTTTACATATATGTTCGCCTATAGGAGCCAAATATTTATATTCTCGCGACAATCTGTAGTTTTCGAGTGTGGCTTTCCCGAGCAGACAACCTTTCTAAGTAGCCAAACTTTTGATAAGGCCCAACTCAATGCTTTAACTCTATGTTCATACTTATAGAAGCCATGTCATTCTTAAGGAAATCGAGATACACGTACAATGAACCTAATATATGGACACTATATTCCGAGATTATATAGACGGTTGAAGTACACTCAACAGTTGCATTATTATGAGCATTTATGTAGAGTTTACACCTTGAAAGTCAATATGTTGGTTTCTTGTGCAAGCTATACTATGTAGATGAATTGTAATCTCAACAAGGTGACGTACATACTATATATATCTACTGAACAGCAAAATAAACACTAGTCCACTGAAACAATTTCGTAATTACTGATAACGCTGTATTGAGCAAATGTATAACATCAGAGCATTCAAATTGTGTTGACATGATGTTAATAACGTGATGGACAGCATGCAGATATAACGATAAGTCAACACTTGTGTAGAACTTCTGCATAGCATTATCTTGTGCCATAGTCATTCTTTGGGAAAATAGCCACATTTCTTTTCAGATGATAAGAGGCCCATTGTGCTTTTAAATGCAATTGGAACTTGTGCAAACACTCCCATGAAGTTGTTTGATGCAAAACCCCTGTCTTTGCTGATGTTGATTTGACATGATTGCGTCATTTTGTTTAATAAAACTTCAAGGTATTGCATTCCATATTTCACGTTTATTTTGCAAAGCATTGACTTCTTAAACAAGAGTTGGTCCTTTTCACAGAGCAAGTATCGGATAACAGGCAGATCATGTTACTATGACAACATGTGACGTGCATTTTTGCGAACTGATACCATTTGACTTTGCAATGGTAACCATCTATACTCTACATAGCTACACATGTTATCTGACATTTACTAATAATATGACAATTATAGGCTGATATGCAAACAGAAACTATACTAATTTAAACTCGCGTTTATTTTGCTGTCCAGTTCAGTTCATGTCAGAAGATATGTATTATGAAATTTGAATATTTATTTCACATACTTATAAAGTTGCGTTATAGTGTGTCATGGTATTAATACAGGTCAATAGAGGTATTTTGATGATGTGGTGATTTAACCATCAGAGCTAAAGTACTCACATAACTTAAAATAAAATGGTTTCCGGCGTTTAGTTCTTCTTTACTTGATTACGATATGTGAATCCACTAAATTCTGAAAATATACCTTTTGGTTGAATAATCTTATATCCAAAATACTTATTTACAGATAAAATGTAAAAATAATGCATATGGACAAAACATTAACAAATATGCTTTAATCGGCCATTGGACATTTTTAGGAATATTTATTTGGCCTTCATGCGTGCCGAAAGACCGGATATTCTGATTGAAATACAAATAATTTCACTTGACTTGCAAATTCATTCTCTAACGCCAAATGTATGCTAATTAAATAAAGACGAACAACGGCAGTTTGAATGTGCAGAGGCCGAATTTATATGTCTCATATATGTGCACAGTAGTTATATGACCTATTACACATTACCAACCCACATCTAACTGTTTGTCTATTAAAGGTAAGTTTCCAAACTTACATTTAACCAATCAACCCGCATCTTTGTCCAGTTTTCTATCATAAATCGCGACTTTCACCTTCATAATATTACTTTACTAAATGAACTAGCCTTAAATTGATAATGTTCATCAGCAATCAATCCGTACTTTTCGATAAAATAACTCCATTTATTGCTTTTGACCTAATGTGACTCCAACAACATTCTCAATGGGTTTTAAAAGGGACACTCGGTGGTATTGTAGTATTTCATCAAGAAGTATTGACTGTTATTGAAAATAAACTATTAAAAAAAACGCCAATCACAAAATGATATTAATAAAGAGAATTATTTTGTTATAATGATTGACAGTCAATGTCCGCAATTATTATTGTGATGAACGTCACACCAAAAATATGATCAAATCCTTTTTCACGACAAAAATAACTGTCGAATCATGATGATACGGGAAAATTACCAACGCTCGGATAACCCAAAGTACATGGGAATTGAAACACGTTTGACAGAAAAGTTAGCAAAGAATAGAAGCTGTTCGTCCTGTATATTTGTTCCTTAATTTTCCTATTCAATGTGTTATTTAGAATAATTATTTTCCTAAAAAGAGCTTTCGGTTATTGAATTATATTTCTAAAACAATGCACTGCATACGATCCACTTTCTGGTTGTTCCGTATTAATCAATTTGCAAATTGAAGTATTGAAGACAAGCACTACCGCCAGAGTTTACACGTCTCATATTTATCAAGTACATATACTTTTCACTTTCGGAGTGAGTGATACCATATTGATGATATTGTGTCGACATGCCCTTTCAAAAGGGAAGGAATCAAAGAGCAATGTAATGCATAAATAGGCAGTTTTGCTTGAATGCGTGTAAAATAAATGATAAAAATATAGGGTCTAATTTACCATCCATAAAACATATTGTGCAAGCCCGAATTGCCTTGTTTCGACTTAATATCATAATCTATTAGTCAACGACTGCGTTTGTATGTCACTCGGAATAATGTTAATGAATATCATTTATAACATGCAAAATGGAATATTTGTGCTAAATGATTGAGCGGTACAGTCTGAGTTGAGGTTTGTTAGTTCATGTTGATCAAGATCTAACTACATACTATATGCTATATACTTCGATATTTCAACACATCAAAATAGCATATTCAGATAGATCGTTAATTATTGTAAAATCTTTTCAAAATAGGTAAAGAAGTGGCGAAGTAGTGAAGACTCGAAATGGCTTGAACATCTAAATTTATTTAAAACTATTCTGTATATTCGGATGTTCAAAGGTTGCTTTAAAAAGCAAATGCAGAAAATATCTTGGTTTTGCCACATAAACCAAAAAGCATATTCATAGAGATAATATTACTGAAATTTAGAGCCAAACATTGAAAACCTTTTTTCTGCTAATCTTAATCGAAAACTATAAGTATAAGTAAAATGTTATTATTCTACTAGTATAATACTGTTATCCACTGCTGAATTATATTTACATATTGCTAAGTTCTAAATTAACAATATCCAACCCTTGCTACAATATTGGGGTTACTTCTATTAACACATATCATTGATTAAAAACTGCGAACTCTGTGTATTGTCATGACTCATTAATGTGATGATAATAATATGTACGTATTCCGTGCATGGAGCTTACATGTAGCTTACATTCGGATATGTATTGAAAGTAACACAATCGTCTAATACTTGTTCATAAAATGTCCACGTAAAGGTACATCCATTGTGTTGTTATGGGTCACATTTGCAAAATGTTATAGATTGTGTCATTTTATCGAGAAGTACTGACTGTTGCCATTTTGATGACAGTCGACTCGGTATATCGATAATATAAAGGTAAAAGTCGTGATTTCTGATCGAAAACCGGACAATATGCCACGTCAGTTGGTCAAACGTAATTCTGGAAATTTATTTACAACAGACAAATAGACAACTTTGAGTTAATATTGTTTAATAGGTCTTATAACTACCGTGTTCGTAACGTGTACGTGGGACGTGAATATATAGTGTCGGTTTTACACATGTATAATGATGCTGCTCGATTTTAAAGGGGCAGTAGCACGTTTTTTCGCTCAAATAAGTCGATGAAATGTATTTGAAAAATAATGTCAACAATAGTAAAACATCCTTCTCTCTTCGGAAAATCAAGTTAAAAATGAGTGTACATGGTTCCGTAAAGGCCATGGGAATCGTTTTTGTCATTCAAAATAATAAAAATGTGTTCACAATAAAATGGCCGCCATGCAATTTTGGCTTTATACGCAAGACCGTTATTACCACTACGGATAATTGGTTTGTGTAATACGATGTTTTACCCTCTAAAGTAAATATAAATGACATAAATCATCATTATGAATGGGATATTTGAAAAAATAAAATTTGCAAAAAACGTGCTACGGCCCCTTTAATTGGAAACTAATAATTATTATATATTTGGCTAATGGGGATGGATATGCAAGTTGAGTGAAATTATTTGAACTGAAATCAACACATATCGTATGTTGGCACGTATTACAATGAAATAAAATTTAATGAAACACAATGGATGCATCTTTAATCATTAGATGAACAATAACTGCAGCACTAGCCAGGGGCGGATACAGGATTTTCGTTTCGGGGAAGGCTAACATAATATGTAATATACATAAGGAATACGAGGTTGAGAGTGATTGGAAGGCAAGTGTATGTTTATTCAATAAATAAACTTCATGTACATGAAATGAGTTAAACAGAAATAATTACATAGTATAAATAAAGTATACAATACTATGAAATGTAAGTATTGAATATAGCGAGAAACTAGTTGTACGATTACGTCAGCAAATGGTGATAAGCATGAGGAATGAAAGAAAGAAAGAGGAATGTTCAGAGAGGGACCCATCTTGTTGATATTACCACGAAGAAGACGAATGTATATATCGTTCCTCCAAGTTTCTTCTCACGCTTACCCATACTTCTTGCTTCACAACGACAATAGTTAAGTCGCAGTGTTGCCTACAGAGAACAAAAAGGTCCATAAAAATGTGTCTTCATCACCTTAGCATCAAGAATACCAATCAATAAATTACATTTGTTCTTGTATTTGGACAGCAAATCGCCTAATTTCATTTTTTAAATGTTAGACAGTCATTTTAATCAGAATTTAAGTTGTTTTTAGAACGATGAACTAATCTATTATCAAACAAGTTTTACTTGTAAAAATGAGGGCGCAAATTAATTAATCCATACAGGTGTACTAGTTTGGCTATGTATTTGTAATGAATTCCACAATATATGTTATGACAGTTCAAATCAAATCAGTTTATTCAGTATTTCGGCCATGTGGCCAGAGTACAATTGAATGTGACCACATAAACACGTCACGTGACAGAAATGTTCATTATCATGTTTTAAATGCAAATACATGTTTCATATAGATTGCAACGGATTTTATCAATTCAATTTGTGATGAGGTAACAAGGGCACAGATATTTCTATGATTTACATTACCCAAATACTTATTTCTGAGGTTTGCATATCGTTCACATACAAACAACACATGATATTCATCTTCAATTGTTCCTAGATTACAATTTGTACAAATAGCAAGGTTTTCATCAACACATTTGTTTTGACTAACAAGGTATACTTTAATACGTTTATGACAGTGTGAATACTGGTGATAAATGTCCAAATGTATATGAAAAGTGGGCATTTCGATTTATATTCTCTAAGGATGTAAAAGTACACAGCATAGTTTATACCAAGAAGGAGTTTACAGCTTTGAAGTTAGTAAATGACGATAATTGTGCATTTTTTAGAACATAGATCATATACAAAACAATTCTGCTCGACTGGAACTGTTTTTAAATATCTTTACAAATCTTGGTATAGTATTACAAAACGTTGGTATTCTCTGTGGTTTTCCTGCTCAATTCAAGTTTTGAACCAATTAAATATATCTTACTGAGCTAAATGCACATCTTTTAAAGTAGCCTTAAAGGTCAAGTATTATCATTTGTTTAGAATAGTTATGTGCATGCCATTAAAAAGTTTAACTGTAAGAACAATAAATAAAATCATTACATTTGAAAAAATGTTCTCCGCTCTCAAAAAATCTAAACTTTATCTTATACGAAAGAGGTACAGTGGCGAGACAAAGCGATAAAGCGATAAAGCGATAGACCGATAGACCAATGAAGCGATATACATGTAGCTGAGCGACAAAGCGATGTGGCATATCGCTTTGTCGTAATGCTATATCGCGAAAGAGCGATGTCTCCTCTCGGCCATCATAGATACACTCTTGAATTGCTCCTTTCTGCTCACATAAAGATAGATTTTCATTCACTAACGAGGCCACCAGCATAGTATAATAGAATACATTTTCATGAATTTTGAGGACATTGCAGTTGTTTTCTTCATGGCAAGGAAATTAATTTCGCTGAAGAGTAAACTGCATCAGGATTAAGTGAAAAAATGTCCATAAAATTGAATTTCAGTCCAATATTTAGGTAAAGTAGTTCGTGAAACATTGCATAATTGACAAATCATGATAACGGATTTTGTATATAACTTGGAATGAGATACTCCGTCCTATCAGTGAAATAAACCCTCTATCAAGATACAGTGGCGATAACCTTTATCACCACTCTACTGAATGACGATAAACTTTATCGCCAAATTTATCGTCACCGGGACAATGTTTTGACGTCATAGTGTCAACTTGCTAAGGCTGTAGGTTTACCGTTTAAATCACTTGTGTGTTTTCCGAACATGGATATAGCCGAAAATACAGATAGCACATGCTAATATAGATGCAAAGATCGGCTATGTCTATCACATCGAAGGAGGTAGAGGTAGATATTTCACGAGTGATGTAGCCACGAGTGAAACATATTAACTTTTCTACCTCACTCGATGGGATAATACGAAAGCCTACAAGGGCCAAACTCAGTGACAACATTTTTTTTAAAAAGTTGTAATTACAACTTTAAAAAGGTGTATATTCAAGTTTGAAAGTTGTAATGGTATTTGTCAAGAAAAGACAGATATACTCGATTTCTGACTCAATGCATGGGATAATACAAAGTGTGCAACGTCTTTCATATCTTTAGAGTCCAATGGTTCTACCTTCTTCTATCATTACGTTGTGGTTTGAACATCTAAATATATTGTATATTGCGATGTATTTCTTCTTTCAGTGGCATTTAGAAGTTGTTAAGATGATGGAGAGGGAGTTCAATGGATTTAATGTCTTCTTTATTGCAGGCGTGTGGCGTTTCAGTGTAGATTCCTCATTTGCTTGATAACGGTGTCAGAATATACACAGAACGTCGCACGCCTGCAATAAAGAAGTTGTATATCCATAGAACTCGTTCTCGGACAAGTATTGTTCATAGCCAAAACAACGTTTACATTTCTGTAAAATTGAAGTTTGGAATCTTTTGAAATAGTTTGCAACTACTTTTGATTATCAATACATGTACATATACATTCAGGGTTCAGATAATTGTATTGATTCGGGTGTATTTCCCTCATCCAAGTTTAAATTGAAGTTTCAAATAAAAAATGAAAAACATGTGTGAGTATTTCATCACCTTCAAGATTTTGGTTTGTGAGACAATTTACTCTCCATCTGCTTTATTAATGATATGAACAGTAAAATGTTATTATAGTAACGTTGTTTATGGGCTTGTTGTGAAAGAAAGTGTTCTCCGAACATGGAAAGTCGTAAATCTTCCCTGTCTCTCCTTTAAAGGGACAGTAGCACGTTTTTTTCGATGAAATAAGTCGATGAAATATATTTGAAAAATAATGTCACCAATAGAAAAAACATCCTTCTCTCATCAGGAAATCAAGTTGAAATAGAGTGTACATGGTTTCGTAAAGCCATGGGAATCGTTTTTGTCATTCCAAATAATAAAATGTGTTCACAATAAAATGGCCGCCAAGCAATGTTGGCTTTATATGTAACACCATTATTACCACTACGGATATCTGGTTTGTGTAGTGGAATGTTTTACTCTCTAAAGTAAGTATAAATGACATAAACTATCATTATAAATGGGAAATTTTAAAAAATAAATTTTGCAAAAAAAAACGTGCTACTGCCCCTTTAAGGTCGCTATATAAAAACTAATACAGCCAACATTCTGATTTTGCCACACATACCCATAACTTTATTCATAAAGAAGATTATTGACATCTGGAGCCAAGCTTTGATACCTATTCCCACTTATCTACTTTGAAAAGTATAAGCATGTCTCTTTACAACGAAATAAAACATGTGAAAAGCGGCCCATGGTTTAGAAGATATGAAGTACGAAATAAGGGTTCCGTTCCATAACAGCGAGCGCTTATAATCGCTTATTGATCGCTCAATGTAGTGCTCAAGTAGCGCTCAAGTAGCGCTCATTCTCTCTTGAACGACACAGTGCAAATTCCTCGATGTTTGCTCGCCTTGCTACGTAGCGCTACATTGATCAATCGTGTTCAAGAGAGGTTTAAAAGTAATCGCTAATTGAGCGATTACTTTGAAACCTATCTTTAACACGGCCAAGGTGTGGTACCGTTATAACTTGCCGACTTAGTTGATCAAACAACTGGCATATTTTTGTTGAAACAATGATTAATGACAATGATGAAACAATGATTATTTATCAAACTATCTTTGTTTTGATATCAATATGGATTTCTTTTTACAAGAATCAAATCTTTGTTTCCTTATTATTCTATTTTTGATTGCTATACAGGATGAAAGAGTTTCCACCGCGCGGTGAAAAGGGTTTCCACCGCGCGGTGGAAAGGGTTCTCACCGCGGTGGAAAGGGTTCTCACCGCGGTGGAAAGGGTTTTCACCGCGGTGAGAATAGTTTACACCGCGGTGGAAAGGGTTTGCACCGCGGTGGAAAGAGTTTGCACCGCGGTGAGAATAGTTTACACCGCGGTGGAAAGGGTTTGCACCGCGGTGGAAAGGGTTTTCACCGCGGTGAGAATAGTTTACACCGCGGTGGAAAGGGTTTGCACCGCGGTGGAAAGGGTTTGCACCGCGGTGGAAAGGGTTTACACCGCGGTGAGAAGGGTTTGCACCGCGGTGGAAAGGGTTTTCACCGCGGTGGAAAGGGTTCTCACCGCGGTGGAAAGGGTTTTCACCGCGGTGAGAAGGGTTTACAGCGCGGTGGAAAGGGTTTTCACCGCGGTGAGAAAGGTTTACACCGCGGTGGAAAGGGTTTGCACCGCGGTGGAAAGGGTTTTCACCGCGGTGGAAAGGGTTTTCACCGCGGTGAGAAGGGTTTACACCGCGGTGGAAAGGGTTTTCACCTCAGCTAGTTTTTTGTCATTTGCAAATTCGAGAAAATTACATTTGTAAAGAAGTCTTTTAAAATTTATTCTGATGTCCCTTTGGGCAGAGAAGGGTAGTTTCTTAGAATTTCATGAACCAGTTTTTTACTTTTCATTTTTAGTATTTCGTGTTTCATTTTGAGTTTTTCTAGTTTCATTTTGAGTATTTTGTGTTTCATTTGGAGTTTTTCGTGTTTCAATTTGAGTTTATCGTGTTTTCTTCTAGGTTTTCCGTATTTTCAGTACAGTTTTCTGTGGTTTCGATGAGAGAAATACAATAAACTATTAAAAATACTTTATGTCCCCTATGGGCCACCGTAGGAATAGGATCTTCCTCGCAACTTGTTGGTTAAGGGCAACTAATTAATTCCAACACTTCTGCTCCCTCTATAAAGGAATACTGGGTTCTCGAATAAACCACTGGAAAGCGAGAATTCAGTAGTATAACAGCGAGTCGGAAATCTCAATTAGCGATGTTTTCTTTGCGCCTATGGGGCTAGCCTCAACTAACTCTATTGTCATATGAGGCGTTAGAGTAATTTGAGACTGCTACACTGGTGTATCAGCCTCAGATGACTCTAGTACAAAAATGTCTCTAGAGTTATTTGAGCCTGGCCTCAGTTAACTCAAGAGTCATTTGAGCCTGGCCTCAGATAACTCTAGAGTCATTTGGGGCTAGAATTTTCCTCAGGCTCAGATGACTCTATCCAGGCTTAAATGACTCTACCTAAACCTCAATATTTTTCAGGCTTTACCAAATCAATGCTGGTAGAGTCATTTCGGGCTAGCCTCAACTCTAGCCTATGTCTTCACTTCAGTTTTAAACTGCCAAGAATTGGACGGCGATAGGTTTGAGTGATAATCCGTCCATCAGCCCGTGTGTCCGTACGTGCGTCTGTGCGTCCGTGTGTCTGTTCGAGTGTGATATGTGCGAGGGCATAATATATTGTTGGAGTACGACATAGAGAAACGGTATATTAATTTTTAGCTCATTTGGCCTGAAAGGCCCGGTGGGCTTTTGGCATGGCATGGCGTCCGGCGTCCGGCGTCCGGCGTCCGTCCGTTCGTCCGTCCGTCCTTCCGTCCGTAAACTTTTCGCTTTTTCGACTTCTTCTCCAGAACCAATGACTCCACAGAGCTGAAATTTTATGTGCAGACTCCTTGGCCAATGGGGATTCTAAATTGTAGATTTCGTGACCCCATGACCCCAAATGGGGTCACAGGGGTCACATCCTTAAAAACCTATTTTCATCTTCTTCTCAAGTTCCAAAAGGTCTAGAGAGCTGAATAGTTGTGTGCAGACTCTTTGGCCAATGGGGATTCTAAATTGTAGAATTCCTGACCCCGTGACCCCAAATGGGGTCATAGGGGTCGCATCCTTAAAAACCTATTATCATCTTCTTTTCCAGTTCCAAACGGTCTAGAGAGCTGAAAAGTTGTGTGCAGACTCCTTGGCCAATGGGGATTCTAAATTGTAGAATTCGTGATCCCGTGACCCCAAATGGGGTCATACGGGTCACATCCTTAAAAACCTATTTTCATCTTCTTCTCCAGTTCCAAAAGTTCTAGAGAGCTGAAAAGGTGTGTGCAGACTCCTTGGCCAATGGGGATTCTAAATTGTAGATTTCGTGACCCCTCGACCCCAAATGGGGTCATAGGGGTCACATCCTTAAAAACCTATTTTCATCTTCTTCTCTAGTTCCAAAAGGTCTAGAGAGCTGAAAAGTTGTGTGCAGAATCCTTGGCCAATGGGGATTCTAAATTGTAAATTTTGTGACCCCATGACCCCAAATGGGGTCACAGGGGTCACATCCTTAAAAACCTATTTTCATCTTCTTCTCCAGTTCGAAAAGGTCTAGAGAGCTGAAAAGTTGTGTGCAGACTCCTTGGCCAATGGGGACTCTAAATTGTAGATTCCGTGACAACATGACCCCAAATGGGGTCACAGGGGTCACATCCTTAAAAACCTATTTTCATCTTCTTCTCCAGTTCCAAAAGGTCTAGAGAGCTGAAAAGTTGTGTGCAGACTCCTTGGCCAATGGGGATTCTAAATTGTAGATTGTGTGACCCCAAATGGGTTCACAGTGGTCATGATCTAAGAATCTATCTTTTGCTTGTAAACAATAACTTAAATAAGTTAAATATTCATCTTTAGATAGTAAATCAATGAAATCCTGATGAGCTACATAGCCCATGGCTCTATTTTTTAAATGTCTAGCATAAGGTAATTTTGAAGTGTTGCGCTTTGCCTTCTTAAAGGCCGCTTTATGCTGTTTGCGCGAAACTCTAATTTCCTCAGTCCACCAGGGAACTGTAGGTTTAGAGATTTTTGGGGCGGAGAAGGGGATGGATTGTTTGGCAGCATTTATGATAGCATTAGTGAAGTTATTGGAAAAGGTTTCGGGGTCTTTATTTTCAAGGTCTGCTGGGTTGAGTTGGTTGCAAAGTGCATTGAATTTATCCCAGTCAGCCTTGTTGTAATGAAATTTAGGGTTTTGGGGGCAATTTTCAATGTTTGAGTTATTTGATGGAAGCAAGTTATTAAGGGTGATAAGAATGGGGAAATGATCACTTCCCCAGGAATCATCGTATACCTGCCACTCGGTATTGCTAGCGATGTCCGGGGTGGTGATTGTTAAATCGATAGCGGACATAGTGTCCCTGTAGCTATCGAACCTAGTTGGTATGTTAGTGTTATGGATTACCAAATTGTTAGTATGACCCAATCGGCAATTAGTTTGCCGTTGGAATTAACCTTATTGTTTACTCTCCAATTTGGGTGTGGCTATTGAAATCGCCCAAATACATGGAACGACCGGGGGCTGAATTTTGTAGGATATGAAGGTCCTCTAATTTGAAAGGTAGTTCAGGTTTATTATATATATTAAATATATTAACCCTATCGTTTTGGTGTTTAATGGTTATGGCATGCGCATCTAATGAATTTAATTTTAGGTTAAAAGTAGAGTGGTTTAAATGTTCCTTGATAAAAATAGCAAGGCCTCCAAAGGAGCGATCAGGATTGGCTTTGGGCCGGTCTAGCCTGTGCAGTTTATATCCTGGAATGTTAAATTTAGTCCTAGGGCCGAAATGGGGTTCCTGAATGGTAATTACGTGGGGTTTTAGTTGGTTGAGTTTAATTTTAGCTTTAAGCTCATGGCCATGTGCCGAAAGGCCATTAGCATTCCATTTGATAATTTGCATGAATGAAAAAAATAGGAATAAGAAGTAAGGAAAATTAAGAATTGTATTTATTTTGTGCTGCATGGTTGGTTTAGGGAAATGATGATATGGGGGTGTTGGATTTTAATTTAGATAAGTTTATTTAATAGGATGTTTAGGGTTTGGATTGAGGATGAGGGGGAGATTAAGTTTAGTTTTTGGGCCTTTTTAAGGATTTTAGTTGGGGTTACTTTGGGGTTGGTGAAGATGTAGATGATGATTTCCAGGATGGAGAGGTTGGAGAGGAGGAGAGTGAGGGCCTGGGTTTGGAGTTTTTGGAGGTGCGGAAGGAAGGTTTTAGGGGAGGGAGGAGGGGAGATGGGGTCTGGGAGGGTGTTGAATAGGTTATAATAGAGGGGTTGGGAGGAGGTTGTGGGGGGAGCGAGAGGGGGTTGAGTTGTTAATGGGGGAAGGTTTTCATGCATGTGAGCTTGTGGAGAGGAATGGTGAGTTGGGGATTGGGGTGGTGAGGATTGGGAGGGGTGGGAGGGTGGTGGGGGTTGGCGGTAGGGTTGGTGTGGAGGACGGGGTGGGGTTTGGCGGGTGGGTTGGTGTGGAGGACGGGGTAGGGGTTGACGGGTGGGTTGGTCAGGTGGAAGGTGGGCGTGGTGGCGGGTGGGGGGTTGGGTGGCGGGGGCAGGCGGTTGGTGTGAAGCGAGTGTAGCGGGTTTTTTTCGATGTGGGTTTGCTGCCAGTTTGTATTGACGGTACGTCAGGCAGGAGACTTGGGGAGATGTGTGTTCATGAGACTTACTTATGAGACAATAAAACATGCTCGTGATTTTAGACGTCAGTTAGAGCGTCGCTTAGCAAATGAGGTCACATTTTGATTGTTCAATGGTAGAGAATGTGTTCTACGACGGGAGGCATTAATATTTTCAAACTATAGTTTATACAAACAACATATATAATATCTCCACGTTTTTTTTTTTTATAGAAAAGCGAGTAATTATTTAAGGGCATCTCATATAAGAAATAGAAGACTCGTTGTTGTGCTTTATCGTAGAATAAAACATAGCAGATAGCATAAAACACTCAGGGCTGCGCCCTTCGTGTCGATAACAATGTGATAAGTGGAACGAGTTGCGGGGATATTTACAGTACCATGACAATTTTTTATAAACCTACGGCGTCTCTAATTATTCTGAAATGAGTATTCATCTCTAATGACTGGGGTTAGCATAACTACGTATAGAGCCGCCGTGGGCTTATTCAATTCGTCTTGTACTTCTAGACATAGACGATATTTGAACTATATTGACTTTATGTTTTATGCATGTCTTGTGTCATTTGGTACAAGAGGAATATCTATTGTATTAACAATCTTCATTGTTGATGTCTACCCGCAACCTGATCTTGTTCGCACATTTACACCAAATACTGTTACCAATAATAGATATAACGTTGATTGCCCGTTTGCCAAATCCACTCGTATCAATTTTTGTGAGTTCGTTTATACAGTTAGTACTTTTATATCGTATACCATTGTATGGGTATTATTTTGTTATTACTAATGAGTGGTGATATCCAACCCAATCCAGGCCCTATATTAGCAAATGACCTTACAATTGTACATCTATAAATGCACGTAGTATTTAATATAAAATGGACATAATAGAACATGAATATGGTGAGTTTGATGTAATTTATATCACTGAAACATGGCTAAATAGTACGATTATGAATAATGTTGTAACTTTGTCCAATTTTAACCCCCCTATCAGACTTGATCGCGACGGTCGCGGTGGAGGTGTTGCCATTTATGTAAAAAAAATCATCTCATTTTACAACCTATGAAAGATGTCGAGATAGCAGGGCTTGAAGCTTTATGGGTAACAGTTAAGACTAAACAACGTTCGTATCTCATCGGTACCATTAATCGTGCAGACTACAGTAATACCTATTGGGATCTAATCGAAAATTCTATCAGCAGTGCAGTTGATCTCTGGCCTCTTATTGTTACTGGAGATTTAAACTTAGATGCATTGACAAAGGGGAAAAGAAAGATCGAAAACCTCGAAATGCAGTTTGGAATTAAACAATTGATTGTTAAACCAACCAGAATCACTCCGCATAATGCTACTATAAGTAATCTCATATTTGTGTCAAGTCTAAAGTTTGTTACGGATTCAGGTGTATTAGATCCAAGTTATAGTGATCATTGTCCTTTTTTTGTTAGTATTAAAGGCGCTGTAGCACGTTTTTTTCAAAATTTATTTTTTCAAATTTCCCATTTATAAAGATAGTTTATGTCATTTAAATCAACTTTAGAGGGTAAAACATGTTATTACACAAACCAATTATCTGTAGTGGTAAAAACTATGTTGCGTATAAAGCAAAAATTGCATGGCGGCCATTTTATTGTGAACACAATTTTATTATTTTGTATTACAAAAAACGATTCCCATGGCTTTACCGAAACATGTACACTAATTTTAAACTTTATTTTACGAAGAGAGAATGATGTTTTACTATTGGTGAAATTATTTTTCAAATACATTTCATCAACTTTTTTTAGCGAAAAAACGTGCTACTGCCCCTTTAAAGACAACGCCAAACGAAATGACAGTTATAAGAGGAAAGTATATTAGTATGCTCGCGCTGATCACCAATCGATACTTGATAACCTTGTACATTATGATCGGTCTGAACTTACAAACATTTTATGATGTAAACAGTAAATGCGTTCGATTTTTTTTAAATTATTACAAATATTTGTAACCGGTTTATTCCTAACCGAATAGTTGAAGTTAGAGAAAACGATAAACCATGGATGAATACGCTAATTCGTAGATTAATGAGAAAAAGAAATAGACAGAATCAAAAAGCAAAAATAAGAAATCGTGATGTTGATTGGGCTAGATTTCGAGAATATAGAAATAACGTTGTTACCGATATTCGTAAAGCTAAAAAGGATTACGAGGAAAAATTTGATTGTAAATTAAACTCGGACTCTAGAAATAAGATTTGGTGGAAAATAATGAAGACTTACGTAAAAGGCAAAAATTGCGCAGCATATTTTCCACCGCTTGAGTTAAATTCTATTGTTTATGATGGTATCACTGAAAAGGCTGAAATCTTAAATGATTTCTTCGTAAGCCAGGCCACGGCAAAAAAATCCTTCGGCAGATTTGGTAGGACACCAACCATTATGTGATACTAGACAGGGGCGGATCCAGGATTTTTGAAAGGGAGCCCCACCCCCCCCCCCCCCCCCCCCCCCTTGGATCCGCCACTGCTAGACTCTCCGAAATAGTCTTAAGTGAATCCGAAGTTAAAGACATCTTACTTTCTGTAGACCTTTCAAAATCAACGGGTCCTGATGGAATAAGTAATAACATTCTGAAAACGTATGCTTTAATACTTTATAAACCGCTCACCGAAATATTCAATTCGTCTTTGGATCAATATATTTTTCAATCAATATGGAAAAAAGCGAAAGTTGTTCCGATACCCAAGAGGGGAAATGTCAACTGTCAAACTGGTTGCGTCTGTAAACATTAGTCTCTATGGTAGACTCAACTTAAAGATCACTTTATCCACCAATTGAGGCGTGATATTAACACAAGTTCGAAGGATTATTATCATAAATTATTCAAAGATTTGCCATTTTTGGAAAATTACCTCTTCCTACCAGATTAGTTGATGAGTAGATGGAAAAAGTTTTTAAGGTTGTGACGCCTGTGACCTGGTGAAGTGCTTGCCATGGCACCTGAATAGATAGTGAAACTCATCACCAACAGCGGGTGAATTACATAACTTGCACAAACGTTCATGTCTAGGTGTATTTGTCCACCTGCCAGTCTCAACAGGCAGATGATAGTTCTAAATTTAAGAATAGCTAAATATATTGCTTTAGACATTAAAAGGTATGGTTCAAAGGATAAATCTTGTTTTTAGTATTTGTAATAAAATCCCTTTGAGCTTTGCTCTATTGAACTTGTCCAGATTTGTAAGTTTTGATCCTTTAGTAACTGTTCCACTGGAGTATCATATATTTCAATTAACCCACAGTCTGATATAAATGTTTTTACAAATGAAAACCACTTCAATCTAACTAACATATCTGGGGCTTTAACACGGATATAGTTAAACAAGTACTGGAGGTTTTCAGGGTAGTGGTATAAATAGAAAATCTCACCCAAGTGTCTTCTGATATCAAATATATCAACTCGAGTTGATAAAACTTAAAAATATCCGGGGCTTGACTTTTATCAACGAGTGTTGATATATTTGATATCGGAAGACACTAGGGTGAAATCATTCTTCATTAGTTTTTAATGAAAAATGAACATATTTAAACACAAAACTGCCATTTGGCTTCCAGTGCCGTGATGTCATAGCATTGTGACGTCATCATGATTGTGACATCATAGCATTGTGATGTCATTACTTGGTGATGCAAAATCATTGTGATGTCATGTAGCTGACGCCAACAGGGCGCATTGTTCAAAATCTACTGTCAAAACGATATCTCCTAGAAGACATCGCTTGATCATACAAGCGATATCTCCTGTGGAACCCAGTTTTGGATGATAAGTAGCAATCTTATGCCAGAAGCTTACAACACGTTTATATATCTTGATATAAATTGGTTCTCGATCGAATTCACCATAGAGAGCAAAGTTTTGGTGTAGTGTTTCTTTAGGAGGAGATGAGTTGTAAGAATTAAAAGGTACATCCATTGTGTTGTTTGGGGTCACATATGCTAAACGTTATAAATTGTGTTATGTTATCGGAAGTACTGACGGTTGCCGAAAATTGCCATTTTGATCTTAGTCGACTTAGTATTTTGACGATATGAAGGTAAAAGTAGTGATTTCTCATCGAAAACCGGACAATGTACGCGTGTGGCGCGCGCCAATGAGTCAAACGTAATTTTGGAATGTTATTTATAACAGACAAACTGATAAATTTGGGTTGATCATGTTAAATAGGTCATATAACTACATTTTGTTTGTACTGTGCATGTAAATGGGACGTGTAGTTTCGGTTTCTACACATGCATAATGATGGTACTCGATTTTAATTGAAAACTAGTAATTATGATATATTTGGTGGCATGTTCCCAATGTGCCTACATCCCAATGTGCCTACACTGCTATCAAAACAGAGACATGCATGGGTGGTTTGTGTATTGGGTTCATCCAACCTATTTGATAGTGGACTATTCCACTTGAAATAAGTAAAAAGAAATCTGATGGGTTTGAGAGGTTTGATAATTAAAGGAGGACTATGCTGGATAATGAGCCCGCTGATGGCGAACGTGTTGCGTGCTGGTGACATGGTCACGTGACTCGGACTGGGCGCAGACCCAGCGATGTGGTCATGTTTTTGACAGGGGATTCCCCCTTTTCACAGGCGATCGTTGATTGGCTGTTTCATTCTCGTTCTTGTTTTGGACCCCGCCATCGCTCACTACAACGATTTCATGGTCCATGACCTGGTTCGAGACAACACAGCCTACAGACAGCAATCCCACAGACGATTTAATTGTGTTGCAGAGGTTTGGACGTCTTGGACAGACGATTTTACTGGAAATCCGGGATCGATTCCTTGATCCCCAAGGGCACTACACTGGGTTTATCGGACTTTAGATGTGTAGATGTTTGGGGGGAAAACGATTACAATAAAAAAAAAAATGCTAACATGAATTAGTATTAATTCATTTGGTATTCTTCATAAATCAAAACTATTTTCGTAAGGAATGACAGATATTTAATTTAAGAACCATTGTAGGAAAATATATGTAAAAGATGTATTTTAACTCATAAAACATGTTAAACAAGTTTTGTAGGTAACAACTTCAATATTGTAAAAAAAAAAACCAGCATTTTTCATGTCACTCAGTCTCTATGAATGTACATCATACATACTGGACAAAACAGTGGCATTTTGAAATTATTCCATAGTGATATATTTATTGATAGTGATGTTTTAATCCTGAAATATATAAACCCCAACTTGGACATATAAATATACTCTGTCAATGTCAATAAATATACAAATTTGTTTTGACATAGATTATCCCGACAATGTTGAATACATGTTTTATAAATGTATTGCTAAACAGTCATTGAATTGTTAATACTGTTCACATAAACCTTCTTATAACAAATTAAATGTACAATATATTGACATGCAAGTCGTGTGTCATTTATCTAGTCAGTAGTGTATACAACGTGCAGAGAAACTTTGCAATCGACAAATTGTCTAGCCAGACTTGAGACAATTGCAGTGCGATTTGGCAATAGAAAGCTTACCTATAATGCTTTGAAGTTTCATCCCCAGGGTTCTACTTGAATCTTTGTACAAATAACAGTGTTCAATACACATTGTCTGTTATGTCAGCAGCATTTCCTGTATATTAGCGGTTGTCGTCTCCACTGACACTACCAAATACCACAATTATGTAACGTCGCAGATTGTGATCACATCATTACACGGAGCCAGATACCTTTCAATTAGCATTCAATTAGCATTGCTATGTCCCTGTAATGAAGTCTTTTGGTGATATTTTCATTTCTACCACATTTTAAATATTTGATTTTTTATAAGTTACGCATAGGGCAAACTGAAAGAAGTCACCAGCTGTAGGAGTCGCCCGAACTTCGGAGACTTTTCACTTCCAGCTGACGCTATAATATCTGCAATAAATGCAATCTGTTTGTTTCCAAATGTTCCTTTTTAATATGTTTTATTTGTATTTTATTTTTATGAATTATTGATAGTTTGATATATTTTTGTTTTATCAAAACTAGCAATTGCGTGAGGTTCAATTAACGGTTTCATGAAATAATTTGGACACTATTACATTTTCTTTGAAACCACTTGTAAAGTTTTAAATGGCCGCGGAAAAAATATGGAAATATGTAGAAATATTACATTATCACATATGACAACAACATTAAGTTAATTAATTATCAGTTTAGCGCTCACATCGTTTATGCAGCAGCATACCTGCGAAAATGATTGCGACATCATTTATTCTAACAAAGTTTGCGGCAGTTGCTGAAATTTAAATAGGAAAGCATGCTCTCAACAAATGACAAATTACTTTAAGCAGTTTAACTAGGGATAATGTATTGTTCCTGGACTATTATCCATGTGTTTAAGGATATAAAGAATCAGTTTGGTGAATAGTTTAAACCACTGACGCATGCCAGAACATTTGGGTTGTAGGGTCCGAAGGAAGGTCAATCTTGTCCGAACTGATATACGCAACTTTAACCGTTTTTATTTTCGGTTAATCTAAAGCAATTCTGAAATATCTATGTAAAATCGAGTAAAATACTTTCTATCCAATATTTTGATTTGCTGAAATTGACATTTTAAAGATTATTATTTATTATACAGTCTTTCATAATATTTGAATCGGATCAGTGTCCAAGCTTCGGTCAGTTTGCGCTACTCTAACCTTTTATGTCTGAAACCTTTTATGGGTGAAATAGGTTTAATGTAGTTAAATATCAGATAAGCGAACCAATTTGATATAATTCTTTTATTTTGCGATACACATATGAGTTTGATATCAATAATAGAAAAGGGAAATGGTCTGCATTGTAATAAATATAAGCTCATATCAGTATATCACTATATCCACATTGGAACTTGGTTCATTATGGGCTAATTATTATTATTATGAACACAACGCAAAAAGGTAAATAACGCTATTATTACGAGCTCGAATTATAGACACTCCGTTTCACCGTTGAGTAAAGCGAGAGAGGGGCCAGACGCGAGAAGATTAGGAGCGCGTAGGATTGCGCAGACAAAACTACGCTGAGTAGAGAGAACGCTAATTGAGATTTCCGGCTCGGCACGCTGTGGTGGTAATTACTCGTGGATCGTTTTAATTATCCCGCATAGACCTCCTTCATAACAATAAACAGTAACAGATTCATATTACTTCACTTCATACATTTTACTCAACGTTTTCTTAACACAGCTAATCAGTGTCTTAACCACTTTAACTCATTTCATTATTATGTGTTTTTTTTTATAAAGCAAAGCTCTCTACTCATTATGTGGGGAGCAGAATTAAACAATCTAACATTACTTATCTTGATCTACGGGTCATACCCACTTTCTGAGAAGGGGTGTATTTTCAGTTCCCAAAGTGCCTACACAGTTTCTGTAGGCACATTGGGATGTAGGCACAATGGGATGTAGGCACATTGGCACCAAACTATATTTGGTGATTCGGGATGAATATGCAAGCCGAGTGAATTTATTTGCACTGTAAACAGAACATATGGTGAGTCGGAACGTACCAAAGCCTAATACAATTTTATGAAACACAATGGATGCACCTTTAAGGTGTAATCTTTCAATAATACTTCAGTTTTCGAATCCCCAAATTTCAGATCCATAAAATGTAATTGGCACAATCATATAGTGTCAAAATCAAAATGAGCCAAGGGAAGATAATTTCAGAAACTGCCTCTAATAGCTGGTAGAGTTACCGTAGTAATCGTACTCAATAGCGATTAAAGTCCCGTTTGGCACAGGCCTCACTTGACATTTTCGACTTCTCAAGAACCGCTTCGCCCCAAAATTAAAACATTGTGCACTGTTGTACCTTGTACCATGGGGGTCAACGTTTGTTTCCAATTCCTACGTCTATGTATAATTCATAATACATTTTATATGGACACATATTTACATTACTTAGGAAGAAAAGCCACTAAAGGCGACTCTCAACATGAAACACCAGATTCCGGTTTGAAATGGCGGCATACGCCGATCACATGGTCGGATACATACGCGGCTTGTATGAATCAAACATAACCACTCAATTACAGCCTAGCGGCGAATCTGTTAAACTAAGGGCAGATAACTCTAACCAACATTATTCATTGTTGGGCTTCTTGATCTTCCAAAAGGCTGCTTTGAATGACAGGTACTTAGACGAGGAAGTATGTTTCATTTCCATCATTTTGATCCTACCAAGAGCAGTATCTGATAGCCGCTTAGCAGTTGGTGTTCATTTAAATCACACATATTTTAAGTGATTTGATTTTCATTCCTATCCCGGATTTTAATTCCTATCCCGGATTTTCATTCCTATCTCGGACACCGACAGTCTCATAATACATAGACACACAATGTACAACTATTAAAGGTACACCCATTGTGTTTCATAAAATTTTATTTGGCTTTTAAAGTTTTAATACGTTCCAACTCACCACATGTGCTGTCTACAATATACAAATAAATTCACTCAGCTTGCATATTTATCCCTATGAAGAAAACCAAGATATATGGATAGTCAACTTCTTTATTGCAATGAATGCGACGTTTCGGTGTAGATACTAACACCGTTATCAAGCAAGTGATCAATTTACACCGAAACGTCGCATTCATTGCAATAAAGAAGTTGACTATCCATATATCTTGGTTTTCTTCATCTCTACAACTTCTAAAATGCCTCTCAAAGATGTTATTTATCCCTAGTTCAGATAATCTAAACGTCGGTTTATGTGCGATGACTGCGCACCCAACTAGTTCAGATAATCTAAACGTCGGTTTATGTGCGATGACTGCAACGTAGGAAGACGTCTAGCATGCTGGACTAATTTATCCCCAATCGCCAAATATATCATAATTACTAGTTTCCAATTAAAATTGAGTAACATCATTATGCATGTGCAGAAACCGAAACTGCACGTCCCATTTACATGCACAGTAGTTATGTGACTTTTTAAACATTATCAACTCAAATTTGTCTTTTAGTTTGTTATAAATAAGATTCCAAAATTACGTTCGACTCATTTGCAAGAGAGAGAGAGAGGGAGAGAGAGAGAGGACATATCTTTTGAAGCAGTTATATTATTACATAATAGTAATCTCTTATTCTGATTTAAACAGTTGTTAAACAATTCAGTCACTAAGTCATCAACCTGAGATATTAAATCATGCAATTTCTGATGAGCGATAGAGCCATGGTCTATGTAATAGTAAGAACCTATGAAGAGAAATCTTTGTCAGATTTCTCTTCATAGGTTCTAACTGACTTAGAACTCCACCTACTTTTGATTGACAGGTTCAATGACGTCACCGTTTCCGTGATTCCTACGTAATCGTTTCATATGACGAGATGTCGCCAAGCTGTATGAACGTGTTTTTATGAACTCTCACTTTTCAAAAAACTTAGTTGATCGTAACATTTGTTATGGTAAAACTAGAGACAATCTTCCGTCTGTCTTTGAGGTGAGCTCGTTTTTCTCTGTTCAATGTATTCGGAAATAGGTTATTTCTAGCCATGTAGAAACCGTTATCTCAATGAAATTGTGGAATTGTTGTTTCATAATTTAATGCAAATGGAAGTAAATATCTATTTAGTTATTAGTGCTTTGTGTTTAGATTACAGAAAAATATAATATAATTAATTCATAATTTTATAATAAAATTAAAGTCGACTTTTTTGGTTTTAGTTCGTTAAAAGACTGAACGTTTTTGTTGTAAATAAGGCTGAATCAAAGTGTACACTAAATATGCTAACGAACAAATGCATGCTGCATGCAAAATATTTCGAACCTCATTTGCCAGTATCTTTATAGCATAGTGTCGAGGTCGTGTTTACTTGGAGTCACGTGGGGCACATGTCAATAAAAAGTTGTAAAACATTGTTGTCATTTGTTTTGACCAATCGGGTACAGAGAGGGCGTGTCATGAAGAGCTTTATAGCGTTAAAAGCCATCAAGGATGTTGATGAACATATCAAAAATTTTCCAAAAATCTATCTCAGTGAAATAAATACACTTAATTTTTCCAAATTTTTTCAACCTAAAATAAGCCGAGGAATTGCATTATTTAATTAGTAAAGGTGTTTTCCAGTCTAAATATAGATCCAGTCTATTATTTTCAAGCGCAAAGCATCATGGTCTAGCTCACACACAGTAAACAAAGACACGAAAGAATAACAAAAATTATGAGCAATGAAAGAAATCGAAATATTTTTTGTTGTTGGTGGTTATTTATTTACCATTTCATTTAATTATGTATTTGCTACAGATATTGGAATAATTGTTTTACCCAACTAGGTATTTTTCTTGAATTTTATAATTAATAAGAGTAAAAATTTGTCATAATTTGCTGGTCTTATCTCAATAAAAAGTACATTAAACAGGCAATAAGTTGTATATTCTCATGACATTTAGAAACATTGTTTGTAAAGCAATCGTCACATTCAGTAATGTGTGACAAGGGTACATTGCAAGAGAGACACGTGCAGCACATGGGTTGTTATGGCGACTTGCGCAAGAGACGAGCCTTCACGCTTTGGAAGCGCTTGCTGTTTGTGTAGTACGTATTACGCAAAAAAGGGGATTCTGTTTATATACGTCAGATACCCTTAGCGCGCGCTACTCGAAGTGGTACTTGTCTTCTCTTTAAAACCAAATTACATTACATTGTCGTGATATGAAAATTATTTAACATATGCCATGTTGTAAATAAAAGATTTCTCTGGCGATTGATGTTATTAGTATATTTTCCAAAACTTATTTTTAATTTGAAACACTAACATCCTTGATGGCTCTTTAAGAGTCTATTTTGTCAGGAAAATATGACCGTCTGATTGGCTGAGAAAGTAGGTTGAGTTCTAATTTTGAATGTTACACCTTAGTATGAAAATATTAACCATTTGGCTTGATCGTGGGAAAGATCATGTAGGGGAAACATTTATTCCATTTTCAGAGGGTCGTTGGAGAATTTTTGTAAAAAAACTACTGGAGCGTCAATCCTAGTTATAATTATTAAAAAGTGTAAAATTGGATTAACCCTTTAGTTGTGTATTTCTATATTACCCATTTTAGCCCCCGTGGCAGAATTTACAGACCCTCCAGCTCGCAGCAGCATTTTGGCTAAGGCACTAATTAGCTCTGCTTGAGGAATATTCCAGGCGTCTATTCCAGTACCGTTTATCCCAAGTATATCGTGGCCACATAACGGACTATATACGGGCGTCATATTCAAATCCAGGTAGTGGCACCCGTAAACAAATGGTTAATTCATATCCGCATCTTTGAATGCGTTTTCTATGATTTTTCGTCTTTTTTACTGTCACTTTCTAAAAATTGTCTTTAATTCCAGCCTTATAAAATCATAAATTCGGAGCGCACTAATGTAATTTATATATGGACTTGAAGATGTTTGTCTTTACAATGATATAAAAATTATTAGAATGCGACCTTTGGTTATAATTCTTATTATCTTATCTTATAATTATATATTGTCTTCTAAAGTTTGTCTTTATTTCCAGCTTTATGAAATTGGCCACCCGGTTTAGAATTTATGGGTGGTATTTATGATGCGGTTCTGGCTGAACTTCCAATGAAAGCTCACATTCACTTTCTCTGTCTCTCGGACAAAATAAAAAAAACATTTTATTTATAAATTACAATGCATTTATGTACAAATATATACACACATATTTACTTGCGGTAGTGCGCAGAACAGCTGTAGGGACCTAACAAGGTCTGTATATAATGTTTATATACTTGTCCACACCTCGGCTCTTTTATACTTTCAATTATCCACTTCTTCATTATCTTCTTCATTTCTTTCTTTGTCTGCGGCAGTGATGTAAGCCCGGTGTAGTCAATGTCAGTGTGTGATACAGTTTGAAGCATGGTACGGCGCACAGAGCAACATCACAGTCTGTACATTCTCTGTCTACTCTTTTTTTATACCCCCACTACGATGTAGTCTTGGGTATATAGTAGTCAGCACGTCCGTCTGTTCAGAATGTTTTAGTTCTGCTCATAACTCGGACACTAGTTGTTCAAATTTTTCAAAACTTGATATGTACAATCACCATGATGTGTACATGTGCCTTTTGCATGTTTCATACCCTCATTTGCATAATTTATGCAAATTTTCTCAGTATTTCCACTTCGTCATTCACACGCTTTGTTCCACTCATAACTCTTCTTCTATCTGTTTTGAGAGGACCACTCGTTTTGCCTTAGAGCATACCACACACATCCTTGTGATGTTTTTCTTCTTTCCGACGGGCCGATTCTTCGTCGGAAAGTGACATCCATGAAGACAAATGACCTCGGCCCACCACGAGGATGTCTGCACAGCGCTGGAACTTGTTCCGTGTCCGCAAATGTTACTATATGTTGCGCCAAAGCCTTCCTGTATTCCCGACTTGTTTTGAGAGGTTTATCTTGGCTATATTCTTTATAAATGATATAAGATTTCAACAAGGTAACGTTGAGAATGTGAAACCAAACCCGTTTCCACCACTTCAGGGTCTTCACTCGGAACGGCGTGTACGACAACATCAGGCCGGCCCGATCAACACCTCCCATGTACTTGCTGTTCGATGTTACAATGCGCTGCTTGAGAACTGGTTCCCCTGTTGCCCGGTTCTTCTTCTCTGTTTGTTCAAGTTGTGTATCTTCAACAGTAGACATGAGAAGGACTGATTTCCTATCTTCGTACCGAACAACAAGTAGGTCATGGTTGTGAGAAACTGTCATGTCCCCTTGCTTTGGCTTCTTTTTAGGTTTCTTGACAGAATCAGGAAGGCCCTTTCGATTGGCTCTCAACGTCCTTGTGGCACTGATTCTCCGCTCCCACATGTTTATGTCCAGATTTGTGGACGAATAATAGTTGTCCATGAAGATGTGATGTCCCTGTCAAATGTAGTCATTCACCACGTCCATGACTACGTCATAAGTTTTGCCACCTTCAGAAACTGGTTCATTCGTTTTTCCAGTGTAGAGTTTGAACTTGCAAACGTAACCGTTGTGAGGGTCACACAACATGAAAGCCTTTATCCCATACTTCTTAGGCTTGTCGGAAAGATAAACTTTGAAAGATAAGTTCCCTTTCCAGGGCACCATGCCCTCATCAACTGCCATGTTTTGATGCGGTTCAAACACTCTTGAAAAATAGTGAACTATCCGGTTTTACAAGTGTCCCAGTTTATTTATTGGTGAAAATTTCGGGGTGTTGCGACCCAGCATCCTTTTGTTGTCAGACAAATGTAGGTAGGTGATAAGAAGCCAAAACCTGTCTCGGGGTATGCACTTGGCGAAGAAAGGCGTCGAGGTGACGTCACCTGTTGACCAGTACTCATCAAAGTTTCTCTGCACAACTAATGACATGGCTATTGTCATGGCTTCAAATACCTTTATCTCTTCTGCATTTGTGTCTTGCCACTGTTGCATTCTTGAACAGGGTTTTAGAACTTTGACTTCTGTTGCTTGTTTGAAATATCTATTGGTTTCTGTTGCCATATCCTTATACTCATCTTCATGTAAAAATAAATAAACAAAATTCAATAGGTTGAGGGTTCTCAGGAAGTTCTGTCTCAAGCCAGTTTGACCAGTGAAAGGCAAATCTACATGTGGCTGCGGACCATCTACCCACTCATCAAAAGTCTGTGCATTTTTTCCATTTTATTGTGGAATGTCAGCAAACTCCTCCTCAAAACCACTAAAGTCTTCTTCGGTGGAATTACCGGCGGCTAGAATGTTTCTGGCAATCTCTGTCTCAATATCACTCAGACCATCACTCCCGTACCATGTTCACTATCTATGACTGTCTCCCTGTCATACGCATCATCACTGTCTATATCACTGCTGTCATCAGTTGACTCCATATCGGAGGCTTCATCAGCATGGATCTCGTTGATCTACGCCCATTTTCATTTGAAGTTTTTCCCTTTATGTCATGGCGAATCCTGTGAGAAATTCCCCTACTCTTGAAAAAAATAATACCGCGAAAAATAATTGCAATACAAAAACACTTTGATAATAAAAGTGGTGAGGAATCAAATTCTCCATCTGCTCAGTTCAACCCGCTTCATCACTTATAAATAATGTTCAAATACTATTGAAGAAAACGTCTTTTATTCAATAATGTAAAAAATAAATAAATAAATTCAATTCCAATGATATGGAAGGGAGAACTGGCGCATGTGAATTCTACCAATGTACACCTTTCACAAATGGCATCACTAACAAAAATGTATTTTTTTGCATTTTTAGAAATATTTCCCTGAGAAAAAATTCCCACAAAAGGCTTTTTCCCACGAGAGGCGACTCCCGTACTCAAATATACTTTTGTTGTCAGGTTATATTTTTTTTTCAAAACTGGAAAAAGAATTTCACCATTACAGTTGTTCATCATTTATAAACCTCTGCTTTCTGACTTTTGCGTGAATCTATTTTGCGGCTCTTGGCACATCGAAAGTTCTTTTGGAATATATGGAATTAAAGACAATGTTTTTCTCTTTACAGTGATATAAAAATTTTAAAAATCAGACTACCCGTTCAAAAGATATGAAGTGCGACACTAACACATTTCATCACGGCGCTTTGTGGTCACAGAGGTCACAACCCCAAAAACCAATTTTCATCTTCTTCTTCAGTTCCAAAAGTTCTAGAGAGCTGAAAAGTTGTGTACATACTCCTTGGGTAATGAGGATTCTAAATTGTAGATTTCATGACTCCATGACCCCAAATGGGGTCACAACCTTAAAAACCTATTTTCATCTTCTTTTCCAGTTCCAAAAGGTTTAGAGATCTGAAAAGTTGTGTGCAGACTCACTGGCCAATGGGGAATATAAATTGTAGATTTTGTGACCCTGTGACCCCAAATATGGTCACAGGGGTCACAACGTTAAAAACCTATTTTCATCTTCTTCTCCAGTACCAAAAGGTCTAGAGAGCTGAAAAGTTGTGTTCAGACTCCTTGGCCAATAAGGATTCTAAATTGTAGATTTTCTGACCCCTATGACCCTATTTTGGGTCACAATTCACAGCCTAAAAAAACTCTTTTCATCTTTTTCTCAAGTACTTCAAATCTGTTATATATGTGATAAATTCTCCTGAAAAATTTACATTTTGAATTTATTTAAATTATTGTTTTAAACCTGATGAGCTACAGAGCCAATGGCTCTATTTTTGTCAGCCTGTAAAGGCCAGAAACATTGTTTATTTATTTATTTATTTTTTTTGGTTACACAACAATTTCATAACATAATTATCTATTTAGATTGACAGTTATGCATGCAGACCCTGGCTACTAACTCCTGTGGAATCGTCCAGAGAAAAGATACAATTCTAGCCACACTGGGACAAGCAACACTAGAGAGAGAGCATTTGGAGTGCTCAAGTATAGATTTCGGTATTATATTTTCGAATTAAATTTTGTTTATGTAAAATAATCAAGTCATATTTAAAGTGTAACGTCATTACACTTCTACTATACATCTAAGTGTAAAACTATTTGGGAGATAATATTTTTATTTTTATGCTTATTCATGAATTATGATTATTTATTGTCTTTTTACAATAATCTTCACATAAATATAAATCTGGAGTTGATCCTCCATTAAATATGGGCATGACAGGGTTTCCAATAGGGCTGGGACGGGTAACCCTGATACCCGGGACGGGTGGGTACTGAGTAGGACCCGGGTACTCATCACATTACCTAGACCCGTTTTTATAACGTGACTAATCATAAAATAGTTTAATTTGCTATTCTTTCATTTCAAGATTACAATGTATTTGAAGATTCGAACATAATATTAAAATGATAAATCGTCATTCATAATAAATTGGATTGAAACAGCCATGTATCTCTATGCTTTAGGTTTCTAGTCCCATGTTTCAGCCAACCAGTTGAATAAAGTACCGGTAGTACAAAATCTTACAATTAGATGTTGAAGATCGACAAAACGGGTATACGGGTAGGGTAACAGATGGTCGGGTACCCGGGTAGGAAATATCTACCCGTCCCAGCCCTAGTTTCCACACTTAAAACCTTCTTAACTAGCACAGCTTAGAAGATCCATTTTTCAGAATATAATCTTTGTTGGCTGGAGAGTGAGATTTGTTTATTTCACTGCCCTACTCATAGAACTTTACTGGGTTTGGGATAGTGGGGGACGGGGAACTTAGAATGGAAGGTGGGCCGCAGTGGTACTAGTAAAGATATCTGCCACCTTCTGTAGGATCAAAGTTTCTTCATTTGGTACTCATTCATTTGGTGATCCTGTGAGCCCAAATATGGGTCACAGGGGTCATGTTCTAAAAAACTATTTTCATTTTCTTTTCCAGTACAAAAATGTCTTGATAGGTGAAATGCTACATACAGACTTCTTGTCCAAAAGGGATTAGATTCATAACACTCTGACACTGATGATGAAGGGGTTATGACCCTGAAACATGTAACACAATATTCTAGTCTTTTGGCAGATATCTTCATGCGTTGATGGTGGTTTATCCTCTATGTATTCAGCGGTGTCCGTCCGTCCGTCCGTCTGTCACATGTTTTGTTAACGCGATATCTCATGAAGCATTATATCCAAAGTCTTCAAATTTGGTGTCAGCCTACATTGTGGGAAGACGCAGACACCAGTCGATGTTGGTGACCTTGACCTTATTTTCAAGGTCACCACGACACTTTGACCACTTTTCAAACTCTTGTTAACGCGATATATCATGACTGGATGGACCCAAAGTCTTCAAATTTGTTGCAAGTCTACATTGGGGGATGACGCAGACACCAGTGGATTGTAGTGACCTTGGCCATATTTTCAAGGTCACCACGACACTACGACCACTTTATTGTCTCTTGTTAAGGTGATATCTCATGACCGGTTAGATATGATGCCTTAATTTATTTACTGACAGCCTACATTGGGGGATGACGCAGACACCAATTGATTTTGGTGACCTTGACCTTATTTTCAAGGTGACTAATACACTTGACCAAATGATGTGTCTCACTAAACTCAATGTTAACGGCGGGGGACATTGCCATGTTAGTGGCAAACACTTGTATTCTCTGTGATAATGGAAAAGTGGATTGTGTAATATTCATGTATTGATAACATTAATTACCCACTGAAGATGTTGCTGCTGCACATTGATAGATCTTACTATTTAAGTAGGAATACTTTCAATACTTTGCATCATATATTTGGATTAATATATATGAAGTAGGAGATGAATGTATTTTATGTGAAAGTTTGTTTGTGGTTGAAATTCATTTGTGTGTTTCCCTTTCCCTTCAGATTGTGGTTTGTGCCTGTAAGAATGCCGTGGACGTGTGGAATATGTGTAATAGACTTCAGTGAGAAAGCACTCCTTGAGAAACATATGAGATCTCATATGGATATCAGACCATTTGAGTGCCAAATCTGTGGCAATAGGTTCTCAAAACTAGGAAACATGAAACGGCATGAAAAGATTCATAGCAGTGACACAATACAAAAGCCATTTAAATGTGACATCTGTCAAAAAGCTTTCCCATATGGTTTTCAGCTGACAAGACATTTGAGAGTTCACACTAAGGAGAGACCATTTAAGTGTATAGTCTGCGAGAAAACCTTCTCTGAATCCTGCCATCTTCAAAGGCACATGGTTACTCACTCAGGCTACAAACCCTACCAGTGTGACCTTTGTGAGAGAACGTTCTCTCAAAATGACAACTTGAAGCAGCACATGACAACCCATACTGGAGAGAGACAACACAAATGTAGCCTGTGCGGCAAGTCCTTTGCTAGATCAGGGGACGTGAAAAAGCACATGAGAGTACACACTGGAGAAAAGCCCTTTCATTGTAGCATATGTAACAAGAGCTTTTCAGTGAGCAGCTCCTTACACAAACACACACGCATCCACACAGGCGAGAAGCCTTTTGAGTGTGAGATATGTGGCAAAGCTTTCTCTCTCAACTGCAACCTGAAGAAGCATATTGCCACCCACCTGAAGAAGCATATTGCCACCCACCTGAAGAAGGACACATTTCAGTGTGGCTTGTGTCACTGCAACTTTGACAAGAGTGACGAGCTAGAGGACCACATGCAGACACATAAGTCAGCAGAAATCCTGTCTCACCAAGACCAAAAAGAGCATATATCACTAAAACAGTCGCAAATCTTATCTCAACAGGCACAAATTATGGACTTGTCTCTAAAGCATAGTGAAAGTTTTCTTAACCAGGACCGTATAAGCCATATATCCATAAAGTCAGAAGACTTTTCTCATCGACCTCATCATAGAAAAATAGTTGACTCTCTGAAATTGGGTGATGGTTTGATTTACCAGAAGAACATGGGTCACATATCTCATATACATATACCAGCTAAAGACATATCTCATCAGGGACAACTAACCGGTCTCTCTCTGAAACCAACCGAGTGATTATCAGGTATAGGGGAGATAACCAAGTTTTCTTTGCATTCAACTAATACTGTTTCTTGTCAAGGACAAGATGACCTATTTAAAAACAAGTCACATGAACACATCCTACAAGAAATCTCTGCTTCCACTTAAAAATGTTAAAGAGCTTTCTGATTTTCTGACAAGTGGTTCACTTTCATTTTTCAGATGAACAAAAGTAGTAAGAGGAAGTGGTTTGACATAATTAATGAACTTCTACGTATCTATACAGTACTTGAGTCCCTTAACCTTCAACAATGCTCCATAAGTTTGACGACTAACATATAAAACACATTGGAACCCCTGACCAACTCACCTCACCTCAAACAGAACGTATACACGTGTGTTTATTCATTTACAGCATGGCAGAGAGTTGATCTGTAGTTCGAATGTTTTCGAATCAACAGGGGTTCCACTGTAATAAGGTATTGCCCTTGAGGTCTCTATTATATTTTGCACAGAATTAAACATTTATAACACACATAAGTCAATATACATGTCTATATTAAATATCATCTTTTTTTACCTCGTATTTTAAGAAGGTTTGAAGTAGTTTACTTAAAGATCTGGTGAAACGCATTTTTCTCAAGAATGACAGATGAGTATCTCTACTTATATTGTATATCGGAATCAATTGAGCATAAAATCGACATAATATACACTTGCAATTGATTATTAAAACAATTTTAATTTACCCATTTTAATAATACCGCGATTTCTGCCGGGAAACGTGCTGAAAAGAATCATTGAGGCGTGACTGATTAACCACAGATGGCGGATCGTCTGTGACCAGCGGACCGACACACTCTGTGCAGCCTCGTTAATTAATTAATGATGATTATCACTGCTGCTAGATGAATTTATGAAGTGTGTTAAATCGTAAAAAACACATGTTTATGCAATAATTATGTAATTGTTATCTGCGGAATTACTTAGTTGGATATCTAAACATTTAATATATGGACAATTTAAGTTGTTTGATTGAAGATTTGTTAGGGAAATTAACAATCAAAATGTTGCGAAATTACGTTGAGTTATGACTATCGCCTTCAGGGGTCACACCCCCGCAGACTTTCATTCTGGTCGCCGGGGCTAAATTAGCCTTTTTTTTTAAAAGCCGTATTTAAGTAATTTATGGATTGATTTCAGAAATTTAAAATTGAGCAATTGTCAAATTGACATCCCATTTCAATGAATCCGATTTTGACCATATGTCATTTCATCTATCACAAAAGTACAGAAGCTCTAAATAGTGTTAATATTCATCCTACTCCCAGCTACAACTCCCTGCCTTCATCTCGGTCTACCATCACAACCCCAACCTGGCCCATACTTAACCCCTAACCCATCAGCAAAGCTGGAGGGGCACTACTCAATAATCCTTCCCTCCTCTTTTGGACTATCATTCCACAGCTATCGACTCATGCAATGACTATATACAACAGCTGTGAGGCAGTAGTTCACAAAGAAACGACATACCGGTAGGCCTCACCACCAATACACAGGGTCAAACTTCTCATTGGTAGGTGATGAATTGTAGATTTACGACTCTGTGGCCAAGAATTAGGGACTCAGCACATTGTCCTAAAACCTTAAATGACTAAGAATTCCCTCTAGATGATGTTGCCATATTCCTTGATGTCGGTAGTGACGAAAGAGAAAAAATAAAATATTTTTAGTGATATGTGTTGCTTCTTTCCTCCGGAGTTCCTTCCCTTCGGCCTTGAATTTCATATTCCCTCTGTGGCCCAGATTGAGCAGAAACCAGTTGACATAGGAAACTGACCTCTAAAATGTCTACCATCAAATGTCTGATGTAATACTTTTGGTCTTATCGGTTTTGAAAAGAGCACCATTAATAACTGAAGATATTTAAATTAAACTATTATGAAACCAGAGCTTCATGTTACATAATGATCTGTGTGACCTGGTGCAGTACCTGTGCAGAGGGTGTATTTAGTGTAATGAAATGGTCTGCGTGACCTAGTGCAGTACCTGTGCAGAGGGGTATTCAGTGTTAAATAATGCTCTGCGTGGTCTAGTGCAGTACCTGTTCAGGGGATGTGTTAATTGTTACATAATGAACTGCGTGACCTAGTGCAGTACCAGTGAAATGGGTGTGTTAACTGTTACATAATTATCTGCGTGACCTAGTGCAGTACCTGTGCAGAGGGGTATTCAATGTTATATAATGATCTGCGTGACCCAGTGCAGTACCTGTGCAGAGGGGTATTCAATGTTATATAATGATCTGCGTGACCCAGTGCAGTACCAGTGCAGGGTGTGTGTTAATTGTTACATAATGTTCTGCGTGACCTAGTGCAGTACCAGTGCAGAGGGTGTGTTAAATGTTACATAATGATCTGCGTGACGTAATGCAGTACCAGTGCAGGGTGTGTGTTAATTGTTACATAATGTTCTGCGTGACCTAGTGCAGTACCAGTGCAGAGGGTGTGTTAAATGTTATATAATGATGTGCGTGACCTAGTGCAGTACCAGTGCAGAGGGTGTGTTAAATGTTATATAATGATGTGCGTGACCTAGTGCAGTACCAGTGCAGGGTGTGTGTTAAATGTTACATAGTGATCTGCGTGACCTAGTGCAGTACCAGTGCAGAGGGTGTGTTAAATGTTATATAATGATGTGCGTGACCTAGTGCAGTACCAGTGCAGGGTGTGTGTTAAATGTTACATAATGATCTGCGTGACCTAGTGCAGTACCAGTGCAGGGTGTGTGTTAAATGTTACATAATGATCTGCGTGACCTAGTGCAGTACCAGTGCAGAGGGTGTGTTAAATGTTACATAATGATCTGCGTGACCTAGAGCAGTACCTGTGCAGGGGTTGTATTTGTTAATATCGTAAACATTCACTCGGCAAACATCGGAAAACATCGGCTTACTTCGGGACAACCCGGATGTGAGCGATCTAGTGTGAGTGACGGATAGCACATGGCGTGCGAGTGTAACCAGAGTGAAGGCAATAAATGTATATACTATATATGTTGGCTGCTAGTTTAACATTTGGTAGCAGAGCGTATAACTGAAGAAGGAAACATGTCGTCAGGCAATTATAAACCACCCCCGAAGTTTGAAACTCAGGCGTATGAAGACTGGAAAGCGGAAATAGAAATATGGTGTAGAATTACAGATTTGAAGAAAGACAAACAAGCTTTAGCAGTTGTGTTAACATTGACGGGAAAAGCAAGAGACCAAGCACTTGAAATTTCTGTTGATACACTGAACACAGATGAAGGTATGGGAACTTTATTATCCACATTAGGCAAAGCATTTATGAAAGAGAAAACTGAAAGTGCGTATGAAGCTTATTCCAATTTTGAACATTTCAAGAAACTAGAAGATCAGAACATGATTGAATACATTCTGGAATTTGAAAAAAGATATAGCAAATCAAAGAAATATGGCATGACTTTACCGGATTCAGTTCTAGCATTTAAAGTTCTTGAGAATGCGAATTTGACAAACACAGAAAGAAAGCTAGCTCTTACTGCATGTGGGGATTTAACTTTTGAAACTATGAAAAGTGCATTGAAGAGAATTTTTGGAGGTGAAAGTAGACAAACTGGGATGACAGCTATCCAGGTCAAACAAGAAGATACTGCATATGTAGCACACCAATTTCCTTCCAAATACAGAAGCCAAAGAGGAACAAATCCATTAAATCGATTTGGAAAAAGGTCAAGGTGCGCTATTTGTGGAAGTACATACCACTGGGTAAAAGATTGTCCAAATAAACTTGACTGTGAAAATTACTGAGGATAGACATGACAATACAAATATTGAAAACTATAATATCACCTTGTTTACAAAAGAAAATGTAGAATTTGAAGTGTTTGTTGCAGAGTCAAGTGGATCGGCAATACTGGACACAGCATGCACACGTACAGTTTGTGGAGAAAACTGGCTGAACAACTTCTTATCCCAACTAAACACTGATCAACTGCAACAACTGGTGAGAAATCCAAGTAGGAAAGCTTTCAAATTTGGAGATGGTGACATTATTCACTCCCATGAAAACATTGTAATACCGGCCAAAATAGGGAAAACAGCCTGTAACATAGAAACTGAAGTTGTGCAGGTAGATATACCTTTGTTGTTAAGCAAAGCTCCATTTATACAAGAGACCTGCTCCTCGTCCTGTTGTTGGATTCCCATTGGCCACAGAGTACAATGAAACTGTTGCTGTTGACTTACATGAACTTGAACCTGGGTTGTGGTATCTCCATATGATAGACGAGTTCACACGTTTCAGTGCCGGTTGCATAATGAAAACAAAGAGGTCTTCTGAGTTTGTCAGTAGTTTTATAAAACACTGGATAGGGATTCATGGAACCCCAAGAAAACTTTATAGTGACAATGGAGGAGAATTAAACAATAAAGAAGTGAGAGATATGGCAGAAAACTTTAACATCACCTTGAAGACAACTGCTGCATTTAGTCCTTGGAGCAACGGTTTGATTGAGCGCCACAACAAGACATTGACTGAAATCTTAATGAAAGTGAAGAAAGACAATGAATGTGATTGGGAAACAGCATTAGCCTGGTCTTTGATGGCGAAGAACTCCTTGCAGAATGTACATGGTTTCAGTCCATGTCAATTAGTTTTTGGACAAAATCCGAATCTTCCTTCTGTTCTTATTGATCGTCCACCAGCTCTTGAAGGGACGACAAAGAGTATCATTGTTGGTTCTCACATTCAAGCTCTCCATTCAGCAAGAAAAGCTTTCACAGAAGCTGAATGCTCAGAGAAGATTAGACGAGCTTTGAGGAAACAAGTTCGAAGTGGGGGTGAGGTGAAGTATCATACAGGTGATCGAGTCTATTACAAGAGACCAGATCAGACAGAATGGAAAGGCCCTGGTGTTGTGATTGATCAGGATGGTGTAGTTGTGTTTGTGAGACATGGAGGGACTCATGTAAGGGTTCATCAAAGTAGACTTCAAAAGATGAACTCTGATTACAACAGAGAGACAAACTATGATGAACTAGATGATAATGATTCAGAGGAACCTACAAGCAAAGCAAACAACCCCTCTTGTTCTGAAGACGAGGAAGATTCAAATACTGAAGGACAACAGGGTGCTATTCAGGTCTCAACTGACTCGAAAAATAATCTGAGACAAGGCCAGGTAATAACATTCAAACAAAAGGATCCAGAAACAGCATGTGTGGGGAAAGCCACTGGGAAATACAGAGACTGGTACAACATTGAATATCTTCAACCTGAAGAACTGCTAGGCACAAGAGGTTCAGTGAATCTTAGTCAAGTAGATGATTTCATCTTGCTGGATGATGAAAATCAATTGATGAACGAACAAGATAATGAGGAGCAAATAATGATGTTGGAAGACTCTTCATTCAGTAAAGCTAAAGAGGTAGAATTAGAGAGTTGGAAGAAAAACAGTGTGTATTTAGAAGTTGAAAATGAAGGTCAAAAATATGTCAGCACCAGATGGGTTTGCACCTTGAAAAATACTCCCAATGGTGTGATCCCAAAGGCCCGCCTTGTGGCAAGGGGCTTTGAAGAAGTAGAAACCAAGAACTTACCAAAAGATTCACCAACATGTTCAACTGAGGCATTGAGACTGTTGTTAGCTATCATGGCACAAAAAGGATGGACACCACATTCCATAGATATAAGACAGCATTTCTGCAGGGGGCACAATTATCTTGAGACATTTATGTTCTCCCACCAAAGGAAGCAAATTGTCCTGGAACAATGTGGAAACTTAAAAAGTGTGTGTACGGTTTGGCTGATGCCTCTCTCCATTGGTACAACCGGGTGTGTGAAGTTCTTCTTGGGAGTGGTGCTACTGTGTCACGTGGAGATCCTGCTGTATTTATATGGCAACACGGGGATGAAGTACAGGGTGTGCTGGCTAGTCATGTTGATGATTTCATTTGGGGAGGAACACTAGAGTTTGAAAATGAAGTAATCACCTCAATAAGAGATGCCTTCAAAGTTGGGCGAGAAGAAAGCGATGCTTTCAACTACGTTGGAATGCAGCTGTCGAGTAGCCCTCACGCTGTACGGATTCATCAATATAGCTACATTGAAGTGAATAAAGTAATCAGAAAGCTGAAGAGTGAAAAGGTGGCATTAAAATTTCAGGATGTAGGAAATGATGTTAAATTGGTGGTTTTCAGTGATGCATCTTTGGGAAACCTTGACGACGGTGGTACCCAAGGTGGCCACATCATATTTCTAGCTGGCAATCAGGACAAGTTTTCACCTCTCGGGTGGCAGTCTTGAAGAATCAGAAGAGTTGTGAGAAGCACACTAGCTGGGGAAACCTTGTCATTAGCTGATGGAATTGACAATGCTGTATTTCTTAGCTCTATGTAATCTGAAATCGTTGCGCCAAAGCAGTCAATATTGCCAATTGTGTGTGTAGTGGACAATCGTTCACTCTGTGATGCCGTCATGTCAAACACACTGGTAAGTGACAAAAGATTGAGAATGGAAGTCAGCTCCATCAAGGAACTTATTGCAACAGGCCAAATTAAAGACCTGTTTTGGTCACCATCAAAGGATCAACTGGCCGATTGTCTTACAAAGAAAAGTGCCTCATCACTGCCACTGCTGAAGGCACTACAGGATGGAATTCTTGATTTTCAGAACTTGACCAGGAGGACATAATAGGCCCACCAGAGAACCAGCTTTAACTGTGCACTTGACTCTAAATATTTTTGTATGGTTTAAATTATCAATTTTTAAAGAAAAAGGTTCATATATGAAAAAATATTTTATTTCACAAGTGTACAAAGAAGCACCTCAAGACTTGGAACTTTTTATTCTAACTTTTAATTTAAAAAAAAAGGTTTTTTTTAATAGACGATTTTGTTAATATCGTAAACATTCACTCGGCAAACATCGGAAAACATCGGCTTACTTCATGACAACCCGGATGTGAGCGATCTAGTGTGAGTGATGGATAGAAACATGGCGTGCGAGTGTAACCAGAGTGAAGGCAATAAATGTATATACTATATATGTTGGCTGCTAGTTTAACAGTATTCAATGTGACATAATGATCTGCGTGACCTAGTGCAGTACCTGTGAAGGGGGTGTGTAATCTGTGTTACATAATGATCTGCGTGACCTAGTGCAGTACCTGTGCAGAGGGTGTGTAATCTGTGTTACATAATGATCTGCGTTACCTAGTGCAGTACCAGTGCAGAGGGTGTGTAATCTGTGTTACATGTGTATCTGCGTGACCTAGTGCAGTACCAGTGCAGAGGGTGTGTTAAATGTTACATAATGATCTGCGTGACGTAATGCAGTACCAGTGCAGGGTGTGTGTTAATTGTTACATAATGATCTGCGTGACCTAGTGCAGTACCTGTGTAGGGGGTGTGTAATCTGTGTTGCATAATGATGTGCGTGACCTAGTGCAGTACCAGTGCAGAGGGTGTGTAATCTGTGTTACATAATGATCTGCGTGACCTAGTGCAGTACCAGTGCAGAGGGTGTGTAATCTGTGTTACATAATGTTCTGTGTGATCTAGTGCAGTACCAGTGCAGGGTGTGTGTTAATTAGCAGCTACGACTAAGTCGGAGCTGCTATCAGTTTTTGCGCAGTTTCCGTCGTCGCCGCCGCCGCCGCCGCCTGCGCGTTTTGTATTTGCTATGACTTTTTTCCTAGAAGGTTTTGAGAACTCATATACATAACTTCTGACTTATGCCCCTGGGGAATTTTTTTAACATGTTCATATTCAAGGTCAAAGGTCAAGGTCATGAGTTCTGAAATCGCTAAAAAAATCCTTGAAAACATAACTTGAAAAATATTTGTACTATCAGGCTCTTATTTTGTGTACATCAACTATGGAGAAAGGCCAAGATTTGAAAAGGTTTTCGCTAACATCCGTCAAAGGTCAAGGTCACAGCGAGGGCACGACTTAGGCATGCTTTTGCGAAAATGTCTTATTTCAACTATTAACACTTTGAATCATTAAATGATTGTTATACACAATGAAAAGTGATCACTGATTGTGTGACCTTGAATTTAAAAGGTCAAGGTTGCGAAATATGGTCAAGGTCACCAGTTCTGAAATCACTGAATAACCTTTTACCAAGAAGGTATCAAAACCTCATATACATAGCTTCTTTCTTATAAACCTGGTGGATGATAGTGACATGTTCACATTCAAGGTCAAAGGTCAAGGTCACGAGTTCTGAAATCGCTAAAAACAATCCTTGTAAACACGATAACTTGAAAAATATTTGTGCTATCAGGCTCTTATTTGATGTATATCAACTATGATCAAAGGCCAAGATTTGAAAAGGTTTTCTCTAACATCCGTCAAAGGTCAAGGTCACGACTTAAGCATGCTTTTGCGAAAATGTCTTATTTCAACTATTAACACTTTGAATCATTAAATGATTGTTATACACAATGAAAAGTGATCACTGATTGTGTGACCTTGAATTTAAAAGGTCAAGGTTGCGAAATATGGTCAAGGTCACCAGTTCTGAAATCACTGAATAACCTTTTACCAAGAAGGTATCAAAACCTCATATACATAGCTTCTTTCTTATAAACCTGGTGGATGATAGTGACATGTTCACATTCAAGGTCAAAGGTCAAGGTCACGAGTTCTGAAATCGCTAAAAACAATCCTTGTAAACACGATAACTTGAAAAATATTTGTGCTATCAGGCTCTTATTTGATGTATATCAACTATGATCAAAGGCCAAGATTTGAAAAGGTTTTCTCTAACATCCGTCAAAGGTCAAGGTCACGACTTAAGCATGCTTTTGCGAAAATGTCTTATTTCAACTATTAACACTTTGAATCATTGAATGATTGTTATACACAATGAAAAATAATCATTGATTGTGTGACCTTCAATTTTAAAGGTCAAGGTCACGAGATAAGGTCAAGGTCACCAGTTCTGAAATCACTAAATAACTTTTTTCCATGAAGGTATCAAAACCTCATACATAGCTTCTTTCTTATAAACCTGGTGGATGATATTGACATGTTCACATTCAAGGTCAAAGGTCAAGGTCACGAGTTCTGAAATCGCTAAAAAAAATCCTTGTAAACACGATAACTTGAAAAATATTTGTGCTATCAGGCTCTTATTTGATGTATATCAACTATGATCAAAGGCCAAGATTTGAAAAGGTTTTCGCTAACATCCGTCAAAGGTCAAGGTCACAGCCAGGGCACGACTTAAGCATGCTTTTGCGAAAATGTCTTATTTCAACTATTAACACTTTGAATAATTGATGAGTGTTATACACAATGAAAAATAATCATTGATTGTGTGACCTTCAATTTTAAAGGTCAAGGTCACGAGATAAGGTCAAGGTCACCAGTTCTGAAATCACTAAATAACTTTTTTCCATGAAGGTATCAAAACCTCATATACATAGCTTCTTTCTTATAAACCTGGTGGATGATTTTGACATTCAAGGTCAAAGGTCAAGGTCACGAGTTCTGAAATCGCTAAAAAAAATCCTTGTAAACACGATAACTTCAACAACTTCTGTGCTATCAGGCCCTAACTTGGTATATATATCAACTATGGAGAAAGACCAAGATTTGCAGGCGCGTAGCAAGGTTAAAATAATGTGTAAGCCCCTATTGTTGATGAAGTATGTGAGGGCGCGAAGCGCCCAAAATTTCTAGGGGGGTTTGGGGGCATGCCCCCCCAAGAATGTTTTTAAAATCCATGCATTAAATACTCGATTTTCAGCGTTTACCAGGGAGTTTGCTAACTTTTCAAAACTTAATTTTATTGACTGATCTCTTATGAAGTATACTATAAAGTATATCTACAAAGTGAAATATTTTCTTAGATTTTGTATAACGTCAGCATTTGTGTTGTGAATTGTGTGTGGTTGATTAAAGTAACACGGTTTGAAAACGATTTATGGAGATTATATTATGTAGTGTGTTCACCGCTTGCCTGATCCTATTAAACGTTTGCCACTTTACAATAAATACATAAGCAAAGTGTATTATAGCCTCTGGTGCACAGACTTGAAGGTTTCTTACTCGAGATGATCACACATTTACTTTTAATGCAACCATATTTCAAACTATTAATAATCAGCTTAAGTGTAATTTGGTAACCAATTCAATTCTTTTCATAAATATATTATATAAGTAGTGTATTTTTTTAAAGAATTGGTCACCAAATAAACACAAAGTTTTACATGATTAGTGTTGCGTCAGGTCTACATTACATAAATAATCATTATAGCTCTTCAATTCAATGAATTTGGAAAAGTTAACGGCAACAAAAACTTTCGGAGTGACTGGACAGTCTTCCGCATTTCATTGAAAGTTAAGGTCATGAAATCTGTAAAGGCGCGTAAGACCTGCCCAAACACCCAAATGTACAGTGACAAACTGCCAAGAACTAGGCGTCGACCCTCTCGTCTCTCGTCTGTCATTTGACATAAAATAACCCCAAAAAAAATTTACCAAAAAAATCATGTGTAAGCCCGGGCTTTTTTTTATAATGGATGCTACGCCCCTGATTTGAAAACGATTTTGCTAAAATCTGTCAAAGGTCAAGGTCACAACTTAAGCGTGCTATTGTGAATATGCCTTATCTTAACAATGAACACTTTGAGTCGTTGCATGATTGTTATACACAATGAAAAGTAATCATTGATGGTGTGACCTTGAAGGTCAAAGTTCAAGGGATATTGGTTAAGGCCATGTTAATCTTTTGATCCAATTTTGAAATCAGAAATAGGTTTTAGGAACAAAGTTGTGAAAAGTGACCCCAGTGATGATTCAACTTGTTAGAATAACTTGAATAATGAAAAAAAAATTGTCAAAATAAATTCCCATTTTATTTATGCTGAGGAGAAGGAGGAACAGGGAAAGGCGAGACCCAATGTTTCGGAGCTGCTCTGCTTTTGCGGTGTCCAGCAAACGCTCTTTTAGTTGTTACATAATGTTCTGCGTGACCTAGTGCAGTACCAGTGCAGGGGTTTTGTTAATTGTTACATACTCATCTGCATGATCTAGTGCAGTACCAGTGTAACCAGTGTGGGGTTGTATTCAGTGATACATAATGTTCTGCGTGACCTAATGCAGTACCTGTGCAAGGCAGTAATCAGTGTTACATAATGAATTACGTGACCTAGTGCAGTACCAGTGCAGGGGTTGTATTCAATGTTGGATAATAATCTGCGTGACTTAGTGCAGAACCAGTTATGAGGTTTTGTTAATTGTTACATAATGATCTGTGTAACCTACTGCACATCCAGTGCAGGGGAGTATTCAGTGTTACATAATGATCTGCGTGACCTAGTGCAGTACCTGTGCAGGGGTTGTGTTAATTGATACATAATGACCTGCATGACTTAGTGCAGTACCAGTGCAGGGGCTGTGTACAGTGTTACATAATGATGTGCGTGACCTAGTGCAGTACCAGTGCAAGGGTTGTGTTCAGTGATACATAATGATCTGCATGACCTATTGCCGTACCAGTATAAACAGTGTGGAATTGTATTCAGTGTTATATAATGATCTGTGTGACCTAATGCAGTACCAGTGCAGGGGGTGAGTTAAGTGTTACATAATGGTCTGCGTGACCTAGTGTAGTACCAGTGCAGGGGGTATGTTATGTGTTACATAATGGTCTGTGTGACCTAGTGCAGTATCTGTCCAGAGGGGTATTCAGTGTTAAATAATAATCTGCGTGACCTAGTGCAGGGGGTGTGTTAAGTGTTACATAATGATCTTCGTGACCTAGTGCAGTACCAGTGCAGGATGTGTGTTAATTGTTACATAATGTTCTGCGTGACCTAGTGCAGTACCAGTGCAGGGTGTGTGTTAAGTGTTACATAATAATAATAATAATCATAATAATAAGAGTACTTGTAAAGCGCCTCATCCTCATCACCAAAGGACATGCTCTAAGCGCTTATCATATATACAGTCAGGGGGCGGGTTAGCGCGTTCGCCTTCGGATCAAGAGGTCCACATGGCATTGCGGGCTTTCTCCCTGTCATATTACTAGCAGCCGGGATATAAGTGAAATACTCTTGAAAGCGGCGTTAAACCCCAACTCACCTCACCTCACCTCACCTCACCTCACCTCACCTCACCTCACCTCACCTCACCTATATACAGTCAAAAAGTCAAGAGTTCAGAGGTATTTCTTAAACAGGTGGGTTTTGAGATGACGTTTAAAAACTGATAAAGATGGCGAGATCTTGAGGTCTGATGGTAGAGAGTTCCAGAGTTTGGCACTAGCGTATGAGAAGGAATTGGTACCAAATGTTTTCAATTTATAAACAGGCACTTCTAGTAAGTGTTTCTGACCGGAGCGGAGAGATCGTTCTGGTTTATGCAGTTTTATCAGATCCTGGAGGTATGATGGGCCTATGTCGTTGATGGGCTGAAAGACAAGGAAGAGCAATTTAAATTCGATTCTCTCTCGGATACGGCCCCACTGAAGAGACTTGAGGACAGGTGTTTTATGGGAACGTAGTTTTGTTCTTGTTACTGTGGCAGAGTGTATATTTTAATATTGTATGTTTTAATTGTATATATATGTGTCCTAATGCATCATTTTATTACAGTGGATATCATTGTAGCTAAAGAGTTACAATGTTCATGGCCTGTGAAATCTACAAGCATTCAATCAATCTGTTAGCTTCTACTCTTTTGTTCTCTGGTGTGACTGCTTTCTCAGTACACCAGCTCAGCTCTCCTTCCTTTGTTCTATCTATGGTTAGGTAAGCGCACTCCTTACATTGCATGCTTTGAAAGTTTATAAAGTTAACCAACACCAATCGTTAATTGCACTGCAATATTTTCACTGATGTGACACACGTGAAGTTGGACCAGCACTTTCACTGGACAGTTTCTCACATCTACGACTCTATCTTCCATACATCACAGGATCATGTCATGATGTGACGATGTGACGTCATATGCACTCATGGTAGTGGACACCTGAGTACCATCTATTTGGGTGAATAATTACTGTTATTGTTATCATCATATAACATCGTCTACCGGAATAAACTCTCCAACCGAACCCAAGCAGCCTTTGTTCTTCCTTGACAAAGTGAACCCTGCTACAAAATGGCGCCTGAACAGGGACTGGAGATAGGAGTGAATCTGGAGGGACTGAAGATAGGAGTGAATCTGGAGAGCCTGGAGATTGAAGGAGTGAATCTGGAGAGCCTGGAGATTGAAGGAGTGGACCTGAGGAGACCGGAGATAGTTCAGAGAATACGAGTGATGTCAAGAGGATCGTCATCAACTGTGATGGACTCTGATTTTCGGAACTATACAAGTTACTTGTGACTGCTGACTGTTGATTACCCATATTAGTTTGTTTACATCTGAGCTCATTTAGTTAACCATGGTTTAATGTTAGTTAGTTAGTTGCCGGCTTTAGTTTAGTTTATCTTAAGGAAATCACTAATTTTAGTTAAGTTGCAATCAATCATCATTAATTAAGTATTAAGTTAGTTTAGTTAGTTAAGTTAGCAACATGCTTTAGTATTCTTTATAGTCTATTGGTGATAGTTATTAATCATTTAGTGTATCCTTAGTGTAAGTATATAGCTATTTCAAATACCTGTAGCTTAAGTATGTAGCTGTGAGTTGTGTGTGAGTGTTGAATGTGTGGGTGTGAATTAAATAATTATAGCTAAATAATTACTTAAATCATTCCATATCATGTAGGTATTAGGTACACATTCTGTTCTTTGTCTCTACTCTTTGACGGACACAGACGTAGTTGCACATGGCCACATTTTTATTTGTTAATCACAATATATTTGCACCATGTCACCATAAATATTTATCTCTAACATGCTTTAACATTTAGTTCTCATTTCATCTTCCTATTCTATGCCTTTCATGCTATCCCCTACAAAAAAAAATCCCTTGAAAACATATTACTGCACCATTGCCACAAGCAAAATTTTACCATCGCCACAACCAATCCGCAAGGCTGTTCCAGAACATATCCAGAAAGACTAAATTGTAAAATGAGTTGCGGATATGGTTTGGTAATATAGCCATAGGCATCCCCACCCTATCCAATAAAGCCATAAACCATCCACAGGTAGTCCATATGCGGATATGGTTTGGTAATATATCCAAAGGGATCCCCACCCTATCCAATAAAGCCATAAAACCATCCACAAGTAGTCCAGAATGGAGTTGCGGATATGGTTTGGTAATATATCCATAGGGATCCCCACCCTATCCAATAAAGCCATAAAACCATCCACAAGTAGTCCAGAATGGAGTTGCGGATATGGTTTGGTAATATATCCATAGGGATCCCCACCCTATCCAATAAAGCCATTATAAAAACCATCCACAAGTAGTCCAGAATGGAGTTACGGATATGGTTTGGTAATATATCCATAGGGATCCCCACCCTATCCAATAAAGCCATAAAACCATCCACAAGTAGTCCAGAATGGAGTTGCGGATATGGTTTGGTAATATATCCAAAGGGATCCCCACCCTATCCAATAAAGCCATAAAACCATCCACAAGTAGCCCAGAATGGAGTTGCGGATATGGTTTGGTAATATATCCAAAGGGTTCCCCACCCTATCCAATAAAGCCATAAAACCATCCACAAGTAGTCCAGACCTGCATTTGCATATATTATTCAGAAAAACCGTCCACAGGCACTCCAGAAATTTAATGTTTCAGATATACCTCAAAATCAAAGAACCATTTCCAGTTAAAACAAAAAACAAAAACATAGTACACTTCACGATTTTTAATAGTACACAATAAATACTATAATATTAATGTTCATCTTGAGATCCTGAGTGCTGTACAAATATATACATAAATATCCTTCTGCAAAGGAATTCAAAGGACATTCAACTGCGTTCAGTAACACATCCTGCTTTTAACGTTTACTTAATAACATTCCTGAGATCTATGACATGTACAATCAGGATCTTGGAACCTCCAGGTCACTTTCAGGGGCCATGTTAATGTGATTGCGCTGAGCTCCTGAAAAGTAGAATAGTAAGAATATAGATACCATGGTACAAACAGGCAAGTTACAAATCACATGATATGAAAAGACTTTTTGATATATATAGACCATAACCAATGGCAAATTCATGTCCCATTACATACAGGACATTCATACTCACACGAATCTTGTTGAGGCAAAATATAAAGAAAACAAAAGAGACATTTTGTAAAACATTAGTAATACCTAATTTCCGGAATGCCTTCCTCAGGCTACAGATCTTCGACAGGTGGTCAGTGTACTGGGAGTACAGGAGGTGCAATACCAGGATGGCAAACACTGGAAACAAAGAACAGTAATAGTATTTCAATAAATTAGTCATCATTGTAAATAGTAAAATGATTTTAATGTTACTTCAAATGTTTTCAAACTCTTCAAATTATTATTCAAATTCATATGATATGACAATATATATATATACATTTAGAAAAAAACTTAGCTTGGAGTAGTGTAACTGTTCCTTTAAATTTTAATGTTTAATTTAAATGCTTAATATGAAATGACAATATAAATCATGTTAAATTCGCACCTTCAATGGCTTGAAGCACAGTTTCATTCTTTTGAACTGTGCTGGCGTCTTGAACCCTAGATCTTGACTTGACTGTGTAAACCAACATAAACATTTGTAAGTTCAAACTAGAACGTATATTTATAATTTAATCAAATAAATTGGTAAAATAATGAATTATTACAAAATGTGAAAATACAAATTTGATTTTCATGATTAATGACTGATAGCAAAATTTGTATGTAAAATATAATCAATCTGTCTGGATGCATATTAAGGTTGTAATTTGTAATCTGCAATAAATTAAATAACCATGACCTTTAGTGTCCATTAAAGTAATCAATCAGCTTGATTGGGTGCATATTCAGAAAGAAGATTATCAATTAAAGAAGCTAATTGTCAAATTCAATGCCAACCCCACCTTCAATAGACCTTGAATAAACAACGTCTGAGAGTTGTGTCCACCAGGTGAGTGTATTTCTGTGCGATTCAGTCCACACTGAAATCAATATTGACACTTTACTGAATAAGATCATACTATTTGATGAAAACAAAAAGAATTTGAAAAGTATAAATCAAAATTGATTAATTTTATTAACTGATAAACATATACTGGACCAAAATAGAATATTAATGTCATTATTAGTTAAGATACTAGTGAAATATTATTCTTAATATTCATAAAACATCAAATATCCCTTAGAAAACAGATTACAAATTACCAATAATCACAAATCAATTAAATATTTGATATTATATATAGTAAATATATAACATGTCAATACTATTAAAGAGTATAATGACAATAAATGTCTTTATGATGAAAATAAGGATACTGACCAACAAACAATTGTTTTGAATTTCTTTATAAAACAACAAATTAAGATTTGTAAGTCAAACAAACATAATTGATAAAATTGGTAAAATAAATATGGATTAAAAAACCTTTAAAATCCAAAAGTAATTTTGACTATTAATGACTCATAGCAAATTTATATTATATTTATTTATATTAGCAATCAGTCAGTCTAGATACATTTCCAGAACATCAATTAAGCAAAACAAATGTCTTGATTAATTGTTATCAACAATGAATTCAATGCTATTTAACAATTTGTTTGTTTATACAACAATATGTCAGCATCTCAAGTCTTACCTTGAGTGGTTACATCATTTCCTGCCTGAGAGTAGGTTACATCATTTCCTGTATTGTCCCAGACCCTGTCTGGCTGTCATCATGGCCGAGTGCACAGTCACCTGTGTTATAAACATTGACATGTTTATAAAGCAGTTTTTAAAGTATTTGAAATACAATTTATGTTTATTCCTATTCATAATCTGATCTGAACTTAAAGCAACCAATAGCAAATAAATACCACAGATGCCTTGTTACACATGCCATGACTGAGACATGAGTGCCTTTTAATAAATGAAGCCAAAAGTCAGAAAATATTACTCAGTCTGTCCATTGATTTAAACTGTCCATTCAAAAGGGTAAATGAAATTAGATTGATACATTTGGAATGCAGTGATCACAAGTACTTACCTTGGATTAATCAACTGAGAAATCTTGTACTTGTACTTGTCTTGTGAACTGTAAAGCTTGGTGAGATTTCTTGTTGATGTTTTGAAAGCAACCATCTTGGAATAACAATACAGCAGCAAAACTAAGGAGGCTTCTGATTGGCTAAAATTGATTGATCTGATCATAGTGACAAATATATTGCTTTATATATTGGTTGTGACAGTTGGTAATATTTAAAGGATTTTAATTGATTATAAAATATTATGAACAATATTTGTTTTATCTATCAATTGTAAAGGGCATGCAGGTCACACACAAAAACAGTAATAAATACTGAGAAGCCTTCTGATTGGCTAAATTTGACTGATCTGATACTAGAGGCAATTATTTGGTTAAAGATGCCAGTTTTTGATATTTAAGGGATGTTATCATGATATTCTGAAATGGTTTGTTTCTATCAATTTGTTAAACTAAAAAATGATATGGTCTAATTTATTTACTGGTATTTTATTTCCTTCATCATATGAAATTTCTCTAATATCAAATGAAACTATAGTTAAAGAGGGTTCTATCGCCTTTCCACAGCGCGAGCTTAAAATGCTAATTGAGTTATTTTTAGCTACCGCGCTCGTATGCGCGTCATGAAAGAGCTAAACCTATTTATAGCATGCGGAAAACTCCCTTCCCATAATGCAACGCGGAAAATCTAATCAATATGGCGTCGATCGTGTCTGTATTACGAGTGTCGTATGGGCGAGACGCTGAGAGGGGCAATGAACAGACGCTGTCATGTGTCAGTGTCATCGGAGAAGGGGAATTGGGCCTTTCCACAGGGTTATGTACGCTGAAGGTATAAATAGAGGTAAACATGCGTGTGTTCCTCAAATGCGAACATGGCGAGCTGTCACTGCAACAACACCTGTTCTCGGACTGGGAAACGTGGAGCCTGTCCTTGCAAGCAGCGCAACCAAAACTGTAGCAGTCTATGCAGATGTGGTCATCTTCTTCCATGCTCGAACCGTGTTGATTCTACGATCGACGAAGACATTTGCTTTGAAGTAAGTATTATATTCTTTTTCAAAAGACATGTACTGTATAGCCGTATACCTACGCACCTTATAATTTATATTCATGTGATTTTCAACATTATAACCTAAGTATAAGTATAACCTACAATAATTTAAATATTTTTTTTTATATTTACTCTCAAGTCAAATAAATATATGTATATATATCAACATGCCTAGAACGATCACAGCGTTATGTTATGAAAATAAGGAATATTAACATTTGTCTAGTTTAGATAACAAATTTCATTTCATTAAATAAATTAAATAATTATCAATATTTACTTACTAGTTTCTTTACAACGTGACATCTTGAGTGTGGTTACAGTTAATTATTTTTTTTAAAAGTTCAAGCAATAATGCCTCATTCATCTTGACTTTGTGTTGTGTGATTTTGATGCTTATTTAATTATTACTTTCAGTTCATGAAACCACATGAGGGCAACTATACTGACAGAAAGGTTGGTACAAAATACAACATATATAATATTTACTCTATTATCTGGTAATGCTACAAATAAGCAAATATGCCAGGTTCTATATGCCGTCAGTGAAGCTTGTGTGATATATATAGGATACTAAATGACTTTCTATCTAATTCCATTTTTTATTAAACGAGTTAACGATTTTGTATAAAACGAGGGAAAGCGACGTCATAATGTGGCGCTTTTACACTACTTGATACCAATATAACAGTAATCATTGATTTCAATCTTTTTGTATTTTAAAACAAAAAAAACAAGTATTTATACTAAGGCTATTACTATTCTTATATTAAACTATTCACATCTCCATTTCAGAATTTCTTAGATAACTTGGATGAGACCAGCAGACGTAGCCTCCTCACAAAGCTGATATGGCAGGACAAGGAAACCTACCAGACAGTAATGACGTCCTCAGAGCCTCCAAACCCACCCCCTGAAGACGTGTTGCCTCGATGGTGTCATTGTGGCAATTGCAGACCAATGCCGACCAACATCGAGAATAGATGCTGCATTAAAAAGAGAGGACAGTGTGTGACAGCCACAGGAAAGTTTCAGCGCGTAGTGATGGACGAAGACGTACTGGATGCAGCAGGGGCCTATAGGAATGACTTGTATGCCTATGATCACCAGAGGAACAACAGGATGTTTCGTCACACAGCGTACAGACAGTTTATCTTGATGAGATATGGAGTTCTTCGTTCAGGAGAGAGGAAAGTTGTTCCATCGTGTACTGTTCTTAAAATTAGACAACAATACCCAGCTGACAATGGAAACTACACAGGATTTCGTCCTGGTCGCTTGTGATTTTGGAAATGAAGAAAACAATGGATGATTGATACAGTTTATTTGTGCCAAGTGCCATAATGATGTATAAACATTTCGAAATATTCCATAGCATCACTTTCTTTGTAATATAATGAGCAACAAGAATACACCAATCTATCAATGTATACAACATCAAATCACTTGTATTAAAACGTACTGTATTTTGTAAATTTGCTACTACCACATGATAATTGATGTGTGTCCCAAATCCATGTTATACATACTTCATCAACATGTAATTATCTACTTAATATTCCCCCACTTTTGGAAATCTTTTATAAAATGTACAAGAATTATTCCTACCTATTATACACCAGTATTTACAAGAAATATTTTGAAATCAAAACAGGATCTAGAATCTTTTATGATAAGTTGATTTCCATAAACAAAAAATGGGAAATGATTTTATTGACTGTGAATTTGACTGGAAAGATATATTTAACTCATATAGACAGGATTTGAAGGATGTTAAACTTATTGATTTTCAATATAGATTTCTACAAAGAGTTATTTATACAAAAAGAGAATTGTTGAGAATGAATCTTGTTGACAATGATCTATGTAGTTTTTGCAATGATGCTTCTGGGAGCATTTGTCATGTATATTGGGAATGCAGTATAACCACAACTTCCTGGAATGAACTTTGGATAAATAATTATTTACCAAAATAATTACAATCTCAAAATAGTTTGTTTTGGTTTGTCACATTATACAACAATGTTTTGATAAATTATTATTTCTGCCCAGAAATATATCAACTTATGTAATAGAAAAAATTCAAAACCAAGATTCACAGTAATTACCTTAAAGAAATCTATTTTGTTGAGAAATACATTTTCAAAAGAAACAATGAAATGAACAAATTTGATAAAAAGTGGAAAGCACTAATTCCAATATTCAACTATTAACGTTTCTGTTTTTAGACAGACACCTTTCAGCTCAAGGTAAATTGATGTACATATATAGATCCAAAAAGCTCCATGTCAATATATCTATAATATATTGTATACACATTGCAATTGTTTTCTGAACTTTGTAACCTTTGGGAAGAAATAAACAAAAAAAAAAACAACTTGTAATGATAATTCATCACAGACATCATGGATTTAGTTCAATGTTTAAGTAATGTCTGCTCACACATGGGGAAAATGCATGCAAGTCCTTGGACAGTTATGTCTCTAGATACCATTGACAATAATTTCTTGTAAATCAAAAAATATATTCATATTCATTTCTGAATGAGAAGACACCAGTCTGTGTATATATAATCCGATAACTTTTAAAGGGTTCACATGAAATTGTCAAATGCCATATACACAGTGAGTGACATGTAAGCATGTAAGTGTACATGTGAAAAATTGTAATAAAAACATTTTACTCTTGACAGTGACCTCATTCTAGTTTGTTCAATAAATAAGTTGACAACTAGGTTATTCATTCTTTCATGGTTAACATGTACATCTAGAATCTCGATATTTGCTTTTGAACAAGTTCATCTTTCGGAGGACAGGCAACTTTGGCAATTGACGGGGCAATTCGTCTAGGGTCATCTTCCCTTCGTTGGCAACTCCTGTTCGTTGGAAGAAGATCCTTTGCCTTTTCTTCGAAGATCAGGCACTGCAGGTCATACTTGTATGCATAGCCCTTGTTGATCTTCACTGGTGCAACACTCCAAGTCTTTGACCTCTTGTTGTATTTTGGAGTCTGACTGAAAAAATAGCAAAAAAATTTATTGCTTGTAGGTTAGGCACATTTCAAAAGATGAGAATCTTTAGGTATACAATGAAGTCTTTGTAACATCACCTTCCTGATTAAATGCCAAGACAGACTAATGCTATGATACCAGTTTCATTACTATGTGTTATTCCAACGATTGAATATGGAATTTCGCTGACAATCCTCAACCATACAATCCCACATTTATTCACATTCACATTTCTATTTACCTTGTCTCTCCATTTTGGTTCAAGAGCTCAGGTCTGTTCACATGGTGATTGTAGTCTATTGCAGCCAATAGATTGCGTGAGCGGTAGCCAGGAAACCTGTTGTGTAAGAAAGAATTATTATTATGAAAACTTGCGATAGTGATGAATCCATCCATTTTTAACCACATAAAGCAGACATACTGTTGATAGTATGTTAAGACCATATCGATTTTATCAATGAACAAAATTTATTCAAATGATTAAATTATACAGGTATATGACATAACATTAAGAATTATGCTGAGTTTATCTGGTAGCGGTTTTGTTTCATAATAGACTTTTCACTTACTGGTAGGACTGTCTCTTGGAACAGTACATCAGCAGGTGGTTGTGGAACGTCTCCAGGATACCAGTGTGCCTAAAAACAAAATAGAGTCCCTTATAAAAAAAAGTTCATAGAAGCAAGTTACCTTTCTTTGGCTATAATATTTTTTAATTAATTTTCTACTTTTAAGAAAAAGTGTCTTTAATTATGATAACAATACAGACAAATTTTGATTGAATAAATATAAGGAAATTAAATTATATTTCTGAAACTGAAGGAAATCATTTTTACCGAAAGTTGGTGAAGTGGGTCATGGTCCCCATCAGTCTGCGGTCCATCACAACACCTCGGAGGATGTCCATGGCCTCGCTGTTGGTGTCAAACCAAGGCTTTTTGTCGTCGTTGGCATTGAGAGGTGCATGTGCGCACTTGCCAGGTGTGTGCTCACTGACGGCCCACTCGTGTTTGTTACACACGTGTTGCAGGATCCTCATCCATGTTTCCTGTTTGAAAAAAATCAGGAGTAGAATATGTTTACTTAGATAAGTTATAGTAGACATCAGTTATTCAATAATTATATCATATATATGAGTGTGCCATCTTATAATTTACTCATCTGTCTACTCAATTTGAACATATAACATGTATGTGGGATACCAGACACAAATAGTTACCTTCAATAAATCCTCAGTGCCTTCACAAATCTTAGAGCAGTACCAGAAGTGGTTCCGGATAGAAGGAGCCCAAGTCCGTATAATAGCCGTCTTCTTGGTATTTCCGAGCTGAAACAAAACATTTACTATAAATACAACATAACACAAATGTGTCAGGAGACATCAAATAAAGGCATAACTCTTGCCAGTCTCCATTGCTGGCTGATTTAGGCCTTGCAGTATTTCCTTAGAAATCTAGACCCACTATGCATTTCTGGTGCAGAGCTTCACTATCTAGGCACAACGAAGCGAGGGAAATACTGCAAGACTTAAATCAACCACTAATGCAGACTGGCAAGAGTTATGCCTTGTGTTTGGAAGTTGTCAAATAGAGAGTGATAAATGTTATTGGACTGAAATTTATTCATACTGCAGCATGAAAATTATTAGAAGTACAAAATTGCTGTATGTAGCTGTACATATGATCAAATTTAGATAGTTTAGTTTAACAACTCTCAAAATATCTCACCATTGTCAGTTTCTTCTCCAAGTTCTTAGCAGCGTGCCACACGTCCCACTGATGTTTGATGTTTTGAAACTTTGTTCCTGCAAAAAAAAGCAAATCATAAATAATATATCTGAATTACATTACATTTAATACATTACATTACATTACATTACTTAGTTACCCATGTTGATAAAAAAAATTGGGGGGATTTTATACACTATGTATACATTGCTTACTTTTCCATGACTTTTTGTAAAAAAATATAAATTTGGCATTCCAATGAATGTCTGTACACTTACGCATTGTCAGGGCAATTGATGAACTTTGGTCAGTGACAACTTCTGTAACAGAGATGATGTTGGTGATGTAGTCCATACAAGGTATGAAGCCAATTTTCTCCATTGCGACGCTGTTTGGGGCTTCCCGAAGGTCGACTATTTCTAGACCGACAATCTGTCTGGTATCCACATCCATCATGGTGTAAGTACAATACTGCGCATTGTGTCCTGGTGAATCGTTACGTCCGTCTCCAGCCAGTATGATCGGTGATTCACTTTTTCTCAGCTTACTGAGAATGTCCAATTGCATCGATGCCCAGTAAGATTCAATTGCAGGAAGAGCATAGAATCTTTGTACATTGTAGAAATAGGACTTGCTGACGCAGCCCAAATTCATGTAAGAGAAAAGCATTGCAACTTTTGCGTAGCTGTTGCCAGTGAGTAGGATGTCAGCGGCCAGCTGTAGATTACCAGCAAACATGGAACCGATTTTGGGTTGAGAAGACCAGCTGCCTGAATGCCCTCTTTGACACTTCCAAGTGACCATAAGAGCAGTAGCTCTCATTGTGTATGAAAAAACCAAATTGGTTTTACAGTTTTCACAAGTATGTCCAATACAATTCTTAACAAGTTCTACAAGCGGATCAACAAAAGCAATACACTTTTGTGTCGAAATATTGTCCATGAATTTGGTACTATTGTCTAAACCGGGCATTGCATCTTCATCTCTGTCCGGCAGTGACATGTTCAGGAATTCATCGTCGCTGTTGATGGAGTCGATGCTCTCTCCTAGTGTGGCACTGTAACACAGAGAAAATCATGAACTATATGCCTGCTTACACAAAGTTATCATTTCTAATACATTTAACTCATCATCATAGTCTTAGTAGCTGTAAGGGGGGTAAACACTTGGGTCAACCCGTAAAAAACAATAATGATATAATACTTTGTTGTGAAACACAGCAAAGAGCATACATATTTATTTATGATACCAGTTAATAAGACAATTGTAAATGATAATGTGTTCAAATAAATACATACCTGGTTATGTCAGCAGTCTTATCCAAAACATCTGGACCCGGGTTTGTAAACTCAGCAACTGTCTGCGTTGATTCTCTGCATTGTCTGTGATAAAGAAATTTCAATGAGAAAATGGACATAAACAGTATTAGGTTATGCAGGTGAGTTTTAACATTGAATTTTACTTATATCATGGCTGCCCGTATTATGGCAGGAAGAAAGCCTGTTATGTTGTGTGGTTATGCATTGCCGTGAAACCTGCGTGTACCGGTTGGGACTAGTGAACCATGGATGGTATACTGCACTGAAGTTCAGTGTAGCATTGCACCCAAACCTTGCTGCAACAATGTAACATTGCATAAAAAACCTTACAGTTCTCTACTGCATAAAAAGTTACTGTGCCCCTGACATGATTCGAACTTGTGTTATTCAACAAATATGCCAAATATCAGCTATGATTCATGTAAACGGTCGTACATAACAAAATATATGCAATCTTGAAATTCAAAATATTATTTGATATTGAATACATTAATATACATACTCATTGCAAGGTTGATCAGCAGTTTCATTGTTTTCGTCACTGGTAGGAGAGCTCATCAATGAGGATATCAATGACAAATCTGAAAATAGAGAAATGACATGAAAAAAAAATCCATGGTTCTTAGCAAAGCTGAATGAATACAACCACAAATTATAAACACTTCGGCGGGATCATATTGATAATCTTGATACCCAATCTGGGGTTATCAAGTTTCACAATATGATACACATCACATTATCTATCTATCACCTACATATTTTCTTGATAAACAATAGTCAACAATAGTTATCTTATCACAATACACAAAATAAATCATGATGTATATATTGTCAGATTCAGTATCACGATATCGATACACTGCTTGTCAATTCATTATGAATAATATAACCTCCAAAGTTTCTGATCGTCACACTTCAATTATACTTATTGTGAAATGTATGAAATGAATTACATAAACATGACAAGACTCAACTTAGAGCGAAGTATACCAGGTTACTGAGATACAATGTAAAGAGTGTATGCTCACCTGCAACACATGATACAACATCTAGATCTTTGTTTTTCTGGGGTGTGCTAACTGATGGCAGCTGAAGACTTTCTTGTTGTGAGCTTCTGTCCCATGGATCACAAGGTACTGGGGTAGAACTGCAAAAATAAAAATAAAAATAAATACATAAATGAAAAAATAATTGATTAATTTGGACATGAATTACTTCAGGACTGAATATTGTTTACAAATTTTAGGCAAGAATTTTAGGTTCATTGTTCTGATAATTTATGTCAGGCCCAAAAATTAAAAATTATGTATGTATGCACTATGAATATATGTCTACTGTACTGCAGTCATACAGACAGAAGACTGAAAAGTATGAATTGTTATATGACATGTAGTAGATATCACAAACATTTCAACGTTGATAAATTATTTTCATACTTACTTGCATTGACAGGTCACATCATGGTTATCTAGAAGGTGTCTTGCAAGTTGAATATCCGTCAATACCAGTGCTGTTTTCAGCTCAATCCATCTGTTTGAAAGATCTCCCAAATAGACTCGCTGAGCATTTCTCTCCCGTCTTCTACTCACGGGCGAAATATCCTCGTGTTTTCGAGGTCGGCCTCGCCCAACCTTACTCATTCTTATTTTCTTATTGAATCATATCTAGGTAATCCCACTTGAAGTTGATAGCAAAATATATGTCTTGAACACTACTTGGCGATCTGTGAACGTGAGGATGATGGGGAGAGCGAACAACAGGTTATAATCGAAACCCTGATTGAAGCCAGTTTCTTCCTCAGTGTCATATTGAGTTAGCGTCATTATCTAAGAGGCATTAGTGTCAAAACTTCTTAATTCCTTGTGAAAATAACTCACTATAATCACATAATTGTTCATACATGTAAAAGCATCTCGTCAATTTGATCGCTCGAGTCAGTCGCCGCCATCACAACAATGGAGTTAATCCCCTTGGCGCTTGCAGCGCCAATCAGTGGCTTCGTTTTTGTTTGGTTATTTTTTTGTTTTTACATTCGGATTAAGTTTAATTATCTCCTGAAATATCAATATAAAGTAGTAAAAAGTAAAATAAAAGCGTTTATAAAAAAACACACACTTGTGTGCCGTGTGCAAAAGGGAATTCCCACCTGAATTTCGTTTCCACAAAAAATACCCCGATAGAACCCTCTCTTTAAAGAATTTGAATAATGTAACCTTTTCATTGAAATTTTATGTAATTCAACTGTTTGAGCATTATTTGAGTGTTCATAATAAAAAAATAAATAAAAAAAACATTTCGACCAAACGATTTGTGCAAAAGATTGGTTTTAGAACATATCAGAGCTAATAATATGTTAGTGAATTTCATTATTTTTATTTGGTATCAATACTCAAAATAATATTTTGACTTGGTGTACTCTTTTACTGATTTAAAAGCATTGTATAAATTATTCTAATACATAGGTTGTTAATTAGATATACCTCTACAGCCCAAGTTTACAACTTGAAACCACATTACACAAATACACAGCAACCCTCCACATCACTTCTCAGCTCTTAACAAACAAATTGATTAATCTAATGAAATGTACACAGTAATTAAGCTACTTGTAAAGTAATCAACTAGGTGTCTCCAAGAGGTATATTTGGGGTCATTCCTGTAATCTTACCATTGGACAGTTTATCAATTAATTAAGCTCCACCCATTTCAAGTCTAATGACCAATAGATTTGCACTTGTTTGTTGTTGCAATTTCTCAGAGGTATACCAATTTTAGTGATTCTAAATATGTAATGACTGCACTTGTTTTAAAAAAAACATTGTCAAGTATTTCAATTGATTGTCATTTAAGGCCAGAGAAAATTAAACTAAAATTATTTGTATTTTTATTCAATATGTAAATTTCTTTCTGATATCTTCACTTTGGCGAAGTATATAATTATTTATTATAGTATACTTTTAACTGAAATAATTTTAATAGTGGTTTTGTAATGCATACATACTAAAATATATATTTCATGCAATTTTTATCTTTAATAAAAAATATGGATGATTACTTCAATCACATATATTGACATGGGATGAATGTTTATATCTCAATTGTGTAAAATTAATAGATTTCTAAATACCAATTGAATTAATGAGTGTGATAATTAAATAGAATAGGCATATTTCTAAATTACAACCCAAATTGACAACTTGTAAAAAATGAAGCTAGTGTTTATCAACCAACTACAATTTCTTTAAAAGATAAAAATGGGCTATTTTTATATATTTAGACAATACGTATCAAACCCTAAGCTCTAGATTTTCAGTCATGTGAAGATATGCAAAACCTTTGTTGACATAAGACTCACAATATTAAAAAAACCCATAAAACTGTTAATTAATTAATGAAAATTAACCTGAAGATTAATTTGAATAATAAGAAGAATAATGTTGAATCTAACACCAAATGTATTAAATTGTTTGTTTGAAGATAGTAAGTAAAATGTACGAATGTAATATGTATTGTGTAAGGTATCAAATTATGATCTCTGATATATATATTTATATTTGAACCTGCTCTCTCTGTTAAAGTAATACAGGTAACACCACAGTCCTTTAACATGATTTGAAATAACGATAATTTGAAAGATGATATTAATTTTGCAATCATATTTGACATACCTTAAGAAAAACATAGATCTTATCAAAACTAAATGTTTAAACCTTATTTCCTTGCCCATTCATACTGTTATGGACATATGTTTTTATGTTGTGCTTTTCTCAGTATTGCATGAATGAATATTGTGTTATGTATTTTTTTGTACCGGAGAGGTATTTACATAGGCGTAATGCATCTTTACCAATCCATTTAATTTTAAAAATGAATATTGTTTAAACCAGAAGGATGATGGTGATCAACAAAGTTAAAGAACTTGTTATTTTAACCATCTTATAGACTTCTGGGCCGTGTTCAAGAGAGGTTTCAAAGAAATCGCTCATTAGCGATTACTTTTAAACCTCTCTTGAACGCGATTGCTCAATGTAGCGCTGCGTAGCAAAGCGAGCGAACTTTGAGGTATTTCACTGTGTCGTTCAGGAGACAATAAGCGCTACTTGAGCGCTACATTGAGCCCTGAATTGAGCAATCAATGAGCGATTATAAGTGCCTGCTATTATGGACACTGCACTGTTTCACTCAGCTAAAAGCTAAACTCAAATCATAATCTTTCTTTACCATATCTTAAGTGCTAACATCAATTTAATCTGTTTTCACAATAACAGGACTTCTTTGGCAGAAGACTCTTTTACCAATGATTTTTTACCAATACTTCTTACAGAGGACTTTTCCCCCTTGAATTTACCATATAATTACAATCTTCCTACTACCAACTTCACATCGATGCCTATCCGTAGCATTCCCATAAAGCCAGTGATCTTTTGTGGCTATACTGTGAACAACAGGGACTCGGTAGTGGATATGTTACCGTAACATTTTTGGAAATGTTTGATGGTCTTACAGCTAACGGATACATCGTTGAAACAAATCCGCAAAGGCAGCTATCTTGTGCTCTTTTGTGGCTATACTGTGGACAACAGGGACTCTGTAGTGGATATGTTACCGTAACATATTCAGAAACTTTTGATGGTCTTACAGCCAACGGATACATCGTTGAAACCAATCCACAAACGCAGCTATCTTGTGCTCTTTTGTGGCTATACTGTGGATAACAGGGACTCGGTAGTGGATATGTTACCGTAACATATTCGGCCAACGGATACATTGCTGAAACCAATCCACATGACCAATCCACACCATGTCCGGATCTGATCCGCTAGCGGCAATGGTAAAATTTTGCTCTAACTGCTTGAAAAGATGCTGTGGTGCTCCTGTGGATATATTGCCTAAACATATTTTCAGGATATTTTTTTTGTAGGGGATATTTTCAAATGTAATTTTTGTACTAATGTAATATCATGTGAAATTTAATCCAGTTTTCTTTTCAGCATTTTGACTTGTTTAGTTCTCTGCCATACACATTACATTTTGTTTCATATATAATGTATCTAATAATGGTTTCTATTTCAGGGTAGTTTAATAGTATTGAAAATATATTCATAACGTAATCTTACCTTTTCTTTCAGGTTATGTAATGTAATATGATGTTTATTTCAGTTAACAAAACTATGTGTTAATCAAACCCTAAGAGAGTCGCATATCCCTCTCCGGATTCATACGTTAGAGAGATGCTATTCCCTCCCCGGAATTGGATTACAAATTCAGTGCTCAGTGGATGTGATTTGTGTTTGTGTGAATCAGTGTTTCTGAACAGGATATATATGTGACATCTGTGAGTTTCCATTACCTGGATACCCTATTGGATACCATGTGACACCTACTGTGTGATAGTGTAATTCACTTTTGGGATACCTTATTTCATGGGAGACTATCTTACTCATTTGGATATGTACCATGGGATAGTTACTGTGTGACACCTTGTGTGTTTGACTTTCGCCTGTAAGTGGAAAGCTTCATACTTGTGTTGGACTCCCTGGATACTTACTTTTTTTGTAATCATGTATTTCACAAACGAAGAGGTCAGGAATATGTTGGAGGTATTCAGACGCCAGAAGGACAGACCAAGAGCTAACACACCTGAGGAATTTGAGGAATGGCTGCAAGGATTATCTAGCCAGTGCGTATCATTGCCGTCACCGAATTCCAGCGTTACATCTACAAGCCCAAAGGAGCAAGATGAAACTATACCCGAGTCTTTACTGTATCAAGAAGCTCCGAGGATACCATCTTTTAGTGGAGACAGAAGTGAAAAGGATACCCCTTACGATGTGTGGCGGTACCGTGTGGATACTCTTTTGGACTCTCATGCCTATACACAGGAGACAAAGGAGTACGCTGTCAGGAACTCTCTCAAGGGCGAAGCAGCGAAGATCGCTGTGAATATGAGACCTGGAAGTGACTTCTGTACTCTGTTAAAGAAGTTGAGGATAGTGTTCGGGTCTGCAGAGCGAAGAGAATCAAGGATGGCTCACTTCTATAGTGCCAAGCAGGAGGATAATGAGGATGTCTCGCAATGGGGATGCAGACTTGAGGAGTTGTTGTCGCACGCCATCCAGCATAGCTCACATCTTCACTATGACAGAGAGGAAATGCTGAGGAGCATGTTGTGGTCGGGACTCAAGCCAGCACTGAAGAGTATCTCTGGACACAAGTATGATGCCATTCAAGATTTCGACAGCCTCATGGAAGACCTCAAAGAGTTAGAGAATGACCAGACAAATCAAGCTCATGTTCAAGCCAAGACTAACACAGTAAAGGAGATTATTCCGGAAGAGCAAGAGTGGAGAAGAGAAATGTCTGAGGTAATGGGTATGCTGAACAAGCTCACTACAGAGATTACCAACATGAAAGCATCAGCGACAGGACCAATAGTTAATCAAGGAACCACACAGGCTAACTCGGTACCTCAAGCTCAAGGACCAAGACAAATACGAGGTCAAGGACAAAGACAAGTTCAAGGTCAACCCTATTACCGTCAAGAACAGAGACCTTCACAGGACTACCGAGGTCAAGAGCCAGAACCAGGACCTACATGTTGGCGATGTGGACAGATGTGGCCACATGCAATACTCATGTACCATTAGGCTGGATCACACCAGACGTGGACAAGCTTTAAACTGGCACAGGCCTATGGGCAGGGGCCGCCTGTAGGTTTGTTTGAGCGCCCCACGACGAGAAGAAACAGAGTACCAGATCGACTTGTAGGATCTTCGAACGAAGTTACTGTTTGCATAGAAGGAGTCACCACCACAGCTTTACTGGACACAGGAGCCACTGTATCAGTACTTGCACAGTCCTTTTATGATACTCACCTCTCTCACCTTCCTATTGAACCTCAATATAGAGTGCGCTGGAGGAGAATCATTACCATATTCAGGATATGTTGTTGTCAACTTGGAATCATCTGGAATATCACGAGCACAGCCTATCTCATGTATGTTTCTCATATCATCTGATACCAAATACAACTCAAGAGTGCCAGCCCTCATTGGAACTAACATCTTGGAGCATTTGATCACTGGATGTAGAGCAACTCATGGTGTCAAGTTTCTCCAGAAAGCATCATTGTTCACACCTTGGTATCTAGCATTCAGGACAATGACCATCAGGGAGAAGGAGCTACAACGGAATGGAGGAAAGATAGGACTTGTGAAGTGTCATGAAACTTGTTATATCATCATCCCGGCCAACAGTCAAGTCATAATCCGAGGACAAGTGATACAGCCAATCAACTATCCGAAAGTGTGTGCCTTATTACAGCTTTCAAACAGTGCAACCATCCACACAGATATAGATGTTGCTCCATGGACTACGATTGGGAGAATCCTGGACAAGTGGATGTTCACCTTTCTAATGTCACAACTCAGGCCATCGTGGTGAAACCCAAAGCCGTCCTATGTGAACTCCAACCTGTACTACTTGAAGGAAATATACCACATCAAGCTTAAGATGAAAGGACTCTTCTGGAACAAGTTGATGTCAGACAAGAGAATGTTACTCAGACTGAACTTGATCAAGGAATTGAACTCATCCTCAGCTACAAGGGCATCTTTTCAAAGGGAGGTAACGACTTGGGACACAGCAACCTAGTGAGGCATAGGATAGATCTCATTGACGACATTCCTTTTAAGCAACGCCACCGCCACATTCCACCAGGGATGTTTGATGAAGTCCACAGTCATCTGCAGCAACTTCTATCAGCCGGTATTATCAGACCTTCCCACAGCCACAACGTGGTACTAGTTCGCAAGAAGGATGGTAAACTTAGGATGTGTGTTGACTTTAGACAGCTCAACAATCAATCTCTTAAGGATAATTATGCTCTGCCAAGGATTGACGAGTTACTTGACTGCCTTGGAGGAATGAAGTACTTCTCAGTTCTTGACATGAAGTCTGGCTACCACCAAGTGGAACTCCTAGAAGAACACAAGGAACGAACAGCATTCACAGTCGGGCCATTCGGATTTTACGAGTTTAACAGAATGCCTTTTGGACTATGCAACGCTCCCGCCACATACCAGAGATTGATGGAACAGTGCTTATCAGGATTACATCTCAAGATATGTCTTATCTATCTCGATGACCTCATTATTTTCTCCAGAACCTTTGAAGAGCATCTTGAGCGCCTCGAACGTGTATTTCAACGCTTACAGGAATGTGGATTGAAATTAGCTCCAAAGAAATGCAAGTTCTTCAAGAATAAGGTCAGGTACATTGGATATATAGTATCGGAAAGTGGAATTGAAGCTGACCCTCAGAAGGTGGAAAAGATATCTGATTGGCCTACTCCTACAACGCCAGAGGATGTCAGGAGATTCTTAGGATTTGCCGGATATTATCGGAAATTCTTGAGGAACTTTTCTAAGATTGCTAAACCACTCAGTGAGTTAATGCCAAAGACCAACAAAAGGACAATAAATAAACAGGCTAAAGTTGAATGGAAATGGGCACCCTCACAAGAAGCTGCCTTTCAAGAACTGAAGAAACACCTAACTGAACCACCAGTGCTTGGATATGTCGACTTCGATCAACCTTTTGAGTTGCACACAGATGCCAGCACACACGGCTTGGGAGCAGTTCTGTATCAACAACAGGAAGGAGTACCACAAGTCATTGCATATGCCAGCAGAGGACTCAACAAGTCGGAACGCAACTACTCAGCACACAAGCTCGAATTTCTGTGTTTGAAATGGGCCGTCACGGAAAAATTCCATGATTATTTGTATGGACATCGCTTCACAGTACTCACGGACATCAATCCGTTGACCTATGTTCTTACCAGCGCCAAACTAGATGCCACAGGACATAGATGGCTTGCAGCTCTATCAGCATACAGACCAGGAAAAGCAAATACAGATGCTGACACACTCTCAAGACTACAAACGGAGGATTGTACTGAAGGTCATATCTCAGCAGAGTCATTAGCAGCCATCTGCAACATGGTATCAGTTCCAAGTCTAGTGGAAAGTGTATCATCAGCAACATAGATCGTAGAGGAAACAACAACAATCACAGAGGAGACTTGTGAAGTTAATGCTCGAGACTGGAGGAGAGCACAAGCAAAGGATCCAGCTTTGGATGTTATCATGGCACACCTCAGAACAACACAGATCCTGAGATGACAAGTCTGTTCAAGCATTTCAACAATTTCAAGATGCAAAGAGGTGTTCTCTACCGGATAACAACAGCAAATGGTGAGAGATTCGAACAGCTTGTACTGCCAACTAGATGTCGCCAATCCGTGTTACGTTGTCTTCATGACCAGGTCGGACATCCAGGACGAGACAGAACGCATTCTTTTATTCGAGAGAGATTCTTTTGGCCTGGAATGACGAAGGACATTGAACGCCATGTGCAAACCTGTGAAAGATGCCTAAGAAGGAAAGCCTCAACATCTGTCAAAGCTCCATTGGTCAACATTACTACCACTCAGCCTTTGGAACTCGTTTGCATGGATTTCTTGAACCTAGAGCCATCTAAAGGAGGACAGCAGCACATTCTCGTAGTGACAGACCATTTCACTAGATATGCCCAGGCTTATCCCACTACTAACATGACAGCCAAGACCACAGCGGAGGTATTCTTTAGGAATTTCGTCGTGCACTATGGTTTGCCCAAGAGCATCCATTCAGATCAAGGAGCGAATTTCGAAGGGAAACTTATGAAAGAGCTTTGTAATCTCACAGCAATGTCAAAATCAAGAACCACACCATATCATCCCATGGGCAATGGCATGACTGAGAGACTCAACCGCACCTTGTTGAACATGCTAGGAACGCTTGACACAGAAAAGAAAAGAGATTGGAAGACCCATGTTGGACCACTTGTTCATGCTTACAATTCGACAAGGCACGAGACAACTGGATACTCTCCTTTCTTTTTGATGTACGGCAGACAGCCAAGGCTACCTGTGGACTTAGCATTTGGACTAGACATAGAGCCAGGAAAGTCAAAGACGCTATCCCAGTACACCAAAGCACTACGAGAACGACTACGACAGGCTTACGACCTCGCTACAGAGAATGTCAAGAAGTCGCAAGGAAGACAAAAGAAGAATTACGACACAAAAGCTCGAGCTGCCGGAATAGAGATAGGCGATAGAGTGCTGGTGAAGATAGTTGCTTTCGATGGGAAACATAAGATCGCGAACAAGTGGGAAGAAGACCCATACATCGTCCTCAAGCAACCTGATCCACTCATCCCTGTCTACATTGTAGGAAAAGAAACTGGTGAAGGACATCAAAGGACATTACATAGGAACCTCTTACTTCCTATAGGATATCTGTCTTCCCCCGATGTGCCAGAACCAAATCCACACCCAAGGAAACAGAGAGCTACAGTGAAGCCAACAACCCCTGGATCATCAGCCAAGGATACATTGGAGGACACTGTCAGTGAGAACCTTGAGGAGGAGGAGGAGGAGTTGATCCCTGTTGTACTTCCAGGACCTTCAGTGTCAGATGAGACATCATCTGACGGGCCAACTGAGGAAGAAGAGGTTGAAGTTGTTACGAATGCCGCTCTGGAAGAGGATGCAACAGAAGCTGCCACGGAGGGTACTGTTAATCATGAGGATGATGGAGCTGAAGTCACTGACCAGGAGCAAGGACAGGATGTAGCAACATCATCTGATGCAGCAGATGAGGAAGAGTCACAGGAACAGCCTGCTATCCCACAGCCAAGAGGAGCTATTGGAGGGGAAGCGTCAGTTCCTGAGCCCAGAAGATCTGCACGGGAAAGAAACAGACCACATTGGCAGAGAACAGGGGATTACGTCATGGCAGCGCCAGCTGAATCAGATTGGAAAGAAAGAGCAGAATATCTTGGAACACTTCTAGCAAAGGGAGTCTTTGCTGCCACTGGAACCAAGGCTACTGATGCTCTTGTAGACATCATAACTGGGAAACACACATGACGAGGACGTCATTTGATGGAGGGGGGAAGTGTGTGGCAGAGTGTATATTTTAATGTTGTATGTTTTAATTGTATATATCTGTGTCCTAATGCATCATTTTATTACAGTGGATATCATTGTAGCTAAAGAGTTACAATGTTCATGGCCTGTGAAATCTACAAGCATTCAATCAATCTGTTAGCTTCTACTCTTTTGTTCTCTGGTGTGACTGCTTTCTCAGTACACCAGCTCAGCTCTCCTTCCTTTGTTCTATCTATGGTTAGGTAAGCGCACTTCTTACATTGCATGCTTTGAAAGTTTATAAAGTTAACCAACACCAATCGTTAATTGCACTGCAATATTTTCACTGATGTGACACACGTGAAGTTGGACCAGCACTTTCACTGGACAGTTTCTCACATCTACGACTCTATCTTCCATACATCACAGGATCATGTCATGATGTGACGATGTGACGTCATATGCACTCATGGTAGTGGACACCTGAGTACCATCTATTTGGGTGAATAATTACTGTTATTGTTATCATATAACATCGTCTACCGGAATAAACTCTCCAACCGAACCCAAGCAGCCTTTGTTCTTCCTTGACAAAGTGAACCCTGCTACATTACTATGCGGGCAGCTTGGTTTGGGATTTTCTGGAGGCGCTGTTGTTGTTCTTCAGAGATACATCAATAAGCTATTACAGTAATCGAGGCGTGAAAGAACTAAGAGTCTGCACAAGGCTGGCAGTTGCTTCGATGGTCAGGATATTACGTAAGGAACCAATATTTCGAAGATGAAAATGACAGATTTTACAGTGGTGGTTGACATGGATTTTCATACTGAGATGCGAGTCCAAATGCACACCAAGATTTTTAACAGATGCTGAGAATGGAAACAATGCCTGTCCAATGGAGATGGTACTGCACTTGGTCACGCAGATCAATATGTAACAAGTAACGCAAACCCTGCACTGGTACTGCACTAGATCACGCAGATCAATATGTAACAAGTAACACACCCCTTGCACTGGTACTGCACTAGGTCACGCAGATCAACTTCCTGTTGAAGATACTTGACACCATTCTAACTGTTATCACCAGGATTGTCAACCTCAGTCTCTCATCTGGGACAGTGCCCAAGTGCTTCAAACGTGCAGTTTTTAAACCTTTGATAAAGAAACCCTCATTGGATCCTGATAAATCAGCAACTACCGACCAGTATCTAATCTTTCATTTCTTTCCAAAGTTCTTGAAAAAGTTGTCAAAATCCAGATGCTTGAACACTTACAGAGATACGATCTGATTCACAGGGGGTAAGCCCTGTCCATGCTAAACCGGAAGTTGGCAGTCGTCAACAAACATTTTCTCGACAGACAGTAGTTTTTCAACTCGGGGAGGTCCCGAATTTGGTTAGTTTTGAACATTTTCAATTTAATGATGTTCTCAATATCAACCTGTTTCAACTCTTGAATAGCTAAAGTTTACAATCGCTACATCTTTAGAACATGACATGTAATACATAATTTCGAATTTTAACATTACGGAACTAGTCAGTCGTCGTCAGAGAGAAAATCCGCGAAAAGGCGATTTTCAACATGAATACAGCAAATCTACATGGATGTAGCAGATATTTCATGTAGTTTTAAGTTGATTTATGATAATCTAGAACTCGTATCAAAGTTATAGCATTCACAGATTAACCGAAGCCGAGATATTAGGACAATTAAAAACTGTACACATTGATGGTAGTTGCTCCTGTTGACACACTGTACAGGTTGTTAAAAATGAACTGTACGGGTAGTTGGTCTGATAGTTGTTAGTAGGTAAAGGGAAAACGTTATGCAGAATGACAATGATGGTCATCAGTAACTTAATTTATCTTTACTAATGAAGTAGACCTTGTGTAGGAAGTTATGACTTGAGTAATGCTTCTTGAGAATGCCACTAAATCTGACTTTTTATGATACTCTCAAGCGAATCCCGCTTTTAACAGAAGTTACTAACCTTGACCAATCTTATGGAAACAGTGTCACCAATATTTCCTCCGAAAATGTATACAATCGTAGTTCAACATTTTGCATGTGCATTTTTTGTGATTAAACTTTTGCATTGACGTTTGTCTTTTTACCATTACGGAAAAAGCCCGGGTTTACACATGATTTTTTTGGTCAATATTTTTTCTGTTATTTGGAGTCAAATCATTCTCTTCCAACAGAGGTTACTCTCTTCAGATTTCCGATACTAACTTCTGTTCTTTATCGCTTGAAATCGAGAGCAGAAATGAAGTGTCTTCATTGGTTGCAACTGAATCTAGTTGTGCAATCAGCGACGCTGTTGTAAAAGTGACATTTGCCAATGACACGTCATGATAAAAAAAAAACTAAACGTTAGATAAACGTTTTTATCGTTTCATGTGTTTTCATCGAGATATGGTATTTGATTTTGTGAAAACTATTAATCATAAACATGCTTTCAAATAAAGAAGACCAAATCAGAGACAAATACCAAAAATAGTTCATTTATCTTATTTACATCAGGCATATTCGTGGGCTTGATCCATGTAGATTTGCTGTATTCATGTAGAAAGTCGCCTTTTCCCTGACGACGATTGACTGGCTCCAAAATGTTAAAATTCTAAACTTTATATTACATGTCATGTTCTAAAGATGTAGCGATTGTAAATTATAGCTATTCAAGAATTGAAACAAGTTAATATGGTTAACATCATTCAATTGAAAATGTTCAAAACTAACCAATTTCGGGACCCACCCGAGTTGAAAAACTACTGTCTGTCGAGAAAATGGTTGTTGACGACTGCCAACTTCCGGTTTAGCATGGACAGGGCTTACCCCCTGTGTGATTGACAGATACCAATCTGCCTATAGGACGGCACACAGCACCGAGGCAGCTCTCAACAGTGTACTTGACAACATTAAGATGTCTGTTGATGATGGTAATGTTGCCCTACTCGTCCTCTTAGACCTTTCAGCTGCCTTCGATACGATTGACAGTGCAATACTGTTATCAAGGCTACAGATTGAATACAGAATGAGCAGCACAGTCCTAAAGGGGGTAATGCTGTCCGACTCGTGCATTACCTGTTAAACTAGTGCGGGGGTGTGTTCAGTGTTACATAGTGATCTGCGTGACCTATAGTGCAGTACGCGTACCAGTGCAGGGGCTGTTTCGGGTTTTACATAATAATATGCAGTACCTGTGCAGGGGTTATTCAGTGTTACATAATGATCTGCGTGATCATTATGAGAGAGAGATGATGTTTATTAAAGTCTCACTTTCTGTACAAAGTCAATAAATTAAAACACAATTGTACATGGAATAAAAGTACAGAAACTACCGGGTAGGTTATGAGAGACTAAATGAAAATAAGAGATTATTCAAACATTCTACACGTACATTGCATTACATACATAATATAAAATGAATAAGGATTAATTAACAATGGAGTATAAACCAGCATACATTCATACAATCACACTTACAGCGTACATATAACAACCTTTAATTCATACAAACAGAAATACATTCATATACATACACACTAGAAAATAATCCCGGACACATGGGCATACACATATTCAAAGCAATATATGACAAGGTACACACAAACACGAAAACGTTACATACATAAAAGGTACATGCAAATCATCATACAATCATACATACAAACATATATGCATGCATGCAAAACACACATTCATAACATTCACATAATACTTAGGTGCACATGCATACATACGTACAGACAGACAGAACATTCAGACAAGACATATAAACATACATACCTACATATACACGCATATATACACATACATATACATACACGTATACATACATTCATACATAAATACATACTTATATAAATACATACTTACATAAATACTCTCATACAAACGTACACTCAGAAAAAGACATACATCACAGTGTAAATGCACAACAAAAATAACATTCTTAACAAAGCATACACACATACCAGAAGTGGATATATAACTACCATTCATGTTGCATTCATACCATACAAATTTACAAAGCATATATAACATAACATAAAAAAGCACACAGCATACTTACAAGAATATACATATAACATTCATACAACATGTGATACATTCATACTATAATAACTAAGTGGAATAAAAGTAAATTAAAACTACAAATAATAAATAGGTTAAAGTAATGACTGGCGGCGTTTATACATGTTGGTAACTGTATCACACAGATGATGCACTGGAGTCTGGAGTATTCAGAAGGTGTGTAAATTTGGTAACTGATGATGAGTTGTTGAAAAGTGGGGATATATCATAATGCTGCATTCCAGAGAACAGGTCGTAACGACGAGGAAATGGATTTCACTCTCTTTTTTTATCAGGGCAGAAGGGACACACCCTGGCGTTGAGAGGTATAGCGGGTCGACTGTACCTGAGTTTTTCAATGTTCAGCTGCAGGCTGCCACAACGAAGAAGAGATAATATCTTCCTTGAAGATCGGGGGATCGATCTACATAAAACATAAGCTTCAGGTTTCAGATTTTTTTTGCTGAGACGATACGTTCGTAGTTTATTGCCATTTGGATTGCCGCGATCATTCCAGAGGTCACAAAACCAGCTGTTTTCATCAATAATATGTAACTGTCGTCGAATTTGCGTCATGTTTATTGTAGAGTTATTGTTGATTTGCTCTAAGACATTGATTTTTTTTGGATAGTTTAAAAACGTTTTTTTCTAAGGAATTGCTTCTACGGAGAGACCAACTATGAATACAACTTGGCAGTCTATGAGGCGACATACTCTTTAAACGTCCCAGGAACCTGTATACTTCTAGCCTCTGTTTAGTTACGCTGGCAGACCACCCCTGTCACCTTGCAGCAATGTTGGAGGAGTTCCGACTCAAGCCCAAAAAGAACTTGCAGGCTCTATTTTGAATTGTGTTCAGACGTTTCTGCTCATACATACCCCAGATGCCGCTACCGTAAAGGGTTATAGGTTGAACAAGGGACTCATACAATCTTGTAAATATATCATAAGTGAAACCACCAGCATCAACATATTTAGTACACAGTGCTCCCAGGGCGCGGCTAGCAGACTTTCCAAGTTCATTAATTGCAACTGTGAAATCTTAAAATTCGTTTAGCCAGAGTCCAAGGTATTTATAATTGTAGCAGTATTCAATGTTCATATCCCCAATGATAACCTCTGTTTGGAACGCGTTATGTATAACGCTCGTGCCAAACGTGGTTCGGGTGGCGTAGGGGCATTTTTTAAGAACAGCTTTTTAACTTTGTTTCATGTTGATATTTTAGATGATGAATATGATGACGTGATATGATTTAAGCTTACTTCCCGTGTGAATGTTGACTATAAAATCGTGCTGTGTATCTGCTACCTACCCCCTATGTGTTCCAACAGACACACTGATGGGGAGCTATATTTTGAGAACCTATTAGAGAAGGTATATTTATATCAGAACGAAGGCATAATGTGTGTTTGTGGAGACTTCAATGCCCGTATGGGCAAGGAAATGGACTTCATCTACGACATCAATGATCGTGAAGTGATAGACTATACAGAGAATACCTATGGTGACCTGGTTAGGTGTAATAACGCCTACAGTGACAATTGCCTACGGGGATTTATAGCTACAGTTTGAGTTATGACAGCGATACGCTTACCTGCACACAAGTGAACTGTTCCAATCAGTGTGCACTAATGCCTACAGTAGAGAAGTAATAACACACGCTGAGGGATTAGTGGAGCAAAGAGCAAAAATCTTATGAACAACTGTCATGAAACTGCTATAGAAATTTAATTTACTGTGTAGGTAAAGCTTTCTCAGTTATTTCCATTATCAATACATTCCACTTTGATGAAAGGTTGAAGGATGTAAAAATCTGAACCACTGGTGCATAAACTTGTTTGTTTAAGACTGTAGGCGATCGTCCCTGTAGGCGTTAGTAGACTCCACCAGTCAGGCAGATCAATTTGTAACATTGAATACACCCTGCAGAGGTACTGCACTAGATCTAGCAGATCATTATGTAACATTGAATACCCCCTGCACTGGTACTGCACTAGGTCAAGCAGATCATTATGTAGTTGAAAGAAAGACAAATGTATTGATCATGTATCGACAACCGGGTAATAATGTTTGTACTGCTTTGAGCAAGCAAAGCACGGAAAAAGCATAATGTAGAAAGTCAAATTATTCTGTGACTGCATTTCTCATTCTCGGATGAAAGTTTACCTTTAGTACTGAGATAAGTCAAGAAAAGTAAACGATCTAGAATAATTTGTATTCATACATATAAATTATGTACATAGAATGAACTGTCCATATTTGGGGATTTGCAAACTTCAAACGTCACCGACTCTGATGGAAGCTCCAATTTTCTGCACAACACACTATGGGTGAACCTGTCTACACTTCAGTAATCTGTGGTACGGTAATCTAGGCAGACGTCTATACGCACAGTATTTGTGAGCTCTAGAACAAACGAGATTAGCTTTTTATTATATAATTTGAAGTGAGATACTCAATTCTATCAATGGTAATGATTCTGGTAAGGATACATTCGGCTAATAATTCTATCTTTCTGAAAATATTTGATAACCAGCTACACTGCGTTATTACTGGCACCCATGAATTCCTATTATCGTGAAAGTCCGGTTTTTGTGACTGCCAAATCTCGCATTTAGCTATTTAGATCTTACTGTCATTGATTACTATTGATGAAGTGTGGTTTTGACCAAAGATCTAACTAATTTTATTTAATATCAATACGTTTTAATTATAGCAAACATGAGATGAATAATCGAGAATCAAGATACATTTTGTCCCGTGAAACGTGTTTCTTCAGCGGTAATAAACGAATAAAGGAAGTGTAATTTGTATTTACGGATATAAATAAACTGTCATCATATACGCTGTTGACACCCATTTTAGCTATATGTAGACAGTAATTATTCAATGTACAGCATAATCCACTACTAATTGTGAAATTGTAACGTCACAGTTTGCCAGTCCCAACGTACCAATCGGTATTTCTAACTCTCTCATAGTTGACATCTGACAGCTCATCCTCACTTGATTCCTGGTGTTCAGCTACGTCTTGATTCAGGAAAGGTTCATACTGTTAAGGACGGATGTTGTTTATGTCTGGTGGTTGAAAATCAACACTGCCATCACCATCCGAACAAGTAATTGTCACAAACGTGACCATGTCCCCCGCCGCAATTAAGAAATGAGCTAAAAGAATGGACACACAGCTTGTACCGAGTAGTGACATTTACATGTTTGATTCAATTATTGTTATATCGGGCAAACAATTTAAAATGGTCAAAGTCTTGAAGTGACCTTGAAATCGGGGTCAAGGTCACCCAAATCGACTGGTGTCTGCGTATTCCCCAAATGAAGACAGGTACCAAATTTGAAGACTCTAGGTACAGCAGTTCATGAGATATCGTGCTAACAAAATTTGACAATCAGTCTTGTAGTGACCTTGAAAACAATTTCAAGGTCAACCAAATCGACTGGTATCTGGATATTCCCCAAATGAAGACTGATACTAAATTTAAAACCAATAGTTCTAGCGGTTCATGAGGAATCGCACTAACAACATTTTCAAAACTGGTCAAAGTCTCGCCCTGACCTTGAAAATGAGGTCAAGGTCACTGAAAACTTTTCAGGTCTACGTATTCCCCAGATGAAGACTGGAACCAAGTTTGAAGACTCTAGGTCGAAGGGTTCATGAGATATCGTGCTAACAACATTTTCAAAACTGGTCAAAGTCTCGCCCTGACCTTGAAAATGAGGTCAAGGTCACTGAAAACTTTTCAGGTCTACGTATTCCCCAGATGAAGACTGGTACCAAGTTTAAAGACTCTAGGTCGAAGGGTTCATGAGATATCGTGCTAACAACATTTTCAAAACTGGTCAAAGTCTCGCCCTGACCTTGAAAATGAGGTCAAGGTCACTGAAAACTTTTCAGGTCTGCGTATTCCCCAGATGAAGACTGGTACCAAGTTTGAAGATTCTAGGTTAAACGGTTCATTAGATATCGCGCTAACAACATTTTCAAAACTGATCAAAGTCTTGCCGTGACCTTGAAAATGAGGTCAAGGTCACCAAAAACTTTTCAGGTCTGCGTATTCCCCAGATGAAGACTGGTACCAAGTTTGAAGATTCTAGGTTGAGCGATTCATAAGATATCGCGCTAACAACATTTTCAAAACTGGTCAAAGTCTTGTCGTGACCTTGAAAATGAGGTCAAGGTCACCAAAAACTTTTCAGGTCTGCGTATTCCCCAGATGAAGACTGGTACCAAGTTTGAAGATTCTAGGTTGAGCGATTCATTAGATATCGCGCTAACAACATTTTCAAAACTGGTCAAAGTCTTGCCGTGACCTTGAAAATGAGGTCAAGGTCACCAAAAACTTTTCAGGTCTGCGTATTCCCCAGATGAAGACTGGTACCAAGTTTGAAGATTCTAGGTTGAGCGATTCATTAGATATCGCGCTAACAACATTTTCAAAACTGGTCAAAGTCTCGCCTTGACCTTGAAAATGAGGTCAAGGTCACCGAAAACTTTTCAGGTCTGCGTATTCCCCAGATGAAGACTGGTACCCAGTTTGAAGATTCTAGTTTGAGCCGTTCATTAGATATCGCGCTAACAACATTTTCAAAACTGGTCAAAGTCTCACCGTGACCTTGAAAATGAGGTCAAGGTCACCAAAAACTTTTCAGGTCTGCGTATTCCCCAGATGAAGACTGGTACCAAGTTTGAAGATTCTAGGTTATACGGTTCATTAGATATCGCGCTAACAACATTTTCAAAACTGATCAAAGTCTTGCCGTGACCTTGAAAATGAGGTCAAGGTCACCAAAAACTTTTCAGGTCTGCGTATTCCCCAGATGAAGACTGGTACCAAGTTTGAAGATTCTAGGTTGAGCGATTCATAAGATATCGCGCTAACAACATTTTCAAAACTGGTCAAAGTCTTGTCGTGACCTTGAAAATGAGGTCAAGGTCACCAAAAACTTTTCAGGTCTGCGTATTCCCCAGATGAAGACTGGTACCAAGTTTGAAGATTCTAGGTTGAGCGATTCATTAGATATCGCGCTAACAACATTTTCAAAACTGGTCAAAGTCTTGCCGTGACCTTGAAAATGAGGTCATGGTCACCAAAAACTTTTCAGGTCTGCGTATTCCCCAGATGAAGACTGGTACCAAGTTTGAAGATTCTAGGTTGAGCGATTCATTAGATATCGCGCTAACAACATTTTCAAAACTGGTCAAAGTCTCACCGTGACCTTGAAAATAAGGTCAAGGTCACCAAAAACTTTTCAGGTCTGCGTATTCCCCAGATGAAGACTGGTACCAAGTTTGAAGATTCTAGGTTAAACAGTTCATTAGATATCGCGCTAACAAGAAGCGGGACGGACGGACGTACGGAGCTGAATACTATGTCCCCCGCTCCGCGCTTCGCGGCGGCGGGGGACAAATAGCCATTATAGTACTACGAACATAGAAAACAACTGTACCGCTGTGTCCTAGTTTGGGGGAAGAGCATCTTTACCGCCATATCACGTGACTGCTGCCAGCCTGATTAACTCTCGGGTATTTTCGGAAAACAGCTCGTACTGAAAACGTTTTAAAAATATATCTCTACATAAAATGTGACATTTTAATACTTTTTTTATACATTACGTTTGTAAACAATACTGTTAAACATAATAAAACTAAGTTTTTCTCAGATATTCTCCTTTAAATTGTTACTTTCAACCACCTGTGGAAATAACACTACCCGGTATTTACACATTTTTTTTCAAATGGCAGACGTTAGGAATTGTGTTTCTCTTTGCTGGGACATATAAAATCAACCATTTTAAAATCTTATTCATCAAATTAAAAAAATAGAGCCATGGGCTCTGTAGCTCATCAGGATTTGTATTGTTACAATAAATTTTCTCAGCTTGCTCTAGAGCTTTTCTTACTGGAGAAGAAGATGAAAATAGGTTTTCAGGGTTGTGACCCATGAGACCTAATTTGGGGTCACAGGGTCACGAAATCTACAATTTAGAATCCCCATTGGCCATGGAGTCTGCACACAAGGGCAAGGATTCTAGACCTTTTGGTACTTGAGAAGAAGATGAAAATAGATTTTTAAGGTTGTGACCCCTGTGACCCCTTTTCGGGTCAAGGGGTCAAGACATCTACAGTTTTCAGTTCCTAGACCAAATGGTTCTGGAGAAGAAGATGAAAATGCAAAAAGTTTACAAACGGACCACCGGACACCATGCCATGCCATAAGCCCATCGTGCATTTCAGGCCAGATGAGCTAAAAAACAAGTCATCAGAAGATGACATATCCCACCGGTTCCACAAAATTTGTAAAACACATCTTTGACATATACTTGTGTATCTACTACCGTACTTCAGTTAGTGGGTATTACAGATGCTGAGTTTCAGGTATGTTAAGGGTTTTAGACATCTGCTCCAGAAGCAGTCAAAATCAACAACAGCCAACATCCCTCTCATGTTTCTATGGAAACAGAAACAAAAAAATTTTCAGAAAAAATATGAAAATATCAAAAGGCACCACTTCAGTCATCTTCCAAACACAAGGCATAACTCTTGCCAGTCTGCATTACTGGCTGATTTAAGCCTTGCGGTATTTCCCTCTCTTTGTTGTGCCTAGATAGTGAATCGCTGCACTAGAAATGCATAGCGGGCCTGGATTTCTAAGCACAGATTTCTTAAAGAAATACTGCAAGGCCTAAATCAGCCAGTAATGGAGACTGGCAAGAGTCATGCCTTGCATTGGGAAGTAGCACTTCACTTCAGTTAGTGGGTAATACACATGCAAAGTTTCAGGAAGATCTGATGAACGGTTTTGGAGCTGTGCTCTGGAAACGAACCTGTCTGTGAACAAAGTCCAAATTCATCAAGCTTCTATGGAAACGAAAAAAATAATTAAAAAATAATAAAAAAAATATAAAAAAACAGACGGACGGACAGACAGGGTGATGACTATATCCCACGGTATTACACACCGGTGGGATAAAAAGAAGACCCATGGGGAGGGTTGAAGGCTGAAATAGATTGTTCTCAATATAATGCGCAACTCCGAGCCCGAGGGATTGCAGTCTTGAAATTGTCAGTGAATAACAAAAACAAAAGAAAAGAAAGAGAAGAATGAAAGAAAAGACGATTCTCCGAATTAAAATAGAACAAGTAGATCCCCCGCCGCAAATTAATACTTCAAAATTGAAAAATAATGTCAAGTTCAGCAAAATCGACTGGGCCTTGAATTTTCTCTGAAAGAACCACTGGTGTAAGATAATGATGAGAATCCAATAAACAGTTCTCTTGATATTGATGCCCCTGTCAAACTTATATTTAACATGTCGACAAACTGAAAGTGATCTTGAGAATAATGTCACGGTCACCATCAGGCCTTTGTCTTCCCTAAGAGGTGCTTTGTGTAAGATATGATGAAATTCCGGTGAATGGTTCTTGAGATATCCTGCTGACAATCTTTTTATGTACATTAACATGTAAAAAAATTCAAATTTCTGCTGTGACCTTGAGAATAATGTCAAGGTCACCAAAATCTAATCAGCCCTTTATCTCTCCTTGGAGAAGCTATATAAAGAGAATCCAGTGAATGGTTCTTGAGATATCCCGCTGACAAGGGTAAAATGACAAAATCTCGTTGTGACCTTGAAATGAAGGTCAAGGTCACAAAACTCTGAAGGAACAATACTCTTCCCATGATGAACCCATATGCAAAATATGAAAGAATCCAGTGAATAGTATTTGAGTTATTCCCTTTCGTACAGATGTACATACGTACGTATGGACAGAAGCAGCGGAATACTACATGGAAAGAATGTCGAATACTTTTTGCATCACTCTGTACTTATAAAATTATTCACAAAGACCTGTCCAAAACCCAATGAACAATTTATCAATAAACAGTGCTGTGCTGTGCTTATGTAACAGATGGCTCAGGTTACAAGTCAATCACTTCACAAGTAGAAAGAGACTCTGCCCCGATATTAACAAAATAATACACATAAAGTTGCACCGCTATCACATGCTTACTTTTTTGAGTAATTTAATGAAATTTACAAATCTTAAGTCTCAATTCATCAAAGAATATATTGTCAGAAATTGAACACTCTAGCATTATTGGTTCCTGAAGTGAAAAACAAAACTTTAAATTGCACCCTTGCCACGCCCTTTTTTCCAGAGTTGGCTAATGAAATTTACAAATCCTTCTATCAAAGATCATATTTCCCAAATTTGGACTTCATAGCATTGATGGTTCCTGAGAAGTCGTTTAAAGAATTTAGGGTGGACACCCTGCCACGCCCATATTTGATTGGGCGTCAAGTCCAAATGAACAAACTTGAAACCTAATATTATAAAGTGACTGAGTGAGTGAGTTATTGTTTAAAGCCGCTTTGGCAGTATTGCAGCCATTATCATATTATAAAGATGTTATTCTGAAAATTTCAGCTTCCTATGTCAACTGGTTTTGGAGAAGAAGTCGTTTAAAGGTTTTAGGGAAACTGCCTGCCACGCACATATTTGAATGATGGTCGGGATAAAAAGAACAAAATAAGATCCCCGAGGTACCTCCCCACAAATATTTCAGCTTTGGGGGTGTAGCAGTTCTGGAGGAAAAGTCGAAAATGTGAAATGTTTACAGACAGAAGGACAGACGGAGAGACGGACGCCATGTCATGCCATAAGCCCATCGGGCCTTTCAGGCCTGATGACCTAAATATGAATAGAGTATATATTTATAAATGACAGTGTTGTTTTAGTCAAATTAGATGTTTACATTACATTAAACATAAAAACAGCTCAATTCTAACAGTTCCCGCTGATATAGACACCTTAGAATATGGAGGACAGAAATGTCAACTTTTTTTAGAATGAGGTGAGGTGAGGTGAGGTGAGTTGGGGTTTAACTCTGCTTTCAAGAGTATTTCACTTATATCACAGCTGCTAATATTACGGCAGTGAGAAAGCCCGCAAAGCCACGCACATATTTGAATGAGGGTCGGGATAAAATGTACAAAATAAGATCCCCGAGGTACCTCCCCACAAATATTTCAGCTTTGGGGGTGTAGTGGTGAAATGTGAAAAGTTTATGGACGGACGGACGGAGAGACAGACACAATGTCATGCAATAAGCCCATCGGGCCTTTCAGGCCTGATGACCTAATTATGAATAGAGTGAGGTGAGGTGAGTTGGGGTTTAATGTCGCTTTCAAGAGTATTTCACTTATATCACGGCTGCTAATATTAAGGCAGTGAAAAAGGCCGCAAAGCCATGTGGCTATGCATTGCGGTGAAACCTGCGAGCATCGGCTGAAACTAACGAACCATGGGTGGTACTACGCTGAAATTCAGTGTAGCATTGCACCCAAACCATACTGCGTGTAGAACAGTTCTCTACTGCAGACAAAGTTGCCGTGCCCCTGGCGGGATTCGAATCCCTGACCTCTTGATCCGAAGCCGAACACGCTAACCACTGCGCTATCCCGCCCCTTTTTAGAATGACTGATATGGTCTTGAGCCACTATTTTGAAAGGAAGATGGTTAAATAACAAAACCCCCTAAAGAGCTAGTCTTTGATCAGCTTGAAAATTATAACATCATCAGAATGATCTTGCAAAGCTAGATTAAGGTTTGACTGCAGTCTGAAAAAGGAAAGTCCAAAAACACTGATCACTGATGTATATCCAAAGCATGTGTAAAGTTTCAGAAAGATTGATAAAACTAGACTAGCATTTGAGGGACACTACAAAAACAGAACAGCCCCGGAACTTAGTGGACGCCTTTCCCTGTTCCGCCTCCCCAACAGCCATAATAAAATTGGCAATTTTTTTAACAAAAATGTGTTCATCACTGAAGTTATTACAAACAATTTGAATCATCACTAAGGTATTGTTCTTAAAACCTATTTCCGATTGGATCAAAGGGTTAACATGGCCTTAACCAATATCTTATGACCTTGACCTTTGACCTTCATGGTCATACAATCAATGATCACTTTTCATTGTGTATGACAATCATGTAATGATTAAAAGTGTTCATAGTTAAAATATCAAGGCATATTCACAAAAGCTTGTTTAAGTTGTGACCTAGACCGTTGACAGATTTTAGCGAAAACCTTTACAAATCTTGGGTCTTTCTCCATGGTTGATACATACCAAAAAAGAGCCTGAAAGCACAAATGATTTTCAAGTTATCATGTTTACAAGGATTTTTTTAGCGCTGTCAGAACTCTTGACCTTTGACCTTGAATGTGAACATGTCAAATTTCCCCAGGTTGAAAGGAAGAAAAAATATATATGAGGTGTTAATACATTCATGGAAAAAAGTTCACCATATCTCATGACCTTGACCTTCGACCTTCAAGGTCATGCAATCAATGATCAATTTTCATTGTGTATAACAATCATCTAATGATTCAAAATGTTAATAGTTGAAATAAAGCATTTTCTCAAAAGCATGCTTAACTGACTTTGACCGTTGAGGGATTTTATTGAAAACATTTTTAAATCTCAGCCACATATATACACAAAAGAAGAGCATGATAGCACAAATAATTTTCAAGTTATCATGTTTACAAGGATATTTTTAGCGCTTTCAGAACTCATGACCTTGACGTTTCACCTTGAATGTGAACATATCAAAAAAAATTCCCAGGTGTATAAGAAAGAAGCTATGTATATGATGTGTTAATACCTTTTTGGCAAAAAGTTATTTAGTGGTTTCAGAACTGGTGATCTTCACCAGACCTTGACCTTTGACCTTCAAGGTCACACAGTCAATGACCACTTTTCATTGTGTATAACAATTGTAATGATTCAAAGTGTTTAAAGTTAAAATAAGCAAGCATAGGTCTAAGTTGTGACCTTGTTGTGACCTTGACCTTGGTCTTGGTCCTTCTCCATAGTTGATATTTACCAAATAAGAGCCTGATAGCGCAAGAAAGTTATGGTGTTTACAAGTTTTTTCTAGTGATTTCAGAACTCGCGACCTTGACCTTTGACCTTGAATGTGAACATGTCAACAGGGATATAAGAAGGAAGCTATGTATATACTGTCTTAAAACACTCTAGGAAAAAAATTATTTAGTGATTTCATAACTCATGACCTTGATCTTTGACTTTGAATTTGAACTTGTCAAAAACATTCCCCAGGGGTATAAGTAAGAAGTTATGTATATGAGTTCTTAAAACCTTCTTGGAAAAAGTTGTGGTCAATACAATCGAGGCGACGGTGGCAATGGAAACTGCGCAAAAACCTAGTAGGGGCTGCTATAAAACGTGAAGGGAGTCCATTTCAGAATACAATCCAATTTCCAAATGCAAGGCATAACTCTTACCAATCTGCATTACTAGCTGATTAAGACTTGCTGTATTTCCCTCGCTTTGATGTGCCTAGATAGTGAATTGCGGCACCAGAAATGCATAGTGGCCCTGGATTTCTAAGCACAGATTTCTTAAGGAAATACTGCAAGGCCTAAATCAGCCAGTATAGCGGCTGTCACAACCCGTCGTACGTGCAGCTGCGTGCTGTCTACCGACAAAAAGGTGGAGTAAATTGGGGAATTCGTGCGTCCTCGGTACCGACGCCGTACCGATTTTGGACAAATTTGGAGCACGCAGACTCGTCTTAAAACTTTTAGTGCATGCAGAACTTTCGCTGCGTGCAGTCTATGAACGGGCTGCGAATTTTCCTCCGTACGATCGACGTGCGTGCCCTGTACGACAACCGCACGCACAACGCACCGACATCGTGCGTTTTTTTCAAGCTTACCCACTCACACTTTCTCTAAGAACGACCCACGTTGCACGTGCGTAGTTCGTGCTTACTCGGCACGTCCAAAGTTTAACTATCAAATAATTAAAGAAAACTCACGTCGATCGACCGAGTAAGCACGTACAGCGTACCGAGTAAGCACGTTCCCGAATTTACCCCACGTTTTTGTCGGTAGACAGCACGCAGCTGCACGTACGACGAGTTGTGACAGCCGCTTTAATCCACCCTACGTTTTCAGAAAAACGTAGCGACCGTGGCCTCCCCAAAAAACGTACGAACGAATTGCACGCACGATGGGTTGTGACAGGGGCTTAATGGAGACTGGCAAGAGTTATGCCTTGCATTGGGAAGATGAATATAATCATGTACAGTCAGTCTTAAATCGGAAAACAGAGTCCTCTAAGTCCAGCGCCATAACTCTGAATGACCAAATAAATGCTTATGCGTTGCACCAATGTAAATCCAAAGCATGTGTAAAGTTTCAGAAAGATTGATAGGTGTTTTTAAAGGCTGTAGGAACTTTATTACCCTTTCGATAAATGTGTTGAATTCTGTAGGACACAGCCAATGCATACAAAACCATGTTGTCGGATTTGCCTGAGAGTGCCAACCGTAAAATATAATTATTGCTTGCTTGTGCTAAAGACATAAAAGTGGGTGTGTTTGAAGGCTCACATACATATATTTTATTGCTGTAACCTTTAATCATAGCACTTAAAAGGGTTAACCATTTTAAATTTCACCAGTCATGTCAATTCTGAGCTTCTTGTTCTTTGGGAAGAGTTGTTTAAAGATTATAGGGTGGCCATCTTGCTACACCCATATCTAAGAACCAAATGAACAATCATTAGTCTCCATGTAACCAAAAATATTATTCTTAAAGTATCAACTTTCTTTGTCAAATGCTTTTTTGGGAAGAAGTCTTGTTTAAGTTTTGTATGAAAATAACTGCAACTCCCTTATTTGAAGAGAGGTGAGGTCCAAATGAAGAAACTTCGATGTGCAGGGTAGCTTCCAACAAAATTTCAGCTGAGGGGGTGCAACAGTTCTCAAGAAGAAGAAAAAATTAAAATGACAAAAACAAGTAGTTGTCACTAAGGTGACATGATCCCCCGCCACAAATTAATACTTCAAAATTGAAAAATAATGTCAAGATCAGCAAAATCAACTGGGCCCTGAATTTTCCCTAAAAGAACCACTGGTGTAAGATAATGATGAGAATCCAATGAACAGTTCTTGTGATATCGATTCCCCTGACAAGCTTAACATGTCGACAAACTCAAAGTTCCGCTGTGACCTTGAGAATAATGTCAAGGTCACCAATATCTAATCAGCCCTTTGTCTTCCCTTGGAGAAGCTATGTGTAAGATATGAAGAGAATCCAGTGAACGGTTCTTGAGATATCCCGCTGACAAGGGTAAATGACAAAGTCTCGTTGTGACCTTGAAATGAAGGTCAAGGTCATAAACCTCTGTAGGAACATTACTCTCCCTATGAAGAACCCATGTGCAAAATATGAAAAGAATCTAGTGAATAGTATTTGAGTTATTCCATTTGTAGGGACGTACGGACGGACGAACGCAGCCGAATACTATATCCCCCGCTTCGCTGTAAACGCGAGGCGGGGGATAAAATATATATATCTATATTGTCTGTGGAGCTCATCAATTTTTGCAAAATTTATAATCATAGGTTATTTATCATTTTACCCAAGGTCACATCCAGGCCTTGACAGGTACTATAATTGGTAATTCTATACCAAAGGCAGCCAGAAGTATGCATTTAAAAATCTTTTTGGTAAGACTCACACATTGTAACTCAATGTCTCAAACTCCCTCTTCAAGCAACTCTTACCCTCCCCACTCCTTCCCCAAAAGGTTGGATAGGCAGTTGTCTTGTGCCAAACAACATAATATTACCGTATCACATCAGTCACTTACTGACTGAAACTCTCTGGTAATTGATTGCTTTGCAGCATAAAGACCAGCTTGGAGGAAAGGGGAGGGATAGATGAATTGAATTTTTGTTATTATTAGTGGTACTGACATGAAATTTGCTTTGTTTGAAAAGGGTTTGGCATGCAAATATTAAAGTGAAAGTTTAAAACTTGATTATATTCCTTCCAACCTGTCACACCTTTTTTTTAAAGTAGGGCAATGAAATTTGGGGTGAGGTATAAAAGCTGATTCAACTTAGTAAGCTAATCCGTGGCATGAAAATTGGGCTCAACTGGTACTCATATAACAAAGATAATATTTTGAAAACTTTAGTTGACCATTACTAGACCAAAGTTGAAAGAAAGTCTGAGTGAAAACACCCGTCAAGTCATAAGCGTGAAATGAACAAGAAACCCTGCATAATTGCATGAATCATCACAAAATTTTTTCATTTTGTAAATTGGTGAAATGCGTGTTCTGTACATGAGAGCATTATGCCAACTGGTGGACAGAGACCATTAATTTGTTAAAAACTACTATAATTTCACTAGGAAGCCTCACATTCACCAATTCATGGTTCCTGGTCTTGGAGGATTAAATACAGAGCATTCATATCAAGTCTCACATTGTAGAAGTTTTGTCAACAACAGGTCACTTATACTTGCTCTCATGAAAACATAAAGAAAGCTAAGTTAAGGTTGTTCAATTTTTGTATCAAAGTCATTTATTTATCATTGGTGTTGTTCCATGCATGTTCTGTTTCTTTGCTTTTCCTGAAAGATGTAACTTCATGTGGTTGTTGAGATCTGAGCAACTGGCAAAGCCTACATGACACATATGGCAGATATAGTTTTTGCCAGCCAGATGGAAGGCTGTATGGAGAGCTATCTCCTGTGATCTACCCCAGACCCCACACAGGGGGCATCTAGCCCTCGTTACTCGTTTCCCAAGCAGCGACCTCCTTTCTCTCCTCTCATTTTGTCCTCTGTTCCTCACTAGCTCAGGCCTTGCACATTCCATGTCATAAGATTCAGCATCTACATAGAACTTCCTATTCTTCCTTGTCAGACACTTCTTTCTTTCTACCATAGCAGGCATTATATTTTTCAATGGCTTTCCTGTATGAGTTTGCATGTGTGCTATTAGATAATTACGACTTATAAACAAGCGGTCACAAACTTCACATTGCAGAAGGAGTTTATTTCCTTGTTTGACATAATTGTCAAACAAAGATTGACTCTCTGTATCCTGTTTACCCTGTGCTAGCGGAGTCAGCTGTGAGGTACTACCCTCTTGCAAAGTGCTCCCCACATCCTGTTCAGTGGCTGAACCAGACACATGCACCTCAGCAGGCTTTATCCACACTCCACTTTCATGTTTTTGTTCATTAATAACACATGTCTCAGGGGCAGCAAACCGACTTTTTGCTTTTTCCTTATGATCTTTGAAACTTTTGCGAATTGTACGGCAAGTCAACCTCTGTCTCTTCTGATAGTCTTCCCACGTCTCAAATGCTGAATCCCAACCTCTTGGCGATCCAAACGTTGTATCATTTATTGAGCAACATTCCCATTGTAAATTGTTTGAAGAAAACTTTGTTGTTGAATTCTCTACTTTAATTTTGTCGTCAGACCCTCCACATACTGCTACTCCTGTTGCAGCCTCCTGGCAATCTGACAGAGCCTCTGGTCCTGTTGCAGCCTCCTGGCAATCTGACAGAGCCTCTGGTCCTGTTGCAGCCTCCTGGCAATCTGACAGAGCCTCTGGTCCTAGTGCAGCCTCCTGGCAATCTGACAAAGCCTCTGGTCCTGTTGTAGCCTCCTGGCAATCTGACAGGGCCTCTGGTCCTGTTGCAGCCTCCTGGCAATCTGACAGGGCCTCTGGTCCTGTTGCAGCCTCCTGGCAATCTGACAGAGCCTCTGGTCCTGTTGCAGCCTCCTGGCAATATGACAGAGCCTCTGGTTGTGTTGCAGCCGCCTGGCAATCTGACAAAGCCTCTGGTTCTGTTGCAGCCTCCTGGCAATCTGACAGAGCCTCAGTGGCATTGCTCTCCAATTTGTTATCCTCAAAATTCTTGAACACTCTCAAATTATGATTCTCACAGTTTTGTAATTTTGTTTCCATCCTGCTCTGTTCAAAGGCTGAATATAACTGATTTAACCTTTGCACAGTATTAATACTACTCTCATAATCCAAGGGAACTTTGTTCTTTCTGAAGCAATTGTATTTTGGAATAGATGAAAGCATTCTATGGTTGTCTCCTTTCCTATCAACATAAGCTTGAATCTTCATTGCTGGCCTCTGCTCAGTGACTTCAGTCATCACACTGCTTTCCACAAAGGTATTTGGACAACTTCCATTCTCCTTCAACCCTTTGTGCATCAACACTTCATCATCATCATTTGCATTTATTTTACTCTTACCTACACATCTTTTAATCACATATGTATCTGATCTAGAAAAGTATCTTACGTTTTGGCTAGCAAAACCATCTTTCGGTTCACTTATTGAATCATTTTCCTTTCTTTCTTCTTCTTTATTGTTTGTGCTTTGTTTAATTGCTGGTAAGCAATCTATCTTTGCTCCTTGCTCACAGCTATCCATATTCTTACACTTCATATCATGTTTTGTCAAATTATTGTTTTTCCAAGTTTCACTATCAGAAACACAATTTGACTTGTTGACCATGCATTCTATATTGGTGCCGAATGACAAATCACAGGGGTTTCTTTTGACGTTGTAATTTCTTTCATAATTTTCACTGTCAGAAATATGCTTTTGTCTTTGAGGATTGCTGACATCGGTTTTCGGAGTCCAAGAATAGTTCTTACTTTGATAAACTTGACTGGCTGCAGTAGTTTTCTCTATGCACTTCCATGTTTTTCCTTGAGACACTTGGTATGCCTGGAGCTGTAGAGAATCCTTTTCATACTCATCATTTCTACCCGCACATTGATCAGCATTGCACTCAATGATCTCCTCACTCCACAGCAAGCTGTCCTCCTCAAAGTCTGAATCTGTGTAGTCTAAACCAGGACATGTCAAACTTTCCTCCTCGAAATCAGAGTCTGTGTAGTCTAAATCCGGGCACATGATATACTTCATGTCTGTCCTTTCCGGAAACAAGTTTTTGTACTCTATGTGAGATATAAAACATTCTGGTACCTTATTATGTCCATCATGATGGTACGGCTGAAAACCTTTAGTTACCGTTCTTTTAGAAATAAGTCCTGACCTAGACTTTGAGACTTCTTGCTCACAGAGAGAATGTGGGCAGACCTCTTGCCTGTTGAGTGACTTTGAGTCAACACCAGGTTCAAATGGCTTCTTGACAGACTGAGAGCAAACAACCTGTCCATAGAGGGCTAATTTGTCGACAGTCTGTAAGCAGTCAATGGGCCTATTGAGAGACAGTGAGCATATAACTACCCCATTGAGAGGCTGTGAGTGAATGCCTGGTTTGTCAGGCATGTTTGGTGACTGTGAACAAATTGGCATGTTGAGAGATTGTGAACAGACAACTGACTTGTGGAGAGACTGTGAGCAGACCTCTGTCCGGTTGACAGGCTCAGAGCAGACCTCTGTCTGGTTGACAGACTGAGAGTAGACCTTTGTCCGGTTGACAGGCTCAGAACAGACCTCTGTCCGGTTGACAGACTCAGAGCAGACCTCTGTCTGGTTGACAGACTGAGAGTAGACCTTTGTACGGTTGACAGGCTCAGAACAGACCTCTGTACGGTTGACAGGCTTAGAAAAGACCTCTGTCCGGTTGACAGGCTCAGAGCAGACCTCTGTCTGGTTGACAGGCTTAGAAAAAACCTCTGTCCGGTTGACAGACTGAGAGTAGACCTTTGTCTGGTTGACAGACTGAGAGTAGACCTCTGTCCGGTTGACAGGCTCAGAGCAGACCTCTGTCTGGTTGACAATCTGAGAGTGGACCTCTGTCTGGTTGACAGGCTTAGAGAAGACCTCTGTCCGGTTGACAGTTTGTGAACAGACAAATGGCCAGTTGACTGACTGCAAGCAAACAAATGGCCGGTTGACTGACTGTGAGCATACCACTGGCTCACTGAGCGACTGTGAGCATACCACTGGCTCACTGAGCGACTGTGAGTCAATGCTTGTCCCCCTCCTACTACTTAAATTTTCAGAGACAAGCTGCTGCTCAAGTATTGCTGTTTCTTTTTTTCTCATCATCTTCAACTTGCCTCTTATCACATCTGAAACAAAGAAAAAAAATAGCTGTAGCTCTTCAGTCTTTGCATGATTTATCATCTAAAATGAAATAATATGTTTATGATAGACAGTGAATTGTCAACAAACATCCAATTTCAAAATGCATGATGAAATTATTTTTTGGTTGTTTACATGGAAACATACAGTGAAATACATATAGTCATATACAGTCATCCTACCTTCTCATGTTTCAAGTTAGTTGCAGCAACAACAAATTCACATGAACATCTAAATAACAAAAAGAATTATGATTCTCGAATCTGGTGGAGCAAGCCTGTATAGTTTATGAGATATCATCTAGAAAAATGACAATTTCATTAGCCTGTTTCCATGGAAACAAAAAACAATGTTCATAATATACAATTTTAATATATTTTAGCATATTTAAGGTTATTTGTATCTTATTTTATCCTATTATTCTTATAAATTTATAGTCATGTTATGACCATATATCATTTTAATAGGGTTGACTATTGACCAACAAGAACTATTGCAATAGCAAAAGTCTATTATGACTAACTATTGCAAAAACAATAGTCTATTGTGACCTACTATTGCAATAAATATTGTGATAGTTTATCAATAAACCAAAAAGAACAAATTCTAAATAAACAGTGTTTTAGCGTCTTTGCTTTGAACTTTCTTCTTCCAGTAACAGAATTTAGTGCAAAAGCAACAAGAATGATAACTCTAACATCCTCCTGTTGCTATTTTAGCTGTCTGTGATCTGCTTGGAGTGTTCCAGCATTTTACGAATCTAAAAGCCCCATTTGTGTGCAAATTTACTTTTAAGTTCAGGTAAATAACTGGATTTAATAAAATACTGAAACTATCGATAGTTACCCATGCTATCGATGCTATTGATCATTTCTAAAAGTTAAAATAAACAAAGTACTATTGACAGAGAAACTATTGCGATAAGTCGATAGTTGGATCTAGTGTTACACCCCTACATTAAAGTGCTACATATACTCTAACACTATCATTATTTCAATTATCCTAGACCTTCAGGATTAAGTTGATTTTAAATGTGTGATTGATATACATCTCCTTTCCTTCCCTCCCCGTCCCTATCACTATTGAAGGATGTTCTATTTCTCCTTTCCCTTCCTCCCCGTCCCTATCACTATTGAAGGATGTTCTATTTCTCCTTTCCCTCCCTCCCCGTCCCTATCACTATTGAAGGATGTTCTATTTCTCCTTTCCCTTCCTCCCCGTCCCTATCACTATTGAAGGATGTTCTATTTCTCCTTTCCCTCCCTCACCATCCCTATCACTATTGAAGGATGTTCTATTTCTCCTTTACCTCCCTCCCCGTCCCTATCACTATTGAAGGATGTTCTATTTCTCCTTTCCCTCCCTCCCCGTCCCTATCACTATTGAAGGATGTTCTATTTCTCCTTTCCCTCCCTCCCCATCCCTATCACTATTGAAGGATGTTCTATTTCTCCTTTCCCTCCCTCCCCATCCCTATCACTATTGAAGGATGTTCTATTTCTCCTTTCCCTCCCTCCCAGTCACTATCACTATTGAAGGATGTTCTATTTCTCCTTTCCCTCCCTCCCCATCCCTATCACTATTGAAGGATGTTCTATTTCTCCTTTTCCTTCCTCCCCGTCCCTATCACTATTGAAGGATGTTCTATTTCTCCTTTCCCTCCCTCCCCATCCCTATCACTATTGAAGGATGTTCTATTTCTCCTTTCCCTCCCTCACCATCCCTATCACTATTGAAGGATGTTCTATTTCTCCTTTCCCTCCCTCCCCGTCCCTATCACTATTGAAGGATGTTCTATTTCTCCTTTCCCTCCCTCCCCATCCCTATCACTATTGAAGGATGTTCTATTTCTCCTTTCCCTTCCTCCCCGTCCCTATCACTATTGAAGGATGTTCTATTTCTCCTTTCCCTCCCTCCCCGTCCCTATCACTATTGAAGGATGTTCTATTTCTCCTTTCCCTCCCTCCCCATCCCTATCACTATTGAAGGATGTTCTATTTCTCCTTTCCCTCCCTCCCCGTCCCTATCACTATTGAAGGATGTTCTATTTCTCCTTTCCCTCCCTCCCAGTCCCTATCACTATTGAAGGATGTTCTATTCTGCCTTCTTTCTACATTCTTTACAAGGAAATTTCAATTGTCAACTAAAATGAGAATAGGATATCAAAGTGGATATATCAGAATCACTCAGGCAAATTGATAACTAGAAGGTGTTTTTACCCTGTTTCCACAAAAAGTATCCAGACAGAAACCTCTCTTTAACAAGGTTAAGTAGATATATGATATATCAATTGATAGTTAACTAGTTATAAGTAAAATTAAATTGAAACTTTGTGATTTCAAATCACTGTCAAGATTGAACAATGATAACTTTTTCATTAAAATTATGTTTGCTACACTATAATGAGTAAATTAATTATAATGTTTACTTCTAGGTGCAATCATCTTCTCCAACCTATACCCTCAAGTAACCTGTTTTAATGGACAGTCTGGTATTTACAAATGACATTATCTCACATTTGGCAAATGTCAGATCATACAGTCGGCTCAAGCTCAGTTGTAGCGATTTGAATGCTGGTAAAGTAAATAGATACATATCAAACAATTCTGAATGCACTTGTGAGTGAGTGAGTGAGTTTGGGTTTAACACCGCTTTCAAGAGTATTTCACATATATCGCGGCTGCCACCAAACTGTGTTATATGGAACATCCCAAGCTAGTGATCATGTTAATATGAATATAATCGCTTCCCTCCATCAAAAAATCATTAAGACTTAAATCTTTGATAATGTATTGTAGATCAATGCAGTTGTATCACTAATGAACTGGAACTGCAAGAATGTTCATTAGCTACACTCATGTACACATGATATCATTATTCTTTAGTTTGTCGTTTATGTCCAGTTCTTATGTGTTTGTTATTGTATGTATGTACTGGTAAGGTACTGATATAAGTAAAATTTTGCTCGTTTACAGAACCAGATTCTTTATTGAATAAAAATATGTCTAAACCACATTCTACCATAGCTTTGCGAAATAGTCAGATCTGATTGGCTATTGTGAAAAATCAGAGATGGTATAATTTGGTTATTTACTGTTTACTTCGACTTTTGGGCAAGAATACACTTGTTGCCAAACAACGATAGCAAATGCGTCGATTCTACAGATACTTGCAGGCACGAAGATGTTTTCAAAATGAGCTTTTGTTGTGATTTAAATGGCACAAAATAAAGTTTTAAAGCAATCAACGACACTGGGATAGTTAAAAATGCAATTATGAAAATCTATCATTCAACAACTTGGCATCTCAGAAACCTTCTTGAATAAATTTGATTTGAGTGACAAAATAGTTAAAACTGGATGGTATACGTTGAAAACTGTATGCAGAATACACTTACTCTAAAGTCTAAACTCCAAGCTGTAAAACCGAGGTCAATTTTGAAAATATTGCAGAAATTATCCTGAATGCTAACGCCGATTACAATACGCTACAGTCTACAGAATAGAGTGAGCTACCTTTAATGCATTCGGAAACCTTCGCTGTTTTCCGAGGCCTTATAACTTACGTCATTTGAGATTACAAAATGCATCATACCTTTATAAATGTCATTATTATAGCTCTAAATTATCCATTTAAAGCCTCACGCTACGCAATCGACTTTAAATTAAATTTAGAGCTATAATAATTCTGTTACCGTATATATGCCACTGATTTTCAAACACAGTATGTTTATCTCCCTAATTTGGCAAATGTTGAAAATCTACCTTTGTATTAAAGATCTGATGAAATGCATTTTTCTCAAGAATGACAATTGATTACCTCTACGTATAGTGTATATCGGAATCAATTGAGCATAAAATGGAGATAATATACACTTGCAATTGATAATTAAGACGATTTTAAATCACCCATTTTAACACTACCACAATTAGTTGGGCGATTCATTTTGAAAATGCTCACTGAGGCGTGACTGTGATAAGCGATAGACGGGGCCGGCTAGACAGCTACTCCGCTGAGACTCGTTAATTAATGATGATTATCACTGCCGCTAAATGAATTTATGAGGTGTATTACATCGCCAAAAAGACATGTTTATGTTATAATTGTGTAATTGTCATCTGCGGAATTATCTAGTTAGATATCTAAACATTCGATATATGGGAAATTTAAGTTGGTTTATTGAAGATTTCTTTGTGAAATTAACAATCAAAATGTTGCGAAATTACGTTGAATTATGACTATCGCCGAAAACCAGATTCCTCCAGATATGTCATCCTTTCAGGGGCCACACCCCCACAGACTTTCATTCTGGTCGCCGGGGCTAAATTAGACGTTTTTTTAAAAAGCTGAATATAAGTAATTTATGGACTGATTTCAGAAATTTAAAATCAAGCAATTGTCAAATTGACATCCCATTTTAATGAATCCGATTTGGACCATATGTCATTGCAACTATCCTTTAACTGTTTGTGGCAATAAGGAGTGAGTGAGTGAGTGAGTTGGTGTTTAACGCCGCTTTCAAGAGTATTTCACTTATATCGCGGCTGCTAGTATTATGGCAGGGAGAAAGCCCGCAACGCCATGTGGCTATGCTTTGCGGTGAAACCTGCGAGCATCGGCTGGAACTAGCGAACCATGGGTGGTACTGCACTGAAATTCAGTGTAGCATTGCACCCAAACCTGACTGCATGTAGAACAGTTCTCTACTGCAGACAAAGTTGCCGTGCCCCTGGCGGGATTCGAACCCCGGACCTCTTGATCCGAAGCCGAACGCGCTAACCACTGCGCTATCCCGCCCCCCTGGCAATAAGGAAGAAACTTGTAAGAACTTGAACACTAATAAAGTCAAACATCATAAACATCATAAAGTGATAGACAACACACATCTTTCAAACATTTGATGCCAAATGAACATTGCTGATTTTGGTTGACAATATTAAAACAGATGATAATCTGTATGACATTATGTTGGTGTCACCTGTTTTCATGGTATTTGTCTTTCAAACTACACAGAAGCTACAATGTTATTTTTTACTCATTTCCAAGGAAAGAAATTATAGTATATAATTACATTTGAAATTAAATTGTCACATATGTGTTTAAATTATTTACATGCTTATGTAAGTATCACATTGTCATTCAGTGGCCGATCCAGGAATTTTGAAAGTAGGGTCACTCATCAAATTTACATCCAAAAGTTTTCAAAAGATGGTGTATAAACCTTTTGAACCTCCCCCAATATTCCAGCACTTAAATACCTTGAATATAATGCTGCCTCAAGTTTTATACAACCAATCCATGCAAAGTTGTTCTTTAAAGACGTTCAACACACCTTGTTTCTGCACACTATAAGCTGTCATATAAAGAAGTGCATAGCCTTGTGTCAGTGCCAGTGCCAGTGCCAGTGCCAGTGTCATACATATATTTTGGAATTTTAAATTCTCACAACTTTATAGTTATCCCCCTTTGGTAAAAAATGTGACAATAGCTTAGGTTTTTTAAAAATATTATTAAAAATAGCATGGTGACCTCGCTTTTTTCTTTCATTATATTGGTGTATATATTAATTTCTATGGTTCTGCTAATTTTGGGGTCACTGTAGTGGGTTTTGATTTTACAAACCTCTTTTTCCTTCCAGAATTCCTAATTTTTTTGAGAAATTGCGCGTATATACTTTTTGTTTTTAAACAATGTTACTCAACATGGAAAAGCGTTTTATTTCATTGATCCTGACTTTATAATTGTTACTCTTAAATTTCGATCAAAATGAGAAACATATATTGCATGTTATTAATATTTTTATTGTGTAAGAAAGAGACGAAATTTATGAAAATTATGGGGTCCCCATCAGCTTGTGGCGCACACTTCGGTGTGTGGAAGCTCCTTAATTATTTGCACTGAAAAATTGTCAAATGGCCAAAAATAAAAAATAGATGCACTTTTAGGGATTCCGCAGATGCCATGGGCTCTGTAGCTCATCAGGGTTTATATTGTTTTTTGAAGAAGACTGAAACAGATTGTTCTCTAAATAAAGTACAATCCGAAATTCCATGATCAACAGAATTGTTTGCATAAAGAAAACATGACTGGAAAACCTCATTTGGGGCCACAGGGTCACCGAATCTACAATGTAGAATCCCCACTGGCTAAAGAGTCTGTACACAGACAGAGTCTTTTCATTCTTGAGAAGAAGATAGAAATAGGTTTTTAGGTTATGGCCTATGAGGCCCACATTGGAGTCACAGGCTCACCAATTCTATATTGTAGATTCCTTTCAGCTTTCTAGAGTCATTGGTTCTGGAGAAGAAGTCGAAATAGTGAAAAGTTTATGGATGGACAAACGGACAGATGCCATGCCATGCAATATGGCTCAAAAAAAAAGAATTTGTTTCTGGTTTCCGTCCGCGTCAGTCGCCAATGTCGTCAAAAAAGAAAAAGAGCCATTGGCTCTGAAGCTCATCAGGAATTATGTTATTCATTATCTCTGAGGAAAAGATTAAGATATCACATAATAAGGTATTGCCCAGTCATCAAACTTAAAATTTATCATCAAAATTGGTTACCCGGTACACATTAATCCACATTCAAATAGATATTATAGACTTTTGCATTTTATTGTTTTAGTTCTAATTTGTATACTGGAAATATCACCACATATTACATGATGAAAAGGAGCCCTGATCTTTCTGAAAATTCCATTTCTCATAGGCTCCTTTAAAATATTTAATGGAATGTTGATATTATATGAATAAATTATCTTGAGCATCTTAGTCCAAGACTAAACCAGCCTCACACACAGACTGTATCTGTAACCCAAAACCTGTGTATTAACAATGACACCTGCTGTTTGCATGTGGTCACTGCCCAGGTCAACACAATGCAGTTACACAACATGCAGACCCTGGACTCACAGCCAGTGAATTACATATTTTAGTTGCTGTTTTCCCCACACTTAAATATGTTTCTGTACTGGAGAAGAAGATGTGGTGTCACAATATCAGGTACCCGGTAGCTACTTTTAATAGTCATTTTATCATCAGTCATATTCAATTCATATATCTCATGTAAAATACAAAATTTCTTAACTTCTCTTCAATTTAATCCTTTGCCCCCTGGCACAATATTCAGTTCATAGGCTATTCATCAGTTCTCATTTCACATTGATGACATCAAATATGTCTATCATGTAGATATAAGTCAACATATATTTCACATTCCTTCTGAATAATATTAACTGCAAAGTTATTCTTTTCTCAATTTCTGTATTTCTAAAACCACATGATAGGAACTTTCATGAAAGAGATGAGATGACTCTCACTCAGGTCTTTTATAAGGGATAACAATGAGACTGACAGGGTACATCAAATGTGTACACCGTGAGACTGACAGGGTACATCAAATGTGTACACCATGAGACTGACAGGGTAAATCAAATGCGTACACCATGAGACTGAAAGGGGACATCAAATGTGTACACCGTGAGAATGACCGGGGTACATCAAATGTGTACACCATGAGACTGACAGGGTACATCAAATGTGTACACCATGAGACTGACAAGGTACATCAAATGTGTACACCTTGAAACTGACAGGGTACATCAAATGTGTACACCGTGAGACTGACAGGGTATATCAAATCATGTGCACATCGTGAGACTGACAGGGTATATCAAATGTGTACACCGTGAGACTGAGAGTATACATCAAATGTGTACACCATGAGACTGACAGGGTACATCAAATGTGTACACCTTGAGACTGACAGGGTACATCAAATGTGTACACCGTCAGTCTATCAGGGTAATTATATTGACCATCAACAAATCAGAAATGAGTATTTTTTTACTGTAAAAAGAGATATCATTCATGATTTCTCCAATTTTGTTTATATATTGTATACCAATGACTGCATATCCAAAGCATGAGAATGTCTGACAATAGAATCTGCCAATGATGCTGCATTGGTGGGCCAGATTAGAAATTACAAAACAATTACAGAAATTGAAAAATTTGTAGAATGGTGCATATCAAACTTCTTTTTTGTTTTAATGTGCAAAAGACAAAAGAAATGGTCATAGGTTTCAGGAAAACTAGGTCTACAATAAATCCTGTGACCGTTGATGATAATAAAATAGAAACAGTGACGAAATACAATATTTGGCTACCGAACATTTGGGGTCACAGGATCACCAAATCTACATTTTAGAATCCCCATTGGCCAAGGAGTCTGCACATAACATTTCAGCTCTCTAGAGTCACTGGTTCTGGAGAAGAAGTCTAAAAAGTGAAAAGTTTACGGATGCCATGCCATAAGCCCATCGGGCCTTTTAGGCCTGATCAGTTAAACATAAACTCGCTAAAGTTGTTAACAAGGCTTCAAAAATTATTGGACTTCCTATTGAAAGTATAGGCAGTTTTTAAGACCAGCAACTTTAAAAAAAAGCCAATAAAATATTAAGTGACTCAACTCACATACATTTTTCGAAATTTTCTTCACCGCCCTCGTGATGCAGACTGTATGCTGAACCAGTAGGAGTAGAACCAAGGATTTACATAGAATCTAAACTCTATCTAAATCCTTGGTAGAACAATTAAACAGGTTTCATCGATCTTTTATTCTAAATAGGATATACCATTAATTGAATTTTTTGGAATAATTTGTTATGATCAATGTACACAAGTGTATAATGTTTATACTGTTTTATGCAGAGCTACAGATTAGTTTTTGGTTGATTGAGTAAGGCACGCTGTTGTCCACCTAAATTGAGCATCAAACATTTCTTTTGAGTAACCAAATAAATTGTACTCCGCTCAATCAAATCAATTGGGTATTTTACTAATTTTGCATTAACTGTCGAAATGACCAAAAGTAGGTTTCACTCACTAGGTAAAATCCATTAAATCTTCATATAAATTGGCCATTAGACAGAGTGAATACTGACTCTTACAAAGAAAATGTACAAAAGGTACCTCACTATTGAAATATTTCTACAAGATTGCGCCAGCCAGCAATACTTTTTTTCTCTGTCTTACAAAATTAGAATTTTTTAAAATATGCGATATTTGTTTCTTATTTTGATCCCAATTTAAAGAGTATAAATTATGAAGACAGTCTCAATGAAATAAAAGGTGTATCTATATTGATAAGGTTTAAAAACAAAAAGTATACATGTATGAGGAAATTTCTTAGTTCTAGGAATTGTGGAATAAGGATATTTGTTAATTCAAAACCCATTACAGTGACCCCAAAATTTAAATAACCATATAATTCAATATACTTATCGATGTAACGAAAGAAAAAATAGAGCCACTGGCTTTGTAGCTCATCGGGCTTTATATATATTAACTAATTCAAAATGTCGACTTCCAGGTGAGAGGTACAACAAATAGGAAGCACTTTAAATGGAGTAGATGAAATAGGTCTTAAGGGTTTTACCCCTCTGACCTATCTTTGAGGCCAGAGATAAAATCCAATCCTTTTGATGAGCACATAAAACCTCAAGATGAAAATAGCTCTGTGACATATATTTGGGCTCGTAGGATCACGAAATCTACAATTCAGAATCCCAATTGGCCAAGGAGTCTCTACATGAAATTTAAAGTCTCTAGGGTCAGTGGTACTTGAGAAGATGAAAATAGGTTTTCAAGGTTGTTACCTTTTCTTTTTATATGTGGGATCGCAGGGTGACAAAATCTACAATTTAGAATCCCCATTGGTCAAGGAGTCTGTACCCAACATTTCAGCTCTCTAGACCTTTTCAAGGGTTTTGGAACTGGAAAAGAAGATGAAAATAGGGTTTTAAGGTTGTGACTCCTGTGACCCTATTTGGGGTCACGGAGTCACGAAATATAAAATTTAGAATCCTCATTTGCCAAGGAGTCTGCACACGACTTTTCAGCTCTCTAGACCTCGTGGAACTGAAGAAGAAGATGAATATAGGTTTTTAAAGTCATTATCCCTGTGACCCTATTTGGGGTCACAGGGTCACCAATTTTACAATTTAGAATCCCCATTGGCCAACGAGTCTGTACACAAAATTTCAGCTGGAGAAGAAGACGAAAAATTTTAAAGTTTACAATCAGACGGACGGACAGAAGGACGCCAGACAACATGCCATGCCATAAGCCTATCGGGCCTTTCAGGCCAGATGAGCTAAAAAGGGAGTTCACAATACTATTTTTAATGGTATCTTTAGAAAACTAAGATATGGTCACAATTTGGTCAAAGTGAGATAACCCCAAAAGCTTGACCAAGTACTACTGAAATACCTTTTTCCATTTAAATATGTTGTTGTATAATTTAAAAAAAAAGTATATTTCGATTAGTTACAATGATATAATAGTGACCCTATTCCTAATGGTACATTTAAAATTCCAATGTGTATGACACTGCTACTGAAAATGGCCACAGAAGCTACATGGCAATGCATTTCTGACAACTGGGACTCTTTAAATGCTGATTCATCTGTGATGATTCTAAAGACTTTCAAGTTGAATAATGTAACATGTGAACATATTTAACCAGTCATCCATTTCTTATGATTTCGCATATTTGTTCAAAGTAGCCATATTGTACATGTCCAAAGTCCATGCTTAATCATAGATAATGTTACAATCAACTCAAACAGGATTTATTTTTCACTGAAACAGTAACACGACAGCCAGACTGGTCAGTTCTATCGAATCGTACGGTCGCAAATAATAACTGGTTGCTTTGTAGGCCAGCGCAAATTACTTCGTGATAGATAGTGAACGCAGAGCAAAAAACATTAAAAGCGCAACTATAGGTAGGCCTACTTCCATACCAGTTGATAAAAGCAAATTGGAGGGGTCGGCGAGAACTGCTGAGATAATATTATAGCCCTGTAATACCCGTCGAGATTTCAGATTTCCTTTACTGAATCCGATTCTAATGTACAAAAGTCAATCTTTGACATTACTATGTGTACGCATTAGACAAACTTTCAATTGTGTATTTAAAAAGTGGGTTCTTTCGGGGTATTTTTTGTGGAAACGAAATTCCGGAGGATATTCCCCTTTACACATATATGCTATTAATACATGATTAAAACATCGTCAAACTGAAATATATTAACAAAGTTAATACTTTGATGACTTTACATTTCACAACTTGATAAAGACAAGCGCACATTTGTTGAAAAATAAAAACAATGAGAATTGAAGCCATTCATCGGCACTGCGAGTAGGAAAACTTCGCTGCAGCCTAACAGCATAATGTTTATTAGTTTTATGATACGTCATTTGTTACTATGTGAATGTTCTATCAGTGTATATGTTTTATTATTACAAAAATTAAAATTGGGTTAAATATAGCGTGTTTTCATTTCAAGAAATGTCAAAAATCCAAGATGGCGGATGCTGCCGATAGATCGGTGATAGAACCTTCCCTTTAAGAAAATGTAAGCGTACTTGTACGCAATAGAACTTAGAGGAATTTGGTTTTTACTAAATTTAATGCATAATTTACGCAAATACGCAGCTTATCTGTAGTCTGTTTATGGATTGTTTATGTTTTTAATTCTGGAGAACTGTATTAGATGTAATGTTAGTTTCCCTCGGGATATATTATCTTATCTTTAAATACTCATTGACAAAATAAGCGCTGACAGGCAGAAGTGATGTCATATAAAAACCACGAAAAAGTGGGGAAAACATGTGGCCCATGAAAACAGTGAACGCGAGGAAGGCTAGATCTGGTCTATTATTATGTTTAAATTTGGCTGTAGGAGACATTATTATTATTAGCGCTGATATTTAGGGCTAGCCTATTGGGTATTGGCAAATTCTTAATACCATCAAACAGGTAACTCGGTGGCTATTGTATCTGTCCCATCACGTGGTGAAATACACTGCAATTTGCAAACATACTTTACTTCGAAGTATAAGATCTAGATGTGATCGAGTTGCCTCTGCTTTTGGGCGGACTTGATTCGCCCGTTTTCGCCTGCAACCCGGTTGAAGCGGCGACGCACTTGATTCTGGCGGGCGGGTGTTCAATATTATAGCCCGCCGGGGTAACCCGCTTGACACGGTTTCAAATGAGCGGTCGATAATGGTACGGCATACGGACCAAACTCGTTTTTGAAAATATCGTATATCTTTCTTTCTTAACATTTCCAAGAAAAAGTATTTGTAAGAGGACTAGATGTAGCGGATATTTCTAGCAGAAGTATTATATTGCTTATCATTGTCGAGATATCGTTGTCATTGTCGCTTAAACTTTAGAAAAGTGCAGCGCAACTAGGTTGGCGATGATGGTTGACTGAGTCGTTTTCAAAAGATGCAGGAATTCTTGTCTTTGCCTTATAAAATATTAATCCTTACAAATTTATTTAATTTTTGTGCTTTAGTAAGTGTCATATTTACTAGCAGCCGACAAACAAAGATGGCGATACAGGAAGTGTTTAATCACGCATGCGCTAGGTTACAAGTTCCGCTACATAGCAATGGAAGCGCTCATATAATATTGATATTATGCCGTGGGCCGTATCTAACATCCCTTCTCCTTTATAATTGAAAGATGCAAAAATAGAAATCTTAAAAATGGAAGATTAACTCTTTGATGATAAAACTTCAAAGTTAAAATGACTGAAAACAACCATGTTCTTATTTAGAGTCTCTAGGCACAAACAACATGGTTTTCAGTGAAGAATACTGTTATGAAATGTTCTTTGATTGCGCTATAATGATAAAAGAAATTAAAGTCCTTGTTGAATTCTTCAACAATAATGAAACTTTGGAGTTTTACTGTATCAGTATGAGAAGGGGAATTCTATCACTTTAGAGTCTCTGTGAACTTAGAATACTGATAACTATTATGACTAGACTGTCACATTAAGTGCTGCTGCACTTATTGCACATAGTCCTTCAATCTCACAGGTTTCACAGTCACTCTGCCGCTCCTGGTTAGTCTGCTCTCTGCAGGCTGCGGACTGTTAAGAGGAGTGCCAGTTTCTGGGGCAGAGGCACTCATCGGGGCTGGATCTGGAGCAGGCGTCTTCGTTGAGGATGATGTCTGCTGCGGCTTCTGTGGTGAGGGTGGCATCGACAGCAAAGGCGTTGTCTGCGCTGGGTGGGTACCTGGTAGCTCAATTGGAGGTTTCCACCTTGGGTACACCTCTGGGACATCTCTGTGTAGAGTTGGGGCGTTTTCATAATTACCATTCCATAACTTTAGGTCACGTCGATTTCTTCGGTAGACACGGCCTGTGTCTGTCTTCACAAGATAAGATCGAGGCGTTTCATGCTTCGACAATACTTCTCCAGGAATCCAGATCTTCTCTTCTTTCATCATTATTCTGTTTCCGGAGTCCAGTGGTTTCAAATTCTTCTGTCCGCCATGGTATAACTGCTGTGCTGCTTGTCTGTTAAGGAGAGAGTTCCTATCGTTAACTGAGGAGTCTGATCGTAGGAGTGGTGCTGAGGCTGGTAATGATGATCGCAGTCTTCGTCCTAAGAACAGCTGAGCTGGAGATTTTCCTATTCCGTCGATAGGGCTGTTTCTGTAGTCTAGAAGACCTTTGTATGGATCTTCTGCTTTCTTAAGGATTGACTTCAAAGTTTGGACCGTTCTCTCTGCTTGACCATTGGACTGAGGGTACTTTGGACTTGACGTTACATGCTTGAAATTGTATTCTCTTGAAAATTGTTGAAATTCTGAACTGCTGTACTGGGGTCCATTGTCACTCATGACAATCTCTGGCATTCCGTACTTTGAAAACTGATTCTTCAAGTGAGTGATAACTCTCCTGCTGGTTGTGTCTTCCAGTAGTGACATTTCTGGCCATTTTGTAAAATAGTCAACAGTCAATAGATATGATCGTCCGTTATATTCAAACAGATCTGTCCCTATTTTTGCCCAAGGTCTGTCTGGTACTTCGGAGGATAGCATCTGTTCTTTTGGATTTGCATTTTGATGCTTTGCACACACTTCACATTGTGATATTAGTCTTTCAATATCTGTAGCCATCCCTGGCCAAAACAATGTCTCTCTTGCTCTGCTTTTACACTTGACCATTCCCAGGTGCGTTTCATGTATTCTTGACAACATCTCTCTCTTCAAACTGCTTGGGACAATCAATTTATGATTCTTGAACAATAGTCCATCTTGACTTGTAATTTCTTCTCTATATGTCCAATACTGTCTTGTTTGGGCATTCACTTCTGTTGGTGATTCCGGCCAACCATTTGCGACATAGTCTCTTACGTCCTTCAATGCTACATCTTGAGATGTAGCCTTTTGAAATTCTTTCAACTTTTCATCCGAGACTGGTAGGTATTGTAGAAGATTGACTTCTAAATCTGGTAGCTCCGAGTTGTCTGTCTGTTTGAGATAGTTTCGGCTCAGTTGATCAGCGATCAGGAGTTCTCTGCCTGGTCTGTACTGTACTTTTAAGTCATATCTCTGTAAATTCATCAGCATCTTCTGTAGTCGTAGTGGGGCATCAAGAAGAGGTTTGTTGAAAATTGCTTGAAGAGGCTTGTGATCAGTCTCAACATCAACCTGTCTCATGTAGACATACTGGTGAAACTTCTGACAGCCGAAGTAGATGGCAAGCATTTCTTTCTCTATTTGCGCGTATCTGGTTTGTGAATCTGTCAAGGCTCTTGATGCGTAAGCAATGGGCTTTCCTTTCTGCATGATGGTAGCACCTAGTCCTGTTGAACTTGCATCCACTGATAGGGTGAGAGGTTGTGTCGGATCGTAGTATGCAAGTACTGGAGCTTCAGTGGTCATCTCTTTCAATTTCTGGAAGCTTCTGTCTTGTACTTCACTCCATTCCCATTCTGTTTCTTTGTTGGTGAGAATTCTCAGTGGTTGACTGACGTCTGACAACTTTGGTAGGAACTTGCCTAGATACTGTATGAACCCTAGGAATGTTCTAAGTTCTTTCAGGTCTTTTGGTCTTTCCATTCCAAGCACTGCGGAGATCTTGTTCGGGTCTGGTCTGACTCCTTGGCTTGTTATTTCATGTCCAACATATTGAACCTTGTCCACTTTGAACCTGCATTTTTCTCTGTTTAGCTTGAGGTTATATTCTCGGGCTCGCTCTAGAAGTTTTCGGAGTCTTGTGTCGTGCTGTGTTTCGTTCACTCCCCAGACAAGAATGTCATCCATTATGGCTTCAACTCCCTCTAGGTCTTCAACCATGTTTGAAATCACCTGTTGAAACACCTCTGGTGCTGATTTTATACCAAAGGGCAATCTCTTGAATCGATAGCGTCCAAATGGTGTGTTGAATGTGCAGAGTTTTGATGATTCTTCGTCTAGAACTATCTGCCAAAATCCTGACACTGCGTCAAGTTTTGAGAAAACTGTTGCTTGAGGCATGTTTGCAATTACTTCTTCAATCGTTTTTAGAGGAAAATGTTCTCTTTGAATAGCTTTGTTTAGGTGTGTAGGGTCAATACAGATTCGGATCTTATTTGGCTTGACTACAACAGTAATGCTGTTCACCCAGTCTGTTGGATCTTTCTGTCGGATGATGACGCCAACACTTTCCATACGGTCTAATTCTTTCTTGACTGGTTCCCGAAGTGCAACTGCTAGCTTTCGTGGAGGATGGACGACAGGTGTATTCTCCTGTTTAAGCTTGATTGAGTGTGTTCCTGGCAAGGATCCGAGACCTTCAAATACGTCTTTGTATTCTGCGATGAGTTGTTCTGTCTTCACTGGCTCTTTAAGAACATACACACGTTCTACTACTCCCAATTTCGAGCATGTCATTCCACCAATCACAGGGATTTCATCTACGTCGACGACATTAAACTTTATGTCATGCGTTGTGTTACGACCGACAATGGTGCACTTGAGTGTAACTGTACCTTCAATTTGCAACCTGTGTCCCGTGTATCCCTTGATGTTTCGTACAAAATCAGGTTTGTCGATAGGACCTTGAAAAAGTTTCTTCAATACATTCTTTGGCATGACATTACATTTCGCACCCGTGTCAAGCTGAAAGGTGATTGTCTGATTGTTTATTTTCATGTCTTGGAGCCACTGTGTGTCTTCATGTGGGTTTCCGATCATTCCAATCATGCCTAAGTACAGATCATCATTTTCGCAAAGTTCTGTGTTTTCCCTTTCTTCTTCAGCATAGAAGACTTGACCTCTTCCTTGATTTCTTGCTCCCCTACCTCTGAAATTACCTCTTGAGTTTGGTCTTGACCTGCCTGTACCTCTCTGTCTTGATTGATAATTTCTTGTTCTACACATTGCAGCGTAATGTCCAATAAGACCACATTTCAAACATTCCCTGTTTTCTGCTGGACAATATTCATGAATATGGGTCAAACCACACTTGTGGCATTCTTCCTTTGACTGAGACTTCTGAAATCTATTTTCCCTTTCATTTCTTCCGCTGTGAAAATTTATCTTGTTCACCTGTTCTGGCTGCATTGTTTGCAATTGTTTCTGTGATATTTCATATGTTTGAGCAATTTCATATACCCTATCTAGTGTCAATGTTGACCCTTCTTCTATGCACTTCTCTCTCACTTTTACATGTTTCGTGCCAAACACAATTCGATCCCTAATCATTTCATCCGGATTATGGTAACTGCAATCTTTTGCAAGGACTCTTAGATCTGTGACATACTCTTCGAATGTCTCTGATTCCATCTGTACTCGACTTTGAAATTTGTATCTCGAAAATATCACATTTGATTTTGGGGCAACATACTGTTCAAACTTGTCATAATATGTTTTCAACTTTTTCTTATCCTCCTGATCTATTGTCCACGTTGAAAAGATATTTCTTCCTTTCTGACCTACCCATATCATCAGATAACTACATCGTTCCTCTTCAGATTTACTTTTCAAAGGACCACCAAACATGAATTCTGCATGTGTTTTGAAGTTTGACCATGCTTTCGGTAAGTCACCACATTCCCATAACATTCTGGGATGTATGCTATTGTCATTATCCATAGCTTCTAATTCTGTTTTCTCTGGCTACTCACGAATGTTTACAGCTTTTTAAAACTGTCGATGAGTTCTTTTCGGCGTAGATATTATGGCTTCTGACACCATGTCATATTTACTAGCAGCCGACAAACAAAGATGGCGATACAGGAAGTGTTTAATCACGCATGCGCTAGGTTACAAGTTCCGCTACATAGCAATGGAAGCGCTCATATAATATTGATATTATGCCGTGGGCCGTATCTAACAGTAAGGACATTGTGTTATTATCTAGTAATATTAAACAATTATTGACTTCAAGTGAGGTTGATCCAATGATTTATCGACCTTGGACACGTGATATTCACCGAGGCGAAGCCGAGGTGAATATCACGTGTCCAAGGTTGATAAATCATTGGATTAACCGAGTCTGAAGTCTATAATTGTTTTATTATATGATTAACAATGTCTTAACTTTCTATTCTGCAGTGAAATGTAACAGGTATGAGGTGAACGATTTCATCATGATACATCAAGATTCAATGAAAACAAATCGAGCATAATTTCAAATGTTTAATGTTAGAATCAAATTTGTACTTTTAACAGTTAACAATATTTTAACAATTTCAAAATATCACTGTCATTTAATTTCCTTGTCGTGGCTACGATATAGGCCTTCATACCGTACGTACTTTGTATGATTCAGTGAATTCAGTGGGTCATGAACAATGTTAACATTTGTTCCCGATACGTACTTAATGTCTGTTAATCCTATGATGAAGGTAAACTAAAGTACTGCGTAGCCATTCTCTTGTGCCACCTTTGGATAAAACTTGGCGAGTATTTTGTCCACTTATATATCCAACTTCGAAATTCTTCAAATTCTGACGACGTTTCTCATTTAGGTAGGCCTTCATGGTCTTCTCAGCACTAGCTGTTGCCCTCGTGTTCGGCACATCCTTCTTCTTTCAGCAGAAAGTTTATTTCCTCATTAGAAACAGTGGCGAATCTTTACTTTGAAGTTTATTTCTTTGACGTTGTATCGTTTGCCCGTCGACTTCCATATTGTTGATACGAAAGGGACGTTAGTCTAATTCAGCACGGTCACAGAGACGAAGCGATGCCTATCGCTTGATTTACAGTACTACACGCGAAGTACGGAGTTCAAAACCGGGATCTCCCAAAGCTATTATTAGCCACCGGAGGTGTCCGGATTGTTATATCAACCTCTCGCGCGTCACACAGGTTGACATCGCTTGGCGTCAGTGCTGTCATGTGACCAAGTAGACCAATCAGAAAGACGGGAATTATCCATTCATATAATAATCATGGTTATTTATGTGCATATATAATTGTATTTTTGCCTCCAATATTTCAAAATGCAAAAAATGACAATTCTTCCTTGTCTCTCAGCCAAATTGTTGCTTATTTATCATCTCTGTAGCTGCAATTTCTTATTGTAATATATTTTTTGGTGTATGGCTATATAGATTGTTTAGATGACTGACATAAATATAGAAACGTGTTTGATTGCATTATTCGGAAATAAATCATGTTTTGTTGTTGTCTCTCAGTTTTTGTTCTTTCCCGTAATGGCAACTTCAACTTTGAAGTAATGTAGAATCCCTGTTGCTTGGATACTCAAACTTCCTGCCATGCTCTTTGGCAGTTTCTTTTCCATCTGATACCACAGTGCTCACGATGATTCATTGAGTGAGAGATGCAGACGAAGCCTCAAAAGGTGAGAATTAAGACCATATTTTTCTTAGCATCTTTCCTGTAACAGTATTTTCAACTTTAGATGTCCAACATGGCAAACTTTTGTTTTCATGATAGCATTTGAATGTTGGAACATTTGAATATTAAACGGCGCAAACTTTGTAAGGGAGCATTAATTTTCTGTTTGTTTCATAATGTGATTAAACAGACTGATAAGCATCATTCCCCCTTGTTACAGTAAAGAATGATAATTGTTACATGAAAGAATAATTATATCTGTCCCTGTAATTACTATATTGAATGATTTACCAACAACCGAATTTGTGGAGCTGTAATCTTGACACGAACAACATCCTAGTACATGTTTCTTCAACTTAAATGCATTGTTAAAGTTTCATGCCGTGATAAATACATGTTCTGTTACAGTAAAGAACAGATTCGGCCACAGTAGAGATCCATTAATGAAGATTTTAACACAATACAACTTAAATTATGACCATTAACTAAGCTCCAAATTATGCGAGCCTAGTATTTCTGTATTACATTAATTGATGTCAAAATTAATTGTCTTTTCTTCATACAGGATCACAATGGCTATGATCAATGCAGGAGTGCAGTGGAAGTTCAGACAGAGGAAAATTGTGACAGAAGAGAAGGCAAATTTAGCGTCAGAATGGCAATGGTATAGAATAAATACAGAACAAAATGAAGAAATGTTCTAATAAAAAAAAATAGCAGCCAAAGAGAGAGAAAGATTGAGGAGAAAATGAGAAAACATAAGACAAATCAACAAGAATGTGTAAAGGTTGCTGACCAAAAAAGGAAAAAAGCTCAGAACAGTACACTACTACTAATTCAGCAATTAATCGGGTCAACCACCCATTCTGCCAGCCGCGCCCATTGATACTTCACTGATAGCGGTCGACTCAGCTATGCACAGGACCATGTGCCATCTTCTTAGATTTATGGATTTTATGAAGTTATTTGTGACTATAATGTTACTGTAACAAAATATTCTTTACTGTAACGTGTTAACAGCACAAAACATTTGCTACTCATAATAGCATTTGATAACTTCCCAAGTATAGTTCATCTAGATTCAAAGTTTAAAACCATTTGAAGGTATTTAATGTGTTTCCTCTAATTGTGTCCAATATTGGTGTGTCAGGAGGGGCACTATCTTTACTGTAACAAGTTTGGTCTTTCCTGTAACAAACATTTCTTTCCCATAACAGCAATATGTTTGTGTTGTTTAAAGATTTCTAGGACACGTGGTCCTATAAAAACATTGTTGACAGGAGTAGGAATGTAACCATATACATTTATGAAATTAAAAGTATTTCTCGCTGATGTTTTTCTAATATTTACAAAATGGAAACTTTCTTATGTTTGGAGTTTTAAATGGAGGCTGCATACAATTCTATTTGACCGAAATAAAACAATGCAACTTCAAATATCTATATGGTTTTAGTTTAAATCTAAGCTGCTCTTCATGTCAGTCATAAAATATTTTAAGAATCATGTTTTTTAAATGATATATAACATCATTTGAGTATCGTTACGGGAAAGAAATGAAAAATGTCATATTCAAGAAAACATGTTTTTTCACCAAAACATTATTGCAATTAAGGGTCAATTCTGATATATTTAGAAAGAGTACTAATATATGATGTCATATATTGAATAAATATCAAACTTTTGAAACATTTTATTTTGTCATTTCATGAGCACCAAATATTGACATATTTTGAAAACGACTCGAGTCCTTAACAATAACCCGAATCAACTTGATTTGTTTCATCAGCTCGGATCACCCGGGTAGACCGCTCACGTGACCGAGCTATACCGGGCAATGCCCGGGATAGAGCAAACCAAGTGCACCCTATGTAAATGTCAAAGGGAGGTAATTCTCCTTGATGATTCCTGACAGATTGGCTACTTGAATAACTTACTGCTTTTAGAGAAACTGCAGTCAAGTCCCGGCTAATATACATGAATTTTATAATGAAATTCGTTTTTTTTTTTAAAGAAAATAAAAAAAATATATATATATATGGGAGACCGGGGCAGGTTGGGACACGGGGTAGGTTGGGACACCATAAATTAAAATAACTATTGATTCAAAATAAGGAGGAAGAAACTATTAATATCACAGGAAGTACTATCAAACACCATATGATGTATGATACTATTGACTGAAAATATGATGCGGTTCAAAAACAGTCAACAATTATTTTTCTATGTTTGGAGTAAAATTAGCACCTCAGTAATTATGGTCTGATGTAAAGATGAGTACCCAGCAAACAAAATAACGTTGTGACAACGTTGCGACAACGTTGTAATTTGGTTGTGGCAACGTTGTAAAATAACGTTGTGACAACGTAAAAGTGTATGGTTGTGTTGACGTTTAGACAACGTTGTAAAATAACGTTGTGAAAAAACCTACACACAACCTGGGTGCAACGTTGTGAAAAAAACCTACACACAACCTTGACACAACGTTGTGAAAATACCTGCGCACAACCAGGATGCAACATTCATTATTTATCAGCATCTAGCTGTTTGAACTACCAAAGGTAAAATAGTGTGTAAATCTTGAGGCTGGTACTTCTCAAAGGTCCTCCGTCAGTCCTCTCCTAACTAGTTTCAACTTGTTTAAAATCTGTTCCAAGATGAATCCCTTATATTTCTCTTTATGTGCAGGCCTCACTTTCATAATCATATCTACCGACACACTTTGAAAGAGAAACAACAAACATAAGCAAGCTACAACTTCCAATATTTAACAAACAAAATCAATGTTTTACATACCGGTATATTTCTTGTAACCTCAGGTTGCTTTTCGTAAATGAAAGAACTTTTGTTTAGTTTTCATAGTGTGTCAGTATACAATCTTTGTTATTCAAAGTTAAACCAATAGATAATGGAACCTTTTTAAAAAAACAAAGACAAGTTGATGAGTTACAACATTTTATTTCATATACAATAACATTTCTCTTAAAATTATACCGCATTCAACCTTATAAATCCCCAACTTCTTATGAATGCTCCAAATGACAAAATCAGTCAAAGTGATTAAACACCCACCACCCCTTTCCAGTTAACTAAAGCTTAATTGTTTACAGTGGTTTATAAGGTCTCACCCTCATGTCTTTTGATATCAAATATATCAACATGATAAAAGTTTAATATTTTACTACTATCAAAGTGAGTTGATATATTTGATAAAAGAAAACATAAAGGGGAGATTCATTTTATCATTCAGATTTTTCAATACATTTAAAAGAATAATAACTTTAAACAGCACTGTGGTGATGTCATGGCATTATTACAAGACAGTTATGATGTCGTGACATTGTGATGTCAGTAGTTGGCGATGGCAGGACCTGACCCTATTTGGTGTCGCTGGCACTGTCTTCCCTTGGCTGTCCCGCAGGTTCTCCTGCAAACAAGACTCGTTTTGAATACTCTACGCAATAGCCCGCTTGTTCCCCTTAACATTTTATTATATTTAGAATATAGCTTTACTTTATTACAACTCTACAAAACATAAGGAATATTTTATTTCATTAGATATTTTAATTGCGTAGGATAAATCAATTAAACAAAGATATTAGAAATGTTACGCATGTATTTATGGTAAAATGATAAACTTGTATGAAAAAATTGTATACTGTAAACAATCATGTGGTACTTACTTTGCAATTCTTCCCTTTACTATCCTAGAAAGGGCATGCTTAATTGCTTCTCTAATCGCCTCCTACAAACCTCTGCAGTCTGATTGTGGGTGGGAAAGTCCCGTCTGTAAATATCATATTTCGATGAAATAGGGACAGTTTAATTATCAATTACCATCTGCAGGGGTACATACATTAAATTCACTTCTAAAACAGTTGCGGCTAACTGTGACCAATGTGAACAATGTTAGTTATGTCTTCTATTTATAATCGTTTGAAATAAGCCAGCAATGACACCCTAGAAATAGTATACAATTACTGCTGTTATTTGAAGTGATACCTGAGTAAGTCATACATGAATACTAACCGATGATAGTTGTACAGATGGTCATATCCTCCTTTTCCCTTTCTTTCTTTTTCATGGAGTACTTGGATCAGGCTTCATGCTTGCTCACTTAAAAAAGGATCTTTCGAATTGTCTTTCTCATAGTGTCCTGTCGGAGCATCGCCAAGTATTTCACCTGTAAAGTAAAGTTCAGTTTTTGATGTTTTTATGACATTATTATTTTGTTTATGTTGTCACAATGACATTTCTACACTAAACCCATCTAACTGTGAAAGCATGGTCAGGAACACTAATGTAAACTTTGCAAGTTTTAAAATCTTGTGTACAAGGTCCTTAATCCGTTTACAGTATAACTTGTGAAGTTGAAGGGACCAGTAAATATATGAAGTTTATAAGTTATTTATCATTTAATGTAATTTATTAATTAACAAAAAAAAAAAACCCAGCTCAGATGAACGGTTTATTAACTTGTAGTAGACATTTGTGATGTTTGTAACAAGGATGAACGGAACATGGGGATACTCGTAAAATAACATATAACCCGTCTGCCCTCTAACATCAAAGGATTGTGACTGTAATACCAGATGTCTACATCTCAGTTGCACCGATGAACAGCTCAGATAGAAAGTTTAATCGTTGCTTCCTTTTCTGTATATTCAGTGATCACGTTTAGATTTTACTACCTTGTCCATCATTCTTGTGATAATGCTTGTTAAGCGGCTTTGAATTGGAGGACTTCGTCTCAATTAGTGTCACTACAATTACAAGAACATTCAGTTCTCTAAAGTGTTTATTACTGGATCAACTTAACAACTATTTGAAAATACCAAAGAGTTTGTTTCATTTCAATGTCCTTCAGTGGCAGACTTACATTCATTTCACATGTGGATTAAATTGAATGCATTATGAGTTAGAGAGGCTAGTTCACTAAATTTGTTTTGCGACACCTATAATTATTCGAGATACATGGTGTTTCAAGTAGTACCATGTGATGATAATTATATAGTAACAATTATGTAATTGAAAATATCACTTTACTTGATAGGTTGTTTCATAGGCACTCACACAAAATCGAAAACGTTGATAACTAATTCTCAATTGTGAAGAATTTATATAACCTTTTTCCTTCTATAACAAATGAAAATTACTATTTTATATGTCATTTTGGGTGAGATTTTAACCTTAAAGATAATGTTTAACCTCTTGATTACATTCCATGCTTACTCTAATTATGACTTTCTGAATGAGATGAAATCAGAAAATACAAACACAATAATACAAGTAATCAGGGGTTGTTTTCATTTTATTAATAAGATAAATAAAGTTTCATTTACACATTTGATATATTATTATAATATATCAGATTCATTAAAAGAAACACGCCGATGTAAGGGTGCACATTCAAATTTGTTATCTACAGTCACACAAGCCAGTGCCAAGTATCAAAGGTAAAAGGGGAGCTTTAAACAAAGAACAAAGAAACAAGCTGCATGCTTGTTTCTTTGTCATTGAGATACAGACATAATGATTAAAAAGTTATAATTTAAATTTGATGAACATAACACAAAATCTAACACCAACTAGGAACATGTGTGAATGGTCTTACCGTTATAATCTATTTGCAGCATTCCAGAATCCACAAAACTTCTCAGACAAAGTGCTGAAAGGCCTGCTACTACAAAATGGCGTCGGGGAGAATGATGGAGCTACTCCCTGACCCAGTTTCTTAGAACTTAAAATATTACATCAGTGAAAATCTGTCAAGATGATGGACCGGACAATCCTAAACACATATTTATATATTACATGTGGTATTATAATGTCCTTTTTTAAAAGTTTATTTTGAATACGTGAACAACTTAGATGAATGTTGCAAAACAACGTTGTCACAACGTTGTGTGCAGGTTATGTTGTGAAAAAACCACCACACAACTTGCACACAACGTTGTGACAACGTTGTGTGTTTGCTGGGTAAGCAATCCTGGTTGATACCTATTGTTCTGGAAAGTTTCATCATTGTACAAGGACCAGTCATGTGGAACGAACTGCCGAACACTATCAAACAATCAGTAAGTGACAATGCGTTTAAACGCCAATTAAAAACATATTTGTTTGAAAAGTACTAAATTCCCAAGCCTGATTATTGTAAAGCGCTTTTGATGATTTAATCCTAAAACGCGCTATATCAAATTACATATTTGTATTTGTATTTGTAAGTTGTTACAAGTAATTACTTGGCATTGGGGCAGATTGGGGCTGGTTGCGACAATGCTACCGGGGTAGTTTTGGACAGTGTCCCAATTAATGTGCCCCGGTATATTTTGACAGTGTCCCAATGTGCCCCCTCTTGATTACTATTCTTTAAAATACAAACTCTTTGGGTTTTTTTAAAGTAAAATATTAAAAATCATTGTGATAAGTATTGAAATCATAATGCTATTCTCTCAGGAATGGGTATTGTCCCAAAGATCCTCGGTTCATGTCCCAATGTGCCCCAGGGTGGGGCAGATTGGGACAGCATTTTTCACTTTTTTTATTTCTTGTCTATACTAAAAAGTTGTTTATATATTGCGTTGTTCCATCTCTTTGTATTTTGACAATGAAGGATGCTTTAAATTTGCAAAGTTTCATGTTGGATGTGTTCACAGGTTAAGAAAAAACGGGAAAATAATGATTTTTGGCCCAATGTGCCCCGGTCTCCCCTATGTATTCTAATTTGCAAATTATATTTAAATTTAGTACTTGAGTTTTTGTTTATACCATTGCATTTCAAACTATCAGGATTTAGTTTTTACCTGCCAAAACTGTTATCGATTATGGACGAATTAAAGCACATGTGCAAGGGTTGGTATTGCTGAAAATAATACACGTGTTCTAAATATATATAAAAAAAATTCGTCCTCATGAAAGCTACTATTTTGGCCTACATATGAATACATATATGTAGGTATAGCTGTCAGAGGACGAAGTTTTTTTTAATTAGGACGCATTATTTTCATCAATACCAGCCCCTGTGATTAAACCAATAACGGTTTGGATAATGACTTGTAATTTGGGCAAATGGTACTGTTGGACATCATTGCAAAGTCACCATTATCTTGACCTCCAAAAATGAGATCATATATAAGTTACCTTTATCCTCTGACAATAAGGTCATATAACCTTGATTCTCTGACAATGTAGTCATATATATTTTATCCCCTGACAATGACGTCAGGTAAACCTTCATATTATAATAATGAGGTCATATATAACCTTTATTCTCTGACAATGAGATCATATAACCTTTATCCTCTGACTTTGGTTTAAATTCTTTAACCAGCAAATGCTAAGTATAAACTATGGTACAATGAAACGTTGGTACCGGTTGGGCAAAATTTAATTACCATTACAATTTAAACAGCAAATTACAAGATTCCAGAGGAAGAAAATCCCCAAGCCCAACCAGTACCGAAGACAAGTGAAGTAAATTAAAGGTCACGATGACCAAGTAAATTATTAGGTGAACTTATTGCTTAGCGAGCTGTTTTACACAGTGGCGAGGCTTGGCAGGCTAAGCTGAAAAACTGAAAATGCATAAAACAATATAAAGCACAAATAGAGATAATGCATAAAGGATCAGACGAGGGAAAAGCGTAGATAGGTAGCTTTGATGCGAACAGGGACATGGCAGTTTTACTCTTGGAAATATCATCATCACAATAGCGTTATATGCGTCAGACTTCCAATCACCTCACAACTATGGAAGGGGATTTGTGCCATAAATGAAGACACGTTGACTTGTAACTTGTAAAGTGTAACATGTCGTTCTCAACCATACAAGTCTCGAAAACAATCATGCCAATCGACCCAACCATGCAAAACTAACATTTTAATCCTGTCAAGCGTAACTTCCCATTCTCAACTTTACAAAGTTGAAATGTAATTCTAGAAATCGTCAAAGTCAAAAAGTCAACTTGTCATTTTTAATTATTAAATCTGAATAATATACACATTTTGTTATGTTACAAGTTACGTTTGAAAAATGAAAAATGGAAAATGAAGAGTTGCAAAGTCAGCTTTGTAAAACGGACTTTGGCATTTCGAGACTGACACGCCTTGCATAGTTGCGAATGCAATGTTTCATATTACATCTCTACATGAATTCGCATTGACCATATTTGGAAGTTTCCCGAACATTGCCGATGTTTTCCGAAGACGAGAGGCATTTGCAAAAAAAACGAGACCTCCCTTGCCACTGTCCCAGATGGGGAATCCCTTAGTCTATTTTGAGCCCAACGCTGGACGAGTTGACCACGCCCCTTGAAATCAAGGGATGTAACTCTTGTTATGTCCTACAAACAAACGCACGTTGTCAGTTCACTGAGCGCTACTGTCACTTACATTCCGTGTGATAGTGTCGCTTAGTAATTATATGCCAAACGAAAACACCAATTTAAACTTAATTCATAGGTATTCTAATTATTATTTCAATAAATTTTAAGGACACTTGACAAACAATTATTTTTGTTGCAACGCAAAACGAATGCGGAAGTAATGTAAATGTGGGATGACACTGACATACATACAGGATCGCATAGCTTGATTGGCATTGATGCTATGAAATGTATCCGATCCGTTATCATAAAACTTCTTTCACTTACATATAAAACTGCAGATTTACAAACCATATATAGACATCCTACACCCGAAAATATAATTATACCCCCGTTACGAAGTAAGCGGGGGTATATAGCGGTCATTCCGTCCGTCCTTCCGTCCGTCCTTCCGTCCTTCCGTCCTTCCGTCCCTCCGTCCTTCCCTCCGTCCTTCCGTCCGGTCAATTTTCTCAAAAACCGTCAAAGGTACATCAACCAAACTTTGTACAGATGTTAACCATGTTCTTCCGATCGGGCACAGACAATTTTCAATTTTCTGAGATTGATATTTTTTGTCGTTTCCATGGAAACGTCACTTTTTGGACTTAGTTTTATTGAGTTCAATGGGGACAAGTTTTCTCGGATACTGTTCAACCTAGGTGAATGAAATTTTGGTTGTGAGCACTCATGACCATACTCTTTATCGAGTTCGAAAACCAGTTCCGAAATATTATTTTTTACAGAGTTATGGTCCTTGAAACCGAAATTGAACTTCGTACCAGAAGAACTGTGATGCTCCAATAGGGACAAGTTTTCTCAGAAACTGTTACATCTAGGTGAATGAAATTTAATATGGAGGTAGTCCAGATGATACTCTTCATCGAGTTCGAAAACCAGTTCCGAAATATTATTTTTTACGGAGTTATGGCCCTTGAATCCGAAATTGAACTTAGTACCAGAAGAATTGTGATGCTCCAATGGGGACAAGTTTTCTCAGAAACTATTACATCTAGGTGAATGAAATTTAATATGGAGGTAGTCCAGATGATACTCTTTATCGAGTTCGAAAACCAGTCCCGAAATATTATTTTTTATGGAGTTATGGCCCTTGAATCCGAAATTGAACTTAGTACCAAAAGATCTGTGATGCTCCAATGGGGACAAGTTTTCTCAGAAACTATTACATCTAGGTGAATGAAATTTAATATGGAGGTAGTCCAGATGATACTCTTCATCGAGTTCGAAAACCAGTTCCGAAATATTATTTTTTTACAGAGTTATGGCCCTTGAATCCGAAATTGAACTTAGAACCAAAAGAACTGTGATGCTCCAATGGGGACAAGTTTTCTCGGAAACTATTACATCTAGGTGAATGAAATTTAATATGGAGGTAGTCCAGATGATACTCTTCATCGAGTTCACAGTCCAGTTCCGCAATATCATTTCAAAGCCCTTGAATCTGTAATTGAACTTGGTACAAATTACCGGTGTGATGCCCTAATGGGAAAAATTAAGTTACCTGAAAAATATTACATCTGGGTGAATTAAATTTTGTAATAACAGTCAGTTCCTAAAATTATTTTTGACAATATTATGATGCTTGAAGCTTTTTTTTAAACATAGTAACCTTCACATCTATAATTCTCAATGGACGGATAGCGGATGACGGGGGTATGTGAGCCATGTTCACTTTTTTCTTGTTACTTTCTGTGGGTCCATTTACACATTATCTTCTCTCAGTTAAATCATGTCAACATTCACTTTTTTATACTCCAATTTTACGTGTATTCAGTAAAGTCTTTTGCATTCAGAAATGAATATCCAAGTTTTGAAAAAGACAATGTTGATATTGAAAGTATATAAACGTTAGTGGGGAAGAAAGTGAAAGAAATACATAAGCCATTGTTGACAACTTTATTATTAATTTTAAAATATTTTAAATGTACCATGTACCACAAAGCAATGATCTGAATCAGGGAACTTCATATACTTCTTTTTAAAAAAATTAAAAAATGCATTGCACTTTAATTATAACTGAAAAGTGTTCCGAGTGTCAATACGTCTTATTCTTACAGACAGATAATCAAGGGGAAATGTTCTTTAGCTGAGTTGAATTTATCTCTCTCTTTAATTATTTTACAAACTTCTCTCAACTAGTTTAAATTATTTATTGGTTTTGAATATGTTAATTTATCTATTTTAATTGACTTATCAAGCAACCTATATTTTTAGTATTTGAAGCAGTGAAAAGTGTATTGTTATGGGACAGAAATATATTTGTCCATGATTAATATGTCCATTAATTCTATCTAAGAATCAATTAAATTACTGAATTCAAGTATGAAATGTAAATCATAAGCCTAGATCAGTTGTTTCACACTTTAAACAATAAACATTGAACTTCTACATGCCAAAACATAATTATGAATAGAGATTGCAAACTGAAAATAAAATTGTATTACTGGTAATTTCAAAAATGTAATTGAATCGACTGTAACATATACAGGATATAATTTTGTTTTTAAAAACGTACAATTTCACTAAAATTGTCATTCTTGAATACATTGACATGCGTATTGTTTTCAATACATTAGATATGTGTTTTATTAACTCATTTGAAACGATGATATTTTTTATTTAGATAAATATTCCGATAATTAATGTTTTTACAACAATATGTTTCCTCTAAACATACGTCTTTGTGGTGTCTATTTAACACTTTCGTTTGTTAGTCATTAATGTAACAAACTCAAAGTAGTAAAAATATATATCAAATTATTAATTTAAAGGTTGAAAGAAAAGAAATGTTCATTCCATAATGTATTGTCAATGAGAAACACAACACAATCCGGCCCGAAGTTGCAGAATGGGCTTCTTTATACATATATTTCAAGGATTAGTGTGTTTAAAAAGTCCAGAAACTGTACTAAGAGTGTGACATTTTTAGGTGTTCAGTATATATTTATAAATAGAGCAATCTACACAAGAAGAGAGCTGCTGAAAATGAAAATAAGTCATTCAAATATTTGTTCTTTCTGTAAATCTGAACCAGAAAGTTTCCAATATGTTTTCATAAATGTAATCACGTAAATGAAATTTTGGGGAATCGAAAGTGTCATGAACAATCGTCTTTTATCACCCAAAACTGGCTCCCTAAGTAGATGGTGCTTGTGTGAGATCATGCGATATCGACAAACGATATCTACATTGTAGATTAGTTCTGCTCAAGAAAGGAATCCAAGTTGCGTTTCCATGGAAACGAGGAAAACAAATACCGAACTGTGACCAGTGTTACGACGGTCCAAAAGCTGAGACATGAATTTTGTGGACCCAAATCAAAGCAGTCCGTGACTATGCAAGTCATGTCAGTCTAGAAATGGTAAAGTCCGTTTTACAAACCTGACTTTGCTACTCTTCATTTTCCATTTTTCATTTGTCAAACGTAACTTGTAACATTACAAAATGTGTATATTATTTAGATTTAATAATTAAAAATGACAAGTTGACTTTTCGACTTTGACGATTTCTAGAATTACATTTCAACATTGTAAAGTTGAGAATGGGAAGTTACGATTGACAGGATTAAAATGTTAGTTTTGCATGGTTGGATCGACTTGTGTTTTCGAGACTTGTATGGTTGAGAACGACATGTTACACTTTACAAGTTACAAGTCAACATGTCTTCATTTATGGCACAAATCCCCTAACATAAACAACTGGATGTCTGAATCTGAGCACCCGATATGTCGTGCCCACTGTGCTTCTCCACGACGGAAAGAATGTCCTGCATAGTCAGAGGGTTCAAGTCCTATTTGTCGCACACACCTGCGAAACAGTTGGGTAAATTCAGAATAAGGAAGCACACCTACTCCACAACTGCAGAATAACGGTCCCAGCAATGGAATGTCTACATTGCAAAGCAGTCGCAGGGCAGAGTGGATGATCATTTACACGTGGATTAACAACTTGTAACTCTCCAAAGAAAGCTACCAAACAGGCTTAGCAGAACACTCTATCTCTGGCTAGGTTTAAATTCAACAGTTCCTTGACGCTGAGAAGCAGCTCAGGTGTGACAGGATGGACAGGTTGATGCGCAGTACCCAAAGCGTGTTTCAGACCACACCAGAGTTGATTAAGTTTCCAACTGTTACTAGTAGGATCTTGCTTGACAGCTGCCTGGTGTAAGATAGAGATTATGTTCACATAAGCCTTGATGCTATGGTACACAAGACCTTTGTTATCAGCTAGATACACCATATATAACATAATTTGGTCATGGGTAATAGGCACTGGGGACCACATCATAGTTTCACAGAAGTCCAAGTACGTCTGAAGGTGAGTCCGATATATGCGCTTTGTTGAATCGGCCCAAGCTTGACTTTGGTAAACTCATGATTTTGCCCTCAGTTGACGAGTAACCTGTTTCCATCTGTAAGATAAGAAGCAGTCAGACATGTGATACAGCAAGTCAATCTTGTTCAAGGCATTATAGTTCAAGTGAGGCAATAGAGAAACAAGTTTTGACAAGCTGTTTGGCTCATGTAACCGTGAACAGGCATCGGCAATAATAGTTTGCCGACCAGAGATGTGTTTTGCCGAAAGTTTAAAATTGTACACTGCTGACAAAAAGCATATGGCTCGAATAAACGGCATTATAGGCTGAAAGTTGCTCTGTTGATAAAACTCTTTGTTGTGACATTATCCGTGAGAATCACAACATGTTTGTCCCTAAACTGGGGCGCCCACCTCATTATTGCACAAACCACTGCCATAACCTCTTTATAGTTTATATGCCACTGGCTCACAGTAGGAATATCTACATCCCAGTTCATGTAAAAAAAATCTCCGTGAAAGTAACCCCCTGCACCCGCACTACAGGCATCTGTTTGCACATTTGTTATTGGCCTAGTCTCCAACATAGGTTTTGTTCCGTTTAACACAAACATAAAATGTCTCCACCAATTAAGGTCAGCAAAGAAATTTTCTGATTCTACTGAGCAAAGAAATATTTATGATTGGGAAGCTCCTCCAGTGGGGAGGAATGGACCCTTAGACCTCCCTTAGACCTCCCTTTGCCTCTGTTCTCAATGGTTTTAAGTTCAAGACGAAAGTCCTGGGTATCTGGACGGTATGTGCCCCACTCGAAAGATTCATCAAGTTGCTTTTTTCTATACTCTGTGTCATAGGCGAAGACACTTTTCCATTTATATTTGTGAGCAAGTCTAGATATATCAGACGTGTATTTGAGATATCCTAATATGAAAGGTATACCCCCAGTTTTCCTTCTCTATCAGACAGGATAGGATTTTTAGAGTTAGCATAACCCCACTGTTCAAGGGTTGGAATAACCTCTGGTCGAGATACCTTGTCAAAACCATCAAAATTATCTTGCCTTCCATATCTTGGGGGATCCCAAAGAAAGTCTGAAATGTTCAATAGACCGGAGTTATGTTTAGCTTTGAGCGAACCTGTAATACCAGCTTGTGTCGGAGTGAGAAGTTGATCCGCTACTGTAGGAGGGACTTGTTGATGCGCTGACACTTGGGGTGCGGCAACCTCGTTTGGAATTTCTGCTTTCTCATGTTGCAATTGAGTTAGTCTCTTCTTTCGAGTTTCAGAGCCCTAATTTATTCCTCCAACTTAGTGCATTCTGTCATCAACGCCATACTAGTAAATCCTGCGTCATGTGTGCGCGGTGACCTCTGTGAAGGTGACTGCTTGGAAAAGTCTGGGGAAGAAGCCAACTCCATCTCAATAAGACTTGAAAGTTTCGCTCCAGCTCCTGTACGTTGAGGGAGAGCACCTTCTTCCCAAACTTTTTCTTAAATTTTGTGAATAGAAAGATATGTCATGTCATTTATCAAAACTCAAGCTGGATCCACCCAAGCTTGGCTGTGGATGCAACTCGGAACAATGGTCAGCTTTCACAAGGCAATGGGCCATGTACAAGGCAGGGATGGCCATCACAAACAACCAAGCATGCGCACCGACAACCTTGTTCTATTATTGTAGTGAGGACCTTAGGACTGATGTGATGCAGGATCTCAGATGTGATGTTGCTGGGATGCCAGAGGCGGACCTCCTAGCAGCCATTAGGCGGTTGGCAGTGAAAGAGGAGAGCCTTCTTGTACACAGAATCAGACTCAGCAAGATGATGCAACCTCCAGGGACAAGAATCAGAACATTCCTTGCGAGCTTACGAGGACAGGCAGCACTGTGTCAATTCTCTTCCACATGAACACATCCAGGATGCACCCACACGTTTGAATTTAGCAGCGAAATCATCACGGATAACCTTGTCCGGGGAATTGCTGATCCAGAGATCCTCTCAGATGTCCTTGGCGATTCAAAAACAGACCATACCCTCGAAGAAATTGTGACCTTCATAGCCCAGAAAGAACAGGGTAAAGCCACCAGGAGTACAGTTGGTGACAGTGCAGGATTTGTCAGCAACACGTCCAGACAAAGCAACCACCCACCCATTCATGGTGCTGGACATGTGGCGGTGCAGGTCACAGTCAACGCAATGATAGAGACGCCAGGGCTAAGTGGTGCCCTGCCTGGTCATCAAAGTGTTCTAAGTGCTCTGTAAGAGGGCAGTACCCATCATCATGCAGCAGATGTTTATACATGCAAGAAGTGGGGACACAGAGATGGTAATTCAAAGTTCTGCTTCGCCAACAAGGAGTCTAAAGATTTAGCACCTAATCGAGGACCCAAGGACAAAGATAGGACGAATGCATACCAAACTGAGGACAGTCTCCTGTCATGTGAGCAACTGTGTACCTCAATTCTTAACACATCACGGAAACAAACGGCCTGACCCTCCACACAGATCACCAATTGGCCATCGTGTCTTCGACGACAAATGGATTGAACGGCCTTCGAAACCCCACCCCACAGTTGTGATTGATTTAATTCCCCTACCGAAGGACCAAAAAGAGCTTGGCTATCCCGTCAATGATAACTCCAAACTCAAAAGACTTTCCATCCCTACGGTGGCTGACTCCGGTTGCCAGAGTTCAGTGATCCCAATCCACACTGCTTTCCCCATTGGATACACGAGGAGCGATATCATGCCTGTCAAACTCACAATGCGTGGCACCATAAGGGAGGACCTGAGAATTGAGGGAGGCATTGTAGCGTGTACATGCATAAATGATGAGGCAGGGTCAATTAGGTCATCCAGACAACTCATATATGTGTCATGCCACGCCATGCCAACTGCAGAGCAGAATTTGCAGTAAAGACCTTGAAGAGGATGCTGACCAATAACACAGGCCCTACTGGCTCCCTGAATGTTGACTCATTTCAACGGGCAATGCTCATCTACAGGAATTCTGTGGACCAAGAAACGAAGACCTCACCTGCTATGGTCCTTTTTGGTAGACCCATCCGGGACCCTATTCCAATCCCCTTTGCATTGCGGATGGATGGTTCTGGCAGAGTGACACTGAGAAAGCGGCAACATCTGAGGAAGTTCAACCAATTCCAACCAAACGCTGCCAAGCCTGACCCTGTCCTCACACTCCCCAGGATGGAAATCGGCGGAAGGATCAAGACGCTACGCCATCAGAGGTGGGTCCTGCTCAGCCAAGTACAAAGCTACCACTATCCCTTAGACGTCTCCTGCCTCACAACCAGTGATTGAAATAATTTTTAAAGCCAGCAAGACAGTCGGGCAGGTGACCAGTAAATGTTGCCTGCCCGTCTTCAAACTTTAAATTTGAAAAAAAAGGTTTCATCAGCTGTCAGTTTGACTCAGTCACAGTAGCCTTTTTGTATCCATTTGACTTTAGAAAACAAAAGGTGTATCGTCTTGTTAAATCTTTTGAACATTTTGTAGTTTTCATCCTGTCCTCACAACTTCAACTTTATATCAACTCTCTAATTATTATTAACTATTACTAATTCTACATTTTGACATCAAGATAAATGCAAAATGACCATTCTTATGATCATGGTGATCAATTAATTCTTAAATTATAATTCAATTATCAAATTTAAATATATTGCCTTCAAAGTTATAATATGTAAATACAATTAGATCGATTCATCAAATGCCTATTGTAAATATTTTAAACTTATGATCTGACATTAACTGTTCAAAAGCCTTAATGGAAAAGTTCAAAAGTCTGATGGCAATATCAGCATAGTGTTAATGTTGAACGAAAACATTCTTGACTATAATTTGATGGATTTCAAATTAAATCATGTAAATTTTATCATTAATTCCTAATACTATAGATCATTTATAAAATACTTTATGTGTCATTTCAGAATTGAATTAGTTTTTACAATTCTGTGACTGTGTGACATAAGCAAATTCATTTGAATTTAATCTAAATTAGAATAATACCTAACTGTGTCGATCTTCAAGCTGAGACAGGAAATGTCAATCATCTGTGCTGGAACAATCTATTATAGTGAGGGGGGTGCAGTAATATATATTGCCATATGACTTATGATTTATATTGAAAATATAAGACTATTATCATGCTTTATCTATTGGTATTGGTTTGTATCCAAAACGCAAACTATTACAAATATATAAACAAATCTTCTGAGAAGATGGTTTACTCTAACTTTCAAAGTTGACCCCTCCCTCTCTCCCCCATGAACAAATAGGCTGGCCCTTTCATGAAGCAAAACATTTGCCGTAACTCTGATGCTGTGTTATTGTTTCTGTTTTATTTATTAGGCCGAGTTTACCTTATTTCAGTAAAAGTTATTGATTTTCATATTATCTATTAGAAACAAGTATAGTCATGACAAAGTGATATTGCCTTTGAATTTTGTTGAAATATTCACTAAGCTCAAATCTAAAAATAGATCGGAAAATCTCATGCCAGTTTCAATGTAATTATTAAATGCAGGTAATTCTTAAATATATATGCATGACACTATTTAGGAGGTATTTATATAATGTTGTGTGAAGTATTTTTCAAAAGAGTTTGCTAATAATGTATAGTGACTGTAGACTGTCATTGTCAATCATAATTTTTGGTACTGGTCAAAGTAACTGAACACACGATTTACTGGTCATGATGCACAAGCTGAATATTTCTCTGTAGGCCTATCTTTCCATGTTGGATGGGTTCATTGGAACATCTCGAAGACATGGCTGGTAATATTCAAAATAAAGTTTTATCTTATTTGAGGACTATCAGATAGTTCTGATATATTCAGCCAGACAGTCGGGCTGGGGGAGAAAAATTCCAGCCAGCCCAACAGAAAAGTTGACTGCCTCGGGCAGCGGGCAGGTCTTTATTTCGTTCACTGCTCACAACCAGCCAGGTGTTACGGAAACTGTGCCGCCGTCAAGACGCCCCAAGGATCAATGTGCCCCTGTACTTTGAACCCAGGGTCCTCGGTGGGTCACAATAATATCCCCCCTGGAGGAAAGATGATATCTCTATAACAGTGTAATAACGTGATTGAGGGAAGACCTCGGGGGAAGATGGTGAGAACCAACATTTTGTTTTTTTTGGAGATTTTGGTCCCTAGTGGGTTGCAAGACCATAGAGCATCATCTGAAATCTGATTACCTCCCTTATCTCTGCCAATGTGACTATTGCATCATCTGCCTAAATATCATAACCCTCATCCCAAGAGACCAATTTCACAAAGACTGTGATAACCCACAAAACATGGCGGAGCACATGTTCACTGAAGCTGAAGTTTTGGACCAGCTGTCCTCAAATGGGGAAGATGATGACAGCACCGCGGACCCAATATTTGCAGAAACAGACACAGAGCGTGAATGCAGCACTTCTGATTCGGTAAGTTTTGATTTTATTAATAATATGACATTTTCTGTGTTATGTGGGTTATCACGTTCTTTCCGAAACAGCCATTTCACATGTCATGACAACCCCAATGTTCCATATCATGAACACAGTAAACATGTTCAAGGGTGTGTCAATAAAAAATAAAAGTTATCCAAATCATGACATCAATTCCAATATAAGGTTCGTTTTATACATCTCAAACCTTTTGAAACATTACCATGATTGGGTTATCACATTTTTCGTGAAGTGAAGGCAGGGTATGTTGTGGGTTATCATGTTTCATAAACTCAAGGAGAATTTAAATGAAGGATATAATAGAGACTTTTTGTATGAAAATGAACACGGTTTGACAAATATTTTTTTCTCATTTCACAGAAAACACTGATAACTCTTCCAGAAGAAATAATTCTCAAAATCTTGGAATTTGTTGAACTGGAGGAAGTAATAACATATGTCACACATGTCTGCCAAAAACTTCATAACATTGTACATGGAAACAGTATTCTCTGGAGCAAGATAGATGACTTTTCAGTTGATTTTTTCCAATTCAAATTTGAACAACTATTTGAACCAATTATGAAGCATTCAAGATGTTTAAGATACTTTGCGGTACCATATGCTGAGTATTTGTTTTCGTCCACATTTTAAAGTGATGTTTTGTGCCAGCCACTGTCCAAATCCACTCATCTTCACACCTTGGACCTAACATGTGCACCAATAGAGTCATTTGAGTTTCTTTCTTGTATGAAGAATTTGAAAGTACTTAACATCAGTGACTGTCGTCATTTTCAATGGTCTCAAATTGAATATGTGCGTCACTGTCCAGATCTTGATTTTTTGTATTAGAGTTTTACAAATGTGAAGGCATTTCAATTGTGTCCTGTACTTCCTCAAGGGTTATTGCATCTTGATGCAGCCGGTGTGAAGTTCTCATCAGCACAAGTCATCGCGTCATTTCAATATCGCACCATCTCCCATGTCAATGTTATCATCAATTGGTGAGGACTGTTCACGAGAAGAAATTAATATGATGAATGAAACTTTTCCTGATTTTGAAATAAGACTCTATCCCTAATTGTAGAAAACTGGAGAGAATGAGAAGGCAATGAAACCACGTAAACGTCAGAGAAACAAGTCAAAAAGAGCTATGAACAAGGAACAAAAGTACAGAGGTGACTCTTACGTTTCTTCTAGTGGGAAGAAAGTTAAAGAAGCTTCTATTGGTCATGCTTGCCCTTGCACTAGAAAGTGTATGGAAGAGCTGGGTGATGAAAGAGTGAAATGTATTTTTGACGGGTTTTGGAAGTTATCTGATCGTGACAAACAGAACTCTTATTTATTTGGATGTCTTGAAGTATCCACAGTGAAGAGACGATACACTGACAAGGCGCAAACTAAACGGAAGGTTTCGGTCGTGTTCTCTGTGCAGAGTAACGATGGCAGGATAAGGATACAGGTGTGCAAAACTGCCTTCTTGTCCATTCATGGCCTACAGAAAAACACTGGACGAGTAAACAACGTGGTTAATTTGATCAAAGAAGGGTATTCATCACCTCAATTAGATCGTCGTGGTAAACACTCAACTCGACCTCATGCATACACAATGTCACGTGTTGATGCAGTAAGAGATCACATTCGAAGTCTGCCTACCTATACAAGTCACTATAGTCGAAAGAAAAATGCAGACAAGTCGTATATGAGTTTCGATTACTCAGTTGCCTCTTGTTTCAAAGAATTTGTTTTGTGTTGAACATGGCTATGAACCAGTCTCAACAGACAAGTATCGTCGCATATTTACTGAGGAGTTCAACATTAGCTTTAAGTCACCAAAGAGTGATACATGCAAAGTGTGTGACAAGTTTCAGATTGACCTACAGCAAGCAAAACTAGAGAATGATGACATCCAGGTTGCAGAGATATTACATCAGCAGGAACTACACCAACGAAAGGCCAGGAAAACATCAAACTGCAGACAGAGATTTCCAGATCTTCCGATGAACCCTATCACGTTATCACATTTGATTTACAACAAGCTTTGCCGACACCGAAGTTATCTACTGGGCCTGCCTTCTATAAAAGGAAAATATGGACATACAATCTGAATGTACACGATTGCCGAGACGAGAAAGGATATTGCTTCCTCTGGGATGAATCGATTGCAAGTCGAGGATCAGAAGAAATCGGCAGCTGCATCAAAAAGTATATTGAAGATCGTGACATCAAAGGTGGTGTTCTTGTTGCTATTTCAGACAACTGTGCAGGACAGAACAAGAACTGGACCATCCAGTTTATGTGGCTTTACTTCTTAGCAAGTGGCCGATTCGGCAGGATTGAACATCACTTCCCTCTCAGTGGGCACAGCATGTTGCCCTCAGACAGAGACTTTGCCCTCATAGAAAACCATGTCCGACATCGCGTTCAGTACGTGTACAAGCCTCCACACTGGAAAGATGTGATCCGACAGTCATCCCCAAAACTTGAAGTACAAGAGATGTCTTCCAAGGACTTCTTCGAACTGAGGGATAAGTTCACTGTGAGAACAAAGGCCAGAGATGGATCTCCAGTCAGGTTCAAAGAAGTTGTCCGGTTTCAGATGACATCTGGGGAGAACTTCGGGATCATTCAGACAAGCTCGTCCTTCAACTCTGATGTGTGGACCGCGATATCTGTCAACAAACGAGGAGCACAGAAGGATGTCTGTGGATTTCAGTTGAAACAAAAACATTTGGCTGCTCGGAAAATGACAAGGCAAAACATGCTGATGTCATGTCTCTTACTACCCTACATTCTTCTCCATCACCAGTTCTATCAGTCTCTCAAAGAAGTTTCCAATGTTGAAGACAGTGAGGACGATTCTCTTAACATTGAATGAGAAGTCCGTTGAATGGATACAGTATTTCTTTGATGCTTAAAGAGCCATCAAGGATGTTGATGAACATATCGAAAATATTCCAAAAATCTATCTCCGTGAAATAAATACACTTAATTTTTCAAAAAATTTTCCAACTTAAAATAAGCCGAGAAATTGCATTAATTAGTAAAGGTGTTTTCCAGTCTAAATATAGATCCAGTCTATTATTTTCAAGCGCAAAGCATTATGGTCTAGCTCACACACAGTAAACAAAGACACGAAAGAATAACAAAATTATGATTGAGCAATGTAAGAAATCGAAATATATATATTTTTTAGGCGGTTATTTATTTACCATTTCATTTAATTATGTATTTGCTACAGATACTGGAATAATTGTTTTACCAAACTAGGTATTTTTCTTGAATTTTATAATTAATGAGAGTAAAAAATTGTCATAATTTGCTGGTCTTATCTCAACAAAAAATACATTAAACAGGCAATAATGTGTACATTCTCATGACATTTAGAAACATTGTTTGTAAAGCAATCGTCACATTCAGTAATGTGTGACAAGGGTAACTTGCAAGAGAGACACGTGCAACACGTGCAGCACATGGGTTGTTATGGCGACTTGCGCTAGAGACGAGCCTTCACGCTTCGGAAGCCCTAACTGTTTGTGTAGTACGTATAACGCAAAAAAGGAGATTCTGTTTATATGACGTCAGATACCCTTAGCGCGCTAGTCGAAGTGGTACTTCTCTTTGAAACCAAATTTCATTACATTGTCGTGATATGAAAAATATTTAACATATGCCATGTTGTAGATAAAAGATTTCTCTGGCGAATGACGTTATAAGTATATTTTCCAAAAAATTGAAACACTAACATCCTTGATGGCTCTTTAACTGATTAATTATTAAAATATATGTTATCACATTATGTTCCATGATTGTCGAAACTCAATAAGTATTCTCGTAACAAAAGCAAACGTATGATGGCCGAGAGGGGACATCGCTCTTTCGCCCTCTGGCACCATCGCGATTAATCGAAAGAGCGATATTGCCACATGACAAAGCAATATGGCCACACAAAGCGATATAGCCATATGACAAAGCGAAATGATCACACGACAAAGCGATAATGCCACACAACAAAGCGAAATGGTCACACGACAAAGCGATAACGCCGCACGACAAAGCCATAAGGCTACACGACAAAGCGATAAGGTCGAACGACAAAGCGATATAACAACGCGACAAAGCGATAATAAAATGCGATAACGCGATAAAGTGATGAAAGAGCGATAAAGCGATGAAAGAGCGATAAAGCGATAGAGCGACACAGTAGCGCGACAAAGCGAAAGAGCGATAAAGCGATATAGTAGCGTGATAGAAAGAGTGATGAAGCGAAAGAGCGATAAAGCAATATAGTAAAATAGTAGCGCGTTAAAGCGATAAAGCGAAAGAGCGATAAAGCGAAAGAGCCAAAGAGCAATAAAGTGAAAGAGCGATAAAGCGAAAGAGCGATAAAGCGAAAGATCGATAAAGCGAAAGAGCGATAAAGCGAAAGAGCAAAAGAGCGGCTTTGACATGTCGACCTAAATCTTTTACATAACAATAGAATACTGGTTTCATTCAATTTCTTTTCATTTGGCTTGGTATTTGGATTCACATTATATAAGAATGATTTTGATAAATGATTCCACTTTAAATCCCCAAAGGTCGCTATTATTTAAGTATAATTAATACAAGTTTATTTTTTATTAAGAATTTGAATAAACATATAATGAAATTTCTCTTTAAAACAACTTACGGTGAATAATTTAGAAATCCATGCTAATTAAAACAGACATCTGCAACTCTAATAGATTAATTCAAAACGCTGACATGGTGTGTCTAAACCTGTACATAAATACTTTCTTAGACATACTTTATGTGACTGGTTATTATAGATTTAATTTAGCAAAACAAAGTTTATATAAATTTAAATCGGCGCACTCTGATTTCTTCTACTTACTCTATATTTTTACATATAAAAGCTGTCAAATTTAGCTTAAAATCATTAAACATGTCTGACACTCGGCATCCTAAAAAATGTTATTATATGATGTTAAAAGGTATAGAAAATAATAAAGTTAATTGGGCTTCGAAGTTTCGAGATTTATTGTACAGTTTAGGCTTTGGTTTTGTTTGGGACCAACAATTTGTTTATCTGCCTACTTCGTTTTTCTCAAAATTTCTGTGTCGACTAAAATGTATTCATGAACAGAATTGGTATAGTTCACTTCAAAACGGCACCAACTCCATATCTTACTCTTATTTTAAAGCTTCACTGTCTAAGGAATTATATTTGAATGCGGTTGTTGTTAAAATGTTTAGAGTAGCATTCGCCCAATTTACGTGTTTTTCGCATCATTTAAGAATTGAAACGGGTCGGTTTTATAATATAGATAGAAATGATAGATTATGTTTAATTACAATGCGACGACGGCTATAATTGAGGATGAATACCATTTCCTTCTTGGGTGTTCCAAATTTAGAGAGCTCCGACTGAATCATTTGCCGGAAACTGTTTGTACAAATCCAAATAAAACTAAATTTTAAATCCTCATGTCAACATCGAATTGTAAACTCCTCAATAATTTAGCAAGCTTTATTTTTCATGCCATGTACCAAAGATGTTAATTGAATGACTATTGCTGTACACATCATGGCTTGTCATATAATACATAGTTACGGGCCGATGGCCTACACTTCAGAAATAAAGAATTGAAATTGATAACTTCTGATATATATTCATCAACATTATGTAAGATACAAGTTTGGAAATCTATTGTAACAACACTGGTATATTATTTAGACATTCACTAACAAATCAAAGGAAAGAATAAAATAATCTATCATAATCAAAACAAAATATATAATTTTGTTTACTGGGTTACATTGTGCACATCATAACACTATTAGGCTACATCACATTTGTGTGACATTGTGTATTAATATGTGCGACAGGAATAATTCTAAAGGGTCTGATTCACGAAAAAGCACGTTTTGGGTAAATTTATTGAAAATGTGAACTCCGTGCATCGCCATGAATCATTAGTATGATGGTAATTGGTTGTACGCCTTCAGTGCATGGAGCTCAGCGACATTCGAATACGTATTTGAGGTTACAAAATCATCTCTTTCACACTTGAATGGCTTCATTAATCAGAAAGGAGGCCCATGGCATTATACAGTGCATAGTTGTAAAATACATTTTCCTGACTGTTGAGGACATCCTAGTTGTTTACATCTATTTCGCTAAAGAGATAAACAATTGAATAGATGTTTCATATCCAGGAATTTCAATGTAATATCTGGGTAAAGTCGTTCGTAAAACATTGAGAAATGGCTAAATAATACAAAATGGTATTCTGACTCAGTGCATGGGATAATACAAAATTGGCAAAGTATTTCAGAGTTACTTTGAGGGTGTGGGTTCGAATCCCGCATGGGACTCGGCCCGAAAAGTACCAGAATTTGTACCATTGAAGGTAGTGTTATCCCAAATGTAACCTTGTTATATTTGTTCACTATCTAAATAGCATGTATTTCTAATTATATATATTCGGATGTTTACAATGGACAAGTAATGTTCATAGCGAAGAACAACTTTTGAAGTTTAGAATGTGTTGAAACAGTTGAACATTATCAATAGATATACACCTCTCCTTAAAGGCTGCTATAAAAGAACTAATACAGGCAAAATCTTCATTTTGCCACATACACCAAAGACCATATTCATAGAGAATATTTTTGACATTTAGAGCCCAACATTGAATATATTCTTCTGCTAATCTCATTTGTAAACAATAAGCATAAGCAAAATGCTGTTATTCTGCTATAGTATAATAATCTTAACCAATATTGAATTATAATTACATATTGCTCATTTCTAAATTAACAATGTCCACGTTCAACCCTTGCTACAATATTGGGGATAATGTTATCGGGACATAAAAACAGCGAACTATGTGCATGGTCACTTGAATGGTTGGTTCAATCAGCTTACATATATTTATGAAACTAACTCAGTGTCTTCTTCAAATAAAATGTACATTAGAAGTAGATGTAATTAGTAGTTAAAGAATAACTTCAGCAGTAGCGGAGGGAGATGGGGTGCGTCCTCATCGCTCATGCATGAGGGTAGTTCTTTTCATAATAATGATATCATCGGATAAACTCGTTCTGTGCGTAAATTTGCACGGTATTCGTATATAAAAAAAATAACACAAGTATAGACTTTAAATATAAATCCAAATGTCGAGGCATATCATTAACTACCACCAGCACCAAATAAGGAAATAAATAGACATGAGGTGTTTTTAAAATAAATTGATGCGTTGTTTACACAATAAATAGGATTGATGTATGGGGCTATATATTGATTGATGACATCGATTGGATGTCCGTTAATATGTTATGTAATGTATAAGGAATACGAGATTGAGACTGATTGAAAGGCAACTGGATGTTTATTTAATAAATGAGCTTAGTACATAGTATAGATAAAGTACGAAAGAAAATGAAATATAACTATTTAATAAAATATGAAACTAATTGTACAATTACGTCAGTAAATGGTGATAAGCACTAGCTATATAGGAATGAAATATCCCATGTTTATATAGTTCCTCCAAGTGTCTTCTTTCTCCTTATTACATTTATTTGCACAGCAAAAGGCCTACTTTAATTTTTTCTTAATTAGACAATTATTTCATCAGATTGTAAGTCGTTTTTAGAACTATTATCAAATTCATTATCAAACGAATTTTACTTGTAAAATTGAGGGTGTCAATTAATTAATCAATAAAGGTGTACTAGTTTGGTTATGTATTTGTAATGAATTTCGCATGCGGATATATACCTTGATTATAAGTAAGGCATTTAATAACTTAAATGATTTTAAGCTTATAAGGGCTCAAGATATGTTGTGACCGTGTGAATAATGGTATTAAATGAACAAATGTATATGAAAAGTGGGCATTTCGATCTAAATTCTTTAAAATGGGAAAATAGGGGGGTTTTGCGGTACAGATGCTGTACAAATGATGTAAAATTACACAGCATAGTTAATACCAAGAAGGAGTTTAAAACTACATGCAGTTTGTAAATGACGAGAATTGTGCATTTTGTAAAACAGAGCATGAAAACATCTCTCTCGTTTTTCGAAAAATATGATCATATATAAAACAATTCTGCTTGACTTGAACTGTTTTTAAATACCTCTACAAATCTTGGTATTCTATTACAAAACATTGGTATTCTCTTTGGTTTTCCTGCTCAATTCAAGTTTTGAATCAATTAAATCTTAATGAGCTAAAGCACATCCTAGCCAAGTAGCCTTAAAGGTCAAGTATCACCATTTAGTTAGAACATTAATAATTTCAGACAAGTACATGCAATTAAAAAGTTTAACTGCAATAACAATACATAAAATCATTTCGTTTGAAAAAAAAGAGTCTCCAATCTCATATATTCCAAAAAGGTACAGTGGCGCGACAAAGCGAAAGAGCAAAATAGAAAAGCGAAAGAGCGATAAAGCGATAAAGCGAAAGAGCGATAAAGTGATATAACTACGCGACAAAGCGAAATGTTTTTATCGCTTTGTCGTGCGGTAATATCGCTTTTTCGTGCCGCCTTATCGCTTTGTCGTGCGGCTTTATCGCTTTGTCGTGCGACACTATCGCTTTGTCGCGCGACACTATCGCTTTGTCGTTCGACGTTATCGCTTTGTCGTGTTGCATATATATCGCTTTGTCGTGTGTCCATATCACTTTATCGCTTTATCGTGTTGTTGCCAGAGGGCGAAAGAGCGATGTCCCCTCTCGGCCATCATACAAACGGTTTTTTCAATGATTTTCTTGAGTATTTTATAACTAATGTTTGAAGTTAAATTGTTTTAGTGTTCTGTGTTAAATGTTAGCATTACACAATAAATGTGTGTATAGAGTTCATGATACTTTCCTCAAGTAAAAATTATTTTATACAATCATGGAGAGTTATGCCTGTTCATTTTGAGTTGATACACTTTACATGTTTGTATTGAAAGAATGCAATGGAATAGTATTGTCCCTGGACACATCGCACAGTTAATTGAACTTTTAAAGAATTGGTTGTTTATTCAAAGTACATGTCAGGTTAGTTTACTTTCAATGTTATAATGTTAAAGGTTTTGACGTGTTCGCTTTTGCAGTTACATCTTTCACAAAACAAGAAAAAAGTGAGCATGGCTCACATACCCCCGCCATCCGCTATCCGTCCATTGAGAATAATAGATGTGAAGGTTACTATGTTTAAAAAACAGCTTCAAGCATCATAATATTGTCCAAAATAATATTAAAAACTGACTGTTATTACACAATTTCATTTACCCAGATGTAATATTTTTCAGGCAACTTAAATTTTCCCATTAGAGCATCACACCGGTAATTTGTACCAAGTTCAATCACAGATTCCAGGGCTTCATAACTCCGTAAAAAATAATATTCCGGAACTGGACTGTGAACTCGATGAAGAGTATCATCTGGACTACCTACATGTAAAATGTCATTCACCTAGATGTAATAGTTCCCGAGAAAACTTGTCCCCATTGGAGCATCACAGTTCTTTGGTACTAAGTTAAATTTCGGATTCAAGGGCCATAACTCCGTAAAAAATAATATTTCGGAACTGGTTTTCGAATTCGATGAAGAGTGTCATCTGGACTACCTCCATATTGAATTTCATTCACCTAGATGTAATAGTTTCCGAGAAAACTTGGAAAAATAAGAAAGTTTCCATTGTTGCAGTCTGCTATATGCTTACTAATTTTTAGGTGACGGAGATTAGGATTATTGATTTGCTGTTTGTGAACACGTACCTTAGCTTGAAGGTTGGAAGTTTGTCCAATATAAGTGAGATTGCATTTCGGACAGAGGATTGCGTAAATTACATTTTTAGATTTGCAATTCATGTTGTGTTTAACAGTAAAATGTTGCCCATTTTCAAATTGGAATTTTTGACCTTCAATAATAATGGGACAGGTACCACATCTCTTATCTTGACATTTTGAAACTTCAGCTTGATTGTCATTGTTGCTGAATTTTGCTTTAGAGAGTAGTTTTTTCAAGTTATTTGGTTGCCGTTTACTCTTAATTATAGTGGTTCTATTAAGCATAGCTTTCAGCTTTTTGTCTTGTGTTAGTATGTCTATGTTGTCTCGTATTAGAGGGAACACATTTGGATTGTTTGGATTATGGGTAGTTACAAATGTTATAGTACGTTTAGGTACTATTTTAGTTGTGGGCGCAATTCAGAAATGGTGTGATTGGTTGCTGTTTTCTGTTATGGCAAACATCAAAGGGAGATATTCAAGATATTCTCAATATACTTCAGAATATGCATCCAAATATCAACTTTACTATAGAAACGGATAACGATAAGCTCCCGTAAAAGAAGTTACTAAACTATCTACTGACATTTACCATAAACATACAGACACACAACTTTACCTTCATTTCAAAAGTTCTCATGAAAACATGTTAAAACTAATTTTTCTTATTGTCTAGCAAGACGCATATGCACAATAATTAAGGATGGGAACTTTAGACAAAAAAGGTGAGAAGAGTTAAAATTTGCTCTGCTGAAACGAGCCTTTCCTCAAAATATGATTGACAAAGGTATTGAAAAAGCAACCAATCACACCATTTCTGAATTGCGAACGCCCACAACTAAAATAGTTCCTAAACGGACTATAACATTTGTAACTACCCAGATGTTGAGCATTACAACATGCTATTGTTTTTGTTCATACATAAATATGCAATCTTCCACATGTTAACAATACTTGAAAAGACCGATATACTGGTCGAAATGAGCTCATCGTATTGTATTAAAGAAGATTGATCCAGTCAAAACCATCTGATGTTTACTCTTTTCTATATATAACCTCACTTCACGTGAGAAGCAACTAATCTTTTTTCTTTTTTTCTTTTTTTTTTAACAGTTTCATTCATCCACCCCTGTTACATAAAATCGACTTCCATTCCAGGGAAATGGAAGCCACTCGTACAAATAGGTTTTAAGGGAGTGGGATTTTCTACATATATACAACACTCACCCACACACTCACCCCCACACACACACACACACACACTCACTCACTCACACACACTCACACTCACTCACTCACTCACTCACACACACACACACACACACATACACACACACACTCTCACACACACTCACACACACACACACACACACTCACTCACTCACTCACTCACACACACACATTCACACATTCAGTTAAAAAAAATCCCCTGTAATACAAAATAAAATACAAGAATATTATTCTTATGTGATATTCAAATGGTTAATGAACATTACTGGTGCTGTTCTTCTGAAGAAAATAAAATATGATACAGCATCCATGACTGATAGAATTTGTCAGCAGTACAATTGCTAAAGGAAATATCTTTTTCTATTCTATATCTAACAGACATTTCTTGGAAAAATCTATTAAAATGTGGTTTACATTTCTGAAATTTACATTTGTAAATGAAAAAATTTGCAGACAGCAGAATAAAGTTAAAAATTGTGTCTGTTACAATATTTTCTTTTACACCAAACAATATTAATTCAAGGCTGAGAGTCATATTACAAACATGTGAACATTTCTTTAACCAAGAGCTGAAGTCCTTCCAAAATAACTGAATAAACATACAATCCCACAACACATGTGTTATGGTTTCATTTTCAATTTGACAAAATGTACACAAATCATTGTCTGAATATTTCAGTTTAAACAAGTAAGTATTGGTTGTAAGAATTATATGTATGATTCTGTATTTGAACCAACGTAATTTAACTTCTTGTGTTGCCCGGGTCATTTTAAAATAAATGCTGTTCCAGTTCAAATTATCAAACTGTGCTTCCCATTTTAACTGACCTTTTGTTTTTATATCCGAAAATATAAATAAAGAATATATATGCTTTGCTCCTGTTTTCTGACTATGAAGCTTTTGTAGTGTACATCTAGAATCTAGGACAGTGTTTGATTGACCTCTATCTACAGAAATAAACTTCAAATATTGCTTGATACTTTTCATAATACCATAAAAATCTATAAAATTTGTGGAAGTTTGGTACATTTCTTGAAATTCTTCAAAAGATAAAAATTCTTTCTTATCATCAACCAAATCAATAACCTGAGTAACACCTTTCTCCCACCACTGTTTCATGAAAATAGGCTTATTATTGACTTTAATACATTAATTATAAAATATTGGTTAAAAACCTAATCTAATATTGGCTCTGTTAAAAAACTAATCATATATATATATATATATATATATATATATATATATATATATATATATATATATATATATAATAAGGGTAAACATCAGATGGTTTTGACGTGAGATGTTTTTTTAATTACTTACGACTATATCTAATCTTTACTAGGCTTTGATATTGTATTAGTTTTAGGATTTATCCACCAGATGGGAATTTAGATCACTACAACCAAGGGTAAACGGCAGAGAAGAATTCGACTACGCCTGGGACCATATGATATATGATTTTTAGATGTTGGAGCTAAAGACGTGTCACATGCAACACAGTTTTTTAAATATTAATAATGACTCGGCATTTCTCAAATTTATTTCTAACGAATTCCACGCCTTAACAATAGATGGGAGAAAGGAATTATCAAAATCTGAGGAAATAACGGAGGATTCGTAGGAGATTTTTTTTGTTTTGAATATGATGGATGATGATGATGTGTTGTTTGTTTAAATAAATAAAATAAATAAGTATGCTTAATCAGCAATGATTGGAAGATTAGCTGCTGTCGATGAAGACGAAAAAGTCGCCGACAAAGCAATTGAAATAAAAACATCTCACTACATACAAATACATCTTGTCTTAATCTGAGAAAACTAGTTTATTTTAATCCGTGAACGAAGAATAAGACAGTAAGTCATCCTGGATGTTGGACTTTGCTTCTGTTCACTCTCATGTCCCGCTGACAGCAATGTTGTCTCGCTTATTTGAATAGCCAATCGTTCAGTGTTTATGAAATTATACCTACCATATTACTTTATTTATTAATACATACAAAACAAAATTAACCTGCCGATTATGGAACATAATTTGATCAATTGGTGTAACTTAATCTCTCTTCGCCCCAATCTTCTGTGGGTGGATCAGTGTACATTTCATTGCAATAAAGACTGACCTTCGATTGTTTGCTTCCTTTGACTTTTACCCTCTCACGATGTTTTTCGACCGGACGCTTGTTCATTGCTGCTTGCTTCTTTTCTAACATGTTCTTATATGGTGATGAAGTAGCAACGACTGTTGTTTCACTTTTTCGTTTTCGCTTCCGTTTGTTCTTTGCGACTGGGTTAGGAGAAAAAGCGCGTATCTGATCTCTGATACTTTCTCCTGATAGAGATTGGTTGACAAGATGGGACATCACCAGGTAGACTTTCGGTGTCCGATTCATTGCTACAAGTAGAGTCGATGTTGTTGAAACTTTTGTCCATGTCTGAACAGCTTGGAACAGCATTGCCTGATATATCTGGAGTATCATGTGAAAGACTAGCATGGACTAGTAACAACAGCTGTTGCTACAAGATCAGCAGGTTGAGCAGGACCAACAGGTTCAACAGGTTCAGCAGGATCACCAGGATCACCAGGAGCAACAGACTTAACATCCTGTACGGGCTCGGGTTCCTCTGTGACGGTTGCTGCGGCAAACTCTTCTTCAGCAAACATAAGGCCAGATACCAGTACAAAGGAAGCCATTTGTTGCTTTCATCGCGGTGGCATTCCGCCTGTATGCATCCCCAAACAGTTGCCCAATTTCAAAACAGGAAATCCTACATGCTGGGTTTGTCAACATCCATCTGTCGGCCTCGGTGTTGAAGTTGGTTTTCAGTGGACCGAAGAATGTCCTGTCTAGCGGTTGTAGTTTATGAGTGGTGTGAGGTGGCAGAATGATCAGCACTATCCCATTCTCCCTGGTGTACTTCCCTGCATCAGTGATTTGTCGGACGAGTGTCCATCAAGGATAAGAATGCAGGGCTTTTGTTTTGATGGTTTTGCAAACTTACAAAAGTGTTTAAGCCAGTCCAGAAACAGGTCATGGTTTATCCAGCCGTTGTCGCTGCAGCGACCAATGCAATCAGCAGGTGCGCCTTTCAGAAGCGCAGGTGGGAGTCGTTTTCTTGGGAAAATCATCATAGGGGTGACATATGTACTTGCAGCACTATAGCAGCACAAAACTGTCACATTTCTACCTCGTTCTGCATTTGTTAACTTGCCAACTTGTTTTTCGCCACGTTTTGCAAGAATCTTTGAAGGTTAATGCACAACTGTTAGTCCGCTTTCGTCGACGTTCCATATTGAGCTGGCAGTTATTGCATTTGTCTTTGTCTTTGATTTCTTGTTCAAGCATGCAAGTTAAAAAACTTTTCAACTGCTACTTTGTTGAAGCCTACAGCTCTAGCTAAACTAGTAGCTTCTGGTTTTCTGATTGAAAGTTCAGGATGTCGTTTTAAGAAACTTGCGAGCCAGTCTCGTCCAGCTTGTTGATGGTCTTTATTGAAGGGATGATCTATGTTGTTCGAATCCGCTAACTCGAAAGCCAGCCTACGCACATCATTAGGTTGAAGTCCGTAGAAAAGTTGCTGCATCTGTACTATGTGCGCCACAAGTTGATCTTCGTACTCTTTGTCAAAGATATTACTAAATCTCCCAAGTTTTCTTGGGGATTTGACCTGACCTTTCAAATGTCGATACAACGTTTTGCGTGGAACTTGGTACAAACGTGACGCTTCCCGCACAGATGTCCCATGCTTTGAGTAAGGCATCCTTGCCGTAGCTGGCTTGTGTAGTCTTTCTTTTGTAGTTGCGTACCATATTTAAAAGTCTTGCATTCGAAGATTGTCATAATCAGAAGCAATGAGATAGAACTCTTGACAAACATACACCTCAGGTGAATCCAATAGTCTCTGAATTCTCTGATTACGGAGATACCTGTTCGTTAAACTTATCACCGACAAAGGATATTCGTCTGGGCCAAATGAACTTGAATGGAATATGTCTATGAGAACATATGTTGATTCAACAGCAAAGAATAAATTGCTGTAAACCAGGTAAACGAAAAGGAAAACTATCTGCATTTGACTGTCATCATCTGGTTCTGAGAAAAACAGCTGTGTAAGGCATTGACAAACAGAATTGGTTTCTGTTCTTCTTCTTGATAGAGAATAGAAACTCCGACCAATTTCACGAGAATAAAGTTGTCGAACAATACTGCCGCCACTAACTTGCCAATCTAATCCATCGACCAACATTATCCTGAAACAAAGATATAACATGGTTTAGACACGGATAGTGTAATTATCTCATTTACATGCTACTGTTAGCCTACTTTATTACATAATTTGGAGTGAGATACTCGGTTCTATCAGTGAAATAAACCCTCTATCAAGCTACAGTGGTGATAACCTTTATCACCACTCTACTTAGTGACGATAAACTTTATCACCACTCGCATGTCGTCATCGGGACAATGTTATGACGTCATATTGTCAGCTTGCGAAGGCTGTACGTTTGCCGTTGACATCACTCCAACTCAACGTAAAACACAGAAAAATGATATAATAAATAGAATATCTGTTTTTCCTTGACAAATACCATGTTTATCTCATCTCGTGAGGTAGAAAAGTTAATATATTTCACTCGTGGCTGCGCCACTCGTTAAATATTTACTTTTCTACCTCACTCAATGAGATAAACATGGTATTTGTCAAGGAAAGACAGATATCCTCTATATATTTAGACACGGAATACCCTATATGCCTACGACAACATCATGTTTATTGGAGTTATCATTTTATAATTTTTAGACATTAAAACTATTATTTATCATAATTTCACAATCGACAAGATCATAACTTATCAAACTATCATAAAATCAAAGCTTATTTACAACTCAACCACTTATAATATCAGTTCATATATATAAACATTAATTGGAATTTAAGGGGACAAGCGCGCCACCACGGCGCGCTTTGACCCATTTAATATTTGTAACAATTTCAGCCACAGCGTAACTCATCTTCACAACGTCACGGGCGTAACGAAAAGATTTTCAAATCATTTCTCTCCGCCCTTGACTTCACGGCCCGCTTTTTCTGCGCTAAGATTTTAGCGTACTGCAGGCTAATTGGATAGGCCAATCAGAAGGAGGCTTGCAATATGAACTTCTGATGTCAACAGCAAAGGCGTTTGCAGTGATACATAGCCGCTAGGCCTACTAAACGAAAACATATTTTAAACAGTTTAATTCAAGCATTTACTTTAGTCTCAAATCGTGTGCTAAAATCCCAATCATAATGAAATTGTCCGAGTAGACAAAGTCAAAGCTTTACGCTTGAAGGTAATAGACTTGATCTATATTTAGACTGGAAAACACCTTTTCTAATTCGTCCAATTTCTCCGCTAATTTTGGGTCGCAAACTGTAGCACACTTTTGACAGTATTTTGATCAGTCCAGGACTTGTGTAAACTTTCAATTGATGCAATAAAATAATTACAATTCGCTTTCATAAACCTCTAATCGATAATCAAAACGTCGAAGCGGACAGCTTCAAAAGCCATAAAGTTGGCACATGGAGTGGACGCACTGTTACGATGTTACTGTATATGATGACTGCCAAACTGGATACATTCATAAATTTCGCGTATTATTTTGCGCATGTTATCAGGTATCGTTTGTTAATTTTACAATATTGCAGCTGGAAGTACGTTGAGTGATTCAATTTACATAGTTGTCATAGTTTTTAAAAAGTCATATAAGCTGAAAAATAACTAGCACTTGTATTTTATTCACTCCGAAATCGAAGAAATCAAGTGTTGAGTTTGAATGAAACTATCATTAATGATTTCACACTATTGTTTATTACATAAACCAAATAACGCGTGTGTCATCATGGTATTTCGATTAAACAATCTCAATTATTTAAAACTGATCTACATACCGAAAATACAGGCTGTATAACGTTTAAAAAAAACTGTGATTTGATTTCTTGTTTGATAAACTGTGCCTAATTCTTACTAACTCTTATTTATAAATGTTCCATTTTTTAAATAATCAAGTTATACTAATTGAAATAGTCTTATTCATTAATTGACAATGCGAGGATTTGTATTCAAATCTTTTAAATTTGTTTGAACGTGGGTATTTCTCATTTGCATATGAACTACATATGTCTCTGTTATAAATCTAACAATCAGCTAATAACGCTTCCTGGCTCGCAGTTAGTCTTCTTTCTTAATTAGCATGTTTATGATAATATATTTTCATGGATTTAAATCCTATACGACGAGTATTGCATTGTACAAGAAAAGCGTTTACCCAACGTATGCTTCTAAAAATAACAATTTAGAATTATCGCTTCTGCAGGACCGAATGTAAACGGTGATTTCATTGGCTGTCTGTAAGCAACTGGTAAGGGGCATAACTCGTGATCACAATAGATATCTCTGCTTCGTTGCACAGTTTTCTGTGCTGTTGAGGACAAGGTAAAAAGTGGAAAGAATTTATTTCGATACGTTTTCACCTTGCCGCAGGAAGATGAGCGTAACTATGAAAACGTCGAACGATACTTCATAACTGTTTTTGTTAACTTCGGTAGACATGCTTTTAAGCAACATATGGATAGATTAATTCCGCCCTATCTATGTATAACAACATTGCCTCTCATTTCACATAACTCTTACAGTAATATAGTCAAGTTTCGTTTTTTTGCTGCTCTCACCTGTATGCGGCGTGGTAATGGCGGCAGCGTCGGCTAGCGTGATATGCAACGCTATTGTCTATGGCTGAAAACAAGCATTTAATATTTAATTTAAGTTTAATATTGATTCTTTTTCAGATTTGCAAAATGTACATATTTTATTGTTTTTATATTTCATTTTTGCTAACAAATCATTTGCAGGTAGAGACCTATGAAGTATACTGTATTGTAATCTAATAGTTCTTGTCACTCATAAGTGAAATAGAAGAAGCAGTCAGACACTGTTTAAAACAGTCTTATTGCAAAACATTAAATACTGCAGTCAATTAATAAGGGTTTGGACATTATATGCGGATACATTGTAATGTCAAATACAAACAAATACATATTAACTGGTTTTAGATCGAATTAATAGCAATATTTAATTCAGTCTTGGTCCTGTTGTTAAAATGTTATATCAGATGCACATAATTTGAACATTTTGAATAAGATATATCATGTTTCAAGCCAGGGCAATTGTCATAGTCCTTTTCAGTACTTTATTATGTCTGCTGTCATAGAGTAGGTGTTTCTGTACCTCAGTGATAAATAATTCATCATTAATTTCAATAATGTGTGTCTTTGGCATCGTAAACGTCTAATATTCTTTTAAAATTACCAAAAACAGGTGTATTCTTGTCAATCGGAAGAGGGGGGTTCCCCGGTGCGTCAGCACGTCAAGCAGCAAAAATCGCGTTTTTCGCGATTCAGAAATTTTGACGCTGACGCGCTGCTTGAATGGAGGGACATAAACGTAAAATAACTAAATCTATTTATTTTGTCATGACGCGACGCGCAGCGTTGCTTGCGCGCTGTCTGTATGGAGTGTGGCCTATGCGCTTCTCGCTTTGCCCCCATGGCGTGCTTTGCCCCGCTCTCCCCTACCTATATGCCTACCGGTATTTTCACCTTTCGCTATATCACAGATATCATTATACCCTAATTAAACTCAATTATTAAAAAAATGTTCACAATGAATAACACGAAGTCGGTTTGGGTACGAATGCAGTGCACAATCTATTGATCAATACTTTATATCTATGCTCAATTATTATATTCAATGTTTCTTTGTTTCTTTTCACAAGTAGGCCTTACCTAATTGTAAATATCAACCACTTCATAAATTGTATATCTTAAAGATACATTATCAATTTAAATAACAATTGGTTAATGTGCCTCTGTAGGGTCTACTCTTATTTCATTCGAAATGACGGACACGTACGCTGCATGCAGTTTGATTCGTGAGAAAAGATCATTTATTCAAATAAAATCACCTACACTGTATGAATATGTCTACATAAACTAATTATATGCATATATCATGTGACTTATCTAGTACGCATTCCACAATTTTTTACGACCGCCTTCATTTAATAGCTGTGTAGGCCTATATTGGCCTACACATAATGTAAACACGAATCTCAATTATCTTTCACTCCCTATCTAGATTTAATAATCATTCAAACATAGATAAATGTTCTATTTTCTTTTTTTACGCACCATACATATCTTGGTAGATTTTCAAATTGGTTTTGAGAAAAGAAAATTGTTAGTCTCCACAGATTGTTGAGCCTCGTTTTAATTGTCTAGAACTAGAAGTGTATCAATTTTCTTTGCTAGTAGCAGTAATAGCGTGTCTCCGGAGACAGGGAGGCCGTCTCTGCTCTGTTACTAGCAGCCTAACAAAGCTAATAATTTAAGTGTCTACTATTAGCAGCTAAAGGTTCCTTCATCGGGTGCATTCATGTAAAGTCGTTATTATAAAACAAGACAAAAAGCCATTTTTGGCTCTCCTATCTCATCTTGTAAGGAGATTCCAAAATGACGTGTTTCACATAAATATGAACAGATATTGAATTGAAACTTCAAATTTAGTTTAGAGGGCTTCTGAAGACAAGATGTTATACTATTTCAGTCATATGTATCGCTCGTTGGTTGAACTATCTTATATTTTGTATGGCGACGAGTTTATTAAAAACTATTTAAATTGTTTGATTGAAGTGGATACGTTGTTGGGAATTCAGTAATTTACATCACGCTGAAGAACAATAAGTGTTAAGTTATTCCATAGCATTTTTGGAAGGAAACTATGTATTTTCAGGTTTGTGAATTAATTTTGGAAACGATGTAAATGTGGCATTGGTGGTTCCATCAGTTTTGAATTTTGAATAGGTGACATGTGAGGTCAACAAAGTAAAATAAGTGAGTAATGAGTGAGAAGTGTATTTATGTTTTTCGGAAGAATATATTTTTCCTTTGTAGACGTTGGCATAGAAACAAGAACAAAACAGTAATTTCCTGTAGGTTTGTGGTTTACTACTTATTACTCACGATCATGAACGTAAAGTACATGGGCGTTTTAGGATATCTTAAGCTTATTTCAAACTACATGTAGTCCTGCAAATTTAATATTGTAAACCAAGTGCTGAAAAAAACTGTTTCATCATAAGTTGTAGTTTTGGGGGGAAAAACCCGCTTTGACTGTCGTGATTTTATGTGTCTCTGAATTGTGCAGTTTCTTTGAGAATGTCTGTGCAGTTTCTTTGAGAATGTCTGTGCAGTTTCTTTGAGGATGTCTGTGCAGAGGAGCTATTTGGACTTCCTCATCGTGTACGTTGCTCACCTGCCTGAATCATACTGCCCTCCTCGTTTTCAAGGGTTCTATCCATCTATGCAACAAGATAAGTCTGTACATGCCAAAAGGTGTAAGTTTAATGTATTATATTTGATGATTATTCCATGTTTCTTTACAAATAATAAATCATGAAATAGCTGTAAACGTGTAACTAAAATCGTAACACGTTGTTCAAATTACGTCGCATGTTAAAAAATCGGTACATCAACATGTAAAATGTTCAACTCATTCGTGTGACCATGATAGTGCAAAATATCATTTAAAACATTGATGTACACTTTCAATACAGTGTATTTTCATATATATCTAATTCTCAAAGTTAAAATAGTTTATTTGAAAGAAGAATAGCTAAATAGTCAATGTTTTCGAGGAAAATGTGATATATTTCTCATATCGACATAAATAGTGCACAGATTTCGGTCAGAATTTGGGAAATTAATATGATTGAACATGTCATCTTGGTCAAATAGAAAGTAGACCTAACCTTGACTTCAAATGTTTTTACAACTAAAACTTTTCCGAAAGCACGACCTCAGCCTACCCGGATGAAGCAGCGTAACAAATACCCGTTAAAAAATAATGCCATGCCTACAGTGATTTTCCTATCCGAGTCAAAATCCTGAAAATTTTTCGGTCAGGTCATAAATTTTTAATTTAAACTATTGTTTTTATTTCTGTTTTTCAATTGAGCATGTGAAACAATATCAGCTGAGCAAATCACATATATAATTTTGTTTCTTCACTGAAAAAATTAACTTTGAAGCAATTTTTTAGTAGTAAAAATAGCAAAATTTGATTGTCCCAAGGTAAGATTGTGAACTTTGAAAATTAGTTTCTGTCAAATGTTTTTGTATTACAAACATTATAATTTTTTGCATTGATGCAGGAACTAAAGAGGCTCAGATTGTACAGTTGTATGTCTGTATAGGCCTTGCTAATAATTTTCTGCGCAATAAAGAACGCTGTCCCAGAAGTATATGTCAATACTGCTAACATGACCAAACATGGTAAAAAAATAAACTCTCCTAACGTTATTCACAAAGATCAGTTCCTGCCTTGATCCCTTCACTTACTGTCTTCAACCTGGAAGCATGATGGATGTCAGCTCCCATCAGTGTGTATCATAATCAACCTCCAAGTAAGTGAAGTTATGAGTCTATGAATTATGTGTGTCAAAACTGTCACCAAGATTTCCAAGAGAAAGAAGAGTAATGCTCATTCACCTTAAACTGGTTAACATTTAGAGTTACTTTTAATGACATGTTCTTTTTGTCTTTCGGGACCATTACTTGTATTTAATTTCAATATTCATCTAAGAACGTCAATACTGCTACAGTCAATACTGCAACCATCTCAAAAGTGGTGGCACGTGGTCCTGTGCATAGCTCAGTTGACCGCTATCCGTGAAGTTCAGCAACAATGGGCGCGGCTCGCCGCATTGGTAGGTTACCCGCTACATTGCTGGATGAACTGAGAGTTTGAAGGGTCATTCCCTGCCCCACACTGAGACATGAGTTGAGAGACTTGTGGTGTCACCCTGGGTAAGTGACTTAGTTCGAAGTGTGCCTCTGTCCACCCAACAGTAAAATGGGTACCTGGTATGATACGATTGTAGTCTGAATTTGAACCTTGAGCGCCTGACAGGCGACCGGTTGTAATCTCCTTCGGGAGTGTTCTGTACTCGTGGACCAGGGGTAATATGTCGGTCGCGCCATGAGCAGGTATTAGTACCTGGAGGTAGCGCGTTATAAATATCCACATTATTATTATTATTAAAAGTGGCAGTTTTGACACACAGGGTGGCGGTATTGAGTTTTCGTAGATTTCGATAGTAAGTTTTAACAACAATGATATTTTTTAATCTTAATGTGGTGTTTAAGTGTACCATTATTTAAAGCAATAATAACACACCTGTTTGCTTTTGGGTGTGTACACTTATTTACAAACTATATTGAAATTGGGTCTTTGAAGGGCATTTAGAAGTGGTATACATAAGAACAGGAAGATTTTCTGGATAACAAATTCTTTAATGTGAAAATACACGACACATCAACAATTGGCCTCTCCTCCAATCAACTATAATTAGTATTTGCTTAACAATTTCAATAAAGCCAATAGGCCTCCCTCGTTTCATCATGTGTGTTTATTTACATCTTCAATAAAGCCTACAGGCCTTTGTTTATCTACTTACTCCCATTCATGTTTGTATTGCAAATCCTCATCATTCTCATGCTTCATCTCCATCATGTTTATATTGCAAATCCCCATCGTATACCATTCTCATGTATGTTAATCTCCCTGATTGACTTCCTTCACCATTGTTTTGTTTGCTATATAAATGTACTATATTTTGTTTACGTATAATTCCTTACATTCCACCTGACGAAGGAGTGAGTATGTACTCCGAAACGTCGTGTATTTTCACATTAAAGAAGTTGTTATCCAGAAAATCTTCATGTTCTTATATATTGAAATTCATCCTGACCGGTAGCAGTAGTGACAAAACTGGTGGTGGTTATGGACAAAAATTATTATTTGTGTGAAAATATTCATCTGTGCGTATCCTAAGTAGGCATTGAGTACATGTTTTTGTCATTTTTGTTATTACAATTATTGTCCCCCGCCGCAACGCGGAACGGGGGACTATGTATTCAGCGCCGTCCGTCCGTACGTACGTACGTCCGTTCGTCCGTACGTCTCATTTCTTGTTTACGCGATATCTTATGAAACGTTGCATCCAAAGTCTTCAAATTTGATGTCTGCCTACATTGTGGGAAGACGCAGACACCAGTCAATTTTGGTGACCTTGGCCTTATTTTCAAGGTCACCACGACACTTTGACCACTTTTTGAACTCTTGTTTACGCGATATCTCATGAAGCGTTGCATCCAAAGTCTTCAAATTTGATGTCTGCCTACATTGTGCGAAGACGCAGACACCAGTCAATTTTGGTGACCTTGGCCTTATTTTCAAGGTCACCACGACACTTTGAACACTCTTTGAACTCTTATTAAGGCGATATCTCATGAAACATTGCATCCAAAGTCTTCAAATTAGTTGTCAGCCTACATTGGGGAAAGACAAAGACACCAGTTTATTTTGGTGACCTTGACCTTATTTTCAAGGTCACCGCGACACTTTGACCACTTTTCTAACTCTTGTTAACGCGATATATCTTGACCGGTTGGACTCAAAGTCTTCAAATTAGGTGTCGGCCTACATTGGGCGAAGACGCAGACACCAGTCGATTTTGGTGACCTTGACCTTTTTCAAGGTCACCGCGACACTTTGACCACTTTTCAAACTCTTGCTTACGCAATATATCATGACCGGTTAGACCAAATTTTATCAAATTTGGTGTCAGTCTACATTGAGGGATGACACATACACACCAGTACATTTTGGTGACCTTGACCTTATTTTCAAGGTCACCACAACACTTTGACCACTTTTAGAACTCTTATTAACACGATATATCATGAACCCAAGCACCCAAAGTCTTAAAATATGCTGATCATCATGGCACTTTTTACCAGTAATGCAATATATAAAGTAGCTCCAATGATATGTCTTACTAACTCAATGTCACCGGCGGGGGACATTGCCATGTTAGTGGCAAACACTTGTTGCTAACTGTCTTTGAAATGAAAAGTCTAATTGATTATCTTTTAAGAAAGTTGTATACAAATATTGGTAGCAGTTAGGACAAATGTGGTGACGGCAGTGACATATTTTCCAGTATGGAGCAATGTTAAGATGTTCATGCAATTCAATATGGTTTTCTTGTGGCTAAACATAGTTTCATTTAAGAAGTTGAAGAATAAACATGATTCTAAAAGTTCAAGGTTCAGTTAAAGAAGATCCCTGGTATACTTTTGAGAGTAGTGGCAATTTTGACATAGCAAGTGGCAGTATTGACAAATCAATCAAATATGTAATATTATTGATTGATAATGGTTTGAATAAAGCATAAATCGTAAATTTGGATGAAAATATTGGCCTTAATCTGCTTGACTCCAGTATCATTCATGTTCACAGTTAATAAAACATACTTGACAATTGCAGTAGCAGTTTTGACAGCTTTTGTCACAGTACTGAAGAACTTGTTCAAAATGATACAATTAATCATGTGACATGTGAAAGAATGTAAACTACCGGGCAAAAGGAAGGACTCACCTAAGTTTGTTTCTATTAATTCAATATTTAAAAGAAATCAGATGTATTTGACTATGGCACGATACAATAATACTTATCTGCAGTAGTTTGGATGACTTTGTTGGTGACTGTGGTTAATTTTTAGTTCAAATATCTTTTTGTAATGAAGACAGGGTTAAGAATTAAATTTACACCAACATGACCTCTACCCTGTTTAAAATGTTGTAAATGTGTGCAGAATCAGGAACATTTATTTATTTTCACATATGATATGTCTTATATGTCGGTGAACAATTGTGTATCATCAAAAATAATTTAAAAACAAAATTAGATTTAAAATTTCATTTTTAAATTTTTTTTTAAAAAAACATGTAGAAGTATTCTTTGACTGCTAACTAAACACCTGTACTTATCAGTTTTGGATTATGACATCGAAAACTTGAGATATTTGCAATTGAAAATCATACATATGATAAAATCAACTGAGGTGAGTCCTTTCTTTTGCCCGATAGTTTATTATGAATACAATAATTCAGTAACTTGAAATAGTATTTAATATGGATTATGAATAAGAATTTTGAAAACATCGTGACAGTGTTGACAGAGTGAATGGTGGTGTTGTCAAATTGGTATTAATATAACCACTGATGCCCGTCTTTGCATCTTCAGTTTTATTATATTTTTTTCCAAATGGTTTGTTATCCACAGTTATTTATATTTGCAAACAATTGAGGTGGTGAATAACATTTAAAAATTTACATAACAGGTTTAAATTTACATTTTGTACCATTAAGTGGTTGTAGTGACAATTAGAGTAGTTTAATTTTCCATGTCTTGATTTAAGTTGAAGTCGTAATGTTAAGGGAAACCTCTTCATGTAATAGTTTCATATGTAACAGCATTTGGTTTTTTTAATTTTAGATAAACATCATTGAAAATGGCACTTGGTGCATCAGAGAAATCCCGTCATTTTCTGGGACCAATTTGTCACCAAGGCTCAATGTGTAGTCGAGGAACCATCAGGAACCAAGACTGTTTTGTCTGTGAAGCATCAGTCACCAAGGCTACCGACAAAGTCCAGGAACTATCAGTCACCAAGGCTACCAATATTATGGCAATGTAGTCCATGGACCATCAGTCACCAAGGCTACCAATGTAGTTCGGGGACCATCGGTCACCAAGGCTACCAATATAGTCCAGGAACCATCAGTGACCAAGGCTACCAATATAGTCCATGGACAATCAGTCGCCAAGGCTACCAATGTAGTTCGGGAACCATCGGTCACCAAGGCTACCAATATAGTCCATGACTCCATGAACCAACAGTCACGAGGGCTACCAATATAGTCCATGAACCATCAGTCACCAAGGCTACCACTACAGTCCAGGAACCATCAGTCACCAAGGCTACCAATAAAGTCCAGGAACCATCGGTCACCAAGACTTCCAATATAGTCTAGGAACAATCAGATACCAAAGCCCCAAATGGAGTCCAGGAACCATCAGTTATAAAGGCTTCCATTGTAGTCCAGGAACCATAAACACATGATCGATGTTGGTATAGTTATGATGATGTGTTAGCAAAAAAAATATTCTTGAACCAACAGGCATCATGTGTTTTCAACAAAGAGTGGATACAAACATATGGAAAACTATTTGACATGTGTTAGTTTTACTGTTTTACTGTTAAATGATCAACAAACTTTTGATGTAACAGATTTTGTTATATTGACAGAGATTTAATGTGATAAATGAAAAAATATAACTTTATACTATTGAAAATATTTTCAGTTTGTCCATACTGCTTCCATGCTATTATTATACTATTATTAACACACAATACAAATGTTTATTAAATACTGATAAAAAAAAAATATCAAACTGACTTTCAAGACACTGGATATCACATTATTTTCATGAAAACTGTTCATTAATCATAAAATATTTATCTAGAATAGAATTTGTACACATGGGAGTCAAGACTGTCACAAGTCAGGTCAATACTGTCATCACAGATGTCAATACTGTTACCATCACTGTTTACTTCATTTGGTATTACCGGTAAGCTGGGAACGAACAGGATATTGTTGTAAAATTATAAACTGGGATGTTTTATGTTAGTTTTGATCATTCTAAACTGTTTTATGTAAAACATTTGATTTTTCATCAAGATTCTCATTTAGTTGCGTTTGCATGTCAATACTGTCACGAATTGAGTCAATACTGTTACCAGCACTGTCACTAACTGCTACTTACTAAAAAATGGTAATATAAGAAAAAGAAAAAAAATTAAGATTGTATTATTTTGATAATGATTTGGTAAGATTCTAAATAGGGATATGTCAAAGTGCTGGTATACAGTTTGTTTGGGTAAGTTAAATATGAAGATGTTTTCATTTCAAAATTCAATTAATTATTATTTTCAAATCAAAGTGGGTCATGAATAAACTATTTGTTTAAACATGTTACTATAAAGACTTAAAACATATACCACATCATCAGTAACACATGTCAAATAGTCAAAAATTATTTTTATGTATGTACATTTCTACTATTTCAAACATTTTTTTCTGGTAGCAGTATTGACCTTTTTTAATTGTTTGCATCAAAGTATGGCTAATTACTTAATTAATAGTAACAGTTAAGATTGCATATTTCTTGTTCAGATTATTCAATGTTCATGCAATACTTAAAAGTAAAAGATGATAAGTTTTATACACTTTTGTTTTTTGTTTTCTAAGACCTCAAAATTGCACTCTCGAGGATTTTGACTCAATATCTAATTCTCAAAGTTTAAATCGTTCAGTTTAAAGAATAATAGCTAAATAATCAACAGATCAATGTTTTTAGGAATATGTGATATATTTTGTCATATCTATATAAATAATGCACAGATTTCGGTCAGAAGTTAGTAAATTATTCTTGAACATATATCGTCTTGATCATACACACATTTAAAGTAGACTTTACCTTGAATTCAAATGTTTTACAACTAAAACTTTTCCAATAGCACGACCTCAGCCTACCCGGATGAAGCTCAGCGTCCCAGGCAGTGACTACAGGTAGGCTATTCAACAGGTAGAGTATGCTCGGTGCGCTGCGACTCCATGCACTTACCCGCTGCAAAACGCCAGTGATTGTGTATACAAGTCGCGCCCGGTCAGTCAGCAACAACCGGGGTAGGCCTACGCGTCAGAATATGCTATATTGGGAATACCCAATATCTTAACTGTATACCCTACATACAATGTAGGTAAATAACTCTCGCCCTTCGGAGGGGATTGGGAATGATATTTTACATGATGGTATATTCATTATTCATATAGTAAGATATTGAACATATTTTTAATTTACTGCGGTGTAACCTTAGCAGATAGGCCAACTGTTTCTGCCGCTTTAATATAGTCACGTGTTTTTTCACGTGCTAGTGGAAGGCGGTTTTGAGTGCGAGCGAGACAGAAAGTGGACATCTAGCTTACGGAAAATGGTAGCGAATACAGCCAGTGACCGCGAGCGACTGCCGGGCTGGGTAGTGGGGTGGTTCTATATCACGGGGGTCGTGTGTATTTGGGATGCATCTTTCATCGTGTTGCGGCCACACACTCTACCTGGCGGCAAGTACTCGGCCTTCTGGGACCCTTGTAAGTATACCTCTCAGTCTCGCTCACTGCATTACCATGTCGATAACAACATTCGTCATTTCGTTTCGTTTAGAATTGTAGGCTAAGGAAGGGTTCAAATCTTTTTTCTTGGGGTGGGGGGTGGCGTGTAAAAGTGGATACATTTTATGTTTTTGAGATGATAGTTGATATTTTAAAGTAAGGTGAACTGAGTGCAATGTGGATGAAGTGCCTTTCCCAAGGACACAATACAGTATAAGACCCAGGTCACAAATGTTTTGGTGTCTCCACCGGGATTCGAACCCGATGGCGTGAGAGGCAGACATGCTAACCACTACACCACTGTGCTCCACAACTTAGTATATAACTCAGTATCCTCCTATCATTCAATACCAAGATGGCGGATGCTGCCGATAAAACTTTCCCTTTAACAGAGTTTAATACCCCTATATATTAGGTATATCCACAGAAGGGAGGTAACTCTTGTATGTCTTAAAATCACCATTGAAAATTGGACCCAAAACCGCCCTAAAATAGGGATGGTCTTCTACGTTTTTTCATTATAACCCTCGCTTTTGGTCTGTTTTTTTCAGTCCGCCAATGAAAAGTAAGAATACTAAAAGAGGGGTGCAGAATTTTAGATGCATGAAATTGTTTAGTGGAATATGAACTTTGAGGGGGAAAAAACTTTGAAAGTGTCATATTCAATAACCGTTAGCCGCACCATCTTCATTTTAATTATTGTTATAGCCCAATATAATAATATATAAGTTTTCATTTGAATTTGAATTTTTATTCTTAGTGCAAAAAATCAAACTATAACACTACCCAACATTACCAGAAGAGAGTGTTACATAACAAGAACCATTAAGAGTGGGATCGACTGAGTTCCAAGTTCTGACCATTCTGTTATGTAATGTATGAACTGAGAATTATATTTTATCATGCACTTTTTGATTTAAGCTGTGACAAATTTAAATGAACTTCATGTTTGTTTAAAGTCGTTGTTTTACTTCTTTGTTAGATTTGTTAACGCTTTTATCTTTTTTTAAAGTTGATACTTTCTCTTGATCCGCATTCATTGATTCAATGGACTTAAACAATCCTGTAAATATAAACTGAGACAAATGGACAGTAATACAATATACCATTAACATTTTGATTTAAACAAGCAGAGGCGGCTGTAAGGTCGAAAAGTTTAAATATATTGAACAATCATTTTTTCTTGAAGAAATCTTAGAGGTGTAACAATACATCGTGGTATCGCAATATTGACATTGTGACCATTGATTCCAAAATATCTTGACAATATATCGTGATAAAAGTATCAGGAAGGTTGGCAATATATCGAGGTATCGCCATCAATGACGATATATCCCATATTTAATATTAATCTTTCAAAATTAATTGTACTTATGCAAAAAAGAAAATCCTTTACATGTCTTCTTTCAGAAGTGAATATCTGAAAATGACAAGTTGTAAATAGTCTGCATCAGCTACGGAAATTCAGTTTTCCATTCTAATATGTTAGGTTTAACCTTTGAGTTGAATTCACTTGTGTTTCAAAATAATAAACAGGTATCGGATAAGTATCGTATCGTCACCCTAACATTGGGATAATAATCATCATGCTTAAAATCAGAGACCATTAAATAAAGGGACTGGACTCAGCCATAGGCGGGAATATTTGTGTGCCTCGCTAGAACAAGATGGCGTCCGTGAAAAATTCAAGAAATGGCGATTTTGTTTCTCTTATTATAACTCATTTAATATTTAAATATTTCCTTGGTTACCAGGATGTATGAAATAAAAGTTTCATGTGGTGTATTGTAAATATTACATGGTGTTTCCAGTGTTGACTTTTTGCAATTACAGCAGGGCTTCAAGTCAGGTTAATTACACATCTGACCGAGGCACACATAGTTAATGATAATCTATTGCCGAGTCCAGTCCCTTTATTTTATGGTCTCTGTGAAAATCAATATTTATCTTTCCTATTGATATAGTTGTTTAAATTATTATACCCCCGCTACGAAGTAGTCGGGGGTATATAGCGCTCAGCGCGTCCGTCCGTCCGTCCGTCCGTCCGTCCGTCCGTCCGTCCGGAACACTTTTGGTTCCGCTCATAACTCAAATACTACTTGTTCAATTGTTATGAAACTTTATACATGTACACTTTATGGTCCCTAGATGTGCCTTTTCTATGTTTCACTCAGATCCCATTATTATTTTTTCCGATTTTCCACTTTTAAGCGTCTTTGTGTGCGCGTCTATGGTCACACTTTTGGTTCCGCTCATAACTCAAATACTACTTGTTCAATTGTTATGAAACTTTATACATGTACACTTTATGGTCCCTAGATGTGCCTTTTCTATGTTTCACTCAGATTCCATGATTATTTTTTCAGATTTTCCACTTTTAAGCGTCTTTGTGTGCGCGTCTATGGTCACACTTTTGGTTCCGCTCATAACTCAAATACTACTTGTTCAATTGTTATGAAACTTTATACATGTACACTTTATGGTCCCTAGATGTGCCTTTTCTATGTTTCACTCAGATTCCATGATTATTTTTTCCGATTTTCCACTTTTAAGCGTCTTTGTGTGCGCGTCTATGGTCACACTTTTGGTTCCGCTCATAACTCAAATACTACTTGTTCAATTGTTATGAAACTTTACACATGTACACTTTATGGTCCCAAGATGTGCCTTTTCTATGTTTCACTCAGATTCCATGATTATTTTTTCAGATTTTCTACTTTTAAGCGTCTTTGTGTGCGCGTCTATGGTCACACTTTTGGTTCCGCTCATAACTCAAATACTACTTGTTCAATTGTTATGAAACTTTATACATGTACACTTTATGGTCCCTAGATGTGCCTTTTCTATGTTTCACTCAGATCCCATGATTATTTTTTACGATTTTCCACTTTTAAGCGTCTTTGTGTGCGCGTCTATGGTCACACTTTTGGTTCCACTCATAACTCAAATACTACTTGTTCAATTGTTATGAAACTTTATGTATGTACACTTTATGGTCCCCAGTTGTGCCTTTTGTATGTTTCAGTCACATACCATCTTTATTTTTTCGACTTTTTTTACTTCTAAAAAAATTTACAAGTGTATAATCTATGAAGACATACTTACTCTACTTTAATAATACTTCTGTGGTCTATTCATACGAAAGTCTAAACATTGATGTCCTTGCTATTTTGAAACATTTTTTCTTTGACCAATGTTAAAAGCGGGGGTATATGAGTGAGCTGTGCTCACTAATTCTCTTGTTAAGTATATCATTAAAAAATATAGCCATTGGCCTCTGTAGTTCATCAGGTTGTAAACAATAAACTAAATAAATTTCAAAATGTAAATTTTCTAGGAGAATTTATCACAGGTATAAGACATTTCAAGCATTTAAGTACTTGAAAAAAAAAGATGAAAATAGGTCTTTTAGGTTGTGACCCCTGTGACCCATTCATTGGGTCAGGAGATCACAAATCTAAAATTTAGAATCCCCATTGGCCAATGAGTCTGCATACAACATGTCTGCTTTCTAGAACTTTTGGTACTTGAGAAGAAAATGAAAATAGGTTTTTAAGGTTCTGGCCCCTGTGATCCTATTTGGGGTCAAGGTGTCGCGAAATCTACAATTTAGAATCCTCATTGGCCGAGGAGTCTGCACATAAAATTTCAACTCTCTAGGGTTATTGGTTCCGGAGAAGAAGTCGAAAAAGCGAAAAGTTTACAGACGGACGGTTGCCAGATGCCAGATGCAAATCATGCCATGCCATAAGCCCATCAGGCCTTTTAGGCCTGATGAGCTAAAAGGGATTTTGAATTAATGATTTCCTCTTCTTCACATTTCAATGATGTTTCTACATGTCACTCCACTGCAGAACAAAAGAATATGCAATTTCATTACATCTGTAAGCATAAAAAGAATGACGTCATTTTTTCGTTGTCGTGAATGAAACAATCACCCATTTGAGGGAGTAAATAAGGCATTGTTTAAAATTTATTTTGTTGTTTTTAGCTTTGAGAACACATGACCCCAAAAAGGACCCAAGAATATTGGGGAAAATTATTATCTGCCTGTGGTAGGCCTAATTGAGCTGCAGCTACACATCACAATCGACTACAATTTTAACATCGGTGATATTTTATCTTTATCGAAACATAAAAGAAGCCCTCCTGCAAATTTCAAAACTAAATCTTTATTTTATAAAAATTAGTGGATATACCTACCCCTATTTCACTACTATACGAATTATCTTGAATCATTTTGCACAGGGGGCGGGATAGCGCAGTGGTTAGCGCGTTCGGCTTCGGACAAAGAGGTCCGGGGTTCGAGTCACGCTAGGGGCACAGCAACTTTGTCTGCAGTAGAGAACTGTTCTACACGCAGTAAGGCTTGGGTGCAATGCTACACTGGATTTCAGCGTAGTACCACCCATGGCTCGCTAGTTCCAGCCGATGCTCGCAGGTTTCACCGCAATGCATAGCCACATGGCATTGCAGGCTTTCTCCCTGCCATAATACTAGCAGCCGCGATATAAGTGAAATACTCTTGAAAGCAGCTTTAAACACTAACTCACCTCACCTCACCTCATTTTGCATATTTGTGAACATCCGTAGACAATTCATAAATATTCTTGAAATCTATAAAGGATACCTACCGGTAGTTGATTCGGAAACATTCCTCCAATTCGTGGCATTCGTGAAATTTTTTTGTTTATCAAAAAATTGTCACGAATCCTCAACCAATTGTCTATGGTAGCTGCTTCATAATTAAACTATTCGTAATTAAATCGTGTATTCCGTAACAACTTCGTAAACAGTTCTTGGAAAATTGTAATTGATAACTTTGGTGTTTTCGCCCTGAAATACCCATGAATCATCTACAATGTCAAGAATTATGGACGAAACCAGAGGCGTGTTCAGGACCCGCGAATACTCGCTTGGAGTGTACGCGCATACCCGTGAACAGCTAATGAATGGAAACCTGAGGTCGCAAGAACTTCCCAAGATAATTTCAGAATATCATCACCATTTTGGAAAATGTAGGTGCCTTGCACATAACAATTGACCAAATTTCAATTGAGGGGGTAATAAATGAAAGAAAAATGAGGTAATTAAAAACATTTTGCGACACACGACTGCATTTAGGATCGTAAATACTCGCTTGGCGAGACTGCTCCAAAGTGGTCACGCGTGTTTTCGCTAGTACGCGCGAATTCGTTGTCTTTCAGAAGAGGGTACTCGCGAATACTCACGAGGTCGCTGTTCTGAACAAGCCTCAGTACAGATTAACACCGAATTGTCAAGAACTTTCGTAAACTTCTTGTATATAAATCATGATAAAGTTTTTTATTCGTGGAAATCCGTAGTGTATTCGTACTGGGTCTTATTCATTTCTTAAGATCTGTAGCATGAACAGTTTAAAATTGTTGTTTTGTACAAATGTAATTGTTTTTCACGAAATTTGCGGAAATTTCACGATATTCACAAATTTACACAATTTCCTATTCATGGTTATTTGTGATAATTTGGGTCACAGTGAAATAGGGGCATAAATCAGATAGAACGTTACCTCATTAGTCACCTATGGTTTGCTATTAGTTTCAGCTGATATATATAGCCACAGTGGTGTTGCAGGCTTTTTCCCTGCAACAGTCATAGAAGCTGTGATGTAAGTGAAAAAACCTATTTCCTCTATTAATAGGGGACTGGTGTGAAATAGGGGTCGGGTCTCTTATAGCACCAAATTTTTTTGATTGTTTGATTGTAACTTGCAGAAATGCATTGTAGCTATGGGAAAAATAAATTTTAAAGCCTTTTTTTCTACACTTTATAGTTGATAGTTTCCACCTACCACCAACAGTACAAAGTAGTGGGGGAAGAAAGCAGTCACCCGTCTGTCCATCCATCAATCCATCCATCCATCCATTGGTGTGTCAATCTGTCTGAAATTGTTTCCGGATCATCACTATATGACTTCAAATTTGTTTTGGAAGTAACCTTTGTGTTTGTGTTGTACCTTTTATGGGTTTTAGCTCCAAGATTCAAATGATTTTGGAAATTTTACAAAACCAAAAAACCCAATTTTCTGACTTTGTTTGGTTTCCAGAGCATAACTAAAAAACAAAAAGATTTGGAAATTAAAATTCCATGTGAAAATAACCTATGTGGTGGTGTTGTGCCTTTTAATCGCAAGGTTCAAATAAATTTGTTTATGGAATAACATGTAGGCTTCGGTCAATCTGTCCATCCGTTGTCAATCGATCGTTTTGCAAACTTTTTCCTTTTTCGTCGAACCGCTGGCTCTAGAAAGTTGAAATCTTGTTTATAGACTCTTTGGCCAATGATTAGAAATTGTAGATTTGGTGAACCTGTGACCCCTAGTAACGGCCAAGGGGTCACGACTTTAATACCTACTTTTAACCACCATTTGATACCGAAAGGAACTTATGTTGTAGAGCAACCCGTCCATTCATCTGTCTATTCCTTTGTCCCAAAAAGGGTACCTGTGTTCTGAAGTCAACTCCTCCCACAGTTTTTGATATTTTTAAAATTTTACACATGCTTTAAATATACATCAATTTTACGCATTAGCGACCAATTAGATACCTTTTTTTCAGTTATGGCCCTTGACTTAAATTGCTCAGCTTTCCAGTTCAGACTTAAAGAACCTGTGTTCTGAAATCACCTTTTCCCTCAATTTGTAGCTCATCAGACCTGAAAGGCCTGATGGGCTTATGGCATGGCACCGACAGTAAACCGTCACTGTCCGGCATCCCTCTATCCATCCATCTGTAAACTTTTCGTTTTTTCGACTTCTCCTCCAGAACCACTGACCCTAGAAAGCTGAAATGTACAGACTCCTTGGCCAAGGGGTATTCTAAATTGTAGATTTGGTGTCCCTGTGGCCCCAAATAAAGGCCTCACAGGCCATATCCTTAAAACCTACCTTCATCATTTTCTCCAGAACCAAAAAAACGAGAAGGCTGAAATAATGTGTACAGATTCTTTAGCCAATGGAGATATTAAACTATAGTTTTGGTGGCCATGCAGCCCCAAATAAGGGCCTCACAGGCCATGACCTAAACACCTATTTACATCTTCTTCCCCAGAACAAAAAGACCTAGAAGGCTGTTATATTATGTGCAGACTCTTTAGCCAATGGGGATTCTGCATTGTAGATTTGGTGTCCCTGTGGCCCCAAATAAGGGCCTCGCAGGCCATGACCTAAAATCTAATTACATCTTCTTCCCCAGAACAAAAAGACCTAGAAGGCTGTTATATTATGTGCAGACTCTTTAGCCAATGGGGATTCTGCATTGTAGATTTGGTGTCCCTGTGACCTCAAATGGGGTTACAGGGGTCACAACCCCAAAAACCTATTTTCATCTTCTTCTCAAGTTCCCAATGGTCTAGTGAGATGAAAAGTTGTGTGTATACTCCTTGGCTAATGGGAATTCTAAATTGTAGATTTGGTGACCCTATGACCCCAAATGGGGTCACAGGGGTCACAACCTTAAAAACCTATTTTCATCTTCTTCTCAAGTTCCAAAAGGTCTAGAGAACTGAAAAGTTGTATACAGACTCATTGGCTAATGGGGATTCTAAATTGTAGAGTTGGTGACCCCGTGACCTCAATTAGGGTCACTGGGGTCACAACCTTAAAAACCAATTTTCATCTTCTTCTCCAGTTCCAAAAGGTCTAGAGAGCTGAAAAGTTGTGTGCAGACTCCTTGGCCAATGAGGATTCTAAATTGTAGATTTGGTGATCCTGCGACCCAAAATATAGGTCACAGAGGTCATGACCTGAAAAGCTATTTTCATCTTGAGATTTTTTGTGCTCTTCAAAGGGAGGTAATTTAAAGGCAACAGTGATCAATTAAGTCTTCAAGTGTGACTTTATTTGTAGGGGATTTTATCTCTGGCCTCAAAGATAGATCAGAGGGGTAAGGACCAGGGATGCAGATTAAAAATTTTGCCAATCGGACATTTCATCTTTGACCCAAAAAGACGAACCCGAAAGTAAAAAAAATTGATGTATAAAGTATCAGAAAGTATTACTATTTGTTGGTTCTTCATTCATTGCATACTATTAAACATAACACGAAAGCAATTAACGATAACTATTAATTTATCATTAACATGCATAAAATGGTTCATTAATTTAAAATCAATGTTTACCAACTAAGATTTACCGACAGTGCTAGTTACTAAGGACCTTAAAGAACCTGGAACCTCATTTTGTATTCTATTTTAATCAATGTATTTATTCAGACAATACTTCCAACTGTAAGTACTGAACATTTGGTGTCGATGGGTCCTCTAATTAACAGGATATTAATGTTCAAAGTGTGTAAATATTGGACTGCTGAAGAACTCAACCGCGAGAAGACCCTAAAACGGGTGCGCGGGATTAGCTCTACTGCGCATGCCCGAGGTAGGCTGGTGACGTCATAGTCAGAATAGAACTGTGGATAATAGTGATATGTGTTGTGATGGGTGACAATCCTCAATGTATTCATAGCGAAGGAGCAATTCCTTCTACACTCGTTTCCTCAATTTAAAGACAATGTTTGGATTTTCCTCTCGGAGGAGAAACGTTTTGAAAAATTACTTTGTAAACAATATAAACACCAAATAACGACAGTAACAAGCCGGCCGGACTGACGTGCTTGATCATTTATGTTCCCATCAACAACATAATAATTTCTACAATCGACGTCCAGAGTTTTTTCATATAAACTGTCGAGTAACAACTTGTCATTTAACAATATTCTGTTTGACATATGGCACTTATATTTATTTATTTAGCCGATAAACTCCGAAACGCGAAGAATTTAAGTCAAGGGAGCGAATTCCGTTGTTAACCGTTAAACGCTAAAATTTGGATCGGGTCGCAGAGGAAGATATTTTTCAATTAGGACTTCCATCTTAAGATTGAATCGGGTGCATTAATTATTAATATGATATGAAGTTTACTAATAAAATATTTCTGTAGATTATAAATGATTATTAAATTTGATGTCTATTTATTTGACATATTGACCTCGATTCATATATTATCCTCACGGCACGCTTCTTATATCAATCAACTTGTGTGGTTTTAAATAATCATATTTTTTATTCAGTCGATTCGGGGAAACATGAAATAAACAGTAACAGTGTTTTTAAGACAGCGTAAACTTTGAGACTATTATGTTGTTTTAGCAATACACCCGGGACGGGTTCTAATTGGTGTTTATTCAATGCTGGTTGTTAGTTGTCATGTGTCTCGATCAGTGTCTCAGATGTGGTCACATTTTCTCTGTGTCTCAGTGTCACAGATGTGGTCACATTTTCCTTCTGTCACAATCAGTACACCCCGGTGCTCAATGAAGGTTCAGTTTTTTGGAGCATGCATGGATTTTATAAAGGACATTTACACAGGGATTATTTGTTTATTTTGAACAGGTACGTTATTTTGAACCGTAATGTGTCAAAAGTAATTAACATTTGAATATACACTTCTTGCTCCAATTTCAATATCGGTTATAAATTATGTTTGCATCTTGAAAATAACACCTTACAATATGCTGTCTGTATCATTCTAGTTCATCCAGTTTTATTACTTTTATCATTAAAAAACAATTAGATATCGATATAATTTTTCGCTTTCATTTAGATTTTCATGAATTATATGAATTTATCCAATGGATATTTGTTTAAATCAGTTGGTATTTTGAATGAATAACTTAAGTTTGTCTGGGAAATAAATCGTATGTGCAATTTGCTTTTACCCTGTTTCCATCATGTGAAATACATTCGCTCCACTCCATTTCAATTATGGAAATCGTAGAAGTCATTTCGGACTGGACACGAAACGAAATTTACCTTGTAAAAGACACATGTAACTGCTAACATTATTATACATGTAAAGTGTGATGTATTATTTTCTTACACTGCTCAACAAGGAGCAATGCAGATAAATTAAGTCTATCCGTTTATCTTTTGGATGTCTCAATGCGAGATCGCGAAAATCTAAATACATTTCCTCGGCATTTTCTTAGATTGCCCAAACACACATGTTCGTAACAAGAAAAGTTAATCAACTTAATGACGTTATGTGTCTCGACCTTGTTTAACTGTTGACATAACTTAGTAATCATTGTATCAGACACAATCAGTGAAAATACATGACCCCTTCGATTCAATAGTGCAAACAATAACACTAGCGAGACGCTCGCTTGGGTTGCCCAGGTGCCTAAAGCCTGGCAAGGCGTGATTGGCTAATTGAAACGTTTGCCGACTGTTTTCTTGAGGTATATTTAAAAAGCTCATTTTAAACTATTTCCAATTTGATTTGAACAAAATGAAGTGGTTGTGTTTTTTTATTAACTGATGTCATAATCATTTCTGCAAAACGTACCCCTAGAGGTTCCCGGTACTTTAAGACCTGTTTCATCTTCTCCATTTAAAGTGCACCCTATGGGTTATACCTCTCACCTAGAAGTTGACATTTTGAATTAGTTAATGTATATAAAGCCTGATGAGCTAGAGAGCCCATGGCTCTATTTTTTTCAAGGTCATATGAAGGGATCGTACTTTATCTAGAGAACTGTATATCTGCATGTGTTCTGAAATCAAATCCTCCCACAGTTTTGTTATCAATCTTTCTGAAACTTAACACATGCTTTTGATATACATCAGTGATACACATGTGCTTTTCGTCTGATATATACAGAGTTATGGCTCTTTACTTAGTGCACTTGACTTTCCTATTTGACTGTCAGTTAACCTCCAAGCTTCAAAAATCTAGGTCAAATGGGCTTAATGGCATGGGCTAGTGTTTGTCTGTCATCTGTCAACAATTCATTTTCCCCTTGAGAGCTGCAAATGTTGCACCCCCAAAACTAAAATTGTGCACCTCAGGGATCAAAGTTTTTACATTTGGTCCCAGAAGCTTTGCTATTGGAATTTTATTGTATTAATGAAGATTTGTGGGAAGTTTTTGTGTATAGAAATCCTTATGGATTAAGTTAGTATTTTGTGTTTTTATCATTTCAGATAAGTATTATGTGACTGTAGACAGACGATATAATGACTTAAATGATGACTTCGTCTTCTGCCAAAGTCTGTAAGTATGAGTCTATCATCACCTGCCGTTATAAGTACTATTGCCACTGAAGATGGAATATCTTATATTTCACTTTATGTTGGTGATACAGACATAAAAGCCTTTTGGCCATTAAGACTTTATTTAAGAAATGATGCACCCACTTTTCCCGAGTGAGAGGATGTACATACCTTGTACAAATACTATAGTTTTTTAACCCTCGGGTGAAGCCCAAAGGGGTTATTGTCATGGCGCAGCCTGTCTGTCTGTCCATTCGTCCGTCCGTCCATCCATCCCTAAAAGAGTACCTGTGTTAAGAAATCATCTACCCACAGTTAATCTGTCTTTCTGAAACTTTACACATGCTTTGGATACATCGATGATATGCATCACTGTATATCATCTTCCCACCACATTTGTTTGTTTCTAATGTCTGTTATGCATCAGGTCTGCATAAACAATGTGGGCACAGACCTCTTGATCATCTGCCTGTGGGATGACAAACCCTGGCTCACCATCCGGATCGTCACCTGGTTCGGAAGGCGCAGATGGTGTAGATGATGTATCAACTGGTACTGTAGGTTGGGCCTGGGCCACTTCTTTAATATCTCAATTATGCTGATGAAACAAATTAAATATTGTTTCTCTTGCAAAGAGGTTACCATTAGTGTGAGAGGCTGCATTTCTTCTTCAACGTCCATGTCTGGTGAATCAAATCAGAATGAGACTTTATCAATCATTTACAATATGTAGACACTTCCCCCATGTCACGTTTCACATTTATGGCAAACAGCTGAGCAAATGTTATCAGCTCAACTTTAAGTAAAGTTGTCATCACATGTATACATAAGAAATAAATTACACTATAATTCCTGGCACTTAACACAATCAAAACAATCTGCTCACATAACGGCTCCACATTTCCTCTGTAGTTGTAGGATAGAGATCTATAAATCTTCTTCTTGTGACTTCTCTGTCCATCTGCACAGCGGGAGTGCCACATTGATGTATACTCCCTGTTGACATTTTCATTCCAGTGGCAAAGAGCTAATTGTGATCTCATGTTGTACACACTGTCTGAAAATGAAATTCTCTTGTCTTGAAATACATTGTTGAAACTTGTTGAAGACATGTTTATACGGGGTGACCAGTCAGACCTGTTAGTATCCCGCTAGATGCATTATTTTGCAAATTTTATTCCTCGGAACAAGGTCTATTTAACACAGACTACAGCTCTGACTTACCCTTACATTTAAACTGCTTATTTGGAGAGTAGTGAAAACTATAGGACAAACCCCGGGGGTTCTTGTAACTCTCAGAGCACTCTTGTTATAAATTACAGTTAGTGTGGTAGTCTTTGTCATACGGCATTGTCCTGCCACTCAATGATCAGTACACCCACCCTTTTTAGCTCATTGTCCTGCCACTCAATGATCAGTACACCCACCCTTTTTAGCTCATTGTCCTGCCACTCAATGATCAGTACACCCACCCTTTTTAGCTCATTGTCCTGCCACTCAATGACCAGTACACCCACCCTTTTTAGCTCATTGTCCTGCCACTCAATGATCAGTACACCCACCCTTTTTAGCTCATTGTCCTGCCACTCAATGATCAGTACACCCACCCTTTTTAGCTCATTGTCCTGCCACTCAATGATCAGTACACCCACCCTTTTTAGCTCATCTGGCCTGAAAGGCCCGATGGGCTTATGACATGGCATGGCGTCCGTCTGTAAACTTTCACATTTTCACCTTTTCTCCAGAACACTTGATCTAGGGAGCTGAAATTTTGTGTTTTGTGGGGATTCTAAATTGTAAAATTGGTGACCCTGTGACCCCAAATATGGTCACAGGGGTCACAACCTTAAAGGTAGACACTTCGGCGAATTTAGCTGTGGAAGGCATTAATTAATTAGCTCACAGCCAGTCCAAAATCTCAATCAGCGCATCCTCTACTCAGCGGTGTTTTCATTGCGCAGAGGCCTACTCGCCACTACTGGCCGTACAAGCGCGATACTCAACCGGATGCGAGCGTCTTAAATATATGAAAGTATAGAGAAAACATACACGCGACGTACAGGCCAATTATATCATTTTTGTAAATATAACCAAAGTACAATTGTGATGATTTTGCAAATATTTCGCATGCGAATAGCAATCTACAATGTGTGATTAGAATAACGAACCTGTGAGCTTGATAATCCATGCACATCGTCGTATAACACCCAAAGTTGCCTAATATTGTTGTTGACTAGAGGTTAACGTCTGCGTTCAGAGACAGTGACCGTTAGTAACTTCCAATGATATGGTTTTATTTTAATGAGTCAAACAAACAAAATACAAAACTATCATCCTATTCCTAAATTCCATTGGTCGAACAATTCCTTACTTTGATTGGCTGACAATATCTAGACTGAATGTCGAATTAATGTGTATGTGTTGTCATGATCAGCATTGTGTCACCAAGACCGAACATTTGACAATTAACATGTCTATTGACATGCCGGTCACCGAGATGCCATTTGTTGTAGAACCAGTCCAGTAAACTTGTTAACTGTAAAAACATAATAATTACACCCGAGGCTCCTCCCCTTTTCTCACCTGTACTCAGCTTATTTGACTTTGTTCTGCTTAATTACGTAAACTAATTTGCTGTAACAACACTTCTCCCCTCTTTGATCTTGAAGAAACATCTATATGGTACGCTAAACTGATCATTTGTATTGGAGAGGCAAGTAAATTCTATCAGCGTATTTACCGATCCGTGTCGTTTTCATTTACGAGATGTACAGTAAGTTTGGTAACAAAAGTGATTTCATTCGATCTTGTTCGTTGTCTATAAATGTGTATAATCACAATGTGGTTTAATTGTGTTTTATTCAATAAGAAGAAATGAATTGGCAAAAAAGTCTAGATGACTTTTGTAAATGCCAATCAACAATGCATGTATGGTTCACATTTATACATGATGTTTAAATGATGATACATTTATGAACACGATAATCATAATGTATATGTGTGCGTGTACAGTGCAACAATCTTCATGTAAAATTCAGTGAGCTTGTTCAGTTGTTGACCAATCCAGTTCATGTATTTATACATGAAATAAATTTCATAAAACTCATATAGCAAGTGAAAATGGTTTGCATTGCATTGCATCATATAGGAGTCTAAACAATATTTTGATCGACAAACTTGAATTAGAATAACCTTTTATGTTTATGTTCTTACACTTTTGGATATACTTTGTCATTGATATCAAACGTGACAGCAACAAAGAAACGTTGAATGAAATGGGAGTCGTAACCATGATATTTTCACCAAACACGCACACATCTTTTCAGGAAATCGATGTCGTAATATTACCTCTCTAATGCATTCTATGAAACCATTTAGTAGCATTTCAATTATATTTTTATTTGTTGGTATTCAGAAGCTTGGTAAACTATGACTTTCTCTATGAAATATTGTAACAAACTTGTTGAAATCACAATCCTGGACGAACATTACATGCAGTATAGCAATGATAAATGTGTGTGTACCTGTAACCCTGTTTGTCAATCCCCATTTCCATGTATCATCTTGAAATACATGCCGTTTAAGTAATATATACGCGTTATTACATTTACATTTAATCCCGTATGTGAAGTTTTAATGTAGAAGTAAATTCCGAAATATTGCATCAACATCCTGTCAAATCATTTCGAGTTGAAAATATTTCTATTAATTTCATTTCAAGATGTTATATTGTCAGTACTAATAATATCAATAGAATTTCTTAACTCTTCAAATACGACATCAGAAGCGTGAAAAACTGGGGACAAGGTGTACATGTCGGTGTGCAGTGAGATGAAACAGCCAATCAGCGATTGCGTGTCAAAAGGGGAAATTCCCCGCTAAGACATTGACGAGCTTGCTCGTCAGAAGCCCAGTTTGATTCACGTGACCGGTATACCCATAAAATCAATTACGTAACGGGCTCGTTAGCGGTGGTCCATTTGGGATGACACTCGTGAGACTTGTCCCCCTTTAAAAACCTATTTTCATCTTCTTCTCCAGTTCCAAAAGGTCTAGAGGGGCAGGAGAGCGCAGTGGTTAGCACGTTCGGCTTCGGATCAAGAGGTCCGGGCTTCAAATCCTGCCAGGGGCACGGCAACTTTATCTGCAGTAGAGAACTGTTCTATACGCAGTAAGGTTTGGGTGCAATGCTGATCTGAATTTCAGCGTAGTACCGCCCATGGATCGTTAGTTTCAGCTGATGCTCGCAGGTTTCACCGCAAAGCATAGCCACATGGCGTTGCGGGCTTTCTCCCTGCCATAATACTAGCACCCGCGATATAAGTGAAATACTCTTGAAAGCGGTGTTAAACCCCAACTCGCCTCACCTCGCCCAAAAGCTCTAGAGAGCTGAAAACTTGTGTGCTGACTCCTTGGCCAATGGGGGTTCTTAATTGTAGATTTGGTGACCCTGTGACCCCAAACGGTCTAAAAACCTATATTTTGCTTGTTAATAATGTATTACCTGAGATATCATGTGGGCTCTATTTTTTAAAGTTTGGAAAAAAACAGTCAGATTTTTTTAGCATTACTAACAAATTATATGATTTGGAAACATAAAATTAAGTAATATTTTGGCAGTTACCAATATGTTGTGTTTTGCCTTTTAGGGTTACAAATCAAAAATGTTCATTGAAAATTATTGTTATTCATTGACTTCATTGATTGACTATGCTATGTTTTCCAATTAATTACCGTATTTTCTCTAATACAACCCAGGTCTCTATTAGAACCCGGCTTTACGTAACAACTGAATACTCCGTGTTGCAATATAAAATAGTTATACACTCGTTTTGAGGGGTAATATTGGTGTGACCGTGTGAGATTCAGCATAACAGGTCCATGATAATAAATATCCGTCTTGTTCAGTTAATTCTCCTTTTACAATGCAAGTTGATAGAAAACATTTCACAGTAACTGTATAATGTTGGGATTAATGGGAGTTTGGCTAATCCCCGTCCATCTATAAACAATGTTTTTTTCAAATGAATTTTAGCAGAAATGCCACGAGATATGTAGTACTACATCACCAATTTTACCTTTCCAATAAGTCACAACAAGAAGATTATAATTGTCATTCATGTCTGAAAAAATATAACCGGGTCTCTAATAGAACCCGGGGGGTGAGGGGGTGCTCAATGAAATAGAACCCTGGGGTTGTATTAGAGGAAATACAGTACTTCTGAAGGCAGTCAAACCACAGGCAAGGATATGTGCACTGTGCTCACTTTTGCCTTGTAACATGACCAATTCAGTAAATTCTTCTATTATTTGCTACAGAACAGGACTGATTTGCTGCATTTGTATCAAACAATGGTTTAACATGTTATCAAACCGTCCATAGCCTATTGTTCCAGTAATTATATACAGAAATTTTTTACCATCCTGTTCCATTTCAGATTAAACTATGCTGAAGTGGCAATGAACTTTACAACACTATTTATGGTAAGTTCTTCTTTATAATAGGTGTGTGTGGTGTATATAGTATGTGTGTGTCACTCACTCGGTATGTGTTTCAACACAAATGTGCTGTGTTCTAACACTAAAGATGCCATGTGCGTAATAGTCAATATTATACATACGCTTCAAACATTATACCCTAAACTGAATATGACGCTACGTCATGATGAGTTACCTCCCCTACAGAGGGCGCTTGTAAACGCTAGTCGAATAAATATGGCCGCCTGAGAAAACCTTGTGTTGTTTATCCTGGAGATTTGGACTGAGGTATGAACCTATAGTTAAACACGAACATACAAAAACATTACACCATGTACATGTGTATGTTCCAACACTACATGCTAGTGCTATGTACATGTGTATGTTCCAACACTACATGCAATGTACATGTGTATGTTCCAACACTACATGCTAGTGCTATGTACATGTGTATGTTCCAACACTACATGCTAGTGCTATGTACATGTGTATGTTCCAACACTACATGCTAGTGCTATGTACATGTGTATGTTCCAACACTACATGCTAGTGCTATGTACATGTGTATGTTCCAACACTTCATGCTAGTGCTATGTACATGTGTATGTTCCAACACTACATGCTAGTGCTAGTACATGTGCGTTCCAACACTAAAGATGCCATGTACATGTGTATGTTCCAACACTACATGCTATTGCTATGTACATGTGTATGTTCCAACACTACATGCTAGTGCTATGTACATGTGTATGTTCCAACACTACATGCTAGTGCTAGTACATGTGCGTTCCAACACTAAAGATGCCATGTACATGTGTATGTTTCAACACTACATGCTATTGCTATGTACATGTGTATGTTTCAACACTACATGCTATTGCTATGTACATGTGTATGTTTCAACACTACATGCTATTGCTATGTACATGTGTATGTTTCAACACTACATGCTAGTGCTATGTACATGTGTATGTTTCAACACTACATGCTAGTGCTATGTACATGTGCGTTCCAACACTAAAGATGCTATGTACATGTGTATGTTTCAACACTACATGCTATTGCTATGTACATGTGTATTTTGCAGCACTACAAACGGAATGTGGGGACGACACTGCTGGCCTTCACAGTGAGCATAATGACACTTTGGAAGACTGTGCTGTACTTCATGATGTTTGTGTGGGGGGAGCGTGAAGGCAACACATGGATCCAGGAGGTGCTACTGGTCGTCATCCCTAATGGCATCTGGATTCTTCTTCCTCTCCTCGTTGTCCTGGCCCTCGCTCCACGCCTCAGACTCTCAACCTCAACTGACTCCAGACAACACAAGAAGGACTGAACACTGGCCAGACACTCTCAGCCTTGACGGACTCCAGGGTTGCATTAGTTTTGCACAAAATGTGACGCATGTGCCTTATCTAACGAAATGCTATATCAGACAAGCCTAGTGTCACTCTCATGTGTTACTCTCAGTTGAGAATTAGAATCAACAACTGAGCATGCGCAAGATTACACTCTAGTGAGTCAAAACCAACACTGCCCAGAAGCCACGATTGACTGAATACTGACTGGCCAGACACCCTCACTCTCATTCTTGACTGTCATAATTCCTGCAGATTACTTACTTCCACTCTCTGCTAACATGCTGAGTAAGATATCGATTGTGAATTATAGATTTGTTAACCCTTAAATTGTCTAACTTATATTATGTATTATCTAAAATTTGATAAGCAACAGAGTCAATGGCTTTATTTGTTGAATTATTATTTTAACTGTTAATTACATTTTTATGCAACTTTGCATGTGCATTAATTGTGTACTCTGGAAGTGCCTTTTGAAATGTTCGAACTTCTTTTAAAAATATGTGTCTGTTAAATCCTATTGAAAAGTCCTTGGCCAATGAGGATTCTAAATTATGGGTCACAGGGGTCATGACCTATCTTCTCCTCCATTACATAAAGTACTTGAAATTTGTTATACCTCTGATAAATACTGTGGAAATTACATTTTGAAACTTATAGTGAATCGTTTAATGTCTGAGTTACAGAGCTAGTGGCTTTTTTGTATTATTATTACAGGTTTATTCCTGGAGCAGAACTGGGAAATTGTCCAATATACAGGTGTCTATTTGAAACTACGAACATGCTTGATTTATGATTGATTATTTGAAATTTTACGGAATTTAATGAGTGACAGTGAATAGTTAATACCTGAGAGCATACCTTTCAACTTTGTCAATGTTTCACAACATATAAATATGGGAAAAAAGTAAAATTCCCCCATGTTTTGTCCCCAACAAAGGTTGTCTGATAGGAAAGACAATGTGTAAGTAAAGTAATTATATCGTATAAGAGAATCATAATCCATCAGTTTAAGTTTAAGATAAATAAGATATTGAATATTTGCATTTATAATTTTTTTGTATTTTTGTCTCCAAAAAGATGTTACGTTATACTTAGAAATGAAAATGAATATTGGTTGCTGTAATGTGAGTAATTCCAACTGGTCAAACTTCAGTATCTGCCTTTTAGTTAATAGTCACTTGTTACATTAACATTCAAAATCACAAAATTTGGAAAAAGACAACTTCAATCAAAGTAGCCTACTGACAAATCTGGTCAGTATTAACTGTAATTACAAGGTTCAAGGTTTTTCAAGGTTTTTATTAACTCAATTCCACCTTCGGTGGTACATGAGCATAATACATTCACATTTATATAAAGAATAAATTGATCAAGATGGCATTTGCATATAAACATATCATGCAGATACAAAATACAAGTTGGGCAATAAATATGTACCATGTGCAAATACTAACTAAGAGTTTTAGTAATCTTAATGACATGATTTATAAATAATGACAACTGTTTTAAATACTTAATTTTTTTTGTGGTCAATAATTGTTTCATTGCTAAAAGGTTAGAAAATTTCATAAAATTGTCTGGGATATACTTGATACGTTGTTGAAGAGCTTCACATCGAAAGAGATAGTGAAACTCGTCTCCTATAGCTGGTGAATTACATAAGTTACATAAACGTTCATGTTTTGGAATATCTTGCCAGCGTCCGGTTTCAATCGGGAAGTTATGATTACTTGTCCTAAATTTCAAAATTGGATAGTATACAGAACGAGGCATGAACAGATGAGTTTCAAAACACGGGGATGTCTTAAAGATTTGATAATATATACCTTTCGAACTATTTCTAACCGAACTTTGCCAGTTTTGTAAGTGTTGATCGGATAGAATTTATTTAATTTTAGAAGTGAGATCAGACGTTGTATACAGCCATGCCCTTACAAAAAAACCTCCTGTTTGCAACACCATTGCAGCAGTGGTTTTACTAGACCGTTCCACAACGGCGCGACTGAAATTTCGAATTTACCATGCAAATTAGCGAACAACACCGTTGAAGCTAATAAGTGGCAACAACGGTTGAGCTCTCATGATTCACAACGGTTGCACTCCCATGATCCACAACGGTTGTACTCCTATTATCGGCAATGGTTCCACTCTCATTAACGGCAATAGTTGCACTCTTATGAACGGCAATGGTTCCACTCAAATGATCCACAACGGTTTCACTCCACTGATCCACAATGGTTCCACTCCTATTAGCTACAATGGATTTACTCCTATTAGCTACAATGGATTTACTCTTATTATCAATAGTGGATATAATAGTTTGATTACAGAGCTTAAAATTAGATTTTTAAGTTCTCAGCAGAAAGATATCAATAGGATAAAACTAATAAATATCAACTCTGTAATGGAACTTCCTTGTGTTCCTTCATCTGTATATAAATTAAATACAAACACATTTCCTGAACAAAGGGAATTTTATTGAGTTCTCAGTATTATAACAAGTGGTTGTCACTAAGGTCACATGATCCCCCGCCGCAAAATAATACTTCAAAATTGAAAATTAATGTCAAAATCAGCAACATCGACTGTCAAACATGTCGGAAAATTCAAAGCTCCAGTGTGACCTTGAGAATAATGTCAAGGTCACCAAAATCTAATCAGCGCTTTGTCTTTCCAAGGAGGTGCTTTGTGTAAGATATGATGGAATTCCTGTGAATGGTTCTTGAGATATCCCGCTGACAAGATTTACATGTACATTATCATATTGAAAAAATCAGTTCCACTGTGACCTTGAGAATGATGTCAAGGTCACCAAAATCTAATCAGCCATTTGTCTTCCCTATGAGGTGCTTTGTGTAAGATATGATGGAATTCCTGTGAATGGTTCTTGGGATATCCCGCTGACAAGAATGACATGTACATTAACATGCCAAAAAATTCAAAGTTCCGCTGTGACCTTGAAAATAATGTCAAGGTCACCAAAATCTAATCAGCCCTTTGTCTTTCCTTGGAGAAGCTATGTGTAAAATATGAAGAGAATCCAGCAAATGGTTCTTGTGATATCCCGCTGACAAGGGTAAAATGACAAAGTCTTGTCGTGACCTTGAAATGAAGGTCAAGGTCACAAACCACTGTAGGAAGATTACTCTTCCCATGATGAACCCATACGCAAAATATGAAAAGAATCCAGTGAATAGTATTTGAGTTATTGCATTTCGTACGGACGCAGCCGAATACTATATCACCCACTTCGCGCTAAACGCGGGGCGGGGGATAAAAAAAAAAACAGTGTATACAAAGATATAACAATGAATATATTATTGCTTTTCATACTTTGCAAAAGAAATTTGGAATTCACAATTTTCAAGAATCAACTCAATTACAAAATAGAAAACAGCTAGATACTAGTACAATGCACAGCAGTTAAATGAAAAGCAATAATATAAATGTATTAGTGTCAAACTTGTCAAGTTTTTTCAAAAATAATTCTCAATTGTCATTTTACAAGATTAACCACTCATTGAAAGAATACAGAATGGCTAGACATCGGCTTTATCAATATAATACATGTCAGTTAAATATAAAGTACTAAAAACAATTGACTAATGCAAACTACTTTAACATATATCTGAATAAAAAAATTACAGAAATCAAAACTCATTTACAGAATGGCTACATATAATTGGGAAAATGTACATCAGCTCAATAAAAAGTACTAAAAGCTAATGATGAACCAATTTTGAATAGTCAATTTACAGGAATCGTGAGTCATTTACAAACAGTTATCACTATAAAAACAATGACAGATGAAGCGGCTGGTCTACTGGTCTTGTGCACAGCGTCTGTAAAAAAAAATACAATGAGAAACTTTACAAATTCAAATATGTCAAAGACATGCATATGGAATAAATATTGTCTATAAATACAAATTAAGTACAACATTATATCAACAAATTTAATCCCAAGTTAGAAAGGGATACAGAAAGTTATAGCATAGTTATGCAAAGGAATTTTTTTAAATCTATAAAAGCAAATAATTCAATTAACATAATAGCATATTCATAATCAACAACAGTACAACTGTATCAGGATAATTCTGATTTTCTTTACATAGTTACAGACATTAAAGATATCCATTGAAGTACAATGAAATTTCAAAGTGATTTTTTTCATTCATATCTAGTTACTCACAAGATATTTAGATGTTACAAGATGTTACATCAACGACTCTCAATAAACAAAGCAGTTATCATCACAACTGTTAAGTGGCTCCTATTAAGAGAGATTGGATGACTCAAATACTGAACTTAATTAGTCAACTATCAAGCTGCTTGTATATTTAACAAAGTAGTATGAGCTGATTGCAATTATACTTTAAATTACTGTCAGACTGCTCTTGTCACTATGGGATGCGTATTGCCTGGTTCAGTTCACACCTAAAATAAACAGGAAACAAAAGACTCAACTTGGCTGAAGACAGACAAATAAAACGGGGTCGCCCCGATATGCCAGTTTCTAATCCCTGACTAGTTAACGAATATCGGATTATAATTAACGACACTGATTGGCTTAATTAAGTACTACACCGTTGTTGCATACGGGGATGCTGTCTCCCACTTAGTGGGTTTGTAATATATTATTGTAAATTTTGTCAAGTATTCGTAAGTGGATATATGAGTTTGTAATGCATAGATAATGTTAATGTTTTAATAAATATTCCACGAAAAATGATGGAAAATGATGTATATTTCACATGAAAATGTTTATTACTGACTGATTGCTGCTATATAAAATGTATTTTTTTAAATGTATTATATATAATAATGTGTATGAATGTAAAAGTGAATAAAAGATTGAATCGAACTGTCTTTCAGTGAACTGTATTTTAATCCTCTGGCAGTCCCCCTTAATTAATCCTAATTTATCCGCACTTGTTGCCTCGTTAATTCTTAATTAACCCCCTAACAAAGAAACTGGCAACTTCAGCACAGGATCCAGAAAAGACAGGGGATGTGCTCAAGAACTTCATCCAGGAGCAGCTCGAACTGGACCCCAGCAGCTTCAGCTTCAAGATGATCCACAGGATTGGGCCTAAGAGACGAGGAGCAACCAGGCCTCGTTCCATAACTGCTAAATTCAACATCACAGCCGAGAGGGACCTTGTTAAGAAGTCAGGCAAGAAACTGAAAGGTAAACCTTACAGTGTATTTGAACAGTTCCCTGAGGAAATCAGCTCATACAGGAAAGAAGTACTCTTGCCCTTACAGAGAGGAGCCAGGAGCCAACACAAACTTGCCCACATTGTTATTGATAAACTTTATGTTGACAATTCTCTTCATCCTGTGCCCACTCCACCTCCCTATCGAGTGCCACCCCAACTTAAGACCTCCACACTGACATCCAGACCCTCCAACAGGTAGGGGGCGTCGGTGGTAGTGAGAGTGACTCTCAGAAGAAGTGTCAAAGTGTATTACCAGAGACAAATCTAAAATGTGTTAGTCTAAATGTTTTGTGGGTTAAAGGTGCATCCATTGTGTTTCATTAAATTTTATTTGGCTTTAATACGTTCCAACACACCATATGTGCTGTTTACGATACAAATAAATTCACTTAGCTTGCATATTCATCCCAAATCGCCAAACATATCATAATTACTAGTTTCCAATTAAAATCGAGTAACATCATTATGCATGTGTAGAAACCGAAAGTGAACGTCATATTTACATGCACAGTAGTTATATGACCTATTGAACATTATTAACCCAAATTTGTTATTTTGTCTGGTGTAAATAAGATTCCAAAAGTACGTTTGACTCATTGGCGCGCGCCACACGCGGTGCATTGTCCGGTTTTCGATCAGAAATCACTACTTTTACCTTCATATCGTCAATATACTAAGTCGAGTATCATTAAAATGGTTGTTTTCGGTAACAGTTGGTACTTCTCGATAAAATAAGACCATTTATAACGTTTGTCATATTTGACCCCCAACAACACAATGGATGTACCTTTAAGGAGAAACTTAACTACCCAGATTTCATAGAATTTGTTGAGAAACATGACTTTATATGCCTACAAGAAACAAAAACAGATGCATTGGATGATATTCATATAAAAGGTTACACATTTTCCTTGAAAAACAGAAAAAAATTCATTAGACGTTCTGGTGGAATTGGTTTAGCAGTTAAAGATCACTTGTCTCCTTATGTTACTTTATTAAACTTAGATAATGAGGCAGTTTTATGGGTTAAACTAGCAGGCTGTCTGTTTAACCTAGACCAAGATGTTAACCTAGGTATTGTATACATACCACCTGAATGCTCTAGATTTTCTAGTGAAGAAATGTTTGAATCCATTGAACATAATCTTACATCATTATCAATTAATACTGACAATATCATCCTGACTGGGGATTTCAATGCAAGGACCAAATCTTTAATTGATTTTTGTTCTTTTGATAAACATCTATCTGAAGAGCTAGATCTAGATGACATCAGATCAGAACTGGATCAAGAAACAATACTTGATAATCTTGGTATCCCACTTGAGAGAACATCTAAGGACATAGGTCATCCAAATAACTATGGATTTAGATTGATTGATTTGTGTAAAAGTCATAATTTGCTAATCTGTAATGGTAGACTTGGTTTGGATAAACACCAAGGTGAAACAACATGCAAAGATGTCAGTACAGTAGACTATGTGATTTCATCAACAAATGTATTACCCTTGTTTAATGATTTTAGTATTGCAGAATTTTGCCCTATGTTATCTGATGTGCATAAACCTATCCATTTCAGTCTAAATGCCCCAGGTGCTCATTTTCAAGACATATATCATGAACAGACCCCTTCTCTTAATAACACAAACATCCCAGATAACAAACCGGGTCAATTCAATCATGATAAAACTGATGTATTCCTTGAAAACATTCCAGATGATTGTGTAAACAGACTATGTGTGAAAGCAAGGTCACTAAGGGAAGGTCAAGGTAACCCAGTAGAGGTTGTGAATGAAATCGCTCATGAGGTCACGCACGTGCTTATTAATTCTGCACGAAAAACCTTTGGAGAAGTTCCTTATAAGGCTAATGTCACTACTCATAGTAAAAGAAAAGCTCATTCTGAGCCCTGGTTTGGACCAGATTGTATGAAGAAACGCAAGTCATTCCATAAAACAAAAACACTATATTATAAGAACAGAACAGATCATAATAAAACTTTATTCCGTAAAGCAAGTAAAGAATATAAGAAAACAATAAATAAGTACATAAAGAAGGAAACACACTTTATTAGAAATGAATTACGTAAAACCCAGCATTTATCACCAAAACACTATTGGAGACTGTTGAAAGGTAAACAGAAGGAAGATAGTTGTCCAGTCCCACTAGATACATTTTATGATCACTTCAAAAATGTCAACGAAAGCATGACTGGTGATGACATATCTCATGATTGGGTGAAGGACCCACCAAATTATGTTGTAAGTGTACTTAATGATGATATAACTGTAAATGAAGTTAATGTTGCTCTCCAAAAGTTGAAGAAAAATAAAGCACCCGGCGTAGATATGATTTTGAATGAGCACTTACTGTCAGCTTCACCAAAATTGTTACCATTTTATGTCGAATACTTTAATGCTGTACTTCAGACAGGAATATTACCTCAATCATGGCTTACTGGTACAATTAAACCTATTTTTAAGAAATCAGGAAACCGCATGGATCCCTCTTCATATAGACCGATCTCTATCCTGAGCTGCTTTGGTAAACTTTTTACTAGTATCCTTAATGAGAGATTGAATAAATTCTGTGATGACAATGACATAATATCACATGCCCAATCTGGTTTCAGAAAAGGATTCTCAACAACTGATAATGTGTTTGTAATTCATAATCTGATAAATCGTTTAAAGAAATCTAAAAAGAAGCTGTTCTGTGCCTTTATAGATTTTTCTAAAGCATTCGATAAAGTTTGGAGAATTGGATTGTGGACAAAATTAAGGCATAATGGTATCAAGGGGAAAATATTGACTTTAATACAAAATATGTATAATGATATAAAGTCTTGTGTTATGTTAGAATCTAAAAGATCAGAATTTTTCGATTGTCTTTCAGGAGTTAGACAAGGAGAAAACTTGTCTCCGCTTTTATTTTCCTTATTTTTAAATGATCTCGAAGCCCATCTAGTAGATCAAGCATGTGTTGGGGTTGAATTTGAAACTGATAATGAGGATTTTACTATCTATTTCAAACTACTTTTTTTATTGTATGCGGACGATACAGTCCTTTTAGCTGAGACCCATGAGGACTTGCAACATTCACTAATTCATTTGCTATGTATTGCGACAAATGGAAACTACAGGTTAATACTGACAAGACAAAGATAATTGTATTTGGTTCTGGACCTGCAGCTAGTTATAAGAAATCGTTTTATTTAAATGATGAAAAAATAGAAGTCGTAGACACCTATAAATATCTAGGAACTTTGCTACATAGAAATGGTCGTATGAACTTTGCTGTTAAATACATAGCCGATCTCGGCATGAAAGCATCGATTATCAATTATCTAAGTTTATTAGTATTGTGTGTAACCAATTTGATTGAATTATTTCATATATGCAGTTATCTTGCTGTACATTCTATGTATATTACATTATTTACTCATGTACCACCGATGGTGGATCTTTTTGAGTAATAAACGAGTGATGATGATGACATAGTGGGGCATAATCAAATAAAACACAATGAAGCAAAAGTCATTCCATTTACCTGATACATAAGAAATTTACAAGAAAGATAATAAATATGTGTTCATAAAAAATGAACAAAATTGCAAATCTGTAGAAAATGGGTTTCAATGAGAATCTATATGATAAAGAAGAATGCGAATTTTCACATTTAAGTTTTTATTAAAGAAGGTAACAATGTCAGAAATAAAAAAAAATCATAATTATCAAATATTTTTTGGATAGCTGCAGTATAAGCAAGTATTTTCTTTATTTGATTTAATAAAGGATTGATAACAAGTATTCTTACATTTCCATCATTGCAGTATGGTCATCAATCAGCTTGATTGGGTGCATATTCAGAAGAAAGATTATCAATTAAGGAAGCTAATTGTCAATCTCACTGCTAAACCCACCTTCAACAGACCTTGAATATACATCAATCCAAACTTCCTGTCAAACTTTGTGTCTGCCAGGTGTGTGCATTTTCTTTCTGGTTCAGTGCACGCTGAAAAGACATGAACATTTTACTGATTAAAATCAATGCATGTATCATATTTTATTAACTGATATACATATTATACAGATATATGATTGTAGTGTTTATGAGTGTGTAAATCTTTGAAGGTTATTTACAAATGAAAGAGTATTTATTTTAAAGTAACAGAATAATAATCAATCAATTGAATATTTACCATGTACATAGTTTTAAAATGATAATAATGACTGTCAATGTTTTATGACAAAATAAGAACACTTTAAAGATAATTTCATTAAAACCTTTACTGCATAATAAAGAATTTTGGAATTAAATTGATTAATGTCAACAATTATAATAAAATGGATAAATAGAATATACATTACAAAACCAATTTTATTCTGAATATGAAAGACTGATAGCAAATTCATATGTAAAATATTTATCTTTGCAATCAGTCAGTCTGGATACCTATCAAGAAATATCAATTAACCAAGACTATTATGAAACAAAGTTCCCAATTGTTTGTAATCTCCAATGAATTAACAATTCACATGTCTTCAGAAGCACAAATAACAATTTAACAAAGTGTTTGTTTACATAACTATGCCAGCCAGACTCTGTGGTCTCACCTTGAGTAGTTACATCATTTCCTGTCCTGAGACTCAGTGGAGACGGCCTGTCTGTGTTCATTCATGGCTGACTGCATATTCACCTGTTGTTTTTAACAGTGTCTTCTTTAATGTTGAGCTTTCTTAAATTACCTGAACTAGATTAAACTTTAATGCCTAATTTAAATCTGTTTATACATCTGAAACACTTGAAGTAACTTATTGAGTAAAAATATTAGAAAAACCTTTGTACAAAGAAAGATAACAAAGTGTGAAGTGAAGCCAGTATATATTCCAGAATTAAACTCTACACAGCCTCTTCATGGATTAGAGTACATGAAATAAGATGCAGTAATTAAGTACTTTTCTTGATATCATAAACTCTTCAACTGTTCTTCTGTGTCAGCTGTCAGCTTTGTTGATTCCTTCCAAATACACCAGTTTACACCTTAGTGGTCAGCCATTTTGTTTCTGGTTGAAGTTAACAGGCACGCAGCTAATTAAGAACAAAGGCTGAAAGGCTTCTGATTGGCTAAAATTGATTGATCTGATAGTAGAAAGTAGATGTTTTGCCAAATATATCTTGGTTATGACAAATGTTGATATTTTTTAGAATTAAAGCTGAACATAAATAATTTTGCAAAATAGTTTTATGTATTCAAATTAATTTCTTTATTATTTATTTCATAAAAAGAATAACTGAATTGAACAATCCCTGTAGTTTGCAAAAAATATACACAAAACAAAACAAATTTAGTTACAAATTAACAAAGTAAGTTAAAGATTAGGTTATTGTTTAGCAAGTGCCATAGATAAAGTAGATAGATAAAGTAACCCTTTCCATTGATCCATTAGTACCACTACCAAACCTTATACTCCTACTAGTATTTCAAGCTCTATGACCAACTTAATTTAAAAAGTTTTTCTAGAATCTCAGAAGTATAAATATCTTAGTAAATTTCATTTATGTTACTTTTTGTTGGTATCAGCAATCTTCTCTTCACTTGGTATTTTCATGTAAATATCTGTTAAGTATTTAAATTGAAGTCATGGAAACTACTAACTGAGATCATATTTGTGGTTGTATATGTACATAGATTAAATGAGTGTGGTAAATAAACAATTAATTTAACCTTGTCACTGCCAATTATTTCAATATACAGTGTCCCGATCCTCGTTGGTTGAATAAACAATCAAATAGGTTAATCTGATGGTATTTGTAAACTAATTGAGCTGCTGTTTACCAATCAACTAAGATTTGGAATCTTTCCCCCTTTTTTATTGCACAGTTTATCTCCACCCATTTCAAGTCTCATGACCAATGGGTTTGTGGATTACACTTGTTTGTTGCTACAATTTCTCAGAGGGGTATAAACAATTTAAGTGATTTTAACTTAAAAAGAATTTAATGATTGTATGTGCTTTTAACAATTATTAAGTTCTCCATTTTGGGTGTATTCAGATATATAGATGGCAATTTCATGTCAAGGAAAATTTAACTGAAATAATTTAAATTTGTGTATTTTTATTTAATATTTTAATTGATTTATTCTTAATGATAGTTGCTCTTTTGATATATATTTGATGTAATTAAGATCATTTTAAATGAAGAAAATGTTTTTTCAGCCACATATATATTGAAATGGAATTAATGTTTACCGGTATATGTCAACTGTAAATTATTTATCAATTACGGTATGATGTTGTATTCATTTGATATATTTATTTCAGAAATTGTTCTCTATAACCTCTTCTGCTGTACACTGCGAACGTGTCACCAATGTTTATCATAGGTTATATACTTCTACATGGCAATTGATTTAATCAGTGTTATAAATACATAGGATCAGGTAATTGATAATAAATAATAAATAGGATGTTAATTAGGCATACCTTTTAAAACTTTTAAACTTCTAAATTTCAACTTGAAACAACATTAATTCAACATGTATACAGTGTCCCTCTTCCATCCTCGTTCATTTAATAAACAAACAAAAGGGTCCCATCTAATGATATTTGTAAAGTAATTAGCTACTGTTTAGCGATCAAGTAAGTGTCTTTAAAACTGTAGATTTGGAATCTTTCCCCTTTTTTCAATGGACAGTTATCACACTTAAGCTCGACCCATTTCAAATCTCGTGACCAATAGGTCTGTGGATACACTTTACTTGTTAGTAACATTTCTCAGTAAAATTTTAGTGATTGTGACTTTAAAAACTCTTTATCAATCATAAGTTCTCCACTTTGGGAAGTATTTTGATAGATGGCAATTTCATGTCAAGGAAAATTAAACCGAAATTATTAGGATTTTTGTCAAATATGTAAATTGCTTTTAAAAATTTACTCACTTGTACCTGATTGTTGTTCAAGTTGTATATTTAACTGATTTGAAATTCATAAAATTACTCTATCAAAACTAATAATAACCTCCAATATCAAAAGTTGAATTTGCAAGTACATTTAATTAGTTATTTTAGGTTTGGATATGATATCATATGGTTTTCACAAATATATTGTATATTACCTTACTTTCAAGTCTAAAAAATGTGAATAAATAGCAACAAGATTTGTCAACTTGTAATTACCTGAAGCAGTGGATAAGCAGTTTGTCCCCCTGACTGGCGTGTGGACACGACAACACCTGAGGGCGGGGAGAAGTCATCATCTGACAGGACAGGTGGTGTTGATTGTCTACCAAAAAACACAGTACAATGTTCAGTCATATGCAGTATTTCAAATGTAGATACACACATAAATAACTGAGAAGTCAATCAGTTAGTCAGTTGACCAAAACTTCCGCATGGGGAATTATGTATGATATAAGGTTACATATTACTTGTGGATTGTATGACAGAATGCCTTCAAAAACCTGCAGTCAATCATGTACAGTTACGGTCATAATTTATGTAATCATTTCTTGTAGGTGGCGTAAACGTTTAGCTACATGTAAGTTTTTAGTAACGTTATTATTCGTTTTCACATAATTACAGGAATGTCATAAAAGGAACGATTCGATTCCCTAAAATGTCGGTGGTATATTGTATGAGACAGAGTAATAATTTGCGACGTGGACCTACCTGCATTGACAAAATTTGTCGTGTATATCAAGCAAATGTTCCGCTAAGGCCCTGGGATTTTCTCCTCGACGATCGGCTAAAATGCTCCATCTTGGAAACAGATCACCTATATTTATTTTCGTGGCATCTCTTCTTCTGTACCTCTCCCGATCACTTCGCTTTCTTGCAGAGTCTGACAGTGCTTTTCTTCCCATATTGTCTTGAGATTGACAAGTCACAAATGACTTCATGTTATAAATACATTTTCTCACTGAGTGTGACTTTTATTCTGATTTGAGGTATAATTTATGGCAGGATATTTCTCTTGTTAACCCTTTCTTTACACAGTTGTCAAAAACAGCCCAATCTGTATTCATATTACGCAATAAGAGGTATGTGAAGTCTCTTGCCGCTCTAGTATTAAAAATGTATAATCGGCGAAAACATGCAATCAGCACCCTCAATATATAGCTATAACACTATCATCTTCTGTACATGTTTGTGTTGTAACGTGTAACATTTATCTTTATATATGCATATTTTAGACATTTATGTGTCTCATAGGCCGTATGGCCGGGTGGTACTTTATTTTATTGAATGTATTGATGTGTTTCTTTTAATGGATATATATACTTTACCACGTGACACAGAAATAAAAAAAAATTTCTTCTTCTTCTTCTATATACACTTTGTTTGTCACCTAGATTGGCTTGAGTTGAAAGTATTTAGAAATAAAAACAACTCACTGTCAGAGTGAGAAAACTCAATAAATCATGATAACTTAATCTGCAGCAAATCCTTTTAATCGTTGCCGCCTTGAAGAATTTGGCTGTAAACACAAATCAATCAGTGAGTTAACTCAATCGGCCGCGATTACATAAACCGGTTTACAGCTTCTAGATCTGGTTCGCTCAGAGTTCAAAGCTCCGCACAGCGTTGTTTTGATAACAGTGCAGAGAGCCTTTAGGCTGTCTCGCTCTCGCCTAAAACCGCTCATTAAGATAAACCGGAGACTCACGTTTTTAATCCACGGCTAATCCCTTTAATGGATATATATACTGTACCACGTGACACAGAAATAAAAAAAAAATTCTTCTTCTTCTTCTATATACACTTTGTTTGTCACCTAGATTGGCTTGAGTTGAAAGTATTTAGAAATAAAAACAACAAATCAATGATATGGAACTGTATTGATTGTGACTCACCTAATCACACTACCATGTTCAGCTCAATAAGTGCCAGTAACCCATCTGTATCTAGCTTCTCCAACTCAAGTGCCAACTCACCATCGAATACCAGCAATCAATCTATCATAGGTGACCCAATTGCTTCCTCATCACCAAAGACCACAAAGAACACAAAGCAACACAGAAATGCACCTACGGACTCCATCCGTGCAATCATCGTGAACTTTCAGAGTATTAAGAACAAAGCTCCTGAAGTGCAAGTCCTAGTTGACAACACCAACCCTGACATCATAATAGGAACTGAGACCTGGCTACATGCCGGTGTCCACTCCTCAGAAGTGATACCCAGGAACTACTCTACCTTCAGAAATGACAGGGCGACAAGCCGCCAAGGTGGTGGGGTCCTCATAGCTGTCAAAGACAATCTCATCAGTACCCCTGTATTCTCTAGCAAAACATCTGAGCTATTGTGTGTTAAAGTGCAAACAAGCAAGAACAGGTACTTACTCATCTCATCACTCTATAGAGCTCCGAATAACACCAGTGTCCCTACTATCAGAGAGTCAATTGATGAAATTATCAAACTCCGATCTTCTCACCCGAACTGTCAATTCTGGATTGGAGGGGATCTGAATCTCCCAGATATCAACTGGAAAACATCATCAATCACTGGGACCCAGTACCCGAAAGAGATGAATAAGCAGTTTCTTGAACTGGTAACATTATGTTCTGTAGAACAAATTGTCACTTCGCCAACTAGAGGGAATAACATATTGGACGTCTTCCTGACAAGCCATGCATCCCTCATAACAAAATGCAAGACCATCCCAGGAGTTGGCGATCATGATGTCATCTTGATAGACTCAAAAACAACTGTTTCTCGCCAGAAACCACAGAGGAGAACAATCTACCTTTGGAGCAAGGCCAACTTACCAGCTCTTCATGAAGAAGCTAAGGCATTTGCAGACCAATTCATATCCAAGACATTCAACAGCATCAATGACATGTGGAACTACTTTCAGGAAGAAATCACCAAACTGGAAACTCGTAACATCCCCAGCAAGTTAACTAGAAATTGCTACACGAATCCTTGGATGAACACCAGCCTGAGACGTCTCATACGACGCAGAGATCGAGCTTTCCATAAAGCAAAATCCACAAAATCTAAGCGTGACTTGGACAGATTTCACTCTCTCAAGACTGAGACCAGACGTAAGATCAGACAGGCAAATAACACATTTGTTTCTGAAATCATCAGCGCAGACAACACAAAGAACCCCAAACGTTTCTGGTCATTTGTAAAAAGCAAAAAGCAAGAGTCGTCCGGAGTTGCCCCTCTCAAGAACCACGATGGACTTCTGTATAGTGATCCAAAATCAAAATCTGAAATCTTAAACAACCAATTCACCTCAGTCTTTACAAAAGAAGACACATCTTCAATCCCAACCATGAAAAGTACAAAATTTGCAAACATGAACCCCATTACAGTGACCGTGGCAGGAGTTACCAAATTATTGAAAGGCCTGAAACAGCACAAAGCGACCGGTCCCGATTCCATCTCGGCCAGACTATTGAAAGAGCTTCACATCGAGCTTGCACCAGCACTCGCCTACTTGTTCCAAGAATCTCTTGACTCTGGATCTGTACCGGCTGCATGGAAACAAGCCAACATAGTTCCAGTCTTCAAAAAGGGTGACAAATCCACTGCCGCCAACTACAGACCTGTGTCCCTCACATCGATATGCTCTAAGACCATAGAACACATAATCCATAGCTCTGTAATGCAACACCTTGATTTAGAAAACATCTTGACAGACGCCCAACATGGGTTTCGGAGGAGACGGTCATGTGAGACACAGCTCGCCCTGACAATCCATGACCTGTGCAAGTCACTCAACAACGGAAAACAGACCGACCTGATACTCCTGGATTTCTCTAAGGCGTTTGACAAGGTGCCTCATCAACGCCTACTTTCCAAGCTGAGCCACTACGGGATACAGGGATCACTTCTCCAATGGCTGGGGGACTTCCTTACCAACAGAAAACAACGAGTGATTGTTGACGGGTCGGAATCATCAGAAGGCGATGTCATCTCAGGAGTGCCCAAAGGAACTGTAATTGGCCCTCTCTTGTTTCTTATTTACATAAATGATCTCCCAAGTTCAGTAAAATCACAAGTCCGACTCTTCGCAGATGACTGCATAATATACAGGCAAATATCCACTCCTATGGACAGCAAAAGACTACAAGAAGACCTTGATTCGCTCCACCAATGGGAGCGCGACTGGCAGATGGCCTTCAACCCATCCAAATGCGAGTACATGCACCTGTCCAGGAAAAAGAAAGTTACCCATCATACCTACCATCTAAACGATACCCCTCTCAAAAAAGTCAAATCATGTAAATACCTTGGAATCACCATCAGCAACGACCTGTCCTGGAACGACCACATCAACCTAACAACTTCAAAGGCATCAAAATCCATCGGCTTCATGAGGCGCAACCTAAGAGCATGCCCTGAACAGGTCCGTTCCAGAGCTTACAATACCTTAGTAAGACCAATTATAGAGTATGCCAGTGCAGTCTGGGACCCATACCTTCAACACCATATAGATGCTGTCGAAAGAGTTCAACGACAAGCAGCCCGCTTTGCTACAAACAACTATGCAACTCGGGAACCAGGCTGTGTCAGTGCCATGCTCCAACGTCTGAACTGGGAGCCCCTTGCTGTCCGCCGAGCCAGAGCCAGAGCAACCCTGATGTATAAGATCATTAACAACCTGGTTGATGTAAACTTCGGCAGCGACATCAAGATAGTTGACCAAAGAACTCGAGGCGCCACCATCGGCAGCATCCGCCAACTCCCTGTAAAACTAGACATCTACCAGCACTCATTTCTGCCTCGGACCATAATCACCTGGAACCATATCCCTGGGAACATCAGATCATCCAGCACAGTGGAAACATTCCAGGCGTCCTTAACAGCAGAGGACCTAGCCGGAAGTCACCACTAAACTACAGTCCGTATTTTAACTGTTTTTAAATTTTTTAACCTTCTTTTTAATCTGATGGTCTGAGGCATAGGCATTGGTTTTTATCGCTGGAGCAGCAACACTCGACATCGGGTTTGCTCCTGTCAAGGAAGATGATGATGATGATGAACTCACTGTCAGAGTGAGAAAACTCAATAAATCATGATAACTTAATCTGCAGCAAATCCTTTTAATCGTTGCCGCCTTGAAGAATTTGGCTGTAAACACAAATCAATCAGTGAGTTAACTCAATCGGCCGCGATTACATAAACCGGTTTACAGCTTCTAGATCTGGTTCGCTCAGAGTTCAAAGCTCCGCACAGCGTTGTTTTGATAACAGTGCAGAGAGCCTTTAGGCTGTCTCGCTCTCGCCTAAAACCGCTCATTAAGATAAACCGGAGACTCACGTTTTTAATCCACGGCTAATCCCTTTAAAGTTGGTTGAATGATGTTCATTTCTCTTTTCATATGTAATTCAGTTTGAATGTATATAATTTTGAATGAAGACAAGAATAATCAGAAGATGACATATCCCACCGGTACCACATAATTTGTAAAATACATCTTTGACAGATACTTGTGTATCTACTACCGTACTTCAGTTAGTGGGTATTACAGATGCTGAGTTTCAGGTATGTTAAGGGTTTTAGACTTCTGCTCCAGAAGCAGTCAAAATCAACAACAACCAACATCCCTCTCATGTTTCTATGGAAACAGAAAGAAAAAAAATTTCAGAAAAAATCTGAAAATATCAAAAGGCACCACTTCAGTTAGTTGGTAATACACATGCAAAGTTTCAGGAAGATATGATGAACGGTATTGGAGCTGTGCTCCGGAAACGAACCTGTCTCTGAACAAAGTCCAAATTCAACAAGTTTCTATGGAAACGAAAAAAATTTTTTTTCCAGAAATCTGAAAATATCAAAAGGCACCACTTCAGTTAGTGGGTAATACACATGCAAAGTTTCAGGAAGATATGATGAACGGTATTGGAGCTGTGCTCCGGAAACGAACCTATCTCTGAACAAAGTCCAACTTCAACATGTTTCTATGGAAACGACGAAAAATATAATTTTCAGAAATCTGAAAGTATCAAAAGGCACCTAGTTGGTGGGTAATACACATGGACAGTTTCAGAAACATATCATGAACGGTTTTCGAGTTCTGTTCTGATTGAAGAATGTCAATGATGTTGTTCTATAAAAACTACAATATGAAACATGAACCTCTCATTCAAACAAAACTTTGAAAATTCAGAAATTTGATTGTAAATCAAAATAGCCAGAAAACCATGTGACATACGTACACAATAGCTGATTGACATTCTTTCGCCTATATGTATTTGGCATCTTTCCAAAAAGTTTTAAGTCTCTATGTCAAATTTGAAAATTTTCCCAATGAAAAACAATTGAAACCCTTATTTTCTATCATTCTTCATCCTTGATTGTGACCGGAAATGACTGTTTTGCATGTGATTGTATTATTGATAACATATTTATCTAGCAGTCCTGAAATGAAAAAAAATCATGCAATTCTGTGTCTAAGTTTTGGAATTATTGCCACTTGAAAAAGGTACAATGAATAAAGTCACCCAACTTTGAAAGGGTACTGTGCAAAAAGTATTAGGGTAATGAAAAAACACACCGTGAAATCACCACTGCTTCAGCTGTAGAAATATTCAAATTCCAGCTTTGAGATGCTAATATCTTTAGAGAAGAAGATGTCCACCTACGAATTCGCAATAATTTGCTTTTTTGTTCGCATTGCCATTGCGCATCTTTTTAAATAAGTTGTAAGCCTCTAAGTGAATTTTGAAAATTTTCCTTATATCAAAATAGATATTTAGAACCAAACTAAAACTTTAATGCAGGTAAACCAATCCTCTTCAATTAAGATCCTGATGAATTTTACCATCTCTGAAAGTTTAAAAAATAATCTGTCCAGCCAATCAGAAAGTGAAACACTAAATCGTACAAATAATAATAAAAAGAATCCAGACAATAACCATAGGTCTTTCAGACCTTATATATATATATATCTCCTCATTACAAATTATGTGTAACGCAACCATTGCTCCAATGTTCAACCCTGTTCATTAAAGCCGGACCATTGTCGTTCATAATAAGTTTACGACTATGAGATGATGGACACCGGTTTTACTCCAGCAGCAACGTTTCACTCCAAGTTGCAACACTGCCGCTATGTAGCAGAAGTATTACAACACTGTAGATTTTTATACCCCCGCAAGTAGTCGGGGGTATATAGCGGTCAGCACGTCCGTCCGTGCGTCCGTCCGTGCGTCCGTCCGGTTTTTGTTCCGCTCATTATTCTGAAATCAGTCGCTCAAATTTTACGAAACTTGATATGTACAATCACCATGATGTGTACATCTGCCTTTTGTAAGTTTCATACCCTCATTTGCATAATTTATGCAAATTTTCTCCGTTTTTCGACTTTGCCATTCACAGTTTTTGTTCCACTCATAACTCAAATACTAATTGTTCAAATGTCTTTTAACTTGATACATATAATCATCACGATGTGTACATCTGCCTTTTGAATGTTTCATACCCTCATTTGCATAATTTATGCAAATTATCTCCGTTTTCGACTTAACCATTCACACTTTTTGTTCCTCTCATAACTCTGAAACCAGTTGTTCAAATGTTACGAAACTTGATATGTACAATCACAATGATGTGTACATCTGCCTTTTGTATGTTTCATACCCTCATTCGCATAATTTATGCAAATTTTCTCCGTTTTTCATCTTCGCCATTCACACTTTTTGTTCCACTCATAACTGCGACACTAATTGTTCAAATGTTACGAAACCACTGATGTGTACATCTTTCATTTTTATGTTTCATACCCTCATTTGCATATTTGTATGTTTCATACCCTCATTTGCATATTTAATGCCATTTTTCAAAATTTTCAACTTTTACTTCTAAAACATGCTTACAAGTGTAATACGAGTACTTACTCTGCTATAATAATACTTATATATAATGGTCTGTTCATACAAAAGTTTAAACATTGTTGTCCTTTTGCTATTATCAAACATTTCTCTTTGACCAATGTTAGAAGCGGGGGTATCATGAGTGAGCTGTGCTCACTAATTCTCTTGTTTTGTAAGGGTGGTTTGCTAAATACCAAGGATAAACCAAAATCGTTTAAAATCTTTTTAATAAATGAAAACCATCGTAGATTCTTCACGAGTTTTGAATTTTCTTGCGATATGAATGTATATAATAAACTAGATATCTTTAATGTTTCGTTGTTACTAGCTATCCTATGCCAATAATGTATCATTCTTACATAAATTCTAGTATATAGAGCTTCTCTTCCAAATTCACCGAACAATGCAAAATTAGGCGTAGAGTTTCTTGAATTAGTCGCCAACTTTAGGAATTGTATGTGTAGTTTTTCTGTCAGAGATATATTTTCAAACCCCAAGATTTCAGAACCATACAGTAAGATTGGGACAACCATTGTGTCAAAAGCTGACAGTAAACAGTCTAGAGGCAGATTTATATTTCGGGCTTTTTTCAATAAAGCAAACATGTCTTTCGTTGCACTTTGGACTAAAGCTTTTATAGAGTTTGTAAATCTTCCATTTCTGTGAAAAATCAAACCTAGATATGTGTACATATCAGTTATATCAATTACACTTTCACCCAAACGGAAGGATAATTTACATTTATTGGCTGGTTTATTGGTGTTTTTTGTTATTCTTTTGGATCGTCACTAAACAATACGATATCATCAGCATATAACAAAATGAGTAACTGGATAAATAGCATCACATTTCCTTCATCGCATTCAAGGTTAACCCCTTTACTATTGTGTTGCATAAGTACTGCTTCCAGATCATTCACAAAAACAGAGAATAGGAATGGGGACACATTTTATCCTTGTCTGACGCCAGAGTTGCATGAACAATAAGGAGGTATCTTTCCATCTACCATGACAGCAGATTTTATGTTATGGTACATATTCTTAATTAAGTCCATAAAACGTCCATTTATGCCGACTTTTAACATCTTATACCATAACCCTGTGCGCCAAACAGTGTCAAAAGCTTTCGTGAAATCTACAAAGACACAGTAGAGTTTCTTTTTGGCTACTTTCAGCAAATCTATGAGAGTATGAATTACGAAAATATTATCCGTTACTGAGAAGTCCTGCCTGGGCAGGGGTTAAGATATGATTAGTTTCGAGAAACAGTTTCAGTCTGGTGTTTAATATACTGGTGAACAGTTTGCCGAAACACGAGAGTGATGTTATAGGACGAAAGGAGTTGACATCAGTGTTATTTCCTTTCCCTTTGTAAATTGGTTTTATGATACCTGTTAACCAGCATTCGGGAAGTATACCTGTGCTTAGTATTTGATTAAAGAATTTCAGCAATAGAGGTAGGAGGTATATCTTGGAATCTTTAAGATGATCGTTTTGAATTAGGTCAATACCAGGAGATTTACCTCGCTTTAATTTTTTTATCGCTTGACTAATTTCTTCTGCTGTTATGTCTTTGTTTAATATTTCTGTTTCATATATGTCTTGGGGTAATGGGGGATTTTCTGTTTTCTGGGGCTGGTTGTTCATTGTTTAAGTTTTTGAAAAAGTTGTAAAAAGTTTCTAGATCTGGAGTCTTATCATTTGAGACTTTATCTTTTTTGTTTAATATCTCCCAGTACTCTTTAGGATCGCGTTTGCTTTTTTCTCTAAATATTCTATGTTGTTCTGATTCAAATTTCCTTATACATCGGTCAATACAATTTTTGTAATGTTTTGATAGCATTTGTAGGTTTAATCTATTTGTCATAGTTCTAAATCTATTATATTTTTTCTTTGCTTTGAAGTACTTTCTTCTTGCTTCCCTACATTCTGTATTGAACCATGGTTTGTTTGTCTTACGCTGTTCCGTTCTAGCAGTACGGGATTTGGGACACTTTCTTACTCCAAATGTATCAGCCTGTGCAGCCTGAGTTAGCACGTGCGCTATGTCAACCGCTGTGTTGTTGATCGGGTTGCGTTTACTGCACATGTATTAATGTGTTGTAGGAGCTTGTGTATACTATCCTTATTTAAATTTTCACGAAAATCTTCACATTTACTTCTGTCACGTGGTTAAGGGAGATCTGGGCTTCTTTTATCTTCAACTTCAATATCATTTTTTTCCTGGATACCTATGTTGACTACTGAAGAAGAAACTGGGACAGCTTGGAGTCTGAAATATACTGGACAATGGACGTCTGAGTATAATGGTGAGTAATCTAGTATTTGGAAATTATTTATAAGAGATAATGTTTTAGGTGAAGAAATAACATAGTCTACTACTGATTTGTTGTTACATGTGACACTACCTTTTAACTTATCTCTACCGATTCTACCGTTACAAATTAACATTGTCAGGTTCTGACACATGTCAATTAATCTATAACCAAAATTATTGGTTATATTATCTTGAGTAGTCTTATCATATGGTAGATCTAATTTGTCTAATATTCCCTCTGGAATAACATCATTTTGTATTTCCGGGGAGTCTAGATTAAATTCTTCAATCAAATGTTGGTCAACAGCATGAAAATCACTCAAACTGCTTGTGCGAGCATTAAAGCCACCAAAAACTTTGACATAATCACTTAGGGTGAGGTAATGTAAAATTGATTGTTCTAATTCATAAAATGCATCATTATCAACATATTTGGAACCTTCTGGTGAGAGATAAACAATACCAGCATATAAATCTTGATCAATGTCTCGGAGGTATTTCGATATTTTAACCCAAAGGATATAGTAATTTGTACTTTCCTTTTCTAAAACTGTAATGTAATTACTATACTTATTTTTGAATAATAATCCAATCCCGCCTGACCTTCTATACTTCTTCGTTCTATGTTTTATATACACTTGATAACCTGGTATGATTATATCATCTAGGTGGTCAGTCTTTGTTTCCTGTAAACCTATTATGTCATACTTATCTAAGAACTGGAGGAATTCTGGGTAGTTACATCTTTTTCTGATTCCACACACATTAAGGTTAAGGAAATCAATGGATTTACCACTAAAATATTCATCATTATCATCATCATAATCATCATCATCATCATCATCATTATCACCATCATCGTCATCATCATCATCATCATCATCATCATCATCATCAGTATCACCACCTTTTTTACTATCATTTACACTTGCACCCATTATTAGATAAACATGGGTATTGTCTTGTGACACATCATTATCATTTCCACCAACATAGTTACCAACAGTTTTACTATCATTTACACTCAGATCCATAATTGAATAAACATGAATATTATCATGTGAAATATCATTGTCATTTCCATCTACACAATTCCAAATTGTTTTACAATCAATTTCACTCGCATCCATGATTGGACAAACATGAATATTACCATGTGACACATCATTGTCATTTCCATCTACACACTTACCAACTGTTTTAGAAACATTTACACTCACATCCATGATTGGATAAACATGAGTATTATCACGTGAAACATCATTGTCATTTCCATCTACATATTTACCAACTGTTTTACAATTATTTACACTCTCATCCATGATTGGATAAACATGGATATTGTCATGTGAAACATCATTGTCATTTCCATCTACACAATTACCAACTGTTTTACAATCATTTACACTCACATCCATGATTTGATAAACATGAATATTATCATGTGAAACATCATTGTCATTTCCATCTACACAATTACCAACTTTCTTAATAATAATAATTATAATAATGATATACATTTTAACGCCTAATATCCAGTGCAAGCACTGCTCAATGGTGGTACAATTATTACCCTGAAGGAAGTGTACTTTCGGTGCCGCTTCTAAGCGCTCCGTGCGACCATTTAGGTCCGTACCTCCCGTGTTCAGGTACCCATTTAAACAGCTGGGTGGACTGAGTGCAATGTGGATGAAGTGCCTTGCCCAGGGGCACAACACAGTATAAGATCCAGGTCACAAATGTTTGGTGTCTCCACCGGAATTCGAATCCGGGCCGTTGGCGTGAGAGGCAAGCATGCTAACCACTACACCACTGTGCTCCATCAATTATTTACACTCATATTCATGATTGGATAAACATGAATATTATGTGAAACATCATTGTCATTTCCATCTACACAATTACCAACTGTTTTACAATCATTTACACTCATATTCATGATTGGATAAACATGAATATTATCACGTGAAACATCATTGTCATTTCCATCTACACAATTACCAACTGTTTTACAATCATTTACACTCATATTCATGATTGGATAAACATGAATATTATCATGTGAAACATCATTGTCATTTCCATCTACACAATTACCAACTGGCTTACAATCATTTACACTCACATCCATGATTGGATAAACATGAGTATTATCATGTGAGACATCATTGTCATTTCCATCTACACACTTACCAACTGTTTTACAATCATTTATACCCCACTTCCGGTCTCGTTGCTATGGTTTCTTTTGTTACAAGTGAAGGTGTATTAGCCGATACACCTACACTTTTTCTGATATACCTACACTTTTTCTGATATACCTACACTTTTCTAATAAACCTACACTTTTTAACAACTGAGAAACAATGTAGTCAATTTTCTAAATTTTCAAATTCTAAGTGATGATACTTTATAAAATGTCAGATTATAAATGAACAGTTAAGGAACCTGGGATCGAACCCGTGTCCTGTTGCTTTCTGGCCGAACGACCTAACAATTACACCACGAAGCAAGTTGAAAATCTGAACATTTTTTCATGACCTAATGAAGGTTCTTATAATGCGTGAAATAATATCACAAATTTATGTTTTTCTTTTTATATAAGAATGTAATTTAATTTTGGGTGCAAAATGTCCTAACATATTGAAAGTTGTTTCTGTATTCTCTAAACTTTGGCCACGTTGACATTAGCCATGCTGTTTATAGCGTTAGCTGTACATTTCAGCAAGATGCACGTGCATCTGCGTTAACATTGCCGTCATTGGGCCATATCAATTAGATTTCGAGCCCCAAACATGGGAGACCATACAACACAGCACGGGCTGCGTTGTCACAGACGAGGCCGTATTTGGGTTGTGCGTTTCATGCACCAGCTTGTTTACAGCTGTATTTGTTTAGAAATATTATGAAATAGTATCCGCTTACACTCAACCGTAAGTGGGGTATAAGACAGATATACCCATACTTTTCCTCGTGTATCAAATTATACCCTACACTTTTCCCCGCTGGAGCCTTCCTCGGCTTCGCCTCGTAAGGGCCCCACGGGGAAAAGTGTAGGGTATCATTCGATACACTCGGAAAAGTATGGGTATATCTCTCACTTACTCTCACATCCATGATTGGATAAACATGAGTATTGTTATGTAAAGCATCATTGTCATTTCCATCTACACACTTACCAACTGGTTTACAATCATTTACATTCACATCCATGATTGGATAAACATGAATATTGTTATGTAAAGCATCATTGTCATTTCCATCTACACACTTACCAACTGGTTTACAATCATTTACATTCACATCCATGATTGGATAAACATGAATATTGTTATGTAAAGCATCATTGTCATTTCCATCTACACACTTACCAACTGGTTTACAATCATTTTCATTCACATCCATGATTGGATAAACATGGATATTGTTATGTAAAGCATCATTGTCATTTTCATCTTCAGTGTGGTGAACACATTTATCAACTGTTTTACAGCCTCTTTCACTCACATCCATGATTGAAGAGATAAGAATATTGCCATGTGAAACAACATTTTCATCATTGTCATTTGCATTCACAGTATTGTGAGTAAATTTTCCAAGTGTTCTTCTTTCACTTTCACTCACATTTATAATTGGAGAAATATGAATAATATCATCTGAAACATCATTGTCATTTACATTTACAGTATGACGAACATCAATTATTTTATATATTGTATTGTTTGCATAATTACAAGTTGTTTTGGCATCTATCTCATTTGAAAGGTGTCTTACATTTTTGTTAAGATATTTCGAGTTCTGATGAGCAATTTTATGTATCAGTGTATTTTCAGCAGATGGTTTACAAAGGGCCGGTCACACGTTAAGTGTCCTGGCTCCTGACCACCATCGTCCCCCTATCTTGGGGTAAGTGTCGTTTGTGGTCTGTAGGGAGGAGGGGTAGGTGGGGTAGGTGGGGTCGGCTTCCTGCCCTCAATATAGAGAGTGTCTACAACTATAATGGCCCTCTTTCCCTCACGCTGTGCTGCCTTAAACAAAGGCATCAGGACATCTTTTCTGGAGGGAAGTAGGGTGTATCCTTCAGGAACTTGCCATGGCGCTTCACCGAATCTCGCTCCCTGGTGTACAGAAATTTGGCTATGATGGACCTAGGTCTCACTACTTCCCCAGGGTACCGAGCATTGAATCTCTTCCCTATCCTGTGAACACGCTTAAAGTGCAGGGATGAACTATACATGTAAAGCTTCTTCTGGATATATTCTCTCAATTTATTTTCAGTGTTTACACATCTAAAACGAGGAGGAGGGTTTAATTAACAGTATGAACTGGACAGAATAAAACACACATTCAATAACCATATAAGTTTATAGCTTTTTACCATAAGTTGTCAATAACTGTTGAAAAACATGATGACTTTCCACCACTGTCACCTCCTCATTTTGCAACATAAATTATGTTTTGAAGTGTGAAAGTCAACTTCTTAACAAAAATAATTCTTTTGACATCTGAAACCTAAAATGATTCGATATATGTCATAATTATTTATTTTTGATAAGTCATTGAATTACTCTTACTTTTAAACTGCTTATTTGGAGGATAAGGAACCCGGGGATTCTTGTGCTCTCAGAGCAATCTTGTTATCAATTTTTAGCTCATCAGGTCTGAAAGGCCAGATGGGCTTATGGCATAGGCTGTCGTCCGGCGTCCGTAAACTTTTCACTCTTTGACTTCTCCTCCAAAACCGCTACACCCCCAAAACTGTACTTTGGTGGGTGTGTATCTCGCACCTAGGGGGTCAAAGTTTGTTCATCACGAATTCCAACGCCCACAAATATGGCCGCCAGATACGTTTAAAGTGAAACCTTTAAATGACTTCTTCTCCGAAAGCGCTTGATATAGGAATGTGAAATTTCGTCATTAACACCTTTGTAGGATGGAGATGCAAGTTTGTAAATTTGGTTGAGTTAAATTATGAAATATGAACTTTGCCGGAGATTCACCCTAAAAGCTTCAAACAACTTCTTCTCATGAGCCAGCACTAGGAGATATCCAGAAACATGAACAGTGTTTTCTTTAAAAGATGGAGATTATGATTTGTTCATTTCATTAATGAACCTATGATACTTTGATTTTGACAGGGGTTCATTTAATTGTATATTTTTTATCTCCGAAACCAATGACCCTAGAACACTCTACTTTTGAAGATATCATCTGTGTTTAGTGAATATCAAGAGTTGCAAATTTCAAGTTTTGTTTAGGAAAGTAAGAAAGTTATAAGTCAAAACATTTTAGTGGTGTACCATTTTGCCGACATTAAATCTACTATAAAATATTACCAATTTTTAGTTTTTAGAAAGGCCCGCTAGGCTTATGGCATGGGATGGCGTCCGTCCGTCCGTAAAATTTCCACTTGTTCGACTTCTTCTCCAGAACCAATGACTCCAGAGAGCTGAAATTTTTGTCCAGACTTCTTGGCCAATGGGGATTCTAAATTGTAGATTTTGTGACCCCAAATAAGGGCCACAGGGGTCATAACCTAAGAAGCTATTTTCATCTTCTTCTCCAGAACCAATGACTCAAGAGAGTTGAAATGTTACAGACTCCTTGACTGAAGGGGATTCTAAATTGTAGATTTGGTAATCCTGTGACCCCAAATAAGGGCCACAGGGGTCAGAACCTAAAAAGCATTTTTCATCTTTTTCTCCAGTCCAAAAAACTCGAGAAAGCTGAAATGTTATGTACAGACTCTTTGGCCAATGGGGATTATAAATTGTAGATATGGTGATTTTGTGACCCCAAATATGGATCACAGCGGTCACCGCCTAAAACAGCTGTTTTAATGAACTGTGAACATAATGAGATTTTATGTGCACTTCATATGTCAGCTTAAGAGTAATACTACATTATGGACATGTTTGATGAAATCAATGTGAAATTAGAACTATTGAATAGCCTGTGAACTGAATACTGTGACAGGATGCATAGGAAAAAAATGAAAAAGGGTTAAGAAATGTTTTATTTTACATTAGATATGTGAACTAAATATGACTGGTGATGAAGTAAGATAAGACTATTAAAACTAACTACATGAGTTTGTGATACCATATCTTCTTTTCCAGTAAAGAAAAATATATAAAGATCGGGATAACAAAATTAAGAATATATAATTCACCGGCTGTGAGTCCAGGGTCTGCATGTTGTGTAATTGCAGGTGTTGACCTGGGGAGTGACCACTCCCTGGCAGAGATGCAAACAGCAGCTAATACAGGAGGTTTCAGGTTACTTCTCTGCTGTGTTACTGATTTAGTCTTACACTCAGATGCTCAATAGAATTTATTAGTTAAATATTGAAAAGGAGCCTATGAAACTATGAGCCTATGAGAAACAGGATTTTTAGAAACAAAAAGGGGCTTTTTTCATTATGTAATAAATGTTGATAATTCCAGAATAAAAATAAGAAGTAAAACAATAAACTGCAAAGGTCTACATTATTTATAATGAATATGGATTAATGTGTAACCAATTTTGATAATAACTTTTAAATTTGATGACAGGGCAATGACTTATTATGTGATATGTTAATCTTTTCCTTAGAGATAATTAATAACATGATTCCTGATGAGCTTCAGAGCCAGTGGGGCTATTTTTGTATTTGGATTAAAGATCTTTTCGAGAGCTTTCCAACGCAACTTTCATTATATTTGTATCATAGAAATAAAACAAGATAGAACTTATTTTATTTTTTTTGCTATTTAACTCAATGATCTGTATATCCTTCATACTACCGGTAGTTATACTGGGAGCTTTGGGTAATATGAGCCTATCTGTTATGTAATGGTCAGTGCAGTCCACCAGCCCAGTGGTGGGGAAGGGGGGAGGTGGGGAGGGGTTCCATCTCGTAATCTCCCCCACCCTTCTCTCTCTCTCTCTCTCTCTCTCTCTCTCTCTCTCTCTCTCTCTCTCTCTCTCTCTCTCTCTCTCTCTCTCTCTCTCTCTCTCTCTCTCTCTCTCTCTCTCTCTCTCTCTCTCTCACCGCTCAGCGTGTAAAGGGCTTTGGTTCAATGTCAATTTAATACGATGTTTATTTGATTTGATTAACCACACATTTTATTGAAAACATTATTTTATTATCTATTAGATTCTAAATGTTTTAATGTGTTAATAAGTGATAACTAAATCGTAAAATGTAACATTGGGATGCGGTGTTTTCGTAGGTGGATTCGTAGACGTATTATTATCGTTGATAACCAACTTCTGTTGGTGTTTTAAAATATGTGGTGAGTTGCTTTGATTGTTGTAATGTACTGTTAGTAAATTAGGTTGTCGGTAGATCAACGACGTTAAAAAATCACGATGGTGTTATGTGCTTTGAGTGTCGATGGCTTATCGTAGGGCCTACTTCGCCGGAGTCTGCTAATCTCACGTGAGTTGTTTTATTTTAAACACAAGCATTCTGAACAACAACAAAGATAACAACAACACCGACTATCTGATTTCGTTGTCTCAATACACTTCGTTCATATTATCATATCTTGGTTTCACTTTGTCATCTTATATCTCATTATCATGGACTTATCCTATGTCTACGAACGTCTATAAATCCACCGTCTTTCACTATGCATGCATATCAATTACATTTGATATATATATAACGATATTTTGGGACATTTGTAAAGTGAAACTTGGTAACTAACATTACTCGAACAGTTTACCACAGAACAGCGATGTGGCATTATTGCAAAGTGTAGATATAACAGATTAACTGATCGATTCGCTAGTGTTTGCCATTGTAAATAGTAAGCGATTGTTTACACCCCGTCCCTTAAGCCCCGCCCCATTTTTGGTTTGTCGCTCGCGGATGAAAAGCAGACGATGTTTTCGGCAAAGTTTGAGTCGCTGTAGTTTAATATAGGAACAACATATGGATTTTTGGAGGGTCTCGTTTTTCACAAAATAGTCTAATGAACCAATTGCAGTTAAGAATTCAATAAAAAATAATATGTTTCGGCCTTCCTTTAAGAATTGAATGTCAGTTTGTGTGTTACACTGGACAATGAACGATGTCAAAGCGGGATTCAAACCTCCGTGAACGGCGGGCTTGCGAGCAAGTTCACATGAGGGTTTGAATACCGCTTTGACATCGTTCATTTTCCAGTGCAAACACACAACCTGACATTCAATTCTTATAATTTCTTACCTTATTTTTCGTGATTACCTGTTTCATGGAACCTGCGGTATTCATCATGCTGAGTGATGCGTAATAAAATATAATCTTTCAGGGACACGAGATCAGACTTATCCGTCCTTTGAATGACGTCATATGGCATGAAGGTGGCCATTTGCTGTTGTCACCTCGTCAATATTATGTAAAAAACAGTCGGAAAAACAATATTTCATTACCATGCCTGCTAAAATCCGAATCCGGTTCGTTCATAATGATTAGATTGTGAGTATTTGCTTATAGATTGCATAATTTGTATCAGCCAGCAACCGTGAATGTCTTTCGCCGTTCGGTTCTAGAAATAGGCCTTATGACTCGCTTAGCTCAACATCAAACAGTTATTTATGCGCGATCTTATTATTTAAACAATTGAGAAAGTAGTATGATATTGAGTTTATGTTATTCAATCAAATAAGTCGGTAAATGCATGGTAACCGTTGGAAATTTGCTAACAAAATCACGCTCAATCAGGAAAAAACGCTACAGTACCATCGAACGTTCACATGACATGAAAGCGTTCACACGAGTATGAACGATTTTCCAAGAGTTCATGGGTTATGAACCTCGAAATTTTGATCACCTGACCGCGCTCTCAACCAACCAAAGTTCGGGAATCCGTGTAAACTTCAAAGTAAGAAATGTTTGGGTTTTGGTCAAGCCTTTTCCATTTATAAGTAGGATTCATTAATACAGTATACTCACTTGAAAACTTGAAAATGGATTTGTATTGTTTCTCTCCAAATGTTATACAATTTTGTTTGATGATTTGGGGAATATATATATTCTATTATAATTTAAAATATTTTAGTAATTTACCATTTTTACACAACTTTCATAATATTTGTATCATAGATATTAAGCAAGATAAAACTTAGTTTATTTTTTGCAATTTTTAGTCTACAACTTAAATCACTATCAAGCAGGATATTATTACTACTTTGAGTGAACAAAAAACACTAGAATGCTGAAATATCCTTTGAAGCAGTTATAATAGTACGTTTTTGATTAAACGTAATTATTTATACTTACCTGTTGACGAGACCTACTATGCCTACCTCCTCTCTAGGTATGCTATTTCAACCTTAACACAGAACAGTGAACAGTGGAGTAAGGGATGCGTAAAATCCCTATCCAAGGGCGGTAAGTCTTCATGGTCTCGTGACGCCACTACCGGAATATGCCACTCTCCGAAAGTGCCAAAAGGCAAGACAGACCAAGTGGGGAGGATGGGCGGGCCTAGCACCTACGTCTAGTCAACAGGTAAGTATAAATACTATCGTTTAATCAAAAACGTACTATTATTTAAATACCTATCTGTTGACTAGACCTACTATGCCTAGAATCCCGCTGCATGGAGGCGGGTCAGTAGATATGTGGTAGAGACGAGATCAGCAACAAGCCCTGAGTGTAAGCTAACCTACGAGTCCTCCCACCTGTGGTGAGGACAAGGCACAGCCCGGGAGATACCATCTCTACCGCTGAGCGGATCGAAGAGACAACCCAGCCACTCAACTTCTGATCAACACATTGCCCCCGACCCCAGCGGGGAGGGAGTGTTAAAAGCGAAGTTAAAGAACAAAACAACAGACAAGGAGCTAACAATGTAAACAAAGTTTATTACAATGAGCATCATAAGACCTGCGGGAACATAACCCCTAAGAGGATTGTCCCCTTCTCGGTCTTGTCGGGTTGACCACCTTCGCCTGAGCGAACACTTGTGGACCCAGCCTTGAGATGCCTTCGAGATCTGATGTGGAGACCTCTCATAAGTAATGGTTGGCGAAAACCTCTGAGGAACGCCAAAACACCCCGCCATGACGTCTGAGACCACGATGTTAAAGTGGTAAGCCATCGTGGCTGAGACTGCACAGATCTCATGCGGGTTTCAACGCGAAAGGAGGAGGCAGGTCAGCAGCCTTGTACGCATCAATGACTGCCAACCTCAGGCACACCCCCAACGCTCGCTTGTCTAGCTCTTTGGTGCTCCTCGGCGAGTGAGGCAAGAACAGCCTTCGCTTGCCATCCCTAAGCCTGCGGGTGCGCTGCACATGCCCCCTCAAAGCCCTAACTGGACACAGAAAGATTTTCATCTCTCCTGAGTCAGAACCCTGTGCCGGAATAGAGAAGGTACGGCGAGCCTCATCAGCTGCCTGGTTTTTGCAGACAAAGTCGGGAGTTAAACCAAGTAAGGCCGACCCCCCCTCCCTGACCTCAAAGCGTAGAAGGTCCGCTTCAGATCTCAGAAATCCGAGCTGCGGAGGCCATGGCCACCATAAAAGTGACCTTGATGGTGAGAGGGAGGAGGGGTACGTCGCAGAGCGGTTCATACGTATTGGAGTGAAGATGGTTGAGCACAATGTCCCATTCAGGTGGACGAAGCTTAGTCCTGCCGTCAACAGAACGGAAGGTTTTGACGAGGTCCTTGAGGACCGACACATCTAACCCTGGTGACCTCTTCCTGAGAACAGAGAGGATAGCAGACATGTTGGTATAAATTGATGACGCCTTAAGATGCCTGGTGGTGCGTAGGTACACTAAGTACTCTGCCACCTGAGGAACTGAGGCCTCTGCCAGGATGAAATCCCTCTGAGCACAGAAGGAGGCGAAAGCCTGCCACTGAAATCATAGAGTTTACTAGTGGTCTTCCTATGAGAGGTAGCTATGGCATTGGCGACGCACCTTGAATAACTACTGCTCCTTAACCCTTTCTTAATACAAGCCAAGCGTGAAGGCAGAACACCTGAGGGTTCTCGTGTAACCTTCCGCTTGGCCTGCTGAGGAGCAGATCTCTCCGTGGCTGAATCGGAACAGGTTCCTGATGACAGAGCCGCCGGAGAGGAACGAACCACGGTCGGGCTGGCCACCAAGGGGCTACCAGAAGAAGTCAAAGAACCCGAGTTGTCCCTATCTTGGCTATCACTTGGGAGACATAGGTTGGCAATTGGTGTTTGAGGCATGTCGCGGATAGGTCTATCAGAGGGGTGCCGAACTGGAGACACAACCCCCTGAAGACTGCCGGGGTCAGTTGCCACTCCAGGGGAGGGGTGCCCAATGGGAGAAAATCCCGACCTTGACCCGAGACACCCGAAGGGGGCTGAACGCTTCAAAGACGAAGTAATGGACTTACGAATGGCCGAAACATACGCCCGGAAGTCTGAAGACAAGAGAGCGACACACTCGATACACAGGTCCTTGCACTTAAAACAAAGCAAGTCCTAGCAGACTTCCTACCTCCGCAATTGTACAAAACGCAGGTAGTAGAGTAACTAGGTGAGTGACAGTCTAGTCCCTTAACAGGTGAGTGACAGACGAGCCACTAAAGCGTGTAGTCTAGACGAGGTGAGTGACAGGTGAGTGACACTCAAATCACTTAACAGAAGAGTGACAGGCGAGACACTAACTCGCGTAATCTAGACGAGGCAAATGACAATCGAGTCACTGACGCGAAACACCTAAGTAAAGTAGTGTAAGAACTACGTCCTGACACTAACAAGCAACCCTTCCGATAGCTAAGCTAAGCTAAGCTAAGTCCCCTTCAGGACAAAAGGAAGCCTTCCTGGCTGCGGACGAGCAAGTCCAGACACGCTGACCTGACTGACTGGTACCTCCGCGAACGAGGCCACCTCCGACAGCATGGCGACTGAGTCGACAACCGGCGGATCCTCCGACAACCCTATACCATCCGCATCCGATACTATATTGATAAACGGAGGGTCCGACACGTCAACGAAGCGGACGTCACGCTCCGCCGAGTCTGGCGAGGAATCCCGGGTGGGCGACACCACCGTGGCACGACGTGTAGGAGTGTGAGAAACACGCGAGGAGGCAGCGGACCCGGAGGCCCTTAAGGACGCGGGACGCGAACCCTGAGACACGCATTCCGAATGGGGTTGACGACCTAGCGTAGTAGCGAGGGTGGTGTGACTAGGCAAAGACAGCGGACCCAACCGAGCATCGAGCAACGAAGAGACCATGTCTTTAACGGACCCAAGAAGGAGGCCCGGATTGACCTTGTCAAACCTGGCCTTCTTGGTCTTCTTCTTCTTGCTCTTGGGCGTTAAGGGTCCGCCGACCTTAAGCCTAAGAGACGACATACGCCTGTCTGGCTAAGGGGGAGGCGAAGTACGAGTCTGCGGACGAGAACGCGAACGCGAAGGGGGAGAGAGCGAATCTCTTGAACCCCTAGCAGATTCGGATACGACCGACGACTCCCGGTCGAACTCATCCGACCGTTCCATAAGAACAATGTCTACCACCTCCTCTGGAGACGGGTGACGAATGGGAGACACCTCCCGACATTGAATCGTCGTAGCTGAACGTTTCTGAAACGAAGCCCTATCGGCTACGGACTTGCGAATGGCCGTAACATACGTATGGAAGTCTGAAGCGGAGACAGGGTCACACTCGTCGCAACGATAATCTTCTTTGCACTTCCTACACAACAAGTGCAGATCCTTGATGGCAGACTTCCTACCTCCGCAATTCGTACAAAAAGCGGAGTACATAGTGAAGTAGGCGAGTCACTAACACGCGTAACATAGGCGAGGTGAGTTACAGTCGGTCACTTAAGCTGGTGAGCGACAGATGAGACACTCGCACGCGTAACGTAACTCGGTGAATAACCAGCGAATCACTGACGCGAAACACCTAGGTAGCGTAGCGTAAGAACAACAACCCTTCCAATAGCTAATTACTCCAACACCAATAGTGTAAACTCACAAAGAACGTAGACAACGAGACGCATAAGTGAGAAACACGCAAGGCAAGACGAAGGAGACTATCGAAAGTGTTGAAGGCAGCGACTCCGAACCCGAACGGTGCGAAGTCAATATCACTACTGTCTAGGCGATTGGTCTAAGGCGAGTGACAGTCGAGTCACTGACGCGAAAACCTAAGTAGTGTAGCAGACAACAGACTTCCTAACTCCGCAATTCGTACAAAAAGCAGAGTACATAGTGAAGTAACAAAGCGAGTGATAGTCAAATCACTGACGAGACCGTCAAGCAACTACGCGAGTAAGCCGATAAGGTGAGTGACAGTTTAGTGACACTCAATCAGTGAACAGGTGAGTGATAGGCGAGTCACTAACACGCGTAATCTAGGCGAGGTGAGTGACAGTCGGGTCACTTACGCAGGTGAGCGATAGGCGAGACACTAGCACGCGTAGTGTAGACGAGGTAAATGACAGGCGAATCACTGACGCAAAACACCTAAGTAGCGTAGCGTAAGAACTGAGTTCTGACACTAAGAAAAACTAACCTTCAGATAGCTAATTACTCCAAAAACACCAAGAGTGTAAACTCACAAAAACGTAGACGACGAGACGCTTAAGTGAGTAACACGCAAGGCAAGACGACGGAGACTATCGAGAGTGTTGAATGAAGAGGCTCCGAACACGAAGGGAACGAAGTCAATATCAACTACTGGCCAGACAATGTGATAAACTCGCGAAGCGAATGACTGGCGAAGCGAGACACTGGCGAAGCGAGTAACAGACGAGACGCGGTAAAGAAGTTGAGTCGAACGAAGGCTAATGATTAGCTAGTGACAGATTAAAGCGAGCGACTGGCGAGGCGAGACACTGTCGAGACGAGACACTGACGAAGCTAAACACTTCCGAGGCGAGACGAATCAACTACATTAGAAAACTGTAACGTAACAAGTAGATACAAACCTGAAGGGGAAAGACTGGTGAAACGAATGACAGGTGAAGCGAATGACAGGCGAAGCGAGTCACTGGGGAGACGATGTGAGTCAAGTCGAATCGAGCCTAACACGAATGACTGGCGAGACGATGCGAGTCAAGTAGAATCAAGCCTAAGGCGAATGACTGGCGAAGCGAGTCACTGGCGAGACGATGCGAGTCAAGTACCTAAAGCGATAGACTGGCGAAGCGAGTCACTGGCGTAAGCGAGACACTGGCGAGACAATGCGAGTCAAGTAGAATCAAGCCTAAGGCGAATGACTAGCGAAGCTAGTCACTGGCGAAGCGAGTCACTGGCGAGACGATGCGAGTCAAGTAGAATCGAGCCTAAGGCGAAAGACTTGCGAAGCGAGTGACTGGCGAAGCGAATCACTGGAGAGACGATGCGAGTCAAGTTGATTCAAACTGAAGGCGAATGACTGGCGAAGCGAATGACAGGCGAAGCGAGTCACAGGCGAGACGATGCGAGTCAATTACCAACGGCGAGTGACAGCTCACAAAAGCGTAGACGACGAGACGCTTAAGCAAGGTCACTGACGAGTCGAAGACAAAGGGACTGGCGGAAGGTACGACCTAAAGCTGTGCGAACCGAGCAGTCACCTGACGAAGGTGAGAGAAAAACAAAAGACACGAATTGCACGTGCAAAGCAAGGAGCCACTTGACAGGTCGCACACAGCTAGCACATGTCAACAAGGCCCCTTGTAACTTAACACCTACCTAAAACAGGTTGTCTAAACAACGCATTTTATTTTACGCATCCCTTACTCCACTTTCAAGTAATGCTGTGTTAAGGTTGAAATAGCATACCTAGAGAGCAGGTAGGCATAGTCTAGTCAACAGATAGGTATTTAAATAATTACATAATATTAATCTGTTTTTCTATAACTGGGTATTCTATACAATTGTAAAAAGGGCTGTAGCACGTTTTTTTTCAAATTTTATTTTTTCAAATTTCCCATTTATAATGATAGTTGATTATATTTACTTTAGAGGTTAAAACATCTATTTACACAAACCAATTATCCGTAGTGGTAATAACAGTTTTGCGTATAAAGCAAAAATTGCATGGTGGCAATTTTTAATGTGAACACATGTTATTATTTAGAATTGCAAAAAATGATTCCCATGGCTAACCGAACCATGTACACTAATTTTTTAACTTGATTTTCTGAAGGGCATGTTTGATACTTGAAAGATATATTAATATGTATAAAGTATAATATGATTTAGTATTTTATTGTGTGAGCACAATCCAAACATTATTGTGAGGCTAGTAAGGGTAATATACTACCTTGGAGATGAGTATTTAGGAAATATTCTACATAAGCCAGGGTAAATTTCTGATGAGCTACAGAGCCTATGGCTCTATTTTTATGGAACTTTACACATGCTTTGGATATAAATCGTTGATAAAAATGTGCTTTTTTGGGACCGATTATTTTGACAATATTTTAGTTGTTTTATGTAAAATGGAAAACATGACTCCACACCCCAGTGGGGTGCATGGTTTTAAAGGGCCCCAGTAAGACCATTTTTATATTGTTTCAAAATGACTGTTTAAATGATATATGTTACATTATTCGATTATTACAAATAACATAAGAGCACAGAGATTATATATAATTGTATTTCATTGACATATTTGAAATGAATACAATCTGAACGATAACAAACACTTGAAAGAATGAATCAGCTACTGCTCCTAGCCCTTTGAGCAATATTTCAATTCAGAACAGCAGTCTTTGCAAGAACTTGACAGAGAGCAATGTAAAACTTGAAATGTCAACAAAATTCATAGGTTTAGTACTTGATCAATTTACCAGTATTGTTTTCAAAATGGTTTAATATACAAAGTTTCTCATTCCAGAAAATGGAAAGGCCGGTTATTGCCCTTGACTTCGAGCTCTCAGTTTTCCGATATCATACTGATAATAGTATCTGCGTTATGAAATCAACTCCTCCCACAGGTTTTGATTAATTTTTCTGAAACTTTACACATGCTTTGGATATACATGTTTTTTTTAGGACCAATCATATTCCTATTTAGAGAGTTATAGCCCTTGAATTTGAGTGCTTGGCTTTCTGACTGTGGGTTGAACATAAACTAACCCTGTAAACTGACAAAGAGGGATAATTTAGCCATCAATCGGGAGACAATATGCAGTATGAAACTTTATAGCTTTTATTACCACCTAGCATGAGGGAAAATGTACCACACGACCATTTCGCCTCGACCTTTTGGAGGCGAAATGGTCGTGTGGTAAGCTGTTGGTACAATCAATGCTGGCGATAGTTGCCTTACTCTGAGGGCGTGGGTTCGAATCCCGCATGGGACTCGGCCCGAAAAAGTACAAAAATTTGTACTATTGAAGGTAGTGTTATCCCAAATATAACCATGTTATATTTCTTCACTATCTAAATGGCCAGTATTTCTAAGAGATTGTATAAGTAAATCAGTGACACTTCACAATTTGGAGTAACAGTGAGGTGGAAGAGAACTGCTTTGTTGTGTGTGAACATCGGCATCCTCTGAGCATTTGCAACAATGAATACATTGGCAGTGTTGCTCAGATTGCTCAATCCGGTGGGAATGAACTGTGGTGGAAATGCTAAGAAATGGAGCAAATGCCACATGCCGATGTTGATGCGGTTGGCGTCGAGCCCAGTGGGGTAGAATAATAAAAATAAGTAGGGTAAAGGGGGACCCCACTGGACCAGACGGGCTGGTGTTTGTAGAGTGTAGACTTAGCTTGGTTCAAATGTGTTATATGTCTTTGGAACTTGATATTTGAGTTTCCTTTTACATAGGACAATTGATTCAGATCTAATCTTTCGTAAATCACCGTTACATTTAAACTGCTTATTTAGAGGATAAGGAACCAGGGGGTTCTTGTTATACCCTCGACTTACAGTGTACGTGGAGGTAGCCTATATAGCGGCCATTCTGTCCATCCGTCTGTCAAGAAGAACCTCACATAGAAATCTTTACCGTACTGGGATTGAGACAGTGAACAAGGATTTTACGAACGACTCTATATAGAATCCAGGGTTTTCGGTAACGGGATAAGAAAGTTTCTTTTATACTTAAAAACGGTTGATAATATAGATAAGCCATTCTACTTCGCAAGTTGTAGACCCTGATAGCTAGGAAGAACCCTCGGATGCTTTGCAATTTTCATTCTGAATTGTGCACATCGTGATGCAAGTATGAAATTTGGCATGATTGTAGTTGATACTCATACAATCACATACAGATCGAGAGGCCTCGCAAAATTTTCATATTTTGGGGGGGGGGGGGGGGGGAGTGAAAACAAATTAAATTTCCCCCTAATTTAATCATAACTTTTTTGTTTAAATTCTCTGATTCTTACAAATCATATGTCAACTTGTTGGAAATTCTTAGCTGAACATTTTTCATCATATACGTGATTTTCTATCTTTAACGGTGGAGGCTAGATAAGTCATAACTAAAAAAAACGTTGGAAATTGACAAATATATATTTTTTCTATCTGGCTGTCAGATAGAAGTCGGGTCAATATAGGGAAAATACCCCCTCAACCCACAAAATGTTGCTACAAAAGGTTGATGTCTATCCCCAGGTTTGTGGGGGCAACGAACACATTAAATTCTTAACAAATGGTGTTTGTCTATTATGGACACCTCCAAATGACCACAAGTCCATAACTTTTCACTCAAATTTGATGATCTGAATGTCTATTTCAACGTTTTTTGAGGCAAGTGACACATTAGGACCATTAAAATATTAACTGGGCCATTATAGTAACTTTGTCCAAAATGGCACTACCATTAGACCTACGTTTCAATCTAATTTGTGAGTGTCATCCTCCTACTCCAAATGATTTGTTCGGAAAAGGAAGTGTATATTAATCATCGTAATCAATTATTTTTAAAAATTATCCTCATGCGTTATCGTCATGCGTAGATCTTGCCATGGTCGTTTTACTAGGTCACCCACTTAAGACTTAATTTAAGATTCAGCTTTCATATTTCATAGCTTTTATTTTCATATTTATATTCATTCAGCATAAAAAAACCTTACACAAATGTCAGGACACTATTTAATGAATACATGCACCTCTTTCATGGCTCGGAATTATAATATATACTAATAAGTAAAAATAGGGCAATGGGCTCTGTAGCTCATCAGGATTTCATAGATTTACTATCTAAAGTTGAATATTTAACTTATTTAAGTTATTGTTTACAAGCAAAAGATAGGTTCTTAGATCATGACCACTGTAACTCCATTTGGGGTCACACAATCTACAAGTTAGAATCCCCATTGGCCAAGGAGTCTGCACACCGCTTTTCAGCTCTCTAGACCTTTTGGAACTGGAGAAGAAGATGAAAACAGGTCTTTAAGGTTTTGACCCCTGTGACCCTATTTTGGGTCATGGGGTCACAAAATTTACAATTTAGAATCCCCATTGGCCAATGAGTCTGCACACAACTTTTCAGCTCTCTAGACCTTTTGGTTGATAGCAATAACAGAGAGTTTGCGATGATGGGAACCTTCTGTAAACAAGTCGGTTATTTTGGGATCTTTACTAGCTATTGCCGATATAGGGCCTTTATTCTGAACGTGTATAGTTTAGGTACAGTTCAAGCTGAAAAACAATAGGAAAAGACACCTCAGAAAACAATGCTGCAGTACAAACATAATTATTAACCTGACAATTTCAGTATTCAATTAAATTCTTAATTCACACTTTACTACTTACTAATTTGCATTACAGATGATAAACATAATACTCACAAAATTTCTTGGCCCTATCTAAAAACAATGTCTTGCCCCATGCCGCAGCATGCACGTCTGACCGCAGCCAAACACACTTGAAAATTGTGCGGGAATCCTAAAAATCCGGAGCATTTCCGTTTGAGCTTTGTCATTGATCTGGACAATGAACCGGACCATATCCGAGATCTGTAAATACTCTGTTTGTCCGTAACATTCCGGCCCCTTAAATGAAAACTTATCATTTAACCAAGCAAATACCAAACAGAGGCATAATAGATATTACTCAAGGGATTAAGCTTGAAAAAGAATTGATATATATACACAAATTCACAAAAATACCTAAGATGCCGATTCCAAGACACAGAGCTTGTGGATGGGACGGGTGAGCACAGACCAAGCCGTTTTCAGCTCTACTGACCGAACAATTCCATCTTGTCCAGGAAAGATCGTGACTACTCGTCCAAAAGGCCATAACTTCCTCGGTGTTCTCTCATCCATGTTCAAAACAATGTCTCCAACAGACATACTGGGTTTTCCTTGATGCCACTTCTTTCACAATTGAATTGTTGGTAGGTATACTTCAATCCACCTTTTCCAAAATACGTCCACAATATGCTGAACATGCCTCCACCGTCGAGAATAGACATCATGGACACTGAAGTTGCCTGGCGGATTTGGCTGACTGGAATTGAGCAACAGTAAATGATCTGGACTTAACGGCTCAGCATCCTTGACAGAATCAGAGACGTACATGATCGGCCTGCTGTTTACTATGGACTCAACCTCACACAGAATTGTTGTCAAATCTTCATCATGAATACCTTAATCATGAACCAACAGGGACGACAGAACCTTGCGTACAGTTCGTATCTGTCGCTCCCACTCTCCTCCCATGTGGGAAGCTGATGGAGGATTAAAGATCCACTTTATTTAGTTCTGCAGCATGTATGCATTAACCTTTGAACTGTTCCAAGATGCGAGAGCCTGCCGCAATTCCCTTTCTGCTCCTGTGAAGTTAGTGCCATTGTCAGATCGCACTAGTTCTGGATGTCCTCGTCGAGCCTCAAACCTCCTCATGGCATTTATGAAAGAATTCGTGTCAAGTTAATCTAACTTCTCAATGTGCACTGCTCTTGTTACCAGACATGTAAAGAGACAACCGTACCTCTTTTCTGATGCTCGTCCTCGTTTCACAAAGAACGGACCGAAACAATCAACACCACATGCAGAGAACGGTGGTTTACCAGGTTGAACTCTTTCCTCTGGCAAAGGCGCCATTTTCTGAGTTAAAGGAGGTCCTCTTATGCGCCTACAAGTAACACACTGCTGCAAGACTTTCTTCACAAAAGATCGTCCTTTTACTGGCCAGTATTTCTGACGAATGTTAGCCAATACATGTTCTCTGCCAGAATGACCTAAGAGTTCATGATGATGCTGAACAATCAACTCTGAAACATGACACTTGGGAAGAATTGCAGCATGCTTCATCTGTATTGATATTGATGCATTGTTCAACCGACCACCAACGATCAACAGTCCATCTTCACAAAGCTGTGGTTCAAGATTGAAGATATCACTTGTTCTCTTCACAAGTTTACAGTGTGACAGGTCATAAACTTCTTGTGGAAAGTGACATCTTTGAAGATACTTCACGATTTCTCTTTCAGACGATTTCAGTTCTAAGGCTGTCAATGGAATGCACGGACTTGTAAATGACGTAGATTTCTTTACTTTTTGAAGCAGGAGTGTTTTCAACCTCAGAATCCAGCTTATTGTTTTCTTCAACTTATACCAAGAGGTAGTACTTCAGGAGAACAGATGTAGGATTGTCATGATGGTCTGATAACATAAAGCAAACTTTGGATTTCAAGGTTTCAACCTGATCTGCAGATGGTTCAAAAGTTGTGGGGCATTCAGGCCATGACTCTTCATCCTTCCAAAGGAAATCAGGACCTCTAAACCACTCCTGGCAATCTCCTATCTTGTCTGTATCCAAACCTCTAGAAGTATGATCCGCGGTGTTAAGTTCAGATGGAACATGTCGCCAGTCTTCCACTGAGGAACTCTCCAGAATCTGCACTGCGCTGTGTCAACGGTATATGCTATTTCGGTTATGAAGCTTTGGTTATGTTTAGCATGTGCAGTGTGATACTCATCTTTTACACAGCTTTTTGTCACATTACACTACGTACGGGAGAGTTAAAATACTTCGCAATTTATCTAAAATTAAGTAAAGTTAGACGCAAGCCACCGTGCTTTAAAAATTCCTTTAGCGTTAGAAGGAAAATATAAATGAACATTACGGCATCATTTAATAATTGAATCTCTCAACCTCTAATACTGCTGATTTCAAGTTCATCGTTTATGCCATTTTATCGTAATTATAACACACAATGATATTTCGAATTTATCAGTTTATCACACGGATTAACCAAGCTTGGTATCAAGTGAAGAGAGAGAGAGAGAGAGAGAGAGAGAGAGAGAGAGAGAGAGAGAGAGAGAGAGAGAGAGAGAGAGAGAGAGGCAGAAGGGTGGGGGAGATAACGAGATGGAACCCCTCCCCACCTCCCCCCTTCCCCACCACTGGACAATACTCAGGCTGGTGGACTGTACTGACCATTACATAACAGATAGGCTCATATTACCCAAAGCTCCCAGTATAACTACCGGTAGTAGAGAGAGAAATAGATATTTTAAGTGTCACGCAGTTACAATAAAACAATAAATACATATAAAATACATTTAGTAAAACTGCCGGGCCGTGATCGACCTATGAGACACTATAAATCATTAAAATCAGTAAAACATTTATATCTAAAAAGTTACATATATATACATACTGGTTGCTAAAATAAAATGGGTAAAATATCACATTTGCTAAATAGAATTAATTCTGCGTTGGCACATCTTATAAATTGAGGTGGATACTTTGGCTTTGCACTCGGTATTATTCATAATGTAAGTATATCTCTCGGTTGAGGTTTTGGAGTTAAAAGTTGGACCCATAAGTAATGCTTGTTTCATAAAACTGTATCGTATATCACTGTAGAGTGGACAGTCAAAAGTAAAATGAACTTCATCTTCTATATACAACGGACAGAAAGGGCACTTCCGGTCCGCAAGTTGGATAGGCGGCCTAGCATGTCTTCCGGTTTCTATCATTATAGGTAGACTACCTGAGCGTAGCTTAGCTAGAGATTTGTGGTGGTGTCTTGACATCAGCTTTTTTTACATAGGGTTCTGGACATAGATCCTTCTTGAAGAGCTGATAACATCTTAGTTTGTTTCCATTTACCGGGTTTTTACGATCGTCCCACAGGTTTGTAAACCATCTCTCTTCATCTTGAATAAACAGCTTTTTCTTTAGAGTTGATATAGTCAATTTCATATTTGGTATGTTTTGCAGAACTGTATCGACATCTAGTTTCCTGGATAGCTTTTTAACTCTATGTTCCCATGAGCGATTTCGTCGACGAGACCATTTGTGGATAAAACTTGGTAGTCGGTTATCAGGCAATGTCGATACTCTGAGCCAGAGACGGTAAACCTCGATACGCTGTTTGGTAAGACTGGACGTCCATCCCATATCCCCACGTGTTGCTGCATTACTAGCACTGAGATCATCCAGACAGAAATACTTACTACTTACCATAATTTGTATTACAAGCTTGTTGAACAGCTAATCGCAGACAGACAGACAGACATATTGTTTATTAATGTCTCGCCATATGTACATAGAATGAATAGATATATAAAACTTGTTTACATGTCGGTTCTATACATTTTATTTGTATTTGAGATTAATGCCTTAAAACACATGGCACAATGGAGATGGTGTCTTTCCGGAATCAGAATCGGTAAAATACTTTTGATGTAGTTTGTTATTATAATGTGTTGTCTTTACGGATTAACTTTGGGATGTAGTTATAGTGACCTGCGAAAAATGAACACCAGTAAATTATTAGAACAGATCAGAATCTGTTCAGACTTGAACCCCTCATCTACATTACATTAATAGATAAATAATTTGTACATGAGTGAATGAGTATGGAGCAGGACATGCATTATTTCCTATGTATACATTGTTTGTTAAATTAGGCAAAATACAAAAAGGTATAATTGTCAGTAGGATGCAACAGTTGAATAAATTTGTGTTCAGATGGATATTACCAAAAATACACTCTTGGAATATCTATTAAATATCTGTCGCAATTGGTGTTATACTCAAATAGGAAACTCATATCAAGTCAGATATTCTTACATCATATGAAAAATGAAATGACCTATACAATCTTGGAATATCCAGTGAATATCTGTCGCAAATGGTGTTATACTCAAATACGATATTTATATTAACTTTTAAGATATTCTTACAATGTATATAACATATATTGATATGTATGTTAAGATCACAACCTAATATCTGAACTCTGCGTTATGTAAACAAACCTCCCTCCAAGACATGACCTATACAATCTTGGAATATCCAGTGAATATCTGTCGCAAATGGTGTAATACTCAAATAGGATACTTATATTAACTCTTAAGATATTCTTACACTGTATATAACATATTTTGAATATGTATGTTAAGATCACAACCATACAGTCTTGGAATATCCAGTGTATATCTGTCGCAAACGATGCAATAATCAAATAGGAATATTTTGAAGATAAATGTTAAAATCACAGCTTTGTTTGTAAAAAACAATAACGAATCACTGAATGATTACGCCAGAGAAATGGAATCCCGTCCCAATGCTAATTGTTGTACATCCCATAAAATAGTGCATTTGATAATTTAACTTTTTAAAGCATAATATGTATTTATATATGTATTTAGCAATCTGTATAAAAATGTCCTTACCAACTACTGTTTCCAATGTAACATTGCCGTAATGGCAATAATTTCTTCATCAAATGACAAAATCGTCAATAAACATGTACTTATGTATCTATAGCAATATCTTCATCTTTATGTCTGTTATATTCAAATTTACAGTTCATCAAAGTAATGTATTTAAATTAAGGTCACAGTTTGTATTCAAGATCATTTTCTTCATACCAGTAAACTTTTCACCAAAGTCATTTTTTTTCATCAAAGTCATTTTTATTCATCAAAGTCACTTTTTTCAGAAAGTCATTATTTTAATCAAAGTCACTTTCTCATCAAAGTCATTTTTTAATCCAATATTTGTTTCACCAAAATCACCTTTTTCATCAAAGTCATTTTTATTCATCAAAGTCACTTTTTTTCAGCAAGTCATTATTTTAATCAAAATCAATATTTCATTAAATCATTTTTTCACCAAAGTCATTATTTTCATCAAATAATTATTTCACCAATATCACTTTTTTCATGATAGTCGATATTATCATCAAAGTATTTTTTTTCAGCAAAGTCATTATTTTAATCAAAGTCAATATTTTCTTTAAATCATTTTTTGACGAAAGTAATATTTTCTCATCAAAGTATTTAAAAAAAAATTAAAGTCACTTTCTCATCAAAGTCATTAATTTCATCAAATATATTTTTCATCAAAGTAGATATTTTCATTAAAGTCATTTTTTTTCATCAGAAAAATATTTTCATCGAAGTCATTTTTTTTTATCAGAGTAATATTTTCATCAAATCCTTAAGCTTTTTTCAGCAAAGACACTTTTTTAATCAAAGTCAATATCTTTATTAAAGAAATATTATTAATCAAATTTATTTGTTTTCTTCAAAGTAAGTTTTTCCATCAAAGTCATTTCTCTTCAAAGGATCATCTTTTTCATCAAAGTCAATTTTTTTTTATCAGAGTAATTCTTTCCATGAAAGTTATTTTTTTAATCAAAGTCAATATTTTCATCAAATAATTTATTCAACAAAATCACTTTTTAAAATTAAAGACAATGTTTTCACCAAAGTCTTTTTTTCCCATAAAAGTAAATTTTTTCATCAAAGTCCCTTTTTTCAACAAAGTCGATATTTTAATTAAAGTCAATATTTTCATCAACGTCATTTTTCACAAAAGTCAATATCTTTTTATTCGAAGTCAATATTTTCATTAAATCATTTTTTTCACCAAAGTCAATATTTTTTTAATCAAAGTAATTTTTCACCAAAGTCACTATTTTCTTAGCAAAGACATTTTCCCCCATCACAGTATTTTTTTCATTAAAATAAATTTATGTAAACAATTTTCAAAGTCATTTTATTACAATATCTCAAGATTGAACAGAAGAATCTTAAGATATTTAAATATTCCAAGATTGAACAGGAGGTTTCAGGTTTTGATCATATCTTAAGATTTCCATACATATCTTAAGATTTGTTATACCATCTTGGAATATAAAAATATTCCAAGATGGTATAGGCCAAATCTTAAGATATTTTTTCTCCCAAGATTGTATAGAACAGTGCCAGTCGGGACTTGGACAAAAGCATCCTGCAATGTATGTCTCCCGTGTCATACACAATTCTAAGATAGGATACAGCACCATATCCAACAGTGAAGCGTCTGAAAAGTGATGTAATTCGCAAGTGACCAATTGACTGACATCACCTGGCATCAACCATCTTGGAATCAACCACTCCTCAATATAGTGCAACTTGCCCAACCAGGTCGTCCACCTTTCAGCATTGACCTGCTCCAATGCTTTATCCCATCCTTTCTTCAACCGACATTCTTCTTGAAAAATCAATTTTGCCTTTAAAACCACTGGACTAATAAAACCAAAGGGGTCGTAGACGGAGCTGGTGACACTGAGAATTCCTCTCAGTGTAAGTGGACGTTCCTTGGGCTTCACCTTGAATCTAAATGTGTCAGATGCAGTATGCCAAGTAACTCCAAGGGCTCTCTCTTGTGGAAAGTGGTCTTGTAAAGTTATGTCCTTGAATTGCTTTGCTTTCTCCTCTGCAGGAATAACATCCAATACCTCTCTACTGTTAGATACCCATTTGGTTAGTCTGAAACCACCTCTCTGTAACAAATGACATAGCTCATGTATCATATGAATTGCCTGTTCCTCTGAGCAAAGTGACTTCAAACAGTCATCTACATAAACATTTCTCAAAACTGTTTCAACAACCTCAGGGTCGAAATCATCCTCATTATCTGTAGCAGTCAGTCTCATGGCAAAATTGGCGCAACTGGGACTCCATATTCCGCCGAACAAATGGACTGTCATTCTATAAAATCTCAGCTGGTTTAGAGGTATCACCTTCAGGCCACCATAAGAACCGCAATGCATTCCTGTGTCTTACTGAAACCTTAACCTGGTGGAACATTGCTTCCACATCACCCATTATAGCAATCTTTCCTTCACGAAAGCGAAGTAATACACCAATGAGCTTACTTGTAAGATCAGGACCCTGTAGGACTTCACTGTTGAGACTTGTATTTCCATACTTTGCTGCACAATCAAAAACTATGCGTAGCTTGTCAGGCTTATTCTCGTTGAAGACGGCATGATGTGGAATGTACCATATTGGATCATCCTTGGGTTCCAAAGCATCTTGTACAAGAAGTCGCTCCGCATAACCAGCATCAAGCAGCTTCTGCATCTCCTCAGCATATCTTGTCTGTAGCTTCACATCCTTGAACAACTTCCTTGCAAGAGACTGTAGGCGAGACTCTGCAACACTAAAATTGTTGGGAAGACATGGGTGAACCTGCTTGAAGGGTATATCGAACTTGTAGTGCCCATCATCTATCTGAGCAGAATCATACCAAATGTCTATAAAACGTTTATCATCAGGTGAAATAGCAACATCATTATCAGACAAGAACTGGCCTGAATCCAATTTCAAAAACTTCTCTACTGATGCTCTAAGATCATCATCCGCAGTTATCTCTGTCACCCCAATGTTGTTTACTGATGCATGTACACTGGATCCAAACTCGAGGGGTCCATTAAGGGTCCATCCCAATACAGTCCTGACAGCATAAGGTTCCTTAACATCACCCCTTCTAACTTCTAAAGGCACCAGAGCCGATGGATTATCTTGCCCAATGAGTAGTGAAATAGCCATCCTTGATCTGCAATAAGTATACTAACGTCATGTAGATGAAGAAATCTGTCGATATCAGACTGTCTCGCCACATTTCTCTTCAGTACTGGTATTTCTGGAACTATAAAGACACGAGGCAAAGTCAAAGAATGATTCAGTTTAACATCAGTGACTTCCAAAACTCCCAAAACAAGCTTCAGTTTTACAGTTCTCGTGAGTAAGTGTTGTAAGTGATAATGTTGTACTTTCTTCTGGTTCAAGTCCTAATTTATCCATAAGGCTCTGTGAACAAAAACTACTGGTACCGCAGAGTCAAGAAGTGCATAGGTACTCAACAATTCACCACCTTTAGATGACACAAGAACTTTAACACAGGGTAAAGCGATACGTGAACTACCGGCCCCGTTTACTCCAAGCACAGAACTATGTTGAGAATAAAAGTTCACCTGGTTTGGTTGACTGGACTGAGGACGAGAGGCACAACCGTTCTGTGTAAGAGAACTGGTCGGTGAGTCTGTGACCTGATCCTGTGTTGAATGTGTATGTCCCTGTGGTTTCCGCAAAGCTCGGACACCTGAATGAAGTAACCATGAATGTCTCCTGTTGCACCCGTCCCTACCACACTTGCTCTGCTTAGGACAGTCGTAAGAAAAATGATTAGCTGAAAAACAATTAAAGCACAACATGTTATCCATAACAACATTCATCTTTAAGTCTGGGGAGAGTGATTTGAACTTATCACACATAAAAATGGCATGATCTGCAGAACAAAATCTACATTGTGGCAAATTCTTATCAGTAGAGCTACTATTTGTTAGCACAGTGTCATTCTCTTCACAGTCCTGAGCACCAACATTGAAGCGCCTAGCACCATCTCTGTAAGTCACAAACCTAGAGTTCTGAGTTTTAGTTGTAACACTGGACATGGCAGCCATACCAAAAATCTGAGGTTCCAAACATTGTTGAACTATTTCAAATGTCTCTCACACAATGAGTTTCCAAAAGACCTACTTCATGACGAAACCCAATCGACGATGGCAGTGTCGACACTCGGCTCACATCCGATGCACGGACTTCAAGGCTGACTGATGTCTGACGCTCAGTGACCGCCGTCTCTCACACAGCGAGATTTTCTTGAACAATATTGCCGATATAGGGCCTTTATTCTGAACGTGTATAGTTTAGGTACAGTTCAAGCTGAAATACAATAGGAAAAGACACCACAGAAAACAATGCTGCAGTACAAACATAATTATATACCTAACAATTTCAGTATTCAATTAAATTCTTAATTCACACATTACTACTTACTAATGTGCATTACAGATGATAAACATAATACTCACAAAATTTCTTGGCCCTATCTAAAAACAATGTCTTGCCCCATGCTGAGCATGTACATCTGACCGCAGCCATACACACTTGAAAATCGTGCGGGAATCCTAAAAATCCAGAGCATTTCCGTTTGAGCTTTGTCATTGATCCAGGCAATGAACCGGACCATATCCGAGATCTGTAAATACTCTGTTTGTCCGTAACACTAGCCGTTGATATCAAATCATCAAGAACAATAGTATTTCTCAACCCTGTGTTTAGAAAGTAGTCTTTATCCAAATCTATGGGAATACCTTGAATAAACTCTACCGTAGATTACACCGATTGTAGAATATCATCGTAGAGAGGTTGCCAGCGACGATATAGGCATATGATGCGTTGAGGCCATGGTTTAATTTTCACACTTTCCAAAATGTGTTGAACAAGATGAGATTTTCCACATCCGGTTGGACCCGAAACCGTAAGGGTGAAGGGGTGTTGTAATTTAAAATCTTGTGTTGACTCTGAGTCTTTAGACTTGTTGGACTGTGATGGGGGTGGTGGCCCTATGTCTTTAGATTTGATTGATTGTGGTAGAGGCCATGGCCCTGCGTCTTTAGATCTGATTGACTGTGGTGGGGGCAGTGGCTGTGAAGGTATAGTTGCTTGTTGTGATGGCTGTTGCTTTTCATTTTTATTATTGTGCTTTCATATTTTATGTCTCAACAAAGCATCCTTTCTTGAAAACAGTTTCTGACAACATGGACATGTTGCTTCCATCGTGGCCTTGTAGCAAGTGCGACAGAGTGTATGAAGACTATACTTAATATATGGTGGTGTTGTGTGTTTGGTGATTGAAGTGGTGGAATTGCGGTGGAATGGTGGTGGAATTGTGGTTGTGTGTGTGGTTGTGTATTGGTGAATACTTCACTCATATGTGATGTTTTAGAGGCTATACATATTCTTTGAATTAGTTTGATGATTGAAATCCAAATAAAACAATGTTCTTTAGGTTAGGTTTTGTTTCCTTCTTTCAATGGCTTTTAGAAGTTTTTGTTAAAACCCTGTTTTCAGTAGTTTTACCCCTTTGCCTTGTTGTGAGGATCTTTTCTTCTTTGACATGCAGGTTTGGCCTGTTGAACAACTCATTGTATTAAGAGAGGTTAGAACAATCTCAGGAGAAGACGTAGAGGAGGATTTTGAAGCATTTAAACCAGGAAGATCTACCTTGGTCCCTTCATACTTCTCATAGTGACCACATAATCATCAATGTTATTAAAAGGGTTCAGGTATCCCTTGGCTTGTAAATAATAATACTTGGTCCATTTGTCAGGATCATCCAGATAAGCTAGGTTTCCAATATCGACTGTTCATGATTTCTGTGTGGATGTGAACTAAGAAATGTTCTATGTTAAATACTCTTCACATCCAGAAGCAGATGAAGTGTCACTGCCACTGATCTATTATTGACAAATGAAACTAGTTTGAAATCTCTTGTCTTTATACACATATCTACAGTCTCTCTACATGCACTAAGCTTCTAACTCGAGAGAGAGAGAGAGAGAGAGAGAGAGAGAGAGAGAGAGAGAGAGAGAGAGAGAAATGGGGGGGAGGGAAAGGGAGAGGGGGACAGAGAGGGAGAAAGAGAGAGAGAGAGAGAGAGAGAGAGAGAGAGAGAGAGAGAGAGAGAGAGAGAGAGAGAGAGAGAGAGAGAGTGTGTGTGTGAGAGAGAGAGAGAGGGGGGGACAGAGACAGAGAGAGAGAGGGGGCAGAGAGGGAGAGACGGAGATGGAGAGAGGGACGGGGAGAGGGAGAGAGAGACAGACGGACGGACAGAGAGGGAGGGAGAGAGATTAGACTGTGCAAGTTGTCTATACTTGTAGAACGCTATACAGTTATAACTTCCAAACTGAAAAACTGTAGTCAGTAGGGAACATTCGCTACCACACAACAAAATGTGGTTACATTAGCTTGGTAAATCACGAGTTTGGCCAGGTAGATTCCGTTAAGGGGGGAAGAGAGGGAGAGTGAGAAAGAGACAGAGACAGAGACAGAGCCGGTATCAGACAGACAGACAAACAGGGAGAGCGGGAGAGAGGGAAAAGAGAGAGAAAGAGACATAGACAGAGAGAGAGGGAGAGAAAGGGATAGAAGTTGAGAGAAGGAGAGGGAAAAGAGAGAGAGAGAGAGGGGTGGGGGGGAGAGAGAGAGGGAGAGAAGGTGAGAGGGAGAGAGATTTGACTATGCAAGTTGTCTATAATTGTAAAACGTTTTACAGTTATATCTTCCTAACTGAAGAACTGTAGCCAGTCGGGCAAGTTGGTCTTGAGACAACAAAATGTTATTACATTAGCTTGGTAAATCACGAGTTTGGCCAGGTAGATTCCGTTAAGGGGGGAAGAGAGGGAGAGTGAGAAAGAGACAGAGACAGAGACAGAGCCGGTATCAGACAGACAGACAAACAGGGAGAGCGGGAGAGAGGGAAAAGAGAGAGAAAGAGACATAGACAGAGAGAGAGGGAGAGAAAGGGATAGAAGTTGAGAGAAGGAGAGGGAAAAGAGAGAGAGAGAGGGTTGGGGGGGGGGGGGGAGTGGGAGGGGGGGGGGGGGAGTGGGAGGGGGAGAGAGAGGGAGAGAAAGGTTAGAGGGAGAGAGATTTGACTATGCAAGTTGTCTATAATTGTAAAACGTTTACAGTTATATCTTCCTAACTGAAGAACTGTAGCCAGTCGGGCAAGTTGGTCATGACACAAAAACTGTTGGCGTTGTGTAACAAGTTTCTATTTTCGGCAGCACCTTTCAGATGATTCTAATAACAAAGTGACATGACAAAACTGTTGACATCATTGAAAGCCTTTCTTCAGATTTGATGATCAATTGTACCTTTATGTAGATATTTGACACATATTATTTACATAATTGACAATATGGATATTCATGATATTAAAATGCAATATTTTCTCTTGTCTCCCATTGGTATTTGTTTGTAACTAGGGGGAATACTCGATAATGTACAAGATCAATTAAACTATGATGTATGTATAAATGTAATTATATATGCGTGTCTTTTCCCTGTGTAATCACTCAATGTACATTTTGCCTCAGTGATTTAACTATATAATTCACATTTGTAATCATCATGTGATTAATGAGTTATACATACATGAAGGATAAGTAGCTAATTTTTTATTTGAAAACAAATATTCAGTGATAAAGTGAATAAAATATGAACGGGTGGTTAAAAGTGGGAACACTGTAATCAGAATCATAACGTAAAATTGTATAAATTTGCATAGTTTTGAATACCTCGTATGTAGTACATAATGGTAATTGAAAAATTATTAATGTGTGACCAGTATATAAAAAAATAGAAATGTAAGTGTCAATGTACAGAATTTTTTTTAGAATTGGCACTTTTTATAAAGTATTTGATGAAGTAAAATCATAAGTGTATGTGCAAGACCACTATGGAAATAATTATATTGCTGATAATGTTATACCAACTATACCAATGGCAAAACAAACGAACTGTGATTTTATTATGCTTCTTTTAATGATCTTTTCAAATAATAGTAGTTTTCAATTGTGTCGTATACAGCCCAGCATAAATAATTAATATAAAACCCTTAACAAAAAACAAAACTACATCCATTGCAATGTTTGACTACTGTTTGGTGATTAATTTGCTATTGAAACGAAATTTCACTCACTCAATGTCACACGGAAATTCCATTCGCGCTTTGTTAATATTTGTTTGCAAAATCTGTGGATATGCCGTCGTTTTCTTGAGAAAATAGATTCACCATAGGTTGTATGTAAGGGTGGTCTTAATATCATTTAATTTTAATTTCCTATTCAACTATTATTTCTGGTTATCTGAATGTTGATAATTTAGTCATTTAAATTTCAACGATCTCATCTATCACATGTTCAGGAAATTATAGGAAAATATCATTATTTATTGTACTGGTAATAAAACTATTCCAAAATGTTCCCGTTGCTCCAGAAAACTGAACCACGATTTTATGAACGCTTCACATAATGACATGAACAAATTAAAAACTACATTAAATGATTCATATATAATTTCTCACTTAAATATAATTACATTAACATAAATTAAGATAAATAGGATGAAAAGGAGATTTAAAAAGTGATTCTTAATTTAGTTGAAGCAGTAAGGAGATGAAAACAGATAATTTGATTTTATTAACGCTTCAATGGAATCCACAGTTATGAAAGGTTGTGATCATTCCACAGTGTGGAAAGGACGCCTTTCGGTTTTGGAAAGATCGTTATTTCCAAGTGTGGAAAGTTGTGGCATGAACGGGCGTTTCTACAGTGCCTAGACAAAGCGGTTCTGGAGAAGAAGATGAAAATGCGAAAAGTTTACAGACGGACGGACGAACGGACGGACACCATGCCATAAGCCCATCGGGCCTTTCAGGCCTGATGAGCTAAAAATATATTTCAAGTTTCCTTTTAAAATCGCTCTGTCAGCATCTTACAGGAGCATTTAAACAGAATTTGGCTTTGTCATTGAAAACCATGTCCTGAGTGACCTAGCTTCTTCTTGGACTTTTTTTACATTTTAGGTAATATCTCCAATCTTTTTACTTGTATTTGATTATGTAATAGTGCAGGTATTTTCCTTGGGTAACTTCTTTATATATTCAGTGGTTTCGTTCACATTTGAAAAATGTATTATAAACAGAACAGATAAGATATATAACAAGATGTGTTTATTAAACACTGATGTCGCTGGGTAGGTTCTTAGTAGTTCAGATCACAATATCAAACTAGTGTTCATAAGGTATAAATCCCAGTATTTCATTGTTCGTCATATAATGAAAATACATATACTACTGATCCAGTTATAAGTACTAAAAGTGTTATACTGACATTGATCAATCGAAAGTTCCAGAAAAGGTAAAATACTTCTGGAAAGATGTGATGCGCAAAGGTCATGGTTACAAGGGCAAACTTTTACAACTTATCAGAACATTCTCGTCACAGTGGATGCACAGGTTTAGTAATAACGGTCTATAACTGACCAATCGAAAGATACAATCCAGGGTGCCGTTCTGGAACGGCAACCAGGTTTAAGATGTCAAGAAATGATGTGCCAGGGTCCATGTTATTCAGAATTCTGCCTGCAGTGCACGTTGCCTACAGCCACAGCTTGAAAAGCAGTCAGCCCACAAGTGTAATTTTGTCAGTCAATTTAATACCAAATTAGGGGCTCACAGGCCATAACCTGAAAATCTATTTTCATCATCTCCAGAACGAAAGATCCAGACGGCTATTATAATATTGTGTGCAGGCTCTTTAGCCAACTGGGATTCTAAATTGTAGATTTGGTGATCCTGTGGCGACAAGTAAGGGGCTCACAGGCCATGACCTTAAACCTATTTTCGTCTTCTTCTCCGGAGAGAAATGACCTAGAAGGCTGTAATATAATGTACAGACCCTTTTTGCCAATGAGGTTTCTAGATTGTAAATGAGGTGACTCGGCGGCGTCAACTCCTGCCTACAGGGCACTTTGCCTACAGTCTTATCAAAATAACTTTATGCACCAGAGAGTATTGCTTACTCGTTGTGATACCTGTTATCCCCGCACATAAAGAGACTGTCCCATAGACATGGTTTGTGTTTATTCTTAATTATATTAAATTACACTTGCAGATTTGAATGCCCCCGAATCGGAGATTCCGGGGTTATATTTTTTTTCACCTGTCCGTCCGTCCGTCCGTCCGTCTGTCTGTCCGACCGTGTGTTTGTCCACAAAAACTTTAACCTTGGCCATAACTTTGGATTGCTCAGAGCTAGGGCTTTCATACTTGGCATGTGCATACCTTGTGATGAGACCTTTCACATGAGGTCATCATATTTGACCTTGTGACCTTGACCTTGCCGCAGTGGACATCTTCAGAAAACATTAACCTTGGCCATAACTTTGGTATATCCGGGGGCACCCGTGTTTAACAAACACATCTTGTTATGTAATCTCAATAACACAATATTTTGTTTTGTGTTCACAGTGTTCAGTTTATTCATTTTGTCAAATGCCTAAAATAATGGCCTCACACGCCATGACCTAAAAACCTAATTTCATTTCTTCTCCAGAACAAAAACACCTAGAAGGCTGAAATCTTATAACAGACTCTTTAGCAAATGGGAATTCTGAATTGTAGATTTGGTGACCCTGTTGCCCAAAATAAAGGCCTCACAGGCCATAACCTAAAACCTTATGTTGATAACGTGGTTAGTTTGGTTTACTCTTGTGCCCCAACATTAAAAAATCACAACAGACAAACTTGCTTGCAGCCATTACTGTTTACTACACTGAAGTGGTAGATACAAAAAGTAGGATTAGTATCCTGTCAGAATAACAAAATGTGAAACTGGGATTTAACTAAAACGAAATAAGATCATAAACATCCCTTTTTTTAAAAAAGAAAGAAAAATTTCTACATTACTAGTCCATAGGAATTATGAAATTAATATCAGTAAACATCAAGAAAACGGATTTAGAAAGTTATCCAACACTCTCGCGAAGATGACACTTTACCAAAACTTCAATTTCACATTACTTATTTGCAAATATAGTCTTTCAAATATCCTGGCAAGCGCCGGTTTTTCCCGGCATTTTGCGAGTTGACAGGTGAGTGTCTTCAGGTGTTAGGGTTTGCTGACGACAAGGAGACGAGATATCAGGACTGGTGTTGTTGGTAGTGACGTCATCATGAGCAGATACAGTCTCACTAATCATTTAAGTTTGTTGTGAATAGTGAGTGAAGATGGTAGGTCAATTTTGTTGGGATATCGTTCTTGTTGCCTTGTGATAGCCTTTTCATGGACTGGGTGATGTTCTAGTGAGGGTGACTTATCACGGATTACAGCTTCAACCTTCGTCGGTCGAATATGAACTCTGTTTCTTCTGAACTCAGCACCATCCTGTGCTTGAATTATGTAGGCGTCATTTTCTAGACAGTCAAGAACTTTTCCAAATACCCACTTGTCATTTTCTTTCCGTTGGAAATAGACATTGTCACCCACAGACAATAGAGGAAGATTGCGGGCTGACTTGTTGTAGTATTTGTGGACGCTTTGCTGTCTTCTCTCTCGCTTCAGCCTTACTTCATTGTTGGCATCTATGGTTTGCATGCTTGTAGAGATGGAAGCAGTGTTCGTGTCTGTCGACCGAACATCTTTTGGCTCGGACTGAGACCTGTGTTCTGACGAGGAGTGTTTCTCTGTTCCAACAGAGCTTTATACTGATCTTCACCATTTCTGTCACATTTCAGCATGAGGTGTTTGATGACTTTGACGGCTGATTCGGCTTTGCCGTTTGTTTGTTGATGTTGAGGAGAAGAGGTAATATGTGAGATTTCCCACCTGGTTGTGAAGTGTTCAAATTCGCTGGAAGTGAATTGGGGACCGCCATCGGATATTATTGTTTCCGGGATTCCAAATCTAGCAAACTGTTTCTTCAGAACAGCAACAACAGCGCTAGATGTTGTTCTTTGGAGAAAGTCAACTTCTGTAAATTTGGAGTAATAGTCAATTGAGACCAAATAACTTCTTCCTTTGATCTCGAAAAGATCTAGACCGATCTTCATCCAGGGTGTATCACCATCGTCATGCTGCTTCAGGAGTGTTTTTGTTGTTCGAGCTGCTAACTCTTGACAAGCCTAACAGTTTTCAGCGATTTGTTTCAGTTCTGTGTGAATTCCTGGCCAATATACAGTTCCAGCAGCACGTCGTTTCATCGCATCATAAACACTGTGTGACTTATGCAGTTTCTGCTTGATATCAGATCGTAACTTCTTAGTAATGATGATAGCTTCCCCTTTCACGACGACATCATCAATGATACTCAGGGTATCTCTCACATCGAAGTATGGTTTGCATACTTCAGGTATCTTGTCTTTTGACAACGGCCAACCAGTCTTGATGACTGTGATGAGAGACTTTAGGTTTTCGTCTTCAGCAGTTGCTTGACGAATCTGTTCGAGTCACGTATCACTGATGTCACGGTTCACTTTAAAGGTGCATCGATTTTGTTTCATAAAATTTTATTTGACTTAAATACGTCCCAACACACTATATGTGCTGTTTACAATACACACACATTCACTCAGTTTGCTTGTTCATCCCCAATCGCCAAATATATTATAATTACTATTTTCCAATTAAAATCGAGTAACATCATTATGCATGTGCAGAAACCGAAAGTGCATGTCCTATTTAAATGCACAGTAGTTATATGACATATTAAACATTATCAACCCAAATTTGTTATTTTGTCTGGTTTAAATAAGATTCCAAAATTACGTTTGACTCATTGGCGCGGGCCACTCGTTGCATTGTCCGGTTTTCGATCAGAAATTAACACTTTTACCTTCATATCGTCAATATACTAAGTCGAGTATCATTAAAATGGTAGTTTTCGGTAACAGTTGGTACTTCTCGATAAAGTAAGACCATTTATAGCGTTTGGCATATTTGACCCCAACAACACAATGGATGTACCTTTAATGTTCATGACTCTTGGTCTTTGTTCTTCGGATGAGAGATAAGTACGACTCAAATTATCAGTTATGACAAGAGAGGTGCCTGTCTTGTTAATGAATTCAATGTCATAACGATGTAGTTTCATCATAATGTCTTGCAATCTCCGAGGAGCATTACTGAGAGGTTTTCGTAGAATTGTTTCCAAAGGTTTGTGGTCATTTCCAATCACAACCCGTCGCCCATAAGTATACTGGTTGAATCGTTCAACACCATACAGAGTCGCCAGGGTTTCTTTCTCCATCTGAGCCCATTTTCTTTCTGAGGTAGTCAGAGCGCAGGGTGCGTACTCAATGGGTCTACCATCCTGTAGCATAACAGCACCAATACCATCTTTGCTGCTGTCGACTTGAATGACCAGTTCTTTGTTTTGGTTGTAGTAAGCAAGGACTGGAGTGTTTGTCAGAGCACTTTTCACCTCTTGAAATGTATGCTCATGTTCAGGTGTCTAGTTGAAGTCAGTATCCTTACGCGTGAGAGCTCGCAGAGGTTCCATCATGGTTGAGAGAGATGAAAGAAAGTGTGACATGTCCTGCACCATGCCACAGAATCTTCGAACACTCGTAGCATCAGTAGGAGTGGGCATATTCCGGATAACTTCTACTTTGGAGGGGTCAGCTTTCACACCACTAGCAGCAATGATGTGTCCATGGAAAGATATTTCTTTCAATCCAGTCACAGCCTTTTCCTCATTCAAGACAATTTGTCTCTCATGACATCTCTGGTACAAGATTTGAAGTTTTGATCATTTTCCCTGAGAGCTTCCGTATCACCCTTACCTTGTCCAGCAACAATGACATCATCAGCGATAGCAAAAGTTCCATCAAGACCTTCCAAAGCTTCGTTCAGTTTGCGTTGGAATATCTCACTAGACACCTTTAGACCAAATGGAAGTCTAGCCCATCTATATCTTCCAAAAGGAGTTATCATCGTCATGTATTCGCTGCTAGTTTCATTAAGTCGGACATGCCAATATGCTTCTTTGACGTCGACTTTGCTGAAAACTCTTGCATCTGATAGCTAAGGTAGAACATCTTCAAGTGTAGGTAGCTTGTAATGTTCCCTCTGGAGTGCCGTGTTGAGGACTTGAGGATCGATGCATATCCTTAGTTCCCAATAGATTTATGAACAACAGCCATTTGACTGTCCCACTTTGTAGGTTTGGTTATTGGCACTAGAATACCTCTCTCACAGAGACGATCAATCTCATCTTTCACTCCATCATAGAGAGCAAGAGGCAGTTTGCGACAGGGAAGCGCTTTTGGTTTAACTTCAGGGTTAAGAGTCAGAGTTGCTTCCCCTAGGTCGCCAAGTTTTGAATCATGTGAGCCTGCAACTTTTCCAATGAACTTGTCGGTATTGACAGTTATCAATTCTAAATCTTGAATTGCCTTGAGACCAAGTAGACTCTGATATCTGTTAGGAAGGACAAAAAATTTCACAACGTGTTCTTCACCTGATTTTGGGTTTTTAACTTTAAGGTTAACTTCACCTTTAGGTTTGACAATGGTTTCATTAAACATGTGCAGAGTAGTCATGGTTCTCTTCACTTGACTTTTCTTGACAAACTTTTGATTGATGACATTTACATCAGCTCCACTGTCGAGTTGAAAATGTACATCACAACCGTTGATGTTCATCAGAGCAGTTATCACGTCCTTATTTGACTTGACAGAGTTGATCATGTTGAGCCATAGCTCATCAGAAGAATCATCATTGTCACCATCAGTCACGCCAACTTTCCTGAGAGTTTTTTTTAGGGCATCTGATTGGGAAATGGTTTACACTTGGAGCATACTTTTCCCCATGCGGGGCACTTCAATTTGTCCATAGGATGCACCTTAGCACAGAATTTACAGCGTCTCATGTGTTCCCTTCCTTCACTGAATTTAGAACCAGAGTTCTGAGCACTGTTAGTGTTACGTCGACCAGAGCTGGGTTTACCTTTCACTTTGTTGAGATTCTTATCTGCACTAGGTTCTTTCATGCCATTTACGTGTTTGTTGGCTTGTTCATATGACTGGCATATATGATGGCTTTCTTGAGGTCAAGATTGTCATCTCGAAGTAAGAGTTGTTGCACTTTTCCAGAAACACTGAACACAATTTTGTCACGAATCATGCGTTCTTCTTGGTCACCATAATTACACTGTGCAGCAAGTGATCTAAGCTCTGTCTCAAACTGGTCGAAAGGTTCAAAATGGAGCTGACGAGGATTACAATAGTCTCTGATCATGTCATAAAGATGTTGAGGGTTGTTTTTGTCTTTAGTTCCCCACTCAAAATGTTCATAAGCTTTCATAAGGGCCTAACCTCCAAGATTTATAATAGTGCCAGTTTGCACTTCAGCTGAAGCTGAAATCCACATGACGTTTCCAGATTCTGAAATTTTCAGGCAAGTTGCCAGTGTGTAGATTTAGTTCAGGAGGTAATCTCAGATTTGTGTTTATGAACAGAGGAGCAGTCTGTGTCACAGGAGGAGGTTGATCCTGGTTATCATCAGCCATAATGAAAAAATTCAGGAATTAAGTGTCTACTGACAAATATCAAGCCCCTTCAGAAGACCATGTGGTCAGAGAAAGCACATGGCATGCAGAGGATTCTGAGATTCAAAGTCACCTTTTCCAGGCAATAAAATAGTCGTTTATAAATGTCTTCACCGCTGCCACCATGTTGATAACGTGGTTAGTTTGGGTTTACTCTTGTGCCCCAACATTCAAAAGTCAAAACAGACAAACTTGCTTGCAGCCATTACTGTTTACTAAACTGAAGTGGGATTAGTATCCTGTCAGAATAACAACATATGAAACTGGGATTTAACTAAAACGAAATAAGACCATAAACACCTTATACTCCAAGATGGAAAGGCTTAGAATTATTAAGTTATGTTCAGACTATTTAGCAAATGTACAAATTACTTAAAAACAATTAGCTTTGGTATCGTGATCTTTTGTGGTACAGTTGGTAAGAGCGTTAGCAGTCAAACAATGGGTCAAGGGTTCGAGACCAGACATGATCACTAGAACTTGTGAGTTTATAAGTTTATAATTGTGATATTATAAGGAGAAACCATGATACAGAGGATATGGTATGATTGTGGACCCTGAAAGGAAGGTAAAACCAGAGGATGCGAAACATCCGAGGGGTCTTCCTCATTATCGGGGTCTAAAACCTTACCATAAGTAGAATGGTTTATCTATATCATCAACCGTGTTTAAGTTTAAAAGACGCTTTGTCATCGCGTTATCGATGATCTGTGGTTAATATAGAGTCGTGCGTAAAATCCTTGCTTACAGCCTGAAATCCCTGTTACGGCCACGCTATCTCAGTAAGTTGCTTTTATACCGTTTTTACTATCTGCCTCCGTAGGCTAAAGCGTTACTGTAGCTCACGAACCACATGTCGGTCTTCCTGGTTACGGGTTCGACACGCAATTTAAAACACTTGCGGTTCACATTGTACTTTATATTTGAGAAAAAATTTCAAAACCAGTCTAAGATAGTTTTTTCCCAGATCTGTGCTTCAAATCATCCCCTTAGGAAACATATAATTGTAATTCCTCCTTACAGGGTTTGCAATTGTCTCTGTAAAGCCTCCTGGAGGGACTTACAACGTTGTTAGTTCTTCGTACCGGGTGATAAATATATAGAACATCATACTTGTGCATTTGGATCGTTTGTATTGAACGAGAAGATGTCATGGAAGCGGAGGAACAACGAGTTCGAAGAACGAGTTGTTCCTCCGCTTCCATGACAGCTTCGAGTTCAATACAAACGATCCAAATGCACAAGTATGATGTTCTATAATTATTATATACCCCTTTTTATTAGCAAATTGGTAACAATAAAGTTGCATAAATTTCTGGGACGACGTGCTGCGTATTGATACACGGGCGGTTGCTTGACTAGCACGACTCACGATTTGATATCTTAATAATATCTTTATTTTCTCATTTGTCAGCCCAAAAGAGCTGTAAGTGAAATTTTCTTCAGTGTGGTAACATCATTAAACCATCAAATTTGCTTTATTATCATTTAATTACAAAGAACTGAAAATAAGAAACAACATTCAGGCTTCCGTGCGTCGTGCTTCTTTCGAATGACGTAACCATAGTTATGACGTCACAATAGTAAACGGTTGTGACATCACAGTGACGCAGCATCGCTAGCAAATCTTTCGGCAATGCTTTCGATTCCCCTTCTACTTTACGATTTTCTGCCTTGTTAATGATAATTTGAGCAACATTGTCCCTGCTTGTGCTGTTAATATTAGGCCAAATCCATGCTGATACTTTAATCAACTGAACAAATACTAGCAGTATTATCAAAACATAAATTCCGGAGATTTAATTGGGTAAACATTGAAAAGTACGGAAAATTCCGAGAAGTGCCGAAGTTTAGAGAAAGTAGAACCGTCAGCCTTGCAATACGGAATTCACCGTGCAATACGGAAATCGACCACGGGAACCGTATTGCACCCCTGTATTACTATCTTAAGTTTACATGGGTATATAATAAAGAAATGTAACCAATGCTCACCATATGAAACAATCTCTGAAACTGTCTGAAATGAACGATTATACAGAGGTAGGTTGATAGTTTAAAATAATGTACATTAGAAGAAACATTTAATATAATTATAATAGCCATTCAAAAACCCACTTCCTACAGACAGCCAGGGACTTTCCCCAGGAATCCCCTTGGCTTTCCTAAAGAATGCCCGGTAAAGTATTGGTAGAGGTTTAGTCAGTAAAAGAAGACCCTGGTTAAACAAAAACGTGACGTGCCCAGAGGTTTATAATTTAGTTCATTGTTTAAAGCCTGGTGAGCTACAGATCCAATGGCTCGATATCTTTTTAACGCATCGCATCCAAGAAACGGACGTAGTGTAAACCCTACCTAACACCTATGACGTAAAAAGATGGTTGGCACTCATGTTTGTTTTATTTATAAGCCCCCATGTTCACATTAAAATGGCCACTCGAAAGTAGTTTAAATTATCTGACTGAGGTAGCGATACTTTAACACTAAAGTAGAGTTTTAAATATGGCACCATGATGGAATGGACAATAATCTTGCTGTTTCACAACATTGTCTATTTTACGTAGCACCGTTTGCTTTCATGTAATGGGATGTTTGACCCTCTAACGTAACAATATATTGTATACAATTTAATAATAATTGAAAAGTTCGAGAGAAAGAAATATACCAAAACGTGCTATTGTTTATCATTTTCGGTTGAACTAGTTTTTATTCGGAACCTCGTGACCAGAAAGTTTGTCAGGTCATACATTTTAAATTACATACTTTATTGTCCTCATTACTGTAAGTCAGGGACACGTCGGCTTTCCGTCCTTGATTTTCGACGGCATGCCGTCTTAAACACTTTAAGATAGCTTAACCATTCAGTCAAGCATATAGAAAACACAGGATCAGACAAAGCTTAATATTTTGGAAACAATAAATGCCCCCTTCCCTCTGACGATCTGAACTACAAAAAGATAGGTAATCTATTTCAGACCAGAGAAAATGACAAAAACATTGAAAAGCAGAGTGAGGAATGGTAGTGATTTTATCGAAATATCTTAATATCTGTGCCAAGGATTTAACTCAAAGAGTGCATACTCAAAGATAAGATATTATAGCATACGGATATGCAAAAACATGTATATCATTTTTTTTATTAAGAGAATCATTTCTTTTTTATCAAATGGGGATATTTTGGCATATGTTGTGATATCAGACGGCATGCCGTCTAATAAAAACATACTTTAGGTGGGCATACCACCTTTAAATAATGTGGACGGCATGCCGTCTTTATTGTCAGAAGGGAGACATCATTATTTGAAATTTAAATATAAAAGATGGCATGCCGTCTGAAAAATATTGTCTTACAAATAGGCATGCCGTCTTAAACACATTGTCTTATAAAGACGGCATGCCGTCTTATATCTTTTGTCTTAGAAAGACGGCATGCCGTCGAAAGAAAGGCCGGTGACATTGCATGGTTTCCGGCGGTCGTCCATCCTTCCGTCTTTTAGCTTTAAGTTTTTTGACTTCTTATGAAACACTGACTCTCGAAATCTGAAATATTGTGTTTAGACTCTTTGGCCATTGGAATTATAAATTGTAGATTTGTTGATTCTGTGACCCCACGCAAGGAGCACGGGTAAAACAATCATCATAAGTCGTCTTCTTCGTCGACAGCTTGGCATTTGTAGATCTGGTGTTGCCCCCCAAATAAGTGTACAGTCGTCTTGGCAAATATGGCCGGCGATCGGTTATAAATTGTCGATTTGGAAAATGTAAGTTTTCAACCTCATATTTTTTATTTATTTAAGGCCTGATCAGTTATAGAGCCAAGTATGTTTGGACAGTATGTCAGCAAACATCTACATTTTCGGTTTACAAGTTTTGATAATATTTTAGTTTTGGTAAATGTAAACTATCTTAACATTGTTTATATGGTGTGGTGAACCAAGTTCTCCACAATCGAATATATAGAGATTCATATTCAAGTGGGGATGTCATAATGTTTTTTCATCTTTTTCCGAGGAAAAGTAAGGGAAACATAATTTTACTGGCACGAGTGTTGTAAAACAACATGAATGACATCCCTGGGAGTGGGTTTATGTCTTTAAAGGCGCTGTAGCACGTTTTTTGCAAATTTCATTTTTTTAAATTTCCCATTTATAATGATAGTTTATGACATTTATATTTACATTAGAGGGTAAAACATCTTATTACACAAACCAATTATCCGTAGTGGTAATAACGGTGTTGCGTATAAAGCAAAAATTGCATGGCGGCCATTTTATTGTGAACACATTTTATTATTTCGAATGACAAAAACGATTCCCGAGGCTTTACGGAACCATGTACACTCATTTGTAACTTGTCTTTCCGAAGAGAGAAGGGTGTTTTACTATTGGCGACATTATTTTTCAAATACATTTCATCGACTTATTTGAGCGAAAAAACGTGCTACAGCGCCTTTAACTATATACGTTAATTATTTATACCACTGAAGGCCTTCATTTAAAAAAATCATCAATGATCAATGGTGAATTTTATTCGTGTCTACACATATGGAAACATCTCTTACTCTGTTGCTGTTGACTATCAAAACGCTAATGATGCAGGCTATTTTGAAACAGCATAATTTGAACTCAGAAAGATCACTGTTGTTATGTAATAACTCGATTTCCACAGACAAAAATGTTAATATTTCGATGTAAAATTTTAATACTGTTACAATCTTCCTCATTTGACATCAAACTTTTGTATAAGATGGCAGATGAATTTGCAATTTCACACTGATCACAAATACGTTCGGGGAAATGTGGGATCGAACCGGCAATCTGATGGTTTCTGGGCGAGTGAACTAACACTGCAACCAGATGACATGAGAAGGACATTCCTAAGCAATTGAAAAGAATATGAGATTTTATTTCATCACAACGGTTATAAGTTTGCATAGTAGTTTTATTTTTAGCTCATCAGGCCTGAAAGGCCCGATGGGCTTATGGCATGGCATGGTGTCCGGCGTCCGTCCATCCGTCCGTCCATCCGTCCATCCGTAAACTTTTCGCTTTTTCGACTTCTTCTCCAGAACCAATGACTCCACAGAGCTGAAATTTTATGTGTAGACTCCTTGGCCAATGGGGAATATAAATTGTAGATTTCGTGACCCCATGACCTCAAATGGGGTCACAGGGGTCACATCCTTAAAAACCTATTTTCATCTTCTTCTCCAGTTCCAAAAGGTCTAGAGAGCTGAAAAGTTGTGTGCAGACTCCTTGGCCAATGGGGATTCTAAATTGTAGATTTCGTGACCCCGTGACCCCGTGACCCCAAATGGGGTCACAGGGGTCGCATCCTTATAAACCTATTTTCATCTTCTTCTCCAGTTCCAAAAGGTCGAGAGAGCTGAAAAGTTGTGTGCAGACTCCTTGGCCAATGGGGATTCAAAATTGTAGATTATGTGACCCCGTGACCCCAAATGGGGTCACAGGGGTCACATCCTTAAAAACCTATTTTCATCTTCTTCTCCAGTTCCAAAAGGTCTAGAGAGCTGAAAAGTTGTGTGCAGACTCCTTGGCCAAATGGGGTCACAGTGGTCATGATCTAAGAATCGTTTGCTTGTAAAAAATAACTTAAATGACTTAAATATTCAACTTTAGATAGTAAATCAATGAAATCCTGATGAGCTACAGAGCCCATGGCTCTATTTTTGTAACTTTAAAGGAACTGTAGCACGCTGTTCATACTAAAATACATTGCTCTCACGAAGAGAAACATAAGCGTTACCAATGGCGAAATAAGACCCCTGAAACAATAAAATAATCTTAAAACGAATGTTTCCCTTAGCGGCCATTTTAAGGTGTTCACACTAAACATTCGAAAGTAGTTCAAGCGTTCAGACTGATCTAGCTATTTCTGTAAAAGCCATTGATTATGTTAATAGACATTTCTAAAAAAAAAACAATCGTATTGAAATATATATATGCTCTTAATTTTTCGCAGATTTGGTTTTTCGACCAAAAATAAGCAGAGAATTCGCACTTAAATAATAAAGATGTTTTAAAGTCTACATATAGATCATGTGTATTATGTTCAAGCGCAAAACATTGTGGTTTACTCCCACAATGTAAACAAACAAATAAAAGAGACCATTTATGATTACTCCACAAAATATAAAAATACAGTTTTTGGCGTTTATTTATTTATTCAACATTTTTTTTTCAATTATGTAATTTCTACAGATATTAAAATAAATGTATTACCCAACAAGGTACGTTGTTTGAATTGTATAATCAATGAGAATATATACATACTCTATCTGTCATAGTTTGCTGGTATAATCACAATAAAGTACCATTTAACAGGTAAAACGTCAATAATTTGTATATTCACAGGGTATTTTGAAACATGAAAATATAACAATTGGCACATTCAGTAATGTGTGATAAGGGACGAAAACAATTGAAAAACGAGCTTCGTGAAATTGATAAGCCAACACGCCTAGGAAATCCTTGTTACTCTGTGGTACTTGTTCATGCAGAAAAGGAAAGGCTGTTAATATGACGTTAAATTCTATTTACGCGTTTTAATCTAAGGCCAACTTGTCTTTAAAACCAAATTTCATCGGATAGTGATATGAAAATTATTTATCATATGTTTTGTAGTTATCTCTAGCGGTTTATGTCATAAGTGTGTTTTCCAAAACATAATGTTGTATTTAAAACACTAAAATACTCGATGGCTCTTAAACGCTCAGAGTGGATTTAAAATTATGGCATGATGGCATTGTCATCTTGCTGTCTAACCTCTCCAAATTGCATGAGACCAAGCAAACAGATCGCACCATAATAAACCAATACGGATAACCATTTTCTACTGATACGGCTTATTGGGACGGGTAATGAGATGTTTTACCCTCTAAACGTAATATAGTGTATAAACTTTAATAGATAAATAAACGACACAATTGATAAAACAAATTATATGGAAAACAATTGTGCTGCAGTGACTTAAAACGGAATTGAATTTTTTTTACAATATGTTGTATTCTTTATTTTATGTAAGCTGACGATATTGACATTGACAGTACCAACTTGTACATTTCCACGTGTTCAACGTGCATCACGATTAGTTCATGCTTTGTGCGAGCTGCCTAATAAAGACACATTTTTTCTAACAAGGACACGGTTTCTTTTACCCTATTATGTTTAACAAACGAAAACTGAAATCAAAACTAAACTTTTGTCAATTCTGTTTGTGGTTTGATGTAGTGTTGAGCTATGGTTCAAGTCAGATGAACCATCGAGCACGTGAAACATGAACATCCCGGCCTTATGATTCACGTGCGCGAGGGTTCTAACTGGCACACCTCGATCTCAGTCGGTAGGAACCACGCTGGCTCAAGACAGCCACGCTGCTATATTTTAAAATATGAGGCATGCCGTCTTAATTTTAGCATTTTGACACAATGAACTCTCCCTGAATTATTAAGACGGGATACCGTCGAATACGTGTTATAGACGGCATGCCATCGTCATATGACAATAATTTCATGATAATTTTTAGACGGCATACCGTCTCTTTGTAACGAGACGGAAAGCCGTGATGTCCCTGACCGACTGTGGTAGCCACATATTTCATAAATAATGTCAATGTATATATTTTACGTATTTTAATCAGTTGTAATACAGTTGCACACATGTATTTCATCATGTGTCTATTATCAATGTCCATGTAAGGTGTTCTATTGTGTTGTAAATAACAGCCATGTCAATTTCATGTGCCTGCATTTAGAGGGTTAGTCCTTTTCACTAGTAGGGATGTTACTCGGGGCAGTCTATTTTCTATTGTCTTTCTCTTACTCTATTGTCTTGTCTCGTGCATGACTGATTTGCATTCTTTTGCACTTCACTTATCACATGTCACTGAGACAAGACACACGCAGGACAGGCTGAATTACACGTAAAAGGTAAATTTACAATATTAAATAGTTTTGCATAAATCTTATCTTATAAATCTAAACCTAAAGTTATATCTAAATATATTAAGTAAAAGTAATTAATTAGTGTTCTAAAGTAATAGTGTTTAGTAACAAGTAGTTTATATATAGTTTATATAGTTTTTATATATTTGGTATGATCTGAAAGTTATTGAGTGCACGGTAAGGTGTTATCTATGCAATAATGATAAACTGTATCATTACTATTATATTTGAGACCTTGTTTCTATATGTTTTATATCTAACACGTTTTTGTCGCCGCAAATGGCTGCAATACTGCCGAAGCGGCGTTAAACAATAACTCACTCACTCACTCTAACACGTTTTACTATTTGCTCTATAGATGGGTTAGAACCTGTATACATGCAGCATGGTATCCAGCGTGAGATGTAAATGTAGCACCTGAGTACCACATGTTTGGTGGGTGTATTGTTGTGTATAATGTCATAATATGTTATAGCTATGTTTTTATAATGTATGTACAATTATCTCATTGTATTTAAATAAATTACTTTGTTAATGTAATTACATTTATATTCCATAATGTGTGTACCGTATGTATCAACTGCATGCATTGGGACTAATGCTAAGTAATGTGCTTTCATTATGAGAATGTATTTGTATGTATTTATATACCTGTATGTATGTTGATTATTTGTACTGTATGTTATCAAAATGTTTAAGGGTGTTAAAACTAAGAGATTGATCATCAATAAACGTCCTCAACATCGAAGCAAGTGTTCGTCATCTTTAGTTACGCTACATAACAATGATTTCCGAAATTCGATTAGTGCCAGTGGCGTTCTATCCATATAATGCTGAGCGCCAAGCAAGGAAGCAACAACTCCCATCTTTTAACGTATTTTGGTATGACGCGGTCGGGAATCGAACCCCGACCTAGCAGACGCTCTACCAACTGAGCTACATCCCCGGTACAGAGTACAAATGTCGAACGGACACATACAGTAGAAAGTGGTATTCATACGCTATCCCTCCTGATTAACATATTCTACATAATCTATTTTTTAATCTATTTTCTAGTTGGGAGTGAACTACAACGGCAATTCGCCAAAACACTTCTAAATTTTCAATTCAATATTCAATATTTTGAAGAATATCTTGCTATTTACAAAAGAGTTCCATCATATACGAGGTATAACGTTTTGAGGATGCTGTGTAAAGCTCGCTTACCTTCCATTGCTCTTTACACTCAACCTCAAAAGAAACGTCACCATACACAATACAAGATATTTTTATCCACGAGTGATAAATACGACTGAAGCAGAGTCACGTCATATCTCCAGGAGCTAACTAAACTAAATTGGAAATTTCCAAATAGTATTTATTTAAATAAACACACATCTTAAAAATCGTCGTTTTCGAATCTCCTTAACAAGACGAGATTGGAGAGTCAGAAATAGCTTTTTGGCTTGTTTTATCGCGCCCTACAGTAAAAACGGGTCAACAAATTTAAGTCCAAGGAGGTATGTTATGTCGACTACATCCTTTATAAATTAGAATTCTACATTTTATGAATTTTCAAGTTAAATCCCAAACATTCTGGCCAAAAAACATGTTGAAAAGGCTATTTCAGCACCCCATGTTTACTTGAACAGATATACAAATAAGAGTATTTTATTCTGATATATGAAATTAATGGTACATCTTTACGAATCATGTCCCTATAAACCACATTAAAAATCGACTTTCTCCGATAGCAGTATTTCTAATTCTATAGACCGCTGAAAATGTGGTGAAACTTACATTTCTTATTTTCACTTCAAGAGCGAGGATAGGATGTTTAGCTGTTTTAACTAGAGGATACTGAATAAATATCATTGTTCCGTACTTACGTATTGACAACGTTAAACAGATTATAAATGATTGGAAATAATTGTCCCATTTAAGACAACACAACTAAATGAAATCCAAAGTCTAGGCCGTCCCCCGTTATCAAAAGCCTCCTTAAAATAGATAAGCCTATAATTTACCTCCGTTCTGTTCTAGTTGTTTTTCTATCAACGCATTCAAAATGTTGTATATAACCTTCTTAAAAGATAAAGTAATTAGACTAATTTAAATCAGTCAGCAATCATCGTCACCACCTACAACTTCGTCATTATTGTTACCTATAAGAATGAATGTCAATATACTTATGTATACCGCCATAAGGAAACGTGTTATTAATGCTTTAAATACTGGTAGACTAAAACACCACATTAAGAGCCAACATCTCATTGTTGTTACTACTTACTACGACCGAAAACTCTTTTTTAAAACTAAAACCTGTATCAAATGTAAAATGAAATAACATTGGACTTTATTTATTTGGTTGATAACTGTGTAAAGAAAATAACTTCCTGGTTTTCCTATATCTGTACAACTTCTAAAGTGCCTAACAAAAATGGATTTTTCTTCAACTACAATAGGGGGCGGCATATCGCAGTGGTTAACGCGTTCAGCTTCGTTCGGCGTTCGGTGGTTCGAATCCCGCCAGGGACACGGCAACTCTGTCTGCAGTAGAGAACTGTTCTACACGCAGTAAGGTTTGGGTGCAATGCTACACTGAATTCCAGTGCAGTACCACCCATGGTGCGCTAGTTTCAGCCGTTGCTCGCAGGTTTCACCGCAATGCATAGCCACCTGGCGTTGCGGGCTTTCTCCCTGCAAAAATACTAGCAGCCGCGATATAAGTGAAATACTCTTGAAAGTGGCGTTAAACCCAAACTCACTCACTCACTCACTTCAACTACAATAATGGTTTTCATCTTGTAGGAGTAAATGAAGTTATACACGAATTTTCATAAATTCAATATCAAAGGATTCATTATGTAGAAGTCGACACATTTCATGTACAAAATAATATAAATGTAACATCTTGGAAGCTCTTTCTGTCACCATTAACCCTTCATACAAAGCTTAAGATATTTCTCTTATTCTAGGCTTGTATTCTGAAGTTAGCTACCTTCCCCTTGATATTATTTTAGCCAAATTACAACAAATGTTTGTTCAATCACAACAACCGAAGATTTGTTTCATCCAAATTAACTTATAAATATGTTCTTTTCATTTCATAATTGGGAAGTCAATTCATTAAATGCAAATGAAGTTAGGAAAGTGTTGATACTATGCATATACATGCATATAGGTTAGATTCTGGTTGCATTGAAATTAGTGCTACACTTACATAGATGAATATTACAGGTATCAACAGTCCGTCGTTGAGTTCATTTCTTTGTTGCGTATGAACTTTAAAACTGTTTTGAAACATAACATTTGTCTATTTCTTCCACACATATATTGCTTTTGAATGAATTATATACATTATTTAAGCCAATATGAAGTTAATATGAGTTTCATGTTTTGATATCTGTTATCTCTTAGAATTTATATTGTCAATGGTTTTCTACATCAAATAATACAATAATTCCCGATGAGATACAGAGCCCATGACTCTATTTTCTGGTTTTTGCTTGAACTGGAAAGGCTGACTAATTCTACCGTAGCGAAAAACAATATAAGTATGAATGAGTGTCATCGACATTTTAGAAACGTTTTTAACGTTGAAACTGATAATGAGAATGACACTTTTACTTTTGAAGACGAGGTAAACTTATCAACATCTCACGATGAGAACTTTGCACTAACAGAAGAGCTACTTGATTCTCCAATAAGTAGAAACGAGATATTAGACACCATTATATGTTTAAAACTCAAAGAATCACCAGGCATTGATGATATTATACCAGAACTGGTAGGTAGATACTATAGCCCCATATCTTGAATTATTATTCACCATTATACTAGAAAATGGTCATTTTTCATTGAGTTGGTCAATCGGTATTATCGTTCCGCTCCATAAACAAGGTTGTCTGAACAACCCAAATAATTACAGAGGGATTACTCTTTATAGCATTGTTAGTAAAGTTTTCACTTCTATCATTCACAGAAGACTAGTATCGCGGGGAGGGGCTATGAATAGAATAAGTTAATTCCACGCAGGATTTAGAAAGGGATATACCACCATCGACAATATGTTTATTCTATAAAGTATTATACAAAAGTATCTTAATAACAAAGGTAGCGAACTCTATGCTGTCTTTGTTTATTTCGATAAAGTTTTCGATTTAGTTGACAGACAGAAGTTATGGTCTCTTATCTTAGCCCGAAAATGAACAAAAATTCTCCATAATATGTATGAAAATGTTAAAGCTTGTGTAAAAAATATCAATGAATTCTCAGACTGTTTTGAATTACAACTTAGGGTAAGACAAGGATGTATTCTAAGCCCACTTTTATTTTCATTTTTCATAAAGCAATTGTGAGTATGGAGTACAGTTACACCTCAATCTTGTACATAATGTTTTTGCTTTCTGCATATCGTGCTATTCTCTAGTACCGTAGCAGGTGTACAAAGACTTATAAATGAACAAGAGATTTATTCTGACAATTACAAATTAACTGTTCATAGAAACACAAACCAAAATAGTAGTGTTTAAGAAAGGATGACGTTTGAGGATGTTTATCAAAAACTGAGAAATGGTTATAAAAACAAAGAATTAGACTGTATTGCTTCGTACAAATTTGCGATCATTCTTGAGTAATAATTTATCTTGGGAAATGCATGCTAATTATGCTTGCCTACAAGTACAAACTTGGTATCTTGGGAGGGGGGGGGGGGGGGGGGGGGAGTAGGCTGATTATAGATATTGAAAGAGTTCAATTGGATTCGGGTAAAACAAATATCCTGTGGTTACAGTTATTAAAAATGTCTTCATATCGTCTACCAAAGAAATGTTACAACATGATGTTATATGATAAGAATTGTCACAGAAATTGGGTTACTTCCGTAAGAAATTTCTCATTCACGAAGGGTTTCGGTTTTGTATGGATAGATCAGTACGTTGATTCACACGATGACTCTATTTGTCAACTAATGAGGAAATTAAAAGATATTTATTTACAACAATGGACTGAAAAGTTATCACTTTCCAATAGGTGTCTGTATTTTAAGATGTTTTAATGTACTCAAGACTACCTTTCATGTATAAATGTTAAAAAGTTTAAGATAGCGTTAAGTAGACAAGATGTTCTTTACGTGAATTATTTATCGAACGTGGATGATTCAAATCAGTCCAAAGAGAAAATCGAAAATACAGACTTTGTTATCTTAATCAAATAGAAAATTAATATCACTTCGTTTTAATTTGCCCAATTTATAATTCACTGAGGAAGTTGTATAATAAAAACTATTACTATGTCCATCCGAAACTTGATAAATTTGTAGACTTGTTAAATAACACAAAACTTGCAGTACTTCAAAATCTGACTGTTTGTTTACCATGCTATGGTATTCAGAACAGAATGTGGTTCTACACATAATATTAGTTATACCTAATTGTTAAATATTATCTTCACTGGCTCAAATGTGCGTGTGCATATTACCGTTGAAATGTATTGTATTACAGGCCTGTGGCATTTCAGTACCGGAATGAACTACTAATATTGATCTGACCTGCGGAGGCAATGGCTCCATTTACTTTGCAGCTAGATTTAAATTTGGTGATCATGATAATTGTGCGCTGTTCGACATGTTGCAGGATATGTTTGTGGTGCCTGCCTATAATTTTTTCAAGATAAAAGTGGTGCATTGCCATGTCTAGAGAGCGATCTGATGGAATGTTTTCAAATGTTTGTTTTTCCAACATCAGTTCATTCAAAAATGAATAGCTGCATTACAGAATGTTTAAGCTAAAGCGTCCATGCCTCTTGATGTCACAATACATGGCCCTGGGAGTGTATGCTTCCCGGAAGTGGATGCGACGCGACATTGATCACCCAGATTTTACACCGAGTTTGACAGCTGAAATGAGTGGAGCAATTACCATACAGTGCCACAACTGGTTATCACACGGAGTTCTCAGCTCCCCAGTCATTAACGTACTTTCTTTCAACTTTGACATCAACCGTGACCTTTTCAAACTTATGCAGCGTTTGCTATTACTAAATACCGACCCAGCCAAAGCACGAGCCTGTAGATAAACGTACGGTACCATATGTATACTTGGAACTTCCTGACGTTAATTGTTTTGTAACATTGGTTTTAAACACGTTTCTTCAAATATTTGTATTCACATGAATCAACTTATATATCTCATAAGAATTCGTGAACATTTCCCCCCGTTATAGCTATACATATTAAAGAATATCGATCAAGATCCCGTTGCAACAAACAACGCCATTCTGACATGTTTTAACTACCTTTGTTTGTGTGTTTTTTTGCAATGCGGCCCTGGTCATGGTGAATTATATAATGGTCATCATTTTCTCAAAAGTTCTGTTTTTAAATAACTTGAAATTGCGACAATAAACAATTGGTCTTTTAAGAAATTTGAGGGAAGGTTATTTTTTATTTGGACATTTGCTATCGCATCCATGACTCGTGAGTGAATCTCAGCTGGCGACATTAAGTACTGCATATCAACAGTAAAATGTCGTTCGTACTACGAATTCAATTTCCTATTGTATCGATCTTACATTGCAACATATTAACGTTACATTCATCATAAAAAAACCGATTTATAAGGGCGACGTCATTATTTACTAAGTGTGCACTTTAATTGAGAATGAGTGTTGATTGGTTTTACATCCTGGCTACGTAGCTCTCAAATTCATATCTCTAATCTTCCACGGTATAGACAAATGATTTCAAAGAATATGTAATAAACTTGAATATGTGTATATACTACTAAAAAGTTAATATATCTTGTATAAAGAATTATACACGTGATATCACACTGAAAACACAACATATTCTGTTTACATATAAATGCTTCTGTGGGGAACGCGAAGCGGGGGATAATATACAATATACATTTTAATAATACATTTTGACGCCTGATATCCAGTGCAAGCACTGCTCAATGGCGGTACAATTATTACCCTGAAGGAATTGTACTTTCGGTGCCGCTACTAAGCGCTCCGCGTGACCATATAGGTCTGTACCTCCCGTTTTCATGTATATAGTATTCGGCTGCGTCCGTCCGTCCGTCCGTCCGTACGAAATGGAATAACTCAAACACCATTCACTTGATTCTTTTCATATTTTGCATATGGGTTCATCATTGGAAGAGTAATGTCCCTACTGAGTTTTGTGACATTGACTTTCATTTCAAGGTCACAACGATACTTTGTCATTTTACCATTGTCAGCGGGATATTTTAAGAACCATTCACTGGATTCTCTTCATATCTTACATCTTCTCCAAGGAAAGATATAGGGCTGATTAGATTTTGGTGACCTTGCCATTATTCTAAAAAAAACACATGCATCTAAATGTAGCCACTTGTCTGCTTCTAAATAACACATGCATCTAAATGTAGCCACTTGTCTGCTTCTAAATAACACATGCATCTAAATGTAGCCACTGGTCTGCTTCTAAATAAAACATTCATCTAAACGTAGCAACTGGTCTGCTTCTAAATAACACATGCATCTAAACGTAGCCACTGGTCTGCTTCTGAATAACACATGCATCTAAACGTAGCCACTGGTCTGCTTCTGAATAACACATGCATCTAAATGTAGCCTGTGGTCTGCCTCTAAATAACAAATGCATCTAAATGTAGCCACTGGTCTGCTTCTAAATAACACATGTATCTAAATGTTGCCACTGGTCTGCTTCTAAAAAACACATGCATCTAAATGTAGCCACTGGTCTGCTTCTAAAAAACACATGCATCTAAATGTAGCCAGTGGTCTGCTTCTAAAGAACACATGCATCTAAACGTAGCCACTGGTCTGCTTCTAAATAACACATGCATCTAAACGTAGCCACTGGTCTACTTCTAAATAACACATGCATCTAAACGTAGCCACTGGTCTGCTTCTGAATAACACATGCATCTAAATGTAGCCTGTGGTCTGCCTCTAAATAACAAATGCATCTAAATGTAGCCACTGGTCTGCTTCTAAATAACACATGTATCTAAATGTTGCCACTGGTCTGCTTCTAAAAAACACATGCATCTAAATGTAGCCACTGGTCTGCTTCTAAAAAACACATGCATCTAAATGTAGCCAGTGGTCTGCTTCTAAAGAACACATGCATCTAAACGTAGCCACTGGTCTGCTTCTAAATAACACATGCATCTAAACGTAGCCACTGGTCTACTTCTAAATAACACATGCATCTAAACGTAGCCACTGGTCTGCTTCTAAATAACACATGCATCAAAATGTAGCCACTGGTCTACTTCTAAAAAACACATGCATCTAAATGTTGCCACTGGTCTGCTTCTAAATAACACATGCATCTAAACGTAGTCACAGGTCTTCTTCTAAAGAACACATGCATCTAATTGTAGCCACTGGTCTACTTCTAAAAAACACATGCATCTAAATGTAGCCACTGGTCTGCTTCTAAATAACACATGCATCTAAACGTAGCCACTGGTCTGCTTCTAAAGAACACATGCATCTAATTGTAGCCACTGGTCTACTTCTAAAAAACACATGCATCTAAATGTAGCCAGTGGTCTGCTTCTAAAGAACACATGCATCTAAACGTAGCCACTGGTCTGCTTCTAAATAACACATGCATCTAAATGTAGCCACTGGTCTGCTTCTAAATAACACATGCCTCTAAATGTAGCCTGTGGTCTGCCTCTAAATAAAAAATGCATCTAAATATAGCCTGTGGTCTGCTTCTAAATAACACATGCATCTAATTGTAGCCACTGGTCTACTTCTAAAAAACACATGCATCTAAATGTAGCCACTGGTCTGCTTCTAAATAACACATGCATCTAAACGTAGCCACTGGTCTGCTTCTAAAGAACACATGCATCTAATTGTAGCCACTGGTCTACTTCTAAAAAACACATGCATCTAAATGTAGCCAGTGGTCTGCTTCTAAAGAACATATGCATCTAAACGTAGCCACTGGTCTGCTTCTAAATAACACATGCATCTAAATGTAGCCACTGGTCTGCTTCTAAATAACACATGCCTCTAAATGTAGCCTGTGGTCTGCCTCTAAATAAAAAATGCATCTAAATATAGCCTGTGGTCTGCTTCTAAATAACACATGCATCAAAATGTAGCCACTGGTCTGCTTCTAAATAACACATGAATCTAAATGTAGCCACTGGTCTGCTGCTAAAAAACGCATGCATCAAAATGTAGCCACTGGTCTGCTTCTAAATAAAACATTCATCAAAATGTAGCCACTGGTCTGCTTCTAAATAACACATGTATCTAAATGTTGCCACTGGTCTGCTTCTAAATAACACATGCATCTAAATGTTGCCACTGGTCTGCTTCTAAATAACACATGCATCTAAATGTAGCCACTGGTCTGCTTCTAAATAACACATGCATCTAAATGTAGCCACTGGTCTGCTTCTAAATAACACATGCATCTAAATGTAGCCACAAGTCTGCTTCTAAACAACACATGCATCTAAATGTAGCCACTGGTCTGCTTCTAAATAACACATGCATCTAAATGTAGCCACAGGTCTGCTTCTAAACAACACATGCATCTAAATGTAGCCACAAGTCTGCTTCTCAACAACACATGCATCTAAATGTTGCCACTGGTCTGCTTCTAAATAACACATGCATCTACATGTAGCCACTGGTCTGCTTCTGAATAACACATGTATCTAAATGTTGCCACTGGTCTGCTTCTAAATAACACATGCATCTAAATGTAGCCACTGGTCTGCTTCTAAATAACTGATGCATCTAAATGTAGCCACAAGTCTGCTTCTAAATAACACATGCATCTAAATGTAGCCACTGGTCTGCTTCTAAATAACACATGCATCTAAATGTAGCCACAGGTCTGCTTCTAAACAACACATGCATATAAATGTATCCACTGGTATGCTTCTGAATAACACATGCATCTAAACGTAGCCACTGGTCTGCTTCTAAATAACACATGCATCTAAATGTAGCCTGTGGTCTGCCTCTAAATAACACATGCATCTAAATGTAGCCACTGGTCTGCTGCTAAAAAACGCATGCATCAAAATGTAGCCACTGGTCTGCTTCTAAATAACACATGTATCTAAATGTTGCCACTGGTCTGCTTCTAAATAACACATGCATCTAAATGTAGCCACTGGTCTGCTTCTAAATAACACATGCATCTAAATGTAGCCACAGGTCTGCTTCTAAACAACACATGCATCTAAATGTAGCCACACGTCTGTTTCATAACAACACATGCATCTAAATGTTGCCACTGGTCTGCTTCTAAATAACACATGCATCTACATGTAGCCACTGGTCTGCTTCTAAATAACACATGTATCTAAATGTTGCCACTGGTCTGCTTCTAAATAACACATGCATCTAAATGTTGCCACTGGTCTGCTTCTAAATAACACATGCATCTAAATGTAGCCACTGGTCTGCTTCTAAATAACACATGCATCTAAATGTAGCCACTGGTCTGCTTCTAAATAACACATGCATCTAAATGTAGCCACAAGTCTGCTTCTAAACAACACATGCATCTAAATGTAGCCACTGGTCTGCTTCTAAATAACACATGCATCTAAATGTAGCCACAGGTCTGCTTCTAAACAACACATGCATCTAAATGTAGCCACAAGTCTGCTTCTAAACAACACATGCATCTAAATGTTGCCACTGGTCTGCTTCTAAATAACACATGCATCTACATGTAGCCACTGGTCTGCTTCTAAATAACACATGTATCTAAATGTTGCCACTGGTCTGCTTCTAAAAAACACATGCATCTAAATGTAGCCACTGGTCTGCTTCTAAATAACACATGCATTTAAATGTAGCCACAAGTCTGCTTCTAAATAACACATGCATCTAAATGTAGCCACTGGTCTGCTTCTAAATAACACATGCATCTAAATGTAGCCACAGGTCTGCTTCTAAACAACACATGCATCTAAATGTAGCCACAAGTCTGCTTCTAAACAACACATGCATCTAAATGTTGCCACTGGTCTGCTTCTAAAAAACACATGCATCTACATGTAGCCACTGGTCTGCTTCTAAATAACACATGTATCTAAATGTTGCCACTGGTCTGCTTCTAAATAACACATGCATCTAAATGTTGACACTGGTCTGCTTCTAAATAACACATGCATCTAAATGTAGCCACTGGTCTGCTTCTAAATAACACATTCATCTAAATGTAGCCACAAGTCTGCTTCTAAACAACACATGCATCTAAATGTAGCCACAAGTCTGCTTCTAAACAACACATGCATCTAAATGTTGCCACTGGTCTGCTTCTAAATAACACATGCATCTAAATGTTGCCACTGGTCTGCTTCTAAATAACACATGCATCTAAATGTAGCCACAGGTCTGCTTCTAAACAACACATGCATCTAAATGTAGCAACAAGTCTGCTTCTAAATAACACATGCATCTAAATGTTGCCACTGGTCTGCTTCAAAATAACACATGCATCTAAATGTTGCCACTGGTCTGCTTCTAAATAACACATGCATCTACATGTAGCCACTTTTCTGCTTCTAAATAACGCATGTATCTAAATGTTGCCACTGGTCTGCTTCTAAATAACACATGCATCTAAATGTAGCCACTGGTCTGCTTCTAAATAACACATGCATCTAAATGTAGCCACTGGTCTGCTTCTAAATAACACATGCATCTAAATGTAGCCACTGGTCTGCTTCTAAATAACACATGCATCTAAATGTAGCCACTGGTCTGCTTCTAAATAACACATGCATCTAAATGTAGCCACAGGTCTGCTTCTAAACAACACATGCATCTAAATGTAGCCACAAGTCTGCTTCTAAACAACACATGCATCTAAATGTTGCCACTGGTCTGCTTCTAAATAACAATGCATCTACATGTAGCCACTGGTCTGCTTCTAAATAACACATGTATCTAAATGTTGCCACTGGTCTGCTTCTAAATAACACATGCATCTAAATGTTGACACTGGTCTGCTTCTAAATAACACATGCATCTAAATGTAGCCACTGGTCTACTTCTAAATAACACATTCATCTAAATGTAGCCACAAGTCTGCTTCTAAACAACACATGCATCTAAATGTAGCCACACGTCTGCTTCTAAACAACACATGCATCTAAATGTTGCCACTGGTCTGCTTCTAAATAACACATGCATCTAAATGTAGCCACTGGTCTGCTTCTTAATAACACATGCATCTAAATGTAGCCACAAGTCTGCTTCTAAACAACACATGCCTCTAAATGTAGCCACAAGTCTGCTTCTAAACAACACATGCCTCTAAATGTAGCCACTGGTCAGCTTCTAAATAACACATGCATCTAAATGTTGCCACTGGTCTGCTTCTAAATAACACATGCATCTAAATGTAGCCACTGGTCTACTTCTAAATAACACATTCATCTAAATGTAGCCACAAGTCTGCTTCTAAACAACACATGCATCTAAATGTAGCCACACGTCTGCTTCTAAACAACACATGCATCTAAATGTTGCCACTGGTCTGCTTCTAAATAACACATGCATCTAAATGTAGCCACTGGTCTGCTTCTAAATAACACATGCATCTAAATGTAGCCACAAGTCTGCTTCTAAACAACACATGCCTCTAAATGTAGCCACAAGTCTGCTTCTAAACAACACATGCCTCTAAATGTAGCCACTGGTCAGCTTCTAAATAACACATGCATCTAAATGTTGCCACTGGTCTGCTTCTAAATAACACATGTATCTAAATGTTGCCACTGGTCTGCTTCTAAATAACACATGCATCAAAATGTAGCCTGTGGTCTGCTTCTAAATAACACATGCATCAAAATGTAGCCTGTGGTCTGCTTCTAAATAACACATGCAACTAAATGTTGCCACTGGTCTACTTCTAAATAACACATGCATCAAAATGTAGCCTGTGGTCTGCTTCTAAATAACACATGCATCTAAACGTAGCCACTGGTCTGCTTCTGAATAACACATGCATCTAAATGTACCCACTGGTCTGCTTCCAAATAACACATGCATCTAAATGTTGCCTGTGGTCTGCCTCTAAATAACAAATGCATCTAAATATAGCCTGTGGTCTGCTTCTAAATAACACATGCATCAAAATGTAGCCACTGGTCTTCTTCTAAATAACACATGCATCTAAATGTACCCACTGGTCTGCTTCTAAATAACACATGCATCTAAATGTATCCACTGGTCTGCTTCTGAATAACACATGCATCTAAATGTAGCCACTGGTCTGCTTCTAAATAACACATGCATCTAAATGTAGCCTGTGGTCTGCCTCTAAATAACACATGCATCTTAATGTAGCCACTGGTCTGCTTCTAAATAAAACATTCATCTAAACGTAGCCTCTGGTCTGCTTCTAAATAACACATGCATCTAAATGGAACATCTGGTCTTCTTCTAAAGAACACATGCATCTAAATGTAACCACTGTTCTGCTTCTAAATAACACATGCATCTAAATGTAGTAACTGGTCTGCTTCTAAAGAACACATGCATCTAAATGTAGCCACTGGTCTGCTTCTAAATAACACGTGCATCTAAATGTAGCCACTGGTCTGCTTCTAAAAAACGCATGCATCTAAACGTAGTCACTGGTCTGCTTCTAAATAACACATGCATCTAAATGTAGCCACTGGTCTGCTTCTAAATAACACATGCATCTAAATGTAACCTGTGGTCTGCTTCTAAATAACACATTCATCTAAATGTTGCCACTGGTCTGCTTCTAAATAACACATGCATCTAAATGTAACCACTGGTCTGCTTCTAAATAACACATGCATCTAAATGTAGCCTGTGGTCTGCTTCTAAATAACACATGCATCTAAATGTTGCCACTGGTCTGCTTCTAAATAACACATGCATCTAAACGTAGCCACTGGTCTGCTTCTAAAGAACACATGCATCTAATTGTAGCCACTGGTCTACTTCTAAAAAACACATGCATCTAAATGTAGCCACTGGTCTGCTTCTAAATAACACATGCATCTAAACGTAGCCACTGGTCTGCTTCTAAAGAACACATGCATCTAATTGTAGCCACTGGTCTACTTCTAAAAAACACATGCATCTAAATGTAGCCAGTGGTCTGCTTCTAAAGAACACATGCATCTAAACGTAGCCACTGGTCTGCTTCTAAATAACACATGCATCTAAATGTAGCCACTGGTCTGCTTCTAAATAACACATGCCTCTAAATGTAGCCTGTGGTCTGCCTCTAAATAAAAAATGCATCTAAATATAGCCTGTGGTCTGCTTCTAAATAACACATGCATCTAATTGTAGCCACTGGTCTACTTCTAAAAAACACATGCATCTAAATGTAGCCACTGGTCTGCTTCTAAATAACACATGCATCTAAACGTAGCCACTGGTCTGCTTCTAAAGAACACATGCATCTAATTGTAGCCACTGGTCTACTTCTAAAAAACACATGCATCTAAATGTAGCCAGTGGTCTGCTTCTAAAGAACATATGCATCTAAACGTAGCCACTGGTCTGCTTCTAAATAACACATGCATCTAAATGTAGCCACTGGTCTGCTTCTAAATAACACATGCCTCTAAATGTAGCCTGTGGTCTGCCTCTAAATAAAAAATGCATCTAAATATAGCCTGTGGTCTGCTTCTAAATAACACATGCATCAAAATGTAGCCACTGGTCTGCTTCTAAATAACACATGAATCTAAATGTAGCCACTGGTCTGCTGCTAAAAAACGCATGCATCAAAATGTAGCCACTGGTCTGCTTCTAAATAAAACATTCATCAAAATGTAGCCACTGGTCTGCTTCTAAATAACACATGTATCTAAATGTTGCCACTGGTCTGCTTCTAAATAACACATGCATCTAAATGTTGCCACTGGTCTGCTTCTAAATAACACATGCATCTAAATGTAGCCACTGGTCTGCTTCTAAATAACACATGCATCTAAATGTAGCCACTGGTCTGCTTCTAAATAACACATGCATCTAAATGTAGCCACAAGTCTGCTTCTAAACAACACATGCATCTAAATGTAGCCACTGGTCTGCTTCTAAATAACACATGCATCTAAATGTAGCCACAGGTCTGCTTCTAAACAACACATGCATCTAAATGTAGCCACAAGTCTGCTTCTCAACAACACATGCATCTAAATGTTGCCACTGGTCTGCTTCTAAATAACACATGCATCTACATGTAGCCACTGGTCTGCTTCTAAATAACACATGTATCTAAATGTTGCCACTGGTCTGCTTCTAAATAACACATGCATCTAAATGTAGCCACTGGTCTGCTTCTAAATAACTGATGCATCTAAATGTAGCCACAAGTCTGCTTCTAAATAACACATGCATCTAAATGTAGCCACTGGTCTGCTTCTAAATAACACATGCATCTAAATGTAGCCACAGGTCTGCTTCTAAACAACACATGCATATAAATGTATCCACTGGTATGCTTCTGAATAACACATGCATCTAAACGTAGCCACTGGTCTGCTTCTAAATAACACATGCATCTAAATGTAGCCTGTGGTCTGCTTCTAAATAACACATGCATCTAAATGTAGCCACTGGTCTGCTGCTAAAAAACGCATGCATCAAAATGTAGCCACTGGTCTGCTTCTAAATAACACATGTATCTAAATGTTGCCACTGGTCTGCTTCTAAATAACACATGCATCTAAATGTAGCCACTGGTCTGCTTCTAAATAACACATGCATCTAAATGTAGCCACAGGTCTGCTTCTAAACAACACATGCATCTAAATGTAGCCACACGTCTGCTTCTAAACAACACATGCATCTAAATGTTGCCACTGGTCTGCTTCTAAATAACACATGCATCTACATGTAGCCACTGGTCTGCTTCTAAATAACACATGTATCTAAATGTTGCCACTGGTCTGCTTCTAAATAACACATGCATCTAAATGTTGCCACTGGTCTGCTTCTAAATAACACATGCATCTAAATGTAGCCACTGGTCTGCTTCTAAATAACACATGCATCTAAATGTAGCCACTGGTCTGCTTCTAAATAACACATGCATCTAAATGTAGCCACAAGTCTGCTTCTAAACAACACATGCATCTAAATGTAGCCACTGGTCTGCTTCTAAATAACACATGCATCTAAATGTAGCCACAGGTCTGCTTCTAAACAACACATGCATCTAAATGTAGCCACAAGTCTGCTTCTAAACAACACATGCATCTAAATGTTGCCACTGGTCTGCTTCTAAATAACACATGCATCTACATGTAGCCACTGGTCTGCTTCTAAATAACACATGTATCTAAATGTTGCCACTGGTCTGCTTCTAAAAAACACATGCATCTAAATGTAGCCACTGGTCTGCTTCTAAATAACACATGCATCTAAATGTAGCCACAAGTCTGCTTCTAAATAACACATGCATCTAAATGTAGCCACTGGTCTGCTTCTAAATAACACATGCATCTAAATGTAGCCACAGGTCTGCTTCTAAACAACACATGCATCTAAATGTAGCCACAAGTCTGCTTCTAAACAACACATGCATCTAAATGTTGCCACTGGTCTGCTTCTAAAAAACACATGCATCTACATGTAGCCACTGGTCTGCTTCTAAATAACACATGTATCTAAATGTTGCCACTGGTCTGCTTCTAAATAACACATGCATCTAAATGTTGACACTGGTCTGCTTCTAAATAACACATGCATCTAAATGTAGCCACTGGTCTGCTTCTAAATAACACATTCATCTAAATGTAGCCACAAGTCTGCTTCTAAACAACACATGCATCTAAATGTAGCCACAAGTCTGCTTCTAAACAACACATGCATCTAAATGTTGCCACTGGTCTGCTTCTAAATAACACATGCATCTAAATGTTGCCACTGGTCTGCTTCTAAATAACACATGCATCTAAATGTAGCCACAGGTCTGCTTCTAAACAACACATGCATCTAAATGTAGCAACAAGTCTGCTTCTAAATAACACATGCATCTAAATGTTGCCACTGGTCTGCTTCAAAATAACACATGCATCTAAATGTTGCCACTGGTCTGCTTCTAAATAACACATGCATCTACATGTAGCCACTTTTCTGCTTCTAAATAACGCATGTATCTAAATGTTGCCACTGGTCTGCTTCTAAATAACACATGCATCTAAATGTAGCCACTGGTCTGCTTCTAAATAACACATGCATCTAAATGTAGCCACTGGTCTGCTTCTAAATAACACATGCATCTAAATGTAGCCACTGGTCTGCTTCTAAATAACACATGCATCTAAATGTAGCCACTGGTCTGCTTCTAAATAACACATGCATCTAAATGTAGCCACAGGTCTGCTTCTAAACAACACATGCATCTAAATGTAGCCACAAGTCTGCTTCTAAACAACACATGCATCTAAATGTTGCCACTGGTCTGCTTCTAAATAACAATGCATCTACATGTAGCCACTGGTCTGCTTCTAAATAACACATGTATCTAAATGTTGCCACTGGTCTGCTTCTAAATAACACATGCATCTAAATGTTGACACTGGTCTGCTTCTAAATAACACATGCATCTAAATGTAGCCACTGGTCTACTTCTAAATAACACATTCATCTAAATGTAGCCACAAGTCTGCTTCTAAACAACACATGCATCTAAATGTAGCCACACGTCTGCTTCTAAACAACACATGCATCTAAATGTTGCCACTGGTCTGCTTCTAAATAACACATGCATCTAAATGTAGCCACTGGTCTGCTTCTTAATAACACATGCATCTAAATGTAGCCACAAGTCTGCTTCTAAACAACACATGCCTCTAAATGTAGCCACAAGTCTGCTTCTAAACAACACATGCCTCTAAATGTAGCCACTGGTCAGCTTCTAAATAACACATGCATCTAAATGTTGCCACTGGTCTGCTTCTAAATAACACATGCATCTAAATGTAGCCACTGGTCTACTTCTAAATAACACATTCATCTAAATGTAGCCACAAGTCTGCTTCTAAACAACACATGCATCTAAATGTAGCCACACGTCTGCTTCTAAACAACACATGCATCTAAATGTTGCCACTGGTCTGCTTCTAAATAACACATGCATCTAAATGTAGCCACTGGTCTGCTTCTAAATAACACATGCATCTAAATGTAGCCACAAGTCTGCTTCTAAACAACACATGCCTCTAAATGTAGCCACAAGTCTGCTTCTAAACAACACATGCCTCTAAATGTAGCCACTGGTCAGCTTCTAAATAACACATGCATCTAAATGTTGCCACTGGTCTGCTTCTAAATAACACATGTATCTAAATGTTGCCACTGGTCTGCTTCTAAATAACACATGCATCAAAATGTAGCCTGTGGTCTGCTTCTAAATAACACATGCATCAAAATGTAGCCTGTGGTCTGCTTCTAAATAACACATGCAACTAAATGTTGCCACTGGTCTACTTCTAAATAACACATGCATCAAAATGTAGCCTGTGGTCTGCTTCTAAATAACACATGCATCTAAACGTAGCCACTGGTCTGCTTCTGAATAACACATGCATCTAAATGTACCCACTGGTCTGCTTCCAAATAACACATGCATCTAAATGTTGCCTGTGGTCTGCCTCTAAATAACAAATGCATCTAAATATAGCCTGTGGTCTGCTTCTAAATAACACATGCATCAAAATGTAGCCACTGGTCTTCTTCTAAATAACACATGCATCTAAATGTACCCACTGGTCTGCTTCTAAATAACACATGCATCTAAATGTATCCACTGGTCTGCTTCTGAATAACACATGCATCTAAATGTAGCCACTGGTCTGCTTCTAAATAACACATGCATCTAAATGTAGCCTGTGGTCTGCCTCTAAATAACACATGCATCTTAATGTAGCCACTGGTCTGCTTCTAAATAAAACATTCATCTAAACGTAGCCTCTGGTCTGCTTCTAAATAACACATGCATCTAAATGGAACATCTGGTCTTCTTCTAAAGAACACATGCATCTAAATGTAACCACTGTTCTGCTTCTAAATAACACATGCATCTAAATGTAGTAACTGGTCTGCTTCTAAAGAACACATGCATCTAAATGTAGCCACTGGTCTGCTTCTAAATAACACGTGCATCTAAATGTAGCCACTGGTCTGCTTCTAAAAAACGCATGCATCTAAACGTAGTCACTGGTCTGCTTCTAAATAACACATGCATCTAAATGTAGCCACTGGTCTGCTTCTAAATAACACATGCATCTAAATGTAACCTGTGGTCTGCTTCTAAATAACACATTCATCTAAATGTTGCCACTGGTCTGCTTCTAAATAACACATGCATCTAAATGTAACCACTGGTCTGCTTCTAAATAACACATGCATCTAAATGTAGCCTGTGGTCTGCTTCTAAATAACACATGCATCTAAATGTTGCCACTGGTCTGCTTCTAAATAACACATGCATCTAAATGTAGCCACTGGTCTGCTTCTAAACAACACATGCATCTAAATGTAGCCACTGGTCTGCTTCTGAAGAACACATGCATCTAAATGTAGCCACTGGTCTGCTTCTAAATAACACATGCACCTAATGGAGCCACTGGTCTGCTTCTAAATAACACATGCATCTAAATGTAGCCACTGGTCTGCTTCTAAACAACACATGCATGCAAATGTAGCCACTGATCTGCTTCTAAATAATACATGCATCTGAATGTAGCCACTGGTCTGCTTCTAAATAAAATATTCATCTAAACGTAGCCACTGATCTGCTTCTAAATAACACATGCATCTAAATGTAGCCACTGGTCTACTTCTAAATAAAACATTCATCTAAACGTAGCCACTGGTCTGCTTCTAAATAACACATGCATCTAAATGTAGCCACAAGTCTGCTTCTAAACAACACATGCATCTAAATGTAGCCACAAGTCTGCTTCTAAACAACACATGCCTCTAAATGTAGCCACTGGTCAGCTTCTAAATAACACATGCATCTAAATGTTGCCACTGGTCTGCTTCTTAACAACACATGCATCAAAATGTATCCACTGGTCTGCTTCTAAATAACACATGCATCTAAATGTAGCCACTGGTCTGCTTCTTAACAACACATGCATCAAAATGTATCCACTGGTCTGCTTCTAAATAACACATGCATCAAAATGTAGCCTGTGGTCTGCTTCTAAATAACACATGCAACTAAATGTTGCCACTGGTCTACTTCTAAATAACACATGCATCTAAACGTAGCCACTGGTCTGCTTCTGAATAACACATGCATCTAAATGTAGCCACTGGTCTGCTTCTAAATAACACATGCATCTAAATGTTGACACTGGTCTGCTTCTAAATAACACATGCATCTAAATGTAGCCACTGGTCTACTTCTAAATAACACATTCATCTAAATGTAGCCACAAGTCTGCTTCTAAACAACACATGCATCTAAATGTAGCCACACGTCTGCTTCTAAACAACACATGCATCTAAATGTTGCCACTGGTCTGCTTCTAAATAACACATGCATCTAAATGTAGCCACTGGTCTGCTTCTAAATAACACATGCATCTAAATGTAGCCACAAGTCTGCTTCTAAACAACACATGCATCTAAATGTAGCCACAAGTCTGCTTCTAAACAACACATGCCTCTAAATGTAGCCACTGGTCAGCTTCTAAATAACACATGCATCTAAATGTTGCCACTGGTCTGCTTCTAAATAACACATGCATCTAAATGTAGCCACTGGTCTGCTTCTTAACAACACATGCATCAAAATGTAGCCACTCGTCTGCTTCTAAATAACACATGCATCAAAATGTAGCCTGTGGTCTGCTTCTAAATAACACATGCAACTAAATGTTGCCACTGGTCTACTTCTAAATAACACATGCATCAAAATGTAGCCTGTGGTCTGCTTCTAAATAACACATGCATCTAAACGTAGCCACTGGTCTGCTTCTAAACAACACATGTATCTAAATGTAGCCACTGGTCTGCTTCTAAATAACACATGCACCTAATGGAGTCACTGGTCTGCTTCTAAATAACACATGCATCTAAATGTAGCCTGTGGTCTGCTTCTAAATAACACATGCATCTAAATGTTGCCACTGGTCTGCTTCTAAATAACACATGCATCTAAATGTAGCCACTGGTCTGCTTCTAAATAACACATTCATCTAAATGTAGCCACTGGTCTGCTTCTAAAGAACACATGCATCTAAATGTAGCCACTGGTCTGCTTCTAAATAACACATGCACCTAATGGAGCCACTGGTCTGCTTCTAAATAGCACATGCATCTAAATGTAGCCTGTGGTCTGTTTCTAAACAACATGCATCTAAATGTAGCCACTGGTCTGCTTCTAAATAACACATGCATGCAAATGTAGCCACTGATCTGCTTCTAAATAATACATGCATCTGAATGTAGCCACTGGTCTGCTTCTAAATAAAACATTCATCTAAACGTAGCCACTGATCTGCTTCTAAATAACACATGCATCTAAATGTAGCCACTGGTCTACTTCTAAATAAAACATTCATCTAAACGTAGCCACTGGTCTGTTTCTAAATAACACATGCATCTAAATGTAGCCACTGGTCTGCTTCTTAATAACACATGCATCTAAATGTAGCCACTGGTCTGCTTCTAAATAACACATGCATCAAAATGTAGCCACTGGTCTGCTTCTAAATAATACATGCATCTAAATGTAGCCACTGGTCTGCTTCTAAATAAAACATTCATCTAAACGTAGCCACTGGTCTGCTTCTAAATAACACATGCATCAAAATGTAGCCACTGGTCTGCTTCTAAATAACACATGCATCTAAACGTAGCCACTGGTCTGCTTCTAAATAAAACATTCATCTAAACGTAGCCACTGGTCTGCTTCTAAATAAAACATTCATCTAAACGTAGCCACTGGTCTGCTTCTAAATAACACATGCATCTAAACGTAGCCACTGGTCTGCTTCTAAATAATACATGCATCTAAATGTTGCCACTGGTCTGCTTCTAAATAACACATGCATCTAAATGTAGCCACTGGTCTGCTTCTAAATAACACATGCATCTAAATGTAGCATCTGGTCTGCTTCTAAATGACACATGCATCTAAATGTAGCCACTGGTCTGCTTCTAAATAATACATGCATCTAAATGTAGCCACTGGTCTGCTTCTAAATAAAACATTCATCTAAACGTAGCCACTGGTCTGCTTCTAAATACCACATGCATCTAAATGTAGCCACTGGTCTGCTTCTATATAACACATGCATCTAAATGTAGCCACTGGTCTGCTTCTAAAAAAACGCATGCATCTAAACGTAGTCACTGGTCTGCTTCTAAAAAACGCATGCATCTAAACGTAGTCACTGGTCTGCTTCTAAATAACACATGCATCTAAATGTAGCCACTGGTCTGCTTCTAAATAACACATGCATCTAAATGTAGCCACTGGTCTGCTTCTAAATAAAACATTCATCTAAACATAGCCACTGGTCTGCTTCTAAATAACACATGCATCTAAATGGAGCATCTGGTCTGCTTCTAAAGAACACATGCATCTAAATGTAGCCACTGGTCTGCTTCTAAATAACACATGCATCTAAATGTAGCCACTGGTCTGCTTCTAAATAATACATGCATCTAACCGAGCCACTGTCTGCTTCTAAATAATACATGCATCTAATCGAGCCACGGGTCTGCTTCTAAATAAAACATTCATCTATACGTAGCCACTGGTCTGCTTCTAAATAACACATGCATCTAAATGTAGCCACTGGTCTGCTTCTAAATAAAACATTCATCTAAACGTAGCCACTGGTCTGCTTCTAAATAACACATGCATCTAAATGGAGCATCTGGTCTGCTTCTAAAGAACACATGCATCTAAATGTAGCCACTGGTCTGCTTCTAAATAACACATGCATCTAAATGTAGCCACTGGTCTGCTTCTAAAAAACGCATGCATCTAAACGTAGTCACTGGTCTGCTTCTAAATAACACATGCATCTAAATGTAGCCACTGGTCTGCTTCTAAATAACACATGCATCTAAATGTAGCCTGTGGTCTGCTTCTAAATAACACATGCATCTAAATTTTGCCACTGGTCTGCTTCTAAATAACACATGCATCTAAATGTAGCCACTGGTCTGCTTCTAAATAACACATGCATCTAAATGGAGCATCTGGTCTGCTTCTAAAGAACACATGCATCTAAATGTAGCCACTGGTCTGCTTCTGAATAACACATGCATCTAAACGTAGCCACTGGTCTGCTTCTAAATAACACATTCATCTAAATGTAGCCACCGGTCTGCTTCTAAATAACACATTCATCTAAATGTAGCCACTGGTCTGCTTCTAAATAACACATTCATCTAAATGTAGCCACTGGTCTGCTTCTAAATAACACATTCATCAAAATGGAGCATCTGGTCTGCTTCTAAATAACACATGCATCTAAATGGAGCATCTGGTCTGCTTCTAAAGAACACATGCATCTAAATGTAGCCACTGGTCTGCTTCTAAATAACACATGCATCTAAATGTAGCCAGTGGTCTGCTTCTAAATAACACATGCATCTAAATGTAGCCACTGGTCTGCTTCTAAAGAACACATGCATCTAACTGTAGCCACTGGTCTGCTTCTAAATAACACATTCATCTAAATGTAGCCACTGGTCTGCTTCTAAAGAACACATGCATCTAACTGTAGCCACTGGTCTGCTTCTAAATAACACATTCATCTAAATGTAGCCAGTGGTCTGCTTCCAAATAACACATGCATCTAAACGCAGCCACTGGTCTGCTTTTAAATAACACATTCATCTAAATGTAGCCACTGGTCTGCTCCTAAATAACACATGTATCTAAACGTAGCCACTGGTCTGCTTCTAAACAACACATGCATCTAAATGTAGCCACTGGTCTGCTTCTAAAGAACACATGCATCTAAATGTAGCCACTGGTCTGCTTCTAAATAACACATGCATTTAAATGTAGCCACTGGTCTACTTCTAAATAACGCATGCATCTAAATGTAGCCACTGGTCTGCTTCTAAAGAACACATGCATCTAAATGTAGCCACTGGTCTGCTTCTAAAGAACACATGCATTTAAATGTAGCCACTGGTCTACTTCTAAATAACACATGCATCTAAATGTAGCAAGTATAATTTTATGCATAAAATGCATCTCTATGTTTACTCAATTTATTTTAAACACAAAATGCTACATCAACCAAACCTCACTATACCTGTACACTGTAATATAATAGCAGAGACCATGAAATGGTAATTTATGAGTTATGCTATCTGAATATGGTAACGTGTGGTTCATGGATATCAGAACCCTACATCTGATAAAGATATAGATTTAGAGTCTCAACCTACTTGTCACAACGTAAACAGTAAACAAATTGACAAAATCCACAAAATCGCCATTTTCCTTCCTAGTCTCCGCGCTTAATTGCGCTGCGCTTCAGTATAACTGTGCCCAGCCGAGAAATGCTGCGTTTAACATATGCGGGTATAATGCACATATGAGGTTTATCACTAATTCGCCTTTTACTTGAACATAAACTATTATATATTTTTTTTAATCACTTCAATTGTTTATAGAACTGTAGAAATACTCATTTCTATGTTATATTATGGTTATCATAATGGCACAGTCTAGGCCTGTATGTAAATTAGACACCAAATTCTTCAATTCAAAATATGTTTAGAATGTGTTTAATGTCTGAACATGTTTAGACCCGTGGCGGAATATCGCTCTAAACACGGTTAGAAATGTGTTAAAAAGTTAAACATATTAAAGGTTACATGTCGTACCTATGGCCACTTTCGGGATTCGTTGAAAAGGGGTTTCAATTTGACAATTACTCGACTTTAATTTTTTTTAATCGGCCCGTAAATTATTGATATACGACTAATTTTAAAAGTGCCTTTAAGCCCCGGAGACTAGAATGAAAGCGGGCGGGCGGAGGTCACTGAAGCGTATCTTGCTGTGACGTACGTGGATGAATTTCATTATGGCCGCTAATCTTAATTTAATTTTTTTACGGCTCCTATAAGACAGAAATCTTCATCAAAACAACCCAAATTTTCGATAAACGGATTACTTAACTATTCAACTAGCGATTGCATATGGTATCTATTGGCATATGTGATAATCTGTATAATGCTATTGTCTCACTATATATAAGGATGTACACTGTTGTGTGCGTAATAATGGACATTTTACAGAGTGGTTCAATGTTAGCAGTAGCTTAAAGCAAGGATGCCTTTTATCGCCAATTCTTTTTAATCTCTACATCAACGATCGTATTGAGACTGTGAATGAACCGTCCATTGGCGTTAAAGAGCCATCACGGATGTTAGTATTTCAATTTTTTTGAAAATATACTTATAACGTCATTCGCCAGAGAAATCTTTTATCTACAACATGGCATATGTTAAATAATTTTCATATCACGACAATGTATTGCAATTTGGTTTCAAAGAGAAGTACCACTTCGACTAGCGCGCGCTAAGGGTATCTGACGTATATAAACACAATCCCCTTTTTTGCGTAATACGTACTACACAAACAGCAAGCGCTTCCGAAGCGTGAAGGCTCGTCTCTAGCGCAAGTCGCCAAAACAACCCATATGCTGCACGTGCTTCACGTGTCTCTCTTGCAAGTTACCCTTGTCACACATTACTGAATGTGACGATTGCTTTACAAACAATGTTTCTAAATGTCCTGAGAATATACAAATTATTGCCTGTTTAATGTTCTTTTTATTGAGATAAGACCAGCAAATTATGACAAATTTTTACTCTCATTAATTATAAAATTCAAGAAAAATACCTAGTTGGGTAAAACAATTATTCCAATATCTGTAGCAAATACATAATTAAATGAAATAGTAAATAAATCAACGCCAAAAAAAATCTATATTTCGATATCTTTCATTGCTCATATTTTTTTTTATTCTTTCGTGTCTTTGTTTACTGTGTGTGAGCTAGACCATAATGCTTTGCGCTTGAAAATAATAGACTGGATCTTTATTTAGACTGGAAAACACCTTTACTAATTAATGCAATTTCTCGGCTTATTTTAAGTTGGAAAAATTAGGGAAAAATTAAGTGTATTTATTTCACGGAGATAGATTTTTGGAAAAATTTTGATATTTTCATCAACATCCGTGATGGCTCTTTAACATATGTGGGGAATGTGTGAGTATACTAGCGTATGCTGATGATCTGGTATTGCTGGCTGAAACTGAGAGTGATATGGACATATAATACATGGTGCATAAGGAACAAGCTGGTGATAAGCCCTACAAAGTCGAAACTAGTACAAGTCAAACTTTTTTATGTGCGGATCGACGCCTATCGATGTTGTTTCAAGTTACAGTTATCTGGGACTGCTGGTTACAGAAGACATGGACTATCAACGTATGGGACAAGCAGTGGCTAGATCAGCAAATCGAGCCCTAGGACTACTGATATCAAAGTTAGAGCTTCTGGGTGGTATGCAATACAGTATGTACACAAAACTCTATGATTCCATGATCTGGTTCATGATTCAATATGGATCTGCAATCTGGGGAACCTACAACCTAACTTTTATAAACGCAGTCCAGAATAGAGCCATGCGTTTCTTCATGGGTTTACGGAAATATGCCCCTAATATGGCCGTGAGTGGTGATATGGGTTGGTTACCTCCTAAAGTCAGACAATGGGAAAGTATTGCCAAGTTTTACAAGAAAATGAGTGACTTTTTAGATAGCCGTCTGGCAAAACGTATTTTTAACTGGGCCGACAGATGTGCTGAGAATAAGAAGCGAAATTGGAATTTTAGAATACATGCTCGATACAGGGATCTTGGGCTCCAGTGTTTTAATCCCTATTGAAAACTCGCTCCATGTCAGCTATATAAGATCACAAGTGCGTGAGGCAATCTTTATCAAATTCAAGGAAGAATGGTCGTCAACATTACAACGCCCTAGCAGTCAGAGAGGAAATGGCGGGAATAAACTACAGTACTTTTAAGGATACATATGAGACAGAACAGTACAACCGGATCCCCTAGAAGCGTGCAGACGTGGAGTTGCTCCTATAAGGATAACCCATGATACCGAGGATATGGTAAGGTTGTGGACCCTGATAGGAAGGAAAAATAGTTTTTCCTGACTATCAGGGCCTACAACCTTACCTTATCCGAGGTCGAATGGGTCATCTATATTATCAACCGTTGTTAAGTGTAAAACAGGCTTTTTACTTGTTATCGCGTTATATTGAGGATACCTGGCGTTATATTTAGGATCCCTGGGTGATGTCAGCCTGTTAACAGCCGCGCTATATGAGTTTCATTTGTACAGTGTACTTTCGTCTGCCCCCTTAGCGCAGTAGTCTAAGGCGTTGACTCAGTACTACAGGTGATAGTGGATACGGGTTCGAGACGCACTTTTTGCAAAACATTTGCTGTACATATTCTGTCGTAAATTTAAGAACTTTTTCAAAATTAGTCCAAGTTAATTTTTACATTCAAGCCGTCATCTTAACAAATATATCAGGGTTTACAATCATTATAATTCCTTATAACAGGGTTTACAACTGTCTGTGTAAACCCTCCTGGAGGGAATTACAATGTTGTAAGTCCCTCGTACCAGGTGATACGGTTTAGAAAGGTCGTTTCAAGTATCACGTTATATGGCTGGTAGGTTGATAATATAGGTATAGTGACAGGGCGGTACAGTAATCTACCAGTAAACGCAAGGTTGGGTTTTAATTGTTAAACCTGTGTGGAGGATGAGTGTCATGTTATTTTATATTGTCCACTTTATGAGAGTATTCGTCGTGATGTGCTCAAAAAGGAAAAGTGTTATGATTTATGGCAGGATTTTAATAATGCAAATGATTGTGATAAATTAGCTTTTATTCTTGCAAATACGGATTGTGCTATTTTGAGTGCCAAAGCCTTCGAAGTTATTTTAGATACACGTTATTCTTTTTATTCACAGATCGTTCTTAAACTGTACATATTGTATGTTATTTTATGTGATATTTAAAGTCTCTCAGGAATCCTAATGTATTTTATGTAAAAAGTTCGTTTTTTTTAATGTAATGTAATATTTGTACCACAATTGAGGTGAGACTCAAATAAAATACTTGTCTGTCTGGTTACAACGGCCGGTGCCTGCTCAATTGGGGTGCTTTTTGCGCTTTGTAGTAGTTAACCGTGGGACTGCTGGCATAACACATAGATCACGGAATTGTTTCTCGCGTCAGTGTTAAGCTCGTATGTGAACGTGTGCAAGCTGTATGCATGCAGAATTATACGGGTGAGTGGTATGAATTGTTGCATAAGCCAAGCGGTAGAACGGAACGGAATAAATTAAGAACGTATATATCGATTGTTTAAGAATGAGTATGGGTGTGAAAGTTATGTGAGTACGAATATGCCCCGTTCTTATCGCTCCGCCCTTTCCAAATTCAGAACTGGTACCGCCCCTTTTCATTTGGAAACCGGGAGATATACAAATAAAGATGTGAGTGACAGAGTATGTTTCGAATGTAGTGAGAGTGTTGAGGATGAAAGACATGTGCTTTTACATTGCCCTGTGTATGACGAGTTGCGTGAAAGGTTGTATGGAAATGTCTCTTTTAGCTATCCCAACTTTAAAGAGCTCTGTGATGAAGATAAATTTAATTTACTTTTTAAACACAATGTATTTTTCACCGCCAAAACCTGCTTTTATATTTTACAAAAAAGGAAGCATATATTGTATGGTGAATATTATATTTTATATATGTATACATCCTTTACTTATAACATTAGCGCCGCTAATGGCTGCGATATTGCCGAAGCGGCGTTAAACAATAACTCACTCACTCACTCACTATAACATTAGCCTTATATTTTTATATTTATATTTTATTTTCTTTTTAGCAAGATAGTCTCTCATAACCCTTACAGGGTGGCTCACTTTTATGTTATTAATAATGTATATTTATGTTTGTATTTTATGTGAGGTGAGACTCTAATAAAACATCTGTCTGTATGTCTGTCTGTCCGCATAAACCCTGCTCTATCAACTCACCATTCATGGGACGTTATGTAAACATTGCGATGTACGGTTAGTTATGTGTTAAATACACCTTACATCAAAGCTTGTCGATCCCATGTGTATCTACCAGTTATGTACCTACATGTATATGTCTTCATTTACACAAAGTATGTATTTCAGCGATCCAGAAATAGACATATATCACTTTCAATGGAGTGTATGATATGATTCGAACATTAACAAGAACATCTAACGGGAATCTTCCCAATTCACCATATACCATATAATCTGGGGTTGACTGTTTTACTTTTAAAATATATTTACAAAATTTCAAGTGTACTCTTTCAAGAATGACACATTTTTCGAAACCCCACACTTCGGAGCCATACAACAAAATTGGCTGTACAAGGTTGTCAAACAGTTTAAGCTGACAATCAATTGGTATATCTAACAATCTCATTTTTCTAAAAACAGCATACATAGCTCTAGAAGCTTACTCAGCAATTCTCTTTTGAGCTTTACAAAATCTACCAGTGCGATTAAATAAAATACCAAGATATACATATTCAGAGACAATTTCAATACTTTGTTTTTGTAGTGTGAAGTCCCTAGTAATTTTATTCGGCCTCTTTCCAAAAATTAAAATGCTTGTTTTAGCAACATTCACAGTTAATTTCAATCTTTTACAGTAATCATCAAACAAAGTTAAAGTTTTGCTTAGACTAGATGGAGATTCTGCGAATAGGACTATATCATCCGCATAAGGTAACAAGAGAAGTTTCAAATAAATACTAAGATGATGCTGAATTTCATTATTGAGATTTTCAAGGCCATTATACATATTCGTCAATAAAAAATCTTCCAAATCGTTTAAATACAATGCCAAAAGAAACGGGGAAAGATTTTCCCCTTGTCTAACCCCTGAGTAACATTGAAAATAATCACTGGTAATACCATTGTGGGATACGCATGATTTAATATAATTATACATGTTGCGTATAACGACAAAGCATTTACCTGAAATATTACATTTAATCATTTTACTTCACAGACCTGATCGCCAAACCGTATCAAAGGCCTTACTAAAATCAATGAAACAGCAATATAATTTCTTGTTTTGACTAAGATAGATATCTATGATGGATTTTAAAACATACATATTATCTACGGTTGAATAACCCTTTCTAAATCCCGCTTGCGCTTCACTAATTAAGCTAATTTTATCAGAATAGGCTTGTAACCTCGGAGTCGCCCCGATATGCCAGTTTCTAATCCCTGGACAGTTAACGAATATCGGATTATAATTAACGACCTTAATTGGCTTGATCTAGTGGGCCAGTTTCATGGCTTAGTTGACAGACAGATAGACAATTTTTTATTTAAGTATCGCCTCAACATGATACAAAATGTAATCGATACATAAAAGAACATTTAAAAAAAGGTTGAGCCAGTTTCAAAATTTCTAAATTTGTTTCCACCCCCTTTCGACCGTGGCATCAAAATCATACTTCCTTTTTGGAAAATTTCGGAACTTTATTAATGGTCCCTGCGACCCGAGTGGGAGAACAGCTCCGCTGAAAACCGCTCGTTAAATCTCCGTACTCATCATCGGTTGAGCCATTCCATATGGAATTATGAGAGACCATTTTTCCAAATATATTCACAAAAAGTAAGAATATAGTAAAATATTGTAAAACAGCTATATTTAAATTAAGAAGATATATACAAATTTGCACTACGCTTTTTGAGAATCCAAATCATCTAAAAATCTTACTTGTAACTGGATTAAGATCAAGATGACAATGACGTCTAAAAAGCTCGACACACTCCTCCATTGATTTACCAGCCCATTACTGTGTTCACCATCATCATCAAGATGGCAAACGTTCAGGTAGACGTTAGAGTCATTCCAAATAAACGTGATGGTAAGAATTTAGTGTGTAGATGACATAACTTTTAGAATCAGGAAAGGAGAGACAAGTCCCTAGCGAATTTGAAGGATCTTGTGAAGACTGACCATAGACCAATATTTTGATGATAACTTGTACATTCTATGATAAAAATGACTGAAAATGTTGTATATTTTATAGGAAAATGTTTAGTATCGCTTACAATATTACTAATTACTGATTCTGGTCGTATATAATGAAGAAATATATTTTTGTGTTATGATATGTGTGGATGTGAAACGGAATAAAATATTGAATCGAACACTCTTTCAGTGAACTGTCTTAAACTATTTAAATCCCCTGGCAGTCCCTAAATTAATCCTAATTAATCCCTCTTGTTGTCTCGTTAATTGACAATTAATCCCCTTTCAAAGGAACTGGCATACCGGGGTATGATCTTCCGCAATGTACATCAGATAAGATAGGATCAAAATCATTTAGCAGAAACAATCTACTACATTCTCACAGAATGCCCACAGTATGTGGCCTTCCGCCAAATACTCAACCTAACTCTAAGGGCCAACAACATCCCACCACAAAACATTAATCTAATATCAAATCCAAACAATAACCAAAATACCTTCCAAGCATTAGGCACTTATCTAAAAGATTCGGACCTCCTGGCCCGAATCTAAAAACATAAACAAACTCTATTCCAAACCTAACATCTCAATTTTGATAAGGCCGACCTATAGTGTCATTGTATGTATTAATAAATAGAGTAATCTGGTAGGTATTGCAGATTTATAAATGCCATTTTGTATTTAAAATAACTTATTACTGATATTTGAAGTTTGTAAATTAAATTATTCTATATATGATGCATTGTAATGCAAACCATTCTCACTTCACTTTCATGAATAAATACATGAACTGGATTGGTCAACAAGCTCAGTGAAATTTACATGAAGATTGCTCCATCGTACACGCACACATATACACTATGATTATACAGATTCGTAGACAACGAACATTATCGAATGAAAGAATCATGTCACCAGTAGCATCTTAATGCACATCTCGTAAATGAAAACGAAATGGATTAGTAAATAGGCCTTTACGTGTCTCTTCAAGACACCAACGCACAATTCTCAGTTTAGCGTACCATATAGATGTTTCTACCAGATCAAAGGGGACAAGTGTTGTTACAACAATCAAGCTGAACAAAGTCAAAGAAGCTGAGTAGGTGAGAAGGAAGGGTGTTATTATGTTTTTACAGATATCAACAGAACAATCTTATTATATAACAAATGGCATGTCGGTGACCGGCATGTCATATATGTTTATTGTCTTTGTGACAAAAAGGAATAGGAAATACTTATTAACGCGACATTCAGTCTAGATAGTGTCAGCCAATGAAAGTAAGGAACATATATTAAACCAATGGAATTTAGGAATAGGATTATAGTGTATTCTGTAGGCTTTTCTTTGGTCGATGGTACTCATTTGAAGAAAAACATATCGTTGTACGATTACTGAGATTACTGAGGATTAACGACGATACATGGGATATCAAGCTCATGATGAAACCACCCGAATTGGGGAGTAAATGATAAGGTCGATTCCAACGGCAAACCAATTGCAAATTGGGTCATAAATAACGGTGATGTACTCCACAACTCTAACATTCAATCTAGGTAGATAGCTACAGGGACACTATGTCCCCTATCGATTTGACTATCACTACCCCGGACATCGCAGGACAGTGGCAGGCATATGATGATCCGTGGGGAAGTGACCACTTTCCCATACTTATTACCCTTAATAACTTCTTACCACCAAATAACTCAAAAGCTGAAAATTGCCCCCAAAACCCTAAATTTGATTACAACAAGGCTGATTGGGATAAATTACAAACACTTTGCAACCAGTTAATCCCAACAGACCTTAGAATAAAGACCCTGATACCTTTTCCAATAATTTCACTAATGCTACAGCAACAGCAACAACTTTCCGGTGTTTATTCAACACAATAACATCACCGCATGCATTGCAAAACAGCCGACAAATAACAAACCAATCAACCAAGCGTTCACTATGGAGGAGCTTCATTTTGTACTAAATAATAGGAAAAAGGGAACGGCCCCAGGGCTAACCCTATCTTCTAGATAGATCTAGATTTTGTTGGGCGTCTTTTGATTTGGTAGCTTGAGCCGTCGAAGGGGTAGGACGTGTTTTTCAAGAGCTCCTGTGCACCTACTAATTAGACCCCAAGCACAGACTCGTATGACGAACAAAGGCGTTAAACACAAGAGTGGCGGCAAGCGAAAGAAAGATTCGAATAGCTCTCCCAATGAAGAAAAATCTTCTAAAAAGTTAAACATAAATTTAGAAGAAAATATTTCACAGAATTTACAAGGAATACGGGACATGGCGTCTCAACAAGGTTACCCCGTACCAGCCATGTACAACACTGGATTCCCGGTAGGACAATTTTCAACAGCTCCATACATACCCCCAGCTCCCGCGGCGATACCAGTGTCGTCCCCACCCCAGAACTACCAGCCTCCCTGGGTAGACCAGCTCTTCGTTGTTATCAAGCAGATGGACGAGAAATTCCTGGGCAAACTGGACAGGATTGAGGGGAGTATAAGTGGAATAACTCGGAGAGTGGACGCTATAGAAAAAGAGCTGCAAGCAGTGAGAGAGACTACTGGTAATGTAGAACAAGCAGCCACTTACCAGGACGAGAAGTTCACTGAAATGGGGAGAAGACTTGACGGACAGAGCCGTAAGATTGAGGAGATGAACAAACGAATAAATGAGGTCAGTAAAGGTGGTAGCGAAACAGACATTAACGATATGAAGGAGAGCATCCTCGATATCCAGGCACGGTCAATGAGAGACAACCTCGTCTTCGTAGGTTTGAACGAGGATACACACGAGGACTGTCAGAAGGTATTGTCAGACTTCATCCGTGATCACTTAAAGATGGATAAGAATGTTGATATCGTCAGAGTTCACAGGATTGGACCACCCCGTAGTGACGTTGAACGTAAGAGAAGACCGAGACCACTTGTTGCCAAATTTGCCGACTACAGAGACCGGACACTGGTGAGACAGGCCTCTTTTGAGCACCTAAGAGGTACCAGATACTACGTGAATGAACAATTTCCTAGGGAGATAGAGGAGCGCAGGAAGGTGCTGTACCCAGTTCGCCGAGCAGCATTTCAAGCAGGTGACAGAGCGGTGCTAACAGTCGACAGATTGTACATCAACGGACAACTGTACACCCCAGGTAAAGCTGTGGCCAGTTCCAAATGTGGTATCCTAACCAGACCACATACTGTACAGGAGCTATGGCGCCAGAGGAGCGACATCAGGACTGGGACGCCGGCAACCACGACGCCGATGGAGAGCTCCGCCTAGGACAACGCTGAACACACAGCACGCAAACGTAAGCTTAACTTCCTCACCCTTAATGTCGGTGGCTTACGTTCAAAACTTTTGAACCCGGATTTTTGTGAGCACATATCAACTTTCGACATTCTATGCCTTACTGAGACTAAAATCTGTGATATAGACAACGTGGACATTGAAGGCTTTGATGTGCATACTAACAATAGACCAAATGATGGGAGAAAACGTGTCTCCGGTGGAATAATGATAGCAGTCAATAAACAGTTAAGCAACAGTATTAAGATCCTCCCACAAACAAATGATATCTTACTATGGTGTAGGATAAGTGGACATGTACTGGGACTAGAAGAAGACCTCATTCTTGGATGTATATACTTACCACCTGATGGTAGTAAGTATGCTTCAAAGGAACACTTCCCCGAGTTGGAACGCGATATCATAACTACGAGTAGTCTTACAAGATATGTCAGTGTAACTGGTGACCTCAACGCACGCACCAGAAATTTATCCGATTATGTGGAAATGGATGATTTTATCAAACGTGATATGGACAATAGCATGTTCCAATCAGTAAACGTATTGAAGAACGCAGGAATAAACTTATCGAGGAAATCAATGGACCGTTCAACAAACGCTCATGGTTATAAACTGTTAAACGTATGTAAAAACACGAGCTTGTTCATTGCTAACGGACGAATCGGTGAAGACAAAGCCAGTGGGTCACTAACGTGTAAAGACGCCAGTGTAGTGGATTATTGTATAGCAACTGCGGATCTACTTCCTCACATAACAGACTTCAAAGTGTGTGAATTCGACCCTAGTTACTCTGATGTACATTGCAGCATAGCATTTTCATGTAAAACAGATAATGTTGATTCATTTTGCCCAGGAGTATGGAACTCAAGCCTGCCAAAAAGGACTAAAAGCTTGGTTAAAAAGTGGGACCCAGTTAAAGAAGATGCATTTGTACAACAATTTGACCAGGCACTTGTAGAAGATATTTGTAAGAGAATCGACGAACTTGATGTAAGCAATGTGGAGGAGTGCATTGATTTTGCTACCAATCTTATTAATGACAAACTTATTTCCTCAGCAGCGGCTACTATGGGCAGTAAACGTAAATGTAATAAATTTAAGGCAAATTCAAAACCATGGTTTAATCAGGAATGCAGATTGGCTCGTAAAAATTATCATAAAAGCAAAAAAATATATGGTAAATACCATGGTGCCCAGAATCGTTCGGCTTTTTTACATTCGAGTAAACATTATAGTAAAATTCTTAAAAGATCTTATAAAGTTTATAAATGCAAATGCACAAAAACCCTAAGGGAAACAAAAGATAAAAATCCTAAAGAATTTTGGAGTTTATTAAAATCTTTCAATAATAAGCCCGAAAAGCCCTCAGTCGATGTAAATACCTTATATGAATATTTTAAAGAGTTGAATGAATGTGAATTTGATGACAATGTAAGCTTGGATGCGAGTGAATTGCCTTCTGTTGAAGAGCTTGATTGTGATATAACTGAAGAGGAAATATACTCAGCAGCAAGCAAATTACGTAATAATAAGGCTTGTGGTATTGACAATGTATATAATGAGTATATTAAGGCTACCATCCATGTTTTAATGCCTGTCTTTGTAAAGCTGTTTAATTCTGTGTTAAACAATGGTGTAATGCCAGAAGCTTGGCTGGTTGGTTATATAAAACCAATTTACAAAAACAAAGGGGACCCTGCTCAACCATGTAACTACCGGGGGATTTCTTTATTAAGTTGTTTGGGAAAGCTTTTTACTTCAATTTTAAGTGTACGATTACAAAAGTACTCAGACAAAATTGATTTGATAAGTAAGGCACAAGCCGGTTTTAGAAGTAACTATTCTACGATGGATCAAACTTATGTCCTTAAATCTTTAATTGACATTTATCAAAATTTGAAAAAGAAACTCTTTTGTGTTTTTGTTGATTTCAGTAAAGCCTTTGACACTGTTTGGAGAAGCGGCCTTTGGTATAAATTAATTCAAAATAACATCGGTGGTTAATGTTTCTGTATTATAAAGAATATGTATGAGCATATAAAGTCTAGAGTGGTACATGATGATGTAATAACAAATGCCTTTCCATGTAATATTGGGGTTAGACAAGGTGAAAATTTATCCCCATTCCTGTTTGCTCTGTACATAAATTACCTTGAGTGTTTCTTTCACCAACATGATGTAACTGGCCTTGAACATGTAAATAAGCTTATTGAGGACCAGCTTGGTATTTTTATGAAATTATTGATATTACTTTATGCTGACGATACTGTCATATAAGCTGAAACAAGCGATGGGTTACAACATGCTCTAAATGTGTTTAATCAATATTGTAAAATTTGGAAACTTAGTGTAAATTTAGAAAAAACAAAGGTTGTTATATTTTCAAAAGGATATTGTAAAAAGAAATACAACTTCATGTTTAATGGTACATCTATTGACATTGCAAATGAATATCTGTATCTTGGTGTTCTTTTCACTGGTAATGGTAGGTTCGTTAAAGCAATTAAGCGCCTTACTGTACAAGCCAATAAAGCTATGTTTGTTATTTTCAAGAGCATTCGTCAACTTGATATTCCAATAGACTGCCAACTGAAATTATTTGATAATCTTGTCAAGCCTATTCTCCTTTACGGAGCCGAAGTTTGGGGGTTTGAAAATTTTACCATCATCGAACGTGTCCATCTTAAATTTTGCAAATATATTTTAAATGTAAAGCAATCAACTCCAGATTTCATGGTTTAAGGTGAACTAGGTAGGTACCCAATCAGTATATATGTAAAAGTTAAAATTATAACAAATTGGGCTAAAATAATATGTTGTAATGGCAAATTAAATAGCATTTTTTACAATGTGATGTACAACTTGTATTCTTCAAATTCGGATTTTAGTTTTCCATTATTGTCAAGTGTTAAGCGTATCCTGGAGGAAACTGGATTGTATTATATTTGGCTCTCCCACTCTGTACCTAGCATTGCTTGGCTTAAAAATAATGTACAATTTATTCTCATAGATCAGTTTAAGCAATTGTGGTGGCGCTCTGCTGTGGAGTCGTCAAAAGGTTATTACTATACAATGTACAAGCAATCAATATTTTTAGAATCATATTTGTTACAATTACCTTACCATTACAGACGCTGGCTAACTAAATTTAGAACTTCAAACCATAGGCTTCCCATTGAAACAGGACGTTGGTCCGGCATTCCAAAATGTAATAGAACCTGTCAATTTTGTACAACTATTGTATGCGATGAACTTCACTTTTTATTATACTGCCCAGCCCTACATTCCCTCAGATGTCAATTCCTTCCCCAATACTTCTGTAAACATCCTCATATTGAAAAATTTATTTATTTAATGAAATGTGATTATTCGCCACTTAACTCTAAAATTGCTCAATTTATCAAAGCTGGACTTTGTACTCTGTTTTAGTATGTGTTTAAATGCTGTATGTTCTCTGTGTCACTTTGTGTGATTTTCGAGAATAAAATTTCTGTTCTGTTCTGTTCTGTTCTGTTCCTACAAAACTCATTAACTTCTACCTCCCTCCACCCTAAATACTATTTTAAATCTACATAATACCATTTGGCCGCTTTAGTAATTTCAATACCAAAACCAACCTTATAAACCCTACGGGGACCCAAATTCCTATAGGCCAATTTCCCTTACTTCAGACTTGTGTAAAGTAATGGAGTCGATGGTAAAACTTCGCCTCCAATCTCACTTAAACCGTTATCCCTTAAACACTCCCTGGTCGTTCTACTCTTAAAGGTACATCCATTGTGTTGTTGGGGGTCAAATATGACAAACGTTATAAATGGTCTTATTTTATCGAGAAGTACCAACTGTTACCGAAAACAACCATTTTAATGATACTCGACTTAGTATATTGACGATATGAAGGTAAAAGTAGTGATTTCTGATCGAAAACCGGACAATGCACCGCGTGTGGCGCGCGCCAATGAGTCAAACGTACTTTTGGAATCTTATTTACACCAGACAAAATAACAAATTTGGGTTAATAATGTTCAATAGGTCATATAACTACTGTGCATGTAAATAGGACGTTCACTTTCGGTTTCTACACATGCATAATGATGTTACTCGATTTTAATTGGAAACTAGTAATTATGATATGTTCCGCGATTTGGGATGAATATGCAAGCTAAGTGAATTTATTTGTATCGTAAACAGCACATATGGTGTGTTGGAACGTATTAAAGCCAAATAAAATTTAATGAAACACAAAGGATGCACCTTTAACAGTCGTGCTCGCCTAGAGCAAGATATCAAAGTAGGTCAACAAAACAGGCAATATACACTCGCAATATTCCTGGATTCTTCCAAAGCTTTTGATATGGTGTGGCATAACGGCCTCATCCAAAAATTAACTGAAAAATGCCTAGCAGGCAACATAAACAAGAAATCATACTACACTAGCACATTTGACTTGGCACAACTGGACACACTCACTAGCATACTTTATTTAGTCTGATGTTTTTAGCAACACCAATAAGGAACTCTGGAACAAATACTTCAAAACAATCTTTGATTTGCGCTATGCATGTTTAGTGTACATATAGCCGTCTAACACAAGCTTCAAACCACCTATGTGGTTGGAATGAATTCCATGATGAAATGTTAAGTACTGTACTTCATTTTTGGAGATATATATATACACATTTCACATTTTTAGTTGAATTAATCATCTCAATATATCATTGTAAATGTATAAGCCGATCTGTTAGAATCATATTCCAATTGGTAAACAACTGGGATATACCCACTCTGTTAAAATCACATTTCAATAATTGGCAAACACTTTAATTCCTGGGATATACCCACTCTGCTAAAATCATATTCCATTTGGTAAATACCTAAATGCAAGGATATACCCATTCCGCTAAAAAGACATTTCAATTGGCAAACACTTTAAATCCTGAGTTACACCCCCTCTGCTGAGATCACTTGTCAATTGGTAAACACTTCAAGCTGCATCCTGGGGCATATTGCTAAAATCATATTTAAATTGGCAAACAGTACTTGGCAAATAAATCTAACATTAGTCATACTTAAATTTGAATGAAAATATATATTTATTCTGTTTTAATACATTTTTTTTATTTAATAGGACTTTTTTTCAAAGGAATTTTTTACCAGTACATTTTTTCCAAGGACTTTTTTTCCGAGGACTTTTTTTTACCTATAATGATTAATTACATCTAGGATTTCCTACACAACAGGCAAATAACTGTCAGAGTCGAAAAGCAAAAATCTGAAAACTTTCTTTTGGTAAAACAGCACCCCACAAGGCAGTATTCTTAGCCCCATCTTATTCAACATCATGGTAGATGACCTTTTCGACAGCATCTCACCAAATATTAATACCTCCAAATTTGCAGACGACGTTGTAAAGACATTCACACTACTACTACCTTACTCCAATCCGCACTAAATAAAGTCGACCAATGGGCCGACAAATGGGGCTTTAAACTAAATGCGGAAAAAAACAGGGGTAGTATTAAAACACAAAAGGGCACCTCCCTCGAAGCTCTGCAAGTCCTAACTGGCGAAATTTCCCTCGAACTTAGACGGGACCAACTCAACTTAAACTTCTGGGCAGCAACTTCAGAGGATCTCCTAATCAGGAATTTGCTAAGCAGCAATTCCTCTAAATTCAAAACCGCTATATTCAATAAATACCCTCTCAGCACACTCATAGCACATCGCATACGACAACTTATCTCTCAAGCTAAGCTGGAGCACGTTCAACTCCCTACCAAAAACATGATGCATCAACCAATCCCACCGCTACCGGCACCAAAAATTAATCTCCATTTTAGTCAAATAACTTCCAAACAAAACCCTAAACTCGCGCAAGCAAACGCACCACAATACATCCAGGAACACTGGTCCGACTAGTGTCACATTTACATTGGCAGGTATAAGGACCCGGGCACACGCACGCCAGATGTAGGCATCCACTTCCAGCATCCACAACCTTCCTCTTACTCCAATATGCCACATAATGACTAATCGGTCTACACGGCAGAGCTTATGGCCATCCAAATTGCTTTAACCCACCCAAACTTACAAAACCACGACAGAATCTCATCCTTTCGGACTCCCTCGGTGCTTTAGAAGCACTCAAAACAAATCTACTAAAATCCGTCCAGGTTTAATCTCTAAAATTCTCCACAGCATCCATTCACTTAACAACCAAGGCAAGGCACTAAAGCTTCTATGGGTACCAGCCCACGTCGACATATTTGGCAACGAGAATGCCGACAAAGCAGCAAAGGAGTGCCTTTAATTTCAAAATTTCTTACCTTTCTACCATTCGAAACAAGAGGCCTTTCAAAATCTTATACAAAGCATGTATCAATACAAAAAAAATCCAGCAAGGCGAAGCACACCAAACAAATTCTTTCTAAACCCTTTCGGACACAAAAAAAACTACTCCAAAAATGAAAACATTAATAGGGCCATAATTAACCTTCAAACGGGGCACACCAAACTAAACTCTCATCTCCACAAATAAAAAATAAAAGCATCTCTCGCATGCCCACACTGCCCACAAACTGAAACAATCCAACACATTCTAACAGAATGCCTACAATATGCGGCCTTCCGCCAACAGGGCCAACAACATCCCTCCACACAACATCTATCTAATATTAAATCCCCAAAATAACCTAAGTACCTTTCAAGCACTTATCTCAAGGATTCCGACCTCCTGGCCCGAATCTAAACACCAAATAACAATCAATTCCAAACCTAACAATTTTCACACTGCTGGCAATCAATCAATGAAATCATCATCATATGTGGTCATTGTCAGATGATAAATGCAGCTTAGGTGATTAGCATTTATGAATGAATTTATGACTGATAATTACCGAAAGTGGTAAATATAATATTCTAATATTCAACAACATAAACTTAGGTACAAAAGGAAACTTTACACCCTTTTGTTTCACTCATACAGTAAAAATTACAAAACAAATTGATATGATAGAACCGGGATATCATTTAATGTTCAATGTTGACTGATTCGGCAAACATACTCGTTTTCTTCAAACATGCAGCGTTAGAGTCACTAAAAGGACCATGGGGTATAAAATCATTTTTACACCAACATGACCCCTACCACGTTTATAATGTTGTAAATGTGTGAAGAATTTATCAATTTAAAATTTAATTTTTTCCCCAAAAAAGTAAAACAACATAGAATTATTTATTGGCTGATGACTAAAAGCCTGCACTTTCCAGTTTTAGAGTACCAATTCGGGAACATAAGATATTTGTAATTGAAAAATCAAACATATGATAAAACCAACCTTGGCGACTTTGACGATCCACTTTTTTTTTTATCATGATAACAAAACATTAGAAGTTTCGATTAAAAGACATGTAGTAGTGGCGTGTAGCCTAAGCTGCTGCGCAAACAAAACCATCTTCAGGGAATCTCAGGATCGAATACAGACGTGAGGCTGACGTTGGTTGCGCAACCACAACACTCTCTTCGCTCAAACAAAATCGGTCCATTTGGCGTGAAGATGGAAACTTGTAAAGTGAAACTTGATAACCAGGATCACTCGAACAATTTACAGCAGAATAGCGGTGTGGCATCGTTGCAAAGTGTAAATATATAACAGATCGACTGACCGATTCCCTAGTGTTTGCCATGATATATAGTAAGTGGATGTTTACATCCCATCCCTCCATGTACATCACTTCCAGTTAGCATACAACCCTCTAAGCCCCGCCCCATTTTTCGTTTGTCGCTGTCCTGGGAAAAGCAGACGATATATATATGCAATGTTTAAGTCGCTCTAGATTAATATATGAACAACACATTACTTTTTTGGGGTCTCATTTTTCACAAAATAGTCTGATGAACCAATTGCAGATAATAATTCAATAGAAAATAATATATTTCGGCTGAACTTTAAACACTTTCCTAAGCATGTTAAGCATAGTTTTTTATTATTGCTAAACGCCATTTTTTAATTGTATGGAATCAAATAATGTAAGATTGACGTAGTCTTGTCGGTTGTTTATTGTATTTTTTTCAAATAAGTATTTTATCATTGTACGACATTTATAAGATGGGTGCGCTAGAGGCCAGTCAAACCCAACCATCTCAAAATCGTACATTTATATCCTGATAATATACTGCTACGAGTTCTCTATCTATCTCAGGGCACAGCCAAATATGCTTTAGTCATGAAAAAAAGATCACAAATAAATAAAATCATTTTTAACTGAATTGTCAACATATTTGGGGAACATTTTCTCGGCCACAAGTAAAACAATGACAACTCTCATTTCCATATGCAAATGGTATGGACATTGACGTCATTGCATACACTTTATATAAAACGCACGAGTCTTGAAACAGCCTTAGCGTCGTGCTTGAATTACAAACATGCATGGTAAGCACGTTTGAATGCAGAACCAGACACTAGAAATTGTGATTTTTTAAGTTTATGATTGTGATATTATAAGGAGAGGCCATGATACCGATGATATGGTAAGGTTGTGGATCCTGACAGGAAGGAAAAACCCAAAGATGCGAAACATCCGAGGGGTTTTCCTCACTATCAGGGTCTAAAACCTTACCATATCCGACGTAGAATGGTTTATCTTGATCATCAATCCCTGATAAAATATAGAGTCGCTCGTAAAATCCCTGAAATTGTCAGAAATCCTGGTTACGGCCAGGATCCAGGTAAGTTACTAAAATACCGTTGTCTTACATTGGCCTACGTGGCGCAATAGGCTCCAGCTTCACGAACTGCATGTTCTTACTGGTTATGGGTTCGAGACGCACTTCCGTCAAAACATATGCGGTTTATATTGTACTATATATTTGAGAACATTTTCTGGATAGATGATTTCTTCAGATCTATGCTTTCACATCATCCTCTTAGTAATAGATAGAGGACGAGTAGCAGTACATTATCGGGATATAAATGTACGTGTTTGAGAGGGTTGGGCGAGGCGTTAGCCGAGCCTAACCCTCTCAAACCCGTACATTTATATCCCGATAATGTACTGCTGCGAGTTCTCTATCTATCTTAGAGCACAGTCAAATGCTTGAGTCGTCAAGAACATGTCTTTAAATGAATATATTTCAAATGAATTGTCAACAAATTTGGGAAACATTCTCTCGAACACAACATGAAACACATTGACATTTCTCATTTTCATATGCAAATGTTAGGGACATTGACGTCATCATCAGCACTGTGAGCACTGAATTTCTTAAATTGTCCGAGGTGCATGAGGCGTACGTTTTATATAAAGCGTACGAGTCGTGCTACAGCATAGGCGTCGTGCTTGAATCACGAACATGCATGATTTAAGCACGATTTTATTCAGCAACATTGAGCAGTAATACATTTCATTGCCTATAAAGACTGAGTGGTTTTTAGAATGAATCAGTTCACACAATGGCTTCATCATGGACAGTCCAAGGACAAGTACACTATTCATTCAGGAAAGGTAACTTTACTTTTTTACTCCTTACTATTTAAAGTGTATATTTTTAAAATTCAAAGGAAATTTCATTAAATAGGTTTATTTAATAAAAGTTATTGTTTTTTGTATTTCAAATAGTTTTGTTTGTTTGTTGAGCTGTATTTATCAATGACAATATGCGAGTTGTAATATCTTTTGTTGCATATGCTATTGTGCATCCCGTCTATATTGCATATGAATTATTTCAGGTAACTGCAGCAACGAAATTATACTCGAACTGTCTATGGGAAAGAATGTACGTCGTACTGGACATAGCTCGGACGCTGTGTGACGATTCAGGGGTTTCATTAAGACGACAATGCAGCCTCCATTCTCTAACACCCAAATAAGGTACTTCAATATCACTTTCTTCTCATTGTTTATGTCGTTCTATATAAGGTCTGAATATTATTTTTAATATCGTGGTTGAAAATATATAAAACATTGGTAACATGGTTTGATGCTTGTCGTTGTTTCACTTACTCGTGGTATAAATGAAATACACTTGAAAATTCCCAATTGACCTCACATTACATGCTTTACTTAGTAACATGATTTTATTCTTCTTTTAGGAATATCAAGCTCCTAACATAGAAGACATCCATCGACGAAAGCGACTTTTTCCTTTCGGAAAGGGAACACAGCAGATCATTTGTCAATGTAATAAGTGTTTAATTGTGTATTATCCACATAAATAAAACAATCAGTTGACATTGTTTGTTTTTATGGAAGTCTGTGAACCAGTTTTATGAGCATGATACCCGAACGCAACCAGACAACCGTACATCTATCGGGATATAAATGTACTCCACGTGACCACAATACAATCATATGATAGGACGAAAGCATTTGACTGTGCTCTAAGGAAACATATCAGTATGGTTTACAATTGTCTCTGTAAACCCTCCATGAGGGACTAACAACGTTGTTAGTCCTTCGTACCGGGTGATTAAGAAATGTAACCAATGCTATCCATATGATACAATCTTGAAAAGACTTCTGTAATGAACGAGTATACGAGGTAGGTTGATAATATAAGGAGAAACCATGATACCGAGGATATGGTACGGTTGTGGACCCTGATAGGAAAGAAAAACCCGAGGATGCGAAGCGTGTATAACAGTGTATAACAGGTTTTTTAATTGTTATCGCGTTATATTGAGGATCCCTGGTAAATAAATCGTTCATAAAATCCTTGTTTGGAACCTGAAATCAGCCTGTTAATAGCCGCGCTATATGAGTTGCTTTTGTACCGTCGAATTCATCTGTCTCGTTGGCGCAGTAGACTAAAGCGTTAGCTCACGTACTACAGGTGTTAGTGGATACGGGTTCGAGACGTACTTTCTTCAAAACATTTGCTGTTCATATTCAGTCATATATTTGAGAATTTTTTAAAAAATCAGTCAAAGTTAGTTTCTTCAGATCTTTACTTTCAAGCCGTCATCTTAGCAAATATATAAGGATTTACAATCATTGCAATTCCTTCTAACAGGGTTTGCAACTGTCTGTGTAAATCCTCCTGGAGGTACTCATAATGTTGTAAGTCCCTCGTACCGGGTGATAAGGTTTAGAAAGTTCGTTTCAAGTATCACGTTATATGGCTAGTAGGTTGATAATGAGCACTAATACATTTCATTGCCAATACCACTGAGTAGTTTTAGTATGAATCAGTTCACACAATCGTTCCATGTGGACAATACAAGGAAATGTACATTAATGATTAAGGAAAGGTTAATTTACATTTTTACTACTAATGTATTAAAAAGTATATTTTTAAAGTCAATACTAATTTTTTTCAATTACAAGTATTGTTTTCTGTAACAAATAAAATTATTTGTATCATGTTAAAGCAACCCTAGTCTCAGGGGGTACATTTCGCGGAAATGATTCTGACAACAGTAAAGAATGATTATCAAATCCTCCTCGAAATAGTATTTTAAAAAACGTTTTACAAAATACTTCATTAACACAGCCGGCAATCGATTCATTAGCCAATCAGCTGCTAACTAGAGGTTCCCTCAATGATCATCCATATAATACTTGTCTTCTTCATCAACCAACTTCTAGAATGCCTCTCAAACAGTTTTCCTAATCTTAATCTGGCTGAAGATAAATACATGTTCTCCTTTTACTGTAAAGCCTACCTAGATTAAGTACAATTCTTGGTAAATATTTGAAATATCCCATATCACAATACAGTTTTCTAAATTTGATATCCTCAACTAATGTAAGTGTTATAAATAATTTATACCTTTTTATATCATGCTAGAAAAATGAGAAAGCCCGATTTTTCAGTAAAGCCCATGCGATCCTGTATCTATAAATGTATATTTTAGGTCAGTGGTATTACAGTGATTGTAAATGTACACGACTATAGATTTAACGATAGCCCGAACTAGTAACAATGATGAAAATTATATGATTTTCTTAGGCCACGTCAAACACAAAATCAAGCACAACAATTTGAATAATAATGACGTTTATAATAATATAAAAAGTTGCATGATCGTTTTTATTTTTGATTTGTCAGTTATTCATTTCAAACATATTGTAGCCTATAACATAACCTAACACTTCATTCGATTGGGAAAAGAACAACTCTAAAATCAATCGAATGAATATCGAAAACTTACTCCCTACGGAAGCACAAATACCATTCTATTGGAAACTTGCATTGTTAAAAGTTCTGATTATGTTTTAAATGAATTATCGACAAAATCGGCAAATCGTTTAAGGATTTCATTGCGAGTATCTCCTGTGTATGACGTCACATTGCTAACGAATGCTATGCTACACTGTAAGGGGCCGCGGGAGACCGTTTCAGATATCAAACAACTAGCATGCCAATTTTGCTCACTTTTAACGGCGATATTTTGGTAAGTAGCACTTTCTTCCCACAGAGGTTACTCCCTTCAGATTTCCGACCTAACCGCTGTTCTTTTTCGCTTGATATCGGGGACTCCAGCAAAATTCCGTAGCGGGAGAAATGGGAACTTCTTACTGTATCCCTGCTTTTTAACCAATGGAAAGGGTCTTGCTCATTTGCATGTCCTTCGAATATGTCTGTTGTGAATAACATAAATGAACTATTTTGGGTATTTGTCTCTGATTTGGTCTTTTTATCTATAAGCATGTTTATGATCAGTAGTTTTCACAAAACCAAATAACATATTTCGAGAAAAACACATTAAACGAAAAAACGTTTATCTTACGTATATTTTATCATTGTGACGTGTCATTGGTAATTGTCACTTTTACAACGGCGTCGCTAATTAGATCGCAACTCGATTCAATTGCAACCAATCAGGACACTACCTTTCTCCCTTTCGATTTCAAGCGTAAAACAATAGAGGTTAGGATTGGAAATTTGAAGTAAGTAACCTCTGTGGGAAGACAATGGATAAGTAGGTGACGCTTCTAAAAAATCCGTTGTGTTTTGTTTACTTGAAAGTATTGTCTATATGAATAAACGAATTAACATCGAAAAAAACAGAGAGATTACATTTTCTTTAATGTCGATCTTTACAACTTCTGAATACTTACTTAAACAGCAATGTTAAGCAATCGGTAACTATACAGGTTATTACCAGTACACTTACCAGTATCATTCCATAATAATTATTTATAAAATCAATCTTTCCTTTCAATGAACAATTCTCGGCAGACGTACATTATACTTGGCACTTACTAGTATATGAAATGTGAAATATATGTGTTATTGGATAGTCTATATGCTGAAAAGTATGCGTTGTGCACTAAAGTCATTCTCTTCTGAGAATGGATTATTTACTGTTTTTATGCTGAATTATTTGCATTACATCCAACTTAGACCTCGTGGTCACAGGGGTCACGACCTTTCATCTTCTTCTCCAGTACCAAAAGGGCTAGAAAGCTGAAATGTTGTGTACAGACTCATTGGCCAATGAGGATTTTCAATTGTAGATTCGGTGACCCTGTGACCCCAAATATGGGCCACGACCTATTTAAAGTAATGAACAAAGCACCTTTTTTTCATCTTCTTCCCAAGTACTTAAAGAGCCATCAAGGATGTTAGTGTTAAAAATAATTTTTGGAAAACATGCTTATAACGTCAATCTCCAGAGAAATCTTTTGTCTACAACATGACATGTGATACATAATTTTCATATCACGACAATGTAATGAACTCTGGTTTCGAAGAGAACTACACATTCAATTAGCGCGCGCTAAGGTTATCTGACGTCATATAAACAGAACCCCCTTTATTGCGTAAAACGTAATACACAAATAGCGGACAACAGCAATCGTTTCCGAAGCGTGATAGCTCGTCTCTAGCGCAAGTCGCTATAACAACCCATGAGCTGCACTTGCTGCACGTGCTTCTCGTGCAAGTTACCCTTGTCACACATTACTGAATGTGACTATTGTTTTACAAACAATGTATCTAAATGTCCTGAGAATATACAAATTATTGCCTGTTTAATGTATTAAGTCTTTTTATTGAGATAAGACCAGCATATTATGACAAATTTTTACTCTCATTAATTATAGAATTCAAGCAAAATACCTAGTTGGGTACAACAATTATTCCAATATCTGTAGCAAATACATAATTAAATGAAATGGTAAATAAATAACCGCTAAGAATTATATAGTTCAATTTCTTTCATTTCTAAAAAATGTTGTTATTATTTCCTGTCTTTGTTTACAGTGTGTGAGGTAGACCATAATGCTGAAAATAATAGTCTGGATCTTATATTATATAAAGACTGGAAAATACCTTTACTAATTAGTGCAATTTCTCGGCTTATTTTGGGTCGAACAAAATTGTGAAAAATTAAGTCTACGGAGATAGATTTTTTGCTATTTTCCGATATGTTCATCAACATCCTTGGTGGCTCTTTAAGTACTTAAACTGTTTGTTATATCTGTAATAAATTCACTGATGGTCATTCTTGACTTCTTGAGCGTCTGCAACTGGAATTTGGTTTAAATGTCACTGCATTAGATTTGATGAAATCATACCTCTCTGAGGTGTTGAACAGTTATTGTTCGACAAACGGGGACATTATTTATGGTGTACCGCAAGGTCCTAGGGTCCGTCCTTTTCTCACTATATACAAGACAAGATAGAGAATCAGGGAGTTGATCATCAACTCTATTCTGGTGATACTCCTGGATAACTGAAATAGCTGAAAACTTAAATATATCATGTGCAACGTTTCTAAAACGAAAAAAAAATCCACAAACTTACGTTTCAGAAACGTTTTTTAAACGTTTCTGAAATTTTAAGAAACGTTCCAGAAACGTTGTAGAAACGTTCCTGTGTTTGCTGGGATAGATAAGATTTAAAAATTGTTTTGACAAGTTTTAGAATACTCTCTCATAACTGGAATATTCAGAAACACCGTTATAAGAAAACTAGGGAAGAAACTAATCTATTCGTATTAATTTGTGAGAAGTGTGACACTATGACTGTCGAAGATGAATTCCACTTTATTTTGAGTTGTCCATATCATACTATAAGTAGAACCACATTCCTTCCAAAATATTTTCATCGGGAAAAACTACAACAACTTATGCCTTCTACAAATATCAAAGTATTGAAAGGACCGGCACTGTATTTAAAACGAAATATGTATGTAAAATGAGTTTCATATTATGACGTATTTTTACATGTGAAATTGGTGTATCATTATTTCATTATTTTGTATAATATTGGTCAGAAATCCACACACAAAATTTGTATTCAACACTTGTAATCTGGGCCATGGGGCCTTCAATAAAGACTTTGACTTTGACCAATCCTCCTTAAAGTTCTGGAGTCCATTTTTTCTCACTTTCCTTCCAATATGGCGATAGTGGTATTCAGTATTAGTAAGGAAAAACTCCGATATTCCTATCTGCCTAAACTTAGAGTAGACTCTAACGTTCACGTTTCCCCTTGTTGTTTAGTGCGTGTGCTACGATCTGAAGCTCAGTGGCTCTGAATTGTCCCCAAGTGAAGACTTAAAGGTTTCGGACACATGTGATTCCCCCTAAAACTGCAATCCTCTGGAATTCTCTTCTAGGGGAATTGAAAACTTCACCAACCCTGAAAGTTTCAAGTCTAACCTGTAGCGTCATGAGCACAGCAACTGCCGTGGATGTTGGCGCATTATAGACTCATTATTATTATTGCTATGTTTATAAGCGGGAAATCAAGGGGAAAAGTTGCATATGCCTCAGCCTATGTATGAACTTAAACTTTAACGGTCGACTGCAATGCCTCATGGTCACTTTCAGGATTCATTAAAAGGGGATTTCAATTTGACGAATACCGACTTAAAATTTCTGAAATCGGCCCATCAATTACTCATATGCTTTTTTTTTTTACATACTCCGCCTAATTAGTATCGACATACGACTCCCTGATGTGTATCTGCTGGTTTTGACGCTTAGATATCCGCATACATGATATTTCAACCTGTTTTAGCACCATTTTTAACTGTCAAATGTTCGATATATCGAATCCTCAGATATCTAACAGCAAATGACAATTGCATAATTATTGAATAAACATGCATTTGAATTGGTCAATTTTACATTATTTTTAAATAATATATTGTCTGATTTTATGCTGATTTGATTCAATGTACATAGACATAATCATTCCTAACAAAAATGCATTACAGTGGACCTGTAAGAGTAATCGTCCCTGTTACAATTGCCACGTGATACAATTGACCCCGTTCCGGCCTGTGATCTCGATCTGTGCCATCTGCTTCAGACAGGGAAGCTTCAGTGTGGGTTATATACAAGCTACACTGAATGATATCTGCCTTGTGAGAGTAAGTGTGCCCGGCGCGAGCGGCTCCAGTCATGTAGTGGAACGTGTTTGACAGGTTCTATTCATTCAGAAAGTTCAGAACTAGTTCAACTCTTAGGGCTCATTCAACCAATCCAACGCTTTCATTGAATTCTCCCATTGTATGTATTGTATTCAGTAGAAAACTGTGCATAATACCTCATACACATGAATAACAAAGCGTCGATAAGGCATACACAAACTTCAACATAGGGTCACCAAGTGCTTTTCTTTCAGATAAGATATTTCCTTACTTCTATTGTGTTGACTCACCTCTCGCTTTATAAAACTCGTACATGTATGACCTAACATTGACAAGACAACTACAGCTAGTTTACACCCTTCACATGCAGTCGTATACATACGTAGGGCAACTTGAGCCAAGTTCGGACAGTGATCCAGCGCCAACATTATGGAAGACTGTATAAAAAAAATAATCATCTGTAAAAAGTCAATTTTAGCAAATTTTACTCGATTTCGACATAGATTATACATAAATACTTTAGATTAACCGATAAATAACGGTTTAATTGCGAATATCAACTCGCCCGAAGTGTGAACAGTTTTGACCTATCTTCAAGCAGTGCTATCTAATGTTCCGAATCCGACATACGTCAGTGGTTTATACTGTTTATTAAAGTGATTCTTGATATCCCAAAACACATGAACACTAATATACTCTTGTTCACCTATTGGCAGTAATATGTTATTATAACAGAACATGCTTTACGATGATAAATTCTCAGCGACTGCTGCATGCTTCGTTAGCATATAGACGTCAGAAACATAATCGAAGGCACTGACTCAAAAAAACGACGCGAGCGCTAAAACTAAAATACTCTATACTCCAAAATACTTTACCCTACAGCTCTGTACTGTACTACCGGTAATCTTATTACCGGTAGTTAAATGGGGTTTCAGGACCAATCTACACTATGTTGAGCATACTTCAGAAAGTGTATGGCTATAGATTTATTACCAATTTGATAGTTTTTATAACTGTTTTCAGAACCTGATGGCTAGTCTGTAATCTAGACGGTAAACGTATATAGGAGCCTAGGCAAGTCTATAACAAGACTAGAGCTGGAGTTTACTGTATATGAAGAAATCTCAGAGGCTCCTTTTCATTTTATTTTATTGCTTTCAAATAATCAATATTTGGGCGAAATTTTCATATCAGAGACTAAACGTTAGTCTACCTGATGGCCTATCATACCTAATTTTGAAAATAGGTGGTTTATTCCCCAAATTATTTTCCATTTGAATTTCTTTGTGGAAATATGTTTGTGATAGGATACAACTTGAAGTTTGTGCATGGAAGAGAGTGAGCGATACAAAATATCCACTCTTATTATTAATATATGTATGTTTTATTATTTCCAAAAAAATTCAGTCAGTAAATATGAAGTGTTTTTCTCATTTCACAAAGTGGCGTTAAACCTGTTTATTACTTTCTGGGTAACAACTACTTTACTGTTAAAGGCGCTGTGGCACATTTTTTGCTCATAGTGTTTTCTCAAATTTGCCATTTATTATTAAATGTTATACAATATAAATAATGTGCGTTAATGGGTAAAACTTCTCATTAGATGACCCGATAAGCCGTATCCATAGAAAACGAGTACTGGTATCTGTATTCAAAGAAAATGAGGTAGATTTGTAGTCCGAGAATTTGAGAGTTCAGACAGCAAGAAGGTTGACCATTATCTAGTTTAGCTATCATATAATATGACTGTCTGAAGAGATTTGTCACTGTCCTTTGAAAAGTGAGTGATTTAATTTCTTTGAGTTCGATTGTAAGTTTGTTCCATAGAACTGCAACGTTATAATTGGAAGATCTTTGGCCAAATTGTTTCAGAAATACGGAAGAGATGCTGGTTTACTGAACGAAGGACTCTGGACTATTGGTAAACTTCAGTGATCTTGACCAGGTATGACGGGACTGATCCATTGCAGCATTGATATACTAATACTAATACATTGAACTGAATCCAATTTCAAATAATTTTTATATCACTACTTAGCCATTGGGGATCATAAATTATAGAGATGGTGGCCCCTAATAAGATAATAGGGGCCATGCTCTAAAAACCTATAGCTATTTTTCTCTTCTTCTTGAGAACTCAAAGATCTAAAAAGTGTAAACTTCCCATAACTTCTGATCTGTTCTTCAATTGAAACAAAAAAATATCACAATAATATCAAACACAGCAGTCTCAGAAAAGTTTCAACAATATCCTCAAAAAAGTTTAAACTAAGAGGAAACCTAGTGAAACAAATTTTGACATGAATTGTGAATACTCCATCATGGCCACTTCTTGTGACACTATTGTATTTATCGTCATGTATCATTGTTTCATGAAGACACTTAAAAGAAATACTTTATTGTCAAAGGGTTGGCTACAAATTTGATCTTGTTCTCTGGGGGGCGCCTGTCCGCGCACCATTCCCCCCACCCCTTCCGGATCCGCTACTGAAGTTATTATTATATTATTAGTAGAGAAGCATAAAATCTGTTGATGAACATCTTTAGTTGTGTGTAATGTGTTTATTGAAACTGATTGTTACACCTTTTACAGGTCCGAGGAAGGTTTGAGAATCCTTCAGAAGAACAACGGAGTGGAGCTCAGTTCGAAACTCATGTCAGTTGACAGTCACAGTAAGAGGAAAGCACTGTCAGCTGCAGGAAATGACATCAGCTCTCATCAAAACTATGGAGAAGAAGACAGGTAGAAACAGATGTGCTAGCACATTTACAACTTCCAAACGCAAGGCATAACTCTTGCCAGTCTACATTACTGGCTGATTTAACCCTTGCGGTATTTCCCTCGCTTTCTTGTGTCGAGGCAGTGAATCGCTGCACTGGAAATGCATAGCGGGCCTGGATTTCTAAACACAGATTTCTTAAAGGTTAGATGAAATGACTTATGGTCAAATTTGTATTCGTTGAAAAGGGGTTTCAATTTGACAATTGCTCGATTTTAAATTTCTGAAATCGACCCATAAATTACTTAAATATGGCTTTTTAAAAAAGTGCCAAATTAAGCCCCGGAGACCAGAATGAAAGTGGGCGTGGTGGTCACTGAAGCGTATCGATGCTGTGACGTACGTGGAGGAGCCTCATTATGGCCGCTTATCATAATTTAACGCGTTTTCCCAACTTTTAAACTGCTCATTTAAGACAGAAAACTTCATCAAAACAACCCAAATTTTCGATAAACGGATTACTTGACTATTCAACTAGCGATTTCATATGGTCACAACAACTGGGGCGTGCTTATTTGGAGTGCATTCGGTGCTTTTGTATAGTATGTTTGTAGCAATTAATCGCGGAACTAGAAGGAAAGATATGACAGTTCAAGTGACACTGAAACAAGAAGACTCTCGCGGGAATCGGGTGAAGAGAGATTAAGTAGCATCAATTGATCAAAATATGTTGAATAATCGGCATGTTAATTTTGTTTTGTATATATTAATAAATAAATATATATGGTAGGTATAATTCCATATACCCTGAACGATTGACTGTTCAAACAAGCGAGACAACATTGCAGATTTATAAATAACATTTAGGATTTAATATAAAAGATTACTGTAATTTAAGTTTGTCAATTAAAATATTCTATATATGATGTAATGCAATGCAAACCATTTTCACTTCACTTTCATGAAAAAATAAATGAACTGGATTGGTCAACAAGCTCAATGAAATTTACATGAAGATTGCTCTTTTGTACACGCTAAACATATACATTATGATTACACAGATTGATATAGACAACGAACATTATCGAATTAAAGAATTACATTACCAGTAGCATCTTAAATAAAAACGAAATGGTTTAAAATATTGTCTGATAGCCTGTATGTGTCACTTCAGCACACCAACACACAATTCGCAGGTTAGCGGACCATTTGGACCAGACAGATGTTTGTTGTTTCACTTCCAGGTCAAAGGGGAGAAGTGTTGTTACAGTATATTAGTTTACGCAAATAAGAAGCTGAGTATGTGAGAAGGAAGGAGTGTAATTATGTTTGTACAGATAACAAGTTTACTGGACCGATTCAATTATATAACAAATGGCATGTCCGGGACCGGCATGTCATATATGTTTATTGCCTACGTCCTGTCTTGGTGACACACAATACACTTAACGCGACATTCAGTCTAGAAATTGTTAGCCAATGAACATATCTCTATCAAGTTATCCAATAAAAACTTTTGTTCAAATAACGTACCAATGAAATTATTTTAGTGTAAAATCATCATAACTATTTGGTTTTCTATCTTGCCATTTGAGAAAAGACTTTTGCTGAAAGAGGGTTATTATTTGACCATCTTCTGTTTCAAGGTACTGTCATTGATGGAATTATAAGTTTACAATTTGTGTCTAATGTGCATTTGGATATTCATATTGTCCTTATGGATACGTTCATAAGGTAAGTTTCTTACATTAATTGACACTCTTGATGAAATGTCAATTTAATACGATCTTTATTTGATTATATTTGATTAACCACACATTTTATTGAAAACATTATTTTATTATCTATTAGATTCTGAATGTTTTAATGTGTCAATAAGTGATAACTAAATCGTAAAATGAAACATTGGAATACGGTGTTTTTGTAGGGTGATTCGTAGATGTATTATCATCGTTACTAATGAAATTCTTTTGATGTTTTAAACTATGTGGTGAGTTACTTTGATTGTTGTAATTTACAGTTAGTAAATAAGTTGTCAGTTGATTAACGACGTTTAAAAACAGGATGTTGTGAAGTGATTTTATTGTCGATGGCTTACAATAGGGCCTACTTCGCCGGCGTGCTTATCCCACCTTTTCTTGTTTTACACAAACATTCTCTAACAAAAATATAACAACGACTATCTGATTTCGTTGTCTCAACTATACTTCGTTCATATCTTTGTTTCATTTTGTCATCTTATATATCATTAGCATTGATTTATCCTATGTCTACGAACGTCTATGAATCCACCGTCTATCACTAGTTATATCAATTATATTTGATATATATGGGGATATTTTGGTACATTTGTAGAGTGAAACTTGACAATTAACATTATTCGAACAGTTTACAGCAGAAAAGCGATGTGGCATTATTGCAAAGCGTAGATTATCAGATTAACTGACCGATTCCCCAGTGTTTGCCATTGTAAATAGTAAGCGAATGTTTACAACCCGTCCCTTCACGTACGTCACTTCCGGTATCTTCCAACTCTCTAAGCCCCGCCCAATTTTTGGTTTGTTTGTCACAGGTGAAAAGCAGACGATGTTTTTCGGTGTTTTTAAGTCGCTCTAGTTTAATATAGGAACAACATATGGATTTATTTTTGGTTTCTTTTTTCACAAAATAGTCTAATGAACCAATTGCAGTTAAGAATTCAATAGAAAATAATTTATTTCAGCCTTCCTTTAAGGAAATACCGCAAGGCCTAAATCAGCAAGTAATGGAGACTGGCAAGAGTTATGCCTTGCATTGGGAAGTTTGCACCTTTATTGAACTTCTTTGTTTCCGTAGGAAAGCGAGGAGATCAGTTGACTAGAACTCTTTATATTTATGGCCAATGTACATGTTTCATGTTTCATGTTTGATACAGTTCTTACTCAATTTGGCTTAATTTATCCCTCTCCAAAATTAAGTTTATTGTTGATATAGAAGTGAGCTCTGTCTGTGCAAAGTGTTTCTTAGCATACAAGAAAGTCATATTTTCCTTTTGGATCAGAACTTGAAAAGTGTTTCATGAGATTTCATGTGTCAAATCAGTGAAGTCAATGTGACTTTGCTATTAAGAAATATAGTTTTTCCCCTGCAATAGAATTGTTGCTGGGTTATTAAGATGGGGTATTTGCGTTCATCATTCTGTCTGTAACATTTCTTTACTGGCCCATAACCTTTTGATTAATCATTATTATAAAATTTGGCATGGAAATATAATAGCCCTCACAATTTTGAAAATAATTTTGTGAATTCTTTTGGGCATAAAAAAGGTTCATTTAATAGAAACCTTTACAGGTACAAGCCAGTAAATAGATCATTAATTGATTCTCTTATTTTGATCAATTATGGTGCTATGACATTATCTTTCCTTACAGTAAAATACTCGTTTTTGATTGGCTAACGGTCGTTTTGTTTTTTCTTATGTAGATTTGTCTACCCCGTCAGTCTCACGGTGTACAAATTTCATTTACCCCGCTGCCATAGTAACAGCTCCTAGCTAAAAGTAGGTGTCGCATTATGGTCAGATGACGTTATAAAATGACGCACGCGGAGTACTGAATTTTGAACAGTTCGATCAGCTGTTTGCGAGTCTATTAATTACAAACTTATTTTCGGCTTATTTGCTACTTGGTTTGGCAACAAATCTTATTTTGCATTGCTTGCACACTCAATAAACCAACATTAACCCGTTTTAAGGCTTATTAAAGCTTGTAGTAATACGTTATACGACTTTTAACATTTCAGTCGAGACTGATGACGCCATTTTGTTTACGTTTAGGGTCAAGGTCATTCAAGCTATATCAGCTGATCAGTCACTCGCAGTCAAAACGCAATAACTATAATAATACTAATTTTATTTACATGACGGAAAGATAAATACGTTGTATACTTCTCCCTCGGGTAATACGGTCTCATGTACCATCTTTGCACCAGTGTCATCCCTCTCCTAATTATAACTTCCAACTTTGGTAATGAGATTAAAAATAAATCTCCTCCTGAAGGGGTTGGTTTGACTTTCCGTCGGCATCAGCCTTCTTGTCTGATTAAAGCAACATCGGGGTTACAGAAAAACGTAAATGTGTATCATGATAAATGATGCGATATCAGGAGAATGACTTGATGGGATTCCTTTAAATTTAGTCAATTTCAAACCATCCAAAGTAGTTTGAGTTACAGGGCTCATACATAATTCTGGGGTGGTTTTTTTATGGCAACAATATAGACTTTAACCAAAGACTAGGCAAGATTTTGTTTCCATATTACATTATTGTTATATACTTTTTAGGTAACTGTTCACTGTTATAAAGCAAGAAGTGACATATATGTTCTGCTAATAAAAGGCTGCTAATATTTTAATTGTAAAATAACATGTATGTTTATTCTTAAAAGCTTATTAGAATAATCTGCTTTCACATATAAATGTAAAATTTTAATACATTATGAAAATGGATCATAAGAATCTGTTCAATTCTAAAAATTGTTTATCACTTACAGGGTTACTTCTTGTAAAATTTTATATTTTATTGTTCATAACTATTGTTTTTGAATGAAATGTATAATTGTATATTCAGTGCTGTCTCATATCTTATTGCAGGATTTCTGTGTCTTTATTGGATATACAAACCAAGAGATCTCTATGGGACATCTTATGTCAAGTACCACCTGATGTTTCATATAGCTACTGCCTGCCTAATGCCAAACTGTTTCACTCTGCCATCTTCTCTTCAACACTCCACCACAACCATCCCAGTCCTCCTGAGACAAACAGTAGCTTCATATGTAAACCGACCCAGCCATAACATCATGGACAAGAACCTTTGAATATATGTATGAGTTTTCAGCAGTATGGACTTCCCTTAACAGAAGAGAGACATGATGTCTGCCTTGCCTGGTCAGATTGGTCAATGAATTTTGACAAAAAAAAAACAATTTTCAGACCTGTTTGAAATTTTAAACTTCAAATTTGTATGGAGAAGTTACCAATGTGGTGATGTAGTGCCTTTTTGGGTTACAATTCCAGGTTACAATTCCATTGAAAGTTATTGTTTTTCCTTGACATTATTGACTTCATATGTTTTCAAATTAATTAATGCTATATGAAGGTGGTCAAACTATAAGCCAGGGTCTTTCAAAGAGTGTCACTAATTGAGAGATGGGACGAAAAATGATTATACCCCCGACCTAAAAAGGTCGGGGGTATATAGTAATACGGATGATTCTGTAGTAGTAGCAGTGTGTTGTGTTACCCCTACCTTTTCAAGTTACTATTATTCTTAATTTTACTTAAAAGACCTTTTTTACATGAAGAGAGTTGTCCTACCATTTTCACAAGCAATTTAGCTTAGCAATTACATTTCATAGTTTTAATATCAATCCTTAGGTGTGCAGACACCTCTCTCTTTAAGTAAAATACAAATGTCAAACTTTTACAGTCGGGGGGTATGAGTGAGCCATGCTCACATTTTTGCTTGTTCATTTTAGAATTCGTTACATTTTCAAAATAGCAAGTGTATTATGTCTTAAATCCCAAATTGAAAAAATGCTTGTTGGTCATCAAATTATTTAAAGACTTATCGGCCTTTAATACTGGTGTCGGAAAATTACACTATTTTTTGATCGATTTGGACTACTTAGATGAAGTTCACACTCTCAATGAATAAAATCAGAATTCTTTTAGATATAGTTTAATCAAATACGGGGAACAATAGCTAATTATATTTTGAAAGTTGATAAAACTTTTAGGAGAAACAAAGTTAAATTAAGCACTGACATTTTATCATAGTTTTTTGCATATTTTTTACTGACCCACATATTTTTGTTATCGTTAAAAATGTATAATGATGTGCACAGTTGAATAAACAAACATTAATAAAATGATTATAGTAGTCACCAAATATGTCATCACTTTGCCAATTTTTTAAGTTACTTATTCAAACATAAAAACTCGATGTCACTGCAAGTTTTGTCGATTAAAGTGTTAATTTGATCACCTATTGTGTAAGTATTATTTAATACAATGGAAGAGTGCATAGTGGAAGAACTTCTATTTATCAATTATACAACAAAACTAAAGACTAAATTTAAGTATATCTGTAATTGGAATAACAAACAAAATTAATATTTACTGTGAATTGAGTGACGGCAATGCCATTGCCTTAAAGCGTTATGGTGAATTTAAGCACTTTCAGTTAGTGTTCTGATAAGCCATTACTCCAAAATACATAATGCATATGTTGTGAAACTTTGTCGCAAAGTGTTACTATGAGTGAGTTTGAATTCCGGCTATTGACATTTTAAGGGGAAAAATTAATTCTATAAAGGGCACAATGAAGCATTCTATCAATCCAAATACACTTAAAGGGACACAACGCATAAAGAGGATCAGGGAATTTATACTTTATAAAACTCAATTTAGATGAGTAAAAATAAAGAAATTTTTCTCCCTTCATATATTCATAGAATTTTGTTATACGCAATATAAACATAAATGTTGCAGTGTGTTTTACAAAACAAACCTTGTATAACTTTCATAAAAATGAGAATTTTGGGGGAAAATGTCATTGACATGTACCGAAACTGTTTGAGAAATTGGTGTTTTGTTTTGCTTTCAAACTCAATACCCTGCACACTGTCACCATGACCACACTGATAAGATTTCATTTTGGCAATCATTGTAAGCGACATGTGTGAGTTATATGTATCATTTCTTGTATCATGTATCAAGTTAACACTATTTGCATTTTTATACCATATGTATTTGAAAACATATCCTTGAATAAAGGACATATATGCTCTTTGACATTGTTTGCCTCATCATGTAGGAAATCTCTGTAGTTTATTAGACAACAATCCATACACTGACTATGTCATAGGCTAGAATCTGTAAAATGGAATAACTCAAGTACTGTTTACTTAATTTTTTTGATATTTTACATGTAGGTTCTTACAGAGTTTTGTGACTTTGACCGTCTTTTCAAGGTCACTTTGTCATGTTAAACCTGGTATGCGGAATATGTCCTATGCGTTGTGACCTTGATAAGTGTTTGTGCAGGCCAATGAAATGCATTGACAATATATTTAAAACAAACATCCATATCTTGCAAAAGCCGCAATCAATGTGAAATTTGGCCTTCCTGAAGCTTGGGTTAGGGTTTATCTAGATGAAGTAGGCCATCATTATGAAATGTCTTTCTGAAGCTGAGGTTAGGGTTTATGTAGCAAAAGCCACCATCAATGTGAAATTTAATCTTTCTGAAGCTGGGGTTAGGGTTTATCTAGCTTTAGTCGGCCATCAATGTGAAATCTGGCCTTTCTGAAGCTGGGGTTAGGGTTTATCTAGATGAAGTCGGCCATCATTATGAAATGTGGTCTTTCTGGACCCTGGATTAAGGTTTATCTAGAAAAGGTCGGCCATCTTTATGTAATGTGGGGTTAGGGTTTACCTAGCAATTGTCGGGCATCAATGTGAATTTGGTCTTTCTGAAGCTTGGGTTAGGGTTTATCTAGATGAAGTCGGCCATCATTATGTAATGTAGTCTTTCTGAAGCTGGGGTTAGGGTTTACCTAGCTTTATTCGGCCATCAATGTGAAATCGGGTCTTTCTGAAGCTGTGGTTAGGATTTATCTAGATGAAGTCGGCCATTTTTATGTAGTGTGGCCTTTCTGAAGCTGGGGTTAGGGTTTATCGAGCAAAAGTCGGGCATCAATGTGAAATTTGACCTTTCTGAAGCTTGGATTAGGGTTTATCTAGATGAAGTCGGCCATCATTATGAAATGTGGTCTTTCTGGACCAGGGATTAAGGTTAATCTACTAAAAGTCGGCCTTCTTTAACAAATGTGGCCTTTCTGAAGCTGGGGTTAGGGTTTATGTAACAAAAGTCGGCTTTCAATGTGAAATTTGGCCTTTCTGAAACTAGGGTTAGGGTTATTCAGAAAATGCTGGGAAAACTATGAAACTAGGCCTTTTAACTTGTGCGAGTCATAAATCACTATCAAACATGGTATTCTTGAGCTTTTGGTTCCCTGGAAAATGTCAAGACAAGGATATATGAAACGCGGCCTTACTGACGCTTGGTGTGCACGCAGTTGTACTTGTTGAGTTCTGTAACATCCGGATATCCTGGACGTTTGGTTTATTCTACCCAGCACTAAATACAATATCTGTGTTCAAAACAAGTTAAATAATGTTATTCAATACAAACCATTGTTTCTGTAATCAACATTCCTCAAGATATGATTATCACATTAAATGGCTCATATCTACAGTGAGGCTGGCGATGTATGGTCTGGACTGGCAATTGGGATCCACTAAAGGATACCGGATGGTACCACTAACAAGTCACAAGCAGTTGTGACCAGAGTGACATGATCGCCTGCCACAACTTAATACTTCGAAATTAAAAAATAATGTCAAGGTCACCAAAATAGACTAGTGAATCTTCGTGAAGTAGAACATTGGTGTAAGATAATGATGAGATTCCAGTGAACAATTCTTGAGATATTTCGCTGACAACCGTTAACATTTAAGTTCACATACAGAAAAATTAAAAGTTCTGCTGTGACCAAAATACAACCAACCCTTTATCTTCTCTAGGCGTAGTTATGTGTAAGAATCCAAGGGCTGACAAGGTTATAATGGCTCACTGTGACCTTGAAATGAAGCTCAAGGTCACAAAACTTTGTAGGAACATTACTCTTATTATGGTGAACATATACGCAAAATATGAAAAGAATCCCTGAAGAGAATACGTTGCCAAATGCAGTATCCCCTGCTAAATGAGGGGCTGGTGATAATTAGTACAGAAATAAAAGACGTTACTGAAAGTAGGGAAAGATGTCGACATAACGTTTTGTCATCCATGAAGGCAGCTTCATAAGAGCTGACCAGGTCTGATGAAGCTGCCCTCATTGATGGCAACATGTAAACATAAACATCTTTCGTAATGTTATCAGAGCATATATATTTTTGTAAGGGCAGTATACCCTCTATTATTAGGATATGAATGAATTTAAGACTTTTGTAGACAATACATTTACTATAACAAGAGTCCTGCTCTAAGTGTATCACCTCGATGAAAGAATGTGAAATGAAAAAAAGAAAATCATAAATACATTTTATTCTGAGTGAAGCAAAAACAGGTACATCAAGATCACTAGTTTATTATATATGCTTTTTATGCATAACTTTATGACAAAGTCATGCTATTTGATGTATACATTTCATAACTATATTAATTCATCAAACCAATAGTATACAGCTATAATAGAGTGAACATTGGTTTGTTTATTTTAAAACCATGCATTAAATACACATCTATGAGTATTTTGCCTGAACATCAAACTATCAAACTATTTTTCCTTACCCCTTCAATTCATAGGATCAGAATAGATTAAGAGCTTTGGTGTTATTTCAAGAAATTGATAACAATAAGACACAGCTTGAAACAATATAGATTACTACAAGTGCAGAGCATAAAACATTCAAAATATAGCAATCAAAGCTCAGAAAACATACACTGAGATAAACCATATGACAGCTAAAAGATAATTACAATATCATTTCATAAGAAGGTTCACAAATAAATCACTTGAAATGCATTCTTTTTACATTCAGTTTCCAAAACATACTGTAACAGGTAGCATTTAACAATGTTAACAAAAAAGAAGAAGTTTATGATGAAAATGAACCTTTGGTTTCCAGATGATACATTCTACTATTGTAGTAAGAAGGTCAATTAGTTGTATAACGAAACATTTAAGTATTTTTAGTCACAAGATCTACAATTTAACCTCCCCATCGGCCAAGGAGTCTGCATACAACTTTTCAGCTCTTTAAACCTTTTGGAACTGGAGAAGAAGATGAAAATAGGTTTTTTAAGGATGTGACCCCGGTGACACCATTTGGGGTCACAGAGTCTCGAAATCTACAATTTAGAATCCCCATTGGCCAAGGAGTCTGCACACAACTTTTCAGCTCTTTAGACCTTTTGGAACTGGAGAAGAAGATGAAAATAGGTTTTTAACGATGTGACCCCTGTGACCCCATTTGGGGTCAAGGGGTCACGAAATCTACAATTTAAAATCCCCATTGGCCAAGGAGTCTGCACACAACTTTTCAGCTCTCTAGACCTTTTGGAACTGGAGAAGAAGATGAAAATAGGTTTTTAAGGATGTGACCCCTGTGACCCCATTTTGGGGTCACGGGGTCACGAAATCTACAATTTAGAATCCCCATTGGCCAATGAGTCTGCACACAACTTTTCAGCTCTCTAGACCTTTTGGAACTGGAGAAGAAGATGAAAATAGGTTTTTAAGGATGTGACCCCTGTGACCCCATTTAGGGTCACGAAATCTACAATTTAGAATCCCCATTGGCCAAGGAGTCTGCACACAACATTTCAGCTCTCTAGACCTTTTGGAACTGAAGAAGAAGATGAAAATAGGTTTTTAAGGATGTGACCCCGGTGACCCCATTTGGGGTCATGGGGTCACGAAATCTACAATTTAGAATCAGAATTTCAGCTCTGTGGAGTAATTGGTTCTGGAGAAGAAGTCGAAAAAGCGAAAAGTTTACGGATGGACGGATGGACGGATTGATGGACGGACGGATGGACGGACGCCGGACACCATGCCATGCCATAAGCCCATCGGGCCTTTCAGGCCTGATGAGCTAAAAAGTGAGACTGTCAACATCACAATTTCCAGTACAGCATGAACATTGTGAATGCACTAAATCAGGAAGAATTGATCACTGAATATGGAGCAGGAGTTGGCAATTACCGCATTTTTAAAAAACTATAACTGAAAAACTGTTATTTTAAGGTTTGAATTGGTTTGGTTTTTTATCTACTTGTATCCTTTCAAAGTTGGGATAAAGTGATAGGACAAAATACATTTGATCTGATGATCTTTTAGTATTAAGTCAAAATTAGTACAATTTAGTTTCTGCACTTAGAAAGCTTTCAATAGAGTCCAAAATAATCACTTAAAATCAAATACATTTGGTACATGTTTTTATCATTGAGGAGGGATTTCAATGTGGATTGCTTTTCGATTTATCTTCTTTGATAAGCATTATAGAAGTTGTGTAGATGTGATGTTTCTGTGTAGGTACTAACACTTGCAATTGTTTGATAACAGTGTTAGTATCTACACAGTAGAGTCACATTCATTGCAATAAAGAAGTCTACTATCCATACATCTTGGTTTCCCTATTATCAATATTTGTTACTTTTAAGGGTCAAAATGCCATACAAGTTCTGATAAATAAAGCTGAAGAAGATATTGATACTCTGATGTATCATTCCAATTCTAGTCGATAAAACATCATGGGTAAAACAAATACAGAAGTTGTACAAATTCAGGGTCCATTGTTGTATCCAGACAGGAGTCACAGCCTTCATCAATACCTTCAATCACTTGTTGTTTTGTCTCCCCTTTGGCCCCGACACTAAAACACAAAATAATGGACATCTTGTAAGTATTATTTGATAAGCAGTAGTAACACTTTAATATAAATGAAGTTATTGATTAACAAAGTTAAATTTTCAAAACAAATATAAAAAAGACTGCCTTAAGTTTGTATTCGTAAACAAGAGAATTAGTGATCACACTCATTTTACCCCCTCTTTCAACATTGGTAATAGGGAAAAGCTTCAAAACAGTTAATGGCACATCAATGTACAGTCCTTTGTAAATTGTAAGAACACACCTATGCAATTTTAAGTTTCAGAGATATACTTATAACAATTTGACAGTTCTACATATATTGCTCTCATAGTGTTAGTGCAATATCTGTAAGGCCCAAAAAAGAAAAAAACAACGCGATGACGCATTTAAAAAAATATTTATTTACCATTTTTTTTTTTCGAATGAAGAGATAAATTCCATTTTATACCAACTTCTCACCGGTTTAAAAACAAAATTTACACAATTATTTATATAAATAAAGCACAATCCCTCTTAAATATGTGTTACTTTTCCAAATGGTCAATAATCTTACACTCTTAACACTCCATCCTCAACAGAAGCGAGTGACATTTTCAATGTCCAATGATTGAGGCTAAAGAATTAGATTTATCTGCCCCTTTCTTTGAGAATTGTCCCAAATGGTGAATATTTTTCTTATGGTTCACATTTCATTGAAATGACAATTATTGATAAATTGGAAAATATTTCATGTAACTGATACCTATAATAAATATATGGAACATCGCTTTGTTAAACAATAACCACCGCATTCGAGTTTAAAATGTTCAATAAACAAGGCAACAGTGAACACAGCTGAGCTCACATAGTCCAGTTTGTAGTTTGACCCCCTTCAGATAACATTTATCAATATAGTCAATCATGTCGGTGGATGACGAGTCAGTGAGTCAGTGAGTCAGTGAGTTATTGTTTAACGCCGCTTCGGCAGTTTTGCAGCCATTAGCGGCGAGCAATGGATGACGAAAACAATTTGGAGATGTAAACCCGCCAACACAAGATTGATAACTTACATTCTAATTCATATATAGTTTTTGAGTCAATATTGGTCAAGATAAACATCTGCACAAAATTTAATAATTCTGGACCTTTGTATTCAAAGAATATTTGCATAATTTAACCACCTTTCACAAAAGGCCTAATGAGATAATGAAGAACTTCCATTGTATAGACAAAACTAACCACTTGTTTCAAGCAGAGTGCTTTCCTCTTGCTCTTCTGCTTTTACATATAGGCCCTGCTCCTTTTGTTTTCTCGCATTGAATAGCTGAAAATATGTTGAATTAAATTGAAACATTCTATGTTAGAGTCATTTCTGGCTTAAATGATACAAGGAATTACTCTAGCAAGTTGATCCATCACATCAAAGATAAGAATCCGGTATTTGTTGCCAAAAGATAATTATTTATAATAATGTCATCCTTGTTAGTGGATGAACAAACACATTTTGAGAAACTTTATTTTTTATACTGGAATAATACATACAAATGTAAAGCTCTTTCAAGGAACCAGTGAAGACCTTATATCAGCAGTCCAGGGAAACTGTAAACAGAAAGAAAAGCAGTTGAAAGTACCCTGTGCATGTATTTTGCCCATTTTTAATCCGCAAACTGAAATTGTCGATCCCACGTGTATGAACCGTATCAGCTAGTTTTAACGGAGAGGGTAGTACAGTACATAATTTGGTTCGGGAGGGGGAGGGAGAATTAATTTTTGCTTCTATGAGGTATATTCTGAGCTGTTTATTTAACACATTCAGCCCAGTCTGATTTAAATCAACGGTTTTCCGTGGAATAAAAAATGCAAAATAGTGCATCTACCGGGATACGAACTCGTTCGTGGGTTTCCACGCCAAACCGACCTTGTGGCGAGGAATCTACAGAACCTGTTCGTATCCCGGCAGATGCAAACTTTTGCAAATTTTATTCCTCGGAACAAGGTCGATTTTAATCAGACTGACATTCAGCCATTTCAACAATTTTTTACCACTTACCCCTATTTATCACCGATTGGCTAAATACATATGGTTCATACACGTGGGATCGACAATTTCAGTTTGCGGATTAAAAATGGGCAAAATATTGTCGATCCCGCGTGTATGGCATCTCTCCTAATCGAGAAATGTCGATTGGCTAAAGGGGATTAACGCAAGGATAATCCTGACCCTTATGAAAACAGTTGTCGACAGTATCTGTGGTAGACATCAGGTAGACACCTATTTTTTCTTATATTATAGTCTCTCGTAACCCTATTTGGGTGGCTCATATTTTCTCCTGTACTCTTACATGTATATATTAATTCCTGTCTTAAACATGTGAGGTGAGACTTAAAAAATAACATGTCTGTCTGTCACATTGAAAACTACAAACATAAGAATAAACAGGGATATAACATTTATTATTTTGTTTATTGTATCATGTATGAAATACATATAATTTATTTGCATTGTCGGGTTACATGTAACATGTACAAGTATCTGATAAAAATCATCAAATAGACGTCGCCGAGACATGTAGACATATACATGTACATACTATAGACTTCTCTTAATATTACGTCATGAATATTCATGAGCTATCCAAAACGAGGCTAAGCCCGCATGGACGAACAGCGTGATCCCGGAAGTGACTGATCGCAGTTTTCTCTCGTAACATGTCGCCAAAAAGTTCGTTTTATACCACTTTCAAACATTGTCACTAGTTACTGACGGAACTAAAAGCTAAAACAACATCTGAAATGTTTATTTGACTCAACATACGTGTGGTGTAAATTCAGTATTTGAACGTTGGCCGAAGCAAACTTGCGCTCATTATTGAAACGTGAAATCAAGAGAGATTTTTTTTTACAAATAGATATTGCTGTTTCATACTTAAATCTAGATTCAAAGTACTAAATACGATTGTGATATTGATGTAAGCCCTATCGGTTCGTGATGATAAATACATTGTGAGCTTATTTATTTTCCCGACTTCTTCGAAGTAGCCATTAAGATACTCGACATGAACAATCGACATGAACAATCGCATGCCGTGTCTCGCCAACCAGTGATGTTGACAAAAACATGTTTCTGTTACCATGTCGATTTCTGTGAAAACTAAATGTAAAAATGATATTATAATTTCGTAAATGTGCTGACTTAAATTAGCCGGCGGAATTGATTCAAGCAACACTATATTATATAGTAGTACTTGACTTGTACTTTCATGCTGGCAGATGTGAATATTTTTGAATAAATCAATTATAAGGTAAGTAGTTATATATTTAATATAATTTTAATATAAAGCATCTGCATGATTTTTTTTAAAACTGTAAATTCTACAGAAAATCAAGAAAATAAATAACTTAAATTAATTGTGTATACAAAATATTATCTGAGTTTATTATGCATTAAATATTTGGGTTTTAATTATATCTCAAGTCAAGTTAATAACAATATATGTTACATGGGAAATTGTAATATGTGCCGAATTTTATATTTTGTTTAACATGGTCCATTTGTAATATATGATTTTCATATAAGATTTTTTTTCACAAATAAGATGAAAAATATGACAAAGTCACAATCAAAACCAAATATAATCTGGATTGAAATATGTACACAAATGGATTGAAATATGTACACAAATGGATTTATAGTTTACTTGTAATTTGTGTGTGATTGTGTGATTGTGCTGATGTCAGTTTATATATATACACATCATTATTCAGGTCTTGTAAAAATATAATGAATCGGAGATTTGAGGCATATTATATAATTGGTCAAAATTATAAACAAATTTATTTTGTAAATTTGTGATGTTGAATAGATTTGGCATAAATGATATGGAAAGTTTCATTAAAAGAAAGTTTGACCATAAATTATAGAATTTTCATGTTCTTAACATTGATGCTGTAGACATATATAAACAATGTTATGCCTTGGAAACTTACAGAAAGGTCAAGTAAATTTTAGATAAAAAACTAATTAAGTTTCAACTAAAATATATAAAAACAATTAATAAAATATTTACATGTCAAGTTAAAATTAATCTTTTAATTAGGAGTTTTAGATAAGATTTAATTACATAAATAAGGCTATAGTATCTTAATTAATATTTGCTGCAATTATATTATATCTAAAGGAATCTGACCATTTTGAAAATATGCTACCCTTCAGTGATAAAATATAATAATTAGATTAGACTGTTAAACTGTTAATATCTTTACAAAGTGTAGCTTTATTTTGTCAGGTATCACCGTGGTTGAGTCAAACCAAACCCTTAAAATATGAAAACGTAGTTAATTTTGATAATTCAATTTGAGTAATGTATACCTCTATAAGGTTCCCCCTACTCAATAGAAAATCATTACTAAAGCAAAACAGATCAACTTAAGTCCATGTATCAACATGATCAATCCATGTAAATTTCTGAGTCAGGTCCAAAACATGATTAAGATGTATATGAATTATATCCATAAAATTCTAAATTGATATTAGGGTTTCAGGTACAGACATTATATAATTTTGTTATTTGAGTGATGTTTTACTTTAAAAAATCAGGAACCAATTTGCACTTGTAGAATTGTATTTCCCAATGAAAAGGGCAGTTGAAAGTTTACTTTTTACCCATTTCCCCCTAAAGTATTTGCAATAACAATAATACAGAATTTTTAAATAAGTGTTAAAACTATAACAAAAATCATATATACTTAAACACGCCAAACACTTAAAATTAAAATGTGTTTACAACTTTACAGTTGAAGAAGGTTCGTTTGTAAATCTATTAAATATACAATTATACATGCACATTAGACCTGCATTAGACCTACAGGCTCCTGAATAAGGTCAATTCTATTCCCGTTGGTCGGCCTGTATAGCGCGTGAACTCGTAAATAGAAACATATCAAATTGAATATTATTATTATTTTGGTTTTTAGATAGATATACGACATAGATAATAAACCTGTTTATGTAGGAAAGTTGCAGAGGTGACGCATTGTGAGATTGCAAGCCTCCCGGAAGTTGATCGAATGTTAAAGATTACGTACAAACGGCCGAAAAAAGCGAATATATCAATCATTAATATGACTAGAAGATAATAGATTGTTCCAAAAAACACAAAATCTATTTCCAACGTAAAATTGTGTTTTTTATCGTATAATATCACGTGAATTTTGTAAAAAATTGAGATATTTGACAAGTACTCATATCTGCGAATCAACGTTCCACGATGCTTTGACTTTTCAGCAAGGCACTTTATGAATGAAAATTTTAATCATTGTTGTCAAATTTAACACGGACTCCTTTAGAAAACAGCAACAGACTTCTGTGCAAAAGTATAAAACTTTTTGTGAGTTTGCAGTAAAGCTATTCATGAAATACGATATCGGACTCGCACGTCGCATTACGGCATTTTCGTCTGCCATCTTGGAAGCTTGCGGGCTTAGCCTCGTTTTCGATATCTAGGTCACCGCTATGCATAAATATTAAGAGTCGGCTATACTATGCATACATTATACATACATGGCGCAATTCAGATGAGGGGTAGCCCCAATATGAGTTGAAATGAGACGTTTTACTAACTTATCATTAGCTGAAAGAGTATTTTAATTGTTTTCGTACAGCTGTTAAAGATCAGTGCCATCTTCTACTTAATTGTCCACAGTATACAGACCTTAGACAAGAAATTGTATCTATAGTGTGGAAATATGTCAACAGTGTGTGTCTCTATTATTTTACTTCACAATGTCCAATTTTTATAAAGTTTAATTGATTGTATAGTCCATTTTAATGTATTAATATTTTATCTTGTATTTTATATATTGTAGTGTCTCATAACCCTCAACGGTTGGCTCTTAACCTATGTTGGATTTTATATGTGGTCTGTCTTTCAAAATGTGAATATAATTTAGGGTAAAATTGATATCATAAATGAATTCACATCAAAATGTGAACTGTGTTCTGTGACTGACTAGCTGATGTCGACTACTAAAACAACACGCTGGGATTAACGCGCTGGGGCTAATCCATTGTATAAATACTAGGGCTGGGACGGGTAGATATTTCCTACCCGGGTACCCGACCATCTGTTACCCTACCCTACCCGGATACCCGTTTTGTTGATCTCCAACTGATCTCTAATTGTAAGATTTTGTACTACTTTATTCAACTGGTTGGCTGGAACATGGGGCTAGAAACCTAAAGCATAGAGACCCATGGCTATTTCAATCAAATTTATTATGAATGGCAACTTGATCAATTTAATATTATGTTAGAATCTTCAAATACATTGTAATCTTGAAATGAAAGAATAGCAAATAAAACTGTTTTATGATTAGTCACATGATAAAAACGGGTCCGGGTAGTGTGATGGGTACCCGGGTCCAACTCAATACCCACCCGTGTCCCAGCCCTAATAAATACACATTACATCAAAGCATGCCGCTTGTCGATCCGGCGTGTATTCCCGAATTCAAATTGTCGATCCCACGTGTATCCACCGCTGATACATGGCTATTGTGTAATGAACTGGGTTAAAGTCACTCAAACTGTACTGTGAAAACAAACTAATGAGACTAGTGTCCTTAAATTACTTATTTACAGTGCTACAGACATAGCATGGGGATCATTTGAAAGGCTTAGCTGTTAACATTGCCAAAGATATTTAAAGGGAGGGGTATGTCGCCATCTTGGATTTTTTGCATTACATGAAATGAAAAGACACTAAAAAAATTAATAATAAAATACATACACTGATAGAGTATTCACATAGAAACAAATTACATGTCATAAAACTAGCAAACAATTTCCTGTTATGCTGCACCAATGACTGGTTTCAGTTCTCATTTTTTTAATTTTTAAACAAATGTGCGCTTGTGTTTATCAAGTTGTGAAATATAAACTCATCAAAATATTACTTTCATTAGTATCTTTCAATTTGACTGTGTTTTAATCATGTATTAATTACATATATGTGTAAAAAGGAATATCCTTTCCAATTTCGTTTCCAAAAAAAATACCCCGATAGAACCCTCCTTTTAACTTTTAAGTACTTCAAGGAGTGCACCACTTTAAGTTGCACTGCCACAACCTTAGTTTTATGTCCGAGTAAGGCAATAAAATTTACAATATCTCCATTCAACAAAGAAACTTCGAGCTTCTCAGCAGTGCTAGTTCCTTGAAGATTGTGGACACATTGTTATGCCAATATTTGAGGGGTGTTGGTTGGGAATCAAGACATAATTTACAGACTTGAGTGTCCATGTAACAAGGATAGTATTCTGAAAATTTTAGATTTCTAGCATTACTGGTTCTTGGGGCGAAGTCGTCTAAAGATTTTAAGTTGGACATTCTGCCACCCTCATATTTGGTGGGGGATCGAGACCAAATGAACAAACTTTAGTCTTCATGTAACAATAAAATATTCTGAAAATGTCAGCATCCAAAGGCAAACGGTTTTAGAGTTTTAATGGTTTTAGTCAAAATACCTGCCACACCCATATTTGAGGGGGTTCAGGGTCAAATGAACAAACTTTGATCCCTTAGGTGCAAGGTACCTCTCCACAAAATTTCAACTTTTGGGGTGCAACGGTTCTTGAGAAGACGAATGTAATGGATGTGTTTGGAAATAGGGGGTTATACTAGATTGGGGTATCATAATTCAAACTGCTATGAATGCTATTTAGAGCACTTTTAGAGGTGCTCCCGGAGTTATATTTAGTCTCTAATTTGGGTAAAAGAGATCTCACCCTTAAAAGTGTTATTAGTCCTCAAAGGTCAATAATGCTGAAAATTGTGTGTAGATCTTGTGTACCTTAACAGTTATGAATTATAAATTATAAATGTGGGTGTCTATCCAAACCATAATATTGACCACATGTAGTATTATTTCATGTTACTCTTCAACATTGGAGAAAATGAAAACCATCAGAACCACAGAGGGAAATAACGGTAGCTCTATTTGGTCCCTGGACTTACAGGGTCAAACTTTGTCAACTGATGGTAATATATACAAGACTCACAATTAAGTATTCAAGAAATAAAATGTTTTGTTGTGACTTTAGTTTGTTGCATTCATAGATCTGAACCGAACCAAGGGTTCTGTACTGCATTACATACCAAACCGAAGGTACCTTGACAGCATGCCAAAGAACCAACGTCTTCTACCTGGATAGCTTGAGTTTATCTGCAGTAAAAGACATCAACAAAAGATCAATGAATATAAAGAACATCATACTTGTGCATTTAGATTGTTTGTCTTGAACGAGAATATGTCATGGAAGTGGGGAATTTTTTTATTTATTATATACCGCCTTTTTCCAGCAAAATGTTACAAACAATTTAGTTGCTCAAATTTAATGGGACGTTGCATCGAACATTGATGCACGGTTGCATGAGCAGGACTGATGATTTGAAATATTTGATATATTTCAATGTCAATTATATCAAGTCAACATACCAGATATTGGCTGAGGAGTGGTTCTTCATCTAGTTGTTGGTCAAGATAGAATGTTATCAGTCGACAATGAGATACAGGTTACCTGAATAAAATAATATAATAAAATAAAATTATTATGTAAACGCAAAAGTTGATTCATTTTAAATTTTCAAAAAAACATTTTCTACTGTATCGTCAAATTTTGATGTAAACATTAGTCCCCTGTCCAGATTGTTGAAACACTGAATTCATTAAAGCAACAAGCCAAACATTGAATTCATTAAAGCAACAAGCCAAACACTGAATTCATTAAAGCAACAAGCCAAACACTGAATTCATTAAAGCAACAAGCCAAACACTGAATTCATTAAAGCAAAAAGCCAAACACTGAATTCATTAAAGCAACAAGCCAAACACTGAATTCATTAAAGCAACAAGCCAAACACTGAATTCATTAAAGCAACAAGCCAAACACTGAATTCATTAAAGCAACAAGCCAAACACTGAATTCATTAAAGCAACAAGCCAAACACTGAATTCATTAAAGCAACAAGCCAAACACTGAATTCATTAAAGCAACAAGCCAAACGGAACTTATCATAAATTATTAGAAGAAACGCAGCATTTATTTATAGCTTTGAACAAGATACATATTGATAGAATATCCACAAAATAACAAATACTTCATCATTTGACTGGCCATAGTGCTGATGAATGGTTTTACTCTTCATTTTCATTATTTTTTGCATGTAATCTTTGTCTTATCTAGTGAGTGAGCGAGTTATTTTTAAAAGCCACTTGGGCAATATTCCAGCCATTAGCGGGGATTGTCTAATCTACAGTCACCCTCAGTTTGTATTGTATTGTAATCATCTATCAATTACATGTGTAAACAAATGTCCCCTCAATTGATTTGTTGTTAACTTGGTTTAATTGGTAGAGAAAAACATGACATCTCATGACATTTTGACATAAAAGTGGACACACAACAACCAGTGAATTTTGTTTCCTCGAAAATACCCGTATGGAACTGTCTTCCTTTTATCTTCAAGGTGCCTTGCATGAAGATGGCTGAGATGGCAAAGGTGACCGATTTCACTCTCGGTTCTTTAAATTTGATCTTCCATAACTTGTTCCCCGATCACTTGATGTGGCAACGATCCTTACATAAGTAAAGTAACATGAGTGGCTGAATTAATTGTGATATCAAAATTATTTTCATAACTTCCAGCTGGTAGTGTCCATCTGTTTTCTTGTTTTTCTTTTAATCAGCAACGTGGTTGTTATTTACATTGTTAACCCATATGGTTGAAAATAACCGAGTTATTATTTTGTATATGAGCACATGTGCACATATCACGTTTGTCTAGCAACGATTGTTTCACCACGGCTTCCCGTATAACATCACCTGTGACGTCATAAAACGATTGCTCGTGACGTCACTATAGCTTGCCGTCACAAGGGAAGTTGGCCTTTTCCTGACTACTTTAATGCGAATCAAATGGAATAAAATGAGTAATAAAGAAATTATTACATTCGAAAGTGTGTCATATGACTCTTACGAAACTCGTGCGAATGTGTGTATAACCCTCGCTCTCGCTTAGGCAATAAAACAATTCACACTCCTTTCGTAAAAGTCATATGACACACTAAATCCTCGGAATGTAGTGAATTTGTACCTGAACATGCTGTATGCATGAGCTCATACAGTCATACCCATAAGGCTAAATTAAAAAAATAAAATGTTTCTCAGGCTTCGGCTTATCATGCACTTTTGTTTGTGAGCGTGACAATTTTTTATTGTCATTTGAAAAAACAAATTAAGAATTTACCGCATCACTTTTTGTAAACCCAAAAATCCACTTGTCCTGGCAATCAATATAGGCCTATATAGGTATAACCTATTTAGATGTAATTTAATTACTTGGTCTCATACCGATCTGTTCAACTTTATTCAACTTAAAATTAACTAAAGCAACTTAAATTATTGTACATATATATTTACATTCTCTTCCCACAGAGGTTACTCCCTTCAGATTTCCGATCCTACCCTCTGTTGTTTTTCGCTTGAAATCGGGAGCAGAAGCAACATCCCCTAGCGGTGGAAAGAGAAATCTCATACCGTGTCCCTGCTTCTTAACCAATGAAAACTCATCTTTAGTTGACCATGTGGCCCGGGTGATTTCAAAGATCTTGGCATTTTACTCTGAAGAGTCTTACTAATTTGCATATGTCATTCGAATATGTCTGATCATCAGACACCAGACTCAGATGTAAATAACGCAAATGAACTGTTGTTGTTATTTGTGTCTGATTTGGTCTTCTTTATCTATAAGTATGTTTATGATCAATAGTTTTCACAAAATCAAACAGCATATTTCAAGGAAAACACAGAAAACACAGGAAAACGAGAAAACGTTGGCCTTACGTTTATTTTATCATTATGACGTGTCATTGGCAAATGTCACTTTTACAACGGCGTCGCTGATTGCACAACTAGATTCAATTGCAACCAATCATGCAGGACACTCCCTTTCCGCTCCCGATTTCAAGCGTAAAACAACAGAGGGTAGGATCGGAAATCTGAAGGGAGTAACCCCGGTGGGAAGAGAATGATATATTTTTAGATAGTATTTTTATGACCGATTTTCATGTGAAAACAAGTGTATACATTTTAAATAAACCCTGCAACTAAGAATTAGTAGACAAACCTTTCCGAAACATTATCCTGTTGCTGCACTGACCATTCTGCATCTTCCTCAAGATCTACCTTCAGTGCAAGCACCTGTGGAACTGGATAAATACACACTATTGGTCAGTCACTATTAGCCAGGAACAAACAATGTGAATTTGTAACAGTAACTTTTATATTATTATAAGACTAAAATATTGCACTACTAGTCTACTACTAACTGTTTTCAGAAGCTCAGGGAAGGACTAATAGATTGGAAGATAGGAATCGTTTTGACCTCACCTTTCCACACTTTGGTAGATCTACATGACACTATCTCATCTGTTTTGTCTTAGGTTTACCCGACAGCACTGTATTCCCCAAGGTGCGTGGCTTTACCCGACAGTACCGCACAACTGCCACAAGTATATAGCCACGAGCGGCTACTTAAAAAATTAAATAGAGAAGATGTTATTATTTGTCAAGAAATTATTGTATATAATATAAATATAATATAGTCATTTAAGCATTAATTTTACATATTGAGTTGCCGCAAGGAATAACCGGCAGAAACGTCACAACGGCATGATTACCATAATTTGACAGGCTGTAGGTGATTTTGTAGACCAGGCGGGTTCGTAGACGTATATTTCCGGTGGATTCGTAGACGTAGTATTTTAATAAAGCAATAAGACACTCAGTGTTGTTATTTTTTGTTGGAGAATGATTTTGTTTGAAATAAATAAAGAAATATGGTAAGTATATTCTATAATCCATTTTAAGATAAGATAAGATAAGATAATTCTTTATTGCCAGTTAGGTAATTTGTTTCACGACTGAGTGAGCATAAATACAAAATTATACACATTCATTTATAATAAATACATGGAATGCATACATTGTTATATAACATGGACAAAGAGTATGATGATGGGAACATTAACGCGTATTCAATAGAGCAATTGACTTTGGTACAAAAGACATTTTATAACGTTTGGTTTTGCACGTCGGTACATTATACCGACGGCCAGAGGGTAACAATTCAAAACAGTCATGCAAAACATGTGAAGGGTCACAGATAATTTTTGAAGCCAAATTTTGAGCCTGTCCTTCATGAAGTTCATCTAATGTCTTAAAGTGAGATTAGAAATGTTCTCTCCTTCTTTAATTATCTTATTTAATTTGTTTCTATTTGTTAGAGACAGGGAGCCGAACCAACATTGGAACATGAGAATAGACTGAACACAGGTTTTATAGAAAAGAGCCAAAATAGTTGAGTCAATGTGGTAAGATCGGAGCTTCCTGAGGAAGTGAAGGCGAGATTGACACTTGCTATAAATACGATCGGTATTTTCAGAGAAATTTAACTTATTATCAAGTTGAGTTCCAAGATATTTGTAACTACTAACTACTTCAACAACATCTCAATTTATAATGACTGGACTACCTGCTGGCTTTGGCTTACACTGAGTGGTTCGACCGTCCTTTTCAGTGTAGGATCAGTGTCTGAACACTGCGTCAAACTGATAGGTTTATTTCGATCAACCGGAGATTTGGTGGACAGGTTCTGATCGATGATGTGACTGCGGTTACGCCTGTAGTGAGTCCCATCTTCAGTCTGTTCGACGTAAGACCTACTGTCATGTTTGCTGATCACTGTCGCTGGTCTCCAGATTATTTCATTCGGGAGTCTGGTTCGAACTGGTTTGTGAACGCTGAGCTCTGGTAGTGGTTTTGCCTTCTCGTCGTAATACTGCTTCTGTTGTGACTTAGACTTGGTCATAGCCTGGTGAACATCTTTCGGTTTGACAGTTCGGGGAGCTAGTTGATATGACGATGATGGTAGAACTGAGCGAAGACACCTACCCATTAACATCTGCGCAGGTGACGCGATGTTGTCGATGGTGGTGTTGTTGTACTCAAGGATACTGAGTCTAACATCCTGATTTTCAGCTTCTGCTTTCTCTAGAAGACGTTTTGCTGTCTGTACGCCTCTCTCCGCGAACCCGTTGCTTTTGGGGTAGTAGGGGCTGGAAGTGACATGTTTGATGTCCCATTTTCTGTGAAGCGGTTGAACTCATCGGATACGTACTGTGGGCCGTTGTCCGACATAAGTTAGGTATCCCATACTTTGTGAAGATCGATTTGAGTTTGTCGATGATCACTGCACTGGTAGTAGTTGGAAGTTTCTCGAACTCTAGCCATCTGCTGTAGTAGTCTACGATGACGATGTAGCTCCTACCCTGGAAATTGAACAAGTCAGTTCCTATCACTTGCCATGGGTATGTCGGAATAGCCCTTGGGATAAGTGGTTTCTTTTGATTTGCAGAGCGTCTCTCTCGACATATTTCACACCTGGACACCATACTTTCGATGTCGACGTTCATTCCAGGCCAAAATAGGACGTCACGAGCTCTACTCTTACACTTTTCAATACCCATGTGGCCTGTGTGAATAGCTTTGAGCATGTCAGCTCTCATGGATTCTGGTACGACGATTTTCTCGCCCTTGAACACAATTCTGTCGATTACAGACAGTTCGTCCCTAACGTTCCAGTACGGAAGTTCTGGGTCTGCACACATGCTTCTTTTTTCTGGCCAGCCGGCCTGAATAACCTTCACCAATCGGGTCATGGTGCTGTCTTTCTCTGTCTCCTCTTTCAACTGTAGAAGCTTCTTGTCACTGACAGGAAGTGTCGTCATGACAGAGTGGATCTTCAACTCCATGCCTTCGGACATTGCGCTTTCATAGTCCGGGAGACATTTCCTTGATAGTGTGTCGGCTAGAGGAATGTCTTTGCCTGGTCTGTGGACAATAGTGATGCGATAGTTTTGAAGCTGGAGCATCATTCGCTGTAGTCGAGGAGGTGCAACTGACAAAGGTTTCCTGACTATTATCTCCAGTGGCTTGTGGTCACTCTCCACGGTGACGTCTTGTCCGTAGATATATTGGTGGAAGCGTTTGCAACCAAAGAGTATAGCGTACATTTCCTTTTCAATTTGGGCGTAATTTTGCTCAGTTGCGTTCAGTGATTTGGACGCGTATGCTACAGGTCTTCCATCTTGAAGCAGCGCAGCTCCAAGTCCATGCTTGGATGCGTCAACCTGATGGGTCACTTGCTTGCTTGGGTCATAGTATGCCAGGAAGTTTGTCTGTGTGACGACGTCTTTCAATTGCTGGAAGATCTTGTTGTGGTTGGCGTCCCATTGGAATATGTTTGACTTTTTGGTTAGGTCGCGAAGTGGCGCAGTCACTTCGGATAAGGAAGGAGCAAACTTTGACAAGTAGTTTGCCATTCCTAGCACTGTCTCTAACTCAGCACGGTTTGTTGGAGCTTCCATTTCTGTAATAGCCTTGACTTTCTTGGGGTCTGGTTTGATTCCATCAGCTGAGAGTACATGTCCAAAGTAACTCACTTCTTGTACTCCGATCACGGCTTTATCAGTGTTGAATCGAACTCCCTTCAGCTCTAGCACTGCTCCCAGGTTCCTGTCATGTTCTGCAGGGTCCGGCCATAGACAAGGATATCGTCTAGGATGACATCTACTCTATCTAGACCTAAATAGATCTGATCCATACGACGCTGGAATTCATCTTGCGCAGAGTTGATGCCGAAGGGAAGACGCAGGAAACGGTAACGTCCGAAGGGACTGTTTAATGTGGTGAGGAGCAATGATGGTCTGTCTAGCTTGATCGACCAATATCCAGACTTGGCATCCAAAACACTGAAGTACTTGGCACCGGCGAGTTTTGATGTTACGTCTTTAAGAATTGGCATGTTGTAGTACGGTCTTCGTATTGCCGTATTCAAGTCCTTTGGGTCCAGACAGATTCGCAGCTTTCCATTTGGCTTCTCCACTACAACCAGTGAATTCACCCAGTCTGTGCTTTCTGTGACCTTGGTGATAATGTTCATCTGCTCCATCTTGTTGAGTTCCTGTTTCAATTTATCCCTTAGCGCAAAGGCAATACGGCGTAGGGGGTGCACCACTGGAATGGCATCTTCTTGTAGGAATAGCTTACACTCTCCTTCCAACTCACCCACACCGGTGAACAGCTCTGAGAATTCCTTGATGAGATTGTCCTACTCTTCACATGTAGAAGATTCGACGGACAACACAAGCTTCAGCAACTGTAGGTCAACACAAGTACGGAGGCACAGTACAGGCGGTGCATCAGTTTCCACGATGAAGAGGGTTAACGTTGTGGTCTTCTTTTTGCACGGTACTGTAACTGGTAAGCTTAACTGTCCGTGTACCTTGAGAAGTTCTCCTCCGTATCCTTTCAGCATTGTCGTGGCTGGTTGCAAACATGTTATTACACCCATCTTGTAGAATACTTTGGCAGGTAGAGTGTTAACTTGTGCTCCTGTGTCCAATTTGAAGTTGACTGGAAAATATTCCTTTCAGTTAGCTGCAACTTGGTGTATGCTTGGTCATTTGTGACAGTGCTGTCAATAATGTCAATGAATAACTCATCATCTTCTTCTTGTATGGCGTTTACAGACTTTGCCCTGTTGCCCTTTTGTTGTGAATTTCTACAGACTGCTTGAAAATGGTTCCAGTTCCCACACTTGGTACACTGTTTACCTTTAGCAGGACATTTCTGTTTCTCATCATGCTGATATCCACATTTTCCACATGTTGGATCACGTGATCTTTGTTTGAATGATCTACTGTGTTTTTCTCTCTTATGTGAAATACCATCCACCCTGTCTACTGTAGCGTTAATTTCTGGAAGCATTTGATCTGTGGTTTGGAGATTTCACACGATCGAGCTATGTCCATTGCTTTAGCTACTGTCAGGTCTGCCCCTTCTTGCAAAAGTTGTTCACGTACTGATTGTGAGTTGGTGCCAAACATGATGGCATCCCTAACCATTTCATCTGTATCCCTGAATTCACAGTCACGGGCTAACAGTCTCAAATCAGTTACGAAAGTTTCTACATTTTCCGTTGATGATTGTGTTCTGTTCCTAAATTTCCATCTAGCTACGATTGGGTTTGATTTGGGGTTAACATATTCTTGAAAACAGTCATAGAAAGGTTGCAACTTCTTACGATCTTCATCTGTGATCGTGAACGTGTTAGATATGTCACGGTCTCTATCACCAACCCACAGAAGTAAGTAGCTTACTTTAACTTCTTCATTCTTTCCCGCTAGTGGTCCCTTCAACATAAGTTCGGCATGTTGTTTGAAACGGCGCCATTCTTCACCAATGTTTGGCGAGTCCCAATTGATCGCTGGATTGGACAGATTTGCCATTTTCGTGCGTTATTGAACTCTACAGTATCCCGATTCTGACACCATGTAATGTTTTTGTGTTCTTGTGTAACTATAGGTTCATACCTCTGCCCAACTCTCCAGGATAAACAACACGAGGTTTTCTTAGGCGGCCATGTTTATTCGACTTATGTTACAAGCGCCCTCTGCAGGGGAGGTAACTCTCATAATGACGTAACGTCATATTCAGTTCATTGGTACTGATAGATGCGAACGTAAAATAATGACTATTACGACAAGCAGACGTCATCGAATGATACTGTTAGTTTACAATGTCAATTCATAAACATTCCCAAACACACAAAGTCACTCTTTCTGTAAAGAATTTACCTTTTTGTTACCTATCAGTTTACGTTTTCGCGCGGAAGTTACATGAGTTATTACCTCCCTTGGTCACGTGCAGATTAACATAAAAAGTGGAAATGATTTCAAAACGGAACATTGGGACATTTTCTATAGAAACCGTACTCATTGTCTACAGAGTACGTTATGTCTTCTGTTTGAACATAAACATAACATATTTACATAAATCGTTTAAAAAAGATGAGATAAGACAAGTTTACAGAGGTGTGACAATGCACAACTTCCCAATGCAAGGCATAACTCTTGCTAGTCTCAATTCCTGGCTGATTTAGGCCTTGCAGTATTTCCTTAAGAAATCTGTGTTTAGAAATGCAGGCCCGCTATGCATTTCTGGTGCAGCGATTCGCTATCTTGACACAACAAAGCGAGGGAAATACCCATTACCGCAAGGGTTAAATCAGCCAGTAGTGCAGACTGGCAAGAGTGATGCCTTGCGTTTGGAAGTTGGACCAGGCACAAACGTGCAAAATAGACAACGGGATTAGGCTACTTTGCAGATAAATTTTTGTGTCATTTAGTAGACATTGCCAAAATGTAGGCCTACTGTGTCGAAGTTTATATTAAGAACACTCTACCAGAAAACAAATTATAAATCTATGTATAGTACCTATGTACCTATTTTCACTTCTAAACGCTCTTCAGGAGGCTTGTTTTTCTCTTCTAGTTGACTTGTGCTCATGTTTGATTGGTCAATATTTGAGTTTAGTGGTGTTAGTGTTTGAAACAGTAACCCCTCATACCGGACGGTATAACGGTATACCGTACGTCCTCTTAAAGCGGTAACCCCTGCAAACATAAGAGCGCTTCAAGCGGATAACTCCGTTCAGATCGGGTGATTTACGAGTATGAAGACACATGATGTCAAATCAAACATCATTGGATTACTAGCCCCGCCTACAACGCGTACACCAGCCAATAAATAAATAGCAATTGATTTGCGTTGATCTGATTCGATGAACACTCTCACAGAGATTCAGTTTATACCTGCATGGACTAATTTCGTGACGTCACATCACATTTAACCACGCACCCATGACGTCAGGTTCATGGCTAGTTGCGTTGTGCATTTTCATTGGCTGATGAACACGTTGTAGCTGGGCTAATATTTACTGTCTTCATACGCGTAAATAGTACAGCTCTAATTGTTGCAAATTTGTATATTTGTAGCAATGAAACCTTTTCAAAACATCAGGTACGAATATATTTATTTATAAGTAATCGTAGATATATCATTGTAGGCTTTAAAATCTTTTGACATTTTCACCCGTCACATTTTTCTACAGTGGTATTACACTGAATAAAATAACTGTCTTAATCTAAGTAATTATAAATGCACAAAACTTTAAATTTAACGATAGCCTAAAATTTGTAAACCAGTATCAATGTTGGAAATTATATGATTTTCTAAGTTATAATGCAATTATTCTATTATCAATAAAAAGTCACCATGAGAAATATTGACGCAGTAGACCTCAAACTACATAGGCCTCTTCAAACACAAACACAAGGATGTCAGTATTTCAAATAACAAATTATTTTTGGAAAATAAACTTATAACGTGAATTACCAGAGAATTATTTTATATACAACATGACATCATTCTGATAAATACTTTTCATATCACGAAAATGTAATGAAATCTGGTTTCAAAGAGAAGTAGCGCGCGCTAAGGGTATCTGACGTCATATAAACAGAATCCCCTTTACTGCGTAACTTGAACGTACTACACAACAGCAAACGCTTCCGAAGCATGAAGGCGCAAGTCGCCATACCAACTCATGTGCTGCGCGTGCTTCTCTTGCAAGTTACCCTTGGGCGATTGCTTTATAAACAATGTTTCTAAATGTCCTGAGAATATACAAATTATAGCCTGTTTAATGAACTTCTTACTGAGATAAGACCAGCAAAATATGACCAATTTTTACTCTCATTAATTATTAAATTCAAGCAAAATACCTAGTTAGGTAAAACAATTATTCCAATTTCTGTAGCAAATACATAATTAAATGAAATGGTAAAAAAAAAACGCCAAAAAATATATATTTCAATTTCTTTCATTGCTCATAAACTTTGTTATTCTTTCGTGTCTTTGTATACAGTGTGTGAGGTAGACCATAATGCTTTGCGCTTGAAAATAATAGACTGGATCTATATTTAGACTGGAAAACACCGTTACCAATTAGTGCAATTTCTCGGCTTATTTTGGGTCGAACAAATTTGGGAAAAATTAAGTGTATATATTTCATGGAGATAGATTTTTGGCAATTTTCCTATGTTCATCAACATCCTTGATGGCTCTTTAAACAATAATGACGTTTATAATTGAAAAATGCATGATCGTTTTTATTTTAGAATTGTCAGTTATCATTCAAAAAAATTGCAGGCTTAAAAATACACTCCGCTCGATTGGAAAAAGAACATATTTAAAATCAGCGATTGAAAATCGAAAAATGCTTCAAAAACTCCGAAATTTCCCCCTACAGACGGACAAATACCCATTCTATCGGAATCTTGCAATGTCAAACGTTGTTATTATGTTTTAAACGAATTATCGACGAAAATCGACAAATCGCCTAAGGATGTCATTGTAGCAACTCCTGTGTATGACGTGACGTCACATCGTTAATAAACGGCCATGCTCCATGCTATAGGCTACATAAGAGTGTGTCAAGAGTAAAGCTAATGCATTTGCAGGCGAATTTTACTCACTTTGAACGGCGATATCTTGGTAAACAGGGGACGCTGCGAAATAAAATTTTGTGTTTTGCTTACTTGAACGGATTGTCTATATAAATAGACGAATTAATATCGTAAAAAATTCACAGAAATCAGGAGGTCCTGACCTCCCCCTTGCTCCATGTATGAGCATGTTATATATTTGATATATTTTATAAAATTATTTGAGATGAGTATGTCAATGAAAGTCGAGTAAGAAGATATAACCTAAACTAGTACTTATTGTAATTTGGTACATTTTAGAACCAAATAAAATATCATGCAAAACTGATCATGCATCTTTGAATTTGACATTATCGTGATTTTGTGAGTGACGTACTACTTTTACGAGTGACTTTTGTAAAACGTCACTTGAAAGAATGACTTTGCATCTATAATCATATTACAGCAACAAATATAGAGCCATGTGCTCTGTAGCTCATCAGGATTTAATTGATTTAGGCCTATTATGTAAGGTTGAATATCTAAGTTATCTCAAGTAATACATTGTTAACAAGCAAAAAAGTAGGTTTTAGATCATGACCCCTGTGACCAACATATTTGGAGTCATTAAGGTTACCAATCCTACAATTAGGAATCAACTTTGATCAAATTTCTCTACACAACATTTCACCTTTCTAGAGCTTTACATACTTGAGATAAAGATGACAATATAGTTTTTTGAGTCATGACCCGTGACCTAGATTGAGGTCACAGGGTCACAAAATCTACAATTTTGAATTCCAATGGCCAAGGAGTCTGCACACAACTTTTCACCTCTCAAGACCTAACCGGAGAAGAAGATGAAAAGAGGTTTTTAAGGATGTGACCCCTGTGACCCAATTTGGGATCACGGGGTCACGAATTCTACAATTCAGAATCCCCCATTGGCCAAGGAGTCTGCACATACAATTTCAGCTCTGTGGAGTCATTGGTTCTGGAGAATTTAAAGGTACATCCATTGTGTTGTTGGGGGTCAAATTTGCCAAACGTTATAAATGGTCTTACTTTATCGAGAAGAACCAACTGTTACCGAAAACTACCATTTTGATCATATTCGGCTTGGTATATTGACGATATGAAGGTAAAAGTGTCGATTTCTGATCGAAAACCGGACAATGCACCGCGTGTGGCGCGCGCCAATGAGTCAAACGTAATTTTGGAATCTTATTTAGACCAGACAAAATAATAAATTTGGGTTGATAATGTTTAATAGGTCATATAACTACTGTGCATGTAAATAGGACGTGCACTTTCGGTTTCCGCACATGCATAATGATGTTACTCGCATACCTGTCAACTCTCACGCATCCTGCGTGAGACTCACGCATTTTACCTCAATCTCAAGCACTCACGCATGGCCCATAAATACTCACGCATTTCTGACCACTTGAATTATATTTTTTTTAAACGAAATTTACTAGAAATTAATTATCGTATCAGTGATATTTTCCGGATTTTAGGCTTCACACCTGTTGAATATTATGATAATTTTAGTTATTTTATTAATGTTCAATGATGGTTATTGTCTTATCTTTTGAGTTAAAAATCATCCCCTTATTAAGCTAAAAACCATAATTTTTTGGGGGGGCTTCGCCCCCCTGCACCCACCCACCAAGGCTTCGCCCTGGACCTGACCGGGGGCTGTGCCGCCTGGAGTCAAGCTTCTCACTCATTTCATCCCTCAGGGGTTGACAGCTATGTACTCGATTTTAATTGGAAACTAGTAATTATGATATATTTGGCGATTGGGGATGAATATGCAAGCTGAGTGAATTTGTTTGTATTGTAAACAACACATATGGTGTGTTGGAACGTATTAAAGCCAAATAAAATTTTATGAAACACAATGGATGCACCTTTAAGTCGAAAAAGTGAAAAGTTTACGGACGGACGAACGGATGCCAAGCCATGCCATAAACCCATCGGACCTTTCAGGCCTGGCGAGCTAAAAGTGGATATTTGTAACTTTAATCAACGAGTGTTAATATATTTGATATCAGAAGACAATTGGGTAAGATTCTCTATCTCACCGGTCCTGACACCCCCCCCCCCCCCCCCCCCCCCACCCACCCCCCACTGAGTGGAAAAAAATTTTTTGGGACCCCCCCCCCCTTTCAAAAATCCTGGATCCGCCCTTGTGTACGTAGTGAGATGTTTTGATTGTTGTAATGAGATGTTTTGATTGTACATTGCATTGTCGGCGACTTACCCGTTTCATCTTCAGCGGCACCAGCTAATCTTCTAGTCGTTGCTGATTAGTCATACTTACAAGATTACTTTATTAAAAACAACATCACAAAACAAATAATATATAGAGGATATCTGTCTGTTCTTGACTAATACCATGTTTATCTCATCGAGTGAGGTAGAAAGGTTATATTTTCACGAGTGGCGCAGCCACGAGTGAAAATATATAACTTTTCTACCTCACGAGATGAGATAAACATGGTATTTGTCAAGAATTGACGGATATTCTATTTATTATATGATATTATCCATGTAATTACGTCCAAAAAGGGTCGTTTTCACGCCAAGCGGCCGCAAGGAACAGCCCGTCACCACAGTAACACTGTGACGTCATAAGCCAAATCGCCGCGCGAGACCATTGTTTTATGACGTCAAACTATATCAGTCACCGTTCGCAGTGAAAATATAAGTTATTTTCACTGTAGCTTGATAGACAGTTTATTTCACTGATAAATCCCAGTATTTCACTGCTCGTCATATAATAAATATTTAATACCAATCATGTTTAAATAAACCTCATCTCCCGCGGCGTATGTTAGGGATTCACTCGCTATTTAATACAATATAAATTGTTAAATTGAATAAAGATTATATTTACCAGATTAATTTATTTATTAAAACAACAGACGATCATAAAAATAACAAATAAAGACTGCAAATCTTGTACATAATACAATTTAATAATCCTCCTACGAACCGACCGTTATATCCTCCTACGAACCGACCGTTTTGTACTCCTACGAACTGGTTCCTCCTACGAAAAGACCTACACCCATCTCACCGAGGTAGGTGGAAAGTTGAAATGTTCTACCTCCCCTCAAGAAAATTTAGATCCTTGCTTGCTCGAGGCATATCAATTTAAGTTAATCAGTTCGAAATTATTCCTGAGTACGTAAAGTGATATATTTTAAAGACATCGATAGGTCAAACGATCAACGCACAGAGAATCCCTCAAAAACCCAAATTCGCGTAGGAATTGAGGTCACGCCTAACCAATCAGAATCGAGGTCACTTAAAGGTCGACAACTGCAGCTTAGTATCAATGGCCGAGCACCTTGTGTGGATGTACTGGATAGACCCAGGATATGATTCACAAATAACATGGAAAGCTGTGAAATAATATAGGTGAGAAACATACTTTCAGGGCGTGTGTATTATTTTGTTTCTTTGCAGTGTAAATATTACAGTAAGGCTGATATATTGAACGTGGTATGATACGTTTTCCCCCCAAATAACACAACAATGTCGCTGACAGCCATCACGGGGCTGGCAGACAGGCAGGCAAGCTACTGTGTTAGCTTGAGATATAGCAGTTCGGTAGGTATAACTCGTTATCAACTGAGATGTCAGGTATCCCTTATGTACATTGTGTCTTCACGTCAAAGATAAGGTTGAGCTGTCTATTATGTATCAATGCAGATCTGTAGACTGCAGTGTCGCTGACATGGTTTAGACCGTACTGTAGTGTTACTGTAGACTATGTATACTAGGTGGGTTGGATTGGCCTAGAAACACCTGCCGCACTCAGCAATCACTGCAATTGATATACACAGCTAAGTTCATGGTGGGCAGGTGCGGTGTTCAGGTATTTGTGAAGTAAGTACTGTTATTCTCCCTTGACAAGTTTTTCAGTTGACTTGCATGTTCTTAAAGGTGCATCCATTGTGTTTCATAAATTTTTATTTGGCTTTAATACGTTCCAACACACCAAATGTGATGTTTAAAATACAAACAAATTCACTCAGCTTGCATATTCATCCCCAATCGCCAAAAATACCACAATTACTAGTTTCCAATTAAAATCGAGTGACATAATTATGTCTGTGCAGAAACCGAAAGTGCACGTACCATTTATATGCACAGTAGTTAGATGACCTATTGAACATTATCAACCCAAATTTGTTATTTTGTCTGGTTTAAAGGATAGATGAAATGCATTTTTCTCAAGAATGACAGATGATTACCTCTACCTATATTGTATATCGGAATCAATTGAGCATAAAATCGAGACAATATACACTTGCAATTGATAATTAAGACGATTTTAATTCACCCATTTTAACACTATCGCAATTTGTTCGGCGAATCCTTTTGAAAATGCTCACTGAGGCGTGACTGTGATAAGCGAGAGGCGGGGCGGCTAGATAGCTTCTCCGCCGGTGTCTCGTTAACTAATTAATGATGATTATCACTGCCGCTAAATGAATTTATGAGGTGTATTACATCGCCAAAAAGACATGTTTATGTAATAATTGTGTAATTGTCATCTGCAGAATTACCTAGTTGGATATCTAAACATTCGATATATGGGGAATTTAAGTTGGTTTATTGAAGGTATCTTTGTGAAATTAACAATCAAAATGTTGCGAAATTACGATGAATTGTGACTATCGCTGAAAATCAAATTCCTCCACATACGTCACAGAAGTCATCCCTTCACGGGTCACACCCCCGCAGACTTTCATTCTGGTCGCCGGGGCTAAATCAGGCGGTTTTTTAAAAAGCCGTATATGAGTAATTTATGGACCGAATTCAGAACTTTAAAATCGAGAAATTGTCAAATTGACATCCCATTTTAATGAATCCGATTTGGACCATATGTCATTTCATCTATCCTTTAAATATGATTCCAAAATTATGTTCGACACATTGGCGCGCGCCACACGCGGTGCATTGTCTGGTTTTCGATCAGAAATAGATACTTTTATCTTCATATCGTCAATATACTAAGTCGACAATCATTGAAATGGTAGTTTTCGGTAACAGTCGGGACTTCTTGATAAAATAAGACCATATATAACGTTTGGCATATTTGACCCCCAACAACACAATGGATGTACCTTTAAAAGGAGGGTTCTATCGGGGTATTTTTGTGGAAACGAAATTCGAGAGGATATTCCAGTTTACACATATATCGTTGAGTACTTGGTTTTCGGACACACTTGGTTTTCGGACAGCTCACATTTGCGTAGTTTTTCATGATATTTGTAGCCATGTGACATCATCAATACAAAGGAGAGTTCTCCGCTTGCGGTCAGAATAACATGTTTCATGTGAAACTTCCTAAGATTTGTAATATCACGCAAACTTCTCTCTTAAGCTTAAAATCTATCTCTATCCTGATCTACTTTTTGCATGTTATGAAAAAGTCGACAATTTGATCATTTAAACAAGTTATACCGGCTGTCGACAAAATTTCTACGTTGTCTTTACGTTTTTGTAATATTTTGGGTCAATGGAAGTTACATAAATAGCTTGAGATATATATCCCTTTTTGGTATCGACCAATCAGATGTCTGAAAGCGGCATACACTCGCTGACTGTCGAAATTCCGAATGTACTCACTAAATGAGACATGATAGTAATCAAAACATTTTCCCCGAAGAATTGTCTCCATTTTATTTTAGAAAAAGCTCAAAAATAGGTGACATGTTTTTATTAATTTTCAAACAAGTTAATTGGCAACTTTGATGTGTGTCTTAAGCGTCCGAAAACAAATCACTCGAGGTTATGTTATTAATACATGATTAAAACACAGTCAAATTGAAACATACTAATGAAAGTAATATTTTGATGACTTTATATTTCATAAATTGATAAAAGCAAGCGCACTCTTGTTGAAAAATAAAAACAAGGAGAAACTAGGATTGCCACAGGCAATACTTAGGTCTTCAAGACTTCTGCTTGACCTAGAACTCCATGTTGGACTCAGGGTTATTCGTCTGTTTCTCCGCTTTAAAATGAGCTATCAAACATGTCTCTATCTTCAGTAGTTTTTTTACAAAAATTCTCCAAAGAAGGTACCCCTCTGAAAACGGAAAAATCACATATTAATGGACCCCTACATTACATTTCTCACGATTAAGACAAAATGGTTAATATTTCCATATTAAGGTGCAACAGAGAAAATGTTGTGCTTTAATTTCCACTTAAGAAGATGTAATCATCATTTAGATTGCATACATAATAAATGCGTTATGCTGTTCTGAATATTCAAGAAAATACTCAAAAATGCTTAAATGTGGACCCCCAGACATCGCTTGCGATGTTCGAGGCTTAACTATCAACTTTTTGATGAAAGCAATCAACATAAAAGTTTTTCTTCTTGACATTGTGCATACGTAGGTGTAGGTAAAATTTCAATAGCATAAGAAGTTAAGCAGCTATGAACATTTCAACTTTGTTGAAAATGGCGATTTTTAAAAAATGACAAACTTCTATGACTTGTCACAAAAAAACTAAGACAGTTTTGAGCTTGAAAAATATTGTCCTTAATAAATGACGTTTCTACATCACCATGATCTATTTAAAATCTTCCTATCTTCAGTGGTTCATTATCAAGAATTCCCCAAAGGATAAACACCTCAAAAAGTCTCAAAATCAAAATATTTCACTGTTTTGGGAATATGCTCAAATTGTGCCCAAACTAATAACTTTTATATGATAATGATGTGTTATGGATTTGTTAATCTAGTTATTAGAAGGAGATTGAAGTCATAAACTTTGATATAACTTCATTGATAACAGAGTTATGTTCCTTTGAATGCGAGTCCAAAAAATTCAATTTTTTAAAAGTCCATTTTTCAAATAGCTGTAGTCTGATAACCGTTAACAATAGAGTTTATGTTTGAAGTATCGTTTACACAGCTGGTATTCAGCTTTAAAATGAGCTATCACACATAGCTGTATGTATTGCCGTGATTTAGAAGAAGATTTTTGAAGACGGTACCCTCAAAATCGCGAAAGTGAGCAAAAATTTAAGTTTTTTCGAAATAGCAAAAAATCTATTATTACGGCCGAAAACCGCTATGGGCCTAATCGATAGGGAATATTGTTGCCCACATTTTGGTGAAAGTTTTATGAAAATATCTTAATTAGTTTTCGAGCTATTGAGATTTAAAGTTTTGACTTCAAGGGGAGATAACTCGCGATAGAAGTCGAAAATCAAAAATCGGTCTCATACAGCCCGAGTTTAGGTCACAGGCTATAATCCCTGAAAATTTCAAGAAGATCGGTTCAGCCGTTTTGGCTGTACACCGCGCACAAGAAAAGTACAAATAATAATAATAAGGACTAGGATTGACGCGTCAATACTTAGGTCTTCAAGACTTCTGCTTGACCTTGAACTCCATGTTTGACCCTCGGTTATTCACCAGTTTCTCTTCTTTAAAATGAGCTATCAAACATGTCTCTATCTGCAGTAGTTTTTTTTCAAAAAATCTCCAAAGACAATAACCCTCTGAAACCCTCACTCATTAATGGACCCCTACATGATCTAAAAGTTACATTTTTAAAATGCTGTAACATGGACAGGTTTTGATCTAGAGCTGAGGTTGATAGATTCATATAAAGAACATTCTTTCAGCTACCAAAATGAGCTAATGTATGAGTCTCTATGTATTGCCAATCTCGAGAAGAGGATTTTTGAAGAAGTGTACCCTCAAAACCCGAAACGTCGAGAAATTTACAGTTTTTCTAAAATAGCTTAAAATCTATTATTACGGCCGAAATTCGCTTTGACATCATTCGATGAAACAAGTTGTCGCCTACATTTTGGTGGTAGTTTTGTGCAATTATCTTGATAAGTTTTCGAGATATTGCAATTTAAAGTTTTTTCACGTTTTGAGTTACCTCCCCTTTTAGAGGCCAAAAATTAAAAATCGGATTACGTACGCCACAAGCTTATACCTAGGCACATTACTTCTACTCATTTCATTGATGTAGGTGTAGTTAATTTTGTTCTAAACGAGACACAAACAGAGTAAGGTCGCTGAAAATTCATTGCCCAGAAATCTGCATTTTCAAAAAGGTCATTTTTCAAAATGCTGTAACCCGGAAACGGTTTGATCTAGAGGTGACGTTGATAGATTCATATAAACAGCAGTATTTCAGCTTCCAAATGAGCTATTGAATGAGTTTCTATGTATTGCCGATCTGGAGAAGAAGATTGTTGAAGACGTGAACCCTCAAACTGCAAAAAATTCCAAAAAATGCAGTTTCTTCAAAATAGCGAAAAATCTATTATTACGGCCGAAATTCGCTATGACATCATTCGATGAAACAAGTTGTCGCCTACATTTTGGTGGTAGTTTTGTGCAATTATCTTGATAAGTTTTCGAGATATTGCAATTTAAAGTTTTTTCACGTTTTGAGTAACCTCCCCTTTTAGAGGCCGAAAATTAAAAATCGGATTTCGTGCGCCACAAGCTTATACCTAGGCCCATTACTTATATCAATTTCATTGATGTAGGTGTAGTCAATTTCGTTGTAAACGAGACACAAACAGAGTTAGGTCTCTGCAAATTCATTGCCAAGAAATCTGCATTTTCCAAAAGGTCATTTTTCAAAATGCTGTAACCAGAAAACGGTTTGATCTAGAGCCGAGGTTGATAGATTCATATGAACAGCATTATTTCAGCTTTCAAATGAGCTATTGTATGAGTTTCTATGTATTGCCGATCTGGAGAAGAAGATTGTTGAAGACGTGAACCCTCAAACTGCAAAAAAATAAAAAAAATGCAGTTTTTTCAAAATAGCAAAAAATCTATTATTACGGCCGAAATTCGCTATGACATCATTCGATGAAAGAAGTCTTCGCCTACGTTTTGGTGCAATTTGTTTGCAAATAAGTTAATAAGTTTTCGAGATATTGCAATTTGAATTTTTTTGACGTTTTGAGTTACCTCCCCCTTTAGAGGGCGAAAATCAAAAATCGGGCTTCGTACGCCACGAGCTTACACCTATGCCCATCAATTGTGCTAGTTTCATTGATATCGGTGCAGTCAATTTTGCTGTACACGGCGCACAAGAAAAGTACAAATAATAATAAAAAAGGAAAAAATCAGGATAAGAACAATAGGTCTTCCAGACGTAGTCTTGAAGACCTAACTAGGATTGCCACAGGCAATACTTAGGTCTTCAAGACTTCTGCTTGACCTTGAACTCCATGTTTGACTCTCGGTTAGTCACCAGTTTCTCTGCTTTAAAATGAGCTATCAAACATGTCTCTATCTTCAATAGTTATTTTACAAAAAATCTCCAAAGACAATAACCCTTTGAAACCCTCACCCATTAATGGACCCCTACATGATGTAAAAGTTACATTTTTAAAATTCTGTAACATGGACAAGTTTTGATCTAGAGATGAGGTTGATAGATTCATATAAAGAACATTCTTTCGGCTACCAAATGAGCTAATGTATGAGTCTCTATGTATTGCCAATCTCGAGAAGAAGATTTTTGAAGAAGTGTACCCTCAAAACCCGAAAAGTCGAGAAATTTACAGTTTTTCTAAAATAGCGAAAAATCTATTATTACGGCCGAAATTCGCTATGACATCATTCGATGAAACAAGTTGTCGCCTACGTTTTGGTGCAATTTGTTTGCAAATAAGTTTTCGAGATATTGCAACTTGAATTTTTTTGACGTTTTGAGTTACCTCCCCCTTTAGAGGGCGAAAATCAAAAATCGGGCTTCGTACGCCACGAGCTTACACCTATGCCCATCAATTGTGCTAGTTTCATTGATATCGGTGCAGTCAATTTTGCTGTACCCGGCGCACAAGAAAAGTACAAATAATAATACAAAAAAAAACTAGGATTGACGCGTCAATACTTAGGTCTTCAAGACTTCTGCTTGACCTTGAACTCCATGTTTGACTCAGGGTTATTCGTCTGTTTCTCCCCTTTAAAATGAGCTATCAAACATGTCTCTATCTTCAGTAGTTTTTTTTACAAAAATTCTCCAAAGAAGGTACCCCTCTGAAAACGGAAAAATCACATATTAATGGACCCCTACATTACATTTCTCACGATTAAGACAAAATGGTTAATATTTCCATACTAAGGTGCAACATAGAAAATGTTGTGCTTTAATTTCCACTTAAGAAGATGTAATCATCATTTAGATTGTATACATAATTAATGCGTTATGCTGTTCTGAACATTAAAGAAAATACTCAAAAATGCTTAAATTTGGACCCCTAGACATCACTTGCGATGTTCGAGGCTTAACTATCAACTTTTTGATGAAAGCGGTCAACATAAAAGTTGTTCTTCTTGAATTTGTGCATACGTAGGTGTATGTAAAATTGCAATAGCATAAGAATTGAAACAGTTATGAAAATGGCGATTTTTTAAAAATGACAAACTTCTATGACTTGTCACAAAAAAAACAAGACAGATTTGAGCTTGAAAAATATTGTCCTTAATAAATGACGTTTCTACATCACCATGATCTATTTAAAGTATTCCTATCTCCATTGGTTCATAATCAATAATTCTCCAAAGAATATACCCCTTGAAAATGCTCAAAATCATAAAATTTAACTTTTTTGAGAATATGTCCAAATTGTGTCGAAACTATCAACTTTTATATGACCTTGATGTATTATGGACTTGTTAAGCTCCTTATTAGAAAGAGAAGGCTATCAATAACTTTGACATAAGTCAATTAGTTACAGAGTTATGCCCCTTTGAAATTGCAGATGAAAAACGCCCTTTTTAAAAAGGACCATATTCAAGGGCAGATTACTCGAATTCTAGGCCGAAATTCAAAATTCTGTTAGCAAATTATATTCTACGTTGTCTTGGCTTTCGAATGAGCTATCACACATATATGTATGTATTGCCGTGATTTAGAAGAAGATTTTTGAAGACGCGTACCCTCAAACCTGCGAAAGTGCACCAAATTTTCAGTTTTTTCGAAATAGCAAAAAATCTATCATTACGGCCGAAAACCGCTATAGGCCCAATCGATGGGGAATGTTGTTGCTCACATTTTGGTGAAAGTTTTTTGAAAATATCTTGGTAAGTTTTCGAGCTATTGAGGTTTGAAGTTTCAACTTCAAGGGGAGATAACTCAAGAAAGAAGTCGAAAATCAAAAAAGTAAAAAAATGGCCCCTAAGTTTGGTTACAAGCTACCTTTCCTGAAAATTTCATGCAAATCGGCCCAGCCGTTACTGAGAAAACTGCTGAACAAAATCTGGTACAAAGAATAATAATAATAAAATAATCCGGATAATAACAATACGTCTTCGAGACATACGTCTTGAAGACCTAATAAGGAAAAAATCAGGATAAGAACAATAGGTCTTCCAGACGTAGTCTTGAAGACCTAAAAAGAATTCGGATAAGAACAATAGGTCTTCACGACATACGTCTTGAAGACCTAATGAAGCCATTCAAGGTACTGCGAGTGGTGAAAATTTTGCTACAGTCTAACAGCATATTATTTATTAAGGATTCAGCACTAAAGTGCTGAATCCTTATTGAGATTGGCATGTTTTATTAGGTCTTCAAGACGTATGTCTCGAAGACGTATTGTTATTATCCTGATTATTTTTGTTATTATTCTTTGTACCAAATTTTGTTCAGCAGATTTCTCAGTAACGGCTGGGTCGATTTGCATGAAATTTTCAGGAAAGGTAGCTTGTAACCAAACTTAGGGGACACTTTTTTACTTTTTTGATTTTCGACTTCTTTCTTGAGTTATCTCCCCTTGAAGTTGAAACTTCAAACCTCAATAGCTCGAAAACTTACCAAGATATTTTCAAAAAACTTTCACCAAAATGTGAGCAACAACATTCCCCATCGATAGGGCCTATAGCGGTTTTCGGCCGTAATGATAGATTTTTTGCTATTTCGAAAAAACTGAAAATTTGGTGCACTTTCGCAGGTTTGAGGGTACGCGTCTTCAAAAATCTTCTCCTAAATCACGGCAATACATACAGATATGTGTGATAGCTCATTCGAAAGCCAAGACAACGTAGAATATAATTTGCTAACAGAATTTTGAATTTCGGCCTGGAATTCGAGTAATCTGCCCTTGAATATGGTCCTTTTTAAAAAGGGCGTTTTTCGGATGCAATTTCAAAGGGGCATAACTCTGTAACTAATTGACGTATGTCAAAGTTATTGATAGCCTTCTCTTTCTAATAAGGAGCTAAACAAGTCCATAATACATCAAGGTCATATAAAAGTTGATAGTTTCGGCACAATTTGGACATATTCTCAAAAAAGTTAAATTTTGTGATTTTGAGCATTTTCAAGGGGTATATTCTTTGGAGAATTTTTGATTATGAACCAATGGAGATAGGAAGACTTTAAATAGATCATGGTGATGTAGAAACGTCATTTATTAAGGACAATATTTTTCAAGCTCAAATCTGTCTTGGTTTTTTTGTGACAAGTCATAGAAGTTTGTCATTTTAAAAAAATCCCCATTTTCAACGAAGTTGAAATGTTCATAGCTGCTTAACTTCTTATGCTATTGAAATGTTACATACTCCTACGTATGCACAAATTCAAGAAGAACAACTTTTATGTTGACCGCTTTCATCAAAAAGTTGATAGTTAAGCCTCGAACATCGCAAGTGATGTCTAGGGGTCCAAATTTAAGCATTTTTGAGTATTTTCTTTAATGTTCAGAACAGCATAACGCATTAATTATGTATGCAATCTAAATGATGATTACATCTTCTTAAGTGGAAATTAAAGCACAACATTTTCTATCTTGCACCTTAGTATGGAAATATTAACCATTTTGTCTTAATCGTGAGAAAGGTAATGTAGGGGTCCATTAATATGTGATTTTTCCGTTTTCAGAGGGGTACCTTCTTTGGAGATTTTTTGTAAAAAAACTACTGAAGATAGAGACATGTTTGATAGCTCATTTTAAAGCGGAGAAACAGGCGAATAACCATGAGTCCAACATGGAGTTCAAGGTCAAGCAGAAGTCTTGAAGACCTAAGTATTGACGTGTCAATCCTAGTTATTATTATTATTATTCTTCCAGCGAGGGCGTGGTCACGATTTCGGCCAAACGAAAAGAGCTAATGCAACCAAACTTTGCAAAATGATAGCCCTTACTGCGAACTACTAAAAATAAGCTTTTGGACATAATGGACACAGCCATTAAAGGTCCAGTTCGATTCTAAATTTATATTTTTAACATGGGAAAATTATTCAAAATGCAGCTAGAGACTTGCAACTGTTTCTAAAAGATGCGCATTGTCAATACGAGCAAAAAAGTAAATCACAGTGAAATCGTAGATCACGTGGTTTCGGCGCCATATTGTTTTTAGCGTTTCTGTAAAATTTCCCGACCCCACGCATCTTTGACAATCTTCTTCTCTGAAGATACTTGCACCACGACGCTGAAACTTATATATGTATGTAGCTGATGCATTGGTGAATGCATGGTGTGTCTTTTCAAGAGTGTACCCCCAATTCTTTTTGAACAGTGAGCACTCAAAGTTGGTCGATTTTGAAAAATGCGCAAACTTCAAAGGGACATAACTCAAAAACCTACCCGTCGAATTTCATTATTTTTTCAGGATAGTAAGACAATATCATGGTCGTTTTAAATCAAAAATAAAATTGCTCGCGAACAGTCATTCCTTTTCACAATTTGACAAAAACTGAAAATGTACTGAAATTTCGCGATTTTGAAGGTGTGCGTCTTTAAAAATCTTCTTCTCACTAACAGCAACACGTACAGACACGTGTGATAGCTCATTTTAAAGCTGAATAAATGGTTAACAAAGTAACGAGCCAAATTTTTTAATTTCGTTCTAGAACTAAAATTATCTCCCCTTGAATATGGTCATTTTTTAAATGTTTGTTTTTTGGCTTTATATTCAAAGGGACATAACTCTGTAATAAATAGACTTATGTCTCAGTTCTTTATTGAAATATGTTCCCAATATTTGCTCAACAATTCCATTTCAAGTCATTATCATATACAAATTAATAGTTCGGCCACATTTTGGGTTTTTATTCAGGGGTAAACAAATATGAAATTTTGAACATTGAAATGCGAGTCTCAATAATCCTAGACACATGCTAGAGACATGCAACTTTCTTTACAAGTTGTGCAATATTAATGTTACAGTGGCTTTATTAATTACATTTCAAATAATTTACTCATCTATACGCTGAATCCTTTTATCGTCACTTGTGACTATATTTAGTTTTATTATATGTTATCTGTTACTATGTGAATTTTCTATCATTGTATATGTTTTATTTTTTAGAAAGTGTAAAATTGGGTTAAATATAGCGTGTTTTCATTTCACGTAATGCCAAGAATCCAATATGGCGGAATCTGCTGATAGATCGATGATAGAACTTTCCCCTTAAGTATTGCATAATTAATGTTCAGCCAATGATAACGTGTCGGATTATTATTTAAAAAAATCTAAGCTTGAATTCTACAATCCAGTAGGGTAAACCTAAGCACCTAAGAGGCTAAAAGATAAGGATCATTTAGCTTTAAAAAAAAAAAGTACTACTTAATTTTTCACCATTTTCCCCTTCACGACATTTCTTAACTTGAGCAAGTGGGCCTATGCAGCGGAGACTAATCACTATTGGTTGCAGAATCTCCTCTCTGTACCAACCAGCATTCAAATTCCTGTTGGGCATTATGACACTATAAAGTGCTCCACACCATGACACGCCACCACAAGATTAATTGTGTTCACGCATGTTGGCAGTCTGATTAAAATTGACGGTTTTCCGTGGAATAAAAATTGCAAAATAGTGCATCTATCGGGATACGAACTCATATCAGTCGTAGGTTCCACGCCAAACCGTCTGATAGCAGCCCGTAGAGTTGCGTGTTCGAGCGCAATTCAGGTAGCCAATCAAAAGATGCCCAACAAATGCTTTCGGTGCGAGAAGCTAGGGGCAGGTAACTCCAAACAGCCATCCTTTGGTCTGTTCCGAATTCTTTCAAAACATTGACCGTTTAAAAACTACGTTGTGATTGGTCAGCTATTTGACTGGGCTTTGGCTGTGCTAAACTGGTTTGGAACACGCGCCTATAAGGGATGTTCTCAGACCTTGTGGAGAAGAATCTACAGAACCAGTTCGTATCCCGGTTGATAATTTTGCAATTTTTATTCCTCGAACAAGGTCGATTTTAATCAGATTGCGCATGTTGGCATCAACAAATCGTTGCCCATGATGTCTATAGACAAGGACACATTCATCATTATCTTGCAGTGAGAACCAAGATTCATCAGAGAAAAGAACAAATGAACACTGTTGTCTTGTCCACTTGTGGTGCTGGCGTGCACTCTTGTGGTAGGGCAAACTGACTAAAGTTTGCACACCACTTCGTACACTTTTCACTTGGAGCTGACGCAACAATACTATCTGCAGTAAATGTAATCTGTTGGTTTCAAATATGTTTTCAATACGTTTTATTTGTATTTATGTTTGATAGATAGTTGATAGTTTGACTTTATATTAAAACTAGCCTTTGCGCGAGGGTCAATTAACGGTTTCATGAAAGAAATTTGCCAAAAATTTGTATGTAAATGTTAGCGCGCAGTTTAGAACATATAGGAAGCTACTGAATATATCAAATTTTATTATAATACCAGTAGAAACATTTATTAATTTCAATGAAATTGAATATTGGTGCTTTAAATGCGATTCTGTGGTTTTCTTTTAAGATTTTGATATTATGTCAAACTGACCTTGGTTTGGACAGTTTTGACCAAGGTTTGGACACTATTACATTTTCTTTGTGAAGTCTTAAATAACTGTTGAAATATGTAGAAATATTACAGTTTCACATATGACAACAAAATGAGGTTAGAAAATTAGAAATGTAGCGCTCACATTGTTTATGCGCCAGTATACCTGCGAATGTGGTTATGACGTCATTTATTCTAACGACGCATGCGGCAGTTGCTAAGAATTTAACATCGGGAAAGCATGCACTGAATAAATGACGAATGACTTCAAGCAGCTTAATTACGGATATTTATTGTTTGTAGACTATTAATCACATGTTTTGGGATATAAAGAATCAGTTTGATGTTTAAACCACTGACGCATGCCGGAACATTAGGTTGTACTGTCCGAAGTTAGGTCAAAAGTGTCCAAATTTCGGGTGAATTGATATACGCAACTAAAACCGTTATTTTTCGGTTAATCCATTCATGCGCGTCACTAATTAGATGACGAGGCATTTGGCTACCTTAATCTAAAGCAAGTCTGAAATATGTTAAATCGAGTAAAATACTTTATATTCAATATTTCGATTTGCCAAATTTGACATTTTAGATTATTATTTATTATACAGTCTTTCAGAATATTTAAATTGGATAACTGTCCGAGCTTCAGTCAATTTGCCCTAAACATAGAATCACATATCAGGGATCGAAATAACCTTCATTTGAGTGCCGAGGTAAATTTACTAGGGCACAGGTAAAATTGTACAGCTGTGCCTTGTGGGCACGCCTGAAAATTCACTTACTATCTTGAATTTTAAATAAACTGACAAAATGTTTAGTTTTCAACCTTTCTACAACTATCCCAAATCTTAAAACGTCTGTTATTTGTTATTCTGACACATGGCAGACCAGTGAAGACATCATATCAAGTGCTGAAGACTTCAAGTGAAGAAAGCAGATTTTTACGGCTTTTCCAAGAAATCTATTTTTAGATTTGTCTGTTACGACTTAGTGTCAGCAGTAGAATTATTACAAAGTATTTTAAGTTTCAAGAAAGACAGTATGATGATCAACAATAAGCAACCTATTAGTATTCAGAAAAAAGAAAGATTTACTCTGCTTGTAAAATTCCTTTATAAATTTCTCCAATGCTCACAGATAAAATAAATGATGCTGACATCTTGAGTGGACCGATCCATTTGCCTGAGGGATGATAGGTGAATTTTTTCCAAACTTTTGAAAAATAACTGTTTCAATGTCACCAATGAGCTTACTGCAGTATTAGGGAGAAATATTGTGTAATAATGTTAAATGAAAAATGATATGAAATGACTTTAATTAATTAAGCAATAAGAAAATGTTGACAGGTAATAACAAATGCTTACAAACAACCTGTTACCCCTATTCCTAAATGTGTCAAGCCCTTTGGCGGAAGTCTAGAAATTGATGAAATCTGTTGGAAATCAAACGTCTTAATGTAAAAAAATACTGATTGTTTTAGAAACTACATTTGTAACTGTTTAGCCTTTGATAAATAATGATGCATAAGTAAACCTTTCTTTAACTAGAATTTAATAGTTGTCTTCACAGAATTCTAAGGTATGTGTTTATATATTGGAAGTCTATTCTTAGTTTCACTTGTGGCCTGGGTGGCTATATTATAAATATAGATATTTATAAGATGAAACACTTATTTCAATATAACCAAATAATTAACCACTATACAGGGTACAACTTTGTAAATATCTTTTTCAGAATTAAGTACTAAGTCAACTATTTTAAACAGTTCATTATAGATCATGTGCATTTAATGATTTTATGAGTTTTTAAAAAAAATTAATTTCTATCCCTGCATATATGATAAATAGTATCCTGTATTTATTTTCCATATGGTTGAAATAACCAAGTTAATATTGTCATTACAAGCACATGTGCACACATCACTTTAGCCTTAGATGATTGGTTTAAAAATGAACAGGGACCGGAATGTCCATTTATAAATTGTCATTAAATAGATACTTCATTAATAGTGTAATTTTCATTCAATCTTTATGATCTTAATGACACAAAATTATCAATAAAAAATCAAAATATTAATACACATACAGTATATCTTCCAACTACCAATTAATATAACCATGTATGACTATCGTTTTGAACTTTTGATGCATTTTATTGACTCACTTTCATTCGTAGCTTTACTTATATTGACATTTCATGAGGAACATGGTATCCTCTTTCAGTCTGTCATCCGACAAGCGTATAACAAACCATATAGTGCTAGAAAACATTTGATTAAAAATGGAAAACTGTGACAACACCGTGTCATGCAGATAACAGATCATAAGAACATTCAGGGTGTAAACAAGAAGACATCAGCATCGCCCGCCATATTGGGTCTCAATAAACCTGGCAGCTTTCTCCTGAACGTCCTAAATCTATTCACTGCACACCATAGGAACGTGTACGCCTGGAAATTGTTACTCAACGGAAGTGAACGAATTTCTCTGCGAGAGGTCTGTTTAGTTTTGTGCGTTTGGTGTAGGATTTTATTAGGATAAATTGGTTTTGAGGTATTTATGAGAAAAAATGTTTCAGGCTGTAAAATGGTAGACACCAGTGAAGCAGTTGACGAAAGACAATGTCATTATATGTGCCTATATATTTTACCCATTTTAGCCCCTGTGGCGGAATTTACAGGCTCGCAGCTCACAGCAGTAGTTTGGCATAGGCACCAATTAAGCTCTTCTGGCGGAATTTCCAGTACCGTTTTTACGAAATATACCTCATCTACATGGCGAATACGGGCTATATACGGGCGTTCAATACAAATTCAAGTTGCGGCACCCGTACACAAATGGTGACTTCATACCCACGACTTTGAATTAATTTTCAATGATTTTTCTTTACTTTTCTATTACTTTGTAAAGATTGTCTTTAATTTTGGCCTTATAACATCATAAATTTGGAGCGTGCTACTGAAATTTATATGTGCATTTGAAGACCATATCTTTCTGTCTTTACAATGATATAAAAATTATTAGAATGCGACCTTTGGTTATAATTCTATTGTCATCTAAAGTTTGTCTTTATTTCCAGCTTTGTGAAATCAAAACTCCTGAGCGCGCATATTGCGAATTTTATATGTACTTGTAGACAATTTATTCCTCTTTACAATGACATAAAAGTTAATAGAATACGACCTATGGTTCAGAAAATATAACCAACGAAAGGAGAGTGACGCTAACTCGACAGTACCACGTGAATGCGTCCCGACGCACACCAAGTTACTTTTTCATGAATTCATAAAATGATTTATTAAGCTCAATATTGCCACCAATGGTGGTACAAGAGCAATACAATTATACAAACATATATACATAAATTAATCAAGACAGCAGAGAGAGACAAATATACACATACAGATCCATGTAAATACGTATTCTCTATTATGTACATAAAATATTTACATAAAATATACATTCATTAAAAAAAATAATATATATATATTATATATATATATAGAAGAATTTCTTTTAGCAGTTCTTAAAGATAATGTTTATAAATTTTGCAAGTTTCTTTAGTACTCTAATATCGTTGTTTGCCATTAGTTTTTAGCTCATCAGGCCTGAAAGGCCCGATGGGCTTATGGCATGGCATGGTGTACGGCGTCCGTCCATCAATCCATCCGTCCATCCTTCCGTCTGTCCGTCCATCCGTAAACTTTTCGCTTTTTCGACTTCTCCTCCAGAACCAATGACTCCACAGAGCTGAAATTTTATGTACAGACTCCTTGGCAAATGGGGATTGTAAATTGTAGATTTCGTGACCCCATGACCCCAAATGGGGTCACAAGGGTCACATCGTTAAAAACCTATTTTCATCTTCTTCTCCAGTTCAAAAAGGTCTAGAGAGCTGAAAAGTTGTATGCAGACTCCTTGGCCAATGGGGATTCTAAATTGTAGATGTCGTGACCCCATGACCCCAAATGGGGTCACAGGGGTCACATCGTTAAAAACCTATTTTCATCTTCTTCTCCAGTTCCAAAAGGTCTAGAGAGCTGAAAAGTTGTATGCAGACTCCTTGGCCAATGGGGATTCTAAATTGTAGATGTCATGACCCCATGACCCCAAATGGGGTCACAGGGATCACATCCTTAAAACCTATTTTCATCTTCTTCTCCAGTTCCAAAAGGTCTAGTGAGTTGAAAAGTTGTGTGCAGACTCATTGGCCAATGGGGATTCTAAATTGTAGATTTCGTGACCTCATGACCCCAAATGGGGTCACAGGGGTCACATCCTTAAAAACCTATTTTCATCTTCTTCTCCAGTTCCAAAAGGTCTAGAGAGTTGAAAAGTTGTGTGCAGACTCCTTGGCTCATGGGAATTCAAATTGTAGATTTCGTGACCCCGTGACCCCAAATGGGGTCACAGGGGTCACACCCATAAAACCCATTTTCATCTTCTTCTCCAGTTCCAAAAGGTCTAGAGAGCTGAAAAGTTGTGTGCATACTCCTTGGTCAATGGGGATTCTAAATTGTAGATTTCGTGACCCCATGACCCCAAATGGGGTCACATCCTTAAAAACCTATTTTCATCTTCTTCTCCAATTCCAAAAGGTCAAGAGAGCTGAAAAGTTGTGTGCAGACTCCTTGGCCCATGGGGATTCTAAATTGTAGATGTCGTGACCCCATGACCCCAAATGGGGTCACAGGGGTCACATCCTTAAAACCTATTTTCATTTTCTTCTCCAGTTCCAAAAGGTCTAGTGAGTTGAAAAGTTGTGTGCAGACTCATTGGCCAATGGGGATTCTAAATTGTAGATTTCGTGACCCTATGACCACAAATGGAGTCACAGGGGTCACATGTTTAAAAACCTATTCTCATCATTTTCTCCAGTTCCAAAAGGTCTAGAGAGCTGAACAGTTGTGTGCAGACTCCTTGGCCAATGGGTATTCTAAATTGTAGATTTCGTGACCCCATGACCCCAAATGGGGTCACATATTTAAAAACCTATTTTCATCTTCTTCTCCAGTTCCAACAGGTCTAGAGAGCTGAAAAGTTGTGTGCAGACTCCTTGACAAATGGGGATTCTAAATTGTAGATTTCGTAACACCATGATCCCAAATGGGGTCACAGGGGTCACAACCTTGAAAACCTATTTTCATCTTCTCCAGTTCCAAAAGGTCTAAAGAACTGAAAAGTTGTGTGCAGACTCCTTGGCCAATGGGGATTCTAAATTGTAGATTTTGTGACCCTGTGACCCCAATCTAGGTCACGGGTCATGACCCAAAACCTATTTTCATCTTAATCCAAAGTATGTAAAGCTCTAGAAAGGTGAATTGTGTAGAGATTCTTTGGTCAAAGGTGATTTTTAATTGTAGGATTGGTGACCCTGTGACTCCAAATGTGGCTTAACAATGTGTTACTTGAGATAACTTAGATATTCAACCTTAGATATTAATCAATGAAATCATGATGAGCTACAGAGCCCATGGCTCTATTTTTTCTATGAACACTTTGAATCATTACATGGTTGTCAGAGCTAGAAATTAACACTAGTCCTTCGGCCCTAGGCTAGTAAAAATGACACCGGGCTTGTAAATGTTAGATTCTACTAGCCCTGTGGGCCTTTAAAAAATTATGAATATGAAATACTCAAAGTATGTATGAGTAGAGATTCTTGTTTTTATCAGCAACAATGGTATCAAATGTGAATGATTGAAGTAGGGAAAATACTTCCCATTATAGGCCAAACATAACAAGTTATAATTGTTATATTACTGGGAGATACAGGCTAGTGATACTTGTATTGGGCTAGTAGAAATCAAAAGGACTAGCCCTGCAGGCTACCATATGTTTGAAGTTAGTTTCTACCCCTGGTTGTTATACACAATGAACATTGATCCTTGATTATGTGACCTTGAAGGTCAAAGGTCAAGCTCCTGAGTTCTGAAATTGTTAAAAAAAAATCCTTGTAAACATGATATAAAGTTGAAAAGTTTCTGTGCTATGAAGCTCTTATTTGGTATATATGAACAATGGAGAATTGCCAAGATTTGAAAAGGTTTTGGCTAAAATCCGTCAATGGTCAAGGTCACAGCAAGGTCATGACTTAATTATGCTTTTACGAATATGCCTTGTTAGGTCTTCAGTCTTGCGCAGTGGTAAGCGTGTTCGACCTAGGATCAAGAGGACCGGGGTTCAAATACCGCCAGGGGCACGGCAACTTTGTCTGCAGTAGAGAACAATTCTACACGCAGTAATGTTTGGGTGCAATGCTACACTGAATTTCAATGTAGTACCACCCATGGTTCCCTAGTTCCAGCCGATTGCTCGCAGATTTCAACGCAATGCATAGCAACATGGCGTTGCAGGCTTTCTCCCTGCCATAATACTGGCAGCCGTGATATAAGTGAAGTACTCTTGAAAGCGGCGTTAAACCACAACTCATCTCACCTCACCTGAACCAATTTGCATGTAACTTTCAGTGGTGGTAGACTGATAGCCATTCTCCTAAACTAGTTCTATATGCGGCCAATTTTTAGCTCATCAGGCCTTAAAGACCAGATTGGCTTATGGCATGGGCCGTTGTCCGTTATCCGGCGGACGTCTTTATTACATGTTACTGTGTATATTCTAGTTTGTTTATTTGAACTTGCCTTTTGTATGTTTTATACCCTCATTTGTGTTAAAGCCATGTGAACCCTTTGAATTTTGAAATTAAAAATAGGTTTTAAGAACTCATATTAATAATTTGTTAATTATATTCCCTGGGAATTCATGTTAACATTCAAAGTCTTCTGTTGTATTTTTATAAAAAAAAAATCCAATGTTATTGTTGCTGTTGAGAAGAACAGTTGAAGGTGAAAGTTTATTTTCTGGACTGCTCTGTTTTTGCGGTGTCCTGCAAATGCTAATCTTGTTTTGATCTGGTATTCCGTAATAAGATATGTATTGAGCTTGGGAGAGCTTTGGTACAATAGGGTTATTGCATGATGTTTAGGAGAGCTTTGGTACAATAGGGTTATTGCATGATGTTTAGGAGAGCTTTGGTGCAATAGGGTTATTGCATGATGTTTAGGAGAGCTTTGGTACAATAGGGTTATTGCATGATGTTTAGGAGAGCTTTGGCGCAATAGGGTTATTGCATGATGTTTAGGAGAGCTTTGGTACAATAGGGTTATTGCATGTTTAGGAGAGCTTTGGTACAATAGGGTTATTGCATGTTGTTTAGGAGAGCTTTGGCGCAATAGGGTTATTGCATGATGTTTAGGAGAGCTTTGGTACAATAGGGTTATTGCATGTTGTTTAGGAGAGCTTTGGTACAATAGGGTTATTGCATGATGTTTAGGAGAGCTTTGGTACAATAGGGTTATTGCATGATGTTTAGGAGAGCTTTGGCGCAATAGGGTTATTGCATGATGTTTAGGAGAGCTTTGGTACAATAGGGTTATTGCATGATGTTTAGGAGAGCTTTGGTACAATAGGGTTATTGCATGATGTTTAGGAGAGCTTTGGTGCAATAGGGTTATTGCATGATGTTTAGGAGAGCTTTGGTACAATAGGGTTATTGCATGATGTTTAGGAGAGCTTTGGTACAATAGGGTTATTGCATGATGTTTAGGAGAGCTTTGGTACAATAGGGTTATTGCATGATGTTAAGGAGAGCTTTGGTACAATAGGGTTATTGCATGATGTTTAGGAGAGCTTTGGTACAATAGGGTTATTGCATGATGTTTAGGAGAGCTTTGGTACAATAGGGTTATTGCATGATGTTTAGGAGAGCTTTGGTGCAATAGGGTTATTGCATGATGTTTAGGAGAGCTTTGGTACAATAGGGTTATTGCATGATGTTTAGGAGAGCTTTGGTACAATAGGGTTATTGCATGATGTTTAGGAGAGCTTTGGTACAATAGGGTTATTGCATGATGTTTAGGAGAGCTTTGGTACAATAGAGTTATTGCATGATGTTTAGGAGAGCTTTGGTACAATAGGGTTATTGCATGATGTTTAGGAGAGCTCATTAATGAATATTTGCTATTCAGCTGACTTTAATGTCATTTAAGGAATTTTGACAAAAGTTTTTAAAATGTATCACCTGAGAAATATTTTTTTAGATCTTCAACCTCACATATTAAATCATGCAAATCCGGATGAGCTAGAAAACCACTGTCTCTATTTTTATAGTAGTGTATACATTTCTATTTCCTAACTTCAGTTTGCCTTCTCCCTTCACATGTTGAGAATGATGTGTGTGTGTTTATTGTTTCAGTGTGGCAGGCCAGTCCGACCATGGGGCGAGGAGGAATAGGAGCAATTGGACATTTTTGCAGTACACTCATTGTCAGGTGCCCAGACCAGCTCCGTTTACTGGTGCTTTTGCAGGTGCTGGCGCTGGTGAGCACCAACACACCTGACCCCGGTCGACAAATCTTTCAATTTACGCACTCCTTCTACAATGGAAGCATATCCGAAAATGCCCATGGGAAAACCTACATCCTTTCACCAGTACGCATGGGCATTGATAGAGGGACTTCCCGACTTGACATTGAATACAAAATTAAAGGAGACAGATCATCAATATTTCGTGCAGAATCTGAATGTGTTTTGGATTTTTGCTTTTTGAGAATTCGTACAAGAAGTGATGCTTCAGGGGAACTAAATCGTGAGCATAAAGATCATTTTGACTTTCGAGTGGAAGCCAATGGAAAAAATGTAACAAGTCATATTTTCACAACACATGCTGATGTGAAGATATCTGTTCAGGATGAGAATGACCTTAGTCCTTTGTTTTATCCTGAAGAGTATCATATCTCTATTCCGGAAAATACTACCCTTCATGAGAATATTGTGAAAGTCACAGCTTCTGATGCAGACATTGGAATAAATGGGGAAATTTATTATTCATTCTTAAAACCAACAAAACTCTTTTCTGTCCATCCTACAAGTGGTAGTGTGTCTTTAACCAGGTTCTTGACCTATAGTTTGCAAGATAAACATGTGTTAAGAGTTGTTGCAACCGACAGGGGGAAGAACACTGGAAATGTGCATAGGAGTAGCACAGCAGCAGTCATCATCATGGTTGAACCTGTCAACTTTCATTCTCCTGAAATTATTGTCCAAAAGCACCCAACTGTTGCAGAACGCCAAAATGGTGAAGTTGTGTATGCCATTTTACACATTCATGATGATGATTATGGTGATAATGGCAAAATTAGAAATATTGAAATAATGAAAGGAAATGTTAACAATATTTTTCAAATCCTGCAGTCAGATAAAGGCAAAGAGACCTACAACCTTATTGTTGATGGGCCTGTAGACCGGGAGACTTTTCCTAATGGCTACAATGTCACAGTATGTGCTAGTGACAAAGGAACACCAAGTAGAATGTCATGCATTGTGGAACATGTATCAATACAGGATGCAAATGACAATGAACCTGAGTTTGACAAAGTTGAGTATAATGTGTCATTGTCCGAGATTGTACCTGTTGGTAGCCCTGTGGTGCGGGTGCACGCTGGTGACAGCGACGTGGGCCGCAATGGAGAAGTTGAGTATTCTATTGTGGCAGGAGATCCTTCCTCTCTCTTTCACATCCAACCCGAATCAGGACTTGTATCCACTACAGCTTCCCTTGATGCAGAAAAACTCATTCAAGTAAGCTTGCACATCCAGGCTGAAGACCAAGCCAACTCTGGGGCTAGGAAGATTGGGAAGACTGTTGTCAATATTGAAATTTCGGATTTTAATGATAATGCACCAGTGTTTGATTTGACAAGTCTTTCAGGATCTGTGAAAGAGAATTCCGTTGTGGGGACAACTGTATTGAGGGTAGTAGCCACAGATGCAGATCGGGGCGAAAATGGAAGAGTAAGTTATTCCATCGTCAATTCTGAATCTGTACCGTTTGAAATTGATCATTTTACGGGGGCTATTAAGACAACAACCAGTTTGGATTTTGAAACAATGAGAAAATTTTACACTATCCATATTCGAGCATCAGACTGGGGCAATCCTCATCGCCGTGAAACTGATGCTTTGGCAACCATTAAGTTGGAAAACACTAATGACAATAATCCTGAGTTTGAGAAGGTACAATGCATGGGTTTATTAGCAAGGGATGCAAAGGAAAACACAGAAATTGTTGTGCTGTCTGCAATTGATTTTGATGGTGAGGATATTATTTATTACAATATCATTGATGGTAACATGTACAATTGCTTTAAGATAGCACCATCAAGTGGTGAGATAGCATTGACTCGGGATTGTGATCTCTCTCTGTTGGATGACACTGTAAAGCTGCGGGTAATGGCTACTGATGGTAGTCGGGACTCTTCTATTGCTACTGTCATTCTTACTTTAGTGAACAGTAAAAGCAGCATTCAGAATGGTCTTGATGGTGCTAAGGTTGAGTGTCAAAACACTGATGTTGCAGACCGTCTGCGTGCCTTGATACAGGCATCTAATGAGAACAATCAAGCCATCACAGAAGAAATATTTGGCCAGGAAACTTTCACAAATGATTACGCACCAGAATTTGGCTCTTCAGTTCCAAAGTATTTTGAAGTTTCTGAAGGCACTGAAGTAGGAATGGCTGTGCTGAACATGACTGCAATTGACCGAGACAAAAATGATTGGTACAACAGTATGCTGCTTTATGTGATCTCTGCAGGGAACTCAGACGGAGCTTTCCAGATGGACACGTTGACTGGGCAGCTTGTGGTGATGTCGGAGTTGGACCGGGAGACGCGTGGCGAGTACAACCTGCAGGTCACTGCACAAGACATGGGAACTCCTGCTTACTCTGCACAGCAGCTTCTCCGTGTTGTCATTACTGATGAGAATGACAACCACCCGTGCTTCGAGCAAATGTCCCCCTACTTTAAGAGTGTGTACGAGTATGTTGCGGTCAACTCGACAGTCTTACAGGTCTACGCTACAGATGCCGACAAGGATCTCAATGCTAGAATCACTTACTCCCTTCTGACTGACACACAAGATTTTTATATTGAGCCATCCAATGGAATGATTAAAGTGAGAAGGCAGCTTGACAGAGAGAGACAGGCTGTTTACCATCTGCATGTCATGGCAAAGGATTCAGGTATCCACAAACAACTCTCCTCCACAACACAGGCAGAAATTGTTCTTCAAGACGTGAATGATAATGAGCCTAGATTTGTGCCTTCAAGTTACAGTGTGAAAGTGAGAGAAGATTTGCCTGTTGGTACTGTGGTCATGATATTAACTGCGACTGACCCTGATGAAGGAAGTAATGGCAAAGTACTTTACAAACTTGTTGATGGAGTGGAGGACAAGTTCAGTATTGATGATCAAACTGGAACTATCCGTATCAGCAGAAAGCTTGATTTTGAAAGTCAGCAAGTATACAATATAACGGCAAGAGCTGAGGATGGAGGAAAACCAAGATTGGTTTCCACTTGCATGATCAATGTTGAGGTTGTTGACGTTGATGAGAATCTGTTTGCACCTGTGTTTGATAAAGGCTTTATTACACGAACTTACATATATGAGAACAATGCAGTTGGACAGTTTGTGGTGAGGGTAAAAGCAAGAGACCAACTGGGCTTGGCTGAAGGCGGAGGGGAAGGGGAGGTGACCTACTCTATCACAGGCGGAACTGGTCTTGGATTCTTCACAGTCGACAACAATGGTGACCACTTCTCTTCTTAAAATACTAAATAATTTGACATTCAAGGTAGTACTAGCTATGCAGCATATTAATTCAAAGTAAACATAACTGAACTTTTGTGTACAGATTCCTTGGCCAATGAGGATATATTATATAAGAGCTATAGGGGTCACCAGCTAAAAACCTATTTTCATCTTTGGAAATCTTGTGTACAGGCTCATTGGACTGAAGATGTAAATTGTAGATTTGTTGACCCTATGATCCCAAATCAGGGTGCATTTGACAAAACTGCAATTTACAATCCTCATTATCCAGCTCTTGACAGCTGAAATGTTGTGTACAGACTTCTTGGCCGATGGGGAATATAAATTGTAGATTAGGTGACTCTGTGAATGTGGTGGTCACAGGGATTACAATCTAAAAACCTATTTTTAGCTCATCTTGCAAGGAAGGCCCGATGGGCTTACATGGCATGGCATGGTGTCCGGCGTCCTTCCGTCCGTCGATCCATCCATCTGTTCATCCGTCTGTCTATCCGTGTGTTAACTTTTCGCTTTTTCGTTGTCTTCTCCAAAACCACTTGGCCTAGGGAGCTGAAAAGTTGTGTACAGACTCCTTGGCCAATGGGGATTCTAAAATGTAGATTTCGTGACCCCGTGACCCCCAAATATGTTCATAGGGGTCATGACTTTAAAAACCTTTTTTCATCTTCTTCTCCATTTCCAAAATGTCTGGAGAGCTGAAAAGTTGTGTACAGACTCCTTGGACAATGGGGATTCTAAGTTGTAAAATTTATGACCCTGTGACTTAGGGGTCACAACCTTAAAAAACCTATTTTCATTTAAAGATTTCATTTCATTTAAGTGCTCTTCAGAGGAAGGTAATTTAAAGGAAACAAAAGTGATGAATTAAAGGGGGACATTGCGGTAGGGTATGTGAGCTGTGGCCGCAGCGAGCCTGGTAGCGAGATCACGTGATGCAAACTGGGTACTGGGCTTGACTGCAGCAGTCGTTAAATCCCTCCCCAAAGCGACCTTGACCCAATCGGGAATTCGTAATCATAATGAACTCATTCGAAACATTAATTCACATTTCATATCGGTGGAAAAGTAGGCCTATATTCATACAGTGTATGTGACATTGTGTTATATATAAAACATTGCTTAAATTTATTTTCCCATTGAAACGTTTTATATATCATGTAATGTAATTTATGCAAACAATGTTTACCGCTCCTACATGATTTAAGAATATTTATTTCATGATCAAATAAATGAACTTGTATGATCAACAAACTCAGTGAAAATTACTTGAAGACTACTGCAGTGTACACGCACACATATATATGCTTATTACATTTCAATAAACAACGAATAAGATCGAGTGCAATAATTAATAACTAGACGCAAAATACGATTTAGGACAAGGTGATTTCTATATGAATGTGGCAATGAAAAACATATATTTCAAAATACACAAAGTCAATGTAAATGCTGCCTACATGTATGTATAACTCCAGTAACGTATTTTTATCTTATATATCGTCTAAATTTAGAAATATGTATATTTCTATTCCACGTTTAGTCCTGCCAGGACTCGTCAGTCCCGCTAAGGTTCTATATAAGTTAAAGAAAAATGTGATATGTGATAAGTAACCATGATTAATTTCAAATCGAAATGAAAAGCTCGTTTTCTTTTTCAGTACACATTTTCTTTCAGATTCCTTCTAACATTATAGTGTTATGTGGGTAAAATCGATGAAAATGTTAGTGTATAATCCTATTTGTGTTTGGAATTTAAATCTATATTGTTAAGAAGTTAGTGCTGACTTTAACCATCTCTAATTACGCTTAATGCATTAACACCTTTTCTTTGATGCCGCTTCACTTAGCCGGTTCAATTATAAAAGAGGTGGCGCGTCAAGCTTATTGCCAATGTCCTGTCATATGACGTAACTGATGACGGCCCCTTAGTTGATTGAAGATTCACATATAGGCGACATTCAGTCTAGACATAGTGAGCCAATGGAAGTAAAGAACGTTACACTCAACCAATGAAATTTAGGAATATGGGGAAGGCTACCGGAAAAGGGACCACATGGTCGGTATTGAGTTAGGCACAGGTTCATAAAAAACGATATCTACCCTTTAAAATAAAAAAAATAATCGTAAAATTATGATAAAAATTGGCAAAGTGATGGTCAGTTATAGAGTGGTAGGGTCAAAATTATCTGGGACTATGGAAATGAGAAAACCTGGCTTACAACTGTTGTGTGTATTCATTTAACCATAAAACATTATCAAACACGAAGTTACGGTGTATGTATCAGAATTTGTTTCAACAGGTGTTAACGTATGAGTGTGTTGAACAAAAGTTTTTTGCATGTTGTTAATATGCACGTGCACGCGTAATTGTCGATGTGGTCCCTTTTTCTTCAGATCAGCATAAGGTCAAAGGCTTATAAAACACGTTGATAAACCCCATTATATTATATTATACCCCATATTATATTTTTAACTTAGTGCTACCTATTACAGAAAAACTGCAGAAATATACTCATCCGATTTGTTAAAATTTTGCAAAACTATTCTACATCAGGGTCTGCTTACTCATGCAGTGTCAAAAAACAAATTCGAATTTCTGCATTTTTACGTTTATTTCCGAATATTGAACTAAGTCATTTTCATGAAATATAACCTATTGCAAAACTATTGATCCGATCCTATTAAAATGTTGTGCATGTGTTCTACATTACTGTGCGGGATAGTGTCAAGTGTCAACCACCAAATCAGCATACAATTTTATTGAGAGTTGTAAACAAGCTGAAAATCATATCATAATAATTAATTAAGAAGACATATTTCAAGGTGAATTACAAAGATCAAAACGAAATCAGTTCATATTATATAAAGGGACCACTTGGTCGTATAAAGCATTTGTGTTTATTTAATCTAAATAAACGATATGAATCAATCAATAATATAAATCATATACATGTACAACTTTATTATCCCCCGCCAACATAGTTTTGGGGGGGGGGGGGGATATTGAAATGGGCTCCGTCCGTCCGTCCGTCTGTCCGTCCGTCCCAATTTTGTTTCCAGAGCAAAACTCGAAAACTATAAGACATATCTCAACGAAACTGTTTTTTTTTGTTTTTTTAATTTTTTTTATTATGCCCCCGACCAACGGTTGGGGGTATATAGTTATACCAACGATTCCGTCCGTCCGTCCGTCCGTCCTTCCGTCCGTCCGTCTGTCCTTCCGTCCGAAGACAATTTTTGTCCGATCGATTACAGAAAAACTATTCGTCTCATCCTTTTTAAATTTGGTACATGTCTTCTTCACCACTAGGAGAGGTGCAGTGCGAAGTTTAAACCGAATTGGTGAATTTTTGAATTTTTGGCGAATTTTTTTATTTTTTAACTTAGTCAAATTCTGAGCATTTTTTGTCCGATCGATTACAGAAAAACTATTCATCTCATCCATTTCAAATTTGGCAGATGTCTCCTTCACTACTAGGAGAGGTGCAGTGCGAAGTTTAAACCGAATTGGTGAATTTTTGAATTTTTGGCGAATTTTTTTATTTTTTAACTTAGTCAAATTCTGAGCATTTTTTGTCCGATCGATTACAGAAAAACTATTCATCTCATCCTTTTCAAATTTGGCACATGTCTCTTTCACCACTAGGAGAGGTGCATTGCAAAATGTAACACGATTTGGTGAATTTTTTAATTTTTGGCGATTTTTTATATTCTTTTACTTTATCATAGCTAGAATGAATGAAGCTACTTCTGTATTGTGATTTGTTGACTTCATCATTTTCTTTTTCATGTAACTTTCATCAAAAGCTACTTCTGTGTTCTCGTTAATTTTACTATTTTATATTTCCACTGGTTATATTTTGGGAAAAGTTAAATTTTCTTGCCTTTCAGCCATAAACTGCTGTATATCTCTCACTGTGCCTTCAGGGGTGTGTTTCCATGTACCTGTTGTTTAAAGTCACTCGAATGAATCATTATGATGGACTAATTTCCAAAATAAAGTTGAAATCAGTGGTAATAGCAGTAGTGTATTATATTACCAATACCTTTTCAAGTTACTTTTATTCCTATTTTGACTTAAACCACCTTTTTCACATGAAGATCGAGACTTGTCCTACCATTTTCACAAACAGTTTAATCTTAGCAATTACATTTCAAAGCTTATCAATCCTTAGGTGTGCAGACACCTCTCTCTTTAAGTAAAATGAAAATGTCAAACTTAAACAGTCGGGGGTATTAGTGAGCCACGCTCACTTTTTTGCTTGTTCAGTTCAAAGTTCTTTGTTTACAAGTTCTTTACATACATTTAAGTCTTGCACTCATTCATCATCTTTACATATATGAACATGTAGACTGGGATAGTTGCAATTTCAACTACTGAAGCATATCGTTCACCATTGGTCTCCATTTTTGTTCAAATATAAAACTTTTGTTGTTCTTTGTTGCAATATATTTCTCTATTTTCATTATCTCCGTCAAAGACTTGATAAAGTGTTTAAATGTTGGGACTTTACTTTTTATGCTCATATTATGTATATGTTTCTTGGCTAGGAGAATGATATGATTAGTAAGATGATCTGAATTTTGGGAACCAAAAAAGACTATGAATTTAGTTAAGGCAAAATCCGGTATTTTTTCTTTTAAATAACTTTCTAAGCGAGACCAAAAGTTTTTGATATGCTTACAATAGTAATATACATGTTCCACATGCAGAGCAGAACTCGAAAACTATAAGACATATCTCAACGAAACTTGGTGTGTGGAACAATCATCATGTGTAGATGTGCCTTTTGGGGTTTTCAACTTCTTTGAGTTATTTTTTTGACCGTTTCCATGGAAATGTAACTTAGAATTTCGTTTCCGGAGCAGAACTCGAAAACTATAAGACATAGCTCAACGAAACTTTGTGTGTGGAACAATCATCATGTGTAGATGTGCCTTTTGGGGTTTTCAACTTCTTCACAATTTTTAATGTGTTTAATTTTTACCATTTCCATGGATACATAACTTAATAATTCATTTCCGGAGCAGAACTCAAAAACTGCGATGGATGTATTTTTAGCTCATCTGGCCTGAAGGCCTGATAGGCTTATGGCATGGCAAGGTGGACGGCTTCCATCCATCCATCCGTCCATCCGTCTGTAAACTATTCGCATTTTGTCTTCTTCTCCAGAACCACTTGGTCTAAGGAGCTGAAATTTTGTGTGCAAACTCCTTGGCTTTGCTCACAACCTAAAAAACCTATTTTCATCTTGATCATCAGCAAACGATAACCATCAGTTGCAATAAACCTTATATTGGGTAGGCTTAGGTTGCTTTGATATGTTACAAACCTTACAGGGAGTGGCATCCAACAGTGAGCCAACAAATCATGATCGATCCTGCTACATCAGTCGGGGGATATGGCCGACTCTGTCTGCTTGTTTGTATTGACATATATAAACCAGATTTACAATCGCATAGTGGGAATTATGTTGGATTAGTGACGTTAAAATGCTGACTAGTATAATTATACTACTCCGGAAGTATGTACCTGCCAAGTGGCGGTCACTGAGAACGCTGCAAACAATCAATAACCCATGCTCAAAGATGCAACCGTAAAATATCTGCTAGACCAACAGCTCGACAGCTTCAAAATAAAGTGATGTGCAGCATAAACAGTTGCTCCGACCATGTGGCACCTTTTTGGAACCTTTTAATATCAATGTTTTTCGGGACTTTATAGAAGCAAAGAAGGCAATTGGAGACTTTGAACTTAAAGAAGAGATGTTAATTAACTATTATTGCACTAGCATTAAAAAAATGAAAATTTCAAATTTAATGCACAAAAAGTCTTTCAGAGCCTATATCTCCTTAACCAGGATCGACCATGTGGTCCCTTTTCCGGTAGTCTTCCCCATATGGTTAGCTTCGTTTTTCTGTTTGTTCGTCGGTGATCGCAGCCAGTCATTAGCTATTATGTTTGATGTACACCAATGTACATGGATTAGCAATCACATGCTGACAACAGGTTCGTTATTTAAAACATTGAAGACATCCTAAATTGTTAATAACATGCGAACAATTTATTTTATATTTATTTCTTTGAATTTGTAAAATGATATAGATATGGATACGTTGCATAAGTCTCGTTTTTCGTTGAGAAGTATTAGCAAAAATTCATGGCTTGTTTGTCGATCCAATCTTTGTTTAATTATGGAAAGACATGGATAAAAAGCATAAGCATGTAAAACAAAACAGACATTCATAATAGTAATTTTATAATTATATTCGGTTCAGTAAGACGCCCGCCTCTCTTCGGAAACGAAGGGCGCTTAAAGCAGACAAAACAATAGTTGAGATTTTCGGCGCGCCACAGTGTGGTGATAATTAATCTTCGGTCGTGTAAATTAGTGTCATAGTGTACCTTTAAATCTTCAAGCGTGTCTTTATTTGTAGGGGATTTAATCTCTGGCCTCAAAGATAGGTCAAAGGGATAAGGACCTTAAGACCTATTTCATCTTCTCCGTTTAAAGTGTTCCTATTTGTTGTACCTCTCACCTAGAAGTTGACATTTTGAATTAGTTAATAATGTACATAAAGCCTGATGAGCTACAGAGCCAGTGGCTCTAATTTTCCTAGGTAGGCCTGTAATTGTATATTAAATATCTTATGCTGATTTAAACAATGTTACACTACAACTCACTCGCAAAGTCTTCAAACTTAATAATTCATGCAAATCATGAGCTAATGACTATTTTTGGAATTTTGTGACAAATATTTATAAATTTCATTTCCCTACTCCCAGATATTAGGGCATGGCAGAGGAGCAATATAACGTTGTGGACTAAAATACCTTCCTTTTGATAAAATGGTCAATGTATTTATATTTTGAAGATCTTCAAATGAGCTCAGTTTCATGTCTCTAATACCATAAATAAAAAAGTTAAGAGTCATGTTTGATTATAATTCACAGGTTTGTCTTCACTGTGACAACCAAGCCTTGTGTAATTGTGGTGACTGGTAAATTGTTGGATATTGAGGGCAGATGCAGTTAGGAATGTGTGGGTATTCAGGGGGCTGATAGGGGCATTGACTCACTGTGGCTCAGTAAATTGCATAACTGCTTAGTTTTCACTGATGAAATTAGTTGAATTGGGAGGAGAGGAAGACACCTGTTTTTATGGGTAAAACACATTCTAGTTTTGATTGTTATCCAGGTACGATCCGAGCGAGTGAAGTGCTAGATGCAGAGGAAACATCACACTACTGGCTGACTGTGTATGCGCAGGATGCTAGCCAGGTGCCGCAGTTTGCACGCCATGACGTGCTGGTGGAAGTGCTGGATGTGAATGACAATGTGCCGCTGAGTGTGGCTCCGAGCTACAAAGGGTCTGTGCTTGAGAACAGCAAGGCCGGGGTGGAGGTGATACAGGTTGAGGCTCGGGACGCTGACCTTAGTGGGGGAACACCACTCTCCTTCCACATCACTGCTGGCGACCCACAGCGTTTCTTTGAAATAGACCATCGCTCAGGTTTGTAAACATATATATAACTAGAACTGACGCGGCAGTGCCTTGCAGTGGCAGACAGTATTACGAAACATTGTGTAACAATAATTCTGAGTTTTTTTCTAGGGGGATAGTATATGCATAGGGGTGGAGTACTTGTCAGTGAGAGCTTGTTCGCTTGTTAACATTGCCTGCTTCCCTGCCCAAGCATGCAGAGGGGCTTCAGCAATGCATTACAGCAATCTCTCTCTCACACTCTCAACACATTGTCTCTCTCATTCTCTCTCTCTCTCTGTCTATGTGTTTGTTATATCCCCACTACGAAGTAGTCGGGGTTATATAGCAGTCAGCACGTCCGTGCGTCCGTCCGTGCGTCCGTCTGGTTTTTGTTCCGCTCATAATTCTGAAACCAGTTGCTCAAATTTTACGAAACTTGATATGTACAATCACCATGATGTGTACATCTGTCTTTTGTATGTTTCATACCCTCATTTGCATAATTTATGCAAATTTTCTCCGTTTCTCGACTTTGCCATTCACAGTTTTTGTTCCATTCATAACTCAAATACTAATTGTTCAAATGTCTTGTAACTTGATACATATAATCACCACGATGTGTACATCTGCCTTTTGTATGTTTCATGGTCTCATTTGCATAATTTATGCAAATTTTCTCCGTTTTCGACTTTGCCATTTGTAGTTTTTGTTCCACTCATAACTCAAATACTAATTCTTCAAATGTCTTGTAACTTGATACATATAATCACTGTGATGTGTACATCTGCCTTTTGTATGTTTCATACCCTCATTTGCGTATTTGTATGTTTCATACCCTCATTTGCATATTTAATGCCACTTTTTAAAATTTTCGACTTTTACTTCTAAAAAATGCTTACAAGTGTAATACTTACTCTGCTTTATAATACTTATATATAATGGTCTGTTCATACAAAAGTTTAAACATTGATGCCCTTTTGCTATTTTCAAACATTTCTCTTTGACAAATGTTAAAAGCGGGGGTATCATGAGCTGTGCTCACTAATTCTCTTGTTTAAGGTTGTAGCTGGGACAGTTGTATCTCTAGACACATCCTTCAACAGGGGACACACACTCAACCAGGGACGTCCCTGGTTAAAAGAACCATGCCATATATGCTTTTTTCGCCTGTTTGAGCCAAGGAAATATATTTTTAGCCTGGGTAGTACTTTGTCCCATTTGTTTGTATAATTTACACACATCATAAGGGAATAGCATTTGCGCTGATACACATGTGTCCCCAGTTACATGGAAAATGCGAGGTTAGCACTATGGAGCCAGCCACATAAGGGACGGCCTCCTTCTACAGTGCGCTAATGTTTATTTTAAGTGATTAATGGTCAAAGTGCATTAATAAAATAATAATCCCCCGCCGCGTTCTCAATAACCATTTGCTGGATTCTCTTCATATTTTAGACAACGGGCTGATTAGATTTTGGTGACCTTGACATTATTTTCAAGGTCACAGCGGAACTTTGAATTTTTCGACATGTTAATGTACATGTAAAGCTTGTCAGCGGGATATCTCAAGAACCATTCACCGGAAATCCATCATTACTTACACAAAGCATCTTCTAGGGAAAACTAAGGGCTGATTAGATTTTGGTGACCTTGACATTATTTTCAAGGTCAAAGCAGAACTTTGAATTTTTCGACATGTTAATGTACATGTATAGCTTGTCAGCGGGATATCTCAAGAACCATTCACCGAAATTTCATCATATCTTACACAAAGCAAAACGACTGATTAGATTTTGGTGACCTTGACATTATTTTCAAGGTCACAGCGGAACTTTGAATTTTTAGCTCATCAGGCCTGAAAGGCCGAGTGGGCTTATGGCATGGCATGGCGTCTGGCTCCGTCCGTCCGTCCATCCGTCCGTAAACTTTTCGCTTTTTCGACTTCTATTCCAGAACCAATAACTCCAGATGCAGATGCAGACTCCTTGGCCAATTGGGATTCTAAATTGTAGATTTCGTGACCCCATGACCCCAAATGGGGTCACAGGGGTCACATCCTTAAAAACCTATTTTCATCTTCTTATCCAGTTCCAAAAGGTCTAGAGAGCTGAAAAGTTGTATGCAGACTCCTTGGCCAATGGGGATTCTAAATTGTAGATTTCATGACCCCATGACCCCAAATGGGGTCAAATCCTTAAAAACCTATTTTCATCTTCTTCTCCAGTTCCAAAAGGTCTAGAGAGCTTAAAAGTTGTGTGCAGACTCCTTGGCCAATGGGGATTCTAAATTGTAGATTTTGTGACCCCGTGACCCCAAATGGGGTCACCGGGGTCACATCCTTAAAAACCTATTTTCATCTTCTTCTCCAGTTCCAAAAGATCTAGAGACATGAAAAGTTGTATGCAGACTCCTTGGCCAATGGGGATTCTAAATTGTAGATTTCGTGACCCCGTGACAACTTGGTGTCCAAGTCTCAGTCAGTTTGACGTAATATCGTATCATTTTGGTTGTCCTCGGGTAATATGGTATGATGGTTGTCCTCAGGTAATTTGGTATGAGGTTGGTTGTCCTCAGGTAATATGGTATGGAGCTGGTTGTCCTCAGGTAATATGGTATGAGGTTGGTTGTCCTCAGGTAATATGGTATGGAGCTGGTTGTCCTCAGGTAATATGGTATGAGGTTGGTTGTCCTCGGGTAGTATGGTATCATTTTGGTTGTCCTCAATGACCTCATGTAATATGGTATGAGGTTGGTTGTCCTCAAGTAATATGGTATGAGGTTGGTTGTCCTCAAGTAATATGGTATGAGGTTGGTTGTCCTCAGTTAATTATAACCCCGCTACGAAGTCGTCCGGTCAATTTTCTCAAAAACTGTCAAAGGTACATCAACCAAACTTTGTACAGTTGTTAACCATGTTCTTCCCATCGCGCACAGACAATTAGTTTTATTGTATTCAATGGGGACAAGTTTTCTCGGATACTGTTCAACCTAGGTGAATGAAATTTTGGTTGTTATTACTCATGACCATACTCTTTATCGAGTTCAAAAACCAGTTCCGAAATATTATTTTTTACGGAGTTATGGCCCTTGAATCCGAAATTGAACTTAGTACCAAAAGAACTGTGATGCTCCAATGGGGACAAGTTTTCTCGGAAACTATTACATCTAGGTGAATGAAATTTTACATGTAGGTAGTCCAGATGATACTCTTCATCGAGTTCACAGTCAAGAATGGGAAATATTATTTTTTACTGAGTTATGAAGCCCTTGAATCTGTAATTGAAATTGGTACAAATTACCATTGTGATGCTCTAATGGGAAAAATTAAGTTACCGGAAAAATATTACATCTGGGTGAATGGAATTTTGTAATAACAGTCAGTTCCTAAAATAACTTTGGACAATATCATGATGCTTGAAGCTATTTTTTAAACATAGTAACCTTCACATCTATAGTTCTCAATGGACGGATAGCAGATGGCGGGGGTATGTGAACCATGCTCACTTTTTTCTTGTATTGTATGAGGTTGGTTGTCCTCAGGTAATATGGTATGAATTTGGTTGTCCACAGGCAATATGGTATGAGATTGGTTGTCCTCAGGTAATATGGTATGAGGTTGGTTGTCCTCAGGTAATATGGTATTGAACTGGTTGTCCTCAGGTAATATGGTATGGAACTGGTTGTCCTCAGGTAATATGGTATGAGGTTGGTTGTCCTCAGGTAATATGGTATGAGGTTGGTTGTCCTCAGGTAATATGGTATGGAACTGGTTGTCCTCAGGTAATATGGTATGGAACTGGTTGTCCTCAGGTAATATGGTATGAGGTTGGTTGTCCTCAGGTAATATGATATGGAACTGGTTGTCCTCAGGTAATATGGTATGGAACTGGTTGTCCTCAGGTAATATGGTATGAGGTTGGTTGTCCTCAGGTAATATGGTATGAGGTTGGTTGTCCTCAGGTAATATGGTATGGAACTGGTTGTCCTCAGGTAATATGGTATGGAACTGGTTGTCCTCAGGTAATATGGTATGAGGTTGGTTGTCCTCAGGTAATATGATATGGAACTGGTTGTCCTCAAGTAATATGGTATGGAACTGGTTGTCCTCAGGTAATATGGTATGAGGTTGGTTGTCCTCGGGTAATATGGTATGACTGGTTGTCCTCAATGACCTCATGTAATATGGTATGACTTTGATTGTCCTCAATGACCTCATGTAATATGGTATGACTGGTTATCCTCAATGACCTCATTTAATATGGTATGACTGGTTGTCCTCAATGACCTCATGTAATATGGTATGACTTTGGTTGTCCTCAATGACCTCATGTTATATGGTATGATTTGTCTTCAGGGCTAATCAGGACCACAGGGAGAATTCTGAATCGAGAAAACTTGCCACAACACTCTATCGAGGTAAGTCATTGACTCCTTTTCATACACGTTTCTTGGTTTTTAACTTTAGGTGATTGAATTTATTCAGTAGTTGATTTAAATTCTCCTTCAGGTACTTACAAGGTATCAAATATGCCATTCAATTGTATCTCACTAACATAAAAAAATAAATGTAGATAAAAAAGATGTTTCTGTCACTGTCCACACATTTTGGCTCATCAAGCCTGAATGCCAGATGAACTTAAGGCATAGGCCGTCATCTAGTGTTCACTCGGTGTCAATCTTTCAACATTTTCAACTTCTACTGAACTGCAGCACCCCTAAAGCACGTCTATTACCGGGGAAGTCAAATTTATTTTGGAAATTTATCTTGTAAAACAGACAGAAAGACAAATTTGGTCATATATAGATCATATTACTACTATTCTTGTAAATGGAATGAATGTATAGTTTCTGCTTTTGCACAAGTATAATGCTTTGCTCGATTTTCATTGGAAACTAATAATGATATATTTGGTGACTGAAGATGAATGTGCAAGTTGATTGAAACTATTTATAAGTCATTTCAGGCATTTTGACCAAACTTTTAACAATGTTTTACTTGAGTAAACATTGTGTTAGACCTTCAACCTTAAATAATAAATCATGCAAATCCTGATGAGAACAAATGGCTATATTTTCCCACTTGGCAGGGGATAGAGTCTGCCTGTTTATTTTGAATGAATGTTTGGTATTCAACTATTCTATGTCAAATCTTAACTCACTTAAATATTACCCTCGGTATTATGTTTCAACTTGTCTTATGGTTGAAATAATGATTGCTGAATGCTGACTGAGCTAATATCTGTTATAACCATCGTTATCACAAATATTCACAGGGTTGAAGTCATTATTTCACATATACCATATGGTTGTGTTTTAAGGGTGTAAACTCTTTTTATACCCCCGCTACGAAGTATTCGGGGGTATATAGGGTCAGTCCGTCCGTCCGTGCGTCCTTCCGGTTTTTGTTCCGCATATAATTCTGAAACCAGTTGCTCCAATTTTACGAAACTTGATATGTACAATCACCATGATGTGTACATCTGCCTTTTGTATGTTTCGTACCCTCATTTGCATAATTCATGCAAATTTTCTCGGTTTTTCGACTTATAACCATTCACACTTTTTGTTCCGCTCATAACTCTGAAACCAGTTGCTCAAATTTTACGAAACTTGATACATATAATCATCACGATGTGTACATCTGCCTTTTGTATGTTTCGTACCCTCATTTGCATAATTTATGCAAATATTCTCCTTTTTCGACTTAACCATTCACACTTTTTGTTCCACTCATAACTCTGAAAGCAGTTGTCCAAATGTTAAGAAACTTGATATGTACAATCACCATGATGTGTACATCTGCCTTTTGTATGTTTCATACCCTCATTTGCATAATTTATGCAAATTTTCTCCGTTTTTCATCCTCGCCACTTTTTGTTCCACTCATAACTCAGACACTAATTGTTCAAATGTTACGAAACCACTGATGTGTACATCTGTCATTTTTATATTTCATATCCTCATTTGCATATTTGTATGTTTCATACCCTCATTTGCATATTTAATGACATTTTTCAAATTTTTCGACTTTTACTTCTAAAACATGCTTACAAGTGTAATACTTACTCTGCTTTAATAATACTTATATATAATGGTCTGTTCATACAAAAGTTTAAACATTGATGCCCTTTTGCTATTTTCAAACATTTCTTTTTTACCAATGTTAAAAGCGGGGGTATCATGAGTGAGCTGTGCTCACTAATTTTCTTGTTTATTAACTCAACAGGCCTAATAGAAAATACTTGTCCAGATTTGTCCAGAAGAACCGCTACACCCCTCATGACCCCATATATGTTTCATGGGGGTCTAAAAACTTTAAAACGTATTATATTCTTCTCCAGTATGAAAGGCTAAAGAAAGTTGAAATGTGCGCAGGCTCAATGAGGATTCTAAATTGTAGATTTGGTGCCCCCATGACCCCAAATCGGGTCACAGGGGTCATGACCTAAAAAAAACTATTTTCATCCTTTTCTCACCGCAATGCATAGCCACATGGCGTTGCGGGCTTTCTCCCTGCCATAATACTAGCAGCCGCGATATAAGTGAAATACTCTTGAAAGCGGCGTTAAACCCCAACTCACCTCACCTCACCTTCATCCTTTTCACAAGCACTTCAAAAATTTGTTTTACCTGTGATAAATTCTCCTGGAAAATTTACATTTTGAAATTCATTTAGTTTATTGTTAAAAGCTTGACGATCTACAGAGCCAATGGGTCTATTTTTGCAGGTAACAATTAAAGATAATGGAAGGGACAATCCTCTGATGTCCATAACCAGAGTGACAATTGATATCATCGATGAAAATGATAACCGTCCAAGGTTTGTAGACAAAGCGCCGACTGTATCTGTGTTGGAGGCACGTCACGATGGAGTGAAGGACCTTGCGGTTTACCGCGTGCTGGCACGGGATCGTGACGAGGGAGAGAATGCTCACATCACCTACTCCATCAATCAAGCTTGGCGCTCATTATTTCGTGTAGACCCTGAAACCGGCATGATCTACTCCACACAGCATCTGCTAAGGGGCAGTCTCCATGTTCTCCAGGTACCATAACCACTTATATGCTTACCACCATTTTCTGTCATTTCTCTTTAGGTCATCAGTGTCCCATTGCACGAAACTCTAAGGTAGCCTTAGTGCAATGTTAAAAGATGACATTACAGCATGGCATAGCATCCATCCCTAAACTTTTCGTTTCTTTAGCTCATCAGGCCTAAAAGGCCTGATGGGCTTATGGCATGGGATGGCATCCGTCCGTCCGTCCGTAAACTTTTCACTTTTTTTACTTCTTCCCCAGAACCAATGACTCCAGACAGCTGAAATTTTATGTTCAGACTCCTTGGCTGAAGGGGATACTAAATTGTAAATTTGGTGACCCTGTGACCCCAAATGTGGGTCACAGGGGTCATAACCTTAAAATCTATTTTCATCTTCTCCAGAACCAATGACTCCAGAGAGCTGAAATTGTTTGTAGACTCCTTGGCTGAAGGGGATACTAAATTGTAGATTTGGTGACCCTTTGACCCCAAATGTGGCTCAAAGGGGTCATTACCTAAAAAGCTATTTTCATCTTCTTCATAGTCCCAATGAACTTAGAGAGCTGAAATTTTATGTACAGACTCCTTGACTGAAAGGGATTCTAAATTGTAAATTTGGTGACCGTGAAACCCCAAATATGGGTCACAGAGGCAATGACCTAAAATGCTATTTTCATCTTCTTCTCCAGTCCCAATGGCTCTAGCGAGCTGCAATTTATGTACAGACTCCTTGGCTGAAGGGGATACTAAATTGTAGATTTGGTGACCCTGTGACCCCAAATGTGGCTCACAGGGGTCATTACCTAAAAAGCTATTTTCATCTTCTTCTCCAGTCCTAATGAACGTAGAGAGCTGAAATTTTATGTACAGACTCCTTGACTGAAAGGGATTCTAAATTGTAAATTTGGTGACCGTGAGACCCCAAATATGGGTCACAGAGGCAATGACCTAAAATGCTATTTTCATCTTCTTCTCCAGTCCCAATGGCTCTAGCGAGCTGAAATTGTATGTACAGACTCCTTGGCTGTAAGGGATTTCTAAATTTGGTGTGCCTGTGACCCCAAATATGGGTCACAGGGATCATAACCTAAAAGCCTTTAGTTTACAGCATCTTTTTGAGATTTTATGTGCACTTCAACCAGTTAGTAGGTAAGGGAGGTAATCCCAAAGAAAAGACATGAGGGAAAGGCATTTCATCTTATTTATGTGAGAGTTCTAACATGTGCTTTGAGAATATAATATGTCACATTTCACAAATGAGTAATTATTTGTATTTTGCAAGTGAATTGCTGATAAAGGTACACAAGTCTAAAAGTATTCCAAAGACTAAATACAGAATCTTTTATTAAACCTAATATAATGTTCTTTGAAATTTAAGAGTGAATAATGGAGTTTTAGAATATCTCATGATATTGTGTAATTTATTTGGAGAATTAATTAATTAATCAATGAATTAATTAATGAGAATTTCCAGTACAAGTCAATTTGGTATACCGTATTTATATCATAGTTTATACTTTTTAACTGATTTAGTTTTCTATTAACTTTGTAGTTAATTATCCCCCGCCAACATAGTTGGGGGGGATATTGAAATGGGCTCTCCGTCCGTCCGTCCGTTCGTCCGTCCGTCCGTCCTGATTTTGTTTCCGGAGCAGAACTCGAAAACTATAAGACATATCTCAACAAAACTTGGTGTGTGGAACTATCATCATGTCTAGATGTGCCTTTTGGGATTTTTAACTTCTTCGAGTTATTTTTTTGACCATTTCCATGGAAATGTAACTTAGAATTTTGTTTCCGGAACAGAACTCGAAAACTATAAGACATATCTCAACGAAACTTGGTGTGTGGAACAATCATCATGTGTAGATGTGCCTTTTGGGGTTTTAAACTTCTTCGAGTTATTTTTTTTGACCGTTTCCATGGAAATGTAACTTAGAATTTCGTTTCCGGAACAGAACTCGAAAACTATAAGACATATCTCAACGAAACTTGGTGTGTGGAACAATCATCATGTATAGTTGTGCCTTTTGGGGTTTTCAACTTCTTCGGGTTATTTTTTTTTACCGTTTCCATGGAAATGTAACTTAGAATTTCGTTTCCGGAGCAGAACTCGAAAACTATAAGACATATCTCAACGATACTTGGTGTGTGGAACAATCATCATGTGTAGATGTGCCTTTTGGGGTTTTCAACTTCTTCGAGTTATTTTTTTTGACCGTTTCCATGGAAATGTAACTTAGAATTTCGTTTCCGGAGCAGAACTCAAAAACCATAAGACATATCTCAACAAAACTTGGTGTGTGGAACAATCATCATGTGTAGATGTGCCTTTTGGGGTTTTCAACTTCTTTGAGTTATTGTTTTGTACAGTTTACATGGAAATGTAACTTAGAAATTCGTTTCCGGAACAGAACTCGAAAACTATAAGATATATCTCAACGAAACTTGGTGTGTGGAACAATCATCATGTGTAGATGTGCCTTTTGGGGTTTTCAACTTCTTAGAGTTATTTTTTTTTTACCGTTTCCATGGAAATGTAACTTAGAATTTCGTTTCCGGAGCAGAACTTGAAAACTATAAGACATATCTCAACGATACTTGGTGTGTGGAACAATCATCATGTGTAGATGTGCCTTTTGGGGTTTTCAACTTCTTCGAGTTATTTTTTTTGACCGTTTCCATGGAAATGTAACTTAGAATTTCGTTTCCGGGCAGAACTCAAAAACCATAAGACATATCTCAACGAAACTTGGTGTGTGGAACAATCATCATGTGTAGATGTGCCTTTTGGGGTTTTCAACTTCATTGAGTTATTTTTTTGTACCGTTTCCATGGAAATGTAACTTAGAAATTCGTTTCCGGAACAGAACTCGAAAACTATAAGACATATTTCAACGAAACTTGGTGTGTGGAACAATCATCATGTGTAGATGTGCCTGAAAGGCCAGATGGGCTTATGGCATTGCAAGGTGTCCAGCTGTCTGTAAACTTTTCGCATTTTGTCTTCTTCTCCAGAACCACTTTGTCTAAGGAGCTGAAATTTTGTGTGTTGTGTTTAGTTGAAAAAAGGTTCATAGTCACTGTAATTCAACAACTATTCATCAATAAATTTTCCCAAAGGCGGGGGATATGGCCGACTCTGTCTGCTTTTTTAATTCAATAGGAACAAGAAATAAGGTAAATGTCTACATTATGGACATGTTGAATGTGAATCTATTTGAAATGAGAACTATTGAATACCCTTTGAAGGAATAACTTGAAGAGGAATTAAATTTTTTTTTATTTTACATGAGATATGTGAACTGAATATGACTGGTGATAACATAAGACTATTAAAGAAGTAGCTATATGAGATTGTGACACCACACCAATTTTCATCTTCTTCTCCACAGAAAAATAATTAATTGTAGGAAAAACAACATCTAACATATAAATTTTACTGGCTGTGAGTCCAGTGTCTGCATGTTATGTAATTGCATTGTGTTGACCTGGGGGTGACCACTCCCTGGCAGAAGGATGAAAACTGATAGTAACACAGAGGTTTCAGGTTACTTCAAACTACTGTCCAGCGCTGTGGTATAGACAGAATTTATTCATAGAAAATCACCATTTTATCAAATATTGGAAAGGAGCCTATAAGAAATGGTGAAAAAGAATTTACTAAAAAATTTTCACCAATTTATTAAGTATTGAAATGGAGCTTATGAGAAATGGGATTTTCAAAAACTGAGGCTCCTATTCATTATGTAATAAATGTTGATATTTCCATAATGCAATTAAGAATTAAAACAATATTATATAATGCAAAGGTCTATGATATTTATAACGAATGTGGATTATTGTGTAACCAAAAAAACAATTGATGACTTGGCAATGTCTTATAATTAGCAAGTGTCATGACCTAAAAAGTTTTTTTTCATTTTCTTCTACAGCCCCAGGCCATTATTGCAATAGCTGACAGTGGTGAATTGTATGCAAAGAATTGTATATTTATTATTATATAAAGTGTGTACAATATTAAAAAAAAGTATGATCTCTCCACCACATTATTATATGTTTGATACCTGCAATTTATTTCCAAGCTACAAAACAAACACAAGCACATATATTACATGAAAAACATCTTTGTCATTTATTATCTATGCATATATTGTCATACTAACATTTTATAACAAATAACATGTTTCTGTTCAACTTTGTGTTGCTCTTTCAACACATATATATAGCAGATTGGCAAAGTTATGGTAACAAAATATTTTTAAACTGCTTTAAATTCGTTTCACTACCTAGATTCTTATTACTACATTCCATTATCTGACCATTGCTATAAAGCCCACTCCATAATTTGGTGATTTTTGCCCAATAATAAGAGTTGAGAGGTAGGGGTGACTATAGACCAACAAGGACTATTGTGATAGCGATAGTCTATTGTGACTAACTATTGCTATAGCGATAGTCTATTGTGACCCACTATTACAATAACTATTGCGATAGTTTATCAAATAAATATTAAAAAGGACAATGCTAGAATACACAGTGTTTTATTGTCTTTACTTTGAAATATCTTCTCCTAAAGTAATAGAATTTAGTGCAAAAGCAAAAAGAAGGATAACTCTTACGCAGGGTTGCAGATAAAAAAAATTTGCCAATCGGACATTTTAACTTTGAATCAAAAGACGAACCAGGAAGTTCTTTTGTATGAATAAATATGATAAAGTATTACTTTTTAGCTCATCAGGCCTGAAAGGCCCGATGGGCTTATGGCATGGCATGGTGTCCGGCGTCCGTCCATCCGTCCATCCGTCCATCCGTCCATCCGTAAACTTTTCACTTTTTCGACTTCTTCTCCAGAACCAATGACTCCACAGAGCTGAAATTTTATGTGCAGACTCCTTGGCCAATGGGGATTCTAAATTGTAAATTTCATGACCCCATGACCCCAAATGGGGTCACAGGGGTGACATCCTTAAAAACCTATTTTCATCTTCTTCTTCAGTTCCAAAAGGTCTAGAGAGCTGAAAAGTTGTGTGCAGACTCCTTGGCCAATGGTGATTCTAAATTGTAGATTTCGTGACCCCATGACCCCTAATGGGGTCACAGGGGTCACATCCTTAAATAACCTATTTTCATCTTCTTCTCCACTTCCAACAGGTCTAGAGAGCTGAAAAGTTGTCTGTAGACTCCTTGGCCAATGGGGATTCTAAATTGTAGATTTCGTGACCCCATGACCCGAAATGGGGTCACAGGGGTAACATCCTTAAAAACCTATTTTCATCTTCTTCTCCACTTCCAACAGGTCTAGAGAGCTGAAAAGTTGCGTGCAGACTCCTTGGCCAATGGGGATTCTAAATTGTAGATTTCGTGACCCCATGACCCGAAATGGGGTCACAGGGGTAACATCCTTAAAAACCTATTTTCATCTTCTTCTCCAGTTCCAAAAGGTCTAGAGAGCTGAAAAGTTGTTTGCAGACTCCTTGGCCAATTGGGATTCTAAATTGTAGATTTCGTGACCCCATGACCCGAAATGGGGTCACAGGGGTAACATCCTTAAAAACCTATTTTCATCTTCTTCTCCACTTCCAACAGGTCTAGAGAGCTGAAAAGTTGCGTGCAGACTCCTTGGCCAATGGGGATTCTAAATTGTAGATTTCGTGACCCCATGACCCGAAATGGGGTCACAGGGGTAACATCCTTAAAAACCTATTTTCATCTTCTTCTCCAGTTCCAAAAGGTCTAGAGAGCTGAAAAGTTGTTTGCAGACTCCTTGGCCAATTGGGATTCTAAATTGTAGATTTCGTGACCCCATGACCCCAAATGGGGTCACAGGGGTGACATCCTTAAAAACCTATTTTCATCTTCTTCTCCAGTTCCAAAAGGTCTAGAGAGCTGAAAAGGTGTGTGCAGACTCCTTGGCTAATGGGGATTCTAAATTGTAGATTTCGTGACCCCATGACCCCAAATGGGGTCATGCTCTAAAACCAATATTATTTTGCTTGTTCACAATGTATTACTTGAGATAACTTAGATATTTAACCTTAGATAATAAATCAATAAAATCCTGATGAGCTACAGAGCCCATGGCTCTATTTTTTTTGGCTCATCATTTATTGCATACAATTAAACATAACTGTAAATATTAATTATACCCCCGCTACAAAGTAGTTGGGAGTATATAGCGGTCAGCATGTCCGTCCGTCCGTCCGTCCGTCCGTGCATCCGTCCGGTTTTTGTTCCGCTCATAATTCTGAAACCAGTTGCTCCAATTTTACGAAACTTGATATGTACAATCACCATGATGTGTACATCTGCCTTTTGTATGTTTCATACCCTCATTTGCATAATTTATGCAAATTTTCTCCGTTTTTCATCTTCGCCATTCACACTTTTTGTTCCACTCATAACTCAGACACTAATTGTTCAAATGTTACGAAACCACTGATTTGTACATCTGTCATTTTGTATGTTTCATACCCTCATTTGCGTATTTGTATGTTTCATACCCTCATTTGCATATTTAATGCCATTTTTTTAATTTTTCGACTTTTACTTCTAAAAAATGCTTACAAGTGTAATACTTACTCTGCTATAATAATACTTATATATAATGGTCTGTTCATACAAAAGTTTAAACATTGATGCCCTTTTGCTATTTTCAAACATTTCTCTTTGACCAAATTACAAGCGGTAGTATCATGAGTGAGCTGTGCTCACTAATTCTCTTGTTTATCAAAAGCATGCATAAAAATGGTTAATAATTTAAAATTAATTTTTACCAGTGGACCAACTACAATTTAGCGACAGTGCTAGTTTGAGCCAGTTTACAAGAGAATTTGCGCTGAGAAAGACAAGAAATTACAAATAATTTAATCACACCTAGTTCATTAAAACTTCAAATTATGGACCAAATGATATGTACTTTCTAAATATGCATTTTAATATCCAAAAGAACTTGTTTTCAATAGCGATATAATTTACGTAAACTCAACTCAGCAGGGCATGTGGTCCAAATATTATCGATACAACTTGTTGCCTATTGAAGATGTGGTTACTTTCATATTTTAGTTTGAGACATATTTAGCAATTTTAATTAAATAATTATAAAATAAGTAGAAATAATGCAAACACGAGAGAAATTGTAGTTTGTAAATTAGCAAAACATGTGACATACAATGTTTAATATATAATGTCTCATGAAATGATATAAAGTTACTATAGATATTGTACTATTGACACAGCAACTATTGCGTTAAATCGATAGTTCGATCTATTGTTACACCCCTAGTCAAAGGATTCACAACCCTAAAACCTTTTTCCATCTTCTTCTCCACTACGAAAATCCCTAGAAATCAGAAATGTTGTTTCAAGACTTCTTGGCCAATGAGGATTATGAATTGTAGATTCTGTGACCTTTGGACCAGCAAATATGGGTCACAGGGGTGACAACATCAAAACCTATATTCTTCATCTTCTCCATCAGAAAGCCCTAGAAAGCTGAAATGTTGTGTACAGACCTCTGAGCCAATGGTTCTGTTTTATTTTTAAGGTTGCAATATTTATTTATTTGTAGGTGAAGGCTACTGATGGGGGAGTCCGACCGAAGAAAGCCACTATCAAGCTGCGTGTGCGTGTTGTTGCACCCCCCACTTCTTCTGTGAGCGCACCGACATTCAAGCAAAAACAGTACCTGCTATCAGTTGCCGAGAACGAACCTATTGGGCAGCTGGTAGAGATGCTGTCCGGTGAGGACCGGGATGGACACCAGATTTGGTACTTTATACAGGGTAAGTCAACATGTAACCATCCTAAGAATTGTGTTTAATGGCCTAATTGAAATTTGCTCATAGGGCCAGATTGGTGCATGACATGGCATGGTGTCGAACCAGCAATAACTTTCTTTTTTTATACCCCGACTCAGAGATTCCGGGGTATATTATTTTTCACCTGTCTGTTGTCTGTCTGTCCAAAAACCTTGGCCATAACTTTTGCTTGGCTGGCAGAGGTTGAGTAATTTGAGTACATATTTCCCTGATGGAGTGTCCCACTGGTCCCAGGGGTGATATAGTGAAAAGTAATAGAACATATATAAAACCCTGGGTAACCGAGGATGAGCCAAAGGGCTTAATACTTTAGAAATTTTTAATCTTCAAAAAAATGTTTGCCATTGCACATAAAATTTGTTGTTAATCAGTGATGATTGTTATTCTGGTTTGATGTGCATGACTGCAGGTGGCAATGAAGACAACAAGTTTGCTATACAGCCTGAGCATGGCAGCCTGTGGGTGGCTGGAGTCCTGGACTGGGAGACTCAAGACCACTACCAGTTGGATGTGTGTGCTACTGACGGACTCAACAACACCTGTGTGCCGGTATGTCCCTCCATCCCTCTTTGTGCAAGCAGCTACCTTACAGAAATCAATGTAACTACTGTGATTTAGCTTTTTAGCTTATCTGGCCTGGAAGGCGTCTGTCCATCCATCCGTCCATCCGTCTGTTTGTAAACTTTTCGCTTTTTCGTCTCTAGAACCACCTTGGCCAATAGGGATTCTAAATTGTAAATTTGGTAGACTTGTAGGGTTACAGGGGTCATGACCTTAAAAACCTATTTTCATCTTCTTCTCCAGTACCAAAAGGTCTAGAAAGCTGAAATGTTGTTTACAGACTCCTTGGCCAATTGGAATTTTAGATTGTAGATTTTGTGATCCTGCAACCCCAAATATAGATCATAGAGGTCATGATCTGAAAAGCTATTTTCATCCTATTTTATGTGCTCTTCAAAGGAAGGTAATTTAAGGGAAACAACAGTGATGAATTAATCTTCAAGTGTGTCTTTATTTGTAGATTTTATCTCTGGCCTCAAAGATAGGTCAGAGGGGTCAGGACCTTAAAGGCTTACAACATGTTTTTCATGAAATTTTATTTAGATTTGATACATACAAAAATATCACGCATCCTGATTTACGTCCAAATCATCTCACTCGACTAACATATGTATCCCCTAACACCAAATATTTGACAATAACTTGCTTAAATGAAACCTGAGCAGGAACATTGTCCATTTTTAGCTCATCAGGCCTGAAAGGCCCGATGGGCTTATGGCATGGCATGGCGTCCATGGCGTCCGTCCGTCCATCCGTCTGTAAACTTTTCGCTTTTTTGACTTCTTCTCCAGAACCAATGACTCTAGAGAGCTGAAATTTTATGTGCAGACTCCTTGGCCAATGGGGATTCTAAATTGTAGATTTCGTGACCCTAAATGGGGTCACAGGGGTCACATCCTTAAAAACCTATTTTCATCTTCTTCTCCAGTTCAAAAAGGTCTAGAGAGCTGAGGTTTTGTGCAGACTCCTTGGCCAATGGGGATTCTAAATTGTAGATTTCGTGACCCCATGACCCCAAATGGGGTCACAGGGGTCACATCATTAAAATCCTATTTTCATCTTCTTCTACAGTTCCAAAAGGTCTAGAGAGCTGAAAAGTTGTGTGCAGACTCCTTGGCCAATGGGGATTCCAAATTGTAGATTTCGTGACCCCGTGACCCCAAATGAGGTCACAGGGGTCACATCCTTAAAAACCTCTTTTCATCTTCTTCTCCAGTTCCAAAAGGTCAAGAGAGCTGAAAAGTTGTGTGCAGACTCCTTGACCAATGGGGATTCTAAATTGTAGATTGTGTGACCCTGTGACCCCAAATGGGGTCACAGTGGTCATGATCTAAGAACCTATCTTTTGCTTGTAAACAATAACTTAAATAACTTAAATATTCAACTTTAGATAGTAAATCAATGAAATTGTGATGAGCTACAGAGCCCATGGCTCTATTTTTTCTTAATAATGTAACTATACTCACAATTTGGCATTAAAATGGTATTCTTTTTCAGAAGGGATCCTCCTTGGGGTACATATAGCATAAAAATCCTAATTTTGGGGTTATGACAGTTGAAATTTAATATTTTAAATAAAATAACCGTAAAAATATTATTAATAATTAAATTACTAAAAAAAAACATTTGGACCACCCAAAGTAGGCCCCAACCCAGGCGGTTGCTAACCAAGCCAAGGGTAATTTGAGTCCGTCTTGTCGCAGATTTCTAAGAAAATGTAGCCAGATCCAAACACTGTAGGAGTGGTAACATTTTCTATAGTCTCATTTTTAGCTCATCAGGCCTGAAAGGCCCGATGGGCTTATGGCATGGGATGGCGTCCATCCGTCCGTCCGTCTGTCCGTCTGTCCGTCCTTAAACTTTTCACTTTTTCGACTTCTTCTCCAGAACCAATAACTCTAGAGAGCTGAAATTTTATGTACAGACTCCTTGGCCAATGGGGATTCTAAATTGTAGATTTGGTGACCCTGTGACCCAAAATAAGGGCCCCAGGGGTCATAACCTTAAAAGCTATTTTCATCTTCTTCTCCAGAACCAATGACTCCAGAGAGCTGAAATTTTATGTACAGACTCCTTGGCCAATGGGGATTCTAAATTGTAGATTTGGTGACCCTGTGACCCCAAATAAGGGCCACAGGGGTCATAACCTAAAAAGCTATTTTCATCTTTTTCTCCAGTTCCAAAAGGTCTAAAGAGCTGAAAAGTTGTGTGCTGACTCCTTGGCCAATGGGGATTCTAAATTGTAGATTTCGTGACCCCCATGACCCCAAATGGGGTCACAGGGGTCACATCCTTAAAAACCTATTTTCATCTTCTTCTTTAGTTCCAAAAGGTCTAGAGAGCTGAAATGTTGTGTGCAGACTCTTTAGTCATTGGAGATTCTATATTGTAGATTGGTGACCCTGGTGCTCCAAATATAAGGGCCTCACAGGTCATGACCTTAAATCCTATTTTCATCAGAACAAAAAGACCTAGAAGGCTGTAATATTGTTTACATACTCTTTAGATTCTAAATTGTAGATTTAGTGACCTGTGGCCCCAAATATGGGCCTCACAGGCCCTGATCTAAAAATGTATTTCAGTCTTCATCATTAAAAAATATAAACCCTGATGAGCTACAGAGCCCATGGCTCTATTTTTTCAATATTTAAGGTCCAATTGCCCAAAGTAGATTGAAGTTGCATGTGAAAGAGCTTTTGATTCTGATCCCTGATTAATATCATGGGTTGTTTGTGTGCAGGTTGAAATTGCCATCAAAGACATCAACGACAATGACCCAGAGTTCTCGGCTGTGCAGTATACGGCCGAGGTTGGGGAGGACGCACCGGTGGGGCACAGTGTACTCCAACTCTTTGCTTCTGACCAAGACGAGGACAAGCGACTCTTCTTCACCATCACTGCTGCTTCTGCCACCAGCAGCCTACGCAAGTTCAACATCAATCCCCAAACAGGTTCCATTTCATTTTTTGAATTCACCTTTTTAGCTCATCTGGTCTGAAAGGCCAGACTTCGACTTCTTTCCAGAACCAGTGACTACAGAGAGATGAAATCTTTTTACGAAAGAAAGGGATCCTCCTTGAGGTACATATAGCATAAAAATCTTTATTTTTAACTTGATGACAGGTTGTAACTTAATTTTTAAAAATAACAGTAAAATAAGTTCAAAAAACACAAAATAAGTGTTTTTCAAAGGTGTGACCACCCTGTGTAGAGCCACATCCCTACCGGTTAGCTTAGCAACCAAGCAGGGTAACTCTATTCTCACGACTTATCAATCTGTCATCGCCCTGTGAAGAAGTGTTTCACTAGCTTTGAGTTTTGACTTGAGTACCTGTTCTAAGAAAAGAAAAGAACAAGACAAAGAATTCTGTAACCCCTTTTATTCGTAGAGGCGAATGCTTTAGGTTACAATTATGGTTTACTTCGGGTTGTAACTTCGTTTTCAATTCGCACGTGCGTCTCCTTCAACGAGTAATGGCGGATAAAAAAACACTCAAAATGGCGGATGCTCAGACAAAATGCAATGTGTTAGTGCATTGGTATTTTGTGTTGAGATCTGTTTGTTTTGGAGGTTCTTTATCATGCTTCGCATTTATAGGGTAGCACTTTACTGACGATGATCTCTCCCTTTTTATCCCACCGGTATGTAATACCTTGGGATATAGTCATCGCCCCGTCCGTCTGTCCGTCTGTCCTTCTGTCCGTCCGTCTGTCCGTCCGTCTGTCCGTCCGTAATCATTTCGTTTCCGGAGCAGAACTCGAAAACCATTCATGATATCTTTCTGAAACTTTGCATGTGTATTACCCACTAACTGAAGTGTTGCCTTTTGATATTTTCAGATTTCTGAAAATTTTATTTTTTTTCGTATCCATAGAAACATGTTGAAGTTGGACTTTGTTCAGAGACAGGTTCGTTTCCGGAGCACAGCTCCAAAACCGTTCATCATATCTTCCTGAAACTTTGCATGTGTATTACCCAGTAACTGAAGTGGTGCCTTTTGATATTTTCAGATTTCTGAAAATTTTATTATCCCCCGCCACGAAGTGGAAGGGGGATATAGGTTTGGGCTCCGTCCCTCCGTCCGTCCGCTATAAAGGGGACAGCTTTTCTCAGAAACTATTTAAGATAGGACAACCAAATTTGGTGTGTGGCTTGTGGACATAAATACCTCGATGGAGTTCGAAAATAAGAACGGTGTGATTATTTTTTCCGGAGTTATTGCTCTTGTTCGGTATTTTTGGACTCTGTTCATGGTATCTTCAAAGGGGACAGGTGGCGGGGGATATAGGTTTGGGCTCCGTCCGTCCGTCCGCTATATAAAGGGGAAGCTTTTCTCAGAAACTATTTAAGATAGGACAACCAAATTTGGTGTGTGGCTTGTGGACATAAATACCTCGATGGAGTTCGAAAATAAGAACGGTGTGATTATTTTTTCCGGAGTTATTGCCCTTGTTCCGTATTTTTGGACTCTGTTCATGGTATCTCCAAAGGGGACAGCTTTTCTCAGAAACTGTTTAAGATAGGGTTTCCAAATTTTGTGTGTGGCTTGTGGACATAAATACCTTGATGGAGTTTGAAAATAAGAACTTTGTGATTATTTTTTCCGGTGTTATTGCCCTTGTTCCGTAATTTGGACTCTGTTCATGGTATCTCCAAAGGGGACAGCTTTTCTCAGAAACTGTTTAGGATAGGGTTTCCAAATTGTGTGTGTGGCTTGTGGACATAAATACCTTGATGGAGTTCGAAAATAAGAACGGTGTGATTATTTTTTCCGGAGTTATTGCCCTTGTTCCGTAATTAGGACGCTGTTCATGGTATCTCCAAAGGGGACAGCTTTTCTCAGAAACTGTTTAGGATAGGGTTTCCAAATTTTGTGTGTGGCTTGTGGACATAAATACCTTGATGGAGTTCGAAAATAAGAACGGTGTGATTATTTTTTCCGGAGTTATTCCCCTTGTTCCGCTTTTTCGACTCTGTTTCAAGTATCCAAGGATATAGCTTTTCTCAGACATTGTTTAACATCAAATCAGTTGTGTGGCTTGAGGATAGTGTTACCTTAATGGAAAGAAAATGAAAAGCGCACAATAATTTCTTCTTGAATTATTGCCCTTGTTCTCATTTCTTGTGTCTGGCGGGGGATGTTAATGACTATGTCTTCTTGTTTTTTTATCCCACCGGTATGTAATACCGTGGGATATAGTCATCGCCCTGTCCGTCTGTCTTCTGATGACTCTTGTTTTGTTTCCATAGAAACATGTTGAAGTTGGACTTTGTTCAGAGACAGGTTCGTTTCCGGAGCACAGCTCCAAAACCGTTCATCATATCTTCCTGAAACTTTGCATGTGTATTACCAATTGACTGAAGTGGTGCCTTTTGATATTTTCAGATTTCTGAATTTTTTTTTTTTTTTTCGTTTCCATAGAAACATGTTGAAGTTTGACTTTGTTCAGAGACAGGTTCGTTTCCGGAGCACAGCTCCAAAACCGTTCATCATATCTTCCTGAAACTTTGCATGTGTATTACCCACTAACTGAAGTGGTGCCTTTTAATATTTTCAGATTTCTTAAATTTTTTTTTTTTTTCGTTTCCATAGAAACATGTTGAAGTTGGACTTTGTTCAGAGACAGGTTCGTTTCCGGAGCACAGCTCCAAAACCGTTCATCATATCTTCCTGAAACTTTGCATGTGTATTACCCATTGACTGAAGTGGTGCCTTTTGATATTATCAGATTTTTTCTGAATTTTTTTTTTTTCTGTTTCCATAGAAACATGAGAGGGATGTTGGTTGTTGTTGAATTTGACTGCTTCTGGAGCAGAAGTCTAAAACCCTTAACATTCCTGAAACTCTGTAATACCCACTAACTGAAGTACGGTAGTAGATACACAAGTATCTGTAAAAAATGTGTTTTACAAATTTTGTGGAACCGGTGGAATATGTCATCTTCTGATGACTCTTGTTTTGTTTCCATAGAAACATGTTGAAGTTGGACTTTGTTCAGAGACAGGTTCGTTTCCGGAGCACAGCTCCAAAACCGTTCATCATATCTTCCTAAAACTTTGCATGTGTATTACCAATTGACTGAAGTGGTGCCTTTTGATATTTTCAGATTTCTGAATTTTTTTTTTTTTTTTTCGTTTCCATAGAAACATGTTGAAGTTTGACTTTGTTCAGAGACAGGTTCGTTTCCGGAGCACAGCTCCAAAACCGTTCATCATATCTTCCTGAAACTTTGCATGTGTATTACCCACTAACTGAAGTGGTGCCTTTTAATATTTTCAGATTTCTGAAATTTTTTTTTTTTTTCGTTTCCATAGAAACATGTTGAAGTTGGACTTTGTTCAGAGACAGGTTCGTTTCCGGAGCACAGCTCCAAAACCGTTCATCATATCTTCCTGAAACTTTGCATGTGTATTACCCATTGACTGAAGTGGTGCCTTTTGATATTATCAGATTTTTTCTGAATTTTTTTTTTTCTGTTTCCATAGAAACATGAGAGGGATGTTGGTTGTTGTTGAATTTGACTGCTTCTGGAGCAGAAGTCTAAAACCCTTAACATTCCTGAAACTCTGTAATACCCACTAACTGAAGTACGGTAGTAGATACACAAGTATCTGTAAAAAATGTGTTTTACAAATTTTGTGGAACCGGTGGAATATGTCATCTTCTGATGACTCTTGTTTTGTTTCCATAGAAACATGTTGAAGTTGGACTTTGTTCAGAGACAGGTTCGTTTCCGGAGCACAGCTCCAAAACCGTTCATCATATCTTCCTGAAACTTTGCATGTGTATTACCAATTGACTGAAGTGGTGCCTTTTGATATTTTCAGATTTCTGAAATTTTTTTTTTTTTTTTCGTTTCCATAGAAACATGTTGAAGTTTGACTTTGTTCAGAGACAGGTTCGTTTCCAGAGCACAGCTCCAAAACCGTTCATCATATCTTCCTGAAACTTTGCATGTGTATTACCCATTGACTGAAGTGGTGCCTTTTGATATTATCAGATTTTTTCTGAAAAAATTATTTTTTTTCTGTTTCCATAGAAACATGAGAGGGATGTTGGTTGTTGTTGAATTTGACTGCTTCTGGAGCAGAAGTCTAAAACCCTTAACATTCCTGAAACTCTGTAATACCCACTAACTGAAGTACGGTAGTAGATACACAAGTATCTGTAAAAGATATGTTTTACAAATTTTGTGGAACCGGTGGAATATGTCATCTTCTGATGACTCTTGTTTTGTTTCCATAGAAACATGTTGAAGTTGGACTTTGTTCAGAGACAGGTTCGTTTCCGGAGCACAGCTCCAAAACCGTTCATCATATCTTCCTGAAACTTTGCATGTGTATTACCAATTGACTGAAGTGGTGCCTTTTGATATTTTCAGATTTCTGAATTTTTTTTTTTTTTTTCGTTTCCATAGAAACATGTTGAAGTTGGACTTTGTTCAGAGACAGGTTCGTTTCCGGAGCACAGCTCCAAAACCGTTCATCATATCTTCCTGAAACTTTGCATGTGTATTACCCATTGACTGAAGTGGTGCCTTTTGATATTATCAGATTTTTTCTGAATTTTTTTTTTTTCTGTTTCCATAGAAACATGAGAGGGATGTTGGTTGTTGTTGAATTTGACTGCTTCTGGAGCAGAAGTCTAAAACCCTTAACATTCCTGAAACTCTGTAATACCCACTAACTGAAGTACGGTAGTAGATACACAAGTATCTGTAAAAAATGTGTTTTACAAATTTTGTGGAACCGGTGGAATATGTCATCTTCTGATGACTCTTGTTTTGTTTCCATAGAAACATGTTGAAGTTGGACTTTGTTCAGAGACAGGTTCGTTTCCGGAGCACAGCTCCAAAACCGTTCATCATATCTTCCTGAAACTTTGCATGTGTATTACCAATTGACTGAAGTGGTGCCTTTTGATATTTTCAGATTTCTGAAATTTTTTTTTTTTTTTTCGTTTCCATAGAAACATGTTGAAGTTTGACTTTGTTCAGAGACAGGTTCGTTTCCAGAGCACAGCTCCAAAACCGTTCATCATATCTTCCTGAAACTTTGCATGTGTATTACCCATTGACTGAAGTGGTGCCTTTTGATATTATCAGATTTTTTCTGAAAAATTTTTTTTTTTCTGTTTCCATAGAAACATGAGAGGGATGTTGGTTGTTGTTGATTTTGACTGCTTCTGGAGCAGAAGTCTAAAACCCTTAACATTCCTGAAACTCTGTAATACCCACTAACTGAAGTACGGTAGTAGATACACAAGTATCTGTAAAAGATATGTTTTACAAATTTTGTGGAACCGGTGGGATATGTCATCTTCTGATGACTGTTGTATAAATTTGTTCATTCCCGGAGTTACTGTTTTCAGTTACCAAGTCCGTCCCTCCATCTGTCCGTAAACTTTTCGTTTTTTAACTCATCAGGCCTGAAAGGCCCGATGGGCTTATGGCATGGGATGGCGTCCGTCCATCCGTCCATCCGTCCGTAAACTATTCACTTTTTCGACTTCTTCTCCAGAACCAATGAATCTAGAGATCTGAAATTTTATGTACAGACTCCTTGGTCAATGGGGATTCTATATTGTAAATTTGGTGATCAAGTGACCCCAAATAAGGGCCTCATAGGCCATAACCTAAAAACCTATTTTCATCTTCTTCTCCAGAATGAAAAGACCTAGAAGACTGAAATGTCGTGTACAGACTCTTTAGCCAATGGAGATTCTAAATTGTAGATTAGGTGACCCTGTGACCCCAAATAAGGACCTCACAGGCCATTACCTAAAATCCTGTTTTCATCGTTTTCTCCGGAACAAAAAGACCTAGAAGGCTGTAATATTGTATGCAAATTCTTTAGCCAATGGGGATTGTAAATTTGGTGACCCTGTGACCCCAAATATGGGCCACAGCCTAAAAAAAACCCTTTGAAAATGAATTTTGTACTGATATTTTATGACACTTCAATCACTGTCGACTTGAGATAACCATCTACATTGTGGACATGTTTGTCAAATTGATGTAATCAATGTGAAATGAGAACTATTGAATAGCCTATGAACTGAAAATTGTGACAAGCGACAAAGGATTAAATTGAAGAGGAGCTAAGAATTCTTTTATTTTAGATGATATATGTGAACTACATATGACTCACTGGTTATGAAATGATAAGATAAGATTATTTTCATCTTTTTCTCCAGAACTAAAAGACCTAGAAGGTTGTCATGTTGTGCAAAGAGTCTTTAGCCAATGGGGATTCTAAATTGTAGATTTGGTGACCCTGTGGCCCCAAATAAGGACCTCACAGGCCATTACCTAAAATCCTGTTTTCATCTTTTTCTCCGGAACAAAACGACTTAGAAGGCTGTAATATTGTATGCAAACTCTTTAGCCAATGGGGATTCAAACTTGTAAACTTGGTGACCCTGTGACCCCAAATATGGGCCACAGCCTTAAAAACCTTTAAAAATGAATTTTGAACTGATATTTTATGACACTTCAATCAAAATGATTTGAAATATATGTCGACTTTAGATAACAATCTACATTGTGGACATGTTTGTCAAATTGATGTAATCAATGTGAAATGAGAACTATTGAATAGCCTATGAACTGAAAATTGTGACAAGGCATAAAGGACTAAATTGAAGAGGAGCTAAGAATTCTTTTATTTTACATGAAATATGTGAACTGCATATGACTGGTGATGAAATGATAAGATAAGATTATTTTCATCTTCTTCTCCAGAATGAAAAGACCTAGAAGGCTGTCATGTTGTGTAAAGAGTCTTTAGCAAATGGAGATTCTAAATGTAGATTTGGTGACCCTATGGCCCCAAATAAGGGCCACAGGGGTCATAACCTTAAATCCTGTTTCATCTTTTTCTCCAGATGAAAAAGACCTGAAAGGCTGTAATATTGTATGCAAAATCTTTAGCTAATGGGGATTCTAACTTGTAAATTTGGTGACCCTGTGACTCCCAATATGGGCCACAGCCTTAAAAACCTTTAAAAATGAATTTTGAACTGATATTTTATGGCACTTCAATCACTATTTATTTGATCCCTAATAAAATCATCATTTAGATATATGAGTCCTAACTTAGGTTTAAGAAATGCAGAATTGTAAAAAAAAGTAACTTTGCAGTTAATCTTAATCAGCAGGAATGTGAAATATATGTCGACTTGAGATAACAATCTACATTGTGGACGTGTTTGTTAAATTGATGTAATCAATGTGAAATGAGAACTATTGAATAGCCTATGAACTGAAAATTGTGACAAGGCATAAAGGACTAAATTGAAGAGGAGTTAAGAATTCTTTTATTTTACATGAGATATGTGAACTGCATATGACTGGTTATGAAATGATAAGATAAGATTATTTTCATCTTTTCCTCCAGAACGAAAAGACCTAGAAGGTTGTCATGTTTTGTAAAGAGTCTTTAGCCAATGGAGATTCTAAATTGTAGATTTGGTGACCCAGTGGCCCCAAAAAAGGGCCTCACAGGCCATTACCTAAAATCCTGTTTTCATCCAGAACAAACTAGAAGGAATATTTTGTTCAGAATGTTTAGATGTTTGGATGACAAGGCTTAGAACCGAGATTGTTTAGTCAAAGTGATTCTAAATGGTACTATGTACCATGATATTCATCACATTGCCTGTTCTCTTTAAGCCTTATACAGTTAGATCAGTGCTGCCAGTGTTTATTGCAAGCAAGAGTCTATTACATAATTTGGCGGTAAAACACAAAAAACACAGCTGGCTTGTAACCAGAGCCAAGGGGTCAGAATATTGCATAATCTCCTTTGTGTTGACCTTGCTGAGTGCTCTCTCTCAATTTCAAGAATAAGATTTGTCAGGGTTAGGGATTGTACATTATATTGAGACAACATATTTCTGTCTTCATCATCAAACAAAATAAACTCTGATGAGCTACAGAGCCCATGGCTCTATTTTTGAGTTCTTCTCCAGAACCAATGACTCCACAGAGCTGAAATTTTATGTGCAGACTCCTTGGCCAATGGGGATTCTAAATTGTAGATTTCATGACCCGGTGACCCCAAATGGGGTCACAGGGGTCACATCCTTAAAAACCTATTTTCATCTTCTTCTCCAGTTCCAAAAGGTCTAGAGAGCTGAAAAGTTGTGTAGAGACTCTTTGGTCAAAGGTGATTCTTAATTGTAGGATTGGTGACCCTGTGACTCCAAATACGGGTCACAGGGGTCATGATCTAAAAACCTATTTTTTGCTTGTTAACAATGTATTACTTGTGATAACTTAGATTTTCAACCTTAGATAATAAATGAAATCCTGATGAGCTACAGAGCCAATGGCTCTATTTTTTAACTTTGTTTATATGGAGGGGAAAATATTTACATTTAAATTCCACACTACGATATCAGACAAGAAATCATGCTTGACATTGGGCATGCGCAATAAACCTTGGTTATCCAAGCTTCTCACACCATTTTAATCAAAGAGTCACTGAAGTGACTTCTAAATATGTGTACGGAGTATCGGCTTTGTTTAGATTTTACAACATGGCGAGTGCAATTTTACGATAGATCATTTTATCAAAGTGGTCACAGTTGATAAATACTTGGATTCTCGCTATGTTTATTATATCCCCGCTACGAAGTAAGCGGGGGTATATAGCGGACATTCCGTCCGTCCGTCCTTCCGTCCGGTCAATTTTCTCAAAAACCGTCAAAGGTACATCAACCAAACTTTGTTCAGTTGTTATCCATGTTCTTCCGATTGCGCAGAGACAATTTTCAATCCATGGAAACGTCACTTTTTGGACTTGGTGTTCAATGGGGACAAGTTTTCTCGGATACTGTTCAACCTAGGTGAATGAAATTTTGGTTCTCAGTACTCATGACCATACTCTTTATCGAGTTTGAAAACCAGTTCCGAAATATTATTTTTTACGGAGTTATGGCCCTTGAATCCGAAATTTAACTTAGTATCAAAAGAACTATGATGCTCCAATGGGGACAAGTTTTCTCGGAAACTGTTACATCTAGGTGAATGAAATTTAATATGGAGGTAGTCCAGATGATACTCTTCATCTAGTTCGAAAACCAATTCCGAAATATTTTTTACAAAGTTATGTTCCTTGAGTCCGAAAATGAACTTAGTATAAAAAAAACTGTGATGCTCCAATGGGGACAAGCTTTCTCGGAAATTATTATATCTAGGTGAATGAAATTTAATATGGAGATAGTCCAGATGATACTCTTCATCGAGTTCGAAAACCAGTTCCGAAATATTATTTTTTACAGAGTTATGGCCCTTTAATCCGAAATTGAACTTTGTACCAAAAGAACTGATGCTCCAATGGGAACAAGATTTTCTCGGAAACTATTACATCTAGGTGAATGAAATTTAATATGGAGATAGTCCAGATGATACTCTTCATCGAGTTCGAAAACCAGTTCCGAAATATTATTTTTTATGGAGTTATGGCCCTTGAATCCGAAATTGAACTTAGTACCAAAAGAACTGTGATGCTCCAATGGGGACAAGTTTTCTCGGAAACTGTTACATCTAGGTGAATGAAATTTAATATGGAGGTAGTCCAGATGATACTCTTCATCTAGTTCGAAAACCAGTTCTGAAATATTTTTTACAAAGTTATGTTCCTTGAGTCCGAAATTGAACTTAGTATCAAAAGAACTGTGATGCTCCAATGGGGACAAGCTTTCTCGGAAACTATTATATCTAGGTGAATGAAATTTAATATGGAGATAGTCCAGATGATACTCTTCATCGAGTTCGAAAACCAGTTCCGAAATATTATTTTTTACAGAGTTATGGCCCTTTAATCCGAAATTGAACTTTGTACCAAAAGAACTGTGATGCTCCAATGGGAACAAGATTTTCTCGGAAACTATTACATCTAGGTGAATGAAATTTAATATGGAGATAGTCCAGATGATACTCTTCATCGAGTTCGAAAACCAGTTCCGAAATATTATTTTTTACGGAGTTATGGCCCTTGAATCCGAAATTGAACTTAGTACCAAAAGAACTGTGATGCTCCAATGGGGACAAGTTTTCTCGGAAACTATTACATCTAGGTGAATGAAATTTAATATGGAGATAGTCCAGATGATACTTTTCATCGAGTTCTAAAACCAGTTCCGAAATATTATTTTTTACAGAGTTATGGCCCTTGAATCCGAAATTGAACTTAGTACCAAAAGAACTGTGATGCTCCAATGGGGACAAGGGGGATAGACACTTTCTTCTTTCGTAACCTTCATAAAGGCTGACCAGGAACGGAGGGGTTGGTCCCTCCCTCTAAAGAGAGAAGGAAGAGTAAGAGTGGAAATGGGAAAGTTATAGGTAAAAAGGTGCGCTCCCCTCCTGCCCCATCAACAACATCTGATGAGGACATGGAGGTGGGGTCACCCGCTGCAGGGGATAACATTGAGCCCCCAGTTTTATCACCTCAACCAAGCACTTCATATTCCACTAATAACCCTAACCCTAACACTACTCTGGATCCAGAAACACGTGACAGGGATGGTGGGGACCATGATGGACCAACTCCGCAAGGAGCTGTATGTCGTGCCCCTGCCGGAACCTGATGCTCTAGGGTCGGCTGGCACCATCGGTGCAGGTAAAGACCTCAGGATCCCTACTGAACCGGGCCCCGGCAAGGTATCGGTACCTGGCGCAGGCACCCGAGAGATCGCTCCACCTCTGCCTTGCAAGCAACCTAAACAAGTCCCCCGACCGAGCATGTCCGGTGTAACCCCAAGGGTATGGGCATCGACACTTCGGCACAGGTGCAGTCGCAGCCTCAGTGACCGGTTCAGGTAGGGGAACGAGTGCCGGTGGGCAACATGGGGTTCCGCATCCCTCTCGCCCATCAGTCTCGGGACCGGGCTTCAGATATTGGGTCACTGCTGAGTGGCTCCATTGCCGGGGACCGGTCTGGGGATGAATCGGAGGAGGATGAGGAATGCAAACGTGTGGTCTTGCTCAACGAGCTTCTGAAGGAGACTCGCGAACGGGTCAACATCGCCTATCCTCAGACGCTTGTTCCCGCACCGGAGCAGGTCTTTGAGGACTTCTGCTTCCGGGTGAGGCTTTCGCTCCCAGCAAACCTCAAGCGACCAGGCTCCTCATTTTAGACAGTCTGATGGTTTAAGCAATCAACCCTCTCCTGTCTGGTGCCCGCACAAAAGCTGACTTACCAGAGCTAAACAAGCGGTACCAGTTGGGGGAGGACGGTCTCCTTCCGGTTCTCGACGAATGCGTCCTGACCTCCGTCACCCTGTCAGGTGTTCAGGCACGGCCTTCTGTAGGCAAGCAGGGCCGGCGGTTGCCTCCATTTCAGATGCATGCCGCGATGCTGAAGGCCAAGTTCCGTGGCCACGAGGACACGTTCAGGAACGGCACTCAACAGCTTCGCGTGTCGGTGCACGCTGCCTTCCTGGCTGCTATGCAGTCTAAGGATGTGGCTGAAATCCAGGAAGCGGGCACTAAGGTGTCTCTCTTCCAGAGGCAATTGACGGAGGTATCTAGCTATCTGGCCCGGGACTACATTCGGAGTGCCACGGGCCAGATAATGGGCGCTATCATGGGGATGCGCTGGCTGTGGCTGTCGACTTCCAAATACTCGCAGACCACACGCCTCACAGGACTTGCCCTACAGGTTGGGTTCCACCCTCTTCCCTGGGGCTAAGGCCATAGTCAGAGAAGCCACTGAACAGAAGGTGGCCTTCGAGGACTCCAAAGTGCTCCTCGAGGACCCTGCTCCGCAAACAAAGGATGCACAGCTATCCCCCCCCTTGAAGGGCTCTAACCCACGCCAGGGGGTTTGAGTCAGCCTTCTTGCATCCTTACACCTCATGAGTGGATGCTCGACCAGGAGATATTGGGAATTATCTCCCAGTTGTTTGGGTCGTTCCAGGTGGATCTGTTTGTGTTCTTTGAGATCCCACCAGTTCCTCTGATTCCCAGGGTCGTCCCGCAGTTGACCAATCAACCACCTCGCCTCCTGGTGCTTCTCATACCACTTTTGAAGGCCAAGAGTTGGTTTCCATCAGTACTCAGGATTATCGTACAGCCTCCTGTACTGTTACCTTCGCGAAAGAGAGTCCTATTCCAGGAGTAGGCGCCACATCCGAATCCCAGGATTGGCCACTGTCTGGAATCGCCTCCAGGAGAGCGGTATTCCTGCACAAGTTGCAGACACAATATTGGCTTCAAGAGGGATTCGACAAACCTTCCGTATGAATATCGATGGGCCTGTTATGCGCGCTGGTTTGGCGATAGAGGGCTACTTGATCCCTTTTCTACAGATCTAGTCGCGGTTTTTAAGTTCCTCCAGGCTAAGGTTGGATGCCAGTTTGGCCACACCAACTGTTAGGGGATACTCCACGGCTATTACTGCTTTCCACATACCAGTGGTTCAGCGTTTCCCATCGGGTATGGACAGGATGCGGCTGGTTGTCTGGCGGACCAGCCCCACTTGGGACCTTTCTATTGTTTTGGATTGGCTCTCAGGTCCGGGGTTCAGAGATTTTAATGCTTTGTCTCTTCAACTTCTGACATGGAGACTGCCTTTTTGGTGGCTTTGGCGTCGGGCAGGCGGGTAGGTGATATTCACGCAATGTCAGCCAATCCCGAACTGACTGTCTTTCACAGGGACAGAGTCAGTATCAAACTGCCAGACTCCCATCGTCCCAAGGTCAACCACTCGTTCCATGTGATGGTCCTATCGAACTGCCGACTCTTACACAGCCGGCCTCTTCGGGGTCCACTGGTAGTCATGCTCACATCTTGGATGTCCTTAAAGGGGCAGTAGCACGTTTTTTTGATCAAATATGTCGATGAAATGTATTTGAAAAATAATTGTACCTATAGTGAAACACCTTTATCTCTTCGGAAAATCAAGTTTAAAATAAGTGTACATGGCTCGGTAAGGCCATTGGAATCATTTTTGTCATTCGAAATAATAAATTGTGTTCACAATAAAATGGCTGCCATGCATTTTTTGCTTTATACGCAACACCTTTATTACTACTACTACTACTACTACTACGGATAATTGGTTTGTGTAATAAGATGTTTTACCCTCTAAAGTAAATTTTAATGACACAAACTTTGATTATAAATAGGAAATTTGAAAAAATAAATTTTGCCAAAAATGTGCTACTGCCCCTTTAAGAGTCCTTCAGGCGATCTGCTCCGCCACCATCTGGAGCCGGCCGAGCACGTTCATTCGACACTACCAACTAGACAGGCACTCTAGAGAGGGCGCTCGGTTTGGTCCGTCGGTTCTCTCCGGTGGGCAGAGTTGAAACCCACCAGCTATTTGAGCTTTCAAGGTTTTTTTTTTATCTGTTTCATTGTTGAAAGTATTGTTCAGTTGTGTTCAGTTGAGTTTTTGTTCAGAACTAACTAACTAAATTGTTCAATTTAAACCAGTTTATTGCACTGTTGTGGACAAATATATTTTCCCCTGTAGCCGGTGTCCCCTGGTGTCCCCTGGGCATCCCCTAGTGGGTTATTACTTCCTCCTATAGAATCCCCAAAAGTCGCTCTTTGAAAAGAAAAAGAGGTGGGGGGGTGCATTTGACTCAATAAATGAAATGAACAGACTGGTTAGCCACTGGTTATTCCCCAAGGGATCACCCTGTCCTCAACTGTCGGCGCGGAAGTCACGTGATCTGGTGAGTGTGACACCTTTCTTGGATTGAGTAGAGCACTTTTTAGGAGTATTTAGTGTATAGACAGAATTCCACTTCCTAAGCCTACCTTTGGGAGTCTGCCTTATGCTATATGTACCCCACGGAGGATCCCTTCTGAAAAAGAATCGAACCAACCTGCAGAGGTTGCAGATTCTTTGAAGGGATTCTCCTTGGGGTACGGCCACCCACCTCCCCTTTGTCTGGCATGGTCAGATTGATAAGTGTTGAGAATAGAGTTACTCCCTTTGATTGCTAAGCTAACCGTTAGTGATGGGGCTCTACACAGGGTGGTCACACGTTTGAAAAACACTTATATTCTGTTTTGTTAAAGGGAAAGTTCTATCACCGATATATCGGCAGCATCCGCCATATTGGATTTTTGGCATTACGCTATATTTAACCCAAGTTTACACTTTTTTTGAAAATAAAACATGTACAATGATAGAAAATTCACATAGTAACACATAACATATAATAAAACGAATAAACAATATGCGTTTAGTGCCTAGCGAAGTTTTCCCCACTCGCCAGCGCCGATGAATGGCTTCAGTTCTCTCTCTTGTTTGTTTTTTTCAACAAATATGGTTAACTTATGGTTACTGTTATTTTCAAAAATTAAGTTACAACCTGTCATCAAGTTAAAAATAAGGATTTTTATGCTATATGTACGCCAAGGAGGATCCCTGCAACCTCCGCAGGTTGGTTTGAATTTTATGTAAAGATTCCTTGACCAAAGGGGATTCTAAATTGTAGATTTGGGCCACGACCTAAAGCAATATTTTCATCTTCTTTTCCATTACATAAAGTACTTGAAATTTGTTCTACTTCTGTACTTCTGGAAAATTTACATTTTGAAACTAATGTTTAGTTTATTATTCAAAGCCAATAGCGCTATTTTTCTTTCATTTCATCAGACCTATGAAGCCAGATTAACTTATGACAAAGGCTTTGTCATCAATAGGTTGTCGTTCAATGTCATTGTCTTATTTTCAACTTATCCTCCAAAACTGCTGCTCCCTGAAGATGAAATTCCATGCACAACTTCTTCCCAAGAACCAGTAATCCTAGGAAGTTAAAATTTGAATTAAAATATGATCTTTGTTGGAGACTTAGATTTATAAATTATAGTGTCATTGTAACAATATGACGATAATGCCTACACAGGATTTTGAAAGGCTTCATCATAAAAAATCATTATACATTAAATACATGAATAATGATGCATGAACACATGCTTCCTATGTGCAGGAGAAGTGAGTGTGGCTGAATCACTGGACCACGAGGTGCTCATGCTACATACGCTGACTGTGATGGTGCGTGATCTGGGCACGCCGTCTAGACGCAGCTACGCACATATACATGTACATGTGCTGGACAGCAACGACCAGCCTCCACGCTTCCTGTCCCCAGTCTTCACCGGCCGGGTCTTTCAGACTGCTGCAGTTGGCACATCCGTCCTCCAAGTGTTTGCTTCTGACAATGACAAGGGACAAAATGCAGAACTATCTTTTTCTATCATTTCAGGTAGAGTACTACTTAACTTCTTAAGAGGATAACTTTTTTGGTGTTAATGAGTCTTTAAAATGTTGTATGCATTGTGTTTTAACAATTGTCTTTTTGTAAAATGGTTGCTCTTTCTCTTTACTTAGGTAATATTGGTGGAACATTTGCTGTTGATGAGAAGCTTGGTATTGTATCTGTTGCTAAAGTGTTGAAACGTGAAGAAAAGGCGAACTATGTGCTGACTGTGATGGTTGTGGACCACGGGCCTCTTCCACTGTCATCTACTAGCCAAGTTGAAATCACAGTGACTCGCTCCAACAACGCACCTCCACTCTTTACACATGAGCAGTACACATCAGATCTTCATGAGAACAGTCTTCCAGGTCAAGCAGTCCTGGTCGTACATGCAGATAGCCAGGCATCAGTACTCTATAAAATACACACAGGAAACAACCTCAACTTCCTAGTTATGAATCCAAACTCTGGTGTCATTTCCACTAAACAGTCAGTTGATTATGAAAGTAAGCATATTTTTAACTTGACTGTGACTGCAACAAGTATAGTTGGATCGTCATCAAATTGTACTGTTGTTGTACATGTTTTGGATGAAAACGACAATGCCCCTATCTTTAATCAAGATGTGTATATTGGCAACATTAGTGAGAGAGCCAATCCTTACAGCATGGTTTTCACTGATCAAGGTTCTCCACTCGTTGTTAAGGCCACTGATAAAGATTCAGGTGTAAATGCACTGTTAAAGTATGAAATAGTTGATGCGAAGTTGAGGGCAGTTTTTGCTGTTGAACCTAGCACTGGTGCTATAAAGACTCGTTCTACCCTAGACCATGAAACAAGAAGCATGTACAACTTCACAGTGCAAGTGACTGATCTAGGCAGCCCAAGTATGCAGGCCGTGACCCCTGCCCGTGTTATCATCTATGTATCAGATGTGAACGACTCCCCGCCAATATTCACCAACCACACCTACTACACCAAGGTGTTGCTTCCTACTTACCGTGATGTTGTTATTCTGAAGCTGGCTGCCCATGACCCGGACTTGGACACAAGGCTGTTGTACAGCATTGTTGGAGGCAACAGGAAAGGGCACTTTGATGTGAACAGTACGTCTGGAGAGGTGTTTGTGTGCGAGGAGGGACAGGGAATGGAAGACAAGTACGGGCTCACAGTGCAGGTGAGCGATGGCAAGTATGACACAACGGCGTCAGTTGTAGTGAGTGTTGAGTCGACTGTTGACTCGGGTCTGCACTTCTCTCGCAGCACCTATCATGTGTCCGTCCTGGAGGAGCAGAGCAGCAGCAAGGAGCTCACTGCCGTCATGGCAGTTGGACACAGGCTTAATGAAGCTCTGCAGTTCACACTCCTCAACAACAAAGCTATGTTTACATTGAAGAAAACCTCGGGCATCTTAGAAACACGAGGAATACCATTTGACCGGGAAATCACGAGTAACTATACTGTGATTGTTGAAGTGAGGGACACTCGTGGTCGTCTTGCTCATGGTGTTGTTATTGTTACGGTGCTTGACATCAATGATAATGATCCGGAATTTATGGGTTTGCCATATAATTCTGTTGTTGCCTTCAATGCTTCTGAGGAAGACACAATCAGAAAGGTAAGAAATCTTTATTTTATAAAACAAGATGTGATATAAATTGTAAATTTTATGACTAAATAGGGTCACAGGGATCACAACCTTAAAAACCTATTTTCATCTCTCTCTTGTTTTTGCCAGGTGGAGGCATATGATCGGGACTCGGGCATAAATGGGCAGGTGAGGTACAGCATCACTGATGGGGGACACGGCCGCTTCAACATCAACCTCATCACTGGCGACATCACTGTCAACAAACTCCTCCCCTCTGACGAGAATATGGTTTTCACACTCACAGTAGAGGCTCAGGACATGGGTAATTAGCAAAGACCATTTAAAGTACTTGGAACTTCTAGGGGGTACATTTTGCGGAAATGATTATGACATCAGTTAAGAAAATGACTGTAATAAAAGAATACAACACACGTTACATAAATAATAGTAGTCTTTCAAAGTAAAAACTGATTAGAACAAATATCAATTGGATAAATACATATTATTTATAAAGACTAAATCAAAGCAAAAACGATAACAATATCTTATTTTTTTAAAAGATGAAAATATTTAACCTGGATCAACTCGAATAACATATACAGCATATTTTAAGTTGTTCATTTCTAGATGCAAACACAATTTATTACCAATATTGAAATTGGAGCAAGAACTACTTTTGACACATAAAGGTTCAAAACAGAGTTGCAGATTCAAATTTTTGCCAGTCGGACATTTCACTTTTTTACCCAAAAGACGAACCCGGAAGTGAATTTTTTTTTATTAATAAAGACTAAAGTATGAGAAAGTTTTACTATTTGTTGACTCTTCATTTATTACACACTATAACACATAACACGTAAGCAAGTAACTAAAAATATTAATTTTTAGCTCATCAGGCCTGAAAGTCCCGATGGGCTATGGCATGGGATGGCATCCGTCATTCCGTCCGTCCGTCCGTAAACTTTTCACTTTTTCGACTTCTTCTCCAGAACCAATGATTCTAGAGAGTTGAAATTTTATGTACAGACTCCTTGGCCAATGGGGATTCTAAATTGTAGATTTAGTGACCCTGTGACCCCAAATAAGGGCCCCAGGGGTCATAACCTTAAAAGCTATTTTCATCTTCTTCTCCAGAACCAATGACTCCAGAGAGCTGAAATTTTATGTACAGACTCCTTGGCCAATGGGGATTCTAAATTGTAGATTTGGTGACCATGTGACCCCAAATAAGGGCCACAGGGGTCATAAGCTAAAAAGCTATTTTCATCTTCTTCTCCAGAACCAATGACTCCAGAGAGCTGAAATTATATGTACAGACTCCTTGGCCAATGGGGATTCTAAATTGTAGATTTGGTGACCCTGTGACCCCAAATAAGGGCCTCACAGGCCATTACCTAAAATCCTGTTTTCATCTTTTTCTCCGGAACAAAAAGTTCTAGAAGGCTGTAATATTGTATGCAAACTCTTTAGCCAATGGGGATTCAAACTTGTAAATTTGGTGACCCTGTGACCCCAAATATGGGCCACAGCCTAAAAAAAACCTTTGAAAATGAATTTTGAACTGATATTTTATGAGACTTCAGCCACTTTATTTGAAATGTATGTCGACTTTAGATAACAATCTACATTGTGGACATGTTTGTCAAATTGATGTAATCAATGTGTAATGAGAACTATTGTATAGCCTATGAACTGAAAATTGTGACAAGGCATAAAGGACTAAATTGAAGAGGAGTTAAGAATGCTTTTATTTTACATGAGATATGTGAACTGCATATGACTGGTGATGAAATGATAAGATAAGATTATTTTCATCTTCTTCTCCAGAACGAAAAGACCTAGAAGGTTGTCATGTTGTGTAATGAGTCTTTAGCCAATGGAGATTCTAAATTGTAGATTTGGTGACCCAGTGGCCCCAAATAAGAGCCCCGTAGGCCATTACCTTAAATCCTGTTTTCATCCAGAACAAACTAGAAGGAATATTTTGTTCAGAATGTTTAGATGTTTGGATGACAAGGCTTAGAACCGAGATTGTTTAGCCAAGGTGATTCAAAATTGTACTATGTACCATGAGATTCATCACATTGCCTGTTCTCTCTTGTAACCAGAGCCAAGGGGTCAGAATATTGCATAATCTCCTGTGTGTTGACCTTGCTGAGTGCTCTCTCTCAATTTCAAGACTAAGTTTGTCAGGGTTAGGGATTGTGCATTATATTGAGACAACATATTTCTGTCTTCATCATCAAACAAAATAAACTCTGATGAGCTACAGAGCCCATGGCTCTATTTTTAATACTTACCCTACTTCAGATATTGCATATTACCTTGTACTTCCGATAAGAGATTGGAAAGAGTCGAATCCTTGTCCTTTACGGAGTAAGAGTGTGAATAACACGTAGACAGGAGTCGCGATCTCCCCAGAAGGCGAGACCAATCCATCACATGAGAACGTGACGTAATCATATTTCCTTTTATCGGGATTCGGCAAAGACCTGTTTTTTGTCTACAGGTTTTTGTTTGAGTTTTCGCTAATTTGTGCAACTTCTTAACCTACGGTATTTATCTCTATTATCTACAATACCAACGAAGTGTGTGAATAAAGCATTGGTTCACTTACCATATCGACGAAATTTTCATCGTTCTTCACTTTGAAATTTCCACCCTTCCCGCATCTCAGCACGTTTTTCGGCCCCAATTTGCTTAATTTTTAGATCATGTTTCACATGTGTAACTCCATTTTCTATCCCTATTTCACTGTTTTTGGTCTTTTTGATCACGTAAACAATCTCGCTGTTTTTCCATTTTTTTCACTTGTGCGTATTCATACGCCGAAGCACATGTTAGTAAAGCTTGTTTGGCTTTGGGACATGTTCAATGGTGTTTATTATATGTTTGCAATCCCGTTTGGGTTTGTTTGTAACTGAAATAATGTTCAGTTTCCCCCTTTTTCAAACGCACTTTTTTCCTTTGCTGTTTGGTCTCTTTGAGGTAGTGATACGCCCTTCTCGGGTGTTGACTGTGTAGTTATTTGTAGCACTTGCGTCCCTTTGTTTCTCTCGCTTGAGATTTGTTTGTTTTGTGGCATTTGTGATGCTTTCTTAATTTCACACTCGTATGGTAACGATTGTGTTACTTTTCTTGTGTGTATTATAGCATGCTTGTGCATTCTATTGATTGTTTATGTTCAATTTTCAAATGGAAAATAAAATTTTTTCATTTTTTTATTAATTTAAATCGCAAAAGTCTGCTAAGGACCCGCACCCTCTCTGTCCAGACTGTGTGGTGTCTCAGTGTGACGATACATCTAAGTGTATATACTGTCGGCCTCTCACCACTGCTCAGTTAAAGGCTTTCACGGCAGCTAGGAGGAAACGGTTTTCTCAGAGAAAACACAAGACTATGTTAGAAAAGTCTGCTCCTTCCCCCCGGCACGATATCTCTGTCCCTTCGTGATACGTTCTTCTGTGTGTATTTTTTTTTTTTTATGTGACGGTGTTGTATATTGTTTTATACTGTGTCCTGTTGATTGTCTTGCTCTTGTCTTCCGCATGTAAAACAAATTCCCGTATGGGTAATAAAGTATTATTATTATTAGGTCTTCAAGACTACGTCTGGAAGACCTATTGTTATTATCCGTGTTCTTCATTATTATTTTTTGTACTTTTTTTGTCCAGAGCTTTCTGAAGTAACCACTGGGCCGATTTGCATGGAATTTTCAGGGATGATAGCCTGTGACCCAACTTAGATAATAACGAGCCACTTTTTAGATTTTCGACTTCTTTCGTGAGTTATCTCCCTTTGAAGTCAAAACTTTAAACCTTCATAGCTCGAATACTAATCAATATATTTTCTTAAAACTTTCACCAAAATGTGCGCAACAACATTCCCCACCAAAAAAGTTGTGACATTTTTTCGGCCGTATATATAGATTTTTTGCTATTTCGAAAAAACTGAATTTTTGGTGAACTTTCGTGGTTTTTAGGGTACGCGTCTAAGAAAACCTTCTCGTCCTTCAATTTAATGAGTACATTTACATATGATAGCTTATTTTAAAGATAAATGAATTCTTCAGAGGGTTGTAGTTGTCGATTTTTTAATTTCATCCTAGAATTTTGATAATCCGTCAATGAACATGGTCATTTTTAAAAAGACCGAATTTCGGCCTCATGTTTAAAGGTGCATAACTCTGTAAGAAATGGAGATATGTCAAAGATATTTATTGCCATCTGATCATAATACATTACTTAACATTTCTATAACAGATCTATATCATGTAAAAGTGGATAGTTAGGCCACAGTTATTGCATTTGTTAAAATGTATTTCGTGATTTTGAGGACTTTTGAGGGGCATATTTTTCGAAGAATTTTCGATATTAAACCACTGAAGATACCAACATGTTTAATAGCTTATGTTAAAGGAGAGATATCATTTTATGAAGGACAACAATTTTCAAGCAATTATTTGTCATACCTTACGTGTGACATGTCATAGAACTTTGTCATTTTTCCAAAATCGCCATTTTCAGCAAAGTTTAGAGGATCATAACTGCTTGAATAATTAAGATAATTTCATTATATTGACACCTTCTGATACACAAATTCAAGAACAACAACTTTTCAGTTGAACCCTTTCATCAAAAAGTTGATAGTTAAGCTCCGAACATCGCAAATGTTGTATAGGGGTCCAAATTTAAGCAATTTAGAGTATTTTCTTGAATATTCCGAAAACAATAACGCATTAATTATGTATGCAATCTAAATGATGATTACATCTACTTAAGTGGAAATTAAAGCACAATATTTTCTATGTTGCAACTTAGTATGAAAATATTAACCATTTTGTCTTAATCGTGAGAAAGGTCATGTAGGGGTCCATTAATAAGTGATTGTTCCATTTTCAGAGGGTCATTGTCTTTGGATAATTTTTGTAAAATAACTACTGAAGGTAGAGACATCTTTGATAGCTCATTTTAAAGCATAATAACTGGCGAATAACCGAGAGTGCAACATGGAGTTCAAGGTCAAGCAGAAGTCTTGAAGACCTAAGTATTGCCTTGGCAATCCTAGTTAGGTCTTCAAGACTACGTCTGGAAGACCTATTGTTATTATCCGTGTTCTTCATTATTATTATTATTATTTTTTGTACTTTTTTTGTCCAGAGCTTTCTGAAGTAACCACTTGGACGATTCACATGAAAATTTCAGGGATGATAGCTTGTGACTCAACTTAGATTTTAACGAGTCACTTTTTTGATTTTCGACTTCTGTCGTGAGTTATCTCCCTTTGAAGTCAAAACTTTAAACCTTCATAGCTCGAATACTAATCAATATATTTTCTTAAAACTTTCACCAAAATGTGCGCAACAACATTCCCCATCAAAAAGGTTAATGTCATTTTTTCGGCCGTATATATAGATTTTGTGCTATTTCGAAAAAACTGAATTGTGTGTGAACTTTCGCAGTTTTTAGGGTACGCGTCTTTGAAAATCTTCTACTAAATCAGGGAAAAACATACAGCTATATATGATAGCTCATTTGAAAGCTGAATACCTGCTCCATAGCTTGCTGTGAGCCGAATTTTGAATTTTGGCCTGTAATTTGAGTTATCGGCCCTTGAATATGGTCCTTTTTTAAATGTTCCTTTTTCGACTGCATGTTCAAAGGGGCATTACTCTGTTAGAAATTAACTTATGTCAAAGTTATATATTGCAATCTCTTCATAATAACCAGCTTAACACTTCCATAACATATCATTATCATGTAAAAATTGATAGTTTAGGCACAATTTGGACATATTCCCAAAAATGTAAAATTTTGGGATTTTGAGACTTTTCGAGGGGTACTGTCTTTGTAGAATTTTCCATTGTAAACCACTAAAGATACAATTATGTTTAATATATCATCGTGAAGTAGAGATGTCCTTTATTAAGGGGAATAAATTTCAAACATTTTTCTGTCATAGTTTATGTGTGACAAGTCATAGAAGATTACCATTTTTCAGAACTCGCCATTTTCAGCCATGTTTAAAGGATCATTTCTGCTTAACTTCTTACGCTATTGAAATTTTGCATACACCTGCGTATGCACAATTTCAAGAAGAACAACTTTTATGTTGAGCCCTTTCATCAAAAAGTTGATAGTTAAGCCTCGAACATCGCAAGCGATGTCTAGGGGTCCAAATTTAAGCATTTTTGAGTATTTTCTTGACTATTCAGAACAGCATAACGCATTAATTATGTATGCAATCTAAATGATGATTACATCTTCTTAAGTGGAAATTAAAGCACAACATTTTCTATGTTACACCTTAGTATGGAAATATTAACCATTTTGTCTTAATCGTGAGAAATGTAATGTAGGGGTCCATTAATATGTGATTTTTCCGTTTTCAGAGGGGTACCTTCTTTGAAGATTTTTTGTAAAAAAACTACTGAAGATAGAGACATGTTTGATAGCTCATTTTAAAGCAGAGAAACTGACGAATAACCGAGAATCCAACATGGAGTTCTAGGTCAAGCAGAAGTCTTGAAGACCTAAGTATTGCCTTGGCAATCCTAGTTTTTATTATTATTATTATGATACTGACTGTGTACCAGTGACAGTTGTACTATCTACTGTTTCTTCTGAACCTTCCTCTGCTACTCAGAAGAGGGTTAGGCATGGGCCAACCTTGGAGGAGGTGGAACAGGGGGTCAACCCGGGTGCCCCTGTCATCGACCCCAACCTCCTGATGTCTCTTGTCAGGAGAGAAGTGGGGAGGTTGTTTGAGGCACGCGCTGCGCAGGACGTTCCAGTGCCTGTCCCACCTCCACAGAAGCAACCTCCTCCTGTGCGTCCACCCTTGGAGTCGGTGGTTAGAGACATGTTTGAGGACGAATGTCGTGTGGAGCGTTCCTCCACTGTGCAATTCAGGGACGCTCCGATGGATTACAGTCACCATCACCCTTATGACCAGCGCCAGGACATGCGCGCTGGTTATAGCTTCCGTTTTTGGGAGACTAACAGGAAGTTTGTGTACAAGGACGATCACCGTCGGCGCTCCCACTCTCCTCGGGGCTCCTCCAGGACAACTGGACAGTACTAGAGGACCCCTTTGTCACCAACATTCTTCAGATCGGCTACAAGTTGCCAATAGTCAGGTCTCCGCCTCTGACCAACCTGCCCCGGTCACGCGAGTATTCGCAAACCCAGCTACTGCAGCTGTCCAACAACATCTCGATTCTTTTGGACAAGTGTGCTATAATAATAATAATAATAATAATACTTTATTGCCTTCTCAGGAATTTGCTTTACATCAACACAGCTAAAAAAAACAAACAAAAAAACAAACAAACAGGGATACAAATACATCATATCATTCTATTGACATATAACTTTAAGTATTTACACGTGTATTTAAAAGAGATATTGTGTTTGGTACAAATGACGTACGGGCTCTCTTAGTTTTCAAAACTGGAACTTTGTAGCGGCGGCCTGAAGGGAGGATGTGATATTCCGAATGTAAATAATGTGTTGGGTCAGATATGATTTTAACAGCTTGATTTAAGATTTGCTGCTCATATATTTCTGTTAAACATTCAAATTTGACCCCAGCGATTTTACTTGCAATGTTTACAATTTTGTTCACTTTAGATTTCAGATGAACTGAGAGAGACCCGTACCAACAATGAAATGAAAACGTTATAATGCTTTGGATAAATGCTACATAAAAAGAAGACATGACAGATGGGTTAACATTGAAAGATCTGAGTTTGCGCATGAGATGAATACGCTGCTGGCATTTGTTGTACAAAGCTTCAGTGTTAGACTTCCAGTTTAACTTAGAGTCAATGAAGGTTCCTAGATATTTGTATTCAGACACAGTCTCAACACGTTCACCTTTGATTATCACTTGAAGCATGTCACTTGGGTTACTCCGAAAGTCAATTACAAGTTCTTTGGTTTTTGAAACATTTAAAAGTAAGTGATTGTGAATGTAGAGACTTTGTCACATCCAGAGAGCACCCCAGGTATCTATTCTCCCATCTTCCTCGTCCCCAAGAAGAACTGGGAGAAGATGAGAATGATACACAACCTGGCGGTGTTCAACAAACTGTACCTGGCAGAGCCTCCACACTTCCGGATGACATCCTTGGACCAGCTGCGTTCCAAGCTAGTCCGCGACGACTGGCTGGTCAGCCTGGATCTGCAGGACGCCTATCTGCATGTCCCAATCTACAGGCCTCACAGAAAGTACCTGAGGTTTGTATTCCATAGTATACATTACCAATGGAAAGTCCTACCGTTTGGAACTTCCACGGCCCCGTGGCTTTTTACCCGCATCACAACACCGATCACGCGGTTTCTGCATCTCCAGGGGATCGAGTTCGATCCTTACATCGACGACTGCCTGATGAGTCACGCTGCTCCTCTCGTGCTCGCAATCTACTTCACCAACTCGGGTGGATTGTCAACGAGGAGAAATCCCATCTGATCCTGTCTCAACGCCTCACGTTTATCAGGGGATTTTTCCTCACGGACCTAGATCTGGTAGTCCAAGATTCAGACCTTTGCGAAGAGAGGCCTGTTCAACAATATGACTCTCAGGGAGTGGCCGTCCCTTCTGGGTCTCCTCTCTTCCGCTCAGTACCTCACCATCAGGGGACGCCTGATGCTTCGGCCTCTGCAGAGGTTTCTCGCCCCGCTCATTCAGCGGGACGATCTGCAGGTGAAGTTCCCTATCCCAGTAGGTCTCCATCCTTATCTGCGTTGGTGGACGACCCGGTCAAACATCTGCGAAGGAGTCTCCTTGACAGACTTCCTTCAGGATTTCCAACTGTTTTATGGACGCGTCACACCAAGGGTGGGGCGCCCATCTGGAGGACAGGACGGCAGCAGGGCTGTGGTCAGACGTGCAAAGCCAGTGGCACAGCGACAATTTGGAGTTGCAGGCAGTGATTCTGGCAGTCACTCACTGGCTTCCGGTTCTTCGGAACTCTCGCCTTCTAGTGGCTTCAGACAACTCCTCAGTCTGTGGTTGATAAAGAACCAGGGCACGACGGGCTCAAGGAGGCTTCTAGACCAGACCTTTCTGTTGTTCGATCTGCTACACTTGAATCACATCCAGATAAAGGCACGTCACATCCCAGGTTGTCAGAATCTGTTGGCAGGCGCTCTGTCTCGACCGGACAAGCCATCTCCGACGGAGTGGATGCTTCATCCGGAAGCATTCGACCTTCTGTGCGCAAGTCTGCATCGTCCTCTGATCCACCTTTTCCCGACGAAATACAAAACACATCTGGCAATGTATGTGTCTCCCCTGCCCGATCCAGCAGTGTGGGCAGTGGATGCTATATCTCTAAGTTGGGAGGGTCTGGACGCTTACGCGTTTCCTCCTCCCATACTGCTCCCAAAGGTGGTGGCAAAGATAAAGGCAACAAAGTCGCTACGACTTCTTTTGGTAGCACCCTTTTGGCCTGTGAGAAGCTGGTTCCCCATACTTCGCGGGCTCGTCTCCAGCGATCCAGTTCCGTTGCCTCAGTGGCCTCGACTGCTGTTACACCCAAACAATCGGCTTTCTCACCCAGACCCAGAGCGGTTTCATCTGTCCGCCTGTCTGTCATTTGCAGAAAGCTCTGAAATCAAAGGTTTTTTTTGGCAGGGGTGGTAAGTGCCATCTCTCAGGCTCACAGGGTATCCACTAGGTCACTCTATGATGACAAATGGTTATCTTTTGAGAAGTTTTGTGCCTCTCGTTCAAGGGACCCCTTGACTGCTTCTCCGCAGTTTGTGGCGGAGTTTCTTTTGCACCTCCGTAACACGAGACATTTGAGGGGGGGGAACCATTTCGACCTACTTGTCGGCCCTCAATTCCGTTTTGTCTGTTAAAACGGACAGTAAACTGTCTAAAACTCCTGAACTCATCGCGATGCTGAAATCATTCAAGTTGGAGGACCAGAAACAGAAATTCCGTCCCCCGGCTTGGGACCTCAATTTGGTCCTTCGGCATCTGCCTCCTTTGAGGATTTAACGCGTAAAACAGCAGCTAGAGTGAGTGAGATTCATGCTCTTGATGTGACGAGAGTGCGCTTTGAGACATCTCGTCATTGGGCTGTTCATTTAGGGTTGCTCTGGAACTTCGTGGCAAAGAACCAACTTCCAGGGCAACCAGACAGGAAGTTTACTATTCCTCCTCTGTCTTCAATTGTACATGACTTAGAGAGAGAGGAGCTCTCTGTGTCCTGTAAGAGTACTCCGGGAGTACATTCGCCGCTCGGCGACCAGGCGGAAGACTCGCAAAAGGTTGTTCATACCTTTTTCAGCTGCAGCCAATGGTGAAGTCAACAGAAACACCATTGCGCTGTGGCTCCGCCAAACGATTTTGGCAGCTTATGATGCTGAGGGTTTACCTCACCCGGCGGCAAATAACCCCCATGAAATCCGGGCTTTGGCCTCAACAATGGCGTTGCACAGGAACATTTCTGTTCCTCAAATCATGGAGGGGTGCTTTTGGCGGTCCACTACGGTGTTCGCTAGCCATTATTTGCGTGATCTGGCAGTAGAAGATGTGCAGGGATTACAATCCTTTGGACCGTTGGTCGTTGCTCAACAGCTCACCCGACCACGGCTGCACTAGGTGACTATGTTTTACCATCACGCTAGCCTTATGGTTCTTCCTTGCTGTGTCAGGTTGTTCCTATAAGTGCTTTGACTTATGTCATTCTTCTCCTTACAGAAGTTGGTGTCATTGTCTTGTCTTGCCTCCTCTGGTGGGTGGGTCCTTTTCTGTCAGATCAACATGCAATATCTGAAGTGGGGTAAGTATTAAAAATTTATTAAAATCTAAATATTTTAGATATTTAAAAATACTTACCCCACTTCTAAGATTCAGCCCAGTCCTCGCCTCCTGCCCACAGACGCTCTCTTCTCGGACCGTAGTCAGGAAATATGATTACGTCACGTTCTCATGTGATGGATTGGTCTCGCCTTCTGGTGAGATCGCGACTCCTGTCTACGTGTTATTCACACTCTTACTTCGTAAAGGACAAGGATTCGACTCTTTCCACTCTTTCCAATCTTTCCAATCTCTTATCTGAAGTACAAGGTAATATGCAATATCTGAAGTGGGGTAAGTATTTTTAAATATCTAAAATATTTAGATTTTAATAAATTTATCAACAACATGCATAAAAATGGTTCATAATTTAAAATCAAACTACGTACGATTTGCCGACAGTGCTGGTTTGAGAGAGTTTACAAGCGAATTTGCGTCGAGAAATTTCAAATAAATTAATCGCATCTAGTTCATTAAAACTTCAAATTATGGATCAAATTATTTGTACTTTTTAAATATGCATATAAAATCGAAAGAACTCGTTAAAGAAATCTTTTTTGTAAATAATGTTGTTCACATGGATCACATCTTTCAATCGCTAAATGACACTGAGAATATCAATTAAATATCTTCCGGTAAGTGTTGTTTCTACCAACATTTATAAATGTGATTTGTTCAAGTTCTTGACTGGATCAACGTGTTTTCAATTTCATAAACAATTATGACCGACACAAGCAGGACAGTTTGCCTTTATTTAATGCTTGTAAGGGATGTTTGTTTAGTTTTCTTTTGATTTTCTTCAATAGGTCTACTGACTTTTCAAATGTCCGATAAGTCTATTTTCAATTCGGTCAAACTGGATTCACATATAGACTGATTTCTGCATCCTTGGTTCAAAACAACGTACCTATTCAAATAAACGAATAATCCTTGTGTACATGTATGTCCTATACAAAAGTCATCTTTGCCCAGAAAAGAAATGAACCTACAATGAGCACCAGGGTGTATTGAATGTGACAGAAAGAAAATTTGACCACATCCATGCACTGTGACACATGACAACTAACAACAGGCATTGGATAAACACCAACACCAGGTCTCAGGTGTACATTGCTAAAACAACATAATAGTCTGAAAGTCTACTCTGTCTAAAAACAATGTTACTTTGTTTATTTCATTTTCCCTCTATATGTGTCTTACTGTGAGAGCATCATTTGGTATTACAGTAAAAATCCTTTGAAGTTTCACCAAAGGCTACAGATATTGTTGTGAGGGATTAATATGGTGGGTTATACTAAAATGCTGAAGCGGCGTTAAACAATAACTCACTCACTCACTATACCAAAATGTAAACCACTCGAACGACTGAATACAAAGTATGATTAATTGAAACCACCCAATTTGATTAATATAAGAAGCGTGTCAGAATACATATCGAACTGTCTTATTTTAAAACGCTTTGAGGTTTGCCTTAGAACACAAGAAATATATATTCCATAGATCTATATTTAATTATAATGTACTTTAAGCCTATAATTGCGAAATATGTCTCCTAATAAAATATAAAACTAATCTTATTAGAATAAGTTCAAATTCGTAACTACATCTTGAATAGGAAATGGTCGTATGGAAAACAGTTGGACCACATGCTATGCCGAGTTGTGAGTTTACGTAAATTATATCGCTATTGAAAACGAGTTCCTTTGAATTTAAAATGATTATTTAGAAGGTACATATCATTTGGTCCAGGATTTGAACATTTGATTAACTAGTTGGTAAACATTGATTTTAAATTATGAACCATTTTATGCATGTTAATGATAAATTAATAGTTATCGTTAATTGCTTTCGTGTTATGTTTAATAGTATGCGATGAATGAACAACCAACAAATAGTAATACTTTCTCATACTTTATTCATAATTTTTTTTTACTTCCGGGTTTGTCTTTTTGGGTCAAAGATTAAATGTCCGACTGGCAAAAATTTTAATCTGCATCCCTGCTTTAAGGTTAACTTGAGAAACTGTAAATTTTCAGTTGCAAGGGAGATAACTCTTACTTATTATGCACGACCGTTTCCCCTTAAATTAGATTATAGAGTAAAATAACAAAATATCTCTCTTTACTATAAAACAAATACTATATTTCACAATTATAATACAATGATTTTATTATCATATTTCCAGACAGTTATTTAAGTTTCTAATGTGCATAATGAACACTGTTACTGATAGTGTACACTGAGGCTACAAGGCTATGTGGCTACAAGGCCTATCTGAAGTGCGAGATTAGATCAGCTCTGCTTGAAGCGCTTGTAAAATCTCTATCTGAATCTGACAACTGAGGTTGCTCAGAAACATGCAATGGTAAGGAACCTCCTTAAAATAGAATACAAAATAAGTTTTTAGGTTCTTTAAGGTCTAACGACATCACAGTTTATGTACCATAATGTGATTAATTATCATCTTCAAACACAATTATTATCCCCCTAATGCATTTATCGCAATGTGGTGGATATAGTATTCAGCAGCATATGGAGTTACTAGAGAACTATTTACTGAATTCTTTTCATATGTTGTATATTGTTCAACACAGTGAAAGCAAAGGTCTCAAATGGTCTCATATACACTCTAGAGCAACTCTAGGCCCCTCTTGCTAAATCGAGGAGGGAGGCTGTAAGAGTAACTAAAGATGTTTTGTTTTCAAAAAACCTGGCCAGCGATATCCTACCTAATCTTTGACTTAGTTTACATATATATGAAAACATTCACAATTATTGGCGTAAACGTTCCCTCTGGGTTGAGTTTGCCTTAGTCCTTTCCTCTGAAAGTGGCATAACAGGTTACATCTTACATTTAACAAAAAAAAAGCAATCAATATCCTTGAGAGGGCTCCTCTGGTCAGGTCTAGGAAGAGTTAACTTCCATTAGGTGATGATGTCATTCTATTTCCTGTTTCCTGCTGGCAAGATGGTCATGACAGTGTTACTAGATTTCAAGCCTCTTTTTTCTTCATTCTGGACAATTTGGTTAGTCTGAATCGGATTTGGCATTTAGCAATTGCATTCCTTGTTCTTGTCTTGATATTTGTGTGACTTTGTGCTTCTTTTTTCCTTAAAATAGCTACAGAACAATATCTCGTTTGCTTGAAGTACGCCATCTTGGACCATGTGCTACTTGTATTTTTTTTCTTATCTACCTTCCTAAAAGTTTTAATCAGTAAATCCTTTGAGGATTTTTCTTTTCATTCATCTGTGTCTGTTTTCCTTTGGCAGTACAGTTAATATTCTGGGTTTTTTGTGGAAATTTTATGGGAAACTTTGGAATTTTTAGCTCATCAGGCCTAAAGGCCCGATGGGCTTATGGCGTCCAGCGTCCGTCTGTCCGTTAATTTTTTGCTTGTTCGACTTCTTCTCAAGAACCACTGGGTCTAGGTAGCTGAAATTTTGTATACAGACTCCTTTGGCAATGGAGATTCTAAATTGTAGATTTGGTGACCCTGTGGCCCCAAATAAGGGCCTCTCAGGCCATGACCTAAAATCCTATTTTCATCTTCTTCTCCAGAACAAAAAGACCTAGAAGGCTGTAATGTTGTGTAAAGAGTCTTTAGCCAATGGAGATTCTAAATTGTAGATTTGGAGACCCTGTGGCCCCAAATAAGGGCCTCACAGGCCATAACCTAAACTCCTGTTTTCATCTGTTTCTCCCGAACAAACAGACCTAAAAGGCCGTAATATTGTGTGCAAACTCTTTAGCCAATGGGGATTCTAACTTGTAAATTTGGTGACCCTGTGACCCCAAATATGGGCCACAGCCTAAAAAACCCTTTGAAATTGAATTTTGAACTGATATTTTATGGCACTTCAATCAGTATTTAATTTATCCCTTATAAAATACCTGAGGGAGAGTCATCTGATCTTTTAGATATGTGAGTCCTAACTTGGGTTTGAGAAATGCAGAAATTGAGAAAAAAAGTAACTTTGCAGTTAATCTTATTCAGTAGGAATGTGAAATATATGTTGAAGATCAAGTCTCCATGCATTATGGACATGTTTGTCAAATGAGAACTATTGAATTGCCTATGAACTGAATAGTGTGGATATTATTAAAAAAAAACGCCCTCACAGGTCGAAACATAAAAATCAATTTTCATCTTCTTCTCCAGAACAAACTAGAAGGAATATTGCGAATTTTTAGATGTTTGGATGAAAAGACTTAGAACCAATAAAATTGTGCAAAGATTATTTAGCCAAGGTGATTCTAAATTGTACTATGTACCATGAGATTCATCACATTGCCTGTTCTCTCTAAGCCTTATACATTTAGATCAGTGATGCCAGTGTTTTGTGCAAGGCAGAGGCTGTTACATAATTTGGCTGTAAAAGCACAGCTTGCTTGTAACCAGAGCCAAGGGGTCAGCATATTGCATAATCTTCTGTGTGTTGACCTTGCTGAGTGCTCTCTCTCACTTTCAAGACAAAGATTTGTCAGGGCTAGAGATTGTGCATTATATTGAGACAATATATTTCTGTCTTCATCATCAAACAATATAAACTCTGATGAGCTACAGAGCCCATGGCTCTATTTTTAGCTCATCAGGCCTGAAAGGCCCGATGGGCTTATGGCATGGGATGGCGTCCGTCCATAAACTTTTCACTTTTTCGACTTCTTCTCCAGAACCAATAACTCTATAGAGAGCTGAAATTTTATGTACAGACTCCTTGGCCAATGGGGATTCTAAATTGTAGATTTGGTGACCCTGTGACCCCAAATAAGGGCCTCACAGGCCATTACCTAAAATCCTGTTTTCATCTTTTTCTCCGGAACAAAAAGTTCTAGAAGGCTGTAATATTGTATGCAAACTCTTTAGCCAATGGGGATTCAAACTTGTAAATTTGGTGACCCTGTGACCCCAAATATGGGCCACAGCCTAAAAAAAACCTTTGAAAATGAATTTTGAACTGATATTTTATGACACTTCAGCCACTTTATTTGAAATGTATGTCGACTTTAGATAACAATCTACATTGTGGACATGTTTGTCAAATAGATGTAATCAGTGTGAAATGAGAACTATTGAATAGCCTATGAACTTAAAATTGTGACAAGGCATAAAGGACTAAATTGAAGAGGAGTTAAGAATTCTTTTATTTTACATGAGATATGTGAACTGCATATGACTGGTTATGAAATGATAAGATAAGATTATTTTCATCTTTTCCTCCAGAACGAAAAGACCTAGAAGGTTGTCATGTTGTGTAAAGAGTCTTTAGCCAATGGAGATTCTAAATTGTAGATTTGGTGACCCTGTGACCCCAAATAAGGGCCTCACAGGCCATTACCTAAAATTTTGTTTTCATCCAGAACAAACTAGAAGGAATATTTTGTTCAGATTGTTTAGATGTTTGGATGACAAGGCTTAGAACCGAGATTGTTTAGCCAAGGTGATTCAAAATTGTACTATGTACCATGAGATTCATCACATTGCCTGTTCTCTTTAAGCCTTATACAGTTAGATCAGTGCTGCCAGTGTTTAGTGCAAGCAAGAGTCTATTACATAATCTGGCGGTAAAACACAAAAAACACAGCTAGCTTGTAACCAGAGCCAAGGGGTCAGAAAATTGCATAATCTCCTGTGTGTTGACCTTGCTGAGTGCTCTCTCTCAATTTCAAGACTAAGATTTGTCAGGGTTAGGGATTGTGCATTATATTGAGACAACATATTTCTGTCTTCATCATCAAACAAAATAAACTCTGATGAGCTACAGAGCCCATGGCTCTATTTTTTATTTTTTATTTTGTTGTTGTTTTTCTGTTCAAGTTACAAACTCCTGATAATGGTCTATTGAGGCTTTATTATCTGTTTTCTATTAATCTAACTCCACTTCTATTTCATACCCAGTTATCTTTCAGACAGCTTTGCAAAAAAAAAAAATACAGAATATCGATTTTAACTCATGCTAACAAACAGAAAATAAATATACTTTTATGATTATTATGTATTTTTGTGTTTTTTTTTTATTAATATATGGAGTTAAATAGATAAAATATATTTGATAATTCATTTAAACATAATATGTTGACATACCAAAAGTGGTACCAGCAGTCAAGTAAACAATCGATAAATTTAGTGACGTGGGCCAATGAAATTCTACAACTAACCTATTCATTCATGAAACTTGACAAGCTTATCTCGATAAACACGTGTCATTGACTTAATGTTAATTCCAATCAGGGCATTGATTCATTAACGTATCCGGTAATTATCTTAGCTTTGTTGTATACTTATCAGTAATTGGTCTGTATATTCTCTGGATTGGAGTGTCGGCTTACATGGTCAACGTTAAAAGAACGTGTACGTCTTTAGCTTGAGAAGTTTGCTGCATTGAGTGGTCCCTCGTTATAACACACGTTCGGGGTATATAGGATTTAGTTGATTTCGATAGGAGTCTTAGTTTTTTCAATACTACCACTCCCTTGACAGTGATTACCTTGTCCTATTGTTATTGGCTTGTCAGTCAACTTCTCTAACCTTTTTTATGTCCCCGAATCGGAGTTTCCGGAGCTATATTGTTTTTCACCTGCCCGTCTGTCTGTCTGTCTGTTTGTCCAGAAAACCTTTAACCTTGGCCACAACTTTGGATTGCTCAGAGCTAGGGCTTTCATACTTGGAATGTGCATACCTTGTGATGAGACCTTTCAGATGAGGACATCATATTTGACCTTATGACCTTGACCTTGCCGCAATTGACATTTTCAGAAAACTTTAACCTTGGCCATAACTTCAGATTGCTCAGAGCTAGGGCTTTCATACTTGGCATGTGCATACCATGTGATGAGACCTTTCAGATGAGGTCATCATATTTGACCTCGTGACCTTGACCTTGGTGCAATGAACATTTTCAGAAAACTTTAACCTTGGCCATAACTTTTGATTGTTAAGAGTTACTGCTTTAATACTGCATGTGCATACCTTGTGATGAGACCTTCAGATGAGACCTTGACCTTGCCGCAGTGGACATCTTCAGAAAACTTTAACCTTGGCCATAACTTTGGTATATCCGGGGGCATCCGTGTTTAACAAACACATCTTGTTTTTTATTTATAGGGAACCTTGTTTTTTTTGTGCTCTCAGAGTAATCTTGTTGGTGTATGTATATTCATATGTGTCCGGTTACTGGTGTTTGTATTATCTGTGCCTGAATACTGGTGTAGACTTTTATTCATTCATGTCTGATTATGTTCATGCGTGTCTGATTAAATTCATGTGTGTCTGATTATGTTCATGCGTGTCTGATTAAATTCATGTGTGTCTGATTACTGGTGTAGACTTGTATTCATTCATGTCTGATTTTGTTCATGCGTGTCTGATTATGTTCATGCATGTCTGATTAAATTCATGTGTGTCTGATTACTGGTGTATGTATCCATGCAGGTCACCCCCCTCGGCGACGAGAAGTAGAGGTTCCTATCCATGTGGTGGGAACAAGCAGCCCAGTTTTCTCCCACCAAGTATACAATGTCAGTGTGCGTGAGAACACACCAATACACACGCCTGTCATCAGCATCAAGGCCAGCAGTCCGCACCACCACAAACTTATTTACTCCATCAGCACTGGAGACAAATATGGAGACTTCGCTGTCAATTTTGATACAGGTGAGTTTTTACAGCTATTGTGTAACAGCTTGAGCGAATGCTTGGTGTAGGGTGCAGGGAAAGTAGTGAATGGTTTTGGCAGTATCCTATTGGTGATGTTTCAAAACATTAGGCATTTTTTAAAGGCGATGTAGTACGTTTTTGGCATTATATGTTTTCTCAAATTTGCCTTTTATTATTAAAGTTTATGCAATATGTTCGTACGTTAAAAAGTGAAACATCTCATTACACAACCCGATAAGCAGTATCCTTTGAAAAAAATGAAATTTGAAGAAAATGGTGTCACTTATCAATCGAGTGGTGTGGAACGCTTCAGTGTGAGATGTAGATCTGTAGGTCTCATGAGAATTTGAGAGTTCAGACAGCAAGATGGTTGACCATTCCACAGGCATTTTGAAAGTCAAAAGTCAATGTTATGAGATATGGATTAAAGTCACGTGAACCCTTTGATAAAATTTTGACATAACATCCCAAAACCTAGGGTTTCTAATCCTAGCCGAGGGTTTGTAATTTCTGCTTTAGGAAGCAGTTGTGATAGATCGAATATGACATAGATGTTGTGACGTAGCGTAGACATAGGGGCCGCAGGGTTCGAAACTAATCTGGTAGCCCATGGCTAGTGAAAAAGAAGCTGGGCTAATAGAATGTAAAAACTGGTAGTCTGGAGTACTATTTAAAATTTTAGGTGAAATGATCATGATGTATTTGGCTAGTTGGGATAAGTCTGGACTAGTACTTTTAGAAATGCACTAGTCCAAATGGCTACTGCATTGGAAAAGGTTAATTTTGACCCCTGGGCCATACTATAACTTTATTGCGACAAGAGTAAAACATTTACTTGAATAGCCTTTTGTATTGAATTCTTTAGCTCATCAGGCCTGTAAAGGCCTGATGGGCTTATGGCATGGGCCTGCGGTCGGCATCCATCGTCCGTAAACTTTTGAAATTTTCGACTTCTCCTCCAGAACCCCTGCACCCCTAAAGCTAAAAATGTTGTGGGGAGGTACCTTGCATCTAGGGAATCTTATTTTGCACATTTTATCCCTACCCCCCTCAAATATTGGCATGGCAGGCAGTTTCCCTCAAATCAGTTGGCATAGGAAGCTGAAATTTTCAGAATAACATCTTTATAACATGAAGTTTCAAGTTTGTTCATCTTGACTTGACCCCCCATTTGAATATGGGATTGGCAGGGGGTCCACTCTAAAATCTTTAAATGACTTCTTCTCAAGAACCAGGAATGCTATGAAGTTAAAATTTTGGAAATATGATCTTTGGTAGATGAAGACTCAGATTTGTAAATTTCATTAGCCAACTATGAAAGAAAAAGGCGCGGCAGGGGTGCAATTAAAAGTTTTTTCACCTCAAGAACCAGTAATGCTAGAACTCTCAATTTTGTACAATATAATCCTTGATGAATGGAGACTAAGATCTGTAAATTTCATTAAATTACTCCAAAAAGGTAAGGGCATGGCAGGGATGCAACTTTAATGTGTTTTATATTGTTAAATTGTTAAAAATAAGGCACAGTCTCTTGGGCAGGGGGGAGGTTTGGGTGGGGGGGGGGGGGGGGGGGGTTGGTTTGGTCTGGTCTCAGTGGGTTGAGCGCTATGATAAAATGTTCAATGGGTTTTGGTCAGGTCCTTGAGAATAATTTTCCACTTATAAGTAGGATTTATACTGATATTTGTATGCTCACTTGAGAAGGAATTTGTATTGTTTCTCTCCAAATTTTATACCATTTTGTGGGGTTGTGAATTATATTTAGTCTGTCATCCAGACCCCTTGAATTTAAAGAGCCGAGGCAAGTCTACAGAGCTCAGTATAAAATGAACACATCTCAGAGGTGAGGTGAGGTGAGTTGGGGTTTAGCGCCGCTTAAGAGTATTTCACTTATATGGCGGCTACTAGTATTATGGCAGGGAGAAAGCCCGCAACGCCATGTGGCTATGCATTGCAGTGAAACCTGCGAGCATCGGCTGGAACTAGTGAACGATGGGTGGTACTACGCTGAAATTCAGTGTAGCATTGCACCCAAACCTTACTGCATGTAGAACAGTTCTCTACTGCAGACAAAGTTGCCGTGCCCCCTGGCGGGATTTGAACCCCGGAGCTCTTGATCTGAAGCCGAACGCGCTAACTACTGCGCTATCCCGCCCCACACATCTCAGAGGCTCCTTTTCATCTTATTTTATTCAATTTAAACAAAATGTCAGAGGCTAAATGTCAGACTACATTATATTTGGAACAATCTGTTTTAAAAGACTTTGTCTGAGCTATTTCAACTGTAACATGTAGACTTTTTATGAATGAATTATGCTTGACCATTTGACACCAAAGTGTACCATAATGCTTCCTTCTTTCTCCCTCTCTCCCCCTTCCCCTTTCCCTCTCTCTGTAGGGGGATGTTTTGGGCATATGATGGGTCAGGGAAAATACAGATGATGGGGAAACATTGTAAAAATATTTACAGTTTCTCCACTGATTTTTTTTTGGTAAAGGTTATTAAAGGGGCAGTAGCACGTTTTTTGCAAATTTTATTTTTTCAAATTTTCAATTTATGATGATAGTTTATGTCATTTATATTTACTTTAAAGGATAAAACATCTTATTACACAAACCAATTTCCCGTAGTGGTAAAAACAGTGTTGCGTAGAAAGCAAAAATTGCATGGCGGCCATTTTATTGTGAACACAATTTATTATTTCGAATGACAAAAATCGATTCCCATGGCGTTACGAACCATGTACACTGATTTTTTAGATTGATTTTCCGAAGAGGGAAGGGTGTTTTACTGTTTGTGAGATTATTTTTCAATTACATTTCATCGACTTATTTCACGGGAAAAACGTGCTACTGCCCATTTAAGAAACCTGTTTGAAAGCAAAACTTGTTGAACTTTGTAACTTTGTCCAATCCAAAAATTTTGTTCATATATGCATAGTAGCTATAATACCTGATGAGCTGCAGAAACGCTGGCTCTAGAAGACTGAAATCCTTGGCCAATGAGCATTCTTAATTGTAAATTTGGTGACCCCTTGACTCCAAATGAGTCACAGGGATCACCCTATTTTCATCTTCTTCTCCAGTACAAAAAGGTCTAGAAAGCTGAAATGTGTGCAGACTCCTTGTTCAGTGGGAATTCTAAATTGTAGAGTTGGTGACCCCGTGACCCTACAGAGCCAATGGCTCTATTTTTAGCTCATCAGGTCTGAAAGGCCAGATCAGCATATGGCATGGGCCAGCCGTTGTCCCGCGTCCATCACCTTTTTTACTTCTCCTCCAAAGCCACTACACTCCTAAAGCTGAAATTTTGTGGGAGGTACCTTGCACCTAGGGATCAAAGTTTGTACATGTTATCTCGACCTCAGGCAGGCAGTTTACCGAAAACCTTTACGACTTCTTCTCCAAAAGCAGTTGACAACTTGACAAAAGAAGTTGATATTTTCAGAATAGCATCTAAAGTACATGTAGATTCAAATTTGTTCATTTGGACTTGACCCCCCATCAAATATGGGCTAGGCAGAGGGTCAACCGTAAAATCTTTTAACGATTTCTCCTCAAGAACCAGCAATGCTATGAAGTTAAAATTTTGGGAATATCATTTTTGATAGTTGGAGACTCAGATTTGTAAGTTTCATTAGCCAACTCTGATAAAAAAAAAGCTTGGCAGGGGTGAAATTTAAAATCTTTCACCTCAAGAACCAGTAATGCAAGAACTCTCAATTTTGTACAATAAAATCCTTGATGAATGGAGACTAAGATCTGTAAATTTCATTAAATTACTCCAAAAAGTAAGGGCGTGACAAGGATGCAACTTTAATGTGTTTCATATTGATAAATATAAGACAGTCTCTTGGCTACATGACTGACTTGTAATCTAATCCAACTGTTAAATGACCATTGTTTAGGCAAGTGTTGAGCCAGTGTGCTCGATATCTCCACCCCTCTCTTTAATTTTATACCATTTTGTTTGATGATTTGGGGAATATGTTTATTTTAATTGGGAGGATCACCTTTTCTTCAATATCGTTGCAGGAATTGTAATGCTTGGACAACCAATTTCATCCAAATTTAGTGTCGATTTATTCACTGACAATTTAGAAGACTGAGATTTTTTAAAGCTATATAGGGATTGTGCATTATATTGAGAACAATCTATTTCAGTCTTCACCATCAAACAATATAAACCCTGATGAGCTACAGAGACCATGGCTCTATAATTAAAGCTTTGTTATAAAAGATAAATGAAATCAGTGCTGCATGCTCTATCTGTATGAAATATCTGTTGCCTGTATTTAACTGATGAAATCTTCTTACATTCTCTTACTCCTCCCTTCCCAGCAATGGATGTATTAGGGTCATGTGAGTAAACATTTCTCAGAATTTTATTCTTAGTTTCACATTTGTTTGCTTTTCTGCAAGCAAACCTGCATCTCAATGTATTTTAAGTGTTCGTTGTGTTTGTAAAATATTAAAATGTGAATATTATGAACAAAATTATTGTCAGATTTCTTGAGTTTTCATTACACACTGTTCTTAATTATTATTAAACTGAGAATGCCTGGCCAAGCTTGCAGGAAACCATTGAATGTTGCATTTCTTCAGGACTTCTTTATAGAGGATCCTTGCTTGTATCTGTGTTCGTCACTTGCAGTTTCTGGTGCTTATAACCTATCTATGTATCTATTCATATGTTGGTCATTTTCCAAATTGGTAGGGTTTTTTTTCAGATTCTCATTATGTAAAAACTAATTTCTCAAAAATGATTTACTTGCAAACAGTTGATTATTAAAAACAAAAACATGCAGTCTTAAATGTTCCGATTGACATTTCAATTGATACATAAGTAATTAATGGTATAGGAAAATGTCCTGACCTTTAACCCTTATAAAACATATTATAAATTTAATAAATATTTTAAAGATCCCTTGTAATGCATTTTTAGCTCATCATGCCTGAAAGGTCCGATGGGCTTATGGCATGGCGTGGTGTCCGGTCTCCATCCATCCGTATAGAACAATATAAACTCTGATGAGCTACAGAGCAAAAGGCTCTACTTTGCTCAAGAATGACAGATTATTACATTACCTCTATGTACCTTATATATTTGAATCAATTTGATTTTAATTTATCCATTTTAACAATGCCGCAACCAGCGTGGCGATCAACTGTGAAGAAAATCCTCGTTAATTAATTAAAGATGATAATCACTGCCGCTAGATGAATTTATGAGGTGTATTAAATCGCCAAAAACACATGTTTATGCAATAATTATGTAATTGTCATCTGCGGAATTACCTAGTTTGATATCTAAACCTTGATATATGGAAATTTAAATTCTTTTATTTTATTTTTATTTTATGCATTCAGCGGCGTCCGTCCGTACGTACTATACATTTCTTGTTTACATGATATCTCATGAAGCGTTGCATCCGAAGTCTTCAAATTAGGTGTCAGCCTACATTTGGGGAAGACGCAGACACCAGTCGATTTTGTTGACCTTGAACTTGTTTTCAAGGTCACCCCGACACTTTGACCACTTTTCGAGTTCTTGTTCATATCTCATGAACCAAGGCACCAATATTGTGTCAGTCTACGTTGGGGGATGACGCAGACACCGGTCGATTTTGGTGTCCTTGACCTTATTTTCAAGAGACTATGACACTTGACCAAATGATGTGTCTTACTTAACTCAATGTTAACGGCGGGGGACATTGCCATGTTAGTGGCAAACACTTGTTAAAGATTTGTTAGTGGAATTAACAATCAAAATGTTGCAAATTTTCGTTGAAATTATGACTGTTGCTGATAATGAGATTACTCCAGGGATGTCACAGGAGTCATCGCTTCAGGGACCACACCACCGCAGATTATCATTCTGGCCGCCATGGCTAAATTAGGCGGATTTTTAAAAAGCTGTACCGGTATATAAGTAATTCATGGGCCGATTTCAGAAATTCGAGCAATTGTCAAATTGAAATCCAATTTTAATGAATCCGAATGTGACCATATGTCATGATAATCTGACCTTTATTGATGGTATTCATATCTGTTACCCTGAATTAATTAAACTTGGGGTTACTGACTTTTATCACAAATCCTTTGTCTTGTTTTTCCTCTTTCATATTCTAAAACACAAAATAATAGCATTGTTCTAAGATATAAGTGTGTATTTAGTTATGAACAAGTCCAAGATCTGCTGCTAAACAAAGAATTTTGTTTGACGGAAAATGGAGTGTTTCGATTACCATAAATTAATTAGAGCTGTCAATTAACACTAGTAACGGTAAGGTAATTTCTGGTAACGGTTTGGACAGGAGTGCAGGTAACGGTTTGGACATAAATCTTAACATAAACTTATATTATTTAAAATAGAAATAGTAAAACTTAATGAAAAAGTAAACAGTATTTAGCTTAATAACTAGGGCTGTGTATTGCCTCATTTTTTGTATTGCAATACGTATTGCCAAACTGTAATGTATTGCAATATGTACCACAATATATTGCTGGGTCCTCTGACAATGAGATATTTCTCTAAAAAACATTTTAACTAGTGCCAATGATATTGCAACATGCTAAATAAACTATACTCTCAACTTTTATACTTCTTTTTGCAGTTTAAATATGATAACATTTGATAAAATGATGTTCATATCTTTCAAATTATTTGTAATACAGTCAAACACACATTGTAGCACTTCAAAAGATTTTTCTTAACACAAGTTAAGCCTGTTAATGTGCCATTTAAAAAAAAAAAAGAAAAAATTTGACTATATATTTGTTGGTTCAATATATTGCGATATGAAAATCGTATTGCAATACGTGTATTGACAACTCTGTATTGCAATATATTGCGATATGAAAATCGTATTGCAATACGTGTATTGACAACTCTGTATTGCAATATATTGCGATATGAAAATCGTATTGCAATACGTGTATTGACAACTCTGTATTGCAATATATTGCGATATGAAAATCGTATTGCAATACGTGTATTGACAACTCTGTATTGCAATATATTGCGATATGAAAATCGTATTGCAATACGTGTATTGACAACTCTGTATTGCAATATATTGCGATATGAAAATCGTATTGCAATACGTGTATTGACAACTCTGTATTGCAATATATTGCGATATGAAAATCGTATTGCAATACGTGTATTGACAACTCTGTATTGCAATACTATTGCACAGCCTTATTAATAACTGCAGATATTTCTTAATTTGGACTGACAGTGAAATGAATATGAATATGAATTTAGAAGGGGCAACTTGTAACAAATATGACTTTTTGCTTCAATTTGGTGGTAACGCTTTGGAACTTTGTTATAAAATCGATAGAAAACCTGTGAATAACAAGGCTTTGAATGCAACTTTTGTATAGTATCAAAAGAATATAAAACAAACTATTTGTATTGAAAAATTACTTATTATTGAAAGAATACTGCAATTGTGGCATTAACATTCTAAAAAGTAGTAACGGTTGTGACATTTTTGGTAACGTATAAGACCTTTGTTATAGACTGAATATAAATTTGTGAATAAATATTTGTGAATAAAGAGAAGTTATAGCTTCTTAAGAATTTAAAATAAACGATCTTGGGTGGTAATGGTTGTGACATTGTAGGTAATGGTCAGAACATCAGTGTAATAAATGAATATTTTCCATCTAAAAACTTGCAAACAACAGAATTCTGAAAGTTACTGCAATATCTGTTATTCTGTACACATCATACTACACAGGCAACTGTAACTTTATCAATTGTTGATATTATGATGCATTGTTGGATAATGCAATTGGATATCTAGATAATATTTGTCGTAGTGAGATGGTAAATTATATTTATAAGATACAAAGGTATTGACAACATATAGATAACTAAACAGGTTCTTAGTAAATGGTATGTTTATACTGTGATTGTTAAAGTTAAAACAGAACAACAAACAAATCTATACAGGTTGGATACAAATCAGTTCCTTAGGAAATGCACCCATGTGATAGATGTTAAAACTTCGATCATTCTCACATGTTTTGCTTACATATCAACTAATTGGACAGGTCATAAATCTTTGACCTTTTTTTGCCATTCCTCAACTATTCTTTTAGTAGATAATTGGTTATGTTCTGGTGATCGATATTTCTACTAATCTGGTGATATTTAATTTATTGTCCATCGCCGCTGGGAAGCGAGGAGCAGGCGATATAGTATTCAGCTTCGTACGTCTGTCCCGTTTCATGTTAGCGCGATATCTCATGAACCACTGCACCTAGTCTCTTCAAAATTGCTACCAGTTTTCATAAGCGAAATACGCAGACACCAGTCAATTTGGGTGACCTTGACCTCATTTGAAGGTCACTACGAGACTTTGATTGTTTATCAAATGTTGTTAGCACGATTTCTCATGAACTACTGCACCTATAGGCTTCAAATTTGGTACCATTCTTCATTTGGGATATATGCAGACTCCAGTGGATTTGGGTGACCGTGACACATTTTCTAGGTCACTACGAGACTTTGACCACTTTTTCTTCTGAGCCGGATAAAATAACAATTGAATCAAACATGTAATGGTCACTACTCGGAACAAGATGTGTATCCATCCTGTTAGCTCACTTCTTAATTGCAACGTGGGACATGGTCGTGTTTGTGACAAATACTTGTTTCATCAGCAATTAACCCTTAACTTGCGGGTCCCGGCATTATCCGGCGAGATGCCCTTGGCGAGATGCGTACGTTGGACTTATAGTGCTTTTACCGGGTCAGAAATAATTATCCCCCGCCAACATAGTTGGGGGGGGGGATATTGAAATGGGCTCCGTCCGTCCGTCCGTTCGTCCGTTCGTCCGTCCGTCCGTCCGTCCCGATTTTGTTTCCGGAGCAGAACTCGAAAACTATAGGACATATGTCAACGAAACTTGGTGTGTGGAACAATCATCATGTGTAGATGTGCCTTTTGGGGTTTTCAACTTCTTCGAGTTAATTTTTTTTACCGTTTCAATGGAAATGTAACTTAGAATTTTGTTTCCGGAGCAGAACTTGAAAACCATAAGACATATCTCAACGAAACTTGGTGTGTGGAACAATCATCATGTGTAGATGTGCCTTTTGGGGTTTTCAACTTCTTCGAGTTATTTTTTTTGACCGTTTCCATGGAAATGTAACTTAGAATTTCGTTTCCGGAACAGAACTCGACAACTATAGGACATATCTCAACGAAACTTGGTGTGTGGAACAATCATCATGTGTAGATGTGCCTTTTGGGGTTTTCAACTTCTTCGAGTTATTTTTTTTTGACCGTTTCCATGGAAATGTAACTTAGAATTTCGTTTCCGGAACAGAACTCGAAAACTATAGGACATATCTCAACGAAACTTGGTATGTGGAACAATCATCATGTGTAGATGTGCCTTTTGGGGTTTTCAACTTCTTCGAGTTATTTTTTTTTTACCGTTTCCATGGAAATGTAACTTAGAATTTTGTTTCCGGAGCAGAACTCGAAAACCATAAGACATATCTCAACGAAACTTGGTGTGTGGAACAATCATCATGTGTAGATGTGCCTGAAAGGCCCGATGGGCTTATGGTATTGCACGGTGTCAAGCCGTCTGTAAACTTTTCGCATTTTGTCTTCTTCTCCAGAACCACTTTGTCTAAGGAGCTGAAATTTTGTGTGTTGTGTTTAGTTGAAAAAAGGTTCATAGTCACTGTTATTCAACAACTATTCTTCTATAAATTTTCCCAAAGGCGGGGGATATGGCCGACTCTGTCTGCTTGTTATATTTGGCCTCGAGGCGAAATGCGAGACGAAGTGTGTCCGTGGATCGCCACATGAAAACTTGTTTACATACATCTCGCAGTTAGCCACGATAACAAGTATTTGTCAATGTCCGGTCGAAATGTCAAGCAAAATTCACACCAAATTGCGTGTGCATTGTTGACTCATAACGCATCGATAATTAGCTTTACAAAAGGCCAATTTTGTCCGGCTTCGCCCCGAAGCCTTATTTCGCTTGGGGCTATTTTCACCCACGTGTTTGCATTGCCTCGGGTTTGCCTTGCCCGTACGTGCTATCTGCCTCGCATCTAGCGAGACGGGAAAAAAAATCGGTAAATCACCCTACTCCCGCACTTCATATCATGTGAGCGAATTGTTTGTTTTAAAAAAAAAAATACGGCAAAATAAAGGGGAAAGAATGGACTACATTCCCATATAAAATTAGCAAATGTCCAAAAAATAATAAAGACACAGCAAGCGCAGTGAAAAAGGTCATGTTTACACTTCATAAATTTTGAAACAATCGGCTATTTTCACAATTTCTTACACATTTATCACGGCTAAAATACTGAATGCATTTTCATAATTTTTATATCACAATAAACCGAATTCTATATAAAATGTGCATATTTATTCACAGAAATAAAGATCCAATTTTACCTTTCTGAGAGGCATTTGAAACCAAACGGCACACAAACTAATCAACATTTTCATCAGTTATGGTTCGAAGTTAGCTTTTATTTGAAAATTCAAACAACATAACCATATTTGGGTTGACATGTGCTTATTTGTCAACTGGTTCGAGATTATGATTTCTTTGAAAAGTGCGATGAACGACCGTTTGCATTGCCGCATACATGTTGCAAGTATTTACAATTTCATAGGTGGACAAACAAACTTTACATAGCTATAGAATTATAACCAAAGATTGCATTCTAATAATTTTTATATCATTGTGAAGCTAGACATCTTGTCTTCAATTCAGTATATAAATGGATTTTTTAGCTCATTGGGCCTGAAAGGCCCGATGGGCTTATCTCATGGCATGGTGTCCGGCGTCCGTCCATCCGTAAACTTTTTGCTTTTTCGTCTTCTTCTCGAGAACAAATGACTCCACAGAGCTGAAATTTTATGTGCAGACTCCTTGGCCAATGGGGATTTTAAATCAAATGGGGTCACAGGGGTCACATCCTTAAAACCTATTTTCATCTTCTTCTCCAGTTCCAAAAGGTCTAGAGAGCTAAAAAGTTGTGTGCAGACTCCTTGGGTAATGGGGATTCTAAATTGTAGATTTAGTGACCCTGTGATCCCAAATGGGGTCACTGGGGTCACATCATTAAAAACCTATTTTCATCTTCTTCTCCAGTTCCAAAAGGTCTAGAAAGCTGAAACTTTGTGTGCAGACTCCTTGGCTAATGAGTATACTAAATTGTGTATTCCCTGACCCCAAATGGGGTCTAAGGGGTCACAACCCCAAAAAATGTATTTTCATCTTCTTCTCCAGTTCCAAAAGGTCTAGAGAGATGAAAACTTGTGTGCAGACTCCTTGGCCAATGGGGATACTAAATTGTAGATTTTCTGATCCTGTAACCCCAATCTAGGTCACGGGTCCTGACCCAAAAACCTATTTTCATCTTTATCTCAAGTATGTAAAGCTCTAGAAAGGTGTAATTGTAATTGTAGCATTGGTGACCCTGTGACTGCAAATGTGGGCCTTAGGGGTCATGATCTAAAATAACCTATTTTATGGTTGTTAACAATGTATTACTTGAGATAACTTAGATATTCAACCTTAGATAATAAATCAATGAAATCCTGATGAGCTTCAGAGCCCATGGCTCTATTTTATTTCGTTTCGTATTTATGATGTGACGAGGCTCGAATTAAAGACAATCTTTCGAAAGTAATAGAATAAAAACAAAAAATCATAGAAAATTCATTCAAAGTTTCGGGTGTGAATTAGCCATTTGTGTACAGGTGTCACGACATGAATTTGTATTGAACGCCTGTATATAGTCCGTATTCGCCATGTAGATGCGGTATATTTCGTAAAAACGGTACCGGAATCGCCACCTGGGAATTCCGCCAGCAGAGCTAGTTAGTGCCTAAGCCCAAACTACTGCTGCGAGCTGCGAGCCTGTAAATTCTGCCACAGGGGCTATAATTGGTAAAATATAAATACGCAACTTAAGGGATAAAGTCGTTTTGTAACATAAACAAGCAAATGTAAGCGATTTATGCAGTATTGCGTAACAGAAGTCTAGATACTAATACCAAAATTACTAACTAATATATAAACCAACCGGATATGTAGTTTTATTATGTTTATATCATATGAATTATGACAAAAAGTTCCAAACCATTAAATTACCATAAAATCTTAAACATTGTTGTATATAAGTAAACATAAAATAAAATCATTAAACAATATCTCCCTGTGAAATTAGAAAAAAAGAAGAAGATTTGTTTGACCCAGTCTGATTAAAATCGACCTTGTTCCGTGGAATAAAATTTGCAAAATTATGCATCTACCGGGATACGAACAGGTTCTGTAGATTCCTCTCCACAAGGTCTGAGAACACCCCGTATAGGCACATGTTCCGTACCAGTTTAGCACAGCCAAAGCCCAGTCAAATAGCTGACCAATCACAATGTAGTTTTTAAACGGTCACTGTTTTGAAAGCATTCGGAACAGACCAAAGGATAGCTGTTTGGAGTTATCTGCCCCTAGCTTCTCGCACCGAAAGCATTTGTTGGGCGTCTTTTGATTGGCTACCTGAATTGCGCTCGAACACGCGAGTCTACGGGATGTTTTCAGACGGTTTGACGTGGAACTTACTACCGATATGAGTTCGTATCCCGGTAGATGCACTATTTTGCAATTTTTATTCCACGGAAAACCATCGATTTTAATCAGACTGTGTTTGACCTAAAATACATTGGTAACAGTTTGGACTACTCATTGTTGTCAAATTTCTGCAAATGTGATAAATCTCTTTATTTTATCTACTGCCACATGCTCAGGTTATAGCTCCAGTAGACACAGCAAGTAGAATTACAATCCAGCTCCAGGGAGGAAATATTATAGGAGTTTTATACCCCGGTAACGGTCAGGACACAAAATCTCGGGACACACATGTTTCAATGTGTAGATTTTTAAATTTAAAAAAAATAAAATTAAATGCACTTACATCATGCGTGATCATAAGTAATAAGTTTAATATGGAAGTATGTCTTTGAGTATTTTCATTGTGCACAATTGTATGTAGAGGGTCATCCCTGGACGGAGTAAATCTGCCAGTTTTGACCCTAGAATGCCTTTTTGTAAAAATTTCCAAATATCAAAAATGATTGTTACCGGTAATAACATTTACTAACTAATAAACATCTAATATCAACAACAAATTTTTTTCAAATCACTTATTAGCTCATCAGGCCTGAAAGGCCCAATGGGCTTATAGCATGGCATGGCGTCTGACGTCCGTCAGTAAACTTTTCACTTTTTCAACTTCTTCTCCAGAACCAATGACTGTAGAGAAATTTTATGTGCAGACTCCTTGACCAATGGGGATTCTAAATTGTACCTTTCGTGACCCAATGACCCGAAATAAAATTTTATGTGCAGACTCCTTGGCCAATGGGGATTCTAAATTGTACATTTCGTGACCCGATGACCCCTTTCATCTTCTTCTCCAGTTCCAAAAGGTCTAGAAAGCTCAAATGTTGTGTGCAGACTCCTTGGCCAATGGGGATTCTAAATTGTAGATTTGGAGACCCCATGACCCCAAATGGGGTCACAATGGTTATGACCGTAAAAACCTATTTCCATCTTCTTCTCCAGTACCAAAAGATCTAGAAAGCTGAAATAATGTGTGCTGTTTCATGGCAGATAGACTTAATAGGGTCACGGGGGTCACAACCTTTAAAAACTATTTTTTGCTTGTTAATAATGTATTCCTTGAGATATCTTGGATAATAAATCCTGATGAGCTACAGAGCCCATGGCTCTTAAAAAAAATAATTTTTTTTGGTTTAGACAGAAAAACCTGCTGATTTTGAAAATAACCCATGTATATGTATCAGTGCTTATGGTTTTATCAAGTAGTGCATGGCATAATATTTTGTTCTGGCCAATTTCTTGCATTTTGTTTTAAAATTTGTATTATCCCCTGCCACAAAAAGGTTTGCGGGGATATAGAAATGACCTTCGTCCATGCATGCAGGTTTTCGTTTCCAGATCAGAACTTATAAGCCATAAGGCCTAGGACAGTGACATGTGGTATTTGTAACAGTCATCATGTGTAGATGTGCCTTTTAAACTCATCTGGCCTGAAAGGTCTGCATGGCATGGCATGACATGGCGTCCGTCCATCCATATGTAAACTTTTTACTTTATCGACTTCTCCAGAACCACTATACACCACCAAAGCTGAAATTTTGTGGGGAGGTTAATTCACCAAGAGGAGTTTTTACATTTTGTCCCGGACACCTACACCCTCCCAAAATATGAGCTTGGTATACATTATCCCTGAAAGCTTAAACAACTTCTTCTCTGAAACCAGTTGACATTGGAAGCTGACATTTTCAGAACAATAAATTTGTTTACACTTATCTTCTTTTTCCAATAGAGATTGTAAACATGATCTGTAATGTTATCCTCCATAGCAATCCATTATATGAGTATGACAATGGCGATCACGTACCTCACCAGTCACCGGAAGGTCAGGTCAATCTTTAGTCACGTGACAACGATACCTCACTTTTTCCATCTATCGCCTAAGATGTAGAAGTGCTTTGGAGACTTTCTAAAGTTTTGTACTACTTCTTTCTGTTTAGTTTTAACCTTGGGTTTATTATACCCCCGACCAACGGTTGGGGGTATATAGTAATACCAACGATTCCGTCCGTCCGTCCTTCCGTCCGTCCGTCCTTCCGTCCGAAGACAATTTTTGTCCGATCGATTACAGAAAAACTATTCATCTCATCCTTTTTTAATTTGGTACATGTCTTCTTCACCCCTAGGAGAGGTGCAGTGCGAAGTTTAAAGCGAATTGGTGAATTTTTGAATTTTTGGCGATTTTTTTGTATTTTTTAACTTAGTCCAATTCTGAACATTTTTTGTCCGATCGATTACAGAAAAACTATTCATCTCATCCTTTTCAAATTTGGTACATGTCTTCTTCACCACTAGGAGAGGTGCAGTGCGAAGTTTAAACCGAATTGGTGATTTTTTTAATTTTTGGCGATTTTTTTGTATTTTTTAACTTAGTCAAATTCTGAAATTTTTTTGTCCGATCGATTACAGAAAAACTATTCATCTCATCCTTTTCAAATATGGTACATGTCTTCTTCACCACTAGGAGAGGTGCATTGCAAAATGTAACAAGATTTGGTAAATATTTGAATTTTTGGCGATTATTTATATTTTTGTAATTTATCATAGCTAGAATGAATGAAGCTACTTCTGTGTTGTGATTTGTTGACTTCATCATTTTCTTTTTCATGTAACTTTCATCAAAAGCTACTTCTGTGTTCTTGTTGATTTTACTATTTTATATTTCCACTGGTTATATTTTGGGAAAAGTTAAATTTTCTTTCCTTTCAGCCATAAGTGCTTTATATCTCTCACTGTGCCTTCAGGGGTGTGCTTCCATGTACCTGTTGTTTAAAGTCATATCCGGGGGCATCCGTGTTTAACAAACACATCTTGTTTCTTGTTTAAATGTTCATTCTGTGTAACTGATGTCATGTCCTAAGAGTGGTGTTTAAATGATAATGTTGTTCTTATGTTTCTATACCATAATACATTACCATTGTATTGAATTATGACAATTTCACTTGAATGGGATTGCCATTGGAAAGACGTCTTAATTCATTAAATTTCAAATAATTGAATCATTTATTTGCTGAATCCTTTTATCGTCGCTTGCGACTTTATTCTCTTAAACAATTCACTCACTAAGTTATCAACCTAAGATATTAAATCATGCAATTTCTAATGAGCTACAGAGCCCATGGCTCTATTTTTATACCCCGCCTTACAGCGTAAGCGGGGTATATAGCGTTCATTCTGTCCATCTATCTGTACGTCTGAACGTCCGTCCGTCCGTCCATCCGTCCGTCACAAACTTTGTGCAGAGCACATTTCTCACACTATACTTGCTAGCTTCACCAAACTTGCTATACATGTTAGCCATGATGCCTAGATGTGCCTTTTGAGGGTTAGATCGATTTCTGAATTTTATTTTTGACAGTTTCCATGGTTTAACAGTTTTCTCTTTAGGAAGCTGAAATTTTGTGTACATACTTCTTGGCCAATGGGGATTCTAAACTGTAGATTTGTTTCCAGTGACCCCAAATAGGGTCACAGGGGTCACAACCTTAAAAACCTATTTTCATCTTCTTCTCCAGTTGCAAAAGGTCTGGAGAGCTGAAAAGTTGTGTGCAGACTCCTTGGGTAATGGGGATTCTAAATTGCAGATTTCGTGACCCTGTGACCTCAATTGGGGTCACAGAGGTCATGACCGCAAAAGCTATTTTCATCTTGAGATTTTATGTGCTCTTCAAAGGGAGGTTATTAAACAACAGTGATGAATTAAATGACCTGATAAGTTGTGTGCAGACTCCTTTGCTAATGGGGATTCTTAATTGTAGATTTCGTGACCCAATGACCCCAAATGGGGTCACAAGGGTCACAACTTTAAAAGGAGGGTTCTATCGGGATATTTTTTGTGGAAAACGAAATTTGAGAGGATATTCCTGTTTACAGATATGTTATTAATACATGATTAAAACATAGTCAAATTGAAAGATACTAATGAAAGTAATATTTTGATGTCTTTATATTTCGCAAATTGATAAAAGCAAGCGCACACTTGTTAAAAATAAAAATGATGAGAACTGAAGCTATTCATCGACTGCGAGTGGGGAAAATTTTGCTACAGTCTAACAGCATATTATTTACTACTTTTATTATGTGTTATCTGTTACTATGTGAATTTTCTATCATTGTATATGTTTTATTTTTTAGAAAGTGTAAAATTGGGTTAAACATAGCGTGTTTTCATTTCAAGTAATGCCAAGAATCCAATATGGTGGATGCTGCCGATTTAGATTGGTGATAGAACTTTCCCTTTAAGAACCTATTTTCATCTTCTCTAGTTCCAAAAGGTCTAGAGAGCTGTAAAAGTGTGTGCAGACTCCTTGGCTAATGGGGATTCTAAATTGTAGATTTCGTGACCCCATGACCTCAAATGAGGTCACAGGGGTCACAACCTTAAAAACCTTTTTTCATCTTCTTCTCAAGTATGAATATCTCTGGAAAGCTGAAACTCCTTGGCCATTTTAAATAGGGGTCACAATCTAAAAACTTATTATTTGGGTTTCTTTTGTGTGTACAATTTATTACTTAAGATAACATAGATATTTAACTTTAGATAATAAATCAATGAACTCCTGATGAGCTACAGAACCCATAGCTCTATTTGTTAGTGGTTTCCATGGAAACATGACTTTACAGTAACTCTTTTGAGACCTATCTGATAAGTACACTTAAAACCTAACTTACCTTAGAGAAAACGAATAATGTATTAACTGTATGATGATCTACAGAGTCAATGACTCGATTTTATATACTTCTATAATAGCCAACTGATAGAGTAAAATGTCCAGTTAAAAAGAGGGTTCTATCGGGGTATATTTTGTGGAATTGAAATTCGAGGGGATATCCCTGTTAACACATATGTTATTAATACATGATTAAAACAGTCAAATTGAAAGATACTAATTGAGGTAATCTTTTGATGACTTTTTATTTCACAACTTAATTGATAAACACAAGCGCACATTTGTTAAAAAATATAAACAATGAAAACTGAAGCCATTCATCCAATATGGCGTCAGAACCATTCCTTTAAATACATGAGTAACTGTTTCCTTTTATAAATATTTGGTCTCATTGTGTCTTTCAGGTCTTTTGTCAGTTATGGGATGTCTCGACTTTGAGCAGATAAAGCTCTATGAAGTGACAGTACGTGGAACAGACACTGTGACTGGAGCCTTTGCAGAAGCAATTGTATTCATTCACCTTCAGGTCTGTACAAACTAGAATGCCATCAATCTTCTCGTTTCTCCCCTTTCACTTATTAGGCAAACTAACCGAGGTTCCTCAAGCCTTGGATGTTTGTAACTTTTATCAACTCAGAAGACACTTGTGTCTATTCTCTATAAATTAATACCCCTTGTCTTTTGCTATGTTGAAGATACGTTGACCAAAGATGGAAATGGCTATGTGTGAGCTGTGTTTGTTATACCCCCGCTACAATGTAAGCCGGGGTATATAGCGGTCATTCCGTCCGTCCTTCCGTCCGGTCAATTTTCTCAAAAACCGTCAAAGGTACATCAACCAAACCTTTTACAGTTGTTAACCATGTTCTTCCAATCGTGCACATACAATTTTCATTTTCATACAATTGTCTTTTCCATGGAAACGTCACTTTTTGGACTTAGTTTTATTGTGTTCAATGGGGACAAGTTTTCTCCGAAACTGTTCAACCAAGGTGAATGAAATTTTGGTTGTGAGTACTCATCACCATACTCTTTATCGAGTTCGAAAACCAGTTCCGAAATATTATTTTTATGGAGTAATGGCCCTTGAATTCGAAATTGAACTTAGTACCAAAAGAACTGTGATGCTCCAGTGGGGACAAGTTTTCTCGAAAACTGTTACATCTAGGTGAATGAAATTTAATATGTTGGTAGTCCAGATGATACTCTTCATCGAGTTTAAAATCCATTTCCAAAATATAATTTTTTGCAGAGTTATGGCCCTTGAATCCGAAATTGAACTTTGTACCAAAAGAGCTGTGATGCTCCAATTGGGACAAGTTTTCTCCGCAACTATTACATCTAGGTGAATGAAATTTAACATGCAGGTAGTCCAGATGATACTCTTGATAGAGTTCACAGTCCAGTTCCTAAATATTATTTTGAAGCCCTTGAATCTGTAATTGAAGCCCTTGAATCTGTAATTGAACTTGGTACAAATTACCGGTGTGATGCTCTAATGGGAAAAATTAAGTTACCTGAAAAATATTACATCTGGGTGAATGAAATTTTGTAATAACAAAGCCAGTTCCCAAAATTATTTTGGACAATATTTGATGCTTGAAGCTGTTTTTTAAACATGGTACCCTTCACATCTATAATTCTCAATGGACGGTGAGCGGATGGTGGGGGTATACGTGAGCCATGCTCACTTTTTAGCTCATCTGTCCGTCCTTAACTTTTCGCATTTTCGACTTCTTCTCCAGAACTACTTGGTCAAGGGAGCTGAAATTTTGTGTGCATACTCCTTGGGTAATGGGGATTCTAAATTGTAGATTTAGTGACCCCGTGACCTCAAATTGGGTCACAGGGGTCACAACCCTAAAACCTATTTTCATCTTCTTCTCTAGTTCCAAAAGGTCTGGAGAGCTGAAAAGTTGTGTGCAGACTCCTTGGGTAATGGGGATTCTAAATTGCAGATTTCGTGACCCTGTGACCTCAATTGGGGTCACAGAGGTCATGACCGCAAAAGCTATTTTCATCTTGAGATTTTATGTGCTCTTCAAAGGGAGGTTATTAAACAACAGTGATGAATTAAATGTTCAAATGTGTCTTTATTTGAAGGGGATTTTATATCTGGCCTCAGAGATAGGTCAGAGGGGTAAGGACCTTTTTCATCTTCTCCATTTAAAGTGCTTCCTATTTGTTGTACCTCTCACATTGAAGTTGATATTTTGAATTAGTTAATGTATAAAGCCTGATGAGCTACAGAGCGAGTGGCTCTATTTTTTAACTTGATTTTCCGAAGGGCATGTTTGATACTTGAAAGATAAAATATAGTCGCAACCGACTTTAAACGGATTCAGCACATATATGATTCATTTCCTATTAGTTACATTATATCAGCAGTCATTCCTGAAAGTTTCACGATTATTTGTAAATGTGTTAAGCTACAGCAACCTATCCCTGTCTATCATGTAAAACGAAAGTAGGATTTACCCCCTTTGTTTACAGTACAACATAAAGTCGCAATTGATGAAGATAAAATGTTTATAACTTATTGGTTATGTTTATTATCAAACTAATAATGATTCCCCCATATAGAGTAATCCTTTCCCATTCTAACGAGGTATCAAACAACGTGCTATGAATTTGCATTGTTGAACTGTGCACTAACAAAGAAACACTACAAACGTGGCGATTGTCAATTTAGAAAGAAGGCAGAAACTGTCCAACTTAAAATACCAGTAACTCATTGGTTATGAACACCACTACTGTACTTATTTCATTTTTCGTAACTTCCACTTAGGTTGATGTAGTCATAATTTAGAATGCATACATGGTTAATGCGTAATGTTCTTTTGAATATTCAGGAAAATACGAAAACATGCTTATTTTCGGACCCCTATACCACTTTTCCGATGTTCAAAGCTAAACTATTAACTTTTTGATAGCGTCATTGGTTAAGCAGTCGTGATCCTTTGAACTTTGCGAAAAATGGCGATTTTCGAAAAATGACAATGTTCCGTGACTTGTCACACATAAAGTATGACGGATACGCGATTGAAATTTATTGTTCTTCATCAGAGACATGTCTACATTACGATGAGCCATAAAACATTATTCTATTGTCAGTTGTTTACGAAGGAAAATTCTCCAAAATAGATACCCCTCGAAAGGTCTCAAAATCACAAAATTTAACTTTTTGGGGATTATGTCCAAATTTTGCCTAATCTATCAACTTTTACATGATCATGATATGTTATAGAATTGTTAAAAAAGTTATTATTAAGAGATTGAAATAAGTAACTTTGACATAAATTAATTGGTTACAGAGTTATACCTCTTTGAACATGCAGCCGAAAAACGCAATTTTCGAAAAGGTCCAAATACAAGGGCACATTACACGAAATTCGAAGCCAAAATTCAAAATTCTGTCTTGATAACTTTTTTACCCGTTTATCTAGCTTTCAAATGAATTATCACACATAGCTGTATGTGTTGCCGGATTTAGAAGAAGATTTTTGAAGACTCGTACCCTCAAAACCGAAAAAGTACACATACAATTCAGTTTTTTCGAAATAGCAAAAAATCTATTATTACGGCCGAGAACGGCTATAGACTTAATCGATGGGGTATTATGTTGCGCACATTTTGGTGAAAGTTTTATGCAAATATCTTGATAAGTTTTCGAGCTATTAAGGTTTGAAGTTTCAACTTCAAGGGGGGATAATTCACGAAAGAAGTCGAAAATCTAAAATCGGGCTACGTTACGATCTAAGTTATGTCACAGGCTACAATCCCTGAAAGTTTCAGAGAAATCGGTCAGGCCGTTAGTTCAGAACACGTGCCACAAAATCCGTGGAATAATAATAATAAAAAACACGCCAATAACAATAAGGATTCAGCCTTATGGCTGAATCCTTAATTAATCTTTTGGCTAGAAGTATAATATGATTTAGTATGTTATTGTGTGAGCACAATCCAAACATTATTATGAGTCTCGTAAGGGTACTACTACCTTGGAGATGAGTATTTTGCAAATATTCTACATTATGCCAGAGCAATTTCTGATGAGCTACAGAGCCCATGGCTCTATTTTTTAATATTCTGTGTATATCACTTACTCTTGTTATCTCCCGCCAACATAAATTTGGGGGGGGGGGGGGGGGGGGGGGGGGGGAGATATTGAAATGGGCTCCGTCCATCCGTTCGCCTGTCCTGATTTTGTTTCCAGAGCAGAACTCGAAAACTATGAGACATATCTCAATGAAACTTTTTTGTGGAACAATCATCATGTGTCGATGTGCCTTTTGGGGTTTTCAACTTCTTCACAATTTTTAATTTGTTGAATTTTAACCATTTCCATGGATACATAACTTAACCCTTAACATGCGGGTCCCGGAATTATCCGGGCGGGCTATAAGCGATTCCGAGGTACCTCAATACGGATCCCGGATCGCTTACTTAGAAGAATTCACGACTGTCTAAGTACTTTTCTATCCCCCATACCGGGTCCCGAGTCGATTGTTTCCGCGACTCGCTGCATGAGAATGGCTGTATTTATGCCTCGCAGCCTGCAATGAGTGTCTGGTCAGAACGTCCAGCAAAATTCACACCAATTTGCGTGTGCATTGTTGACCCGTAACGCATCGATAATTAGCTTTACAAAAGGCCAATTTTGTCTTGCTTCGCTCCGATAGCTACACTGCCCGGCGGCTAATTATCACCTAAGTGTCTGCACTGCCCCGGGTTGAGATAGGCCCGTACAGGCTTATCTGTCTCGCATCCCGCCACATGGGCAGATAGCCTATGCTTATCTGTCTCGCATCTCGCCACATGGGCAGATAGCCTCTAATTACGGGAAGATATTGCGATAAGCTACCTTTCTCTCGCACTTCGTATCATATGAACCAATTGGTTGTTTTCAATTTTTTTAATACCAAAATAAAGAGGAAAGAATGGCCTTTATTCCCATATAAAAAAACGCAATTGCGCTAACATAACTGAAAATACAGCAATCGCACAGAGATAGGCGACTTTCGCACTTTTGAATTTTGATACATGTGGCGCATTTACCCCAACATGCCTCGGCGCTCTATTTCTAAGAAACTACTTGGGATATTTTCATAACTTTTTTTATCAGTATATAGATAAAAGAATTGTCTTCAATTCCATATAAAATACGTGTATTTTCAGAAATAACTTTTGATGCGCCAGGTGTCACACAGGAGGTGATATTCGGCTTTGAATAAGTGGCGCTCTTAGCATATACCATCATTACGGGCTTTATAACTTGTGAACCGCAAGTCCGATTTTTAGCTCATCAGGCCTGAAAGGCCCGATGGGCTTATGGCATGGCATGGTGTCCGGCGTCCGTCCATCCGTCCGTCCGTCCATCCGTCCGTAAACTTTTCGCTTTTTCGACTTCTTCTCCAGAACCAATGACTCCAGAGAGCTGAAATTTTATGTGCAGACTCCTTGGCCAATGGGGATTCTAAATTGTAGATTTTGTGACCCCATGACCCCAAATGGGGTCACAGGGGTCACATCCTTAAAAACCTATTTTCATCTTCTTCTCCAGTTCCAATAGGTCTAGAGAGCTGAAAAGTTGTGTGCAGACTCCTTGGGTAATGTGGATGTTAAATTGTAGATTTCGTGACCCCGTGACCCCAAATGGGGTCACAGGGGTCACATCCTTAAAAACCTATTTTCATCTTCTTCTCAAGTTCCAAAAGGTCTAGAGAGCTGAAAAGTTGTGTGCAGACTCCTTGGCCCATGGGGATTCTAAATTGTAGATTTCGTGATCCCGTGATCCCGTGACCCCAAATGGGGTCACAGGGGTCACATCCTTAAAAACCTATTTTCATCTTCTTCTCCAGTTCCAAAGGGTCTAGAGAGCTGAAAAGTTGTGTGCAGACTCCTTGGGTAATGTGGATGTTAAATTGTAGATTTCGTGACCCCTTGACACCAAATGGGGTCAGGGGTCACACCCTTAAAAACCTATTTTCATCTTCTTCTCAAGTTCCAAAAGGTCTAGAGAGCTGAAAAGTTATGTTCATACTCCTTGGCCCATGGGGATTCTAAATTGTAGATTTTGTGACCCCGTGACCCCAAATTGGGTCACAGGGGTCACATCCTTAAAAACCTATTTTCATCTTATTCTCAAGTTCCAAAAGGTCTAGAGAGCTGAAAAGTTGTGTGCAGGCTCCTTGGCCCATTGGGATTCTAAATTGTAGATTTCTTGACCCTGTGACTCCAAATTGGGTCACCGGGGTCACATCCTTAAAACCCTATTATCATTTTCTTCTCAAATTCCAAAAGGTCTAGAGAGCTAAAAAATTGTGTGCAGACTCCCTGGCCCATGGGGATTCTAAATTGTAGATTTTGTGACCCCGTGACCCCAAATGGGGTCACAGGGGTCACATCTTCAAAAACCTGTTTTCATCTTCTTCTCCATTTCCAAAAGGTCTAGAGAGCTGAAAAGTTGTGTAGAGACTCTTTGGTCAAAGGTTATTCTTAATTGTAGGATTGGTGACCCTGTGACTCCAAATACAGGTCACAGGGGTCATGTGGTGGCACGTGGTCCTGTGCATAGCTCAGTCGACCGCTATCAGTGAAGTTCAGCAACAATGGGCGCGGCATTGCTGAATTAACTGAGAGTTTGAAGGGTGACTCCCTGCCCCACACTGAGACATGAGTGGAATGACTTATGGTGTCACCCTGGGTAAGTGACTTTATTCAACGTGTGCCTCTGTTCACCCAGCAGGAAATGGGTACCTGGTGTAAGATGTAGAGGAGTGACCTTTAAGCGCTTAGCCGGCAGCTCAGGTTAGACCAGGGTAATAATGTGACAACCATGCACTTTGAGCATACCTTTATGGCGTGGACACTGCGCAATATAAATGCCACTATTATTATTATCCCCCGCCAACATAGTTGGGGGGGGATATTGAAATGGGCTCTGTCCGTCCGTCCGTTCGTCCGTTCGTCCGTCCGTCCGTCCGTCCATCCGTCCCGATTTTGTTTCCGGAGCAGAACTCGAAAACTATACGACATATCTCAACAAAACTTGGTGTGTGGAACAATCATCATGTGTAGATGTGCCTTTTGGGGTTTTCAACTTCTTCGAGTTATTTTTTTTTACCGTTTCCATGGAAATGTAACTTAGAATTTCGTTTCCGGAACAGAACTCGAAATCTATAAGACATATCTCAACGAAACTTGGTGTGTGGAACAATCATCATGTGTAGATGTGCCTTTTGGGGTTTTCAACTTCTTCCAGTTATTATTTTTGACCGTTTCTATGGAAATGTAACTTAGAATTTCGTTTCCGGAACAGAACTTGAAAACTATAAGACATATCTCAACAAAACTTGGTGTGTGGAACAATCATCATGTGTAGATGTGCCTTTTGGGGTTTTCAACTTCTTCGAGTTATTATTTTTGACCGTTTCCATGGAAATGTAACTTAGAATTTCGTTTCCGGAACAGAACTCGAAAACTATAAGACATATCTCAACAAAACTTGGTGTGTGGAACATTCATCATGTGTAGATGTGCCTTTTTGGGTTTTCAACTTCTTCAAGTTATTATTTTTGACCGTTTCCATGGAAATGTAACTTAGAATTTCGTTTCCGGAACAGAACTCGAAAACTATAAGACATATCTCAACGAAACTTGGTGTGTGGAACAATCATCATGTGTAGATGTGCCTTTTGGGGTTTTCAACTTCTTCGAGTTATTTTTTTTTACCCTTTCCATGGAAATGTAACTTAGAATTTCGTTTCCGGAGCAGAACTCGAAAACTATAAGGCATATCTCAACGAAACTTGGTGTGTGGAACAATCATCATGTGTAGATGTGCCTTTTGGGGTTTTCAACTTCTTCGAGTTATTATTTTTGACCGTTTCCATGGAAATGTAACTTAGAATTTCGTTTCCGGAACAGAACTCGAAAACTATAAGACATATCTCAACGAAACTTGGTGTGTGGAACAATCATCATGTGTAGATGTGCCTTTTGGTGTTTTCAACTTCTTCGAGTTATTTTTTTTTACCGTTTCCATGGAAATATAACTTAGAATTTCGTTTCCGGAGCAGAACTCGAAAACCATAAGACATATCTCAACGAAACTTGGTGTGTGGAACAATCATCATGTGTAGATGTGCCTTTTGGGGTTTTCAACTTCTTCGAGTTATTTTTTTTTACCGTTTCCATGGAAATGTAACTTAGAATTTCGTTTCCGGAACAGAACTCGAAAACTATAAGACATATCTCAACGAAACTTGGTGTGTGGAACAATCATCATGTGTAGATGTGCCTTTTGGGGTTTTCAACTTCTTCGAGTTATTATTTTTGACCGTTTCCATGGAAATGTAACTTAGAATTTCGTTTCCGGAACAGAACTCGAAAACTATAAGACATATCTCAACGAAACTTGGTGTGTGGAACAATCATCATGTGTAGATGTGCCTGAAAGGTCCGATGGGCTTATGGCATTGCACGGTGTCCAGCCGTCAACTTTTCGCATTTTGTCTTCTTCTCCTGAACCACTTTGTCTAAGGAGCTGAAATTTTGTGTGTTGTGTTTAGTTGAGAAAAGGTCACTGTTATTCAACAACTATTCTTCAATAAATTTTCCCAAAGGCGGGGGATATATTTTTTGCTTGTTAACAATGTATTACTTGAGATAACTTAGATATTCAACCTTAGATAATAAATAAAATCCTGATGAGCTACAGAGCCCATGGCTCTATTTTTACAATTTTTACATCATTGTAAAGAGAAAAACATTGTCTTCAATTCCATGTATAATGCGCATGTTTTCGGGAAGAACTCTGCATGCGCGAAGCCCCGCGCCAAACGGTATAATTTTCGCACTTCATAACTTTTGAACCGCAAGTCCGATTTTTAGCTCATCTGGCCTGAAAGGCCGGATGGGCTTATGGCATGGCATGGTGTCCGGCGTCCGTCCATCCGTCCATCCGTCCGTGCGTCCGTCCGTCCGCTATAAAGGGGACAGCTTTTCTCAGAAACTATTTCAGATAGGACAACCAAATTTTGTGTGTGGCTTGTGGACATAAACACCTCAATGAAGTTCGAAAATAAGAACGATGTGATTATTTTTTCTGGAGTTATTCCCCTTGTTCCGTATTTTTTTACTGTGTTCATGGTATCTCCAAAGGGGACAGCTTTTCTCAGAAACTATTTAAGATAGGATTACCCAATTTGATGTGTGGCTTGAGGGCATAAGTACCTTGATGGAGTTCGAAAATGAGGAGCACACAATTAATCTTTGTGGAGTTATTGCCCTTGTTCCGTATATTTGGACTCTATTCAAGGTATCACGAAAGGGAACAGCTTTTCTCAGAAACTATTTAAGATAGGATAACCAAATTTGGTGTGTGGTTTAAGGCCATCGATACCTTGATGGAGGTCGAAAAAAAGAAGCATGTGATTATTTTTTACGGAGGTATTCCCCTTGTTCTGCTTTTTCGACTCTGTTTCAAGTATCCAAGGATATAGCTTATCTCAGGCATTGTTTAACATCAAATCAGTTGTGTGCCTTGAGGATATCGTTACCTTAATGGAAAGAAAATGAGAAGTGCACAATTATTTCTTCTTGAATTATTGCCCTTGTTCTTATTTCTTGTGTCTGGCGGGGGATGTTGATGACTGTGTCTTCTTTTTTGGAACTCGGTCCAGTGGCAAGTTCGCCCTGTATCAGCCCTTCAGGGCAAATAACCCGTGTCAACCTGTCGTCAAGGGGAGATAACCTGTATCAGGCCGTTGTCATGAGCAAAAATCCATATCAAACTTTGATTTGTAGCTGGAACCCTAAGTGAAAATGTATAGTATATATCATGATATGGGTGTGGATGTGAATGTGATATGGAAACCCCCCCATATAATAATACTGTCTATACTTTGTTACTTTATTGCAGGATGTGAATGACAACAGGCCATTGTTTGAGAGCCAGAGTTACACAGTAGCCGTGACAGAAGCTCTCCCTCTCGGCTCTCAAGTGCTCAAAGTGCGTGCCAGTGATCAAGACATGGGACTTATGGCTAGAGTACACTACAACATAGCTCCATTCACAATGGGACACCCGGATGTCCACAGCTTTCACATTGAGTCAACTTCTGGTATCATAATGGTGAAAAAGCACTTGGACAGAGAAATTCAATCAAATTTTTTCTTTTTAGTTGTTGCGATTGATGGAGGCTTACCTGCATTGAACTCCACAGCGTCAGTGCATGTTCAAATTTTGAATGTGAATGATAATGCCCCTGCATTCAGTCAGACTTACTATGAGTGCAGTATCACAGATCAGGCTCAGAGGGGACAACTGGTCACGAAAGTCATGGCCTATGATAAAGATCAGACTGAAGACGACCTAGAATCTATAGCCTCTGGCTCCCTATTTTATTCCATTGTGGACGGCAATGAAAAACAGACGTTTTTCATTAACACTGACAATGGCCTTATCACAGTGTCTGAACAGAGGGACCCTCAGTTTGAGTCTGGGTATTTGTTGAATGTCTCTGTGAGCGACGGTGTTTATACCAGTTATGCCAGGGTGACTATCATAGTAAGAAATACCAATTTATTTGCTCCAGTATTTCAAAGCAGTTTGTATTTAGCTAACTTCTCCGAGATGAATGCCAAGATGATGCCAGTAGTGGCAGTTAGAGCGACTGATGGAGACCGAGGAACTTATGGCCTCCTAACCTACAGCATACCTAGTCAACGCCTCAAGAACATCTTCCAAATTGATGCAGATACTGGTAAGTTTTCATCAGCCAAGATGTAACCACAGTTTTTATCCCCCGCCACCAAGTGTAAGGGGGATATAGGTTTGGGCTCCGTCCGTCCGTCCGCTATAAAGGGGACAGCTTTTCTCAGAAACTATTTCAGATAGGACAACCAAATTTGGTGTGTGGCTTGTGGACATTAATACCTCAATGGAGTTCGAAAATAAGAACGATGTGATTATTTTTTCTGGAGTTATTGCCCTTGTTCCGTATTTTTGGACTCTGTTCATGGTATCTCCAAAGGGGACAGCTTTTCTCAGAGACTATTTAAGATAGGATTACCCAATTTGGTGTGTGGCTTGAGGGCATAAGTACCTTGATGGAGTTCGAAAATGAGAAGTACACAATTAATCTTTGCGGAGTAATTGCCCTTGTTCCGTATATTTAGACTCTGTTCAAGGTATCACCAAAGGGGACAGATTTTCTCAAACTATTTAAGATAGGATAACCAAATTTGGTGTGTGGTTTAAGGGCATCGATACCTTGATGGAGTTCGAAAAAAAGAAGCATGTGATTATTTTTTCTGGAGTTATTCCCTTGTTCCGCTTTTTCGACTCTGTTTCAAGTATCCAAGGATATAGCTTTTCTCAGACATTGTTTAACATCAAATCAGTTGTGTGGCTTGACGATATTGTTACCTTAATGGAAAGAAAATGAGAAGCGCCCAATTATTTCTTCTTGAATTATTGCCCTTGTTCACATTTCTTGTGTCTGGCGGGGGATGTTGATGACTATGTCTTCTTGTTCAGACTTATTTAAATACCTGGTGTTGCTTAATTTGAAATATGAAAAGTGTAAAAATTTATTAAAGCGCTGATATGTATAAAAAGGCAGGTACAGTTGACATCATATTGATAGTATTTCAATAATTTCTGTCTTTTGCTTAAAATCCGACATTTTTCTGCAGGGGAAATCTTCAACAAAGTTGAGCTGGACCGTGAGAAGGAGAGTAGTCACTTAATACCAGTAGCTGCTACAGACAATGGAGGGCGGATGGGGTTTGCATCAGTACTTGTCAATGTGACTGACTACAATGACTGCATCCCTCGCTTTCTGCTGACAGACTACCAGGGCAATGTCTACTCCAATGCTTCAGTCGGCCAGCCTGTAATGCAGGTCACTACTTTTTCTCCAGCCACCTTTTCGTCTTGTTTTCAAATTGACATGTTCTATGCTTTATAGAATCTTTTTCATAGGGGATTCTCCTTGGGATACCTATAGCATAAAAATCTTATTATACCCCAGCTACGAAGTAGTCGGGGGTATATAGCGGTCAGCACGTCCATCCGTCTGGTTTTTGATCCGCTCATAATTCTAAAAAACCAGTTGCTCAAATTTTACGAAACTTGATATGTATAATCACCATGATGTGTACATCTGCCTTTCGTATGTTCCATACCCTCATTTGCATAATTTATGCAAATTTTCTCCGTTTTTCGACTTTGCCATTCATAGTTTTTGTTCCACTCATAACTCAAATACTAATTGTTCAAATATCTTGTAACTTGATACATATAATCATCACAATGTGTACATCTGCCTTTTGTATGTTCCATACCCTCATTTGCATAATTTATGCAAATTTCTCCATTTTTCATCTTCGCCATTCACACTTTTTGTTTCACTCATAACTCAGACACTAATTGTTCAAATGTTACGAAACCATTGATGTGTACATCTGTCATTATGTCTCCCCCCGAAGGGTCCGGAGACATATTGGTTTTAGCTGAGTTCCCGTCGGCGTTGGCGTTGGCGTTCCCATTTCGTTTCCGGAGCAGATCTCTAAAACTATGTGACCAATCATCACCAAACTTGGTATACTGTCTCTCCATATCTTGTAGATGTGCCTTTTGGGGGTTAGAGAGTTTTTTAAATTTAATTTTTTTTTAATTTCCACCTAAACGATTTGGACTTAGTCTTTTTCAAGGGTGTATTCGTTTCCGGAGCAGATCTCTAAAACTATGTGACCAATCATCACCAAACTTGGTATGCTGCCTCTCCATACCATGCAGATGTGCCTTTTGAGGGTTAGAGATAATTTAAAATTTTCATTTTTTTTATTTCCATGCAACAATTTGAACTTAGTCTTTCTCAAGGGTAGTGTTCGTTTCTGGAGCAGATCTCTAAAACTATTTGACCAATAATCACCATATATGTTAAACTGTCTTAATTGTTTGTCTTTAGTAATAAACCTCTCATAATACAAGAATTTTGAATATTTTGTATGCTACAATTGTGGAGTTAATAGGTTATTTAGTCAAGTTGAATTATACAGAGAACATTAATGGTGCTTTAATTATGATAGTATTATTTAGAGGTTTGGAGCATTTGAGGAAGGGGGAGACATCTGTTTTTTACGGGTAAAAACACTTTCTAGTTTTTATATTTCATACCCTCATTTGCATATTTGTATGTTTCATACCCTCATTTGTATATTTAATGCCATTTTTCAATTTTTTTTACTTTTACTACCAAAACATGCTTACAAGTGTACCGGGTAATACTTACTCTGCTTTAATAATGCTTATATATAATGGTCTGTTCATACAAAAGTTTAAACATTGATGACCTTTTGCTATTTTTAAACATTTCTCTTTGACCAATGTTAAAAGCGGGGGTATCATGAGTGAGCTGTGCTCACTAATTCTCTTGTTAGCTCATCAGACCTGAAAGGCCAAATGGGAGTTATGGCATGGTATGGCGCCCTTCCGTCCGTCTGTTCATCTGTCTGGAAACCTTTCACTTTTTAGCTCATGGGGCCTGAAAGGTGCTTTTGTGCCTCTTAGTAGTCTCAACTCCATGGTTCAAATAATTTTAGAAATTTTGACCAGAAATGTCAGATTTTTGGACTACAAAATTGTTCAAATAATTTGAAAATAATTAATAAAATTAATAAGATATTTTAAATAAAAAACAATCATTGTTATTCATTGACATGATTGACTACATTATGTTTTCCTATATTTATCAATACTGTATGAAGGCGGTCCAACTACAGAGCTGTGTTCACTTTCCCCTTGTTCATCTTCTCCAGGAGGGGGCGGGATAGCGCAGTGGTTATCGCGTTCGGCTTCGGATCAAGAGGTCCGGGGTTCGAATCCCGCCAGGGTCACGGCAACTTTGTCTGCAGTAGAGAACTGTTCTACACGCAGTAAGGTTTGGGTGCAATGCTACACTGAATTTCAGCGTAGTACCACCCATGGTTCGCTAGTTCCAGCCTATGCTCGCAGGTTTCACCGCAAAACATAGTCACATGGCGATGCAGGTTTTCTCCCTGCCATAATACTAGCGGCCGCGATATAAGTGAAATTTTCTTGAAAGCGGCGTTAAACACCATCTCACTCACTCACTCACTTCGTAATGTCCATACTGTTACCAAAATTAAAGTTTCATTGAAACTTAGGATTAAACTTGATTTTTAGCTCATCAGGCCTGAAAGGCCCGATGGGCTTATGGCATGGCATGGTGTCCGGCGTCCGTCCATCCGTCCATCCGTCCATCCGTCCATCCGTCCATCCGTCCATCCGTAAACTTTTCGCTTTTTCGACTTCTTCTCCAGAACCAATGACTCCACAGAGCTGAAATTGTATGTGCAGACTCCTTGGCCAATGGGGATTCTAAATTGTAGATTTTGTGACCTCATGACCCCAAATGGGGTCACAGGGGTCACATCCTTAAAAACCTATTTTCATCTTCTTCTCCAGTTCCAAAAGGTCTAGAGAGCTGAAAAGTTGTGTGCAGACTCCTTGGCCAATGGGGATTCTAAATTGTAGATTTCGTTACCCCGTGACCCCAAATGGGGTCACAGGGGTCACATCTTAAAAAACCTATTTTCATCTTCTTCTCCAGTTCCAAAAGGTCTAGAGAGCTGAAAAGTTGTGTGCAGACTCCTTGGCCAATGGGGATTCTAAATTGTAGATTTCGTGACCCCTTGACCCCAAATGGGGTCACAGGGGTCACATCCTTAAAAACCTATTTTTATCTTCTTCTCCAGTTCCAAAAGGTCTAGAGAGCTAAAAAGTTGTGTGCAGACTCCTTGGCCAATGGGGATTCTAAATTGTAGATTTCATGACCCCTTGACCCCAAATAGGGTCACAGGGGTCACATCCTTAAAAACCTATTTTTATCTTCTTCTCCAGTTCCAAAAGGTCTAGAGAGCTAAAAAGTTGTGTGCAGACTCCTAGGCCAATGGGGATTCTAAATTGTAGATTTCGTGACCCCGTGACCCCAAATGGGGTCACAGGGGTCACATCCTTAAAAAACTATTTTCATCTTCTTCTCCAGTTCCAAAAGGTCTAGAGAGCTGAAAAGTTGTGTGCAGACTCCTTGGCCAATGGGGATTCTAAATTGTAGATTTTGTGACCCCGTGACCCCAAATGGGGTCACAGGGGTCACATCCTTAAAAACCTATTTTCATCTTCTTCTCCAGTTCCAAAAGGTCTAGAGAGCTAAAAAGTTGTGTGCAGACTCCTAGGCCAATGGGGATTCTAAATTGTAGATTTCGTGACCCCGTGACCCCAAATGGGGTCACAGGGGTCACATCCTTAAAAACCTATTTTCATCTTCTTCTCCAGTTCCAAAAGGTCTAGAGAGCTAAAAAGTTGTGTGCAGACTCCTAGGCCAATGGGGATTCTAAATTGTAGATTTCGTGACCCCGTGACCCCAAATGGGGTCACAGGAGTCACATCCTTAAAAACCTATTTTCATCTTCTTCTCCAGAACCAAAAGGTCTAGAGAGCTGAAAAGTTGTGTGCAGACTCCTTGGCCAATGGGGATTCTAAATTGTAGATTTCGTGACCCCGTGACCCCAAATGGGGTCACAGGGGTCACATCCTTAAAAACCTATTTTCATCTTCTTCTCCAGTTCCAAAAGGTCTAGAGAGCTGAAAAGTTGTGTGCAGACTCCTTGGCCAATGGGGATTCTAAATTGTAGATTTCGTGACCCCTTGACCCCAAATGGGGTCACAGGGGTCGCATCCTTAAAAACCTATTTTTATCTTCTTCTCCAGTTCCAAAAGGTCTAGAGAGCTAAAAAGTTGTGTGCAGACTCCTTGGCCAATGGGGATTCTAAATTGTAGATTTCATGACCCCTTGACCCCAAATAGGGTCACAGGGGTCACATCCTTAAAAACCTATTTTCATCTTCTTCTCCAGTTCCAAAAGGTCTAGAGAGCTGAAAAGTTGTGTGCAGACTCCTTGGCCAATGGGGATTCTAAATTGTAGATTTCGTGACCCCTTGACCCCAAATGGGGTCACAGGGGTCGCATCCTTAAAAACCTATTTTTATCTTCTTCTCCAGTTCCAAAAGGTCTAGAGAGCTAAAAAGTTGTGTGCAGACTCCTTGGCCAATGGGGATTCTAAATTGTAGATTTCATGACCCCTTGACCCCAAATAGGGTCACAGGGGTCACATCCTTAAAAACCTATTTTTATCTTCTTCTCCAGTTCCAAAAGGTCTAGAGAGCTAAAAAGTTGTGTGCAGACTCCTTGGCCAATGGGGATTCTAAATTGTAGATTTCGTGACCCCATGACCCCAAATGGGGTCACAGGGGTCACATCCTTGAAAAACTATTTTCATCTTCTTCTCCAGTTCCAAAAGGTCTAGAGAGCTGAAAAGTTGTGTGCAGACTCCTTGGCCAATGGGGATTCTAAATTGTAGATTTCGTGACCCCGTGACCCCAAATGGGGTCACAGGGGTCACATCCTTAAAAACCTATTTTCATCTTCTTCTCCAGTTCCAAAAGGTCTAGAAAAGCTAAAAAGTTGTGTAGAGGCTCTTTGGTCAAAGGTGATTCTTAATTGTAGGATTGGTGACCCTGTGACTCCAAATACAGGTCACAGGGGTCATGATCTAAAAACCTATTTTTGCTTGTTAACAATGTATTACTTGAGATAACTTAGATATTCAACCTTAGATAATAAATCAAATCCTGATGAGCTACAGAGCCCATGGCTCTATTTTTACCAATAGTGACTTAAATTTTAATTTACTTAGCAACACTAAACATCCATTCAGGAAACAAAAGCATTAATAGATAATCGAATTATGAAAAAAATTGTTTTGAAAGTAATTGTCCATACTGTTACCTATACATCTATGTCCATACTGTTACCTGAAATCAGTTTAATGTTTAAAAAATGATTTAGAGCAGATATTTTCGACCATTGACAATAGTTGTAAATTTCCTTAAACAAAAGCAATTAGAATAAAAATTCATTATTTTACCGTAATAGATAACTTCATTATATATACTTATTGCTTTTTAATAGAGTTTGTCCATACTGTTACCTCGTAATGTCCATACTGTTACCAAGATTAGAAGTTTCATTGAAAATTAAGATTAAACTTGATTTTTAGCTTATCAGGCCTGAAAGGCCCGATGGGCTTATGGCATGGCATGGTGTCCGGCGTCCGTCCATCCGTCCGTGAACTTTTTCGCTTTTTCAACTTCTTCTCCAGAAACCAATGACTCCACAGAGCTGAAATTTTATGTGCAGACTCCTTGGCCAATGGGGATTCTAGATTGCAGATTTTGTGACCCCCATGACCCCAAATGGGGTCACAGGGGTCACATCCTTAAAAAACTATTTTAATCTTCTTCTCCAGTTCCAAAAGGTCTAGAGAGCTGAACAATTGTGTGCAGACTCCCTGGCCAATGGGGATTCTAAATTGTAGATTGTGTGACCCTGTGACCACAAATGGGGTCATCGGGGTCACATCCTTAAAAACCTATTTTCATCTTCTTCTCCAGTTCCAAAAGGTCTAGAGAGCTGAAAGTTGTGTGCAGACTCCTTGGATAATGGGGATTCAAAATTGTAGATTTCGTGACCCTGTGACCCCAATCTAGGTCACTGGTCACGACCCAAAAAACCTATTTTCATCTTTAACTCAAGTATGTAAAGCTCTAGAAAGGTGAAATGTTGTGTATAGAGACTCTTTGGTCAAAGGTGATTCTTAATTGTAGGATTGGTGACCCTGTTACTCCAAATGTGGGTGGGGGCCATGATTTAAAAACCTGTTTTTTGCTTGTTAACAATATATTACTTGAGATAACTTAGATATTCAACCGTACATAATAAATCAATGAAACCCTGATGAGCTACAGAGCCCATGGCTCTATTTTTACCAATGGTGACTTAAATTTCAAATTGCTTAGCAATACACAACATGCATTAAGGAAACAAAAGCGGTAGGTAGGTCAATAGGTAATCGCAATTAGGAAAAAAAACTGTTTTGAAAAGAATTGTCCATACTGTTACCGTTTAATGTCCATACTGTTACCATAAACACATGTTTCATTGACAATTAAGATTCAAGTTGATATTTTTCAGCAAGGAATAAACTTAATATGTTAACCCTTACGTTGCGTATATATATTTTACCATTTTTAGCCCCTGTGGCGGAATTTACAGGCTCGCAGCTCGCAGCAGTAGTTTGAGCTTAGGCACTGACTAGCTCTGCTGGCGGAATTTACAGGCGGCGATTCCGGTACCGTTTTTACAAAAGATACCGCATCTACATGGCGAATACGGCCTATATACGGGCGTTGAATACAAATTCAAGTCGCGGCACCCGTACACAAATGGTTGCTTCATACCCGCATCTTTGAATTATTTTTTTACGATTTTTCTTTACTTTTCTATTACTTTGTAAAGATTGTCTTTAATTCGGGCCTTATAACATCATGAATTTGGAGCGCGCTACTGAAATTTTTTTATGGACTTGAAGACCAGATGTTTGTCTTTACAATGATATAAAAAATATTAGAATGCGACCTATGGTTATAATTCTATTGTCATCTAAAGTTTGTCTTTATTTCAGGCTTCATGAAATCAAAACTCCTGAGCGCGCATATTGCGAAATTTATATGTGCTTGTAGATAGTTTATTCCTCTTTACAATGACTTTAAAATTATTAGAATACGACTTATGGTTCAGAAAATATAACCAACCAAAGGAGAGTGACGCTACCCCGACAGTACCACGTGAATGGTCCCGACGCGCACCAAGTTACTGGCACTGCTTGGTCCCCCCGGGACTGTGCTAATTACAGTACCGTTACCTCCTCGAGACCTCCTCGAGACCTCCTCGAGGGTGCCAGAGCCGAGCGCACGTGGAACTAATGGGTACTAATGAGCACAGCATACACTAATCACCGCGGCGAACGCAATACATGTTGCGCGGTGTAAAGTTTGTCTTTATTTCCAGCTTTATAAAATCGTAAATTATTTCGCGCGCATGCGAAACACGTATGTACTTGAAGACAATTTATTCCTCTTTACAATGATATAAAAATTATTGGAATACGTCAAACGGTTCGCAATATATGAAGAGCGTAAGGAAGGCACCCCCAGTACTTAGAAAAATCATTTTTGAAAAACTAACTTTTTGCGACATCTGGCGCATCATTTGCCGCATGTTTATTTTTCGCTGCGCATATACATATGATACATGGAATTGAAGACAATTTATTGCTCTTTACGATGATGTAAAAAGAAAAAAAATGCGCAACTTCGTTCGGAAGCTATAGCGGGCCAAATGAAGGTACCCTCGGTACTTTGAGGCAACTTTTTGACTATCGCGCATATCGGGGCACGTGCCGCAACTTTAGTTTTTCGTGCGCATGTATAAATTTTATATTGAATCAAAGCTGAATCTTTCCTCTTTACCCCATGTAAGTTTTATGAAAATCGGCCACCCGGTTCAGCATTTATGGGTGTTTTTTATGATGCGGTTCTGGCTGAACTTCCAATGAAAGCTCGCATTCACTTTCTCTGTCTCTTTGATAAAATAAAAATATTTTATTTGCAATGACATGTATTACAATGAAATTACAATGCATTTACGTACAAATATACACAATATTTACCTGCGGTTGTGCGCAGAACAGCTTTAGGGACCTAACAAGGTATGTATATAATGTGTATATACTGGTTGTCCACACTTCGGCTCTCTTTACTTTCAATTTTCTTCTTCTTCATTCCCTTCTTCATTTCTTTCTTTTTCCGTGGCAGTGATGTAAGCCCTGGCGGTGTGGTACAGTTTGAAGCATGGTGCGGCGCACAGAGAAACATTACAATCTGTACATTCATAAGAAGACTCTCTGCCTACTCGTTTTTTCTTCCTTGCTGGCCCATTGCCTTCTTCAATCTGTTTTGCGAGGACGGCGCGTTTTGCCTTAGAGCATACCACACACATCCTTGTGACGTTTTTCTTCCTTCCGACAGGCTCAATCTTCGTCGGAAAGTGACGTCCATGAAGACGAGTGACACTCTCGTCGCTCGTGCTCGGCCGACCACGGGGACGTCTGCAAAGTGATGGAACTTGTTCCTTGTCCGCAAATGTTACTATATGTTGCGCCAAAGCCTTCCTGTATTCCCGACTTGTTTTTAGAGGTTTATCTTTGCTGTATTCTTTATAAACGATGTAAGAGTTCAACATGGCAACGTTGAGAACGTGAAACCAAACCCGTTTCCACCACTTCAGGGTCTTCACTCGGAACGGCGTGTACGACAACATCTGGTCGGCCCGATCAACACCTCCCATGTACTTGTTGTACGTTGTTACAATGCGCGGCTTGAGAACTGGTTCCCCTGTTGCCCGGTTCTTCTTCCCTGTTTGTTCAAGTTGTGTATCTTCAACAGTTGACATGAGAAGCACTGATTTTCTATCTTCGTAGCGAAGAACGAGTAGGCCATGGTTGTGAGAAACTGTCATGTCCCCTTGCTTGGCTTTCTTTTTAGGTTTCTTGACTGAATCAGGAAGTCCCTTTCGATTGGCTCTCAACGTCCCCGTGGCACCTATTCCCCGCTCCCACAAATTTATGTACAGATTTGTGGACGAATAGTAGTTGTCCATAAAGATGTGATGCCCCTGTCCAACGTAGTCGTTCACCAAGTCCATGACTACATCATAAGTTTTGCCACCTTCAGAAACCGGTTCATTCGTTTTTCCAGTGTAGAGTTTGAACTTGCAAACGTATCCGTTGTGCGAGTCACACAACATGAAAGCCTTTATCCCATACTTCTTAGGCTTGTCGGGAAGATAAACTTTGAAAGATAAGTTACCTTTCCAGGGCACCATGCCCTCGTCGACTGAAATGTTTTGATGCGGTTTATACACTCTTGAAAAACGGTGAACTATCCGGTTATACAAGTGTCCCAGTTTATTTATTGGTGAAAAGCACGGGGTGTTACGGCCCGGCATCCTCCTGTTGTCAGCCAAGTGTAGGTAGGTTATAAGAAGCCAAAACCTGTCTCGGGGCATGCACTTGGCGAAGAAAGGCGTTGAGGTAACATCACTTGTTGACCAGTAATCAGCAAAGTTTCTCTGCACAACCAATGACATGGCAATTGTCATGGCTACAAATACCTTCATCTCTTCTGCATTAGTGTCTTGCCACTGTTGCATTCTTGAACGGGGTCTTAGAATTTTGTCCTCCATTGCTTGTTTGAAATATCTATTGGTTTCCGTTGCCATATCCTCATAGTCATCATTATGTATAAACAAATTGAAAAAGTCAATAGGTTCAGGGTTCTCAGGAAGTTCTATGAACTGGCGCAACCCAGTTTGACCAGTGAAAGGCAAGTTTACACGTGGCCGCGGACCATCCACCCACTCATCAAACGTCTGTGAATTATCATGATTATATTGTGGTATTTCGGCAAACTCCTCCTCAAAACCACTAAAGTCTTCTTCGGTGGAATTACCGGCGGCTAGAATCTTTCTGGCAATCTCTGTCTCTATATTACTCAGAGCATCTGTGTCACCATGTTCACTATCTATTACAGTGTCCCGATCATATGCATCATCACTGTCTAAACCACTGCTACCATCACTGTCAGTTGACTCCATATCAGAGGCTTCATCAGCATGGATCTCGTTGATGAAGTCGTCGTCGCTTGAAACGGCTTCAAAGCTGCGTGTCCTAGTATGCAACGTCCTAGGCCGTCGCAGGGCCTTGCGTCCACGTCCGCGCAGCATTCTGCTTCAACCTGTAAATGATTGAAAATGCGTTAGATGTATGCAACATATAACATGTGATTAGAGACAATAAACATACAGAGATAATGAATGTGAGCTTCATGGACGTTCATTTGCCAGTTTCAGAACCTCCCGGCGCATCTAGGACGACTGCGCCGCAAGCGCCGACGGCTTCTGACATCGCGCCGATTTTTCCGACGCATATGTCAAACGGACCATTTTCTGATTTCCTCGGCGACGTGTAGCACCAGGAGCGAGGCCCGGAAAATAAACTACTATGTCAGGGAAGCTCGGGTTGTCAGTTGCCGAATGACTTCTCTTTTCGAGAAGCAGAGCATCCAAGGAGCGGTCTCTCGAGGCGGAGCCCGGACCCATGGGAGCATACTCCCATGCTCTCCGGGAATTCCCGTCCCCGTCTTCCGCGGCGGACCCCGGATTCAATCGCGGGACAGGTTTCCCATGTTCTCTTTTGAGAACGAGAGACTCCGAGGAACAATCCTATGGGACGAACCCCGGATTCTATTGGGAATGGGTTCCCATGCCCTCTCGACATATATAGCAGAAACCTTCATACCTCGGAATGACACGAACCTTTATTTCAAAGTAGAAAAAAAATAATAATTTGCACAAAAAGTTTGGGGGGTGGCGACCAAAAGCGGGGGGGTCCGCGCACCCCCCGGTAGATATTTATACTTGTGGGTCGGTCCCGAAGATGACGGACCACGCCCATGTTCATGGGAATTTTTTCTCATTATGTCATGGCGAATCCCGTCGGAAATTCCCCTGCTCACGAAAAAACTAATACCTAAAAAAGTAATTGTGATACAAAAGAACTTTGGTAATAAAAGTGGTGAGGAATCAAATTCTCCATCTGCTCAGTTCAGTCCGCTACACATATAAATAATTCTTCAAATCTTATTGAATGAAACGTCTTTTATTCAATAATGTAAAAGATAAAATAATAAATTCAATTCAAATGGTTTGGAAAGGTGCGCCCTCGCATTTGAATTTTAGAAATAAAAACCTTTCGCAAATGGCATCAGTAACAAAAATGTTCACGCATTTTTAGAAACTCCGAAAAGTGAAATATTTTCCTGAGAAAATATTCCCACGAAAAGGCTTTTCCCCGAGCGGCGGGTCCCGTACTCAAATATATTTTCACTTTTATGTTATAATTTTTTTTCCAAAACTGGAAACAAAATTCCGTCATGACAGTTGTTCATCGTTTATAAAGCTCTATATTTGCGTATCAAAAGAACAGTATTTTAGTTATATATTATCATACTTCTTCACTTATGCGTACATCAATATTGCGGCTCTTCGCGCATGCATAGTTCTTCCCAAAAACATGCGCATTATATCTGGAATTAAAGACAATGTTTTTCTCTTTACAATGATGTAAAAATTATAAAAATCGGACTTGCGGTTCAAAAGTTATAAAGCCCGTAATGATGGTATATGCTAAGAGCGCCACTTATTCAAAGCCGAATATCACCTTCTGCGCGACACCTGGCGCATCAAAAGTTATTGCCGAAAATACACGTATTTTATATGGAATTGAAGACAATTCTTTTATCTATATACTGATAAAAAAATTATGAAAATATCCCAAGTAGTTTCTTAGAAATAGAGCGCCGAGGCATGTTGGGGTAAATGCGCCACATGTATCAAAATTCAAAAGTGCGAAAGTCGGCTATCTCTGTGCCATTGCTGTATTTTCAGTTATGTTAGCGCAATTGCGATTTTTATATGGGAATAAAGGCCATTCTTTCCTCTTTATTTTGGTATTAAAAAAAATGAAAACAACCAATTGGTTCATATGATACGAAGTGCGAGAGAAAGGTAGCTTATCGCAATATCTTCCCGTAATTAGAAGCTATCTGCCCATGTGGCGAGATGCGAGACAGATAAGCATAGGCTATCTGCCCATGTAGCGGGATGCGAGACAGATAAGCCTGTACGGGCCTATCTCACCCCGGGGCAGTGCAGACACTTAGGTGCTAATTAGCCGCCGGGCAGTGTAGCCATCGGAGCGAAGCAGGACAAAATTGGCCTTTTGTAAAGCTAATTATCGATGCGTTACGGGTCAACAATGCACACGCAAATTGGTGTGAATTTTGCTGGACGTTCTGACCAGACACTGAAGAAAGTTTTATTCTCATTGCGGGCTGCGAGGCATAAATACAGCCATTCTCATGCAGCGAGTCGCGGAAACAATCGACTCGGGACCCGGTATGGAGGCTAGCCCAGTACATAGACAGGCGTGAATTCGTCTAAGTAAGCGATCCGGGATCCGTACTGGAGTACCTACGAATCGCTTATAGCCCGCCCGGATTATTCCGTCGCCCTCATGTTAAGGGTTAATCATTAAAAGTAAATAAAATGTAAATATTTAAAAAAGATTATAACAAATAAAAAATTTCATTGATTGTAAATATTTTGTCCTTACTGTTACTTATTATGTCCATACTGTTACCAAAACTGAAAACATTGATGACCTTTTTATGTTTGTTTATGTTTAATAGAATTATGCTATGACATACAAAACTTATATTTTAAAGGTTATATTTAGCATGAAATGTGAAACATTTTTTTTTTTTAGTCATCTCTGAAATGTTTTCATATGTTTTTCTCCAGAAAATAATGAAGGATTTTAAGACACATTGATAACTAAGCCTTTAAGTCCTTTTTGAAGAATAAAAATTCCATACTGTTACTGGAATTGTCTTTCCTTTTTTATTATAAGGTAACAGTAAGGAAGAATCTAATGAAAATATTCAATATTTTCTTAATGCTCCTTTCAACTCTTAAAAAGCGCCTGTTTTCAGTCATAGATTAACAATTCAATTTACATGCAAATCTGGTTTTTAAAGAAAAAATATTTTAAATACCCTTAAACATGGTAACAGTAGGGACATCCTACATAATTTCCTACAATCAACTTTCCACTTACTTGAAATCAAGTTATATAAGACTGTATAATTTGAACTATTTCTTAAAAAAAATATTTCATTAATTATTTCAGTATTCAGATTGCATATTTTAGTAACAAATCTTTAAATTTCGTTTTCTTAGTTTAAAACACATAAAATGCATAAAAGAGGTACGTTCAAATTATCAAAATCTGCCAAAAACTATTGAATTTGTATAACGATATCTTACGTATGACACCATAGTCAGGACAGAAAGTAGGAGGTTCAAGACAGGAAGTGACTCATCTCTCTGACCAAGGGAGGTATCATTTATAAATATTTTTACTTCTGGTAACAGTAGGGACTTTTTTTTGTGGGACACACATAAATGGGGTAAAATATTTAAAAGTAAAAAATATATTTTTTGTTTCAAGATAGGTTTCACTTGATGGGTTCTCAATCACTAGTTAGTTAATAGGATCGAACACCTTTTGTCAAACATTTACTGTCGATTTATCATTTTAAAATGATGCTAAAACTTGAAAATTTACCTTGGGACAAGCAATTTTCATCAAAATGGCACCTTAAAACATCTCCAAAAAATAAAATATCAATGAAAATTTTAATTTCTTTACTCTCATATGTACATTCAATAGTGTTTTTTATCATCAATACTTAAAATAGTAAAAAAAATATCAACAAATATACATGTTCTATTCCGGACAGAAATTTACTCTCTTCGTGAAAATGACTCATAGGCCTATATTAATGTGACATAGTCAGAATAAGTTTTATGTAGGTTTTTGACACTTAACTGTTCAAAATAGTTTATGCGTATAGAAAATCTTGACATCACCCCTCCAAGTATGGCGGTCATGAGTGAACACGTGAGATAGATTTTTGTCAGAGATGTTTGAACAGATACAATTTTGTAATTTGAATGTCATGATAATAACTTCACTGCATAACTATATTTTACTACCATGTCATAAAATGACAATTCATTTAGCCTATTCGTTTATGGTATGTGATATTTGTTATAATTATTTCGTAAAAATTCCCTCTGATATGTGTTAGCACTATCCTCCTGTTCTCAGGAGATCACAAGATTCATAAATAGATTTTTCCCTCCCATTGATATGACATACTCCCAGAGTTACCTCCCCCTGTGGAGCACATGGTTATAGACAGATGTCCTTATGACCTCACAATTTCTTCTTGTGCAAGGAGTCAACATCTCAAGTTTCCCTCTCAAGTTTGAACTTTTTTGCATGTCTTTATCTCTTTGTTGGAGGTCACAAGTGTTTATTTGTGCTTTGTCTTTGTGTTCCATGGATTAATAAGGTTTTTGTTGGACAATTTTTGCCTTTTTTGTCCAGGAATTTCAAGTAAGTGGACTTCATTTTTTTTTTTTTTTTCCCCTTCTTTTTCAACTCAACTCAACATGGCTACATCACCTCAAGCTCGGTGTCCCGAATGTAAGGCTTCTCTTTCTAAAGGAGACCCTCATTAATTTTGTTGCATGTGCATTGATACTTTGTGTTCCGCAGAAGTATGTTGTGAACTTTGTCAAGACTTGTCATCTTCAGAATTTCATTCTCTCTTGAAAGTATGGAGGAAGACAGCCGAGAAGAGGAAAAGAGCCTCAGTTACTATTGAAAATATTTCCCCTGCCAAGATTCCCAAGACTGACTTGGAACAGTACCTTAAAACTTTCTTCATTGGTATGTTTACTTCCTTTTCTCAGAAAGTTTTCACGGATATGTCTTTTATTAAAGAAGATTTTAAACAAGCTCTGAATAGGCAAGCTGTTACTCCTGAAAAGTGCATTGAAAAGCTAAACCATAAAATTGAGAGAAAGGAGAAATCCACGCCTACCCTGGGGGTGCGCCTTGGCTTGAGCCACGATTGGGATAGGTGGACTATCCTAAAGAGGAGGGAACACAAGTTGTTACTCTAAGCTCGAAAGCCGCACATGAAGGGGCGCGCCTAGAGACTTTTCCTCAAATCCCAATAACAGCTGGGAATCTTGTTGTCAGTAACAAAACATCTAGCAAGCCTAAAAGTTCTACAGTGACTTTTGCAGACCTTTCCAATCAATCTTCTGGTAATCTTAATAAAATTGACCTGGGACAATCTATAGTAAGTGGTAAAAATGTGGCATTAAACCAAGATTCTGGTCTCATTGATAATGAAGCAAAAGCTAAGTTGACAAATGACTTGGAACAAGCCGAGAAGCAGCCTACCAGTGGTCATTCTGAAAATGTGTACACAAACATTTTGCCTGTTTATGCTAATGTGTCTGAACAAGATTATGTTAACCAAGAGTTCATTCAGCAATTGCCAAATGATATCATTGCTATGAAAGAAGACAGGATTATTGTACACAATGAAAATCCTGATTCTGAGGATTTTACTCCAGAATGGAATTACTATCAAAAATTGGACTCGTTACATCACCTTTGTCCAAGTACAAAACCACCAGAGGAACCAATGCAGGATATGCCAGCAGAACTTGGCGATTCTGGCATACTGCCTCCTTTGAAGGAACCTCGCATAACTCTTAATTCCTCACACATCCACTAATAGCGACAGGCACCAAGATTAACTTTTTTGGACTAAAATTCTAAAAAACATTTTATATGTATAGTTCCAAGCTTCAATAACAGTAAAATAGCTTTGGTACAGGCTAAGCATTTATTTGAACCTGAATAATGAAGTGTGTTACATTGCTCTATGTCAGGGATTGCAGACCCCATTTTTCAGAAGCAACCAAAACATGTCACCTCTTAATAACAAAAATACTTTTGATTTCCTTCCTAAAACTAAAATACCACAATTGTAATTACTATGCCGAGCATTTAATTATCACTGCTGAAGTTATTTTACTGGAGACCTTCCATTTTAATTTCAGCTTTGAATGCAGAGCATCCCTTTATATGTTATCTTATGTGAATTGGTTTGGAGCTGGTTTGCGTGCACTTCTCCCACCCAAGTTTAAAGATAACACAGGCATTAAGGCTGATACATTGGTCACCATGACTGTGGAGGAGGCAGCCCTGGCTCATTCATTGCTGGATTCTCTGTATGTAGCAGTATCAGATGTCACAAAATTGCAGCTGAATACCATTGCTAAGGCCACTCTTGCTGAACGGAAGAAACACATTGATTTGATACCTAATTTGCCAGACAAAGCTAAGGATGATTTGTACTCCCAAATCCAGGAATCAGCTTTTTCAGCAAAAATCTGTTTTAACTAGAGGGCCATCTGCTGATTCATCATATGCCAGGTCAGATAGTACCTCAAGGAGTCGTGCACCTAGGGGTAGGGTTTCAGGACGTTTCTTGAGGGGAAGAGGCCGTAATCGTTATGTTTGACGCTCAGTCAACCCAGCTTGAATCCTCAACCTTACGACTCGGATACGTATATGGAACTGCAAATGGTAACCAACGGCTTTCCAACACCAGTGTTAGAGACTCCAGTGGGCGGCCCTCTTTCACATTTCATAAAAAAATTGGGATGAAATTACGTCTGATCAGTGGATTCTCAAAGTAATTCGCTCAGGATACATACTCCAGTGGGAAAATCTTCCACCAGTCACACACCTACCTACGGGTCAAAAATTTTACCTGAAGGAACCCAAGCTATCAGCAGCTGTGATGGTTGTGGACCCTGTTAGCAAAGAAGGCTATCATGGAACTTCATCCGGAAGACAAGTCCCTCGGTTTTTATTCACCCATTTTCCTTGTGCCGAAGAAAGACACAAAGAAAATGAGAATGAATTTAGACTTGAAAATTCTCAACAAGAATTACTTTATAAAACCACCTCATTTCAACATGGAATCGGTAAGGAATCTACGGAAACTCTTCAGGCAGGGGGATCACTTCATAAGCATAGATCTAAGAGATGCTTATCTTCATGTCCCAATCCATATAAGTCAAGGAGATATCTCAGATTCGCAATAAATGGCCGGAGATTTGAGTTTTGTGTGCTCCCCTTCGGGATATCAGTGGCACCATGGCTCTTCACAAATTGATGCGTCCAATTATAGCTCATTGCCACATCAGAAGTATAAGACGGATATATCGACGATTTTATCGGGGCCAACGCACAAAAAAGCAGCTTGTTGGAAGATACAAAATTAGGGGTGACTATAAACCCCTGAGGGACTATCACGATAGCGATAGTCTATTGCAAGGTACTATTGTGATGCGATAGCACTATTGCCACTTACTATTGCGATAGCTATTGCGATAGTTTCTATGTAATAAAAACTCAAACAAAAAACATTGTTTCTTGTTTTATTTACAGTTGAAAGTTTGTAACTGCAGTGTTACTTTAAATCTTCAAACATAAACTTGTAAATCATTGTTACTGCAATATCTCTTGAATATCTCAGACAAACTACAAACTCAGGTATTCAGAAAAAATATCACTTTCACTACCTATGAATCTCAAACTTCAGAGTATCTCAGACAAACTAGAAACTTGTGTAGAACAATCTGAACAATATCACTTTCACTACATGTGAATCTTAAACTTCAGAGTATCTCAGACAAACTAGAAACTTGTGTAGAACAATCTGAACAATATCACTTTCACTACCTGTGAATCTCAAACTTCAGAGTATCTCAGACAAACTAGAAACTTGTGTAGAACAATCTGAACAATATCACTTTCACTACCTGTGAATCTCAAACTTCAGAGTATCTCAGACAAACTAGAAACTTGTGTAGAACAATCTGAACAATATCACTTTCACTACATGTGACATATGTCGCTGGGGAGGATTGTGAATCTCAAGAAGTCGGAGCTAGCCCCATCATGGGACCTAGTCTTTCTGGGCTCCAGGTTTCAGACGGAGCTGGGGATAGTCTCCCTTGCCCCGGACCGGGTCCAAAGATCCTGGTGGCTGTGAACTCATTTCTCAGCGCTCCATCCCACACGGCTTGGGTCTGGCTCCAGCTCTTAGGAGTCATGGCAGCGACCGTGGATGTGGTTTGGAGGTCCAGGCTCCGCATAAGGCCCGTCCAACAAGCCTTGGCGGGTCTATGGTCCCACTCGGAGTCTTATGAGAAGCTGCTCGTCACTCCGGAGTGGGTCTTACCACACCTTTTGGTGGACCAATATCGATCACCTGACTCGGGGTTACCCTCTGCAGTCTCCGGTGCCGAACCTGACGATTCAGACCGACACCTCCCTCACGGGATGGGGCGGGGTTCTGGGATCTCGTACGGTCTCGGGCCTGTGGTCACAGGCCGAGTCTCAGATGCACATCAATGTGTTAGAGCTCAGGGCGGCCAGGCTGGTCTTGCAGCACCTGAGGGATCAGGTGGAGGGTCAGGTGGTCCGGCTCCAAATGGACAACAGGACCGCCATGACTTGCATCCTCAAACAGGGCGGTACGGTTTCTCCTGGAGGAGACATGGCAATTCTTCCTTTGGTGCGACTAGGTCGGCACCACGGTCCTGCCAGTATACTTACCAGGGGTGGACAATGTCCGAGCAGACGCTCTGTCTCGCCGGTTCCTTGCCCCCCACGAGTGGCTTCTGGATCGAGAGATATTTGAGACTATCTCCCAGTTATACGGGTCATTCGAGGTGGATCTGTTTGCGTCAGGGACGAACTTTCAGATACCTCAGTTCTGCTCCAGGATACCCGACCCTCGGGCCTTATCCCAGGACGCGTTCGAACTGGACTGGACAGACAGAGTTCTGTGGGCTTTCCCACCAGTACCTCTGATCTCCAAGGTCCTTGCCCAACTAGCCACTCAGCCTCCGCATCTGCTGGTGCTTCTCGCACCTCTGTGGGCAGGGCAGAGTTGGTTTCCACAGGTACTCAGGTTTCTGGCTATGCCACCTGCTCTGTTACCGTGTAGACCAGAACTTCTGTCCCAGGACGGAGCCCCCAACCCCAGGGTGCAGTGGGTGGCTTGGCCTCTGTCCGGAATCACCTCCAAGACAGCGGTATTCCTGCACGAGTTGCAGACACAATACTGGCTTCAAGGAGGGATTCAACGAACATTCAGTACGAGGATAGATGGACCTGTTATGCGCGCTGGTGTGCAGATAGGGACGTTCTCGATCCCTTTTCTCCAGATCTAGTGGTGGTCCTGGAGTTCCTGCAGTCCAGATTGGATGCCGGCTTTGCCGCATCAACTGTCAGGGGATACTCCACGGCTATCTCAGCCTTTCACGTTCAAGTGGACGGTGCTCTTTTTGGTGCTCATCCGCTGGTCCAGCGCTTCTTAGCAGGTGTGGACACGATCTGTCCTCCTTTGAGGCGGATCGGCCCCGTATGGGACCTTTCGATAGTCCTTGATTGGCTTTCTGGTCCTAGATTCAGGGATTTGTCTTCTTTGTCTCTCCAGTTGTTAACCTGGAAGACAGCTTTTCTTGTGGCGGTGGCGTATGGTATACGGGTAGGAGACATACATGCTATGTCCGCCGATCCCGAGCTCACAGTCTTCCACAGGGACAGAGTCAGTATCAGACTGCCAGACTCCTACCGACCTAAAGTGGCCCACTCCTTTCATGTGACGGCCCACATTGAGTTGCCGGCGCTCAAACAGCCGGAGATATCGGGTTCTCAGGCCTCGCACGATCATATACTAGATGTGCGCAGGACCTTGAGAGCATATGTCAAACGAACAGCCTCTATCCGTAAGGATAAGCAGCTTGTTTGCTTGTTTGCTTGTTAAGATGTACGAGGGGATATCAAAAAGTTTCAATTATCACAAACACACATCAAAGGCACAAACTTTATTTTGTTCTCATGTTTTTAAGACTTCTCTACATAGTCACCATCCAGAGATAACCATTTTTCCCATCGCTTCTTGACCTTGAGCAGACCATCTGAATAGAAGACCCCTGCTTTCATGGAAAACCAAGCCTCCACCTCTCGAATGATGTCATTGGTGTCCTCAAAACGACGTCCACGAAGTGCAGGATTGGGTGAATAGTGGGGATGCGGTAAGATTTCAAAGCCACATCGCCGTGCCTCCACAGCAGGGGCTTGACAAGTGTGAGCTGGGGCATTGTCAGCTAACAGGCTTACACCTTTGGTGATCATACCACAGCGCTTCTGTTTAATGGCATCTCGTAACTTGCTCAGCAGGTTGCAGTAATAAGCTCCAGTAATAGTCTGACCTTTAGCTAGATAATCTGTCAAGATGACTCCACGACAATCCAAAAAAACAGACACCATGACCTTTCCTGCAGACTTTTGCACCTTGGCCTTTTTGGGAGGTGGTGACGTAGCATGTTTCCACTCTTTGCTCATCTCTTTTGTCTCAGGATCATATTGATAAACCCAGCATTCATCCATGATAACAAGGCGTTTGAAGAAATCCTCTTCCCCTTGTTCAAGAAGCTCCAATGCCTGCCGTGACATGTCCTTTCGATTCTGTTTTTGCAATGGAGTCAGTAAGCAAGGAACCCAGCGTGCTGACACTTTGGACATATGCAACTGGTTATGGAGTATGTTCCATGCACTGCCATAACTCAGACCTGTTTCATGCATTATCATTTGCAGAGTTACGCAGCGATCTTCTTGAACCAGCGTCTCAACCTTCTTGATGACATCCATATCATCAGTAAGTGAGGGGCGTCCACTTCTTGGCTCATCTGCGAGCGACATGTGGCCTGTTTGGAAATTCCTCTTCCATCTCACAACAGTGTCATAGGATTGGCTGTCATTGTCATAAACAGATTTCATTTCATCATGAATTTGACGTGCAGTATAGCCCTTCAAATGTAAATACTTAATTACACTGCGCGCCTCAATTTTCTCAATAATAGGGGGTACTGTGCTATTTGGTCAACAGAAGTAAAACTGGCTGTTGCGAAAAAGACTATTATTGACCCAGGAACTAGACAAGGATCACTTATGCTACAGTGACCAGTTGGTCCGTATTCACCAGTACATTCTTTGTGATAATTGAAACTTTGATATCCTCTCGTAGGACACAGTGATATGACACAATTAAGACCCACCGCCAGTATGTGGGATTCTGAGCTAACACATATATCAGAGGGAATGTTTACGAAATAATTATGGAACAATTATATATATTGTTAGTAATTATTTGTAAACTTACCTCTGATATGTATGGTACAACCCTCCCATCCTCCCCTCTTTCTATGTGTGTTAATACCAGTGCGAAATTGTGAGGTCAGAAGGACATCTGTCTAACCATGTGCTCCACAGGGGGAGGTAACTCTGGGAGTATATCATATCACTGGGGGGAAAAAATCTATTTATAAATCTTGTGATCTCCTGTGAACAGGAGGATAGGGCTAACACATATCAGAGGTAAGTTTACTAATAATTACTAACAATATATATAATTGTTCCATTAATTATTGTTACTGCAAGAGACTTGACAGCTCGCAGTGAATTATGTACATGTCGAATCTATAATAAGTATGCAATTATTCAAATACATACAATAAACTGTCAAAATAAGAATAAGTATGCAATTATTAAAATACATGCGTTAATTAAGCTGTCAAAATAAAAATACTGAACACAAAACACAAGACGATAACATGACAAATCAAACTTTATTGTATGTCCGAGAAATGAAATCTGTGCATGAATAGAGACGTCGTTGGACCATGGAACATTTGGCAAAATGGGGGGTGGGCTATAACTCAGGAATAACCCCAACCAGGACAACCCTCTGAAAAGTGGGGGTGGTCTTAGGCTCAAGTATGGTCTTATACCCGCGAAAATACGATATATATGAATTTATTATTAATTAGTGATCAGGATTTATTAAAGAATAAAACTCCTGATTGATCTATATATCTTCCCACTTGACTGTCTGCTTGTTAAAATTGTTATTTTTCGACTGCAGGTAAAAGCGATGGATGAAGATGCTGGTCTGAACAGTGTAATAGTGTACTCTCTGTACTCAAGTGGAATCTCTGGTACAGACACAGAGCACCTTTTTCAGGTGCATCCAAACACAGGACTCATAACTGTAACAGGGGACCTCTCCCGTTCAGGTAATCTGCTTCTGGCAATTTAAATACTCTAGACTTATTAGACGCCCCCCATCCATGTTATCTAGTTCAACAATGTTAAACGTGGTGGTAAGGCCTCATTTATTATCAGATGTTGATTATTGGCCTGACCCCACGTTTAACGGATGAAGGCTATTTTCTCTACGCATTGCATTGTGGGATACAAAATGGCGCTTTTCATTAGCTCATAGTGGAGGGTAGTCAATACTAGTCATGTTTGAGAGTTTCAATCGGCAAAATAAAAACAGCTATGATGAATATAATGACATGAACTTGTTGACAAATGATTAAACTATGCATATAAGGTAGGTTTGTAATTTGTCAAGAACATTTTCAGTGATTTTGAAGCCATTTTCGTTCCGACGTTCACAGCGTTGGAATTTTGCGCTGTGAAAATAGCCTTCGTCGGTTAAACGTGGGGTCAGGCCAATAATCAACATCCGATAATAAATGAGGCCTACGACCATGTTTAACATCGTTGAACTACCATGTTATCTAGACTTTCTGTTCAGGCATCTTTACCTCTGCACTGTAAGGCCAGCTGGGCCTATGGCATGTGTTCCCGTTATCCTTAACCCGGCATTCTTAGTCCCCCTAAATTATTGGAGTGGTACCATAGGCATTTTTCTTAAAGATTTTTTACTTCTTATCCACACCAGTTGACATAAAAAAAATTTTTGGAATAACATCTTTGTTATATGAAGTCTTCTCAAATATGCACATGGCAGGGGGTCCATCCTAAACCACTTCTCAAGAACCAGCAATTCTAGAAAGTGCGTCTGGGAATATGATCTTCGATAGCTGATGGCGGGCTTATGGCATGGCATGGCGTCCGGCCATCCGTCCATCCATCCGTAAACTTTTCGCTTTTTCGACTTCTTCTCAAGAACCACTCACTCTACAGAGCTGAAAAGTTGTGTGCTGACTCCTTGGCCAATGGGGATTCTAAATTGTAGATTTCATGACCCCATGACCCCAAATGGGGTCACAGGGGTCACAACCTTAAAAACCTATTTTCTAGTTTTTATCCCCCGCCAACATAGTTGGGGGGGGGGATATTGAAATGGGCTCCGTCCGTTCGTCCATCCGTCCGTCCGTCCGTCCGTCCCGATTTTGTTTCCGGAGCAGAACTCAAAAACTATAAGACATATCTCAACGAAACTTGGTGTGTGGAACAATCATCATGTCTAGATGTGCCTTTTGGGGTTTTCAACTTCTTCGAGTTATTTTTTTTGACTGTTTCCATGGAAATGTAACTTAGAATTTCGTTTCCGGAACAGAACTCGAAAACCTTAAGACATATCTCAACGAAACTTGGTGTGTGGAACAATCATCATGTCTAGATGTGCCTTTTGGGGTTTTCAACTTCTTCGAGTTATTTTTTTTGACTGTTTCCATGGAAATGTAACTTAGAATTTCGTTTCCGGAACAGAACTCGAAAACCTTAAGACATATCTCAACGAAACTTGGTGTGTGGAACAATCATCATATGTAAATGTGCCTTTTGGGGTTTTCAACTTCTTCGAGTTATTTTTTTTGACCGTTTCCATGGAAATGTAACTTAGAATTTCGTTTCCGGAAAAGAACTCGAAAACTATAAGACATATCTCAACGAAACTTGGTGTGTGGAACCATCATCATGTGTAGATGTGCCTTTTGGGGTTTTCAACTTCTTCGAGTTATTTTTTTTGACCGTTTCCATGGAAATGTAACTTAGAATTTCGTTTCCGGAACAGAACTCGAAAACTATAAGACATATCTCAACGAAACTTGGTGTGTGGAACAATCATCATGTGTAGATGTGCCTTTTGGGGTTTTCAACTTCTTTGAGTTATTTTTTTTTACCGTTTCCATGGAAATGTACTTAGAATTTCGTTTCCGGAACAGAACTCGAAAACTATAAGACATATCTCAAAGAAACTTGGTGTGTGGAACAATCATCATGTGTAGATGTGCCTGAAAGGCCCGATGGGCTTATGGCATTGCACGGTGCAACTTTTAGCATTTTGTCTTCTTCTCCAGAACCACTTTGTCTAAGGAGCTGAAATTTTGTGTGTTGGGTTTATATAGTTGAAAAAGGTTCATAGTCACTGTTATTCGACAACTATTCTTCAATAAATTTTCCAAAAGGCGGGGGATATGGCCGACTCTGTCTGCTTGTTAATTTTTAGCTCATCAGGCCTGAAAGGCCCGATGGGCTTTTGGCATGGCATGGTGTCCGGCGTCCGTCCATCCGTCCTTCCATCCGTCCATCCGTAAATTTTTCACTTTTTCGACTTCTTCTCCAGAACCAATGACTCCACAGAGCTGAAATTTTATGTGCAGACTCCTTGGCCAATGGGGATTCTAAATTGTAGATTTCGTGACCCCATGACCCCAAATGGGGTCACAGGGGTCCCATCCTTAAAAACCTATTTTCATCTTCTTCTTCAGTTCCAAAGGTCTAGAGAGCTGAAAAGTTGTTTGCAGACTCCTTGGCCAATGGGGATTCTAAATTGTAGATTTCGTGGAATGCAGGAATTGAGAATAGAAAGTAAATTTGCAGTTAACCTTATTCAATAGTAATGTGAAATATATGTCGACTTAAGAATAACATCTTCATTATGGACATGTTTGATGTAATCAATGAGAATTATTGAATAGCCTATGAACTGAATATTATGAAAGGCTGCAAAGGAATAAATTGAAGAGGAGTTTTTAATTTTTAGCTCATCAGGCCTGAAAGGCTCGATGGGCTTATGGCATGGCATGGTGTCCGGCGTCCGTCCATCCGTCCGTCCATCCGTCCACCGAAACTTTTCACTTTTTCGACTTCTCCTCCAGAACCAATGACTCCACAGAGCTGAAATTTTATGTGCAGACTCCTTGGCCAATGGGGATTCTAAATTGTAGATTTCGTGACCCCATGACCCCAAATGGGGTCACCGGGGTCACATCCTTAAAAACTTATTTTCATCTTCTTCTCCAGTTCCAAAAGGTCTAGAGAGCTGAAAAGTTGTGTGCAGACTCCTTAGCCAATGGGGATTCTAAATTGTAGATTACATGACCCCATGACCCAAAATGGGGTCACAGGGGTCACATCCTTAAAAACCTATTTTCATCTTCTTCTTCAGTTCCAAAAGGTCTAGAGAGCTGAAAAGTTGTGTGCAGACTCCTTGGCCAATGGGGATTCTAAATTGTAGATTTCGTGACCCCGTGACCCCAAATAGGGTCACCGGGGTCACATCCTTGAAAACCTATTTTTCATCTTATTCTCCAGTTCCAAAAGGTCTAGGAGCTGAAAAGTTGTGTGCAGACTCCTTGGCCAATGAGGATTTTAAATTGTAGATTTCGTGACCCTGTGACCCCAAATGGGGTCACAGTGGTCATGATCTAAGAACCTTTTTTAAATAACTTAAATATTCAACTTTAGATAGTAAATCAATGAAATCCTGATGAGCTACAGAGCCCATAGCTCTATTTTCTCCAGTTCAAAAAGGTCTAGAGACCTGAAATGTTGTGTGCAGACAACTTGACCAATGGGGATTCTAAATTGTAAATTGGTGACCCTATTTGGGGTCACAGTGGTCATAACTTTAAACAACCCTTTTTTCATCTTCATCTCAAGAACCACTGACCATAGAGACTTGAAATTTCATGTACAGACTCCAATTGGGATTCTAAATTGTAGATTTTGTTATCCTGCGACCCCAAATATAGGTCACAGAGGTCATGACCTGAAAAGGTATTTTCATCTTGAGATTTTATGTGCTCTTCAAAGGGAGGTAAATTTAAGAAAACAACAGTGATGAATTAAATATTCAAGTGTGTCTTTATTTTATCTCCGGCCTCAAAGATAGGTCAGAAGGGTAAGGATCTTAAGACCTTTTTCATCTTCTCCATTTAAAATAGTACGTTTTTGATTAAACGTAATTATTTATACTTACCTGTTGACTAGACCTACTTTGCCTTACCTCCTATAGGTAATGCTATTTCAACCTTAACACAGACGAACGTGAAGAGTGGAGAAGGGGTGCGTAAATTCCCTTATCCAAGGGGCGGTAAGTCTAGGTGGTCTCGTGACGTCACTACCTGTTCATGTCACTCTCCGAAAGTCCCAAAAGGCAAGACAGACCAAGTGGGGAGGATGGGAGGGCCTAGAGCGTAGGTCTAGTCAACAGGTAAGTATAAATAATTACGTTTAATCAAAAACGTACTATTATTTAAATACCTATCTGTTGACTAGACCTACTTTGCCTAGAATCCCACCGCAAGGAGGCGGGTCAGTAGATACATGGTAGTGACGAGACCAGCGACTAGACCTGAGTGTAAGCTAACCTACGAGTCCTCCACCCTGTGGTGAGGACAAGGTAAAGCCCGGGAGATACCATCTCTACCGCTTACCTGATCGAAGAGATAACCCTGCCACTCAACTTCCGATCAACACACTGCCCCCCAAACCCCAACAGGGAGGGGAGTGTTAAAGCGAAGTTAAAGAAAAACCAACAGACACGAGAGCTAGCAATGTAAACAATGTTTATTTACAATGCGCCTTAAAGCTCCTAAGGGGGTTGACCCCTTCTTGGTCTGGTTGGGGGGACCACCTTCGCCTGAGCGAAGATCTGTGGACCCAGCCTAGAGATGCCTTCAAGATCTGCTGTTGAGGCATCTCGTAGGTAATGGTTGGCGAAAACCTCTGATGAACGCCAAAAACATCCTGCCATGACATCCGAAACCGCGATGTTGCAGTGATACGCCATCGTGGCTAATACTGCGCGGATCTCATGAGGGTTTGAACGCGAAGACGGAGGCAAGTCAGCGGCCTTGTACGCATCAATGACCGCCGACCTTAGATACACCCCCAACGCCCGCTTATCTAGCTCCTTGGTGCTCCACAGCGAGTGAGGCAAGAACAGACGACGCCTGCCATCTCTCAGCCTGCGGGTACGCTGCGTGTACACCCTCAAAGCCCTCACCGGACAGAGAGAGAGATCCACCTCTCCTGAGTCAGAACCAAGAGTCGGGATAGAAAACGTACGGCCAGTTTCATCAGCTGCCTGGTTCTTACAGACAAGGACGGGCGCCAACCCAAGAGAGGCCGATCCCCCCTCCCAGACCTCAAAACGTAGAAGGTCCGCCTTCAAGGCATGGATTTCCGAAATGGTCACCAGAAAAATGACCTTGATGGTGAGAGGGAGGAGGGGTACGCCAGAGAGCGGTTCATACGTATCGGAGCGAAGATGGTTGAGCACATTTGCTAAGTCCCACTCAGGGGGACGAAGCTTCGTTCTGCCGTCCACAGAGCGGAAGGTTTTAATGAAGGCCCATGAGGACTGACACAACTAACCCTGGCGACCTCTTACCGAGGTAAGGTGAGTTAGGGTTTAACGCCGCTTACAAGAATATTTCACTTATATCGCGGCTGCTAGTATTACGGCAGGGAGAAAGCCCGCAACACCATATGGCTATGCATTGCGGTGAAACCTGCGAGCAAAAGCTGGACTAGCGAACCATGGGTGATACTGCACTGAAGTTCAGTGTAGCCTGCACCCAAAACTTACTGCATTCTCTACTAGAGACAAAAATGCCTTGCCCCTGGCGGGATTCGAACCCCGGACCTCTTGATCCGAAACCGAACGCGCTAACCACTGCGCTATCCCGCCCCCTCTTCCTGAGAACGGAGAGGATAGCCGACATGTTGGTATTAAGCGATGACGCCTTAAGACGCCTGGTGTAGCGTAGGTAAACTAATTACTCCGCCACCTGAGGAACTGAGGCCTCTGTCGGGATGAAATCTCTCCGAGCACAGAAGGAGGCGAAGACCTGCCACTGGAAAACATAGAGTTTCCTAGTGGTCTTCCTATGAGAGGTAGCTTTGGCATTGGCGACGGACCTCGAGTATCCACTGCTTTTTAGCCCTCTTTTAACACAAGCCAAGCGTGAAGGCAGAAACCCTGAGGGTTCACTTGTAACCTTTCGCTTGGCCTGCTGAGGAGCAAATCTCTCTGCGGCTGAATCGGAAACAGGTTCCTGAAGCCTTGGCTACCTACATGGGAGACATAGGTTGGCAATTGCTGAAAGGGAGAAAAAAACCCGACTTGACCCGAAGTAGTGCTGAACTCTTCAAAGACGAAGCAATGGACTTACGAACGAGTGAAACATACGCCCGGAAACCTGAAGACGATAGAGTGACACACTCGTTACACAGTTCCTTGCACTTCATACAAGGCAAGTCCTAGCAGACTTCCTACCTCTGCAATTACAAAAACGCAGAGTACATAGTGAAGCAAAAACGGCGGTAGTAGAGTAACTAGGTGAGTGATAGTCGAGACCTTGACGAGACCATCCAGTCACTAACAGGTGACTGACAAACGAGCCACTGACGCGTGTAAGCTAGGGGAGGTGAATGACACTTAATTCACTTAACAGGTGAGTGACAGACGAGCCACTGAAGCGAGTAAGCTAGACGATGTGAGTGAAAGGTGAGAGACAGTCGAGTCACTAAGCAGGTGAGTGACAGACGAACCACTAAAGCGTGTAATCCAGACGAGATGAGTGACACTCAAGTTACTTAACAGGTGAGCGCCAGGCGAGCCACTGATGCGTGTAATCTAGACGAGGCGAGTGACAGTCTAGTCACCTAACAGGTGAGTGACAGCCGAGCCCCTAACGCGTGTAATCTAGACGAGGTGAGTGACAGGTGAGTGGTACTCACATCGCTAAACAAAAAAAGTGATCTTGAGGAAGTTTGCATTAAGCAAACGAAACGTAGAAACCTGTAGATAGCTGGTTTTAGAGTAGGACACATCTTTGTTATCCTAAACAGAAGAGTGACCGGCGATTCACTAACTCACGTCATCCAGAGGAGGTGAATGACAAACGAGTCACTGATACGAAACACCTAATCAAAGCAGTGTAAGAACTCAGTTCCGACACTAAGACAACAACCCTTCCGATAGTTAAATACTTCAACAACACCAAGAGTGTAAACTCACAAACGTAGATAACGAGACGCTTAAGTGAGTAATACGCAAGGTTGTGACGAGGCACTCAAGTCGAGTCGAAACTCACCTTACGCAAATGATTAACGAGTGACCAGCGAAAAACGAGTGACTGGCGAGGCAAGCCACTTGCGAGGCGAGACACTGGCCAAGCTAATCACAGGCGAGACGAGGCGCGTCAACGCAGAGTCGAGCCCATATGGCGAGTCGAGTTTCAATGACTGGTGAGGCGAGTGACTGCCGAACCGAGTCACTGGCGAGATGATGCGAGTCAAGAAGAATCGAGCCTAAGGCAAAAGGTTGGCAAAGCGAGTAACTGGCAAGGCAAGTCACTGGCGAGGCAACGCGAGTCAAGCTGATTCAACTCGAAGGTGAATGACTGGCGAAGTGGATGCTTGGCGAAGCGGATGCTTGGCGAAGCGGATGCTTGGCAAAGCGAATGCTTGGAGAAGCGAAGCCTACGCGAGAGACTTCCCCTTCCCACGCGGGAGCTAAGTCCCCTTCAGAACAAAAGGAAGCCTTCCTGGCTGCCGACGAACGGGGTCCTGACACGCTGACCTGACTGAGTGGTACCTCCGCGAACGAGGCCATCTCCGAAAGCCTTGGGACTGAGTCGATAACCGGCGGATCCTCCGACAACCCCACACCCTCCGCATCCGACACTATATTGATGAACGGAGGGTCCGAGACCTCAACGAAGCGGACGTCACGCTCCGCCGAGTCTAGCGAGGAATCCCGGGTGGGCGTCACCACCGTGACACGACGCATAGGGGTGTGAGAAACCCGCGAGGAGGCAGCGGACCCGGAGGCCCTTGAAGACTGGGACGCGAACCCTGAGACACGCAGTCCGCATTGGGTTCACGATCTAGCGTAGTAGCAGGGATCGTGAGACTAGGCAAAGCCAGCGGACCCAACCGAGCATCAAGCAATGAAGAGACCCTGTCCTTAACGGACGCAAAAAGGAGGTCTGGATTGACTTGGTCAAACCTATCCTTCTTGGCCTTCTTCTTCTTGCTCTTGGGTGTGGAGGGTCCGCTGACCTTAAGTCTCAAAGGCGACATACGCCTGTCTGGCGAAGGGGGAGGCGACGTACAAGTCTGCGGACGAGAACGCAAACGCGAAGGGGGAGAGAGCGAATCTCTCAACCCCTAGCGGAGTCGGAAGAACCCGGCGACTCCCTGTCGAAATCATCCGCCCGTTCCGTAAGTACAAAGTCTACCGCCTCCTCGGGAGACTAGTGACGAATGGAAGAGTTGAATAACCGGTGAATCACTGACGCGAAACACCTAAGTTGATCTAATTACACAAAGCGCGAGTCTGCGGATGAGAACGCGAACGCGAACGCGAAGGGGAAGAGAGCGAATCTCTCGAACCCCTATCGGATTCGGATAAGACGATGCACGTTTCTGAAGCGAAGCCCTATCGGCCACGGACTTGCGAATGGCCGTGACATCCCTCCGCAATTCGTGCAAAAAGCATAGTACATGGCAGAGCAGGCGAAACACTAACACATGTGACGTAGACGAAGGTAGTGACAGTCGAGTCACTCACGCAGGAGAGCGAAAGACGAGACACACTCGCACGCGTAGCGTAGACGAGGTTAATCACTAACGCGAGACACTTGAGTAGCGTAGCGTAAGAAAGTTGAAAACAAAGGCTCTGAACTCGAAGAGAACAAAGTCAATATCAAGCCCTCCGCAATTCGCCGAAAAACAGAGTACATGGCGGAGCCGGCGTAACACACGTGACGTAGGCGAAAGATAGTGACAGTCGAGTCACTTACGCAGGAGGGCTAAGGACAAGACACTCGCACGCGTAGCGTAGAAGAGGCGAGTCACTAGACGAGTCGAATCACTAATGCGAGACACTTACGTAGCGTAGCGTAAGAACCAACAAACTCCTCCGATAGTTAATTGAGAGAGTTGAAACAAGGCTCCGAACTCGAAGAGGACAAAGCCAATATCAAGTAATGGTTAGTCAAGATAAGTGACTGGCGAACCAGCTTACACTGACTAAGATAACCACTTACGAGACGAGACTAATCAAATATACAACCAAAGGCGAAAGACTAACGAAACGAATGACAAGCGAAGCGAATGACAGGCGAACCAAGTCACTGGCGAGACGATGCAAGTCAAATCGAATCGGGCCTAACGCGAGCGACGAGCCTAAGGCGATAGACTGGCGAAGCGAGTGCCTGGCTTATGCGAGGCACTGGCGAGACGATGCGAGTCAAGTAGAATCAAGCCTATGGCGAATGACTGGCGAAGCGAATGATTGGCGTAGCGAGTCACTTGCGAGACAAAGCGAGTCAAGTTGATTCGACCTAAGGCGATAGACTGGCGAAGCGAGTGACTGGCCTAAGCGAGACACTGGCGGGTAGATGCGAGTCAGTAGAATCAAACCTAAGGCAAAAGACTGGCGAAGCGAATCACTGGCGAGACGAAACGAACCCCACAGATTCAACCTAAGGCGATGGACTAGCGAAGCGAGTGACTGGCGTAAGCTAGACACTGGCGGGTAGATGCGAGTCAAGTAGAATCGAGCCAAAGGGGACACTGTCGAAGGGGGGTCCGCCGCGTAGCGAGTCAAGTTGATTTGACCTAAGGCGATAGACTGGCGAAGCGAGTGACTGGCCTAAGCGAGACACTGGCGGGTAGATGCGAGTCAGTAGAATCGAACCTAAGGCGAAAGACTGGCGAAGCAAGTGACTGGCGAAGCGAATCACTGGCAAGACGAAACGAACCCCACAGATTCAACCTAAGGCGATGGACTAGCGAAGCGAGTGACTGGCGTAAGCGAGACACTGGCGAGTAGATGCTAGTACAGTAGAATCAAGCCAAAGGCGAATGGTAGGCGAAACCAATAACTGGCGAAGTGAATCACTGCGAGACGGAGCGAGTCCAGTCGATTTCAACCTAAGGCGATGGACTAGCGAAGCGAGTGACTGGCGTAAGCGAGACACTGGCGAGTAGATGCTAGTACAGTAGAATCAAGCCAAAGGCGAATGACTGGCGAAGGGTCCGCTCGCGTAGTGATAAGCTAGGCGAGTGACTGGAGACGCGTAGGTAGTTGATATGGACCGAAGGCGTATGACTGGCGGACGCGAATGACAAGCGAAGCAAGTCACAGGCGTATGGCGAAGCGAGTCAACAACCAACAGTCGAAGGTGACTGGCGGAGGGTACGCCTTACAAGGCATGCGAACCAAAGCAGTCAATGAAGACAGGTGAGAGAAACACAAAGACACGAGCTGCACGTGCAAGGCAAGCAGCCACACATCAAGCACATGTCAACAAGGCCCTTGTACCCCAACACCTACTAAAACAGATTGTTAAACAACCTGCCAACGACGAATTGTAGATATAGCAGTTGAAAATATCCCTCAAAATAGTAAGAGATAGCTAGCAAGTTAGCAACCAAGTCGCTAAAAATACCCAGTCTCAGAACAAAACAAACACGTCTGTCTTGCTCTGCAACTAATAGGAGAGTGACATGAACAGGTAGTGACGTCACGAGACCACCTAGACTTACTGCCCCTTGGATAAGGGATTTTACGCACCCCTTCTCCACTCTTCAAGTTCGTCTGTGTTAAGGTTGAAATAGCATTACCTATAGGAGGTAAGGCAAAGTAGGTCTAGTCAACAGATAGGTATTTAAATAATGCTTCCTATTGTTGACATTTTGATTTGTTAATGTATATAAAGCCTGATGAGCTATTCAGAGCCAGTGGCTCTATTTTTAGTTTCTTAAATGCTTTTATCACAGAAATTACCTCATTTTCTTTTTCACAATATACATAATTTTGACTTGTGACTTGTTTCAGTGAACAAAATGTATCAACTCTTCGTGGGAGCAGCCAACAAAGAACAAACTTCCATGCAAGACAGAGCAGCTGTAGATATTCTGGTCATCGGGGCTGGTGATTTAGCACCTTCCTTTGAGAAGGATAAGTTTAAGTTTTTCATTGATGAAAACAGTAGTATTGGCTATGTTGTAGCAACATTAAAAGCTGTCTCTAACCAGCCAGTGATATATAGCATTGTTGCTGGATCCTTGAAGCAAAACAATAATCCAGCGAAATTTCGTTTGAATAGCAAAGGCCAGATATCAGTGATTAAAGAACTTGATCGTGAAGATGTTGCCCTTTATCTCCTGACTGTGAAAGCTGAAACTGAAACATCTCCACCTCTGGTTGCCTACACACAGGTTCAGATAAAGCTGAGGGATGTTAATGACAACAAGCCTGCATTTGATTCCAAACCTTATTTTGCTTCATTAACAGAAAATTCTGTGCCAGGAACAAGAATTACACAGTTGCAAGCATTTGACCAAGATGAAAATAGTATGCTTGTGTATAAGTTTGATAAAGAAATTGAAGGAACTGCTCACTTATTTTCTTTGGAAGCGCACAGTGGTTGGTTGAGTCTGGTTGGTGAGCTGGACCGTGAGTTACAGGAGGAGTATAATGTCAGTGTGCTGGTGTACGACGGTCCTGCAGAGCAGCCCGGCACACACAGCTGCTCCGGCGTTGTGCTCATCACCGTCACTGACTACAATGACAATGCACCAGCCTTCCAGCACACTCACTTCAACACAGCTGTTGACGAAGGGGCCGCCATTGGAACAGTGCTGGGTAACATCACCGCAGTGGACCGTGACTCAGGAGACAACGCTCTTGTAACATACTACATCACAGATGGAGACCCGCTGGGACAGTTCCAAGTACACAACACTGCAGAGATATTTGTGAACAGTCCTCTGGACCGGGAGACAGTGAATCAGTACCACCTCACTGTGGCTGCAACAGATGGGGGCTTTGTTACCTACATCACCGTAACTGTCCACATACTTGATGATAATGATCATTCCCCAACCTGCAAAAAGGTAAAAATCCCTGTATAAATCTAATATTTCGATCATCCTGCTAGATATATCATATATCTTAAAGAATTAATTTGGTGCCTGTTAATATTTAGCAGCTCCGACTTAGTCGGAGCTGCTATCAGTTTTTGCGCAGTTTCCGTCGCAGCCGCCGCCGGTGCGTTTTGTATTCGCTATAACTTTTTTCCTAGAAGGTTTTGAGAACTCATATACATAACTTCTTACTAATGCCCCTGGGGAATTTTTTTTACATGTTCATATTCAAGGTCAAAGGTGAAGGTCACGAGTTCTGAAATTGCTAAAAAAATCCTTGTAAACACGATAACTTGAAAAATATTTGTGCTATCAGGCTCTTCTTTGGTGTATATCAACTATGGAGAAAGGCCAAGATTTGAAAAGGTTTTCGCTAACATCCGTCAAAGGTCAAGGTCATAGTGAGGTCACAACTTAAGCATGCTTTTGCAAAAATGTCTTATTTCAACTATTAACACTTTGAATCATTACATGATTGTGATACACAATGAAAAGTGATCACTGATTGTGTGACCTTGAATTTTAAAGGTCAAGGTCACGAGATAGGGTCATGGTCACCAGTTCTGAAATCACTAAATAACTTCTTTCCAAGGATCCTTGGTATCAACACCTCATATACATAACTTCTTACTTATGCCCCTGGGAAATTATTTTGACATGTTCATATTCAGGGTCAAAGGTCAAGGTCATAAGTTCTGAAATTGCTAAAACAATCCTTGTAAACACGATAACTTGAAAAATATTTGTGCTATCAGGCTCTTATTTGGTATATATCAACTATGGAGAAAGGCCAAGATTTGAAAAGGTTTTCGCTAACATCCGACAAAGGTCAAGGTCATAGCGAGGTCACAACCTAAGCATGCTTTTGCAAAAATATCTTATTTCAACTATAACACTTTGAATCATTACATGATTGTGATACACAATGAAAAACGATCACTGATTGTGTGACCTTGAATTTTGAAGGTCAAGGTCACGAGATATGGTCATGCTGACCAGTTCTGAAATCACTAAGTAACTTTTTTCCATGAAGATATTAACACCTCATATAGATAGCTTAATTTCTTTCTTATACACCTGGTGAATGATTTTGACATGTTCACATTCAAGGTCAAAGGTCAAGGTCATGAGTTCTGAAATCACTACAACAATCCTTGTAAACATGATAACTTCAAACTTTTTTTGTGCTATTAGGCTCTTATTTGGTGTATCATCCTCGGTTACCCATGGATTTATATATGCTCCGTTACTCTCCACTATATCACCCATGGGAAACTCTGTCAGCGAAATCTGTTCTAAAATTACCCGTCCTTGGCCGGCATGACGAAGTCAGTAACCAAAGAAAACACAAAATACGATAAGACGGAAATGGTCAAGGGAGATAACCGGTGACGGAGGGCTAACAAAATGACCTCGCGTGCTTTGCACTGAAGTAATTGTCATTGGCTCGCAGGTCCAAGCTGCGTAGCGGTTTGATTGGCTCACGCCGGCCAAGGGCGGGTAATTTGAGTACAGATTTCTCTGATGAAATTTCCCATGGGTGATATAGTGGAGGGTAACGGAGCATATATAAAACCCTGGGTAACCGAGGATGTTGGTGTATATGAACTATGGAGAAAGACCAAGATTTGAAAACGTTTTCGCTAAAATCTGTCAAAGGTCAAGGTCACAGTGAGGTCAAAACTTAAGCATGCTTTTGTGAATATGCCATATTTTATCTATGAACACTGAGTCATTGCATGAGTATTATACGCGATGAAAAGTGATCATTGATGGTGTGACCTTGAAGGTCAAAGGTCAAGGTCATGAGATATTGGTTAAGGCCACATTAATCCTTTGATCAAATTTTGAAAGAAGAAATAGGTTTTAAGAACAAACTTGTGAAAAGTGACCCCAGTGATGATTAGTAATAACTCGAATAAAGAACAAACTTTTGTTAAAACTAATTCTCATTTTATTGATGCTGACGAGAAGGCGGAACAGGGAAAGGCGAGACCCTAAGTTTCGGAGCTGCTCTGCTTTTGCGGTGTCCCGCAAACGCTAATCTAGTTTCATCTTCTTCTCCAGTTCCAAAAGATCTAGAGAGCTGAAAAGGTGTGTGCAGTCTCCTTGGCTAATGTAGATTTCGTGACCCCGTGACCCCGTGACCCCAAATGGGGTCACAGGGGTCACAACATTAAAAATTTATTTTTAATCTCTGAAGACCTATCGTTCTTATCCAAATTTTGTTCTTCTTATTATTATTTGCACGATTTAGTGATGAAGGTTCTGAAGTAACAGCCGGACCGATTTGCATGAAATTTTCAGGGATGATAGCATGTGACAAAAACTAGCCCTGTATGTCGGCCAAATTTTGAATTTTGACTTCTTCCCCTTGAAGTCAAAACTTTAAACCTTAATAGCTCGAAAACTAATCAATATATTTTCATAAATCTTTCACCAAAATGTGGGCAAATAAATCCACTCTTAGATCTTTTACAATTTGCATACAGGCCTAGTAGAGGAGTTGAGGATGCTGCTATTACCCTTTTCAACAAAATATATCAACATTTAGAGAACTGTGGGATATGTAAGGATATTATTTGTGGAGTTCAGCTCAGCATTTAATACCATTCAACCTCATGTACACTATTTTCTTTGAGTGTTTGTTTGGAGTTAGACAAGGTTGTCAATTATCACCATTTCTTTTTTCGTTCTTCATCAATGATATTGTTGACTATTTGTCTTCAGATAACCAAAGGTGTATAGACATAGATTTGATGGAACTCTTTATTCTGCTTTTTGCTGATGATATTGCTATGTTTGACAGTACAGTTAGAGGTCTTCAAAAGAGAATAGATAAGATTTCAGCATATTGTGATAAATGGCAACTTAAAATCAATGTTGATAAAACTAAAGTTATTATTTTTCGGAAGGGTGGCAGACTTAGAAGATACGAAAAATTTACATTAGATAATAATCAGGTTGATATTGTCTCCTCATATAAGTATTTAGGAGTTCAGTTTTCATCTTCAGGTTCGTGGTTTATTACTCAAAAGACATTGTCAGAACAGGCAGTTAAGGTATTATCTATACTTCGATCAAGGATTCATAACTTTAATAATCTTTCTCCTCAAGTTTTATTCCATATGTTTGATGTAAAGATTATTCCAATTCTTATGTACGGCAGTGAAGTATGGGGGCTTTCATCCCTCACCCAACATCATCCTTGTCCAAGATAAGTTTCTAAAGGATATTTTACATCTTGGAAGAAGTACACTGAATATTGTCGCTAGAGGAGAACTTGGTCGCTATTCACTTAAGGTGAACCAGTATATTAAAATAATACGGTATTGGTTGAGATTACTTTACCAGCAGGATAATATTATACTTAAACATATTTATTCCTACCAATATAAGTTGGCAGAAAAAGGAATAGATAGTTGGGCCTCTAAGGTAAAGGAGTTATTATTTAGTATAGGCTTCGGACTCCATGGGTTGAGCAAGGTGTCGATAGTGTGAAAGGGTTTCGTAATTTGTTCAAACAACGATGCATCGATGTTGAGAAACAATCATGGTTGGGAAATATCTGGCAGTATTCTAAGTTTTATGTACAAATTAAAGAATGCCATGTATATGAAAACTACCTATCATCAGTAAATGTTTCTGCTTATCGTATTGCTCTATGCAAGTTCCGTTGTTCAAACCATAATTTAATGGTTGAAGTTGGAAGGAGATTGAACATTAAACCAGAAGATAGATTGTGCCCTTTGTGTATTGTACCTGTGCAAGAAACAGAATTTCATTTTTTTATTACAGTGCCCTTTTTATTCGGACCTAAGGAAAAGCATTCTTCCATATCATTATTGTGTATTACCATCTAAAGAAAAATCTATTCTTTGTAAAAGTGATAATGAATTTATCATAAACTGCCTCGCAAAATATATCTTCCTTGGACTCAAAAAACGAACAAAGTTTTAAACATAAGTTAATTTTTGCCAAACGTTTGTACATCACATCAAATGGTGCTCCATAATATTGTTATATTATGTATTTGAATTGTAATATGGGCCGGTGGCCTTACTTACTTCTGAATAAACTATTTGTATAATGAAGAAACTCTTAGACATGGATGTCAACTCAAATTTGATTAGATGGATGAATTCCTTTCTGGTCAACAGACCACAGTTTGTTTGTGTAAATGGTACTGATTCATCATGTGTTTGTGTACAAAACACATGATCTAAGAGTGGATTTATTTGATTCAATAATATAACTTATATCAGACGTTCAAAACATTGCATGGCAATTGAAGTCAATGGAACAGGTCTATAATCATTATTGGTCAATGGTTTAGTTTTCTTGGGAACGAGGACAGTCTTGGAGGTTTTCCAAAGGATCGGTACTGTGTAAGAGGACAATCTTAGAGGTTTTCCAAAGGATCGGTACTGTGTACGTATTTAAGGAATATTGAAATATTTTAGTACTTAATTCTGAAAAAGATATTTAAAAAGTTGTATATTGATTAATTATTTGGTAATATTGAAATAAGTGTTTCATCTTATAAATATCTCTATTTATACTATACTGTAGCCATCCAAGTTGTAGAATAGACTTCCAATATATCAACACATACCTTAGAATTCTGTGAAGACAATTATTGAATTCTAGTTTAAAAAGGTTCACTTATGCATCATAATTTATCAAAGCCAAAACAGTTACAAATGTAGTTTTTTTACATCAAGACATTTGATTTCCATACTTCCGCCAAAGGGCTTGACTTACTTAGGAATAGGGGTGACAGGTTGTTTGTTAGAATTTGTTATTACCTGTCAAAATTTTCTTATTGCTTAATTAATTAAATTCATTTCATATCACTTAAATAACATTTTACCACAATATTTCCCCCTAATACTGCTGTAAACACATTGGTGACATTGAAACTGTCGTTTGGACAAAATTCACCTATCATCCCTCGGGCAAATGGATCGGTCCACTCAAGATGTCAGCATCATTTATTTTTTCTGTGAGCATTGGAGAGATTTATGAAGGAATTTTACAAGCAGAGTAAATCTAAATTATTTCTAAATAGGTTGCTTATTGTTGATCATCATACTGTCTTTCATGAAACTTAAAAATACTTTGTAATAATTCCACTGCTGACACTAAATCGTTAGAGACAAATCTAAAAATAGATTTCTTGGAAAAGCCGTATATCTGCTTTCAAGCACTGATAATGATATCGATGTCTTCAATATGGTATGCTGTGTGTCAGAACAGACGTTTTAAGATTTGGGATAGTTGTAGAAAGGTTGAAAAGTAAACATTTTGTCAGTTCAATTAGAAATTCAAGATAGTGAGTTTTCAGGCGTGCCCACAAGGCACAGCTGTACAATTTTACCCGTGCCCTATTAAATTAACCTGTGCGCTGGGCACCCAAATGAAGGTAATTTCGATCCCTGAAATCCGTAGTGAATACAGGAAATCCGTAGGGATTGACATGTATGCAATACCTGCTTTAGACCACATGAATTAAAGTCTCCAAGTATGAACTTTGGCGCATCAGATGAGAAACCATCGAGCTTATCAATGACAGTGTAAATTGCCTACCTATATGGTATTGTTGTGCCTTTCATTGGTTTAGACTCCACGGTTCAAATAATTTTTTTAAAAATATTTTAATTAAAAAGTCATTGTTTTCCCACCGGTATGTAATACCATCGGATATAGTTGTCGCCCTGTCCGTCTGTTCATCAATCCGTCCGTCTGTCTGTCTGTCCATCTGTAATCATTTTGTTTCCAGAGCAAAACTCGAAAACCATTCATGATATCTTTCTGAAACTTCCAATGTGTGTTAATCACCAACTTTTGATATTTTCAGATTTCTTAGACATTTTTTATACCCCCGAATCGGAGATTCCGGTTGTATATTGTTTTTCACCTGTCCGTCTGTCTCTCCGTCTGTCTGTCCATCTGTGTGTTTGTCCACAAAAACTTTAACCTTGGCCTTTGGATTGCTCAGAGCTAGGGCTTTCATACTTGGAATGTGCATACCTTGTGATGAAACCTTTCAGATGAGGTCATCATATTTGACCTTGTGACATTGACCTTGCCGCAATGAACTTTTTCAGAAAACTTTAACCTTGGCCATAACTTTAGATTGCTCAGAGCTAGGGCTTTCATACTTGGCATGTGCATACCTTGTGATGAGACCTTTCAGATGAGGTTATCATATTTGACCTTGTGACCTTGACCTTGCCGCAGTGGACAATATTTAGAAAACGTTAACCTTGGCCATAACTTTAGATGGCTCAGAGCTAGGGCTCTCATTCTTGGCATGTGCATACCTAATGATGAGATAATCAGATGAGGTTTTCATATTTGACCTTGTGACCTTGACCTTGCCGCAGTGGACAATATTCAGAAAACTTAAACCTTGGCCATAACTTTGGTACATCCGGGGGCATCCGTGTTTAACAAACACATCTTGTTTTCGTTCTGTTTCCGAAGAAAGATGTTGAATTTGTACTTATTTTCAGATTTCTGAATTTTTTAATTTTTTTTTCATTTCCGTAAGAACATGTTTGATTTAAACTTTGTTCAGAGATAGGTCTGCTTCCGGAAGTACGGTAACGGTTACAGTTATCTGTCAAATATGTGTTTTACAAATTATGTAGGACTGGTGGGATATGTCATCTTCTGATGACTCTTGTTATTCATTGACATGATTGACTAGATTATATTTTCCAATTTATCTATGCTGTATGAAGGCGATCAAACTACAAGCAGGGGTATGTGAGCTGTGCTCACTTTTGCTCTGTTGATTCTCATGCCTGATGAACTATAAACAGTCACTTAGTTTTTAGCTCATCAGGCATGGCATGGCGCCCGGCATCCCCCCATCCGTCCGTCCGTAAACTTTGTGCTTTTTCAACTTCTTCTCCAGAACCAAAGACCCTAGAGAGCTGAAATTTTATGTGTATGTAGATTTCGTCACAACCTTAACAACCTATTTTCCTCTTCATCTACAGTTCAAAAAGTTCAAGAGAGCTGAAAAGTTGTGTGCAGACTCCTTGGCTAGTGGGGTTAAAATTGTAGATTTCATTACCCCGTGACCTCAAATGGGGTCACATGGGTCACCCTCCTTAAACACCTATTTTCATCTTCCACTCCAGGTTGAAAAGGTTTAGAGAACTGAAATGTTGTGTGCAGACTCCTTGGTCAATGGGGATTCTAAATTGTAGATTTGGTGACCCCTATGACCCTATTTGGGGTCACGGATCATAACCTAAAACTTATTTTCATCTTTTTCTCAAGTACTTCAGATTTGTTGTATCTGTGATAAATTTTCCTGGAAAATTTACATTTTGAAATAAATTAGTTAATTGTTTGAAGAATAATGAGCTATAGAGCCAATGACTCCAATTTTATTTTTCTCCTCAGTCCTTGTACACAGAGTTTGTAGAAGAAGATGTTGAAGTAAACTCTGTGATAGCACACATTGAGGCCCATGATGTTGATGAGGTTAACACCCGCAATTCTAAACTCTCCTATTTCATCTCGGGAGATGGGGCCGAACACTTTGTGATGGAAATGGAATCAGGTAAAATCAGTTGCTCATTTGTCGTTAAAAATAAGGTTCTATTTGTATTTTTTGTGGAAACTAAATCAAAAAATAAAAACAATGAGAAGACATTCATCTGCGCTAAGAGCATGAAAAACACTGCTACGGCATAACCACCGTGTATAATCCCATACAGTGCGAACCGGATATAGTTTGCTGTACGCTCGTTCAGCGGTTAATAGCTCTATCAAGTGTTTGTTGTTCTTGGATGAAATAGGTCATTTAAAGGCATTATACCGCATTACAACATATGCAAATAAGCTACAGTTCATCAATTTATGACATGCATACAAGTACAGTGAATAGATTCTTGAGAAATAGTTGTATGTTGATGAAAACAAATTATTTTCATTACAAACGGTAGAGCCAAATTTGACAAGAACGTGCATTTTCGATTTTATTCAGGAATACAATCATTCTGCTCAAATGTATCTAATTATTGAATTCCTAATAGATTGTACCATGCATGTGTAGAATTTCATTTTTTAGAATTTCAAGTTTTCTAGATATGAACTTCATATCTTGAAAACTATATTGAAGATATTATGAAGATATCAAAGAGTTTAGCAGCAACAATGCAGCATCACTGTACTGGTTCATAGCCGAAGTGTAGTGTATCTCTGTATAGAATGTAGCCCGTAACTCATATGGTGCTGTTGTGCCTTTTACGTATATATAGGGGTCTCAACTCATAGGTCCAAATAGATTTTCAAAATTTCACCAAAAACGGTCCAATTTTTTTACTTTGTCTCATTTTCGGAACCTATCTCAAAAACTATTTGACTTTGAAACTTGGTATGGAAGTAACCCATATGGTGCTGTTGTGCCTTTTAGGGGTCTCAACTCCAAGGTCCAAATAAATTTTGAAATTTTGACCAAAAAGGTCAGATTTTTTGGACTTTGTCTCGTTTCTGGAGCATATCTCAAAAACTATTTGAAACTTCAAATTTGGTTTGGAAATAAACTTTATGGCGCTATTGTGTCCTTTAGGGGTCCCAAGGTCCAAATAATTTTTGAAATTTTGTCATTTGTGTAATTTCTGGAGCATAACTAAAAAACTATAACTTGAAAACTTAAAAATGAATGTTGCCTACCTGTATGATATTGTTGGGCCTTTCATTGGTTTAAAATCCACCATTTAAATAATTTAAAAAATATTTTAATAAAAAACAATCAGTTATTCATTGACATGATTGACTAGAACACACAATTTTCCAATTTATTTATACTGTATGAAAGCAATCAAACTACAGGCGGGGTTATGTGAGCTGCGCTCACTTTTGCCTTGTTGACCACTCAGACTGGTTTAGTGCTAAAAATACAGCAGCCTGTAATGCATTGCGCACTTGTTTTCTTGCTGCTGCAGGTGTGGTGAAGACAGCTCGGAGCCTGGACCGCGAGAGCCAAGCTGAATACCGCCTACAGGCCACTGTACGAGATGGTGGCGGTCGATCCTGCACAGCCAGCATTTTTATCACCGTCACAGATGTAAATGACAACGTGCCTCAGTTTACTCTCACAACAACAACATTTCACATAGCAGAGAATGCTCAAGCAAACACATTGCTGACACGGGTCACAGCCATTGATGCCGATAGTGGTAATTATAAGTCTTAAGTCTAAATAATGTTGGTATCATCCAATATTATAGATTTCAGGGATGACAATTTTCCTCGTATCCGAGGAATTCCTCGGTTTTTGTTTTCATTTAGAGGTGGTTTAAGAACTGTAAAATGTTCAAATACACTGTAAAATGCTCATACTCAAATACTCAGGGCCCCCTACCAGAGCTCCGGCTTAATTTCCTCTGAAATATCATTTTGCTGTTGTCATCCCTGAGATTTCTGAAAAAGACAGACCGCCTAAAGCTGATATCACATGTGCATCTATTGTGATAGATGAGGTCTTAATATTTTGACGTTTGATTGGTCAGTGATATGCCTTTGATACTTTACATGTGCATCCATTGTGATTAGACCTTTCAGATGAGATAATTAAGTCTTTTATCATGTGACCATAACCTTGTGGCAAGTTGTGTACAAAACTGTATTAGTCAGTCATACATCTTGATATCTAACCATGTCATTCACATGTTGTATTATATAGTACTTATCTAATATGTTAAACCATGTTTATATCTGAGGCCTCAGTTTTTAACAAACACATCATGAAGCCCTCCTGTTAGCGACTGAATTGGTTGTATATGCAAATGTTTTTCCTTGATGGCAATTGCTTTTTAACCTCCGGATGAAACCCAAGGGGGTTTATATTGTGGCATAGCCTATCTGTCTGTCCGTCCATTTGTCCGTCCCGAAAAGGGTACTTGTGTCCTGAAATCAATTCCTCCCACAATTTTTTATGAATCTTTCTGAAACTTTACACATGCTTTGGATATACATCGGTGATACGCATGTGCTTTTTTGGGACTGATCGGATTAATATTTTTAGAGCATAACCCTAACGTTGCGTATTTCTATTTTACCAATTTTAGCCCCTGTGGCGGAATTTACAGGCTCGCAGCTCGCAGCAGTAGTTTGGGCTTAGGCACTAACTAGCTCTGCTGGCGGAATTTCCAGGCGGCGATTCCGGTACCGTTTTTACGAAATATACCGTATCTACATGGCCAATACGGACTATAAACGGGCGTTCAATACAAATTCAAGTCGCGACACCCGTACACAAATGGCTAATTCACACCCGAAACTTTCGAAAGATTGTCTTTAATTCGGGCCTCGTAACATCATAAATACGAAACGAAAAAATTCCATTTATATATGGAATTGAAGACAAGATGTCTAGCTTCATAATTCTATAGCTATGTAAAGTTTGTCTTTATTTCCACCTATAAAATCGTAAATACTTACAACATGTATGCGGCATTGCAAACAGTTGTTCATCGCACTTTTCCAAGAAATCATAATCTCGAACCAGTTGACAAATAAGCACATGTCAACCCAAATATGGTTATGTTGTTTGACCTTTCAAATAAACGCTAACCTCGAACCATAACTGATGAAAATATGTCGATTAGTTTGTGTGCCGTTTGGTTTCACATGCCTCTCAGAAATTCTCTAAAATTGTATCTTTATTTCTGTGAATAAATATGCGCATTTTATATAGAATAAAAGATTATTCTTTTCGGTTTATTGTGAAATAAAAATTATGAAAATGCATTCAGTATTTTAGCCGTGATAAATGTGTAAGAAGTTGTGAAAATCGCCCTTTGTTTAAAAATTTATGAAGTGTAAACATGACCTTTTTCACGGCGCTTGCTGTGTCTTTATTATTTTTTGGACATTTGCTAATATTATATGGGAATGTAGTCCATTCTTTCCCCTTTATTTTGCCTTATTTTTTTTTTTGAAACAAACAATTCGCTCACATGATATGAAGTGCGGGAGTAAGGAGAGTTACCGATTTTTTTCCCCGTCTTGCCAGATGCGAAGGCAGATAGCAGGTACGGGCGAGGCAAACCCGAGGCAATGCAAACACAGGGATGAAAATAGCCCCAAGTGAAATAAGGCTATGGGGCGAAGCCCGACAAAATTGCCCTTTTGTCAAGCTAATTATCGATGTGTTACGGGTCAACAATGCACACGCAATTTGGTGTGAATTTTACTTGATATTTTGACCGGACATTGACAAAGACTCGTTATCGTGGCTAACTGCGAGATGTATGTAAACAAGTTTTCATGTCCACGGACACACTTCGTCTCGCATTTCGCCTGGATGACAAATATAATTATTACTGACCCGGTAAATGCACTAAGTCCAACGTACGCCTCTCGCCAAGGGGTCTAACATTTTTCTCGATGAGCCTCCCGGATAATTCCGGGACCCGCAAGTTAAGGGTTAAGGGGGGTAACCATCTAACAGATACTGACTCAGTGTTAACATACATTCGATTTATTTGTTACGCTTCACCACCCGTGAGGGTGGCTTCATCAGACAAAAATATACAGTAAAAACATTCATAATGTACATAAATACGGTTGAGTAATGAACATAGAAAAATTTACAAAAATTTACAAGTTGTTATGTATTTACATATATCCAATGAAAATTGACATGTGAATAGATCATGGTGGTTATTAGTGGAGAATTGAAGGTATGGCGGCAATTTTATATAAAAAATAAGTTTGTTTACATTTGGTAAGAGATGTGAAGGTATGGCAATTACATAGAAAAAAATTATTGAAAAGGCAGTAAAATAACCATGAAGGTTCTTGTAGTATACTGTTATGGCAATTACTTGGAGAGGCAGTCGCGGTCACCAATCCAGAAATCCAGTAGTAGTCGCATGAGGGTTCTACTGAAGTCCAGATGTGCGGCTTCCCATTTCAGGCTGAAGATGGTGTCCATCGTAGGGATCTGACTTGACTCTAGGGTGTAGTCTTTTTGGGATGAAATCTCGTGCTATTATATTACCCTCACATATAAAATGCTTATTTGGACGATAAGGAACCCGGGAGTTCTTGTGCTTTTAGAGCACTCTTGTTTACATGAAGTGATTTATTTGCATTTACCTGTTAATAATTGTTAATTCAGTCTCAGAACATCAACAAAAATTTCTCTCTTAGAAAATATAAAAGTATACTGTAAACCTTTGATTGAATTTGCAATACGAATATCATATTACTTTTTATAATACAAATATGATAGCAGTGCTTGAAAAAAACCCAGCTATCATGCTTGTTGTTTGGCTCCTAAAATTTATAATTTGGCTTTTGTTATTTTCTTAGTAGGCAAAATATCTTAGCATGAGGGCTGTCATGTCTCCAAAACAGTGCACTATGATTTGCAGATATTATTAATGCAAAAACATAATTTTTTGCAAATACATTTGTTGAACTTGCAGGCATTAATAGGAGGATTCGTTACAAGCTGGCAGATGAACAGGAGCAGGTGTTTGCCATCGATCCAGTTAGTGGCATCATCAGTGTAACAAGGTCCCTTGACAGAGAGAAACAAGGTCATTACAACTTGACTGTCAATGCCTTCAACCCTGTAAGTTTGCCTAATACTTTTTAAAGTACCTTTTGCCTCATGCATTACTTCAGCATTTCATTATCATTTCATTCTGTATTCAAATGTATGATTCTTTTTCAGAAGGGATCCTCTTTGGGGTACATATATAGTAGACTATAATTTCGCACAAGTGCTACAAAGTCTAGCCACCGAGTGAATTTTCTTTGACGCACTTTCTTGAAGACAGAGAGGCGAAACGATTTTAGGATAACTGAGAAAAAAAATTAAATGTTTCGATGGGAGTAAGTTTATGGATTGCTACAACAAACATTAATCTTCAAATCGGAACACTTACCTGGACTTAAAGACCAACAAACCCCGACCATATCCCTTTTTCGGTTTTTAGCTCATCAGGCCTGAAAGGCCCGATGGGCTTATGGCATGGCATGGCGTCCGGCCGTCCATCCGTCAATCCGTCCGTAAACTTTTCGCTTTTTCGACTTCTTCTCCAGAACCAATAACTCCACAGAGCTGAAATTTTATGTGCAGACTCCTTGGCCAATGGGGATTCTAAATTGTAGATTTCGTGACCCCGTGACCCCAAATGGGGTCACAGGGGTCACATCCTTAAAAACCTATTTTCATCTTCTTCTCCAGTTCCAAAAGGTCTAGAGAGCTGAAAAGTTGTGTGCAGACTCCTTGGCCAATGGGGATTCTAAATTGTAGATTTCGTGACCCCATGACCCCAAATGGGGTCACAGGGGTCACATGTTTAAAAACCTATTTTCATCTTCTTCTCCAGTTCCAAAAGTTCTAGAGAGCTGAAAGGTTGTGTGCAGACTCCTTGGCTAATGGGGATTCTAAATTGTAGATTTCGTGACCCCATGACCCCAAATGGGGTCACAGGGGTCACATGTTTAAAAACCTATTTTCATCTTCTTCTCCAGTTCCAAAAGGTTTAGAGAGCTGAAAAGTTGTGTGCAGACTCCTTGGCTAATGGGGATTCTAAATTGTGGATTTTGTGACCCCATGACCCCAAATGGGGTCACAGGGGTCACATGTTTAAAAACCTATTTTCATCTTCTTTTCCAATTCCAAAAGGTCAAGAGAGCTGAAAAGTTGTGTGCAGACTCCTTGGCCAATGGGGATTCTAAGTTGTACATTTCGTGACCCCATGACCCCAAATGGGGTCACAGGGGTCACATCCTTAAAAACCTATTTTCATCTTTATCTCCAGTTCCAAAAGGTCTAGAGAGCTGAAAAGTTGTGTGCAGACTCCTTGGCCAATGGGGATTCTAAGTTGTACATTTCGTGACCCCGTGACCCCAAATGGGGTCACAGGGGTCACATGCTTAAAAACCTATTTTCATCTTTATCTCCAGTTCCAAAAGGTCTAGAGAGCTGAAAAGTTGTGTGCAGACTCCTTGGCCAATGGGGATTCTAAATTTTAGATTTTGTGACCCTGTGACCCCGATCTAGGTCACGGGTCATGACCCAAAACCTATTTTCATCATCTTCTCCAGTTTATATGTAAAGCTCTAGAAAGGTGAAATGTTGTGTAGAGATTCTTTGGTCAAAGGTGATTCTTAATTGTAGGATTGGTGACCCTATGACTCCAAATGTGGGTCACAGGGGTCATGATCTAAAACCCATATTATTTTGCTTGTTAACAATGTATTACTTGAGATAACTTAAATATTCAACCTTAGATAATAAATCAATGAAATACTGATGAGCTACAGAGCCCATGGCTCTATTTTTATTCAAGCATATTCCAAGATGACGAGGATTCCACTTGATATATATTAATTCAATAAAGCCTTTTTAGAACGCCGCTCAATTACGCCTCGTATAACTTTAGCCGAGAGTGAATGCTAGGCCTTGTGACGTAATACACAGGAGTCGCTTGGCGTCTAATGACAGAATCCACTAGAATTAACCTTACATAACTGCCTAAATAACATATTTACCTTTGTCCTTATACAACAAAATTACATATATACACGCCCCGTAAAACGTACTACAAATGGCAGCGGATGTCAACACTGTTTAATACTGGATGTGACCATTGCGGGACTCTTAATTCTGCAATGTGTTTTGGAACAATTATCGTTGCCCAATATGGCGGCGGCATGCATGCATGTCAGATGATGATGTTCAAACATCTCAGATTTATTACACATTTTATACTGATTGTTAACGGCGTTAATATGCCTCATTCATTGACTCATGGGTATGTTGAATAATTTTTGTTTTCACACTGTCCTTATGCAAAATAACAAATATATTTTCAGTATTTTTGTTTATCAATGTAGCGATATGTAATAATTAAGTGATGTAGTTGCGTTACTTACTTCGGCCATGAAGAAATGTTTTAATATAACCGACGATGTCTTGAGTGAACATACTTATATATCATTTACCAAGCACTATTGCGACAACCGATAGTTTAATAATTAATATTTTTTGGCTGTCAAAATAATCGTGCATTTCTTTGTATCTTTCAGTTTCCATCAGTTTATATATGCGAAACATCGGCGCTACATAAACAGGAATAAAATGTCCGTTTCCATCTTCTCCTTGCAAGTTACGACATTTCCTAGTTCAGTCCAAATGAGTTTTGACCGACAGTGTTTTATTGTAAAGAAACATTTTTTTATCTGTATTTATCTACATGGATTTCATTTATGACGTCAAATAATTTCTTGACAACATATCCATCGTTTGTCAATCGACGTGGTGATGTAATTTCGTCCAAATCGCCTAAATGTTATTAAAGATGTTATAATTATATAAAGGTTTACGGGAATTTAGTTCGATCCGTCATTTCAACAATCACATGCTTGGCGATTTCTTTCATTGCAGCCAAGCTCATTGAATTGAAGTGAATATTTCAGCTTATGAACTAATTACACAGTCTTGTTTATTGACAAATTACCAACTTCATGATTGGTCATATATTCCCCCCGAAAGCTGGATTAGGTGCACGTAGTTTTGTTACTTGCGTAACGGGGAAGGTATGATAATTATGGATTATATCGTATTGCTCACGTGTAAATTGTCTCTCTACTTTTACCTTGGCCATATCTTTTAATTGCTCAGAGCTAGGGCTTTCATACTTGGCATGTGCATACCTTGTGATGAGACCTTTCTGATGAGGTCATCATATTTGACCTTGTGACCTTGACCTTGCCGCAATGAAAATTTTCAAAAAACTTTAACCTTGGCCATAACTTTTGATTGTTAACAGTTACGGCTTTCATACTTGGCATGTGCATACCTTATTATGAGACCTTCAGATGAGGTCATCATACTTGACCTTGTGACCTTGACCTTGCCGCAGTGGACATCTTCAGAAAATTTTAACCTTGGCCATAACTTTGGATTGCTCAGAGCTTCGGCTTTCATACTTGACATGTGCATACCTTGTGATGAGACCTTTCAGATGAGGTCATCATATTTGACCTTGTGACCTTGACCTATGTCAGTGGACAATATTCAGAAAACTTTAACTTGGCCATAACTTTGTTATATCCGGGGGCATCTGTGTTTAACAAACACATCTTGTTTTCTTCTAAAATAACAAAAGTTAAATAACTAACTTTATTTAGTTAAAATAGCGTTCAGGCTTTCTCCCTGCCGTAATACTAGCAGCCGCGATATAAGTGAAATAATCTTGAAACCGGCGTTAAACTCAACTCACCTCACCTCACCTCAGTTAAAATATTGATATAAATGGTATAGAATTATCAAATATGATAATAATTATCCCCCGCCACAACGAAGTTAGCGGGAGATATAGAAATGAGCTCCGTCCGTCTGTCCGTCCGGGCTTTTCCATTCCGGCCTCAAACTTCAAAACTATTCAATATATTTCGCTGAAACTTTGTACAGGTATCAACCAAGTAGTCTAGATGTGCCTTTTGCTATATAGAAATTTGAGAAATTTTTTTTTACGAATGCAAACAGTCTGGACTTAGAACCAAGAAGAGGGAAAACTATATTCCGGCCTCAAACTTCAAAACTATTCAATATATTTTGGTTAAACTTTGTACAGGTATCAACCAAGTAGTCTAGATGTGCCTTTTGCTATAGAGAAATTTGATCACTTATGAGTTATTAGTTATAACAATTTTCAAGAAAGTAAATGCATTATATATTCAAAATGCATAAATGTATTCAAAATTCCTACATGGCGGGGGATATGGCCGACTCTGTCTGCTTGTTTTATTATTGCTTCTTCCCCACTGCAGTAGGCTACTTGCAACAACAAATAGTGTGTGTAGGGTACGTTATCAAGTCTGATATTAAAATTGAGATGATATATTCTTCGCAGTACAAACAAATTGATAACTAACATAATTATCCAAGAATATAGGCAGATACAAATAGTAAGTCCCTGATTTTTAAAAATCGTTTCCGGCATAAAAATCTCTGATATCTTCATGTATATTATCAAATAAACCTTGCGCACGTAATTCTAAATAAGTATGTCCCCCAGTTAAATGTATTTAAATGTGTGTAAATAATAAATAATTTCAAGGCCGTTTTTTAAAATATATCGTATCGAATGTCACTTGCTTTCACTGAAATTAAATACTTGTACAAACATGTCATCATGACATTAAACAAGCACAAAATAACCAACAGTTTATACTTACCCATACATTAGAAGCAGTTTAATCATTGTCTGATGGTACGTTTGTAATTAAAAACTATTTCTTGTTTAAGTGTTAACAAACAATTAACGAAAGCTAAACATTAGTTTTCCGCCCATCGATCCCAGATTGTTATTTAAACATGATCCGTTTTATGCGATTCAGGTTTTATACACACCCTTCATTAGCATATCAATATGGCTGACAAAATAAGAGGGTAGCTCGCATTCTAAGGCCTGTAAATAATAAACAAGAGTTGATTTTAGTTGAGATAAATATCCCGATTTGAAAATGAATGTTAATAGGGCTGGGACGGGTAACCCGGATGCCCGGGACGGGTGGGTAAAGAATAGGGCCCGGGTACCCATCAAATTACCCGGACCCGTTATGATCACGTGACCAATAAACAAAGATTTTGATGAAAGTGTTCAGTGTTGTGTTATATTTTCATGTAGGACGAAATAGTACGGTAATTCTTACACTTTAAAAAGCATTTGTTGTGTGCAAATTTGCAAAAGTCGTTTTTGTCTAAGTTAATGCAACAGGCTACAAAAGAAAACGATGAGGAAGCCATGATATTGTAACAGTCCAACATTAATCGTTTTACAGCAACTATTATCGCTGGCCATTATTTTCCACAAAGACTCGACTGAGTATCATTAATCCATTACCTGTCATATTCAATGTGCAATACAAGGACACCAGTCGTTTTCGTTAATAAGATACTTTGCAAACAAAATTAAATGATGTTGCATGAAGAGTGTTACCTGAAATTTGATTCCACGGAACGTATTACCAACTAGGGCTGTGTATTGCCTCAATCTTTGTATTGCGATATGTATTGCTGAACTGTAATGTATTGCAATACGTACCACAATATATTGTAAGATCCTCTGACAATGAGATATTTCTATAAAGACCATATTAACTAGTGCCAATGACATTGCAACATACTTAATAAACTCTACATTCAATTTTTTGGCAGCTAGTTTAAACAAGACACCTTTGACAAAATTACTTTAAGATCTTTAAAAAGATCATTTGTAATACAGTCCAACACACATTCTAGCACTTGAAAATAATTTTCTAATACAAGTTAAGCCAGTAAATGTGCCTTTTACAAGATAAATGAATACATTTTACTTCATATTTGTTGGTGCAATATATTGCGATATGAAAATCGTATTGCAATACACGTATTGCACAAGTCTGTATTGCAATATATTGGTACTGCAATAATATTGCACAGCCTTATTACCAACGTTATCATGTCAAGTCGAAAACAGTACTTGTGACGAATCGCTTACTGATTGGTTGTTGAGGGAAAATTTGCATAAATTACCAAACTTTTATCCAATCAGTGAAGTATATGTGGCAGAAGAATTTCCACAAAGAAGTTATCACATGAGACACGGGAGGCGACCTAGAAATTCTGTAACTTTGGAAAGTGGACGTCGCACGTGACCTGAAACGCAAAGGGGCATAGCTATTTTTTAAATCAATAGTTTATGGATAAAATCATATTTACTCAACTTCACTGTTTAAAGTATTTATTATTGGCCCTATAAAGACTCCTTATATCCAATATTGGTAATTCTTAATTCTATTTTCTCATCTTTTTATTGCTTTTTGATATTTTTATTTATTTCAAATACGTTTTCTTATAATTTCTTATTCTTTTCTTTCTTAACATTCATTATCCAGTGTGAAAAACAACTATTAATTTTTTTAAAACTACGTCTTTCTGGGATTTGAACGTGTCATCGAAACACTAAAGCAAATGTTTAAGCCATGTTTTTGTTTTAGAGTTACCTCCCTTATAGATTCATAGTGAAAGTAGATGAAACGTGATTGGATCATAGGGCTTCCACGGGTCCAAAATATTGGACTCGAGTACTCGAGAGGTTGGACTCGACTCGGACTCGAGTACTCGAAATTAATACTTTTTCAGCTAAGTGACAGCATGTCACAATAACATTTTCTGTTTTAAACGTATTTTATTCCATGAAAAGGATCGGATCGGTAAACAAGCCTGATGGCTTATATAAATACCTCTCCTTAACAATATAACATAAACAAAATCACGAGAATGGCATACATTTACATAACAAATAAAGGAATACAATGGATAAAATGTACATATATATATATAGAAATGACAATTTCGCGTTGATACAAATCTTATCATTCTTCTCTCAGGCCAGCTATCGTAAACAGAACACTTCTTATAAATTGTTAAATCGTTTTGAAAAGCTTATAAAGAAATGAACTGATTCGAGTATTTTCTGATTTATGTCTTTATCCACGTTCACATTTCCAAATAAAACACTTCTAATATCGAAACCCTTTCTATAAAAGTAACAGTTGGATCTTAGTGCAGTGTAGTTAGGACACGTAAGAAAGAAATGAAAATCATCTTCGTTAATGTGACCACATGAGCAGGCAGGCGTGTCATATATACATCTTTTGAATTTGTCTCCATTTAAATCATTAAAGCCTAGCCTGAGACGACAGTGCGAGCTTTGTAAAAGCCGGGGTCCAAAATTAAGGTCAAAATAAGTATAACTACAAACGTTATTTTGTAAAACCCGTTTGAAATCATCTATCGATTCTGAATGCTTCAGATTATCGGGAAGCTCATTCCATAGTCTGATCGTATCTGGAATGAAAGATCGAGCATAGGATTCGGTTTTACAACGTGGTTTTGGAGGTCGAACTGGTTTCTAAGATTGTAGTCTATAGTCTATAGACTATAGTCGCCATTTTTATAAACAATGAATGGTCTTGATCGTTTCATGAAGGGTAGCAAGTATACAAGTAGAAATTGGTGCAGATTTAGATAATTAATATTAATAGTAAAGACATAATAAACAAACAAAAAAGTATAATAAAAATAGTATCTTACTTGTACATTTAGAAAGATACTATTTATTCAATGTCAACATCCTAAACAAATTCACATCCCTACTTAGAAATTGACCGCTTATAGATTTACATTCCTTCTAAATCTGTAATCCGTTTCATATTCCATATTTGAATTAAGTTATGTCCATGTCGCATTTTGATTAGTTGTGCCCCTGGTGATTTGACTTGACATGACGTGAAGTATTTTATCTCATATGTCGGTGTCATTATAATTATACTGTAGTGATATAGGATTTCGATATTGCCTGTTTATTTCATAAATATACTGAAATATTAACAGAATACATTTATTTTATGTCATGAAAAAGCGTAACATTCAGTATTAGATATGAAACCTGTCTACTGTCGCTTGTAGACTCGACCAACATACAGTTAATAAACATAAGTTTAATTTTTAACATCAGTATATCGACCAACTTGGCCATATAAGCTTCATATTTATTTACATTCTGAAATCATCAATCCAATATTTAATTTAGTTGCATTGCACGATTTTAACTGAACTGTGTGGCTGTGATAATGAAAGTAGCCGATGTGACCACGGCTGGTGTCACTGTTCGCTTGTAACATGGTTTATAACTTGTCCCTCAGGTACCACGACATACGGGTCCACTGCGGTTGTTGTTAAATCTGTTCACGCACGACATGTTCAATGTATATAACTTGTACAAGGTGACTAAAATTAATGTGAAATTAATGTGATCTTTTATCGAGTCCTCGAGTCCCAGAAAATGGACTCGAGTCCAGCTGAACCCGACTCGTACTCGAGTACTCGAGTACCCGTGGAAGCCCTATTGGATTATGCATAAAAGTTACGTATCGACGAGACGTTTTGTGAAAGAAGGAAGGGTATTTATTATATTACTTAAATCAATAGTAAACGTTGCCTCATCTATCATGATTTATTTATTTATACCTTCAAGTGTATTTTGCCTGTAGGTTGTTGGAGGGACAGCAGTTGTTTGCATCCGCTTGTATGTCACCGAAGGGTGTTTGTTGTTTAGATGCTTCCACATCGATGATGTACCCCCTCCTTTGTGGTTTAGCTGAGTTGAACACAAGATGCATTGTTTTTGTTTCCGATGCCATGATTCAAAATATTTCCAAACACCATTTTTAGTCTCCGCCATGCCAGATTTAATATTGAAGGGGTCAAGGGGAATAACTCACAATTAGTGTTTTGACGGGTACCCGGGTCGGGTCGGGTAATGCTGGGTCGGGTACCCGGGTACAAGATTTCGACCTGTCCCAGCCCTAAATGTTAATTTTATCTATCCGTGATTTGTATCCATAAAAAAAGTGAGTTTTCATTCCACTTTTTGCCTGCAAAGCTGTTCCACATGAAATCCTTGCGGAAGTGGCGTCAAAGAAAATTCATTCGATTGATAAACTCGACAAAGGCCTTGGCCGTATATGAGTTTATATTAGATGAACTAGGGTACATATAGCATAAAAATCCTTATTTTTAACTTGATGACAGGTTGTAACTTAATTTTTAAACATAACAGTAAAAATAAGTTTTAAAAAACACAAAATAAGTGTTTTTCAAACGTGTGACCACCCATCCCCATCCCTACCGGTGAGCTTAGCAACCAAGGGGAGTAACTCTAATCTCGCCACTTTTCAATCTGTCATCACTGGCGCTGTTATTTTTTTACTTTAGTTCTCCCTTTGTTAGGAAAATGGATAAGACTAAGAATTCTTTATGTGTGGTAACCCCTTTTATTCGTAGAGACAAATGTTTTAGGGTACAATTATGGTTTTCTTCACATTGTAACTTCGTTTTCAATTTGCATGTGCGTCGGTTTCAACAAGTAATGGCGGATGGAAAACGCTCAAAATGGTGGATCCTCAGACAAAATGCAATCTGTTAGTACATTGGTATTTTGTGTTGAGATCTGTTTGTTTTGAAGGTTCTTTATCTTGCTTCGCATTTATAGGGCAGCACTTTCTGATGTCTTTCTCCCTTTTTGAATAATTGTTCATCCTCGGAGTTATCGTTTGTTCAGTTGGCAAGATATACTTTGTATTTCATGCTCTATTTCATTCAGTGGCTTACTATCTATTACTTGCCTAGTGCATAGTTCATATGTGCATAATAATATCTTTTACGCCTCTGCCTTTTTTTTTTCTGTATGTGGCACATTTATAAAACAAACATTGCACCTACATACATGCACATCTCTGAGTATTCTATGTTTGACTTTTGCAGTCATTCACAGAACGTTAAGGTTGTAAAAGCCGGCTTCCCCCAGCTGACCGGCACGATCAATGTCTCCCCTACCTCGTTGCCTGAATTTTTGGGGAATGGATACTATCTTCTTCAAGAACCTCCAGAAGGCGGGTCAGGAGTTGAAGGGGTCAGTTCCTCCCCATAAGGAGAGGAGGAAGGGTAAAAGTGGTAGGAAGGATAAAGGCAAAAAGAAGGTGCGCTCCCCTCCTATCCCATCAACAACATCTGATGAGGATATGGAGGTGGGGTGCCTGTACGAAATCTAATCTTCCAGAACTAAACAAGCGGTACCTGTAGGCAGACAGGGCCAGCAGCTGCCTCCATTTCCAGTGCACGCTGCCATGCTTAAGGCCGAGTTCTGTGCCCATGAGGACACATTCAGGAACGGCGCCCAACAGCTTCGTGTGGCCGTGCCTGCTGCCTACCTCCCTGTTATGCAGTCGAAGGATTTGGTGGAAGTGCAAGACGCTGGCACTAAGGTGTCAGTCTTCCAGAGGCATCTGACGGAGGTTTCTAGCTATCTTGCCCGGGAATCAATTTGGAGTGCCGCAAGCCAGATAATGGGCGATATTATGGTGATGCGCCGGCTGTGGCTGTCGACGTCCAAGTACTCACAGACCACACACCTCACACCTCACACTACAGAACCTGCCCTTCAAGTTGGGTTCCACCCTTTTCCCTGAGGCTCAGGCTGTAGTGAAGGAAGCCGCCGAGCAAAAGGTTGCCTTTGAGGACTCTAAGGTGCTCCTTGAGGATCCTGCTCTGCAACAAAAGGGTTCGCGGCCATCCCCCCTTGACAGACTTTACCCCAGGCCGGGGGGTTTCGAGTCGGCCTTCTTGGAACTCTCCAATGGGAAGTAGAAGGGGAAGGGAAAGAAAGGGCAAAACCCCAGGGGCAATCAAGGCCAGTGGAATTTTCAGAGCCGAGGGAAGCCAAACAAGCAACCCTAGGTACCACCTGTGGTACCACCCAAAAATCCGGGGGTTCACTGTCTTTCCGAACATCTTCCAGTGGGCAGCAGACTATCTCAATTCGTCTCCAAGTGGGAGAAAGTCACCTCCAATACCTGGGTCCTGTCCACCCTCAGGGAGGACCACTTAACACTTTGGAAGTATGACCCACCGACTGTCTGCGGGATATGGCACACGAAGGTGCCGAGTTGCTGGAGAAGGCGGGAGTCATTTGCGCCAAGGCCAAAGCAGCCATCGAGGTAGGAAGAGAGCGGTTATTACTCAACCTACTTATATATAAATCCCAAATAATAATATATATAATAATAATATAATAATATAAATAATATTTAAATCGCAGCCTACAGCTTCCAACGTTCAAGATGGAAACCTTGAGGACGGTGATAGCATCAGTAGAGAGGGGAGATTGGCTTTCGTCAATAGACCTCAAAGCGCTTATCTACATGTTCCGATGCATTTCCAGTTCAAGGAGTTTCTTCGATTCTCTTTCGATGGGACGTGTTCCGGGGGCTTCCCTTCGGCATTTCAACAGCGCCGAGGGTGTTAACCAAGCTGATGTTGATTCTGGCAGAGGCCGCAAGGTCGCAGGACAGGTGTTGTCATCCTTACCTAGACGACTGACTGATCAGGAGAAATGAATCAGGAAGCCATCCAGCAGGTGTTAGACATCTTGCTGAAGCTGGGTTGGATCATCAACCTGAAGAAATCGGACCTCGCCCCAAGGCAGGACCTGGTGTTTCTGGGCGCAAGATTCAATACGGTCTCCGGTTCCGTGTTCCTGGCCCCAGAGTCCACTTATTCCTTCAGTCGCCCACCCACTCAGCCAGGACTTGGCTTCAGTTACTGGGTCATATGGCGGCATCAGTGGACGTTGTTTGGAGAGCTAGCTTGAGTATGAGACCACATTCGGACAGCTTCGAGAAGGTGCTAACCACACCAGTTTGGGTCTCCCGTTAGAGTTTCCGACGCCTTCGGTCACGATCCAGACTGACGCCTCCCTATCAGGAAAACCTGACAACCTCGGGCCTTTGGTTGCGAATTTGCACATCAACTTGCTAGAGCTCAGAGCAGTTCGATGTGTGTTTGAGTGCTTCAAGGAGGAGATCAAGGGTCTTGTGGTTCGTCTAGAACCAGACAGCCTTGTCTTACATTCTGAAACATTCCTGTTTACCTCCCGTGAGTGGACAACGTCCCTGCGGACTCTTTGTTTGGCGCATCCTTACACATCACGAGTGGATGCTCGACCGGAAGATATTCGGAATTTTCTCCCAGTTGTTCGGGTTGTTCCAGGTGGATCTGTTTGCGTCAGGGATGATGAAACAGAAACCTGTGTTCTGCTAAAGGATCCCAGATCCAGACGCGCTTTCACGATTAACTGGACCGACAGAGTAATGTGGGCTTTCTCACCGGTTCCTCTGATTCCCAGGGTCGTCTCGCAGTTGACCAATCAACCAGCTCGCCTCCTGGTGCTTCTCGCACTGCTATGGACGGCCCAGAGTTGATTTCAGTCAGAACTCAGGTTTCTAGTACAGCCTCCTGTACTGTTACCCTCGCGACAGAACGTCCTGTCTCAGGAAGGAGCACCACATCCGAATCCCAGGATTCAGTGGGTGGCTTGGCCACTGTCTGGAATCGCCTCCAGGAGAGTGGTATTCCTGCACGAGTTGCAGACACAATATTAGCTTCGAGGAGGGATTCGACAAACCTTCAGTATGAAGATCGATCGGCCTGTTATGTGTGCTGGTGTGGCGATAGAGGGCTTCTCGATCCCTTTTATGTAGATCTGTTTTGGAGTTCCTTAAGTCTAGGTTGGATGTCGGCTTGGCCACATCCAACTTATGGGGAATACTCCATGGCTATTTCTGCTCTCCACATCCGGTGGACGGTCCTCTTTTGGGATCGTATCCACGTGCACTGGTTCAGCGCTTCCTAGCAGGTTTGGACAGTATCCGACTGGATGTCCGGCGGATCAGCACCACTTGGGATCTTTCAATTGTTCTAGATTGGCTCTCAGGTCCGGGGTTTAGAGATTTGAATGCTCTTCAACTTTTGACGTGGAAGACTGCCTCTTTGGTGGCATTTGTGTCAGGCAGGCGGATAGGCGATATTCACGCAATGTCGGCCAATTTCAAACTGACTGTCTTTCATAAGGACAGGGTCAGTATTAGACTGCCAGACTCCCATCGTCCCAAGGTCAACCACTCGTTCCATGTGACGGTCCTATCGAACTGCCGACTCTTACACAGCGGGCCTCTTCGGGGTCCACTGGTAGTCATGCTCACATCTTGGATGTGCACAGAGTCTTACAGATTTACATTAAGGGTACACTGTGACGCTAATTTACACGAATTTGTCTGCTATAAGCGCCCTGCGTTTGCGTGAAGACAGGCGGGCGTCTTACTGAACCGAATATAATTATAAGAGTACTATTATGAATGTATAATTAATCAAAAATTTGATCGACGAATTTTTGCTAATCCTTCTCAATGAAAAACGACTTATGCAGCGTATCCATATCTATATCATTTTGCAAATTCAAAGAAATAAATATAAAACAAATTGTTTTATATTGTGATAGTTGCTCAACAAGTTTGCATGTTATTTACAATTTAGGATGTCTTCAATGTTTTAAATAACAAACCTGTTGTCAGCATGTGATTGCTAATCCATGTACATTGGTGTACATCATACATAATAGCAAATGACTGGCTGCGATCACCGATGAAACAGAAAAACGAAGCTAGTGGCTAGTGCTGGTTGAGTGTAACGTTCTTTACTTCCATCGGCTTACTATGTCTAGACTGAATGTCTCCTATATGTGTCATCAGTTACGTCATATGACAGGACGTTGGCAATAAGCTTGACGCGCCACCTCTTTTATAATTGAACCTGCTAAGTGACATATCCGGCATCAAAGAAAAGGTGTTAATGCATTAAGCGTAATAAGAAATTGTTAAAGTCAGCACTAACTTCTCAACAATAAAGATTTAAATTCGAAACAGAAATAGGATCATACATTACCATTTTCATCGATTTTGCCCAAATAACATAATATTAGAACGGAATCTGAAAGAAAATGTGTACCGAAAAAGGAAACAAGCTTTTCATTTCGATTTGAAATTAATCATGGGTACTTATCGATCACATTTTTCTTTAACATTAACTAACTTATATAGAACTTAACGGGACTGATGAGTCCTGGCAGGACATATTTCAAAATTTAGACGATATGTAAGACATTATTGGAGTTATACATACATGTAGGCAGCATTTGCATTGACTTTGTTTATATTGAAATATATGTTGTTCATTGCCACATTCATATAGAAATCACCTTGTCCTAAATCGTATTTTGCGTCCAGTTATTAATTATTGCATTCGATTTTATTTGTTGTTTATTAAAAAGTAATAAGCATATATATGTGTGTGTGTGTACACTGCAGTAGTCTTCAAGTAATTTTCACTGAGTTTGTTGATCATACCAGTTCATTTATTTGATCATGAAATAAATATTCTTAAATCATGTAGGAGCGGTGAACATTGTTTGCATAAATTACATTACATGATATATAAAACGTTTCAATGGGAAAATAAATTTAAGCAATGTTTTATATATAACACGATGTCACATACACTGTATGAATATAGGCCTACCTTTCCACCGATATCAAATGCATGAGAAACGCTAAATGAAATGTTAATGAATGTTTCTTCGAATGAGTTCGTTTTGATTACGAATTCCCGATTGGGACAAGGTCGCTTTGGGGAGGGAGTAACTGACTGCTGCAGTCAAGCCCAGTACCCAGTTTGTGTCACTTGACCTCGCTACCCGGCTCGCTCGGGCCTCGCCACGCTGCGGCCACAGTATACATACCCTACCGCAATGTCCCCCTTTAAACGTACCCGTACTATCTGTAAGGATCAGCAATTGTTACATCCTACCTTGGGAGTCTGCCTCATGCTATATGTACACCCCAGCAGGATCCCTTCTGAAAAGAAATCGAACCAACCTACAAAGGTTACAGATTCTTTGAAGGGATCCTCCTTGGGGTACTTTTTAGCTCATCAGGCCAGAAAGGCCCGATGGGCTTATGGCATGGCATGACATCCGGCGTCTGTCTGTCCGTCCGTCTGTCCATCCATCCGTCCGTAAACTTTTCGCTTTTTCGACTTCTTCTCAAGAACCACTGGGTCTAGGTAGCTGAAATTGTGTATACAGACTCCTTGGGCAATGGGGATTCTAAATTGTAGATTTAGTGATCCAGTGACCACAAATAAGGGCCTCACAGGCCATAACCTAAAAACCTATTTTCATCTTCTCCAGAACGAAAAGACCTAGAAGACTGAAATGTTGTATACAGACTCTTTAGCCAATGGAGATTCTAAATTGTAGATTTGGTGACCCTGTTGCCCCAAATAAGGGCCTCACAGGCCATGACCTCAAATCCTATTTTCATCTTCTTCTCCAGAACAAAAAGAACGAGAAGGCTGTAATATTGCGTGCAAACTCTTTAGCCAATGGGGATTCTAACTTGTAAATTTGGTGACCAAGTGACCCCACATATGGGCCACAGCCTAAAAAACCTTTGAAATTGAATTTTTATCTGATATTTTATGGCACTTCAATCACTATTTACTTGATCCCTAATAAAATACTTGAGGGAGAGTCATCTCATCATTTAGAAATGCGAGTCCTAACTTGGGTTTGAGAAATGCAGAATTGAGGAAAAAAGTTACTTTGCAGTTAATATTATTCAGTAGGAATGTGAAATATATGTCGAAGATCAAGTCTCCATGCATTATGGACATGTTTGTCAAATTGATGTAATCAATGTGAAATGAGAACTATTGAATTGCCTATGAACTGAATATTGTGGATATTATTAAAAAAACGCCCTCACAGGTCAAAACATAAAAATCTAATTATCCCCCGCCACAACGAAGTTGGCGGGGGATATAGAAATGAGCTCCGTCCGTCCGTCTGTCCCTCTGTCCGTCTGTCCGTCTGTGCGTCCGGGCTTTTCCATTCCGGCCTCAAACTTCAAAACTATAAGACATATCTCAACGAAACTTGGTGTGTGGAACAATCATCATGTGTAGATGTGCCTTTTGGGGTTTTCAACTTCTTCGAGTTATTTTTGTTTACCGTTTCCATGGAAATGTAACGTAGAATTTCGTTTCCGGATCAGAACTCGAAAAATATAAGACATATCTCAACGAAACTTGGTGTGTGGAACAATCATCATGTGTAGATGTGCCTTTTGGGGTTTTCAACTTCTTCGAGTTATTTTTTTTTACCGTTTCCATGGAAATGTAACTTAGAATTTCGTTTCCGGATCAGAACTCGAAAACTATAAGACATATCTCAACGAAACTTGGTGTGTGGAACAATCATCATGTGTAGATGTACCTTTTGGGGTTTTTAACTTCTTCGAGTTATTTTTTTTTACCGTTTCCATGGAAATGTAACTTAGAATTTCATTTCCGGATCAGAACTCGAAAACTATAAGACATAGCTCAACGAAACTTTGTGTGTGGAACAATCATCATGTGTAGATGTGCCTTTTGGGGTTTTCAACTTCTTTACAATTTTTAATTTAATTTGTTGAATTTTTACCATTTCCATGGATACATAACTTAATAATTAATTTCCGGAGCAGAACTAAAAACTGCCATGGATGTATTTTGAGCTTATGGCATGGCACAGTGTCCGGCGTCCGTCGGTCCATCCATCCGTCCGTCTGTAAACTTTTCGCATTTTGTCTTCTCCAGAACGACTTGGTCTAAGGAGCTGAAATTTTGCTTTGCTCACAACCTAAAAAACCTATTTTCATCTTGATCATCAGCAACCGATAACCATCAGTTGCAATGAACCTTATATTGGGTGGGCTGAGGTTGTTTTGATATGTTACAAACCTTACAGGGAGTGGCATCCCTGCCCTGCTGAGCCAACAAATCATCATCCATCCTGCTACATCAGGCTATAAGGAGAAGGTTCATAGTCACTGTTATTCAACAACTATTCTTCAATAAATTTTCCCAAAGGCGGGGGATATGGCCGACTCTGTCTGCTTGTTTCATCTTCTTCTCCAGAACAAACTAGAAAGAATATTGCGTTCAGAGTGTTTAGATGTTTAGATGAAAAGGCTTAGAACCAATAAATCGTGCAAAGATTATTTAGCCAAGGTGATTCTAAATTGTACTATGTACCATGAGATTCATCACATTGCCTTATACAGTTAGATCAGTGATACCAGTGTTTTGTGCAAGGCAGATGCTATTACATTATTTGGCTGTAAAAGAACAGCTGGCTTGTAACCAGAGGCAAGGGGTCAGCATATTGCATAATCTCCTGTGTGTTGACCTTGCTGAGTGCTCTCTCTCACTTTCAAGACTAAGATTTGTCAGGGCCGGCTAGGGATAGTGCATTATATTGAGACAATATATTTCTGTCTTCATCATCAAACAATATAAACCATGATGAGCTACAGAGCCCATGGCTCTATTTTTCTGTCTGGCATGGTCAGATTGAGAAGTGGTGAGATTAGAGTTACTCCCCTTGGTTGCTAAGCTAACCGGTAGGGATGGGGCTCTACACAGGGTGGTCACACGTTTGAAAAACACTTATTTTGTGTTTTTTTAAGTTATTATGTCCCCAGAATTTTTTTTCAGGAGACACAATGTTTTCGCCTCCGTCCGTTATTCCGTCATTCCGTCATTCTGTTATTCCGAAATGCTTTCTTTTCCGGGCCATATCTCAAAAAACGTTCAATATTTTTTCACCAAACTTGGTATTTGCTTAGACCTAGTGATAGAGTGGTGCCTTTTGCTACAAAGACTTAGTCGGAGCTGCTATCAGTTTTTGTGCAGTTTCCACCGCCGCCGCCACGTTTTGTATTCGATATAACTTTTTTCCTATTAGGTTTTGAGAACTCATATACATAACTTCTTACTTATACCCCTGGGGAATTTTTTTGACATGTTCACATTCAAGGTCAAAGGTCAAGGTCACGAGTTCTGAAATCGCTAAAAATATCATTGTAAACACGATAACTTGAAAAATATTTGTGCTATCAGGCTCTTCTTTGGTGTATATCAACTGGAGAAAGGCCAAAATTTGAAAAGGTTTTCACTAACATCTGTCAAAGGTCAAGGTCATAGTGAGGTCACAACTTAAGCATGCTTTTGCAAAAATGTCTTATTTCAACTATTAACACTTTGAATCATTATATGATTGTGATACACAATGAAAAGTGATCACTGATTGTGTGACCTTGAATTTTAAAGGTCAAGGTCACGAGATAGGGTCATGGTCACCAGTTCTGAAATCACTAAATAACTTCTTTTCCGAGGAGGTATCAACACCTCATATACATAACTTCTTACTTATGCCCCTGGAGAATTATTTTGACATGTTCATATTCAAGGTCAAAGGTCAAGGTCACAAGTTCTGAAATTGCTAAAACAATCCTTGTAAACACGATAACTTGAAAAATATTTGTGCTATCAGGCTTTTCTTTGGTGTATATCAACTATGGAGAAAGGCCAAGATTTGAAAAGGTTTTCGCTAACATCCGTCAAAGGTCAAGGTCATAGTGAGGTCACAACTTAAGCATGCTTTTGCAAAAATGTCTTATTTCAACTATTGACACTTTGAATCATTACATGATTGTGATACACAATGAAAAGTGATCACTGATTGTGTGACCTTGAATTTTAAAGGTCAAGGTCACGAGATAGGGTCATGGTCACCAGTTCTGAAATCACTATGTAACTTTTTTCCATGAAGGTATCAAAACCTCATATATATAACTTCTTTATTGTACACCTGGGGAATTATTTTGACATGCTCACATTCAAGGTCAAAGGTCAAGGTCATGAGTTCTGAAATCACTACAAAAATCCTTGTAAACACGATAACTTCAACAACTTCTGTGCTATCAGGCCCTTTCTTGGTATATATCAACTATGGAGAAAGACCAAGATCTGAAAACGTTTTCGCTAAAATCTGTCAAAGGTCAAGGTCACAACTTAAGCATGCTATTGTGAATATGCCTTATGTTAACAATGAACACTTTGAGTCATTGCATGATTGTTATACCCAATGAAAAGTAATCATTGATGGTGTGACCTTGAAGGTCAAAGGTCAAGGTCATGAGATATTGGTTAAGGCCATGTTAATCCTTTGATCCAATAATGAAATCAGAAATAGGTTTTAACAACAAGTTTGTGAAAAGTGACCCCGGTGATGATTCAACTTGTTAGAATAACTTGAATAATAAACAAATTTTTATTTTATTTATGCTGAGGAGAAGGCGGAACAGGGAAAGGCGAGACCCAAAGTTTCGGAGCTGCTCTGCTTTTGCGGTGTCCCGCAAACGCTCATCTAGTTTTTATATCATTTTTTTTTACTTGTTTCCATGGCAACAATTTCAACTTAGTGCATATTGGGGGTAGGGACGTTTTCCGGCCTCTATTTCAAAATCTATCAAGTATTTATTTACGAAGCTTGGTATGACGTTAGACCTAGTGGTGGAGTGGTGCCTTTTGCTATTTTGGTTATTCTGAATTTTTTATTTTTACTGGTTTCCATGGCAACAATTTCAACTTAGTGCATATTGGGGGTAGGGACGTTTTCCGGCCTCTATTTCAAAATCTATCAAGTATTTATTTACGAAGCTTGGTATGACGTTAGACCTAGTGGTGGAGTGGTGCCTTTTGCTATTTTGATTATTCTGAATTTTTTATTTTTTCTGGTTTCCATGGAAACAATTTGAACTTAGTGCATATTGGAGGTAGGGACCTTTTCCGGCTTCTATTTCAAAATCTATCAAGTATTTCTTTACGAAACTTGGTATGTGGTTAGACCTAGTGGTGGAGTGGTGCCTTTTGCTACTTAGGTTATTCTGATTTTTTTGATGATTTTTCTGGTTCCCATGGAAACAGTTTCAACTTAGTGCTTGAGGGGGTAGTGACCTTTTCCGGCCTCTTTCTCAAAATCTATGCAATATTTATTCATGAAACTTGGTGTGTGGTTAGACCTAGTGTTGGAGTGGTGCCTTTCGCTACTTAGGTTATTCTGATGTTTATATTTTTTCTGGTTTCCATGGAAACAGTTTGAACTTAGTGCATATAGGGATAAGGAACCTTTTCAGACCTCTATCTCAAAATCACAAGTTTAAAATAATGTCAAGAGGACTGAATTGGAAACTGGATTGGGGGACATCACAGTGCATCACATATTTCTAGTTTATACTGTTATGTTTAAAAATTAAGTTGCAACCTGTCATCAATTTAAAAATAAGGACTTTTATGCTATATGTACCCCAAGGAGGATCCCTTCAAAGAATCTGCGACCTCTGCAGGTTTTGTTTGAGTTTGACAAATATCTGTATTTATTTTTTATTCCCAACAGAGCTGACAACTATATTATCCCCTGCCATGCATTTAGTATTCTTTAAGGGAAGATTCAGGGCCCAATCGATTTTGCTGATCTTGACATCTTTTGATGTAATCAATGTGAAATGAGAACTGTTGAATAGCTTATGAACTGAATATTGTGATTATTTAAAAAAAGCCCTCACAGGTCAAAACACGAACATCTTTTTTCAACTTCTCCTCCAGAACAAACTAGAAGGAATATTTCGTTCAGAATGTTTAGATGTTTAGATGAAAAGGCTTAGAATCGTTAAAAATTGTGCAAAGATTATTTTACCAAGGGGATTCTAGATTGTACTATGTACCATGAGATTCATCACATTGCTTGTTCTCTCTAAGCCTTTACAGTTTAATAGATCTGTGCTGCCATTGTTTAGTGCAAGGCAGAGACTATTACATAATTTGGCTGTAAAAGCACAGCTGGCTTGTAACCAGAGCCAAGGGGTCAGCATATTGTATACCGGTTATCTCCTGTGTGTTGACCTTGCTCAGTGCTCTCTCAATTTAAAGACTAAGATTTGTCAGGGCTGGGGATTGTGCATTATATTGAGCAATATATTTCTGTCTTCATCATCAAACAATATAAACCCTGATGAGCTACAGAACCTATGGCTCTATTTTTGTGTGTATGAACTGGATTCTCACTTGATTTACAGGGAACAATGCTATACACATCAAGTGTGGAGTTGCTGGTGGTTGTTGGGGATGAAAATGACAACCCGCCCCGCTTTGAGCGCACCAGCTACTACAGCACAGTGCGGGAAGATGCTCCACTGGAAGATCCAGTCATAACGGTGCTGGCTACCAGTCAGGATATTGGACAAAATGCACACATCACATACTCCATAACTGGTGGCAATGAGCAGGGAAAATTCAAAATAGATTCCCAATTATCAGGTTATTATTCAGGCTGTGAGTCCACTTTTTAGCTCATCAGGCCTGAAGGCCCAATGAGCTTATTACATGGCATGGCGTCCTTGGCCAATTGGAATTCGGAATGGAGATCTCCGTTGATTGTCATGTGATCCCAGAAATGTGGAAAACATCAAAGATTGTACCAGTACCTAAAAAGATTAATTCTACTGAAATGAATGATTTCGACCAGTCGCTCTTACTTCTATAGCTATGAAATGTTTTGAACGCATCATTCTAAACTCATTATTGTGTGACGTTAGTCATTTACTTGATCTGTATCAGTTTGCATATAGAGCAAGAAGGGGTGTTGAAGATGCAAAACTATGCATCTTAAACAGCGTGTATAAGCATTTAGAGCTTCCAAAATCCTATGTGAGAATTTTATTTGTGGACATTTCTTCATTTATTGTTAGAGAAAGTCTTAAACATGGGCGTAAATTGTAATTTATTACTGTGGATTGACAAATTTCTAACTTTCATACCTCAATTTGTAAAGGTTAATTCCCCCTACTCCTCTATTCTATATACAAATACTGGTGCCCCTCAAGGATGTGTCCTTTCACCCGTATTGTTAACCCTGTACACAAATGATTGTGTAAGTAATTGTCCCAATAATCTAACTGTGAAGTTTGCTGACGATGCGGCGTTGGTAGGACTGATTCAAGATAATGAACTTTCTTACAGAGATAATATCAACCACTTTGTGACCTGGTGTGAGAACAATTTTCTAACGTTAAATGTTAAAAAAACATAAGAACGTATTATTAATTTCAGGAACAACAAAGCGTTAGTAACTCAGTATGTATCAATGATGACAATGTTTAATTGAGATTGTTAATGAATATAAGTACCTTGGCACAATAATAGAAAGTAAATTGAATTGGAATGCTAATACTGATGCTGTTTTAAAAAAATGTCAACAAATATTACATTTTCTACGCAAGTTGCGATCCTTTAATGTGAATGAATGTGTATTATATCTTTTATCATTGTTTCGTCGAAAGCATTTTAACTTTTTCTTTCCAATGTTGGTACGGTTCCTTGTCTCTTGTAAACAAATCTCGCTTAGAAAAAGTTGATCTAATCGCTAGTAAAATAGCAGGAGTTGCGTTTACAAATTTATCATATATTTATAAAAAAAAAAGAGTTTTAAAACTAGCCCTGAAGATTTTATCTGATCAATATCATGTTTTACACAGTGAATATGTCAAGTTGCCTTCTGGAAGGAGATATTTACTACCGCGTTTCAAAACCAATAGAGGTCAAAATACATTTATTCCTCTCAGAATTCGTCTGTTAAGTGATATTTAAATTGATTGTGATGGATTGTTCTACCGATATGTACGTTCTTGTAACTTGTATTGTCTGTCTTTATTGTACACGAGCTCTGTCATGATACAAAATGAATTCCTTTCGGGGTAATAAAGTACTATTATTATTATTATTATTATTATTATTATCTAACAGTTGCAGGTAATATCCAGCAATGGAATCTCACTCTACACTCTAAATAATAAGTGTTTTTCTATGTTCAGGTGCTACTGTACATGTTTCTGAGCCGCTGGATCACGAACTAACTCGAGAGTACTTCTTAACAGTCACTGCCACTGACAGCGGCAAGCTGCCCCTCAGTAGCACAATGTTACTGGTCGTTAATGTAACTGATGTCAATGACAACCCTCCCCAGTTCGGACAAACTTCATACCAGACAACTGTAAAGGAAGACACAGCTGTGGGAATTGAAGTGATAAGGGTAGGTTCCTGTAAATTGTTTTAAATGTTCACAATTAATAAATTGAATGATATGGTTATTCATGATGTACTGTACAAAATTGAACTGAACTCATTATAGTTATGCTAAATAAAATCATTTGGCTGAAGAAAACTGTCCAACCAAGATAAACACTATTGTTAAAAGTTTCTACTTCTGCCTACAGTCGAGCCGCTAATGGCAGCAATACTGCCAAAGGGGCGTTAAAAAATAACTCACTCACTGCCTACAGTCGATATAGTGTCACTATGCCTACAGTTAGGGTGGTAGTTTGCCCACAGTCATGCGCCCCTAACACTGGAATGAAAAAGACCATTCTGTGACTAACGATTTTAATCATGTAGAGGGGCCACAGCCTAAAAACCTTTGGTAATGAGCATTGAGCAACCAAAGAACAACAAACACATTCAAAGCATTAAATATTTAATAAGGTTTTGGATTTAGGGATTCTCAAGGTCAAAGAATAGTGAGCAAGGTTTATACCTATGCCCGTCATGGGTATACGAGGGGTGCGCGCCCTGTATGATACTGAATCGCACTGAAGATTGAAACGAAGACCAAAGACTGGTTGGGGTTGCGCGCCCACAACCGAATGGCGACCAGTTTCCCATGAAATTACGATTTGGGGGTGAGATTCCGCGAAGTAATAATTATAAGGTAGATATACAGAAAGTAAATACTATGTATAGGCGGAGATATGGGGTGGTGGTGGGGAATGAATTGATACTGAACTCAGAAGTAATTGATAATAACGGATGAAAAGTGTCTGCGATTGAGACAAAGGAAATAATTATTAGAAGTGCGCATGCGCATGCGCATGATATGTCGCATACAAACAAAAAGCAATCACCGGGCCCCTTGCCACAAGTAAAATATAAACGTAAATAATGAATGACTAAAATATATAAATTGAAAATAATATAACAAGTAAGTGGCATACATTAAATGATAATGAATATTGGTCATAATGAAATAAACAATATTGAAAGCAAATGTTACGTAATTAAAGAAATGTTTAAATAATGATTTAAATTACAGGTTATGAAGAAAGCAATTAGGGCTGTAAAATATGGATATTAAAGAATCTTGTAAAGATTGTGTAGTATAATTTAGATAAAAATTAGTGAGAAGTATTTTCTTTGGTTCTAAACAAGTCTAAAATATTTAAGGCATCAATGAGCAATACTCTGAGATTTTATGTGCTCTGCAGTCAATCTGATATAGGAACATGAAATAGATATCAACATAAGATTAATATCTGCATTATGAACATGTTTCATGTGAATCGGTGTGAAATGAGAACTATTGAATACCCTGAAAACTGCATGACCCGCGATTGTGACGTCACATGTCATCCCTGTCCTGCTACGTATTGCTGTTGGATCATGGGTATGGTACTGTCCTGAGTGTTGGAAGTTACATAATGTGACATGTGATTGTGACGTCACGGGTCATGACCTCTGTCCTGATACCTGATTGGTATGTGACCAAAACTAAAGGAGATTAAGGTCAATACACGCTATAGAAATCTAATACAATTGTAAATTAGAGAATGGTAGGATAGGATAGAGCAGCTTTTGGTTATACAGAATTTATTGTAACTAGTGTTTCCTTTGGGTGATTGACAAAATTATGCTGGAGTTCAGCATGTCTTGGTGTGTGGTTCCCGGGAATATTTTGATAAATTTCAGGAGAATATTATCAAGTTCCAAAATGTTATTGGGGTGACCACACTAACATGGACAAAGGCCTGGTCTTAAAGATTCTTATGAAAACCATTGCCTCACAGCACGGGGAGCAGATTTTTCTACTTTAAGAACATACTACCTTGCATACCTTAGAAGCTATGCCATGGAAATCTGGTCCTCATGCAATTCAAGTAATTCATTTGTGGTGCCCCAAAGACAACGCATCACTAGTGAAAAAAACAGACATCACATTTTTTACTTCTCCTCCAGAACTGCTTCACCCCTAAAGCTGAAATTTTGTGGTGAGGTACCTTGCATCTAGGGAATCTTATTTTGTACATTTTATCCTTGACCCCCCTCAAATATAATCTCCGAAACCAGTTGGCATAGGAAGCTGAATTCTTTTTCAGAAGGGATCCTCCTTGGGGTACTTATTGCATAAAATCCTTGATTTTAGATATATGACAGGTTGTAACTATATTTTTCCACTTTAAAAATTAGTTAAAAAACTAGAAAACTAAAAAAACGTACTTTGGGTCACCCCTCTTGAGCCTCATCCCTTGTGGTTGTCATGCAACCAAGGGCAGATAACTCTTATCTCACCACTTTTCAATCTGTCATTTCTAGGATAAGGACACATGAAGTTTGCTCTGATTTTTTCTGAGTTTTTCACTACTGATCCCTAAGAAAATGGCCCAAGGACAATCTGTATGTGTGGTAACTTCTACCTTACAGTAGGGTCGAATGGCTTCATGTTTTTCAGTAGTAATTTCATGTTTATTGTAACTTGCTTTCCCACATGGTGGGAAAGTCGACCCAAGATGGCGGCCATTTTTCTTTGATCAATGGTTTTTGATCAGAGTTTTTTGGTTAGATCTGGGCTTTTCACGTGTTTATTATATCATTTTAGGGTTCTAGATTCGATTTCCGTAGGTATCTCGAATCGCCCTCTGGCCTACAAGCAAATTAGTACACATTACATGTTCTATTTGTTTCAGTGATGATAGGGGTCTGGCCATGCTTGTTTACATTGTACTTCGCATTTGCCATTCGCCTCTGCTCATGTTATGCATGCATGTTTACATCATAAAACATCTACATTGCATTTCCCCATGTATTACGTATATATATATATGATAAATTTCGTAAATATTTACACATGTTAGTACATTGCCCGGTCCTTGATTGGCTATTTTGCTTCTAGCCTTTCAAGCCCTGCGGGCAGTGTAAGGGGCCTGTGTAAGGGGGCTGATGGCCACGACGAGTGCTTGAGATGCTTAGCACAAGGCTTTGCTGCAGGCATTCACTCCAAAGGCCCGGGCCCGACATGGAAACACCTCAAGTTCTTCACTTAGTAAACAAGTTTCAGAAAGGTGGTAAGTTTAGGGTAAGGCTTCGGCCCCCGCCTCTGCTTCTGTGACCAAATCGGACCTCGATGACTCGTTATCCGAGGCCGATTCAGTCGAGGAAGAGCGGGGGTCCTCAGCCGGGGAAATTTCCCATCCTCCCACCCCAACACAATCTAATGTACAAGCTAATACTAACCAGTTTTGATATGTCGCAATTCACCGCACTCATTACACAGCAAATGAAGGTAATGATCGCCTTGGCGGTCTTGGGGCTCCGTACGGAGTTCCGGGCCTCGAGTTGGGAGCCCGATGCTACCCAGGCAAGGGGAGAACTCGATCTCAGCATAGTCCAAGGCACGCTTTCTCCCCGGGGTCCCCAGCTCCCAGGTTCACTCCTGTGGAGCATGGAGCCCCACGCCAACACACAAACACACCAGCACTCCCAGACACCTGGCTTCGGGCAGGTCTCGTCTGGGGGACCGCTGGCCCCGCCTAGCCTGGATCCACTCGTTCGTGTTGGTTCCCAGGCGACGGCTTCCACCTCTATCTCAGGGTACGAGGCGCCTCCTGTGCTTCAGGAGCAACGACCTCTGACCCCTGCCCCGTGACCGCCGGCCTAGTGTCGGTGCAGTCCGGATCGCACGCGGGACCCATGAGCACCTTGCGGAGTATGGAGCCCCAGGCCTCCACAGGTGCCCAGTCCCTCCAGGCACCTGACACCGGTCAGGTCCCGTCTGGAGGCCAGCTGGTCCTGTCTAAACCTGGGACCTCTCGCTGGAGACGGTCCCCAGGCCCAGGCTTCCACCTCAGGGTATGAGGCACCCACCTCCCAGTCATAGCCCTGTCGAGTATGGAGCCCCAGGCCTCCACAGGTGCCCAGTCCCTCCAGGCACCTGACACTGGTCAGGTCCCGTCTGGAGGCCGGCTGGTCCTGCCTAACCTGGGACCTCCCGCCCGAGACGGTCCCCAGGTCTACGCTTCTACCTCAGGGTATGAGGCACCCAGCTCACAGGCTTAGCCCTGTCGAGTATGGGGCCCCAGGTCTCCTCAAGCGCCCAGCCCCTCCAGGCACCTGACACCGGTCAGGTACCGCCTGGAGGCCAACTGGCCCTGCCTAACCTGCCTAGCGTGGTTGTCCAACTTGCCCGCTGCTCATTCCTCCATGTACGGTGGAAGCGCAGTCCTCCTTCATTTACCGGGGTGCGGCACACGAAGGTGCCCTCAGCAACGGAGAAGGGGGACATTCTTCGCTCAGAGATCAAAGCGCAAGGCAGCGATCAAGCTAGTGCCTGTGGACCAGGAAGAGAGCGGATATTATTCCACCTACTTCCTGGTGTCCAAGAAGGGCGGAGGGTTCAGACCCATGTTGAATCTAAAAGTCATGAACAAGCTCATAGAGGCACCATCCTTCAAGATGGAGACTCTAAGATCCGTGATTTCGTCAGTGCAGGTCGGGGAGTGGCTTTCCTCCATCGACCTCAAGGACGCTTACCTTCATGTTCCAATGCACCCAGACTTCAGAAAACTTCTGCGGTTTGCATTCGACGGGAAGTGTTATCAGTTCAGGGTGTTACCCTTCGGAATCTCCACGGCTCCGAGGGTATTCACCAAACTCATGCTGGTAGCGGCTCAGGTGGCCAGGTCTCAGGGCAGGTGTTGTCATCCCTACCTGGATGACTGGCTCCTCAGAGCACTGTCCCAGATTCAGAACCACGAGTCCACCCAGGCTATCAGTCTGATTAAAATCGACGGTTTTCCGTGGAATAAAAATTGCAAAATAGTGCATCTACCGGGATACGAATTCATATCAGTTGTAAGTTCCACGCCAAACCGTCTGATAGCAGCCCGTAGACTCGCGTGTTCGAGCGCAATTCAAGTAGCCAATCAAAATATGCCCAACAAATGCTTTCGGTGCGAGAAGCTAGGGGCAGATAACTCCAAACAGCTATCATTTTGTCTGTTCCGAATGCTTTCAAAACAGCGACCGTTTAAATACTATGATGTGATTGGTCAGCTATTGGACTGGGCTTTGGCTGCGCTAAACTGGGTCGGTACACAAGCCTATACGGGATGTTCTCAGACCTTGTGGCGAGGAATCTACATAACCTATTCGTATCCCGGTAGTTACCGTAAATTACTGTGTATAAGGCGACCCTGTGTATAAGACGACCCCCTTTCTCAGACCTCTAAAATCAGGTAAAAACCATGTATCTCATGTATAAGGCGACCCCCTTCTAGCAATCGTGGAAACAGGTCGACATATGCCATGATGGGAAAACACGATGGGAAAACACGTTGGTAAGATTTGGTAACGGTAAGTTGATACCGGTAATTTTTTAAATAACATTACATAATTTATAATGTTTTGTTATAATCGTTTGTTTTTTAAATAAATTGTTTTAAATGTACCAAAATAAAAAAAATACATACGTTTTCTTACGGTGTTTGTTCTTATTTTTTAATGATATGTCATTTTCTTGCAGTTCAAGCGAGATGAGCAACACTACAGTCAACAATCTATCGTAAATATTCGCCATGTTATAACATCTAAACAAAGCCGATACTCCATACACAGATTTAGAAGTCGCTTCAGTGTTTATAAGATTAAAATGGTGTGAAGAGCTTTGATAACCAAGCTTGATTGCGCATGCCCGAAGCCAAGCAAGATTTAATGTCTAGATTTCTATCGTAGTGTTGTAAATATTTGTTCCTTCTTATAAACAAAGTTGAACTAGTTGTATTTAATACTGCAGAATGCTTTTGAAAGGTTGGTAATGTTTGATAGCTGAAGTCAAGCCATTATTTTTCATTCCAACTCTGGTTCGCTTTACCGCTGAATCTCTGTCAGTATTTGGCTCCCAACGTGTGTTATAGCGAGGGGCCACTCAATGCAGTAAACTTCTCAAGCTAAAGACGTGTTTATTTAACGTTGACCATGTAAACCACCACTTCAATCCAGAGAAGGACATACAGACCAATTACTGATAAGAACACAACAAAGCTAAGATAATTACCGGATACGTTAATGAATAACTGCCCTGATTGGAATTAACATTACGTCAATGATACGTGTTTATTGCGATAAGCTTGTCAAGTTTTATGAATGAATAGGTTAGTTGTAGAATTTCATTGATCCACGTCATGAATGAATGGATAAGTTGTAGAATTTCATTGGTCCACGTCACTGAATTTATCGATCGTTTGCTTGACTGCTGGTACCACTTTTGGTCCGTTAACCAATTATGTTTAAATGAATTATCAAATATATTTTATGTATTTAACTCCATATAGTAATAAAAAAAACGTTAATAATACATAATAATTATAAAAGTATAGTTTATTTCCATTTTGTAAGCATGAGTTGACATCAATATTCTGTATTGCGGTTTCCGGTTTCAACATCGTGAGTTCGTCAATGAAGCTTCAAAATTTCTTCTTCTGAAACATAACCCTCCATAACCACCCATAAGATCGATTTTAATCAGACTGCCCAGGCTATACTGCACACGTTGGTCACGCTGGGGTGGATCGGGAATCTCAAGAAGTCGGAGCTAGCCCCGTCACGGGTCCTAGTCTTCCTGAGCTCCAGGTTTCAGACGGAGCCGGGGATCATATCCCTGGCCCCTGACCGGGTCCCAAAGATCCTGGGGGCTGTGAACTCTTTTCTAAGTGCTCCAACCCACACGGCTCGGGTCTGGCTCCAGCTCTTAGGAGTCATGGCAGCGACCATAGATGTGGTTTGGAGGTCCCGGCTCCGCATGAGGCCCGTCCAACAAGCTTTGGCGGGTCTGTGGTCCCACTCGGAGTCTTACGAGAAGCTGCTCGTCACTCTGGAGTGGGTCTTACCACACCTCACTTGGTGGACCAATGTCGATCACCTGACTCGGGTTTACACCCTGCAGGCTCCGGTGCCGACCCTGACTGTTCAGAACGACGCCTCCCTCATGGGATGGGGCGGGGTTCTGGGATCTCGCACGGTCTCGGGCCTGTGGTCACAAGCCGAGTCTCAGATGCACATCAATGTGTTAGAGCTCAGGGAGGCCAGGCTAGTCTTGCAACACCTGAGGCATCAGGTGAAGGGTCAGGTGGTCCGGCTCCAGCTGGACAACAGGACCGCCATGGCTTACATCCTCTATCAGGGCGGGACGGTTTCTCCGTCCATCCTGGAGGAGACGTGGCAGTTTTTCCTTTGGTGCGATATAGTCGACACCACGGTCCTGGCAGTGTACTTACCTGGGGTGGACAATATCCGAGCAGACGCTCTGTCTCGCCGGATTCCCCATGAGTGGCTACTGGATCGAGAGATATTCGAGTCTATCTCCCAGTTATACGGGTCATTCCAGGTGGATCTGTTTGCGTCAGGGACGAACTTTCAGATACCTCAGTTTTGCTCCAGGATACCCGACACTCGGGCCCTATCCCATGATGCATTCGAACTGGACTGGACAGACAGAGCTCTGTGGGCTTTCCCACCAGTGCCTCTGATCTCCAAGGTCCTTGCCCGTCTAGCCACTCATCCTCCGCGTCTGCTGATGCTTCTCCCACCTCTGTGGGCAGCGCAGACTTGGTTTCCACAGGTACTCAGGTCTCTGGCTATGCCACCTGTTCTGTTACCGTGTCGACCGGGACTTCTGTCCCAGGACAGAGCCCCCCACCCCAACCCCAGGGTGCAGTGGGTGGCTTGGCCTCTGTCCGGAATCGCCTCCAAAACAGCGGTATTCCTGCACGAGTTGCAGACACAATACTGGCTTCGAGGAGGGATTCAACGAACATTCAGTACGAAGATAGATGGGCCTGCTATTCGCGCTGGTGTGCAGATAGGGACGTACTCGATCCCTTTTCTGCAGATCTAGTGTTGGTCCAGCGCTTCTTAGCAGCTGTGGACAGCATCCGGCCTCCTGTGAGGCGGATCAGCCCCGGATGGGACCTTTCAATAGTCCTCGATTGGCTACCGGGGCCTAGGTTCAGGGATTTGTCTTCGCTGTCTCTCCAGCTGTTAACCTGGAAGACAGCCTTTCTAGTGGCGGTGGCGTCTGGCAGACGGGTAGGCGACATACATGCTGTGTCCGCCGATCCCGGACTCACAGTCTTCAACAGGGACAGAGTCAGTATTAGACTGCCAGATTCCTACCGACCAAAAGTGGCCCACTCTTTTCACGTGTCGGCCCCCATTGAGTTACCGGCACTTAAGCAGCCGGCAGCTTCGGGCTCTCAGGCCTCGCACGATCATATTCTAGATGTGCGCAGGACCTTGAAAGCATATGTCAAAAGAACAGCCTCTATCCGTAAGGATAATCAGCTTTTCTGCTGTTATGGTGGAGGCAAGCATTGTTTGCCCGCCTCTAAGCAGTCGAGGGCAGTTGCGACGTCGAAGGCGTACGCAGAGGCCCTGTCCTTTATCCCACGGTTACTTCCCTGGCTGAAGACTCCCGTGGGGTGATCTTTTTTATGGGATTTTTTGCCCTCGTTTTCCCTCTTGCAAAAAAAGGGGGGGGCGCAGGGTATTTAGACCTGTAAGGCGACTGTGAGTGCGCCAGGTAATCCCCCAGGTCCTTGAGTTTTCCTCATGGTGGATTCTTTTTATACTTTGGGGTGAGTTATTTCTTGTACTTCTTTGCGCCTTTGGGTGCAGTCTGAATGCCACTGCCTTTGATTTAATCTTTGGGAGTCTGTCTTATGCAATAAGTACCCCAAGGAGGATCCCTTCTGAAAAAGAATCGAACAAACCTGTATAGGTTCCAGATTCTTTGAAGGGGATCCTCCTTGGTGTAGGGCCACCCACCTCCCCTTCATTCAGCCTGCATGACTGGATTGAAAAGTGGTGAGATCAGAGTTATCTGCCCTTGGTTGCATGACAACCACACCGGATGAGGCTCAAGAGGGGTGACCCAAAGTACTTTTTTTTAGTTTTCTAGTTTTTTAACTAATTTTTAAAGTGGAAAAATATAGTTACAACCTGTCATATATCTAAAATCAAGGATTTTATGCAATAAGTACCCCAAGGAGGATCCCCTTAAAAAAATCTGGAACCTATACAGGTTTGTTCGAATTATTAGAATAACATCATTATTAAATGTACAGTCAAGCCACAATAGTCCAGCCACTGATATTCCAAATCGAGCAGTGTCCAAACGGTAGCAAGCTGTAACCAAACTAATCTCTATATATAAACTCATTAAATGTTGATTTATTAATCCGTCGATCCCGTTTCCAAATACGAACACCAATATGCTGTAACGGATTAGTTAATTAGACAATTTCTGCTTCATTAATCCAGCGGTTCATCAAAAGCGTTTGGGTAATACCCACACGGCAGTTGAACGTGTCAGGAGTTTGTGATTTGAATAAATTGTAAATGTCTCACTTTGATCACTATGTGGGAGTCCTTCAAGCCATTGAGTACACCCACACAATCTGTCTATTGGCAAATTCTTCAAACCTGAGGGAGTTTGTTGAATGTTTTGACATGTTGTGTGCATTTATATCCAGGAATTATTTTGTGCAATGATTTTATTGATATATGGATCCCAGTTGTTATGTACATATTGAATGAACTCATTTGATATTCTAAATACATTTTCATCTGTCTGTGGTTTCAAAGAGGAGTAACTCCATCCAGTTTGGTTCATTTCAGTCGTCAGAACATTTGACTATCCAAATTTTTTTTTATGAAAAACCAGAAGCGTTTGGATTATTGAGGACTGACTGTAAATGCAAGTTTGTTCATTTGAACTTGACCGCCAATCAAATATGGGCATGGCAGGTGGTCCACCCTTAAATCTTTAATAGTCTTTTATTATAGACTTCTCCTCAAGAACCAGCAATGATATGAAGTTCAAATTTATGGAACATGATCTTTGATAGATGGAGACTATATATATTGATCATAATTTTTGGATACACATACTGTTCTGTATTCTTTACACATTTCATATCTAGGCTACAAGAACAACTTCGAACATCATCATGAACCACTGTGACATTGTGTGATGTGAATGTGTGGAAATTTGTGTGACAAGTATTTCCGTATTTTAAGGAATTCAGTTACAAATAAGAATAAATAAATTTATCAATTATCCAACCTCTCTTGTTTTCTTTATACTAGATGAGTCAACTTTGACATCATAGAGGTGATGCTAGTTTATCATTGCATAGTGAGTAATCATCAGACCATTGATATGTTGTTTTAAGACTGTAGGTGATTGAATCAGGATGTAGGCGAATCAGGTTGTAGGCGAATAGGGAACATGCCTTTCTTGCCATTTCTGCAAGACTCGGATATTTTAAACTTTTATCAACTTGTGTTGATATATTTGATATCAGATATCAGAAGACACTTGAGTGAGATTATCTATATCCGTAGGATTAGCATATTGTCTTTTCTGAAGTGTCACACTCTTCTTTCCTTAAACTGCAGTGGTGTGTTCATACAAAGGACTATACATTGATGTTTTTTTCTTTGGTTAACGTTTTAAGCAGGGGTATATGAGTGAGCTGTGCTTTCTAATTCTCTTGTTTTTGACAGTTATGACCCTTCAATCTGTTGTTAAACTACATCACAATTACAACTAAATTGTTGCAATTGGGACAAGTTTTCTAAATACTATTACGCCAAGATGAATGTGCCATGAACAGCAAAATACTCAGATGGACAGATAGCTGATAGCGTGGTATGTGAGCCATTCTCATTTTTGTCTTGTTTCTTAACACTGATTTTTTTATGAGCAGGTTCAGGCGACAGATGTGGACAGTCCTGTAAATGCTGCCATCACCTACACAATCATCAATGGGAATGTGGAAGAAAGCTTCTCTATTGGACGTCATAATGGTGTTGTCAAGATTAGAACACCTCTGGATCGTGAAAAAGTGAGATTATCACAATGAATTATGATACATGTTCTATTTATTGGTTTGTCTGGGCAATAGAAGCATAAATAGAAGCTAATAGCATGGGCAGTGTTCTGGTGTACATAAACTGTCCACATTTTTAGCTCGGCAGGCCTGAAAGGCCCGATGGGCTTTTGGCACGGCATGGCCTCCGCCGTACTTCCGTCAATCCGTCCGCCTGTAAACTTTTTGCTTTTTCGTCTTCTTCTCAAGAACAAAAAGGTCTAGAAAGCTGAAATGTTTTGTACAGATTCCTTGGCCAGTGGCTATCCTAAATTGTAGATTTGATAACCCTGAGACCCTGAAATAGGGTCACAGGTGTCACAACTTGAAAAACCTATTTTCATCTTCTTCTCCAGTACCAAAGGTCGAGAAAGCTGAAATGTTGTGTGCAGACTCCTTGGCAAATGGAGATTCTTAATTGTAGATATGGTGACCCAATGACCCCAAATAGGGTCACAGGGGTCACAGCCTTAAACACCTATTTTCATCTTCTTCTCCAGTACAAAAAGTTTACAAAGCTGAAATGTTGTGGACCGACTACTTTGTCAGTAGAGATTCTAAATAGCACATTTAGTGACCCATGACCCCATATTTGGGTCACACTGGAGTCATGATCTAAAAACATCTCTTTCTCCAGTATGAAAAGTCAAAGAAATTTGAAATCTTGAGGGATTAATCTTAATAGTAGATTTGGTGACCCTGTGATCCCAAATATGGGTCACATGGATCACGACCAAAAAACTTTCTCTCAAGTATGAAAAGCCCTAGAAAGCTGAATTGTTGTGAACAGACTCCTTGGCCAATGGTGATTCTAAATTGTAGATTTCGTGACCCTGTGAACTCAAATTTGTTATACCTATGATAAATTTTCCTATAACCCTTAACATGCGGGCGACGGAATTATCCGGGCGGGCTATAAGCGATTCCTAGGTGTCTGTATACGGGTCCCGGATACAAGACTTAGAATAATTCACGGCTGTCTAAGTATACTCTATCACCCATACCGGGTCACGAGTCGATTGGGTCCGCGACCCGACCCATGAGAATGGCTGTATTTACGCATCGCGACCCGACATGAGAATAAAGCTTTGTTCAGTGTGTGGTCGGAATATCAAGCAAAATTCACACCAATTTGCGTGTGCATTGTTGACCCGTAACGCATCGATAATTAGCTTTACAAAAGGCCAATTATGTCGGGCTTAGCCCCCGAAGCATTAATTCGCTTGAGGCTATTTTCACCCACGTGTTTGTATTGCCTCGGGTTTGCCTCGCCCGAGACTGCTATCTGCCTCGCATCTCGCAAGACGGGGAAAAAAATCGCTAACTCGCCTTACTCCCGCACTTCATATCATGTGAGCGAATTGTTTGTTTTCAAAAAAAAATACGGCAAAATAAAGGGGAAACAATGGACTACATTCCCATATAAAATTAGAAAATCTCAAAAAAATAATAAAGACACAGCAAGCGCCGTGAAAAAGGTCATGTTTACACTTCATAAATTTTGAAACAATCGGCGATTTTCACAACTTCTAAAACATTTATCAAGGCTAAAATACTGAATGCATTTTCATAATTTTTATATCACAATAAACCGAAAAGAATAATCTTTTATTCTATATAAAATGCGCAGATTTATTCACAGAAATAAAGATACAATTTTACCTTTCTGAGAGGCATGTGAAACCAAACGGCACACAAACTAATCAACATATTTTCATCAGTTATGGTTCGAGGTTAGCGTTTATTTGAAAAGTCAAACAACATAACCATATTTGGGTTGACATGTGCTTATTTGTCAACTGGTTCGAGATTATGATTTCTTGGAAAAGTGCGATGAACGACCGTTTGCAATGCCGCATACATGTTGTAAGTATTGACGATTTTATAGGTGGGAATAAAGACAAACTTTACATAGCTATAGAATTATAACCAAAGGTCGCATTCTAATAATTTTTATATCATTGTGAAGCTAGACATCTTGTCTTCAATTCTGTATATAAATGGAAAGTAATAGAATAAAAACGAAAATACATAGAAAATTCATTCAAAGTTTCGAGTGTGAATTAGCCATTTGTGTACGGGTTTCGCTACCTGAATTTGTATTGAACGCCCGTATATAGTCCTTATTCGCCATGTAGATGCGGTATATTTTGTAAAAACGATACCGGAATCGCCGCCTGGAAATTCCGCCAGCAGAGCTAGTTAGTGCCAAAGCCCAAACTACTGCTGCGAGCTGCGAGCCTGTAAATTCCGCCACAGGGGCTAAAAATGGTAAAATATATATACGCAACGTAAGGGTTAAGATGGAGAATGCATTCGGAGCAGTGGATTCGTTAAAATTTTTAACGTATCCACAGCTCCTCAAGCATTCTCCATTACATATTTACATCTTTGATATATGGAGACTAAAGTTAATTTGATCTCAATACCATTGCCATGGCAGGGTGTCATACTGAAACCTCTCAACTTGTGTCCTGGAATGAATAATGCTTGCAAGCTTAACTTTTGTGAATATCATTTTTGTTGAATAGAGACATTTGGTGGTGGAGGCTAAAATAGAATGTTCAATGTATTGCTATTTGTCTAGTAAAAAGCTTTTAATCTGTGGCAACTAATATTGATTTAATTTATTAAAAATGCAACAATACAGCAAGCTTGCTTGTCACTATTACAATTGTTCCCAACTTGGAGTAAGCCAACAGACACATTTCTGAATAGTGCTTACACATGAGTAGTTTCCAGTGTCATTGGTTCCATATATCTTTATCTTAGAGAACTAATTTGGATTTCATTGAATATTTTACACAGAATGTGCTCACAATCTGACCGCTGTCCATTATGTCCATGTACATGTCCAAAGACTAACCTCTGTTAACTGCTTGCGTTGGTTAGGTTAACCAGTATGCCTTGACGGTTGAGGCCAGAGATTCTGGGATATCGCCCCAACACACAGCTACCACCATAGTGTCTGTACAAGTACTGGATGCCAACGACAACCCTCCTCGCTTCAGTCAGGCCAACTACACATGTCGAGTGCAGGTAAGCAGAAATCATCTCTCTCCGTTTTCACCACATTAACCCTTGTCAATGTCCAGCAAAAATCACACCAAATTGCATGTGCATTGTTGACCCGTAATGCATCGATAATTATTATACTCCCGATCTAAAATGGTCGAGGGTATATAGTAATACCAACGTTTCCGTCCGTCGGAAGACAATTTGTGTCCGATCGAGAGGTGCAGTGCAAAATGTAAACCGAATTGGTTATTTAAAATTTTTTGCGGATTTGAATTTTTTAGCTCATCAGGCCTGAAAGGCCCTAATGGGCTTATGGCATGGCATGGTGTCCGGCGTCCGTCCATCCGTCCGTAAACTTTTCGCTTTTTCGACTTCTTCTCCAGAACCAATGACCCCACAGAGCTGAAATTGTATGTGCAGACGCCTTGGCCAATGGGGATTCTAAATTATAGATTTCTTGACCCCATGACCCCAAATGGGGTCACAGGGGTCACATCCTTAAAAAGCTATTTTTATCTTCTTCTCCAGTTTCAAAAGGTCTAGAGAGCTGAAAAGTTGTGTGCAGACTCCTTGGCCAATGGGGATTCTAAATTGTAGATTTCGCGACCCTGGCCTGGGGCCCCAAATAAAGGCCTCTCAGGCCATGACCTAAAAACCTATTTTCATCTTCTCCAGAACAAATGTATTTAGAAGACTGTAACATTGTGTGCAGACTCTTTAGCTTATGGAGATTCTAAATTGTAGATTTGGAGACCCTGGGGCCCCAAATTAAGGCCTCACAGGCCATGACCTAAAAATAAATGTTCTTCTTCTCCTCCAAAACAGAGACCTAGAAGGCTGTACTATTGTGTGCATACTCTTTAGCCAATGGGGATTCTAAATTGTATATATGGTGACCCTGTGGTGCCCCAAATAAGGGCCTCAAGCCATGACCTAAAAATCTAATTCAGTCTTCATCCATGGTTCGCACGGGTCTGGAAAAGTACTTGAATTTTGTTTTGATACTGGAAAAGTACTTGACTTTACAATGCTTACTAAATGTCCTGAAAAAGTACTGGAATTTCGTGGTAATGTCCTTGAAAATTTCAAACATGTACTGGAATTTACCCTGACATCGATCACAATCTAAAACACGGAAGTATCTTTTATATATAAAAAAATGGCGCATGGAAACAACTCGGCAGCGTTTGCATTGGCACAAAAATACCAACCACTGCTGGTCAAACGATTTGAAGATAATTGTGAAAAATAAAATATTTGTAACAATGTCTGTGTTTTTCCTCTTTTAGTATCATTTTGAAGTGTCTAAATACTTCGATTCGAACTGGGAAGTAAGTATCGTATGTCTATTGAGTCACCAAATATATCAGCCAATGAGAATCGAAACGATGACACACCCTTTTATCCACAAATGAGAGTTCGCATAATTAATTATCCACTCGTTCAGACGCAATAATCTGTCATATGTTTTCATTATATTCTGCACTCGTAAATCGAGCTTCAAAGTGACATAAGAATGTCAATAACAATGTAATAATGTCAACCAAAAGTATTGATCGTGAATAAAAGTGTCAATGTCAGTAAAATGTTGCGTGTTTAGCATAATCTAACAGTTATTCCATATTTGTAAATAATACCATAATTCATTGAGTTGTAAAATCACAACGAGGCTTTCATTCATAATGTACGTGACGTAATCATGGCCTGAACGTTTGATTGGTCGTTAGTTTTCTCGCATGTGATATGGAAAATGGCGGCATCGAAACCGAAAGTTGGTATGTCACTTGACTTTGTCGTATAAGTCAAATCTGTCAGTTATGAGTTGCAATCGTGGTTTGTGCTTTTTCAACGCTAAATGGTTAAGCAATCCTGTTTATAGTTGGGTAAAGCCATATAGTGACAAGAGAAAGGCACACTACGCAATCCTACCATATTGACATTTGAAATATGAGAGATCGGGCTGAAATTTAATATGAAAGGTGAAAAACATCGTGCGGCTGTGAAATCAAAAGTAATAACGTCTATAAGTCCAACTTTTTCAAAATGATACTAAAAGAAGACAAACACAGACAATGTTTTGAATTCAAGTATGTGTTTATATTTAAGTTATTTGTCTTTCATGGTAAAAGGGTAATTAAATCATTGCTGTGGGAAGCTTTATTAATATAATTAGTATAAATAATTCTGCGAATATATGTACTTGAAAAATGGTAAAATGTCCTTGAAAAGTACTGGAATTTTATTCTGTTTTGGCTGTATGAACCATGTCATCATTAAACAATATAAACCCTGATGAGCTACAGAGCCCATGGCTCTATTTTTTTTAACTAACCGTGTATTACTGTGTATAAGACGACTTTTTATACCAGAAAATAGGGGGTCAAAGAAGGGGTTGTCTTATCCACAAGGGCTATGTTTCAGAAGAAGAAATTTTGAAGCTCGATTGACGAACTCTCCCTATCTCGCCCTCCCCCTATCTCGCCCTCCCCCTAACTCGCCCTCCCCCCTATCTCGCCCTCCCCCCCTATCTCGCCCTCCCCCTATCTCGCCCTCCCCCTATCTCACCCCCCCCCCCCCCCCCCCCCCCCCCCTTTCTCGCCCTCCCCCCTATCTCGCCTTCCCCCCTATCTCGCCCTCCCCCTATCTCGCCCTCCCCCCCTATCTCGCCCTCCCCCCCCTATCTCGCCCTCCCCCTATCTCGCCCTCCCCCTATCTCGCCCTCCCCACTATCTCGCCCTCCCCCTATCTCGCCCTACCCAATTGCACTCTACTCTAAATATCTAATCAAATTTTATGTTGTCAGTCCTTTCCTTATCTTATGCTATTTCAAAGAGTAGCTGCTGTAAATGACAATGTTTGTAACAATGTTTGCATAAATATTTATTGTGTATCCATATTGTTAGCTAGTTCAGCAGTTTAGGCAACAACTTTTGTAAAGTTTAGAAAGAAATGCACATTGTTGTGTGTAGGACTGCTAGAATTGATGAAAAAAAATTGATTTGTATGTTGTTTCCATTCATTTGAAATTTTGCATGAAGCTTTATGGTATCAATGTCATGATTGGTTTGTAAAAATTAGATTTGTACATCATGTCAAGGAGTCTGAAAAACAACCAATCTCAAATTGTGCATGAGTGTGAAACATTGTCACACCTTCCTTAATGCCAAATCTGGATTGAGGGGATTACAGTTTTTAAAAGCTTATTATCCACTGCCACAACAAAGTTGGTGGTGGGTATAGAAATGACCTTCGTCCGTCTCACCCCCTGGAACGTCCTGTTCTGCAGAGGTGCAGTGATCGGGGACTGTTCGCGAGAATTTGCAGTGATCGGGTGCACGTCGTGAATGTAAACAGAAGTTCGGTGTTAAAAAACAGTTCACTATTTGCTAAATGCGCGCAATTAGCTTTAAATTTTAATGGTTTACGAATGTTAAGGTTATGGTGATTATTTCCAGAAAGTTTTAATTTGCTAGCATGAAAATGTGGAAAGTTATCGGCGATAATCGGCACAACACGCTTTTTCAAGGAGACAAATTTGCAGATAATTTTTTAATTGTTTTATCTGAAAGATTTTTAAGAATCAGATATTGTTAATGTTTCACTTTTCAAAGTAAATGTAAAGTTTCTGCTCAACTGAGTGCATATTATTCATTAAATCAGCCCAAAAGTAATCCTGACGTGATCGGTGCGAATGACTGTACAACCACTGTACATGCCTGCAGTGATCGTAATTTTGTTTTGCAGTGATCGGTAGTGTACAGTATCCTCACCGTGGCTCACATCCTCATGGGGTTTTCTGAAGAGAAAGTAGATCGTTAGAACTTAGCTTTGTGAGCATAGGAACGGGTAAAAAAATCAGAAAATGTCCAAATGTGCTCGCATTTTTCAATATAAGCACAATATGGCGCCTCCCTAGAAACGTTGTCTTGACCCCCTCGAAAATCCTGCTGTGCAAAACTTCTGGATTAGCGTGCCCTTTGAAGGAGTTGAAAAGCCATGTGCTTTAAAATCACTCACTAAAAGATTACGAATGAGGTAACAGTGCAAAGTTTTTCAAATATAGATCATCTTTGTCCTACCATCGGAAGATGGTATGTGGTACGTGTCATGACCTAGCTTTCCTGATATAGTATACACGTAAATCAGTTTAATTGTTTTAAATGTTTATTATGTGACTGAAAAATCTTGACATGCAAAGGTTATAAGATTGTTTATGCGCTATATTGTGAGAAAAGAACCAAAATTTGCTTGTTTCCGTTCATAAGATTCACATTGTAATGCATCACAATGACTCAATGCGACTTTTTTGACATTGGACATTTTTTGTTCTTGACATATCCTAAGTATTTGGGAAGAAATATTTTTATCAGATGAAGACATCAATAAAAATGTCTTATTAAAAACTGCCACAGAAACAATTTGAAGGTTACAAGTTTTGTAATAATTTTAAGTTTTTTAACTAGTTTATGACCTTTTTTAAAGGCATTTTGAAGACGATAGATAGCGGATATAGTGTAGATTCTAACATCGTTAGCAAGCAAATGATACTTATGATTGAAAAAGCAGAATAGAAACAATAGCCCTTATATTAATAAATTATATTATTCAAATGATGCGCATCACTTCCTTGATATTACGGTGTTTATATCCACACAGAAACGTCCGATATATGGAATAGAGAAGTTGATCATCCATAGCATTTGTTCTATCGCGTTGATCATATGCACATTATGTAATTTTTTTTCAAACTAACAGCTCTATGTTTAAAAATGATTTTAACAACAAAGTATTTTACTCTATTATTTAATTCCATATTCTGTCATTCATAGTTGCCACTTAACAGATTTGAGGTATACATTGAATGTAAAGTGTCATGTCAATCACATGCTATTTCAAATCTTTCAATACAAATGAATAGCTTTATGTTTCAAACTATTTTAACATAACAATCGGCAATATGTAGTTAACCCTTAACATGCGGGCGACGGAATAATCCGGGCGGGCTATAAGCGATTCGTAGGTACTCCAGTACGGATCCCGGATCGCTTACTTAGAAGAATTCACGCCTGTCTATGTACTGGGCTAGCCTCCATACCGGGTCCCGAGTCGATTGTTTCCGCGACTCGCTGCATGAGAATGGCTGTATTTATGCCTCGCAGCCCGCAATGAGAATAAAACTTTCTTCAGTGTCTGGTCAGAACGTCCAGCAAAATTCACACCAATTTGCGTGTGCATTGTTGACCCGTAACGCATCGATAATTAGCTTTACAAAAGGCCAATTTTGTCCTGCTTCGCTCCGATGGCTACACTGCCCGGCGGCTAATTAGCACCTAAGTGTCTGCACTGCCCCGGGGTGAGATAGGCCCGTACAGGCTTATCTGTCTCGCATCCCGCCACATGGGCAGATAGCCTATGCTTATCTGTCTCGCATCTCGCCACATGGGCAGATAGCTTCTAATTACGGGAAGATATTGCGATAAGCTACCTTTCTCTCGCACTTCGTATCATATGAACCAATTGGTTGTTTTCATTTTTTTTATACCAAAATAAAGAGGAAAGAATGGCCTTTATTCCCATATAAAAATCGCAATTGCGCTAACATAACTGAAAATACAGCAATCGCACAGAGATAGCCGACTTTCGCACTTTTGAATTTTGATACATGTGGCGCATTTACCCCAACATGCCTCGGCGCTCTATTTCTAAGAAACTACTTGGGATATTTTCATAATTTTTTTATCAGTATATAGATAAAAGAATTGTCTTCAATTCCATATAAAATACGTGTATTTTCGGCAATAACTTTTGATGCGCCAGGTGTCGCGCAGAAGGTGATATTCGGCTTTGAATAAGTGGCGCTCTTAGCATATACCATCATTACGGGCTTTATAACTTGTGAACCGCAAGTCCGATTTTTATAATTTTTACATCATTGTAAAGAGAAAAACATTGTCTTCAATTCCATGTATAATGCGCATGTTTTCGGGAAGAACTCTGCATGCGCAAAGCGCCGCGCCAAAAGGTATAATTTTCGCACTTCATAACTTTTGAACCGCAAGTCCGATTTTTATAATTTTTACATCATTGTAAAGAGAAAAACATTGTCTTTAATTCCAGATATAATGCGCATGTTTTTGGGAAGAACTATGCATGCGCGAAGAGCCGCAATATTGATGTACGCATAAGTGAAGAAGTATGATAATATATAACTAAAATACTGTTCTTTTGATACGCAAATATAGAGCTTTATAAACGATGAACAACTGTCATGACGGAATTTTGTTTCCAGTTTTGGAAAAAAAATTATAACATAAAAGTGAAAATATATTTGAGTACGGGACCAGCCGCTCGGGGAAAAGCCTTTTCGTGGGAATATTTTCTCAGGAAAATATTTCACTTTTCGGAGTTTCTAAAAATGCGTGAACATTTTTGTTACTGATGCCATTTGCGAAAGGTTTTTATTTCTAAAATTCAAATGCGAGGGCGCACCTTTCCAAACCATTTGAATTGAATTTATTATTTTATCTTTTACATTATTGAATAAAAGACGTTTCATTCAATAAGATTTGAAGAATTATTTATATGTGTAGCGGACTGAACTGAGCAGATGGAGAATTTGATTCCTCACCACTTTTATTACCAAAGTTCTTTTGTATCACAATTACTTTTTTAGGTATTAGTTTTTTCGTGAGCAGGGGAATTTCCGACGGGATTCGCCATGACATAATGAGAAAAAATTCCCATGAACATGGGCGTGGTCCGTCATCTTCGGGACCGACCCACAAGTATAAATATCTACCGGGGGGTGCGCGGACCCCCCCGCTTTTGGTCGCCACCCCCCAAACTTTTTGTGCAAATTATTTTTTTGTTTCTACTTTGAAATAAAGGTTCGTGTCATTCCGAGGTATGAAGGTTTCTGCTATATATGTCGAGAGGGCATGGGAACCCATTCCCAATAGAATCCGGGGTTCGTCCCATAGGATTGTTCCTCGGAGTCTCTCGTTCTCAAAAGAGAACATGGGAAACCTGTCCCGCGATTGAATCCGGGGTCCGCCGCGGAAGACGGGGACGGGAATTCCCGGAGAGCATGGGAGTATGCTCCCATGGGTCCGGGCTCCGCCTCGAGAGACCGCTCCTTGGATGCTCTGCTTCTCGAAAAGAGAAGTCATTCGGCAACTGACAACCCGAGCTTCCCTGACATAGTAGTTTATTTTCCGGGCCTCGCGCCCGGTGCTACACGTCGCCGAGGAAATCAGAAAATGGTCCGTTTGACATATGCGTCGGAAAAATCGGCGCGATGTCAGAAGCCGTCGGCGCCGTCGGCGCTTGCGGCGCAGTCGTCCTAGATGCGCCGGGAGGTTCTGAAACTGGCAAATGAACGTCCATGAAGCTCACATTCATTATCTCTGTATGTTTATTGTCTCTAATCACATGTTATATGTTGCATACATCTAACGCATTTTCAATCATTTACAGGTTGAAGCAGAATGCTGCGCGGACGTGGACGCAAGGCCCTGCGACGACCTAGGACGTTGCATACTAGGACACGCAGCTTTGAAGCCGTTACAAGCGACGACGACTTCATCAACGAGATCCATGCTGATGAAGCCTCTGATATGGAGTCAACTGACAGTGATGGTAGCAGTGGTTTAGACAGTGATGATGCATATGATCGGGACACTGTAATAGATAGTGAACATGGTGACACAGATGCTCTGAGTGATATAGAGACAGAGATTGCCAGAAAGATTCTAGCCGCCGGTAATTCCACCGAAGAAGACTTTAGTGGTTTTGAGGAGGAGTTTGCCGAAATACCACAATATAATCATGATAATTCACAGACGTTTGATGAGTGGGTGGATGGTCCGCGGCCACGTGTAAACTTGCCTTTCACTGGTCAAACTGGGTTGCGCCAGTTCATAGAACTTCCTGAGAACCCTGAACCTATTGACTTTTTCAATTTGTTTATACATAATGATGACTATGAGGATATGGCAACGGAAACCAATAGATATTTCAAACAAGCAATGGAGGACAAAATTCTAAGACCCCGTTCAAGAATGCAACAGTGGCAAGACACTAATGCAGAAGAGATGAAGGTATTTGTAGCCATGACAATTGCCATGTCATTGGTTGTGCAGAGAAACTTTGCTGATTACTGGTCAACAAGTGATGTTACCTCAACGCCTTTCTTCGCCAAGTGCATGCCCCGAGACAGGTTTTGGCTTCTTATAACCTACCTACACTTGGCTGACAACAGGAGGATGCCGGGCCGTAACACCCCGTGCTTTTCACCAATAAATAAACTGGGACACTTGTATAACCGGATAGTTCACCGTTTTTCAAGAGTGTATAAACCGCATCAAAACATTTCAGTCGACGAGGGCATGGTGCCCTGGAAAGGTAACTTATCTTTCAAAGTTTATCTTCCCGACAAGCCTAAGAAGTATGGGATAAAGGCTTTCATGTTGTGTGACTCGCACAACGGATACGTTTGCAAGTTCAAACTCTACACTGGAAAAACGAATGAACCGGTTTCTGAAGGTGGCAAAACTTATGATGTAGTCATGGACTTGGTGAACGACTACGTTGGACAGGGGCATCACATCTTTATGGACAACTACTATTCGTCCACAAATCTGTACATAAATTTGTGGGAGCGGGGAATAGGTGCCACGGGGACGTTGAGAGCCAATCGAAAGGGACTTCCTGATTCAGTCAAGAAACCTAAAAAGAAAGCCAAGCAAGGGGACATGACAGTTTCTCACAACCATGGCCTACTCGTTCTTCGCTACGAAGATAGAAAATCAGTGCTTCTCATGTCTACTGTTGAAGATACACAACTTGAACAAACAGGGAAGAAGAACCGGGCAACAGGGGAACCAGTTCTCAAGCCGCGCATTGTAACAACGTACAACAAGTACATGGGAGGTGTTGATCGGGCCGACCAGATGTTGTCGTACACGCCGTTCCGAGTGAAGACCCTGAAGTGGTGGAAACGGGTTTGGTTTCACGTTCTCAACGTTGCCATGTTGAACTCTTACATCGTTTATAAAGAATATAGCAAAGATAAACCTCTAAAAACAAGTCGGGAATACAGGAAGGCTTTGGCGCAACATATAGTAACATTTGCGGACAAGGAACAAGTTCCATCACTTTGCAGACGTCCCCGTGGTCGGCCGAGCACGAGCGACGAGAGTGTCACTCGTCTTCATGGACGTCACTTTCCGACGAAGATTGAGCCTGTCGGAAGGAAGAAAAACGTCACAAGGATGTGTGTGGTATGCTCTAAGGCAAAACGCGCCGTCCTCGCAAAACAGATTGAAGAAGGCAATGGGCCAGCAAGGAAGAAAAAACGAGTAGGCAGAGAGTCTTCTTATGAATGTACAGATTGTAATGTTTCTCTGTGCGCCGCACCATGCTTCAAACTGTACCACACCGCCACTGACTATTCCAGGGCTTACATCACTGCCACGGAAAAAGAAAGAAATGAAGAAGGGAATGAAGAAGAAGAAAATTGAAAGTAAAGAGAGCCGAAGTGTGGACTAGTATATACACATTATATACATACCTTGTTAGGTCCCTAAAGCTGTTCTGCGCACAACCGCAGGTAAATATTGTGTATATTTGTACATAAATGCATTGTAATTTCATTGTAATACATGTCATTGCAAATAAAATATTCTTTATTTTATCAAAGAGACAGAGAAAGTGAATGCGAGCTTTCATTGGAAGTTCAGCCAGAACCGCATCATAAAAAAACACCCATAAATGCTGAACCGGGTGGCCGATTTTCATAAAACTTACATGGGGTAAAGAGGAAAGATTCGGCTTTGATTCAATATAAAATTTATACATGCGCACGAAAAACTAAAGTTGCGGCACGTGCCCCGATATGCGCGATAGTCAAAAAGTTGCCTCAAAGTACCGAGGGTACCTTCATTTGGCACGCTATAGCTTCCGAACGAAGTTGCGCATTTTTTTTCTTTTTACATCATCGTAAAGAGCAATAAATTGTCTTCAATTCCATGTATCATATGTATATGCGCAGCGAAAAATAAACATGCGGCAAATGATGCGCCAGATGTCGCAAAAAGTTAGTTTTTCAAAAATGAATTTTCTAAGTACTGGGGGTGCCTTCCTTACGCTCTTCATATATTGCGAACCATTTGACGTATTCCAATAATTTTTATATCATTGTAAAGAGGAATAAATTGTCTTCAAGTACATACGTGTTTCGCATGCGCGCGAAATAATTTACGATTTTATAAAGCTGGAAATAAAGACAAACTTTACACCGCGCAACATGTATTGCGTTCGCCGCGGTGATTAGTGTATGCTGTGCTCATTAGTACCCATTAGTTCCACGCGCGCTCGGCTCTGGCACCCTCGAGGAGGTCTCGAGGAGGTCTCGAGGAGGTAACGGTACTGTAATTAGCACAGTCCCGGGGGGACCAAGCAGTGCCAGTAAATTGGTGCGCGTCGGGACCATTCACGTGGTACTGTCGGGGTAGCGTCACTCTCCTTTGGTTGGTTATATTTTCTGAACCATAAGTCGTATTCTAATAATTTTTATGTCATTGTAAAGAGGAATAAACTATCTACAAGCACATATAAATTTCGCAATATGTGCGCTCAGGAGTTTTGATTTCATGAAGCTGGAAATAAAGACAAACTTTAGATGACAATAGAATTATAACCATAGGTCGCATTCTAATATTTTTTATATCATTGTAAAGACAAACATCTGGTCTTCAAGTCCATATAAAAATTTCAGTAGCGCGCTCCAAATTCATGATGTTATAGGGCCCGAATTAAAGACAATCTTTACAAAGTAATAGAAAAGTAAAGAAAAATCGTAAAAAAATAATTCGAAGATGCGGGTATAAAGCAACCATTCGTGTACGGGTGCCGCGACTTGAATTTGTATTCAACGCCCGTATATAGCCCGTATTCGCCATGTAGATGCGGTATATTTCGTAAAAACGGTACCGGAATCGCCGCCTGGAAATTCCGCCAGCAGAGCTCGTTAGTGCCTAAGCTCAAACTACTGCTGCGAGCTGCGAGCCTGTAAATTCCGCCACAGGGGCTAAAAAGGGTAAAATATATATACGCAACGTAAGGGTTAATTTCAAATTTTGTTATTCAAAGTTGTCTATGAAAAATAACACTGTAAGGTACATTGTGCTCATTTATAAACGTAGAAACGTCTTGAATATATAAAGATTGTCTTCTACTCTTTTCATATTGGGACGATAAACAATAAATATATATACCGGTATTTCAAGTCAAAAGAGCAAGCGTTGTTTGTTGTCATTTGAAAAGATTGGCAACATCTGCTGAATGTTAAGTTATACTAGTGTGATTGCCTAATGCCCAAATGTTTGTGAGGCATTATCTGGGATTCCACCTTCCTAGGATTCGTCTGCTTTGTGGGATTGTCAGCCATACCACGTAAATGAAGACCAAAGTAAGTATGGGGACAATACTTACACCTAATCTTTTCGTCCATGTTGTACAGTCTGAACAGGATCAAAAATATATCTGTGTAATCCGAAAACATAAGTTTTTTGGACATTTTTATGTTTGAAAATCCGATCACTGCATTATCCAAATTTCCGATCACTGCATTCCGAGTTCACTGTCCTCAACGATCACTGCACTAAATATCATTTTTACATTGTGTCCAATATCTTTGTTAATTTTCAACTGAATGTTTTCAACTTTTCGCAAATAAATGTATTATCATAAATGTTTAATTAGATATCATCTGGAAAGGAAATTATAACTACTTTTAATATAAACTTCGAATTTGTCTCCTTGAAAAAACGAGTTTTGCCGAGTATTACTGATAACTTTCCTCATTTTCATGCAAGCAACTTAAAACTTTCTGGAAATAATCACCATAACTTTCACATTCGTAAACTATTAAAATCTAAAGGAAATTGCGCGAATTTAGCAAATAGTGAACTGTTTTCTAACACCTAACTTATGTTTACATTTACGACGTGCACCCGATCACTGCACATTCTCGCGAACAGTCGCCGATCACTGCACCTCTGCAGAACAGGACGTTCCAGGGGGTGGTCTGTCCGTCTCTGGGTTCCCTTCTGGATCAGATCTCTAAAAGCGGGCGGGATAGCACAGTGGTTAGCGCGTCCGGCTTCGGATCAAGAGGTCCGGGGTTCGAATCCCGCCAGGGGCATGGCAACTTTGTCTGCAGTAGAGAACTGTTCTACACGCAGTAAGGTTTGGGTGCAATGCTACACTGAATTTCAGTGCAGTACCACCCATGGTTCGCTAGTTCCAGCCGTTGCTTGCAGGTTTCACCGCAATGCATAGCCACATGGCGTTGTGGGCTTTCTCCCTGCCGTAATACTAGCAGCCGCGATATAAGTGAAATATTTTTGAAAGCGGCGTTACCCCTATAAAAAAAATCCCACTGAGTACTCACTTCTGATGTGTTGTAACAAACCAAATTTTACCATCAACAGAATGCTTTGGCAAAAACTTTAAGACCATCTTTCTTTTTTTTGAGAAAAGTATTAAGAAGCATGTTAAGTGGGTAATAAAGTCATAAATAAGTCATAAATGTGGACAGCCTAAAAAATCCTTCTACAGAGTGTGTACAGGGGGTAATTAAGTCGTAAAATTTAACGAACATAGCCTCCTATAGAGTGCTAGGAAGTGTTGATAGTGGGTAATTAAGTCGTAAAATTTAATGAACATAGACTTCTACAGATTGGTAGGAAGTGTGTGTAGTGGGTAATTAAGTCGTAAAGCCCTTTGATGTTTTTACTAACAGTATATTCTAGACTTGTGAGGATTCCTTCAAAACTGACTTGATAAAAACAATCTTATGTAATAGCTGCTTTTCATTGGTTGTAGGCATCTAGTCGAGATGTTGTAGAATAACCTGCCAAATATTATGTAATAGTAACAAGAAGCCTTTTGCAGGACAGCATATCACATGCAATAAATAACAGAAAAAAGATATCATGTAGAAATGTTTAATATATTTTATATAAAAATGTAAACAACATTTCCATTCATATAGTACAATGTACAAAGGACCAGAAAACACATCAGATGATTTTCATCCGGGATGAGGGGAGGTGAGCGTGGGTTTAACGCTGCCTTCAAGAGTATTTCACTCATATCTTGGCTTCTAGTACGGTATTATGGCAGGGAGAATGCCCGCACCACCAAGAGTTTATGCTTTGTGGTGAAACCTGCGAGCCATGGATGGAACTAGCGAACCATGGGTGGTACTATACGTCAGTGTAGCATTGCACCCAGCATCCAGGATGAAGGAGGGACAAGGTAGTGCTGGATGAGCTGGTGGTTCACCGGAACATGAGTTCCTCAGTTCCCTGTCCTGGTTTGGCTCCTGTAATAAAAATGCAATATTGTAATACTAGTAGAAAATTAAAAAATTTACAGCATGTAATTAGAGCATAATCGTATTATATATATAATATATATAAACTTCTATCTAATGTTGTATTAATGTACTGTAATTACATTTGTTTGTGTCAGTATTAGTATGTATATATACTAATATATAAAAGAAGGCAGTATCAAATTATATATACAAGGAAGAAATAATATATATGAGGAAGCAATATATACCTAGGTTTTTGTAAGCCTTCCTCAAACTGCATATTGTAGTGCATTATTATGGATGGAATATAACTTATTATCTTATTTGTTGTGATGACCGATGGAAGATTTGGGTGTACATTAATTAATTAATCTAGAGAATGACCTGATGAATCTCTATGTACCTTCAATCGCCTGCAGGATTGTCTTCGTTTGAATTGAGCTGCCGTCTTGTTTCCCAGGTCTTCTGGCGTAAAAAAGCCATCCATGAATTTCTTCAACCTGAAAGTTGTTGTTGATGCCCTGATTTTGCCCATAACATGGGCAAACCATGTGACCGGGACAGCGAGTGTGGTGCCTTGACAAAGTAGCTGATATCCTGCTGGAAGTCTGTCAGTAGCTTTTAGGATAACCTATAAAATAATATAGACATAAATATAATATCAATAATATAAACTTGGTCACAAATAGTGTGACTAAAACATTATTTTTTTTAAAAGTGAGAAAAAAATACTTGTTAAATTTAAAAAAAAAAAATTTAATTTATATAAAAAAATTAATTTAATTATAATTTTTTAAGTTAATAATAATAAGTTAATTTTTAATTTCTCATAACAGTATTACATTATATTTGTCTGTGACATAACGTGCACACAAGAAAATGTTGGACTTACGTAGTTGCATCATGGTATCTGTACACCACGCAATGGTTTATAGTGACTAGAGCTGGTTGGAGCTGCAAAGAGTAAAAAAATTATTACAATACAAGTTGTTCAACAATGCTCACAATGTTCAACATCTAGCATTTATTTCTGATCTGACATTACATACTATATTAAATTTGTTGGGTCATTTCTGTAAAATCTGCTTCCTTTTTAAAGTTTTCTTTGAGTTACCTGGAATTTTGCTGCGGAGAATTTTGTTATCCTCCTCGGAGACTAGGGCTCGTTCCCTCCAGAAGTTCAAGCTTCTCTGAAGAGCGACATTTTCTCTTGCATAGTCTTCACACCCAGTGCATACCAGCTCTGTGAACGGGGTGGGGTGGGCTGGGTGCGGGTCTGGGGGGTATTGGGCTGGAAAAGGGTTGAGGGACATGGAGGTTTGGCTGGGCGGGAAGGTGTCGTAACCAGGCCGGGGACAGGATAGGACGGGTCAGAATTGGAAGTGGTCATTGGGTATGGGGCGAAGTTGGGAGATAGCGGGGCAGGGGCGGGAAAGGGACGGAAAGGTGAGTAGGCACCTGGGGCTAGAGGTGAGTAAGCACCTGGGGCGGGGACAGGTGAGTAAGCACCTATTTTCATCTTCTTCTCCAGTTCCAAAAGGTCTAGAGAGCTGAAAAGTTGTGTGCAGACTCCTTGGCCAATGAAGATTCTAAATTGTAGATTTCGTGATCCTGCGACCCCAAATATAGGTCACACAGGTCATGACCTGAAAAGCTATTTCATCTAGAGATTTAATGTGCTCTTGAAAGGGGGGTAATTAAAGGAAACAACAGTAATGAATTAAATCTTCAAGTGTGACTTTATTTGTAGGGGATTTTTATCTCTGGCCTCAAAGATAGATCAGAGGGGTAAGGACCTTAAGACCTATTTCATCTTCTCCATTTAAAGTGCACCCTATGTGTTATACCTCTCACCTAGAAGTTGACATTTTTGTTTTTTTAATAAACTCTGAGCTGTGGCAAGGAGTTTGACATAATTATACACATAGGACAGATACCTCGTAATTCCGAGCAACGAGTTGATTATTATCCCCCGCTGCGCATTTAGCGCGAAGCGGGGGATATAGTATTCGGCTGTGTCCGTCCGTACGAAATGGAATAACTCAAATACTTTTCACTGGATTATTTTCATATTTTGCATATTTAATCATGGGAAAAGTGATGTTCCTACAGAGTTTTGTGACCTTGACCTTCATTTCAAGGTCACAACAAGACTTTATCATTTTACCCTTGTCAGCGGGATATCACAAGAACCACTCACTGGATTCTCTTCATATCTTACACATAGCTTCTCCAAGGGGAAGACAAAGACATTATTCTCAAGGTCACAGCAGAACTTTGAACTTTTCGACATGTTGAACTTGTCAGGCGCATCTATATCACAAGAACTGTTTATTGGATTCTCATCATTATCTTACACCAGTGGTTCTTTTAGGGAAAACTCAGGGCTCAGTCAATTTTGCTGATCTTGACATTATTCTTCAATTTTGAAGTATTAATTTGCTGCTGGGGATCATGTCACCTTAGTGACAACTACTTGTTATTTTTCTTACCCAAGTTCATTTTAATACATAAAAATCTAAAAACAAGATGGGACATCACATCTTAGATCAGACTGTAAAATACAAAGTGTGTATACATACACCATTCATAAACTGTCCCACACCTTCAAGATGCACGCATCTAAATAGTTTGCTACTAATGATCTTTTTTCAGTAAGATTCTTATGCTGTTGAACTTTATTTCCGAAAAGAATTCCTGACATTATAAACCACTCGTTTAAATTGTTAATATTATCACAGAATTAGAGTAACATAGTCAAACTTGAACTGGCAAGCGCTCAGTTGCAATGAGAGAGAGATATGCTTGTAATAACGTCACTAAATGACGTCACGGAGTTCAACCGTGGTCTCTTGCATCATTCTTCGCCTTCAAATTCAGTACCGCAATTACAGTGTCGGAAACAATGATTGAACATGATTTTCTATTCTATATGTTTTATTGACGTGTGCTTGAAATTGTACATCTATGTGATTTACCTAAAACAAGGCAGATAAGCAATCCATTCAATTCATCTTTGCCCGCTTGTGTAAGAATAACGCAATATATCATGAACCGTAACATGCAATGCCTATATTGCTGGATTATGTGACAATGGTCACCATGACTTTATTTTCAAGGTCACAATGACAATTTGACCACATATCAAACTCGTGTTAACCCGATATCTTCATATTTGTTCACAGCAAATTTTTGTATCGCCTTCATTGGGGATCATGCGTGTCTGTCCATGCGTCAGTACATCTATCCAAAATTGTTCCTGGAGCATATCTCAGATACTGTATGATAGGCGAGGAAACGGGTCAAGATTTTTGGTGTCGATAGAGAGAAGAGAAGAGAGGTATACCTATGTTATATATCATTTAAAAGCTGAGATTCTACTGATTCAGAATATATATGTTGTGGTAGATTAAAAGTGGACACTTTTTTTTAAAATTGTGTCAAAGTCGATACCCCGAAAATCACGAAAATCGTGAAAAAATAGCAAAAAGGCAATTGTATATTTGGTCAAACAAAGTTATTTAATAAAATATTGGCTTTTCAAGTTGTATTTTCATCAATTAATGTTTGTTCAACACAATACATATTTAACAAATGACAAATCATCAGTAATTCAATTCAGTTTAAGGTTTCATCTTCAGCAAAACTGAATATGGCGGTGGAACAATTTCAATACACAATTTCACTTACTGGCAAACAGTCATAATTTTCCCTCATTATTCCTCATCCTTATTGTCATCTTCATGTCTGATTGTATTCACACAATCATTTTGACACATACACAGTTCAATGCAAGACAACCCATTCTGTTTACAAGAACACTTTGACTTTGAACATGAATGTCTACATGTACACACCAAGCAGTCCAGAAGTTCAGATGCAGATTGACCTTCAAAATATACAGGCACAAGTACATTGTTGACTTTTTCCCAACCATAGTTGTCAGGATACCCGAGTTCTGGTTATACCCCTGCTACGAAGTAGTCGGGGGTATATAGCGCTCAGCGCGTCCGTCCGTCCTTGCGTCCGTCCGTCCGTCCGTCCGGAACACTTTTGGTTCCGCTCATAACTCAAATACTACTTGTTCAATTGTTATGAAACTTTATACATGTACACTTTATGGTCCCTAGATGTGCCTTTTCTATGTTTCACTCAGATCCCATGATTATTTTTTCAGATTTTCCACTTTTAAGCGTCTTTGTGTGCGCGTCTATGGTCACACTTTTGGTTCCGCTCATAACTCAAATACTACTTGTTCAGTTGTTATGAAACTTTATACATGTACACTTTATGGTCCCTAGATGTGCCTTTTCTATGTTTCCCTCAGATTCCATGATTATTTTTTCAGATTTTCCACTTTTAAGCGTCTTTGTGTGCGCGTCTATGGTCACACTTTTGGTTCCGCTCATAACTCAAATACTACTTGTTCAATTGTTATGAAACTTTATACATGTACACTTTATGGTCCCCAGATGTGCCTTTTCTATGTTTCACTCAGATCCCATGATTATTTTTTCAGATTTTCCACTTTTAAGCGTCTTTGTGTGCGCGTCTATGCTTACAGTTTTGGTTCCGCTCATAACTCAAATACTACTTGTTCAATTGTTATGAAACTTTATGTATGTACACTTTATGGTCCCCACATGTGCCTTTTGTATGTTTCAGTCACATACCATCTTTATTTTTTCGACTTTTTTTACTTCTAAAAAAATTTACAAGTGTATAATCTATGAAGACATACTTACTCTTCTTTAATAATACTTCTGTGATCTATTCATACGAAAGTCTAAACATTGATGTCCTTGCTATTTTGAAACATTTTTTCTTTGACCAATGTTAAAAGCGGGGGTATATGAGTGAGCTGTGCTCACTAATTCTCTTGTTTTGGTATGTGTGCATTCATCCAAATCCGTGTTTGCCACATCATTCTTTTAACATGTTGCACAAAGGTGTCCTCACATGGGGGCAGTTTCGCAAGATCAATGTCCTTCGTCTTGCACATGCTCAGTCTCAAGTCATTCAGGTTCTCATGACTAGACAGATGTTTTCTTCCACAATCATACAGTCCACATATGATTTTGCGTGCAACTTGAGATGCCTCTTCAATATTGTACCGAGCTAAAGAAGCAACATCAGTACACAGATTTTCATCTTTTGACAACACTTTGAAGACAGTTTTCTTACCAATCCCAAAGAATGCAGAAGTAGAGTCACAGCCTGTTAAAGCGTGGATCCCTGGGAGTGCAGAACACATTGATGGTGATATGCTTCCACATATCTCATGAACAGGGATAAATCTTCTGCTTGCCGATACGCCTGTCTCAAACCAGAGTTGTTCTACATTCTTCATATGTGAGAAGTAATGGATGCACAAGACAAGAACATCAGTATCTGGTGATCTGATAATGATTTGACCTTTCATGCCTGCTTTTTCAAACGACCTATCACTGTTCATGGTATGCAGAATCATCCTGGTGTCAGCCTCTTCGTGTGTGCAGGATAGGTCTTCCACAAGATTGGCGCCATCTGATGTTATGTATTTTGTCTCAGAACCAGTCGCAAAACCCCCTGCTACAAATACATCCTGGCCTGGTTACAACTTTCCTGGGAGGATGTATTCCATTTTCTGACAAAGAAACCTATTAAGTTCTCTCTTGTTGGCGGAACAGAGGAGGAACTTGTTCCAGTGTGGAACCTGGCGACCAGGGGTGATATGATACTCCTTGATGACACCGCTGGTATCACCTCTTCTTGATCTCTCTGCAGCTTTAACAGAATCAGGATGATCATATTGATCAAAGACATCAACAATTGTGTTGGCATGTGTAAACCCTCTTGTCAAATTGTTGATGTACAAGTCGCCCAAATTGTCAAAAGTGAAATGATTTGGAAACTTGATTGAGCGGATAACAGCCATGGCATCTCGGATGTAGACAGTACTGCTTTTTTGTGAAGGCAAATCTGTAACATTGTACACGCTCTTTGAAGTGGCCTCAAGTTTTGTCATTAGGTCAGACTTAACTGTTTTCCGCATTGTGCCATCTTCGCTGAAGAGTGATGTTGGTACAGCTCCAGTGGGATGCGAAAGTACTGTTTTGAGAGACATGTCATTTCTGCAGTCGACGAGACAAAGTGCTCTCCTGAAGACGATCTCTGAGCTGATATGAACAAGTCGGACGCCACCAGGAGAGAAGAGCTTAGTCTTTTTCTTCTTTTCAGTGAAAGTGAGAACACCAGATCGTGATATGGGTTGGTAAAACGACCTCTCTCCTCCCTCTGAAAGAGTTCCACTAATGAAGGTCTCCATTTTCTTTTTGCCTTGGGTTACCGCATTTAGAAGTGATCTTTGAACTTCGGGAGAAGCAAATGCCCCAGTTGAAATATTGAAGAGGAAATCCGGATGTTGTAAGTCAAATGGGTTGGTCATTCCAGTTGTAAGGTGGTTGTACATTGCTTTCAGATGATTTTCGTCTCTACATTGAGATGTTGGGCTACATTGTTCTTCTTTACACCAGATCTGTCCTGCATAGTGGCCGAGTATACTCCGATCAAATTGCGTGTCACTGTCCATCGCAAGAGCGCACCATGTTTCCTTGTGAACCCAATTACACCGCCATCACTCTTTGCATCTCGTATTACAGTCTTTTCAACACCCATGTCAGACCAGATACTGTTAAATTTACCTGGCCGTTCTCTGAAAGTGTGCTGTCCCTCACTGAATGCTTCTTGTACAGCCTCAGGTAAATTCATCATGTCCAAAATGTAGACAGGTATGTATCTGGAATAGTTTGTCCGATCTGCTGCAAATATGTATGGTAACATACTTCCCTGTGTAGCAATGTGATCATCCCAATTGCTTTCACGTTCGGCTCGGATGTTCAACAAAAGTATCTGGACAGCCTTAAGGAAATTCAACCAGAATGAGAATGTTGGTGATTTTTCTGTTCCCGATTCATTGAAGAGTTTCATTAATGGTTCCATGATAGACTTCACCATACCTTCCATCTCGACAACTTTCTCTTTTTGCATTGATTCAGACGCAATTTCCTGTGCTTGTAACCATATCTTCTGCAATCTAGGACTGTGGTTGTTCAGCTCACACCACTTCAAAAACTCTACTTGATATGCCTGCATCATCACTTCATAAGTCAAAGTCAGTCCACGTACAGCTCTGTGATACTGTTTCCCAGCAAGCATTTGTTCGGCAGTGATCGAAGCATAAACTCCCGAATCCACTAACAGATCCAGAAGACCTGCGTCCCCCCATAACTTTCCTATTGCTGCAATGTAAGACTGTACTTCATGGAAACCCCCAAGTCGTAATATGTGATTCTTGAATCTTTGTGGTTGGCTCCATTTGATGTTCTGCGCTATTGCATATAATTGCAAATCCATTGTTTGGATTGAATTTTCTTGTCCAAGGCTGTTTGACATATCCATGCACCTCACCATTGATGTGTACACTGTAGATGGGTCTGTTGGTTTGGCATCAATCAATGGAGCGTAGGATACAGTAGTGTACATTTCCTGTCTCTCTACCAACTTCTTGTTGTAATCTGTCCAAAAAGGAATGTTCTGTTTATCTATAGGGTCCTCAAGTGAAATTGGAAGAACGCTGCGATGCACCATCCGTAAGAGCACCCATGTAAGATCTTTTGTTGGACTTAGCGGCTTCATGCTACTCTCAACTAGCTTCAAAGCATCAACATGACGAGGTGGTTCTGGTCTTTTATGTGGATTTTGATAATGGAGCAAGTTCATTAGGTCGTTCATATTTTCTGAAACATGTAGTGACCTACTTCTTCCTCGTTGAATCAGGTGATGTTCAGTGTTGTGGACACCCTTATTACTCATTTGAAAGATGACACGAGCCATTGAGTGGAAGGTATTCTTTCCATCAATAGTTTCAATGTTCATGTCAATATTGTCATCGCCTTCTTGAATCAGACATCCACCTTCCAACACTGGTACTATCCCACATGGTTTGTAGATTCCTTTCTCAATCTTCTTCAGTTCATCTTCAGCCACACTGGTCAAGAACAGTCTTAATTCTGAGTAACTGGCACAGAGTCCATAAGAATGAAGTGTATCAATGAGATGCCTTGATCCATGACTGTGGTGAAGTTGCACCGCCAAGCCTAAATGAAACGGAGTTGTTATGTTCCTAGAACTGTGAATGATACACTCTGCTATTGTTACAGCCTTTCTTCTTATTTCTTCACTTGGTACATAGTCTCCTGTTGATTCATATGCCTTTGGATCCAACAATAGTTTTATGAAACTGAACAGTGAAGAGGGTACAAATTTTTCCGAACTGTTTTGTTGAATATCTGATGGTGAAGGGAAGGAATCATTACTCTTTACCTTTTTCATATCATGACTTAGAATTGCAGCAGCATTTCTAAGAGTTTCTTGACCTTGCTTCTCATCAGTAAGGCAGCTTGACAGCAAATCTGTATCTGAATAGCTTTTGTATTGGAGTCTAGTAAGTTCATCTTTAAGTTCTTGTGCTGCGAGAATTGCATCGCTCAACGTGATTTTGCTGTTTAGAATTATGTTTGGGCTTCCTTTTCCGGCAATTGCCTGAACAGTAATTCTCTGGCCATAGTGACTGCTTAGTTTGTTCTTCAATTGTGTACTGATCCACCTGGCCTCGTTTAGCTCCAGTGCAAGCTCATTGTACCGAACTATCAGTAAAGGCAATCCTAGAGCCTTGTCTTGATCAAAAAGGAGAGGTTCAATTTCCTGTATCAGTCTTTCAAAAGCACAAGAACTTAGAGTTGCTTGCTCCGCTGGTGTTCCTTCATCCAAACTTGTTGATGTGTTTTTAGCTGACCTGAGGTATTTCTTCATGCAAGTTTCATGATATAAGCCTTCTTTTGCAACCAGATCTTCACCAATTATTCTACACAATACAGAGTCATCTTGCAGTGTTCTGGCTGCTTGTAAGAGGTCATGTGCTCGTTCAAAAGATTGAATGACATGCAGATGCTTGTTTCCTCTGTGTTTCTTAAAGCCGCAAATCAAACAGTTCTTCAATGATATAGGGGCTGATGATCTCGTTGAAAGTGTATTAGACTGCTCCTCAGTGCTCCTATTCAAATCAGATGATGCTGAATCCACAGTAGTATCATGAGGCTGAACCCTATGTTGTCGATTGGTCCTACTGGTATATTTTTGATAGCAAATGCGGTGGTAGTAGAGCTCTGTTTTCATCTAGACAGTCTCCATAGATTAAAGTAAGTCTGTCATGCACCTCATCATTGCATTGCTTGGCTACTTTCAGAAGACACTGTGCACCCTGGGATGTCGCAAGAATGCATTGGCCTCCATGTTTGCATATTATGCAGTCGTCCGACTTCAATAATTTTCTCCTCTTTTTCGCAGAACTCAACTTCACTGGACTACACTGAATATCCTCCATTTTGGACAATCATCTGCAAAAACAAACGGCATAATTGTCAATTATATAAAGAAAAACAATTGTACAAAGTCTAGGTCACATGAGAATTTGCAAAATGAAAATATGAAACTCTAGTTACCTTAGGAAAATAACACAGTAGTGTAGACAATTAAACGATTGTGTTATTTTTAGTTAAAATATCCACATTTATTGTTCCAAATTTACACTGAGGATTCAGCAAATATTATTTTCAATTTTTTTTAAATGTATCCTGATGCAATTACCTTTTGGGGATTGATTTTCTTTCTCAGATGATCATTGGCCTTTTCATACACATGATTGATGAATGTATGCCTTGACCCTTTGTGTATTCTGTAATTGCTGAAAGAATTAAAGATTAAACTTAGGTCATTATTTCAATATGAAAATTGAAATAAATAATTTTTTATTTTATTTTAATTGAATAGATAGACTTACATACCATAAATGTGTATAACTCATTCTCACACTTTTGATGTCATTTAAATAAATTCCAAATTCAAAACATAACAAAAAGGAATCACATTTAAACAAATTTTAGAAAGCAAAAATCCACATGAAACATAAAATTATTTTAATGGGCTTAATTTATTTAGTAATTGTTGCAATGACATAAATTACCCTTAGGGCATTTTTGGACAGACGGTCACTTGTTTTTCTATATACCGGTACATGGTCAATGTATACATACAATGTATAAATTAAATTCAAATGTTAAAAAATTTAAAGACAGCTGAATGTACCTTTGAAATATTTATTTTAAAATTTTTCAAACAATTATTGAATTTAAAAAAAATAATAGTTACATTTAAAATAATGGTCTTCTGAACAAACATCTAGGCAAATCTCTCCTGGTATTGACCTGTTGTCTGAAAAGAAAAATTAAACACTGAATAATTTTCAATAACTTTTAAGAATTAACAATAAAAATATGAAACATTTGTCATGAAACAGTTTTTTATCACCTCATAATCTATTTTTTTAAGATATTGATTATGAACAAACATAATCTATTTACTTTTCATTGAAAATCTTATGATAAAAGGAAATAAGATCCTGACTCCAGCTTGGGGCCCTAAGACGAAGTGATATGTTTAAAGGAAAATAGTATCAGTAGTAAAAAGAGTAAACTTCCTGTATGAGTTGGTGGGGCCCTTTTGAGGTTGTGTAATGTTCATTTCTCTTTCTGAATTATTAATTCCAATTATTTATGATACAATATTACATATATGAATGATATAAACAACACCAGGAAAAACAATACACATTAAAATTCCATAAAACAATAAAAATCAATATGCACAGCATGACATGAAATCATCAATCCCGTATTGGGCCCCTCATGATAATTTACCATTGAACTCTATCTTGTTCTACACAATAACAAAATACTGATTTATGACAGAAAACATCACTTAATGACAAACTTATTTTCATTTCCTTACAATTCAAAGAATTATATCAATATAAATACAGGTTTAATAGCGGAAAACACCTAGAGTTGAGCTACTGCATGATGCATAGGCTAAACCTGTCAACAGTAAAACAAACATGATACAGGCATTCATCGTTGCATACTTGAATAAATTGAATTATGCACTTACCTTAAGTAATATGAAGGAGGTTTCTGATCTTGTGATGAATAATAAACTCTTTTATCTGCATAAATGCCACTGAAAGCTCAACAGGAAGTTATGCATGCAGACAGCTGAAAGATGCTATTCGTCATGACAGGTGTACAACAAATTGTATATGTTTTAACTTTTGAGAACCTCAGAGCACAGACTTTCTTTTTCATTTAAAAAAAAGTGTCCACAAGAAACTCACCACAACAAATTTATTTGAGTTGTACACACCATCAGCTTTCTAAAAATATATCACAATGTTATACCTCTTTCCATTATCAAATAACATTGCTTCTAGCTGTATATACAGAATTGTGTCTTCGGCTATGACTTGGAAACTTCATATTTGGTATAAAAGTAGCATTTACGGTGCTGTTCTGGCTTTTAGTCGTTTCACCTCCAAAGTTCAATAATTTTGAGTTCAAGTCTGAAAGGCCAGATGGGCTTATGGCATGGTCTGTCATCCTTAGTCCGTAAACTTGAAAAAGAACCCAATTATTTCTTAACATTTTTAGCTCATCAAGCTTGCCAATGGACTTATGACATGGAAAGGTGTCCAGCGTCCATCTGCCTGTCCATCCATTTTTTCGCATTTCCTACTTATTCGTCTGAGCCAATGACTCCATGCCAATGGGGATTCAAAATTGTAAATTTGGTGACCATCTGACCCCAAATAAGGTTGCAGGAGTCACGACCTGAAAAATCTGTGTTCATTTTCTCCAGTACCAAAAGCTCTAGAAAACTGAAATGTTGTGTACAGACTCTTTGGTCAAAGGTGATTCTTTATTGTAGATTTGGTGACCCTGTCACCACAACACTTTGACCACTTTTCGAACTACTGGTTACACGATTTATCATGATGGTCGATTTTGGTGACCTGAACCTTCTTTTCAAGGTGACTATGACACGTCCGTACTTCACATTTCTTGTTAACGTGATATCTCATGAAGCGTTGCATACAATGTCTACAAATTTGCTGTCGGCTTACATTGTAGGAAGACGCAGACACCAGTCTATTTTGATGACCATGATCTTATTTTCACGGTGACTATGACACTTTGACAACTTGTCGATCACTTGTTAACGCAATATCCCAAGTCTTCAAGTTTCCTGATCATGACGACACTTTTTACCAGTAATGCAATATATGAAGTAGCTCTTATTGACCAAATGATGTGTCTTACTAAAATCATTGTTAGAGGTGAGGGGACATTGCCATGTTATTGGCAAACACTTGTTTATGTTAAAAAATCACATTTTATTGTGGCTGTGGAGAAGCTAGGTGTAGTATGGGAAAGTGAGACCCTCAGTTTCGGGGCTGCTCTGCTAATCTATTTTATTTGTTATTTAGGCATTTTGACCAAAAATTTGACCATTATACTACTTACGAAAATGTCTTCTTCAACCTTAGAAAATAAATCATTCAAATTCTGATAAACTACCCATCCAATGACTCTATTTTCCCACTTGGCAGAGAATTTACAAAGTAACAAAGGTACATAACATTCATTCTGTCTGTCTTTGTCTGTCCTTTCCGTCCCGAATCTTCGTCTGGAGCATATCTCCTAAACTGTATATGTTAGCTTCACTAAACTTGATACACATGTCAACTATGATCCCTAGATGTGCTTTTTGAGAGGTAAGAATTTGTGAATTTAAATTTGTGTGGTTTCCATGGAAATATGACTAACAGTTTCTCTGTAAGGAACAGATTTACATTATACACAATACACATTTAATTTAAGAAAAAATACATGCGTTCCCACCAAACATAATGTAAAACTCAACCATGATCCCTAGATGTGCTTTTTGAGGGTTAATCTTTATCCTTTCTTTGTAACTTTCACCAATTTAAGGGATCTTTGACCTAAGGGGAAAACCGGGGTATGTGAGTTTAGCTCACTTCTACACTTGTTTCATTTGTTTTACATGTACTAATCACCATTCTGTATTTTTTTTCAAGAGAATTAAGAAGAGATAAGTTATAAACTTGTAACCATTTGAACTTACTTGTAAACTGTATTTATTAATGGAAAGAACCTGTATTGAAATGGAGGATTTTTGATTGAGTGAATTGAAGAGGATGAATTTTGAAGACAGTGCCTTAAATGAATTGTGGAGACAACTGATGAGTGAATGAACTGAAGAGGATGAATTGTGGAGACACTTGATGAGTGAATGAATTGAAGAGGATGAATTGTGAAGACAACTGTTGAGTGAATGAATTGAAGAGCATGAATTGTGGAGACATTTGATGAGTGAATGAATTGAAGAGGATGAATTGTGGAGACTCTTGATTAGTGTCTTAGTGAAACGGTCTAAATTCATGCTTATTTTCTGTTACCATGTTAATCTATTTTTAATCATTGCACAGCAATCAGAACTTTTCGAAGTAAGTAACATTTTTTTTAGATTATTCTTTAATTCAGTAATTAGCATGCTTGGTTTTAAAAAGATTTGATTCGCATTTTAGCTCATCAGGCCTATAAGGCAAGATGACTTTATGGCATTGGCTGCCAAATGTCCGGCATCCCCTTTGTCTGTTTTTAAATTGTTTAATTTGTTGTTTTTTGGTCAATGTTTGTACATTTTGGTCCTGACTCCTTTTTCTCTCCTTGAGGTAATGTTCAATCTTTGTACCAAGATTCCATACTCCTAGGAGAGCTTTAGTGCCAAGTTACATGAAAGAAATGAAATTTGTTAATTTATAATGTGTTTTTTTATGAGTCATGTTCCGAGATATAAACTTGTCCAACTAATTGCAGCAAATCTATCCAATTTTTTTCAAACTTTTCACAAATCTTCTTCACTACTAGGAGAGGTGAGGTGCTTAGATACAACTGATTTTGTGAATGTTTTACAAATTTCTGTACACTGTGTACTTCTGAATGTTTTACCAATTTCTGTACACTGTGTACTTAAAGTTGTCCCCCGCCGGAACGGTTAACGCAATATCTCATGAAGCGTTTTATCCAAAGTCTTCAAATTTGGTGTCGGCCTACATTGTGGGAAGACGCAGACACCAGTCGATTTTGGGTGACCTTGACCTTATTTTCAAGGTCACAACGACACTTTGACCAATTTTCAAACTCTTGTTAACGCGATATCTCATGAAGCTTTGTATTAAGAGTTATCAAATTTTGTGACAGCCTACATTGGGGGAAGACACGGACACCAGTCGATTTTGGTGACCATGACCTTATTTTCAAGGCATGGTACGCACGGGCCTGGAAAAGTACTTTAATTTTGTTTTGATACTGGAAAAGTACTTGAATTTACAATGCTTACTAAATGTCCTGAAAAAGTACTGGAATTTCGCGGTAATGTCCTTGAAATTTTCAAAAATGTACTGGAATTTACCCTGACATCAATCACAATCTAAAACACGGAAGCATCTTTTATAAAAAAAAATGGTGGATGGAAACAACTCCACAGCGTTTGCATTGGCGCAAAAATACCAACCACTGCTGGTCAAACAATTTGAAGATAGTTGTGAAAATTAAAATATTTGTAACATTATCTGTGTTTTTCCTCTTTTAGTATCATTTTGAAGTGTCTAAATACTTCGATTCGAACTGGGAAGTAAGTATCGTATGTCTATTGAGTCACCAAATATATCAGCCAATGAGAATTCGAAACGATGACACACCCTTTTATCCACCATTGAGAGTTCGCATAAATAATTATCCACTCGTTCAGACGCAATAATCTGTCATATGTTTTCATTATATTCGGCACTCTTTCTTGAATAAATCGAGCTTCAAAGTGACATAAGAATGTCAATAAAAATGTAATAATATCAACCAAAAGTATTGATCGTAAATAAAAGTGTCAATGTCAGTAAAATATTGCGTGTTTAGATAATCTAACAGTTATTCCATATTTGTAAATAATACTATAATTCATTGAGTTGTAAAATCACAACGAGGCTTTCATTCATAATGTACGTAATGACGTAATCATAGCCTGAACGTTTGATTGGTCGTTAGTTTTCTCGCATGTGATATCGCAATGCGGCACTTTGGAAAATGGCGGCATGGAAACCGAAAGTTGGTATGTCACTTGACTTTGTCGTACACGTCAAATCTGTCAGTTATGAGTTGCAATCGTGGTTTGTGCGTTTTCAACGCTAAATGGTTAAGCGATCCTGTTTATAGTTGGGTAAAGCCATCAAGTGACAAGAGAAAGGCTTTCTGCACACTATGCAATCGCACCATATTGACATTTGAAATATGAGAGAGAGCGGGCTGAAATATAATATGAAAGGTGAAAAATATCGTGTGGCTGTGAAATCGAAAGTAATAATAACATCTTTAAAGTCCCAAGTTTTTCAAAATGATACTAAAAGAAGACAAACACAGACAATGTTTTAAATTCAAGTATGTGTTGATATTTAAGTTATTTGTCTTTCATGGTAAAAGGGTAATTAAATCATTGCTGTGGGAAGCTTTATAAATATAATTAGTATAAATAATTCTGCGAATATATGTTCTTGAAAAATGGTAAAATGTCATTGAAAGTCCTTGAAAAGTCCTTGAAAATTCAAGTCCTTGAAAATTCAAGTCCTTGAAAAGTCCTTTAAAATTCAAGTCCTTGAAAAGTCCTTGAAAAGTACTGGAATTTTATTCTGTTTTGGCTGTATGAACCATGCAAGGTCACCGCAACACTGGAATTTTATTCTGTTTTGGCTGTATGTCACCACGACACTTTGACCACTGTTCGAACTCTTGTTAATGCGATATATCATGACTGGATGGACCCAAAGTCTTCAAATTTAATGGCAGGCTACATTGGGGGATGACGCAGACACCAGTCCATTTTGGTGACCTTGACCAAATTTTCAAGGTCACCACAACACTTTCACTACTTTTCAAACTCTTGTTAATGCGATATATAATGACTGGATGAACCCAAAGTCTTCAAATTTGGTGCCAGGCTACATTGGGGGATGACGCAGACACCAGTCCATTTTGGTGACCTTGACCATATTTTCAAGGTCACTTCGATCACTTTGTCTCTTGTTAACGTGACATCTTATGACATAATGTCTTAACCCTTAACTTGCAAATCCCGGCATAGTCAGGGATGGCCATAAACAATTCCTAGGTGCCTCATTCCGGGTCACAGATACTAAACTTAGATTTATTTGCGGATGTCTACCATTTAGCTAGTACTCAATTAGCCCTGTCCGCGATCTGCTAGTCGAATTGTCTCTGAGAGTCACTCAATAAAAACGTTTGTATTATGCCTCGCAGTTAGCCACGATAACGAAACTTTGTCAATGTCTGGTCGAAATGTCCAGCAAAAATCACACCAAATTGCATGTGCATTGTCCACTCGTAACGCATCGATAATTAGCTATACAAAAGGCCAATTTTGTCGGCCTTTGCCCCGAAGCCTAATCTCCCTGGGGGCTAATTATCACCAACGTGTTTGCTTTGCCCGTACATGCTATCTGCCTCGCATCTGCCGGGGCGGGAAAATAAATCGATAACTTGCCTTACTCCCGCACTTCATATCATGTGAACGAATTGATTGTTTTCAAAAACATTTACGGCAAAATAAAGGGGAAAGAATAGACTACAATCCCATATAAAATTCGCAAATGTCAAAAAAATAACTAAATTGCGTGTGCATTGTTGACCCGTAACGCATCGATAATTAGCTTTACAAAACGCCAATTGTGTCGTGCTCCGCTCCGAAGCCTTATTTCGCTTGGGGCTATTTTCACCCACGTGTTTGTATTGCCTCGGGTTTGTCTCGCCCGTACCTGCTATCTGCCTCGCATCTAGCGAGACGGGGAAAAAATCGGCAAATCGCCTTACTCCCGCACTTCATATCATGTGAGCGAATTGTTTGTTTTCAAAAAACAATACGGCAAAATAAAGGGGAAACAATGGACTACATTCCCATATAAAATTAGAAAATCTCAAAAAAATAATAAAGACACAGCAAGCGCCGTGAAAAAGGTCATGTTTACACTTCATAAGTTTTGAAACAATCGGCGATTTTCACAACTTCTTACACAATTTATCACTGCTAAACTACTGAATGCATTTTCATAATTTTATATAATATAATAATCTTTTATTATACCCCAGCTACGAAGTAAGCGGGGGTATATAGCGGTCATTCCGTCCGTCCTTCCGTCCGGTCAATTTTCTCAAAAAACGTTGAAGGTACATCAACAAAACTTTGTACAGTTGTTAACCATGTTCTTCCGATCGCGCACAAACAATTTTCAATTTTCTGAGATTTAAATTTCTTGTCGTTTCCATGGAAACGTCACTTTTTGGACTCTGATACTGTTCAACCTAGGTGAATGAAATTTTTGTTGTGAGTACTCATGACCATACTCTTTATCGAGTTCGAAAACCAGTTCCGAAATATTATTTTTACGGAGTTATGGCCCTTGAATCCGAAATTGAACTTAGTACCAAAAGAACTGTGATGCTCCAATGGGGACAAGTTTTCTCGTAAACTATTACACCTAGGTGAATGAAATTTAATATGGAGGTAGTCCAGATGATACTCTTCATCGAGTTCGAAAACCAGTTCCGAAATATTATTTTTTACGGAATTATGGCCCTTGAATCCGAAATTGAACTTTGTACCAAAAGAGCTGTGATGCTCCGATTGGGACAAGTTTTCTTGGCAACTAAATTTACGTGTATTTAGTCCAGATGATACTCTTCATCGAGTTCACAGTCCAGTTCCGAAATATTATTTTTTACGGAGATATGAAGCCCTTGAATCTGGAATTGACCTTGGTACAAATTACCGGTGTGATGCTCTAATGGGAAAAATTATGTTACCTGAAAAATATTACATCTGGGTGAATGAAATTTTGTAATAACAAAGCCAGTTCCTAAAATTATTTTGGACAATATTATGATGCTTGAAGCTGTTTTTTAAACATAGTAACCTGAACACATCTATAATTCTCAATGGACGGATAGTGGATGGCGGGGGTATGTGAACCATGCTCACTTTTTTCTTGTTCTATATAAAATGCGCATATTTATTCACAGAAATAAAGATACAATTTTACCTTTCTGAGGGGCATGTAAAAGCAAACGACACACAAACTAATCAACATATTTTCATCGGTTCTGGTTCGAGGTTAGCATTTATTTGAAAGGTTAAACAACATAACCATATTGGGGTTGACATATGTGCTTATTTGTCAACTGGTTCGAGATTATGATTTCTTGGAAAAGTGCAATGCCGCATACATGTAAGTATTTACGATTTTATAGGTGGAAATAAAGACAAACTTTACATAGCTAACAATTATAACCAAAGGTCGCATACTAATAATTTTTATATCATTGTGAAGCCAGACATCTTGTCTTCAATTCCGTATATAAATTTAATTTTTTTGTTTCGTATTTATGATGTTATGAGACCCGAATTAAAGACAATCTTTCGAAAGTAATAGAATAAAAACGAAAAATCATAGAAAATTCATTCAAAAGTTTCGGGTGTGAATAAGCCATTTGTGTACGGGTGCCGCGACATGAATTTGTATTGAACGCCCGTATATAGTCAGTATTCGCGACGTAGATGCGATATATTTCTTAAAAACGGTACCGGAATCACCGCCTGGAAATTCCGCCAGCAGAGCTAATTAGTGCCTAAGCCAAAATACTGCTGCCAGCTGTAAATTCCGCCACAGGGGCTAAAATGGGTAAAATAGAAATACGCAACGTAAGGGTTAATCTATGCTGACAGCCTATATTAGCGGTTTACGCAGACACCAGTAGATTTTGATGTACCTTATTTTCAAGGTCACCGCAATGCTTTGACCACTTTTTGAACTCTTGTTAACGCAATATCTCATGAACCCAAGCACCCAAAATTGTCAAAATTGGTGTCCATCTACATTGGGGGATGACGCAGACACCAGTCGATTTTGGTGTCCTTGACCTTATTTTCAAGGTGACTATGACACTTGACCAAATGATGTGTCTTACTAAACACAATGTTAACGAGGGGGACATTGCCATGTTAGTGGCAAACACTTGTTATATTTCTAAGTCAAAATTATTATCTGATCGATTGCAGAAAAGCTATTCAGTCAATTCTTTTCAAGTTTTCCACAACCTTCTATGATAATAATAATAATAAATATAATCAGAAGCAAAGACACAGATTCAGCGCATAATTGCTTCATTCATTATTTTATTTGTTATTACGCATCTTTTAAAACAAGTTTCAAGCCTCTAGCAGGTCTCTAGGAGTATTGAGACCCAAAGTGTACATGTTAAAATCAAGTAATTTGAATTAAATCAAAATAGCAGCTAAACAATACACCTATGTGACCAACACTATATGTTGATAAGACATATTTAAGATAACAAATTCCGCTAATTGAAATATGAAAAAAACGCCTTATTCAGCCCCGGCGACCAGAATGAAAGTCTGCGGGGGTGTGGCCCTTAGAGGGATGACTTCTGTGACGTATCAGGAGGAATCTGATTTTTGGCGATCGTCATAATTCAACATAACATTTTGATTGTTAATTTCACAAAGAAATCTTCAATAAACCAACTTAAATTTCCCATATATTGAATGTTTAGATATCCAACTAGGTAATTCCCCAGATGACAATTACACAATCATTACATAAACATGTCTTTTTGGCGATGTAATACACCTCATAAATTCATTTCGCGGCAGTGATAATCATCATTAATTAACGAGACACCGGCCGAGTAGCTGTCTAGCCGGCCCCGCCTGTCGCTTATCACAGTCACGCCTCAGTGAGCATTTACAAAATGAATTGCCCAACTGATTGCGCTAGTGTTAAAATGGGTTAATTAAAATCGTTTTAATTATCAATTAATTGTGTATATTGTCTCGATTTTCTGCTCAATTGATTCTGATGTACAATATACGTAGAGGTAATCATCTGTCATTCTTGAGAAAAATGCATTTTTAGCTCATCAGGCCTGAAAGGCCCGATGGGCTTATGGCATGGGATGGCGTCCGTCCATCCGTTCGTCCGTCCGTCCGTAAACTTTTCACTTTTTCGACTTCTTCTCCAGAACCATAACTCTAGAGAGCTGAAATTTTATGTACAGACTCCTTGGCCAATGGGGATTCTAAATTGTAGATTTGGTGACCCTGTGACCCCAAATAAGGGCCCCAGGGGTCATAACCTTAAAAGCTATTTTCATCTTCTTCTCCAGAAACAATGACTCTAGAGAGCTGAAATTTTATGTACATACTCCTTGGCCAATGAGGATTCTAAATTGTAGATTTGGTGACCCTGTGACCCCAAATAAGGGCCCCAGGGGTCATAACCTAAAAAGCTATTTTCACCTTTTCTCCGGAACAAAAAGACCTAGAAGGCTGTTATATTGTATGCAAACTCTTGAGCCAATGGGGATTCTAACTTGTAAATTTGGTGACCCTGAGACCCCAAATATGGGCCACAGGGGTCATAACCTAAAAAGCTATTTTCATCTTCTTCTCCAGAACCAATGACTCCAGAGAGCTGAAATTATATGTACAGACTCCTTGGCCAATGGGGATTCTAAATTGTAGATTTGGTGACCCTGTGACCCCAAATAAGGGCCTCACAGGCCATTACCTAAAATCCTGTTTTCATCTTTTTCTCCGGAACAAAAAGACCTAGAAGGCTGTAATATTGTATGCAAACTCTTTAGCCAATGGGGATTCTAACTTGTAAATTTGGTGACCCTGAGACCCCAAATATGGGCCACAGCCTAAAAAAACTGTCGAAATTGAATTTTGAACTGGTATTTTATGTGCACTTCTTTCACTTTTTATTGGTTTCTTAATAAAATACCTGAGGGAGAGTCATCTCATCTTGTAGATATGCGAGTCCTAACTTGGGTTTGAGAAATGCAGAATTGAGAAAAAAAATAACTTTGCAGTTAATCTTATTCAGTAGGAATGTGAAATATATGTTGAAGATCAAGTCTCCATTATAGACATGTCTGTCAAATTGATGTAATCAATGTGAAATGAGAACTATTGAATAGCCTATGAACTGAATTTTGTGACAAAGCACAAAGGAATAAATTGAAGAGGAGTTAAGATTCTTTTATTTTACATGAGATATGTGAACTGCATATGACTGCATGGTGATGAAATGATAAGATAAGATTATTTTCATCTTTTTCTCCAGAGCGAAAAAAACAAGAAGGATGTAATATTGCTTGCAGAGTCTTTCGCCAATGGAGATTCTAAATTGTAGGTTTGGTGACCCTATGGCCCCAAATAAGGGCCTCACAGGCTATGACCTAAAATCCTGTTTTCATCTTTTTCTCCAGAACAAAAAGACCTAGAGGGATGTAATATTGGGTGTAAACTCTTAAGTCAATGATGATTCTAACTTGTAAATTTTGGTGACTCTGTGACCCCAAATATGGACCACAGCCTAGAACCCTTTGAAAATGAATTTTGAACTGATATTTTATGACACTTCAATCACTTTATTTGAAATGTATGTCGACTTGAAATAACAATCTTCATTGTGGACATGTTTGTCAAATTGATGTAATCAATGTGAAATGAGAACTATTGAATAGCCTATGAACTGAAAATTGTGACAAGTCATAGAGGACTAAATTGAAGAGGAGTTAAGAATTCTTTTATTTTACATGAGATATGTGAACTGCATATGACTGGTGATGAAATGATAAGATAAGATTATTTTCATCTTCTTCTCCAGAATGAAAAGACCTAGAAGGCTGTCATGTTGTGTAAAGAGTCTTTAGCCAATGGAGATTCTAAATTGTAAATTTGGTGACCCTGTGGCCCCAAATAAGGGCCTCACAGGCCATTACCTAAAATCCTGTTTTCATCCAGAACAAACTAGAAGGAATATTGCGTTCAGAATGTTTAGATGTTTGGATGACAAGGCTTAGAACCGATAAAATTGTGCAGAGATTGTTTAGCCTAGGTGATTCTAAATTGTACTATGTACCATGAGATTCATCACATTGCCTGTTCTCTTTAAGCCTTAAACAGTTAGATCAGTGCTGCCAGTGTTTAGTGCAAGCAGGAGTCTATTACATAATTTGGCGGTAAAACACAAAAAACACAACTGGCTTGTAACCAGAGCCAAGGGGTCAGAATATTGCATAATCTCATGTTTGTTGACCTTGCTGAGTGCTCTCTCTCAATTTCAAGACTAAGATTTGTCAGGGTTAGGGATTGTGCATTATATTGAGACAACATATTTCTGTCTTCATCATCAAACAAAATAAACTCTGATGAGCTACAGAGCCCATGGCTCTATTTTTAAAGATTGTTGTCTAAATTATCCGCTTTGGGTTTCCGTTATTTTCTGTATACATTTTTTATACACTCTGATATATTTACGTAACCATAATCAATGTGGAGAAACAGGCTCCACACATGCCTGCAGTCCTACTATAATACACATTCAGTATTATTTCCTCAATAGGTTGCTGAGACAAAAAAACTTTTTATTGGAAACTTATAATTATATGATGCATTATTCAAGTGTATTAATCTGATGGAGCTATATGAATACATGTCAAACTTATTTTGTTATGATACGAAGAGATTGCATATGTAGATTCGGGGAATTATTGAGAAAAGCTCACTTTTATGCTTGTTATCCCCCGCCACAACAAAGTTGCCCGGGAATATAGACATGACCTCTGTCTGTCTGTCAGTCTGTCCAGTCATCCGATGCCAAACATTTTCAATAATGTTCAAGTCTGGAGACTGGGCTGGCCATGTTATATACCTTATATCATTGTCACTTTTGTATTCCTCCAAAATCCTTGCCCGATGTACGGGTGCATTGTCATCTTGGAAACGGTATGGTTTATTCACAAAATGACGAGCTAAAACCAGCCAAAGGTTGTCATCGAGGATATTTCTGTACTTTATGGCATTTATGTTTCCATCAACTTTACAGATAGTTACCACACTAAACCAGGTAGTGCACCCCCAGATCATAATAGATACCTTGTGCTGATATGGCGGATTCATACATTCCGGGCGGTATGCTTCAGCTGACATATAATATTAAACAAATACACAGTGATTTTGTCCAATTACTATCTGAGACTCATCACTAAAGATTATCTGAGTCCAGTGACCATTGACAGTCCATCTTCTGTGTTCCAGACACCACAACAGTCTCTTTTTCCGATTCACTTCCCTGATTCGCATCCTCTTCCGAATAACACGTCAAAAAACTTTATTTTCATGCAATGTCCGCTGAATTGTTCGTGCATGAACCTTAACCCTTAACTTGCGGGTCCCGTAATTATCCGGGAGGCTCATAGAGAAAAATGTTAGAACCCTTGGCGAGACCCGTACGTTGGACTTAGTGCATTTACCGGGTCAGTAATAATTATATTTGCCCCCCAGGCGAAATGCGAGACAAAGTGTGTCCGTATATCGCCACATGAAAACTTGTTTATATACATCTCGCAGATAGCCACGATAACGAGTCTGTGTGAATGTCCGGTCGAAATATCAAGTAAAATTCACACTAAATTGCGTGTGCATTGTTGACCCGTAACGCATCGATAATTAGCTTTACAAAACGCCAATTGTGTCGTGCTCCGCTCCGAAGCCTTATTTCGCTTGGGGCTATTTTCACCCACGTGTTTGTATTGCCTCGGGTTTGTCTCGCCCGTACCTGCTATCTGCCTCGCATCTAGCGAGACGGGGAAAAAATCGGCAAATCGCCTTACTCCCGCACTTCATATCATGTGAGCGAATTGTTTGTTTTCAAAAAACAATACGGCAAAATAAAGGGGAAACAATGGACTACATTCCCATATAAAATTAGAAAATCTCAAAAAAATAATAAAGACACAGCAAGCGCCGTGAAAAAGGTCATGTTTACACTTCATAAATTTTGAAACAATCGGCGATTTTCACAACTTCTAAAACATTTATCACGGCTAAAATACTGAATGCATTTTCATAATTTTTATATCACAATAAACCGAAAAGAATAATCTTTTATTCTATATAAAATGCGCAGATTTATTCACAGAAATAAAGATACAATTTTACCTTTCTGAGAGGCATGTGAAACCAAACGGCACACAAACTAATCAACATATTTTCATCAGTTATGGTTCGAGGTTAGCGTTTATTTGAAAAGTCAAACAACATAACCATATTTGGGTTGACATGTGCTAATTTGTCAACTGGTTTGAGATTATGATTTCTTGGAAAAGTGCGATGAACGACCGTTTGCAATGCCGCATACATGTTGTAAGTATTGACGATTTTATAGGTGGAAATAAAGACAAACTTTACATAGCTATAGAATTATAACCAAAGGTCGCATTCTAATAATTTTTATATCATTGTAAAGCTAGACATCTTGTCTTCAATTCCGTATATAAATGGATTTTTTTTCATTTGGTATTTATGATGTTACGAGGCCCGAATTAAAGACAATCTTTCGAAAGTAATAGAATAAAAACGAAAAATCATAGAAAATTCATTCAAAGTTTCGGGTGTGAATTAGCCATTTGTGTACGGGTGTCGCTACTTGAATTTGTATTGAACGCCCGTATATAGTCCTTATTCGCCATGTAGATGCGGTATATTTCGTAAAAACGGTACCGGAATCGGCGCCTGGAAATTCCGCCAGCAGAGCTTGTCAGTGCCTAAGCTCAAACTACTGCTGCGAGCTGCGAGCCTGTAAATTCCGCCACAGGGGCTAAAAATGGTAAAATATATATACGCAACGTAAGGGTTAACATCTCTCCCCTCATTGTACAAGAAAGTTATGTCCTTCAGAACACTTCCCGATTTTTCCGAACAGTACGAAGTAATGATTTCCGACCTCTGTCAGTGATCTTTGAGGGTCACCCACTTCTTCATCTATTTTCAACACTCCCCGTATTCAAATATTTTTTCCATATGTAGGAACATGTAGTTTCAGGAACATTTAAGAGTTCAGATATCTCTACAAATTGTTTACCTTTCAATTTTAACTCCACAACTAACGATTTCACTTCATCTGTCAGCTCTGCAGCTGATGATCTTCGGCCCATGTTTACATTTATCCGTCTGCACTGGCAGCAGACGACAAATTTATGATGTCATAGCGCGAGCATAGTTGGTGACGTTTCATATGGGGGTCGTATCAAAGCCATACACAGTGTATTTTGAACGCTGCGCGACGGGTTGTCAACCAAAGAATTTGGCTTCACCCAGTTTATTTTCATTTCTGCGAATACTTTTGGCATGGTGCTGTAGCTCAATGAAACTTGGTACAATTGTATGTGGAACAATCATCAAGTGTGTGTTGTGTAGTTTTTTGGGGTTTTCATCATTTTTAGACTTCTACTTTAGCCGTTTCCATAGAAAAACATTCTGGTTCTGGAACAAAACTAGGCAGAGATTAATACATTTTGGGATGTATATATGAATATATTACTAAAGAATGATTTAGGATTCATTAAAAAATAAAGCTCCATAATCATTGTTCACTATAAGGACAAGTGTATCGATGACAACTTCTTTATTCAGAGGGTGCGACATTTTGGTACAGATTCTTGTACTGTTTTCAAGCATGAAATTTCATTGTTCACTATGTTTTAAACTTTTCCCACTTGGCGGAAGACATAGTGGACTCTGTCTGCTTGCTATGATTTATAAATGGTTTGATTTTAAAAGAACTATTCAATGGATTTGGTTCAAGTTTATATCAGCAGTAACCATAAAAAAAACCTGATGAGCTACAGAGCTCATCACTCTATTTGTCAATTTAGCTTTATTTTCTTCACTTTGAATTTCTTTTTGAATGAAAGGGCTCTTTGTTGTCACTGTTTATGTAGTCCACCTTCTACATCTTTGTTTGTCATGTCTCTATTGAATGTATATGTATGTTAGATTTTTAGATAGCTGCATGTTAGCGAATGTAGGTGTCGTGAATCAATGTCATGTGTTGTAGTTACTGTAGTGGTTGTAACTCTCTCATGTAAGAGACTGCAGTGTAATATCTAAAGCAGATGTTTGATGACAACATGTTAAGTTATGACCCCATACAGCAGTGGTATAAGAGGAAAGCTCAGTGTTATCTTAATTCAATGTTTGGAATAATATACATAATACTTTCCAGCACTATTGGCAAAATTCCATATAACTAACAATATAATAAAAAAAATAATTCCAGCTTTATGTAACAATCAATGTAAAAAAGATGATTATAACAAATTTCAATCTTTGTCAAGTAACTATACTGAATGTATAGTCACAGCGAGGTGAGGAGAATAAGAGCTCTAGACATGATTGTATCAATCTGTAATTGTGATGCTCTTTCTATTTACATTTCTTTAAGACAGTCTCTGCATGCGAATAATATAATGTTCTTGTAAACAATACTCAATCCAAAACCAAATTGTTAGAGCTTGTATTCCTTGACGTTGTACCGGTATACTCTTTTAAATTTCCTTTTTGCCCTTGCAGAGTTAAGTTATCATACATGCTTTATTTTCAATTTTGTCAGAAGTAAAATGATTGTAATATAAAAGGCTTTTCGTTGAATTTGTTGCTTAATAAGATATTTCTGTTTTATACAGAGACCAATTATTCTCCTACTCCGTAATTTTCAAATGTATATTATGAGTACTGGTATTAACTTACTATTAAGCATGTAGCTTAAATATATTAACACCGTATTCTCTCGGGTATAAGACCAAGGGGCCAGGCAAACAAACATCTTGAAAATATAGGGACACCTTATAGTTAACACGATATATCATGACTGGATGAACCCAAAGTCTTAAAATTTGGTGCCAGGCTACATTGTTGGATAATGCAGACACTAGTCGATTTTGGTGACCTTGACCATATTTTCAAGGTGACCACGACACTTTGACCACTTTATTGTCTCTTGTTAACGCGATATCTCATGACCGGTTTGACATAATGTCTTGATATTTTCTGACAGCCTATATTGGTGGATTACACAGACACCAGTAGATTTTGGTGACCTTTACCTTATTTTCAAGGTCACCACAACACCTCGACCACTTTTCGAACTCTTGTTAACACAATATCTCATGAACTCAAGCACCCAAAGTCTTCAAATTTGGTGTCAGTCTACATTGGGGGATGACGCAGACACCAGTCGATTTTTGTGACCTTGACCTTATTTTCAAGGTGACTATGACACTTGACCAAATGATGTGTCTTACTAAACTCAATGTTAACGACGGGGACATTGCCATGTTAGTGGCAAACACTTGTTGACACTTAACTTATAAACTTATAAAATATTATAGATTTATGTATGGCCATGGAACATCTGGCAAAATTGCGGGTGGGCTATAACCTGAGAATAACCCCAACCAGGTCAACCCTCCAAAAAGTGGGGGTGGTCTTAGTCTTAAGTATGGTCATATACTCGAGAATATGGTAGTTAACTGTATATAGAGATTTGTGATAAAATAAAATTTACAAGTGCTATTTAACTGAACGGTCAAGTTTTATTTAATACTTTGATTGATAATAAAATGCATTCATGTGTGAAATTTTAAACAGATTTTATTTACACTTCTCTCATTATATTCGACCAAATTTGTTTGTGTGATTGATTTTGTAAATTGTATTACTTCTGTTTTGTAATTGATTCCATATGACAGGCAGTTATCATGAGTAATCTGAGCAAAACATTTAGCAGTATCTTTATGGTACAACTTCAATTTTAATTTGAATTATAATTCAGTATTGATGCATTGCAGGAGGGTCGTCCAGCAGGGATCCCTATTCTGAGCTTCAGTGTGACAGATAAAGATTTGGAGGGTAACGGTCCACCATTCGACTTTGACATAGTACATGGCAACCCCGACCGAGAGTTCCATGTTAACAATGAGGGGGTACTCAGCACCGCATCCAAACTGAACAAGGAATTGAAGGATGTGTACCAACTGACTGTGCGCGTGTTCGACAGCGGGCAGCCCACACAGTACGCAGACACTGTTGTCTCTGTGCACGTGATAGATGAGAGTATGTTCCCCCCGGTGGTGCGTAATCTCTCCATCACCATCAGCTCATATAAGGACAAATTCCCTGGTGGCATCATCGGCAAGGTGGACTATCAGGATGATGATCTCTATGACACCGTTACCTTTCAGGTTGTGTCCAATAACCGTTACCTCTTTGATGTGGACAGGGATTCCGGCAATGTCATTGCTCTTGTTGGGCTAGATGCAGGCAACTATGTTGTTAATATCAGTGTCGGTGACGGCAAGTTTACAACTTACTCTATTGTCACAGTCAATGTGGTTTTTGTGTCTGAGGATATGGTAGACTCTGCTGTTACAATTCAGTTTAAAAACATGATTCCAGAACAATTTTTTGCCAATAGTAAGAAAAAATTTCAGACTACATTGAAACGAGAGTTAGATGTTAGTGAAAGAAGCATTGAAATTATAAATGTTCAAGCATCGATGAATACAGGAGCAAGAGATAGGCAGAGATGGAGTAGAGACATCACAGGCGACCGAGAAGCTTCCACTAATTTAGATGTGCTATTTGCTGTACGAAAATCTGGAGAGCGGTTTATGAACAAGAATTCTTTGAAAAAGAAAGTGTTACGAGTGGTGGATGTGATCGAGCGGGAAGTGGGGGTTCAAGTAATGAAGGTCTTCAGTGACCTATGTGCTCACGACTCTTGCTTACATTCACAAGGCATCTGTGTTGGACGCGTCATCTTCGATAACAACAAACTGATGCCCGTCACTGTTGGTGGAGAGAGCTTTGTCTCTGCCCAGCACTACTACTCCTTCCAGTGTGTCTGCAGGGGAGGTATGTATAACATGTTCTCAAGCAATCATCATTTTTGTGGTCTACAAGTAGGTTTTATTATAATTATACCATTGCTACGAAGTAGTCTTATATTTGAGGTTTATAGCTGTCATTCAATCAATACGTCCATCAATCCGTGAACTATTCACTTTTAACGCCAGATTTCTCAATCACCCGACTGTTGCGTTATTGATCAACAATGATATTCACATTCACTGCTATTATGTCACATTAACAAATGTTATCATTTCACATAATCATTTACGCATTAATTGTTTATTTAAATTTGTGACTTTAGTCAGCTTATTATACCCCCGCTACGAAGTAAGCGGGGGTATATAGCGGTCATTCCGTCCGTCCATCCTTCCGTCCGGTAAATTTCTCAAAAACTGTCAAAGGTACATCAACCAAACTTTGTACAGTTGTTAAACATGTTCTTCCGAATGGCACAGACAATTTTCAATTTTCTGAGATTAAAATTTTTTGTCTTTTCAATGGAAACGTCACTTTTTGGACTTAGTTTTATTGTGTTCAATGGGGGCAAGTTTTCTCGGATACTGTTCAACCTAGGTGAATGAAATTTTGGTTGTGAGTACTCATGATCATACTCTTTATTGAGTTCGAAAACGTTGAATCCGAAATTTAACTTAGTACCAAAAGAACTGTGATGCTCCAATGGGGACAAGTTTTCTCGGAAACTATTACATCTAGGTGAATGAAATTTAATATGGAGGTAGTCCAGATGATACTCTTCATCGAGTTCGAACACCAATTCTGAAATATTATTTTTTACGGAGTTATGGCCCTTGAATCCGAAATTGAACTTTGTACCAAAAGAACTGTGATGCTCCAATAAGGACAAGTTTTCTCGGCAACTATTACATCTAGGTGAATGAAATTTTACATGTAGGTAGTCCAGATGATACTCTTCATCGAGTTCACAGTCCAGTTCCGAAATATTATTTTTTACGGAGTTATGAAGCCCTTGAATCTGTAATTGAACTTGGTACAAATTACCGGTGTAATGCTCTAATGGGAAAAATTAAGTTAGCTCAAAAATATTACATCTGGGTGAATGAAATTTGGTAATTACAATCAGGTCCTAAAATTATTTTGGACAGTATTATGATGCTTTAAGCTGTTTTTTAAACATAGTAACCTTCACATCTATAATTCTCAATGGACAGATAGCGGATGGCGGGGGCATGTGAGCCATGCTCACTTTTTTCTTGTTTATAAATAAATTCAATTCAAAATTTTCAAATTATTATCTGTAATTATTACCTGTAATTATTACCCATATGGTTAAAAATAACCAAGTTAATATTATTGATATGAGCACATGTGCACATGTGACGTCATACATCGCCCGACGTTCTTGACATTGTTGCCAGAGAAATGGGCCATTTCCACACTTTTTTTACGCGAATCAAATCGAATAGAGTGGGTAATAAAGATATTACACTCGAAAGTCTGCCATATGACTTTTACAAAACTTTCGCTCGCTCGGGCAATACAAAAATTCACACTCGTTTCGTTAAAGACATATGACACCCTTCCTCGGGTAATAATCTATATTTATTAAATTGTGATCTTTTAATGATATCAACCAATGCAATTGACAGTTGTAATGAATTGTCATGGTTCTGACTTTTTAGCTCATCAGGCCTGTGAGTTAGGGCATCGGCTAGCATCCGTCTGTCGTCCGTTAACTTTTCATATTTTCGACTTCTCCAAAACTGGGGATCCACCTAGGGGATCTTAGTTTGTACATTTGGTACTGACCCCACCTCAAATTATGTGTGGCAGAAACCAATTGGCATAGGAAGATTTCAACTTGACCTCCCATCAAATATGGGCATGGCAGGGGGGCCATCCTATAATCTTTAAATGACATCTTCTCCAAAACCAATTTATACAGAAAGCTAACATTTTCAGAATAACATCTTTATAACATGTGGACTTAAGCTTGCCTCTCCCTCCCCCTCCCTCCCTTCCTCCTCAGAGCATTTACAAAACATTACCAGGAATGAAGAAAGTGAAGATTTTCTCTGTTGTGTTTGTGTGTTGTTTGTTGGGGTTTCTATGCCCCCGAATTGGAGATTCCGGGGGTATATTGTTTTTCACCCGTCTGTCTGTCCATCCGTTCGTCTGTCCGTCTGTGTGTTTGTCCACAAAAACTTTAATCTTGGCCATAACTTTGGATTGCTCAGAACTAGGGCTTTCATACTTGGCATGTGTATACCTTGTGCTTAGACCTTTCAGATGAGGTCATCATATTTGACCTTGTGACCTTGACCTTGCCGCAGTGGACATTTTCAGAAAACTTTAACCTTGGCTATAACTTTGGATTGCTCAGAGCTACGGCTTTCAAACTTGGCATGTGCATACCTTGTGATGAGACCTTCGGATGAGGTCATCATATTTGACCTTGTGAGCTTGACCTTGACCCTGCCGCAGTGGACATCTTCAGTAAACTTTAACCTTGGCCATAACTTTAGATTGCTCAGAGCTACGGCTTTCATTCTTGGCATATTTGACCTTGTGACCTTGACCTTGCCGCAGTGGACAATATTCAGAAAACTTTAACCTTGGCCATTACTTTGGTATATCCGGGGGCATCCGTGTTTAACAAACACATCTTGTTTCATTAAGTGATCAATCTCTTTAATGACTATGATCAACCTTCAATGTAATACTATTTTTAGCTCATCAGGGATGGCGTCCGTCCGTCTGTCCGTCCATAAACTTTTCCCTTTTTCTCCAGAACTACTGGGTCTAAGGAGCTGAAATTTTGGATACAGACTCCTTGGGCAATGGGGATTCTAAATTGTAGATTTGGTGATCCAGTGACCCCAAATAAGGGCCTCACAGGCCATAACCTAAAAACCTATTTTCATCTTCTTCTCCAGAACGAAAAGACCTACAAGGTTGTAATACTGTGTGTAAACTCTTTAACCAATTGGGATTCTAACTTGTAAATTTTGGTGACCCTGTGACCCCACATATGGGCCACAGCCTAAAAAACCTTTGAAAATGAATTTTGAACTGGTATTTTATGGCACTTCAATCACTATTTAGTTTATCCCTAATAAAATACCTGAGGGAGAGTCATCTCATCATTTAGATATGTGAGTCCTAACTTGGGTTTGAGAAATGCAGAATTGAGAAAAAAAGTAACTTTGCAGTTAATCTTATTCAGTAGGAATGTGAAATATATGTCGATGATCAAGTCTCCATTATAGACATGTTTGTCAAATTGATGTAATCAATGTGAAATGGGACCTATTGAATAGCTTTTGAACTGAATAGTGTGGATATTATAAAGTTATTTAAGTTATTGTTTACAAGGAAAAGATAGGTTCTTAGATCATGACCACTGTGACCCCATTTGGGGTCACTGGGTCACATAATCTACAATTAAAATCCCCATTGGCCAAGGAATCTGCACACAACTTTTTAGCTCTCTAGACCTTTTGGAACTGTAGAAGAAAATGAAAATAAGTTTTTAGCTCATCGGGCCCAATCACGAAATCTACAATTCAGAATCCCAAGTTGCCAAGGAGTCTGCACACAACTTTTTAGCTCTCTAGACCTTTTGGAACTGGAGAAGAAGATGAAAATAGGTTTTTAAGGATGTGACCCCTGTGACCCCATTTGGGGTCATGGGGTCACGAAATCTACAATTTAGAATCCCCATTGGCCAAGGAGTCTGCACACAACTTTTAAGCTCTCTAGACCTTTTGGAACTGGAGGAGAAGATGAAAATAGGTTTTTAAGGATGTGACCCCTGTGACCCCATTTGGGGTCATGGGGTCACGAAATCTACAATTCAGAATCCCCATTTGCCAAGGAGTCTGCACACAACTTTTTAGCTCTCTAGACCTTTTGGAACTGGAGGAGAAGATGAAAATAGGTTTTTAAGGAGGTGACCCCTGTGACCCCATTTGAGGTCATGGGGTCAAGAAATCTACAATTCAGAATCCCCATTTGAGATGATGAACCTATCTTACAGTCTGTTTACTGCTCCACCACTTCTTAACTTGCAGATTTGATAATCAATTTAAGTTCAATTACTGGTAGATTTTAGAAACATGTCTAAGTGTTTATCATGGGACTGCCTTTCAATTATCCTACATCAATTTACATATCATCAATCACATTAGATTGTTCACTTAACCTCTTATAATCCGTTTGTCGTGAAAACGTACCGATGAATTTCAAGTTTAACATAAAAGTAAATCAAATACAGTAAATTATAAATTATAAACCCTCATAGTTTTACATCGCCAAATAGGCATTTAATTTCAGAATTTGCTTTAACTTAAGAAAAAAGTTTGTATTTTGACCATACTGAGGCACTAATTCGCTAATTTCCAGGCGGCGATTCAGGTACGGTTTTTACGATTTCTCGTTTTTATTCTATTACTTTCGAAAGATTGTCTTTAATTCGGGCCTCATAATATCATAAATACGAAATGAAAAATTCTTAGAATGCGACCTTTGGTTATAATTCTATGGCTATGTAAAATTTATTTTTATTTCCACCTATAAAATCGTAAATACTTACAACATGTATGCTGCATTGCAAGCGGTCGTTCATTGCACTTTTCCAAGAAATCATAATCTTGAACCAGTTGACAAATAAGCACATGTCAACCCAAATATGGTTATATTGTTTGACCTTTCCAATAAATGCTAACCTTGAACCATAACCGATGAAAATATGTTGATTAGTTTGTGTGTCGTTTGGTTTTACATGCCTCTCAGAAAGGTAAAATTGTATCTTTATTTCTGTGAATAAATATGCGCATTTTATATAGAATATATATATTGTTATATAAAAATTATGAAAATGCATTCAGAAGTTTAGCAGTGATAATTTGTGCGAGAAGTTGTGAACATCGCCAATTGTTTCAAAATTTATTAACCGCTTGCTGTGTCTTAATTATTTGATTGACATTTGCGAATTTTATATGGGATTGTAGTCTATTATTTCCCCTTTATTTTGGCGTAATTGTTTTTTAAAACAACCAATTTGTTCACATCAAATGAAGTGCGCGAGTAAGGCATGTTACAACTTCCCAATGCAAGGCATAACTCTTGCCAGTCTCCATTACTGGCTGATTTAGGCCTTGCAGTATTTCCTTAAGAAATCTGTGTTTAGAAATCCAGGCCCGCTATGCATTTCCAGTGCAGCAATTCACTGCCTCGACACAAGAAAGCGAGGGAAATACCGCAAGGGTTAAATCAGCCAGTAATGCAGACTGGCAAGAGTTATGCCTTGCGTTTGGAAGTTGGGCATGTTACCGATTTTTTTTTTTTTCCGTCCCTGCTAGATGCCAGGCAGATAGCATGTACGGGCAATGCAAATCCGAGGCAATGCAAACACGTGGGTGATAATTAGCCCCCAGGGAGATAAGGCTTGGGGCAAAGCCCAACAAAATTGGCCTTTTGTAAAGCTAATTATTGATGCGTTATTGGTCAACAATGCACACACAATTTGGTGTGATTTTTGCTGGACATTTCGACCAGACATTGACAAAGTTTCGTTATCGTGGCGAACTGCGAGATGTATATAAAACAAGTTTTCATGTGGCGATCCAGGGACACACTTCGTCTCACATTTCGCCTGGAGACCAAATATAATTATTACTGACCCGGCTATATGCACTATGTCCAAGTTAGTAAGGGTTAACATGCCTGCTGGACTTTGAGTTGATATAAATTTCAGATATAAATTTCATGTGTTTTTTTCTCACTGTTTGAGCTGCAGGTGGGTGCAAGGCTGCTGAGATGTGTGGAGGTGTGGTTTGTCCTGCCTACAAGTTGTGTCAGATGGACACTGTCGGTCGCCACCTGTGTGTGTGTCCTAACGGGCTCACTGGTGACCTGTGTGATCAACAAGACTCAGAGTGTAAACCTGCTGATGTCAACTGCCATAAAGGTAGGAAGTTAAGCACACATTCAAAAAACCAAATGAAGATAGTAGTACAAGAGTCGGAACTCCATCTGGTTAAAGGGGTACTATGACGTTTACTAATTTGTGCTATGACCACAGCGTGGCGAGGCCCAAACGAGACGGGTAGCGAGGTCACATGAAGCAACTGGGTACTGAGCTGACTGATCGAATGCAAGAATTAATAACCAGACGCATTAGACGATTTCGGACAAGGTGATTCCTATATAAATGTGACAATGAAAAAGATATGTTTCAAAATACACAAATTCAATGCCAATGCTGTCTACAAGTATGTATAACTCCAATTATGTATTTTTAGCTCATCAGGCCTGAAAGGCCCGATGGGCTTATGGCATGGGATGTCGTCCGTCCATCCGTCCGTCCGTAAACTTTTCACTTTTTCGACTTCTTCTCCAGAACCAATGACTCTAGATCCAAATATGGATCACAGGGGTAATCACTTAAAACAGCTGTTTTAATGAACTGTGAAGATAATGAGATTTTATGTGCACTCCATATGTCAGCTTAAGAGTAATACTACATTATGGACATGTTTGATGTAATCAATGTGAAATAAGAACTATTGAATAGCCTGTGAACTGAATTTTGTGACAGGATGCATAGGAAAATATTTAAAAAGGGTTAACAAATGTTTTATTTTACATTAGATATGTGAACTAAATGACTGGTGATGAAGTAAGATAAGACTATTAAAACTAGCTACATGAGTTTGTGATACCACATCTTCTTTTCCAATAAAGAAAAATAAATAAAGATGGGGAAAACAAAATTTAAAATATATAATTTACTGGCTGTGAGTCCAGGGTCTGCATGTTGTGTAATTGCAGGTGTTGACCTGGGGAGTGACCACTCCCTGGCAGAGATGCAAACAGCAGCTTGCTAATACACGGAGGTTTCAGGTTACTTCTCTGCTGTGTTACTGATTTAGTCTTACACTCAGATGCTCAATAGAATTTATTAATTAAATATTGAAAAGGATCCTATGAAACTATGATCCTATGAGAAACAGGATTTTTAGAAACAAATAGGGGCTCTTTTTCATTATGTAATAAATGTTGATAATTCAAGGATAAAAATAGGAAGTAAAACAATACACTGCAAAGGTCTACATTATTTATAATGAATATATGGATTAATGTGTAACCAATTTGATAATAAATTTGATGACTGAGCAATGACTTATTATGTGATATCTTAACCTTTTTCTTAGGGATAATTGATAACATGATTCCTGATGAGCTTCAGAGCCAGTGGCTCTATTTTTATTGTATATAACGTCTTAGATTAGAAATATATATATTTCTATTCCACTTTTAGACTTAGGTTCTTTAAAGATGTCCCTCATATTATTTATATTTGACAATATCATCGCTCCCTGTAATACAACAAATGTCTGCATAATATCTGTATCATGGGCCTGTGGCCCCTTTACGAAATAAACACAAATTCAGTAAACAGTATTCCACGTTAAGTCATGCCAGGTTGATCAGTTCAGCTAAGTTTCTGTAAATTAGTTTAATTTTCAAGAAACATGTGACCAGTAAAAAAGTCAAAAGATTTCAAAGCCTACAATAATGTATGATAAGAAACTATGATTAATTTCAAATCAAAATGAAAAGGGTGTTTGCTTTTTTCGATACACATTTTCTTTCGGATTCTGTAATATCATGTTTTTTGGGTAAAATCGATGAAAATAAATGTAGTTTTGAATTTCATTCTCTATTGTTGAGAAGTTAGTTCTGAATTTAACAGTCTCTAATTACACCTAATGCATTAACACCTTTTATTTGATGGATATCTGTCACTGGACCGGTTCAATTATACAAGAGGTAGCGCGCCAAGCTTATTGCCAACGTCCTGTCATATGACGTAACTGGTGGCACTAAACTGGCCGTTAGTAAATTAAAGATACACATATAGGTGACATTCAGTCTAGACATAGTGAGCCAATGGAAGTAAAAACAATATATTCCACCAATGAAATTTAGGAATATGATGTTAGCTTCATTTTTCTGTTGTTTCGCAGCCAGTTATTCGCTATTATGTATGATGTACACCAATGTACATGGATTAGCAATCACATGCTGACAACAGGTTCTTTATTTAAATCATTGAAGACATCGTAAATTGTTATTTACATGCGAACTAGTTAGACAACCATCACATTGTAGAACAAATTGTTGATACATTCTTAGCTCATCAGGCCTGAAAGCCCCGATGGGCTTATGGCATGGCATGGTGTCCGGCGTCCGTCCGTCCGTCTGTAAACTTTTCGCATTTTCATCTTCTTCTCCAGAACCACTTGGTCTAGGGAGCTGAAATTTTGTGTGCAGACTCCTTGGCTAATGGGGATTCTAAATTGTAGATTTCATGACCCCGTGACCTCAAATGGGGTCACAGGGGTCACAACCCCAAAAACCTATTTTCATCTTCTTCTCCAGTTCCAAAGGGTCTAGAGAGCTGAAAAGTTGTGTGTAGACTCCTTGGCTAATGGGGGTCACAGGGGTCACAACCTAAAATATCAATTTTCATCTTCACAGGCCATGCCCTTAAACTTATTTTCATCTTCTTCTCTAGAACAAAAATACCTAGAAGGCTGTAATATTGTGTAGAGACTTTTTAGCCAATTGGGATTCTGAATTGTAGATTTTGACCCTGGGGCCCCAAATAAGGGCATCACAGGCCATGACCTAAAAACCTATTTTCATCTTCTTCTCCAGAACAAAAAAACCTGGAAGGTTGTTATATTGCACAATATTACAGGCTTTTAGGTCTTTTTGGAGAAGACCTAGAAGGTCTCAAGGGCCATGACCTAAAAATCTATTTCGGTCTTCATCGTTAAACAATATAAACCCTGATGAGCTACAGAGACCATGGCTCTATATTTCTTATAATTTGTAACATGATATAGATGCATAAGTCTCGTTTTTTGTTGAGAAAGATTATCAACATTACTTGGCGTATTTGCCTATCCAATATTGTTTAATTATGGAAACAAATTGATTAAAAGCATAAGCATGTAAAAGAAACAAAACAGACATTTAAAGTAGTAGTCTTGTATATATTCGGTTCAGTAAGATGCCCGCTTGTCTTCGCGCAAACGCAGGGCGCGCATAGCAGACAGAACACTAGTTGAGATTTCCGGCTCGCAACGCTGTGGTGATAATTAATCTTGGGTCTCGTAAATTAGCGTCATAGAGAACCTTTAACACAGCCCATCAGTTTTAATTGTTTGTTGCGCTTTCAACTTCAACAGACATAACACTCAACAAAATTCCAAGTTTCAAAAGTCAATTAGAAAACAATGGGTGTGTTGTAAAGTTATGTATCTCACAGATGTCATGTTACTCACATTCTATCACCCCGCCACAACAAAGTGAGAGAAATGACCTCCATTCATCCCTTAATAAATTTTTAAATTGCATTCTTAGCTCATCCTGCCTGAAAAATCCAATGAGCTTATTATGTCCAGCATCTATCTGTTCGACTGTTTATCCATTTATGTTCGTCTTGGAAGTATAGGTGGTAATACAATTGTCTAACTGACTGTTGGGAGTTCCTGGAAAATTTTGATTTTTCCTAAAATGACCGGCATCTAGGCTCCTATTATAAACTCTTTTTTAGATAAATCATTGCATACAGAAAACTTGTGCTGTTTTCTGTTGCAGGAGAGCTGCCAATGACATTCTCTGGGCACAGTTATGCTCGGTGGGAGCTGGGTGTTAAAACAGACAAGCTGCTGTCACTGTCTCTGTGGATACGCACACACAAACTGAATGCTAACCTCATGAACAGTCGTGGGATGGCAGATTATAGTATATTAGAGGTAAATTTTATGGAAACAATTTTTGTCAAGCTCAACAGGCCTGAAAGGCCAGATGGGCTAATGACATGAGCCTCGGGCGTAAACTTTCCACATTTTCGAATTCTCTTCCAGAAGCTAATATCTTGTGGGAGGTACCTTACACATAGGGGATACTAATACTTGGTACAGTGCAGCCACCTGTGCATTGTGTGAGGGAGCTCATTAACTTTGAAACTTGTATTATGTATTTTTAAAAACCTGATGAGCTACAGAGCCAATGGCTCTATTGGCTCTATTTTATCAGCTGTTAAAGATATTATAAGCTCATCAGGCCTGTAAAGGACAGATGGGCTTATGGCATGGGCCGTCGTCCGTAAATTTTTGCCATTTTGACATCACCTCCAGAACCGCTACATCCCCAAAGCTGAAATTTTGTGGGGAGGTACCTTGCATCTAGGGGATTTTAATTTGTACATTTTATCTCAACCCCCCACCCCCTCAAATATGGGCATGGCAGGCAGTTTCCCTAAACCTTTAAATGACTTTTTCTCCGAAACCAATTGGCATAGGAAGCTGAAATTTTCAGAATAATATCTTGATAACATGAAGCATTAAGTTTGAACTTGCACGGCAAACAAATATGGGCGTGGCGGGGGGTCCACATTCAAATCTTTAAACGACTTCTTCTCCAAAACTATTTGAAACAGAAAGCTAAAATTTCAGAATAAGATCTTTATAACATCTAGATTAAAGTTTGTATATTTCTTTAAAATCCCTTCTCAAATATGAGCATGGCAGGGTGTTAAATAACTGAAACCTTCAATTTCACTTCAGGAACTAGAACTGCTAGGAAGCTAAAACATTTTAGAATAGCCTATTTGTATGATGGAGACCAAAACCTGGGCCCTTATTCTCGAAACGTTTGTAGCGTTGAGAATTCATAAATTTGATCGTAGCCGATGTGTTAAGAATGGGCTTAAGAAGTTCGTAGGGCTACGAACGTTTTGAGAATAAGGGCCCTGTAATTTTCATTCTTTTGCTGTGACAAATAAAAGTTTTAGAGCAATTATAAAATTAAGGTTTTTTTATACCCCCGCTATGAAGTAGTCGGGAGTATATAGCGGTCAGCACATGTGTCCATCCGTGTGTCCATCCGTGATATGTACAATCACCATGATGTGTACATCTGCCTTTTGTATGTTTCATACCCTTATTTGCATACCGTATATTACCGGGTATAAGTCGAGAATTTGAAACCAAAAATTAGGGGGTCAAGGAGGGGGGTCGACTTACACACGGGCTCTATGTTTCAGACCCAAAATTCTAGAGGCCAGCTAAGTATCTGCCAGCCCAGCAAGTCGAACGGACAATGTTTACACCGGAAACAATTCACAAACATCGATGTTCAGTCAATATTAAAATCATTGAATAAAAAACATATATGCTTTATTGTTGTCTTTTTAAAATACAAATATAGCGTAATATATGAATAAAAAATTACATTTCAATCACGAAAGTACGTTAAAGTTTATATTATAATCTTCACTATTACCTGACAAACATCGATCGATATCTAGCCTTGATGTAAGTCGGGTGACCAGATAAGGTCACGTGGACCAATGCAATTCTACATAGAAGCCGGTGACATGCGAGGTAGATCCTCATGAAAAAATAATCAAGTGTTTACACAGTGAGAAATGCAAATTACGGATACGAGTAGATGTATAATTTCTGAGATGTTCTAACATAATAGCATATATTCAAAAATATTTAGAGAAATATAAATTGCCGATTGTCATTGTATTGTTACTGAGATGTTCACCATTCATCTTGTATAATAGTGTATATTCAATACTTGTTAATAGACAGATGTGTGATTAAGGTTGTGAAGAGATTTGTTAATTGCCAGTCAGGGTAGTGATTCATAAGCGCATCCGGTAATTATCTAAGCTTTGATGTTTAATTAACAGTAATTGATAGTATAATTAACATTAATTAAAGCCTGTCACTTCTCATCTCAAAAGTAAAAGCAATGTCATTTTTACGTCTTTTTCTAATAGGTAACAATTTAACTTTTCACCGGTTATCTAATAAAGCTTTGTCAACATGTTGGTCGTACCGTAATTCTTCCTTAATTTCGCCCCCTCTATAAATTCGCCCACGTAAGATCATCTGACAGCCTTTTTTCACAATACCTTTCAAAATTACGACAGTGTACCAGAAGATCAGTATTGACAAATTAAAAATTCGACCATATTCCAAATTTTGAAAACAAATTATTTACAGTCATGATATACAACCATCTTGTGATTTCTTTTCAGTGAGTTTTATGAGAAAAGCGCATATTTTTTATTACAACAATTTTGGGAAATATTTTCACTTGACCACGCTTGTCAGACATTCTAATCGATTAAATGATTTATTTCACACTTCTCAATTTATTCACTTACTGTACTTGTGAATATGACATACCTTTATCAAGAATGATGTTACATCTTATCATATTATCCTTTATAAATGATTTCATTTTTCGTAAATGAAAAGGCAGCAATCACTTCCGTGTGAGACTATAAATAGATATCACTTAGACTGTCAACACGGTAATGCTACTCTATGAATTGAGTTTGTATTGAATTTTCTGATTGGCTAAGAAAAGGGAAGTCCCAAAGTTAACCAATGATAAGCCTTATAACATCTGGATGTTTGCTGGGGAGACTTGAAACAGTCACATGACTAATGATAAGTTTATAACATCTGGATGTTTGCTGGGGAGACTTGAAACAGTCAATTGACCTAGTTCCTATTTTTGAGTAGGGTTGACTGGGATATTGTTTTGCCTTTCCATTTTGGTAAGTCAATTTACTTATCAAATGATTATAATTACTGTTGGAATATTATGACAGATGTTAGCTCATACTTACAAATATATTTCAGTTTTAAAAATCTGAATATATAATAAATTTGTTGAGAGTTTTGTGACTTGTTTATCCCTACATACAAATAGACTAAACCAAACACCCAGAGAGACGACTGTCCACTGTTGTAGATAATCAGAAACATACATTGTGAGGTATATGTTTCAAAATATCAATAACAATAAGTTTGCATAAATAAAGCCTTTCAAAAGTAATAGAATTATTCAGCTGTCATTGTTTATGTTTGTAAGTTCTTGCACAGCAAGCTTGTTGATATATTCTACTTGATTGTCACACAATGCCGTTTCAGAAAAAGATGACAGAGAAAATATGCTTCCTAACTTGACTTTTATAGAAACAGACAGTGGTTCATATTATAATTTATTAATAAATTTTACACATAGGACTCTGAACTAATGCAATAATAATTAGGATTGGTGTATTGTTTTTCTCAGTTCTAGGTGATACGCTTGCTAGAAGGGAATTCCGTAATGACAATAGTCTGCTGTGATTGGTTTATAATAATATAGCAACCAATCAGATTGTACTTCCTTTGAAAACACGTGGACAGCCAGCGATGCGAGACATGCACGATAAAGCTAAATTACGATTCATAGCATTTCAAATTTCCTGATTTATTTTGTCAATTGTAAGAACATAACAATTCAACTCCAGATTATTATTGCTTTAATTCATGGTACACAATTTAAAATCCAAATGACATTCAAATTTCACAGAAACAATAAATTGAGAATCGTGGCTTCGCCGATCGTAACTTGTCTTCTGAAAAAATAAAAACGGTGTATTTGTGCATTATATGAATATAATTACCATATACAAACATAATTAAAAGTTTTTGGTAACTAATATTTACGAAGTGTGTAACCTTCTTTTTCAAATTGGTTTTAAACATTTATATGAAAATCTAAAATTTCGACAAACATGGCGGACATACGAAGATGAGTGGTGATAATTTCGACCGTGAACATTTAAAAAACATATTTGGAAAATTTGAGGGTTGAAATAATGGAAGAATTACGGTAGTATATTCGGCTTGATGAGAGATAAATGTAATTTGATTGATACAAATAATAACAGACACCGCGAGTCCCAAGTTGTATTTTTTTATTGGTTGTTTACAACGTCTGAAAAATAAATTATCATTTAATAATATTTAGGGCAGAACAATTGATAAGTCGATCGACATCACTGCTTACCAATCTGTGTTGACTCTTGGGCATGTCGACTTGTCACTCGGTGTCAGTCAGCACGTGGTAAAAGGGGGTGTCGACTTATACATGAGTTATAGGGTTTTGACCAGTATTTGGGTAGTTGAGAAAGGGGGTCGACTTATTCGCGGGGTCGACTTATACCCGGTAATATACAGTAATTTATGCAAATTTTCTCCATTTTCGACTTAACCATTCACACTTTTTGTTCCACTCATAACTCATAAACGATGACACACCCTTTTATCCACCAATGAGAGATCCATTAATAATTATCCACTTGTTCAGACGCAATAATCTGTCATATGTTTTCATTATATTCTGCATTCGTTCTTTAATAAATAGAGCTTCAAAGTGACATAAGAATGTCAATAAAAATGTAATAATGTCAACCAAAAGTATTGATTGTGAATAAAAGTGTCAATGTCGGTAAAATGTTGCGTGTTTAGCGCAATCTAATAGTTATTCCATATTTGTAAATAATACTATAATTCATCGAGTTGTAAAATCACAACGAGGCTTTCATTCATAATGTACGTGACGTAATCATAGCCTGAACGTTTGATTGGTCGTTAGTTTTCTCGCATTCGATATCGCAAAGCGGCACTTTGGAAAATGGCGGCATCGAAACCGAAAGTTGGTATGTCACTTGACTTTGTCGTACACGTCAAATCCGTCAGTTATGAGTTGCAATCGTGGTTTGTGCGTTTTCAACGATAAATGGTTAAGCAATCCTGTTTATAGTTGGGTAAAGCCATCTAGTGACAAGAGAAAGGCTTTCTGCACACTATGCAATCGTACCATAATGACATTTGAAATATGAGAGAGAGCGGGCTGAAATTTAATATGAAAAGAGAAAAACATTGTGCGGCTGTGAAATCGAAAATAATAACGTCTACAAGTCCAACTTTTTTAAAATGATACTAAAAGAAGACAAACACAGACAATGTTTTAAATTCAAGTATGTGTTGATATTTAAGTTATTTGTCTTTCATGGTAAAAGGGTAATTAAATTATTGCTGTGGGAAGCTTTATTAATATAATTAGTATAAATAATTCTGCGAATATATGTACTTGAAAAATGGTAAAAAGTCCTTGAAAAGTACTGGAATTTTATTCTGTTTTGGCTGTATGAACCATGCAAACCGAGTCTATGGACACGGACCACCCACCCTCTTCTAACCAAATCATCCCTCCCTCCCCTGCATGCCTCTCCCCGACACCCGTCTTCCCAACCCTGAAAACCCTCCCCCCAACCCCCCAGCCCCCCTAACAACACAACACCCTCCCGCACCTCTCTCATCCTATCTTCAAACACTGCATGAAAACCTATCCACTCCTCCCCCCAACCCCATCTCTCCTCTAACCTCCCACATAACTGGTACTAAACAAACCCGCTCCCCATCCTTTGCCGTCTCCAAAAACCCCAAACCCCGACCCGCCCTATCCTCCCACGCCAACCTCCCCTTCCTAGCAATCATCTAATACTCTCTCACAACCCCCAAAGTAAACCCCCGGAAAATCCATAAAATGGCCTAAAACTCAACCTTATCTCCTCCTCTTGCAGCTACCAATCCCTACCTCTCCTAATAACTAAACTTAAATAAATATATAAAACCATCATCCCCTTACCATAATTATTCCCTAAACCACCATGCAGCACAAAATAAATACCACTCTTCTTTTCCCTTACTTCTTATGTTAAGGAGAAAACATGACTCCGAGGTCTTCTGCTCTGAGAATAACCTGAAGGGAGGGATAAAGCCCGGAGGGCGTTAGCCCGAGGGGCTATCCCGACCTTGAGGTTATTCTCAGAGCAGAAGACCGAGGAGGAGTGTTTTCTCTAGCTTATAAACCGCCAACTATCAAAATTTACGAGGTATAGTTTCGGACGCTCAAAGGGCCTAATTCCTCCGCTTAGACCATTTTAAAAGCAGAAGACGAAGGAGGAATGTTTTCTTCCTATTTATAAACGTCAAATGTAAAAATTTACATTTTATAATTTGTGATTCCCAAATCGTGTTTTTATAAAGGGTATGTCGCCCTCGGTTGCGTTATATCGAGGCAAAGACGGTATGACTATAAATGGAGTGATTCAACTCCACTCATCATCTCGGTCTGCATAGCCGAGCGGTCTAAGGCGCCAGTTTAGAGAGCGAAGGGTGCCAGGTTCGAATCCAGCTATTTCAACTTGGAAATTTTTAGCTGTGTATAATTTTCGATAATAATTGCTGCTTGTTGACTATTGCGTTGCAAGTCTGAAAAATTATTCTAAGTGCATTTCCAGGTCTTACTTTAAAAAAAAACTTAGGTTCAGGTCTTACTTTAAAAAAAACCTTAGGTTCAGGTCTTACTTTCAAAAGTAAAACCTCATACCGGGTTATTCTCGGAAGTAAGACCTCATTAGAGGTTATTCCAAGAAAAGAAGATACCTATAAAACAACAGACAGAATCCGACCTAGGTTTATAATCCTCTGTAAACTTCAAAACCTAAACCCCCATATTATTACCATTCAGGAAACCCATTTAGGCCCTAGGTCTAACTTTAATATTCCAGGATATAAATTGCTAAGGCTCGACCGGCCCAAAGCCAATCCCGGTCGCTCCTATGGAAGCCTAGCTATTTTTATTCAGGAACAACTTAAACTTTACTACAATAAAAAATCTAAATTCATTAGAGGCTCAGGCTGTATCCATTATTCACTAAAACGATAGGGCAAATATCTATAATATCTACAATAAACCTAGCTTACCATTTAAACAGAGATGCCAACCCTTACGCTTTTGGCGTAATTATTACGATTTACAATTAATTAATTAATTACGCTATTACACTTAATATCCCGAAAATGAAGATTTTTTAACTCATTTGCAAAAATGAGTAAAGTTGATTAAATTTCACAGGGAAGTGTTTTGGAGGGCACCGGTACAGGGGTTCAGTAATGGCCTTACATCGGTAGGATTCACTTACTCTCAGCATCGTTCTCATTCCAAGTACAGTAACCTCTTAGGAATTAAAGTGTTTTTATGTCAAAAGATCAAAAAAATTCTAAGTTAGGAGCTTCATAATTAATAGTCACATGTATTTCAGTCTGCTATGTTATTATACCCCCGTATATAGCGGTCATTCCGTCATTCCGTCCTTCCGTCCGGTCAATTTTCTCAAAAACCGTCAAAGGTACATCAACCAAACTTTGTACAGATGTTAACCATGTTCTTCCTATCGCGCACAGACAATTTTCAACTTTCTGAGATTGATATTTTTTGTCGTTTCCATGGAAACGTCACTTTTTGGACTTAGTTTTATTGTGTTCAATGGGGACAAGTTTTCTCGGATACTGTTCAACCTAGGTGAATGAAATTTTGGTTGTGAGTACTCATGACCATACTCTTTATCGAGTTCGAAAACCAGTTCGAAATATTATTTGTTACAGAGTTATGGCCCTTGAATCCGAAATTGAACTTAGTGCCAAAAGATCTGTGATGCTCCAATGGGGACAAGTTTTCTCAGAAACTATTACATCTAGGTGAATGAAATTTAATATGGAGGTAGTCCAGATGATACTCTTCATCGAGTTTGAAAACCAGTTCCGAAATATTATTTTTTACGGAGTTATGGCCCTTGAATCCGAAATTGAACTTAGTACCAAAAGAACTGTGATGCTCCAATGGGGACAAGTTTTCTCGGAAACTATTACATCTAGGTGAATGAAATTTAATATGGAGGTAGTCCAGATGACACTCTTCATTGAGTTCGAAAACCAGTTCCGAAATATTATTTTTTACGGAGTTATGGCCCTTGAATCCGAAATTGAACTTTGTACCAAAAGAGCTGTGATGCTCCAATGGGGACAAGTTTTCTCGGCAACTATTACATCTAGTTGAATGAAATTTTACATGTAGGTAGTCCAGATGATACTCTTCATCGAGTTCACAGTCCAGTTCCGAAATATTAATTTTTACGGAGTTATGAAGCCCTTGAATCTGTAATTGAACTTTGTACAAATTACCGGTGTGATGCTCTAATGGGAAAAATTAAGTTACCTGAAAAATATTTCATCTGGGCGAATGAAATTTTGTAATAACAGTCAGTTCCTAAAATTATTTTGGAAAATATTATGATGCTTGAAGCTGTGTTTAAACATAGTAACCTTCACATCTATAATTCTCAATGGACGGATAGCGGATGGCAGGGGTATGTGAGCCATGCTCACTTTTTTCTTGTTTTAAATTTTGTTGGCGCGATATCTCGTGAACCATTGCATTAAGTATCTTCAAATTGGTACCAATCATTTGGAGAATAAGCATGCACCAATCTGTACTAATCTTTATTTCGGAATATGCAAACGCCAATCAATTTGGGTGACCTTTCATGTCAAAGATGCTGAAAACCAATGACATACTGAGTTTACACTGTGGGCCATCTCAGTATTTAGTACATTCTCATATGAATAATACAATTGAATGAAATATTCTTGATTGCGGCGGGGGACATGGTCACGTTTGTGACAATTACTTGTTGTGTTTTCAGATTATCAATGGGAGACTGCAGTACAAATTCAACTGTGGCAGTGGAGAGGGGTTAGTCAGCATCCCTGTCCTCGTCAATGATGGGCTCTGGCACAAAGTCAACATTGACCGGCATGGCCGAATTGCACAGATGGAATTGGATCTGACCTATCAGGCTATGTCAACTGCCCCAGGAACAAATGACATCCTTAATCTGAACAATGATTTTATGTACTTTGGTGCTGAGGTAGTTTGGCATAAAAACTACCAGGAAATAAGCCATGGTTTTGAGGGATGTATGAAAGAAATACGCTTATTTGATGTACCTCTCCTGCTAACCGGTCAGAACAGAGTGACAGAGAACCAGCAGTTTGAGAAGATTGATTTCAACTGTAAAGAGGATCCTTGGGACAAAGATCAAGGTTGGCTTCAGGGGTTAACATTTAATTTTTAGCTAGCTCATCAGGCCTGAAAGGCGAGATTGTCTTATTGCTAAGGGCGTTTTCCACCGTCTGTCACATATTTTCTACTTTTCCTCTAGAACCACTTCATACCCAAACCTTAAATTTTATGGTGGTACCTTGCACCTAGGGAATCTTTGTTGTCCCACGCCGCCACAAGGTGCGGAGTGGGGAACATGATCTTCAGATCTGTACGTCTTTTTGTAACTTATCATATTTCATATGAGTAATTATTAATATTTTATTATTATTTAAAGCCTGATGAGCTACAGGGCCAATAGCTCTAATTTGTTCGAAAATATATCGTTGTCAATGTGAATGAAACGATTGCATTAACAAGAATCATAATTACATAGAATTAAGAATAATAGTTTTGAAAATTTTGCCAGATATAATGACCGGCAGCCTTTGAAATTACCGGTCATGTTCAACTTGAATTGGTCTGTGTCCAGTTTATGCCAGGCAACAGAAACACTGGACTGTTAGAAGTATTTGTTTTGATTAAAAGACATTCCTATTCGTGCATGTACGGCAAGTAGTGGCGAGTAAGCCGCTGCGCAAAGAAATCATCACTGAGTAGGGATAACGTTAAATGAGATTTCCGACTCCCTGTAATTTTCGCTTTCTAGCATTTTATTCTTGGGAGAGCTCCCACCCATTGTTCCTTTAAGGCCATTTTAACCCTTTGATCCAATTTTGAAATCAGAAATAGGTTTTAATCCTTACGTTGCATATTTCTATCTTACCTCTTGGCCCCAGTGGCGGAATATTCTGACCCTCTAGATCGCAGCCAAATTTTGGCTAAAGCACTAATTGGTACCCCTGGCAGAATATTCCAGACGGAAAACCCGGTACCGTTTTTACGAAATATATCATGTCTATATCGCGAAAACAGACTATATACGGGCGTTAACCCTTACGTTGCGTATATATATTTTACCATTTTTAGCCCCTGTGGCGGAATTTACAGGCTCGCAGCTCGCAGCAGTAGTTTGAGCTTATTCACTAACGAGCTCTGCTGGCGGAATTTCCAGGCGGCGATTCCGGTACCGTTTTTACGAAATATACCGCATCTACATGGCGAATAAGGACTATGTACGGGCGTTCAATACAAATTCAAGTAGCGACACCCGTACACAAATGGCTAATTCACACCCCAAACTTTGAATGAATTTTCTATGTTTTTTCGTTTTTATTCTATTACTTTCGAAAGATTGTCTTTAATTCGGGCTTCGTAACATCATAAATACGAAACGAAAAAAATTCCATTTATATACGGAATTGAAGACAAGATGTCTAGCTTCACAATGATATAAAAATTATTAGAATGCGACCTTTGGTTATAATTCTATAGCTATGTAAAGCTTGTCTTTATTTCCACCTATAAAATCGTCAATACTTACAACATGTATGCGGCATTGCAAACGGTCGTTCATCGCACTTTTCCAAGAAATCATAATCTCGAACCAGTTGACAAATAAGCACATGTCAACCCAAATATGGTTATGTTGTTTGACTTTTCAAATAAACGCTAACCTCGAACCATAACTGATGAAAATATGTTGATTAGTTTGTGTGCCGTTTGGTTTCACATGCCTCTCAGAAAGGTAAAATTGTATCTTTATTTCTGTGAATAAATCTGCGCATTTTATATAGAATAAAAGATTATTCTTTTCGGTTTATTGTGATATAAAAATTATGAAAATGCATTCAGTATTTTAGCCGTGATAAATGTTTTAGAAGTTGTGAAAATCGCCGATTGTTTCAAAATTTATGAAGTGTAAACATGACCTTTTTCACGGCGCTTGCTGTGTCTTTATTATTTTTTTGAGATTTTCTAATTTTATATGGGAATGTAGTCCATTGTTTCCCCTTTATTTTGCCGTATTTTTTTTTGAAAACAAACTATTCGCTCACATGATATGAAGTGCGGTAGTAAGGCGAGTTAGCGATTTTTTCCCCCGTCTCGCGAGATGCGAGGCAGATAGCAGTCTCGGGCGAGGCAAACCCGAGGCAATACAAACACGTGGGTGAAAATAGCCTCAAGCGAATTAATGCTTCGGGGGCTAAGCCCGACAAAATTGGCCTTTTGTAAAGCTAATTATCAATGCGTTACGGGTCAACAATGCACACGCAATTTGGTGTGAATTTTACTTGATATTTCGACCGGACATTCACACAGACTTGTTATCGTGGCTATCTGCGAGATGTATGTAAACAAGTTTTCATGTGGCGATATACGGACACACTTCGTCTCGCATTTCGCCTGGGGGGCAAATAGAATTATTACTGACCCGGTAAATGCACTAAGTCCAACGTACGGGTCTCGCCAAGGGTTCTAACATTTTTCTCTATGAGCCTCCCGGATAATTCCGTCGCCCGCATGTTAAGGGTTAAATACATTCCAGCTCACAGCACCCATACACAAATGTTTGATTGATATGTGCAACTTTTAATGAATTTTCTATTATTTTCCGGGGTTTTTTCTGTTACTTTTTAGCTCATCAGGCCTGAAAGGCCCGATGGGCTTATGGCATGGCATGGTGTCCGGCGTCCGTCCATCCGTCCATCCGTCCGTCCATCCGTAAACTTTTCGCTTTTTCGACTTCTTCTCCAGAACCAATGACTCCACAGAGCTGAAATTTTATGTGCAGACTCCTTGGCCAATGGGGATTCTAAATTGTAGATTTCGTGACCCCATGACCCCAAATGGGGTCACAGGGGTCACATCCTTAAAAACCTATTTTCATCTTCTTCTCCAGTTCCAAAAGGTCTAGAGAGCTGAAAAGTTGTGTGCATACTCCTTGGCCAATGGGGATTCTAAATTGTAGATTTCCTGACCCTGTGACCCCATTTGGGGTCAATGGGGTCACATCCTTAAAAACCTATTTTCATCTTCTACTCCAGTTCCAAAAGGTCTAGAGAGCTGAAAAGTTGTGTGCAGACTCCTTGGCCAATGGGGATTCTAAATTGTAGATTTCGTGACCCCATGACCCCAAATGGGGTCAATGGGGTCACATCCTTAAAAACCTATTTTCCTCTTCTTCTCCAGTTCTAAAAGGTTTAGAGAGCTGAAAAATTGTGTGCAGACTCCTTGGGTAATGGGGATTCTAAGTTGTTGATTTCGTGACCCCATGACCCCAAATGGGGTCACAGGGGTCACATCCTTAAAAACCTATTTTCATCTTCTTCTCCAGTTCCAAAAGGTCTAGAGAGCTTAAAAGTTGTGTGCAGACTCCTTGGCCAATGGGGATTCTAAATTGTAGATTATGTGACCCCATGACCCCAAATGGGGTTACAGGGGTCACATCCTTAGAAACCCATTATCATCTTCTTCTCAAGTTCCAAAAGGTCTAGAGAGCTGAAAAGTTGTGTGCAGACTCCTTGGCCAATGGGGATTCTAAATTGTAGATTTCGTGACCCTGTGACCCCAAATGGGGTCACAGAGGTCACAACCCCAAAAACCTATTTTCGTCTTCTACTCCAGTTCTAAAAGTTCTAGAGAGCTGAAAAGTTGTGTGCATACTCCTTGGCCAATGGGGATTCTAAATTGTAGATTTCGTGACACCGTGACCCCAAATGGGGTCACAGGGGTCACATCCTTAAAAACCTATTTTCATCTTCTTCTCCAGTTCCAAAAGGTCTAGAGAGCTGAAAAGTTGTGTGCATACTCCTTGGCCAATGAGAATTCTAAATTGTAGATTTCGTGACCCTGTGATCCCATTTGGGGTCAATGGGGTCACATTTTTAAAACCTATTTTCATCTTCTTCTCCAGTTCCAAAAGGTCTAGAGAGCTGAAAAGTTGTGTGCAGACTCCTTGGCCAATGGGGATTCTAAATTGTAGATTTCGTGACCCCGTGACCCTAAATGGGGTCACAGAGGTCACAACCCAAAAAACCTATTTCCTCTTCTTCTCCAGTTCCAAAAGGTCTTGAGAGCTGAAAAGTTGTGTAGAGACTCTTTAGTCAAAGGTGATTCTTAATTGTAGGATTGGTGACCCTGTGACTCCAAATACAGGTCACGGGTCATGATCTAAAAACCTATTTTTTGCTTGTTAACAATGTATTACTTGAGATAACTTAGATATTCAACCTTAGATAATAAAGCAAATCCTGATGAGCTACAGAGCCCATGGCTCTATTTTTAAAGATTGTGTTCAATTTGCGCCTCATAATATTGTAAATTCGAAACAGGAAAATTTGGTTTATATATGGAATTGAAGACAAGATGTTTGGCTTCACAATGGTATAAACATTAATAGAATGCAACCTTTTGTTATAATTCGATTGCCATGTAAAGTTTGTCTTTATAAAATTGTAAATACTGAGAACATTTATGAGGCATTGCAAACGTTTACTTACATCGTTCATCACACTTTCCAAGAAATCATTATCTTGAACCAATTGACAAAAAAGCACATGTCGACCCAAATATGGTCATGTTATTTGACCTTTCCAATAAATGCTAACCTCCAACCATATCTGATGTGAAAATGTTGACATTTCGTTTGTGTGTCGTATTGTACGTTGCATGCCTCTCAAAAAGGTAAGCTTGTATCTTTACGTATTTCTGTGAGTAAATCTGCGCATTTTAAATGAAAGAAAAGAGAATTCTTTTCTGTTTATTGTGATATAATAATTATGAAAATGCACTGAGTAGTTCAGCAGATATAAATCGCGCAAATCGTTTAAAATATATGAAGTGTGAAAAATACTTTTTCGCAGTCATTGCTGTGTCTTTATTCTTTTAAGCACATTAGCGATTCTTTTCCCTTTATTTTGATACAGTAAGGTGGGGTACCATTATAAATTAACGGCATGTGTAATTTCTCGAGGCAGCCAGAGGGCAGTGCAAACACGTGTGTGATAATTGACCATTTTCCAGTTTCGCGAAACGAGTGGGTTTAGAGTGACGTCCCTTTGAAAAGTCATGTGACCGTGGGCAAGCCGTCAAAACTTACGTTCAGTTCAACGTTATTTTGGTTACATTTTCACGCTCGCCTCGACCTAAACATACCATGCCACGAACATTGACATGTGTCAAAGGTTTAACCATCAAAAGAACTCGCTTGAAAAAGTCAACGATAGCAGTTATTTTCCTTGAAATTATCAACTGAACAAGGCTACATATATGGTGGTATTTACCATAAAACGGCATCATAGACGTACATTATCACATTATTTTTTTAAATGGGAAGGAAGACATTATCATTTTATAAATAATACATGACATAATAATTATGGTAGTGCATTACATTTACTGAAAAGTTTTGTGAATAGCCTACATCAAGAAAGATTAACCGACCGACTCGACCACGGGCATAATTAAAATTCAGTCCAATTTAATTTGGTTGTAAGTTTCAACAGACAAAACCTTAGTATTTATTTAATTTATGAAATAAAAAATAAAAATGAATACAGGTCCTCATTGTTTGAGAGAAAATAAATTTATTAGACTTAACATTTTGAACTGCAGTTTGTTGCCACTTCTTTATCAATCTATTGTTATAATTAAATATCATATTCATGATGTTCATGAGCGACTGGGCAGTAGTCACAATTTAAGAAGGCCATATTGTCTACTATTTTTAATTACCTTTCATGCTTAGCTTTCATCTCTGATGAATTCAAAAGAAAATGTTACAATATTTATGTTTATGGAAATGTATGTTAAATTGACACTCTGAAGAAGATATATACATGTGACAAACTCAAAACGAATCAGTTAAATTTCTGGAGACATGTACATGTCCCTAGTTTTGACATGTACAATGTATTTGAATATATCTATAGATTAATTTCTTACATTTATAGATGAAATTAAATATTTTATAGGTTGTATGCGTTACTGGACCTAGAGCGCCAACCACTTCTGTTACATTATATACGCTTTGTAAGATATGATTCAGTGTCTTTTAAGTTGATAAAAAAGTGAAATAAACAGAAATGCCTCAATAAACATGTGAGATTTGGTAAACATATATGTACGGTGTTATATACATTTAATTACAACAAATTCATATTAAGCGTTGAATTTAGTAATCAAATTAAAGATTAAAGGTGCATCCATTGTGTTTCATAAAATTTTATTTGGCTTTAATACGATCCAACACACCATATATGATGTCTACAATACAAATAAATTCACTTATCTTGCATATTCATCCCCAATCGCCAAACATATCATATTTACTATATTCCACTTAAAATCGAGTAACATCATTATGCATGTGTAGAAACCGAAAGTGAACGTCCTATTTACATGCACAGTATTTATATGACCTATTGAACATTATTAACCCAATTTTGTTATTTTGTCTGGTGTAAATAAGATTCAAAAATTACGTTTGACTCTGTGGCGCGCGCCACACGCGGTGCATTGTCCGGTTTTCGATCAGAAATCACTACTTTTACCTTCATATCGTCAATATACTATGTCCAGTATCATTAAAATGGTTATTTTCGGTAACAGTTGGTACTTCTTGATAAAATAAGACCATTTACAACGTTTGTCATATTTGACCCCCAACAACACAATGGATGTACCTTTAAAAATATCAATTTTCGTTCAATTACACAATACAATACAGGACTTGCACTTTAATATTTTGCTTGTAAATAAAATATTCAGACTTGAATTAAAGTTAATGTTGTCTATTTGTCATTTGATTTGTTATGAAAACTGAATTTTAGAAAATGTAATGATTTTCCCTGAACGGTAATTATGTCATAACGTGTGAGAGAAAACCATGTCTGCTTTTATTTCAATCAACTTTAGGCATCTTCCACTGAGGTGATTATATTGACCTTTAACCCTACATTTATATATGTAATGGTCAATTTAATCAATTAAGCAATCAACACATTCTTATTTCTGGTTAAATACTTTTAACTATTATGTAGACAACCACACGCAACTACAATAGCTATATATCCGTTCAATTTTCATCAACATCTAACCAAATCGTTTCTGTTTATAACTCTGTATAAGAATTATGGCTGTATTCAATATTTTCTATACCAGTTCAACACTACCCTCGTACCGGATCTAAGTTGTTTTGTTGTGATGTATGCAATTTTGCCAATATATATCAATCGCCGCTGATCATCGCTGCGATACTGCCGAACCGTCGTAAAACAATAACTCACTCCAAAAGCATTACGTACATCTTTGTTTGATACATGAATAAAATTTATGAGAGTTTATTGATTTCTTAAAAACTTATTCACTGAATAAAAACACACCCTCTTTTAGGGTATGGCTTTGTGTTTATGGAAAACCAAAATATTGTTTTTAAAAAATCCCCAATAGAAAAAAAAACGCACATCTGCAATGGTTGTCTTTCGAGTTTTAGAACAAAACGAAAACACACACATGCTCCACGAGGGTAATTTAAAGGATTCCTACATACAGTGTTGCAGCGGACGATGATAACTAAAGATACACATGTCAACATGAAGAAACACACACAAATATATCATACGTAAAATATACGTCATTGTACACACCAAAAATGTTTGTTTCGACTTGTATACTCTATTTGAACGTTAACATTTCTGAAGGTTGAAATCTACAATTTTCAAAATTATGAATGAACGAAATTAAATTTCTGCATGTAGGACTACTTTACAAGTACCGCATTTAAAAAAAAAGCTAACTGGAAATGTTGTAGGGTTATTTATAGCGAATGTATTAGGGGTCTTTATCTAAAACCACACTTTTAATTTTATTCTTCATTTTTAGAAATAGTGTAATTTCCCACTTACTTCTTTGATACTTGTACGTTATTCATAAACCTGAAAGACTGGACATCTACACATTTTGATGAATATTTATATAAGTCATGCAGGAATCATACATGTACCCTTACGTTGCGTATATATATTTTACCTTTTTTAGCCCCTGTGGCGGAATTTACAGGCTCGCAGCTCGCAGCAGTAGTTTGAGCTTAGGCACTAACGAGCTCTGCTGGCGGAATTTCCAGGCGGCGATTCCGGTACCGTTTTTACGCAATATACCGCATCTACATGGCGAATACGGGCTATATACGGGCGTTGAATACACATTCAAGTCGCGGTACCCGTACACAAATGGTTGCTTTATACCCGCATCTTTGAATTATTTTTTTACGATTTTTCTTTACTTTTCTATTACTTTGTAAAGATTGTCTTTAATTCGGGCCTTATAACATCATGAATTTGGAGCGCGCTACTGAAATTTTTATATGGACTTGAAGACCAGATGTTTGTCTTTACAATGATATAAAAAATATTAGAATGCGACCTATGGTTATAATTCTATTGTCATCTAAAGTTTGTCTTTATTTCCAGCTTCATGAAATCAAAACTCCTGAGCGCGCATATTGCGAAATTTATATGTGCTTGTAGATAGTTTATTCCTCTTTACAATGACGTAAAAATTATTAGAATACGACTTATGGTTCAGAAAATATAACCAACCAAAGGAGAGTGACGCTACCCCGACAGTACCACGTGAATGGTCCCGACGCGCACCAAGTTACTGGCACTGCTTGGTCCCCCCGGGACTGTGCTAATTACAGTACCGTTACCTCCTCGAGACCTCCTCGAGACCTCCTCGAGGGTGCCAGAGCCGAGCGCGCGTGGAACTAATGGGTACTAATGAGCACAGCATACACTAATCACCGCGGCGAACGCAATACATGTTGCGCGGTGTAAAGTTTGTCTTTATTTCCAGCTTTATAAAATCGTAAATTATTTCGCGCGCATGCGAAACACGTATGTACTTGAAGACAATTTATTTCTCTTTACAATGATATAAAAATTATTGGAATACGTCAAACGGTTCGCAATATATGAAGAGCGTAAGGAAGGCACCCCCAGTACTTAGAAAATTCATTTTTGAAAAACTAACTTTTTGCGACATCTGGCGCATCATTTGCCGCATGTTTATTTTTCGCTGCGCATATACATATGATACATGGAATTGAAGACAATTTATTGCTCTTTACGATGATGTAAAAAGAAAAAAAATGCGCAACTTCGTTCGGAAGCTATAGCGGGCCAAATGAAGGTACCCTCGGTACTTTGAGGCAACTTTTTGACTATCGCGCATATCGGGGCACGTGCCGCAACTTTAGTTTTTCGTGCGCATGTATAAATTTTATATTGAATCAAAGCCGAATCTTTCCTCTTTACCCCATGTAAGTTTTATGAAAATCGGCCACCCGGTTCAGCATTTATGGGTGTTTTTTATGATGCGGTTCTGGCTGAACTTCCAATGAAAGCATGCATTCACTTTCTCTGTCTCTTTGATAAAATAAAAAATATTTTATTTGCAATGACATGTATAACAATGAAATTACAATGCATTTACGTACAAATATACACAATATTTACCTGCGGTTGTGCGCAGAACAGCTTTAGGGACCTAACAAGGTATGTATATAATGTGTATATACTGGTTGTCCACACTTCGGCTGTCTTTACTTTCAATTTTCTTCTTCTTCATTCCCTTCTTCATTTCTTTCTTTTTCCGTGGCAGTGATGTAAGCCCTGGAATAGTCAGTGGCGGTGTGGTACAGTTTGAAGCATGGTGCGGCGCACAGAGAAACATTACAATCTGTACATTCATAAGAAGACTCTCTGCCTACTCGTTTTTTCTTCCTTGCTGGCCCATTGCCTTCTTCAATCTGTTTTGCGAGGACGGCGCGTTTTGCCTTAGAGCATACCACACACATCCTTGTGACGTTTTTCTTCCTTCCGACAGGCTCAATCTTCGTCGGAAAGTGACGTCCATGAAGACGAGTGACACTCTCGTCGCTCGTGCTCGGCCGACCACGGGGACGTCTGCAAAGTGATGGAACTTGTTCCTTGTCCGCAAATGTTACTATATGTTGCGCCAAAGCCTTCCTGTATTCCCGACTTGTTTTTAGAGGTTTATCTTTGCTGTATTCTTTATAAACGATGTAAGAGTTCAACATGGCAACGTTGAGAACGTGAAACCAAACCCGTTTCCACCACTTCAGGGTCTTCACTCGGAACGGCGTGTACGACAACATCTGGTCGGCCCGATCAACACCTCCCATGTACTTGTTGTACGTTGTTACAATGCGCGGCTTGAGAACTGGTTCCCCTGTTGCCCGGTTCTTCTTCCCTGTTTGTTCAAGTTGTGTATCTTCAACAGTAGACATGAGAAGCACTGATTTTCTATCTTCGTAGCGAAGAACGAGTAGGCCATGGTTGTGAGAAACTGCCATGTCCCCTTGCTTGGCTTTCTTTTTAGGTTTCTTGACTGAATCAGGAAGTCCCTTTCGATTGGCTCTCAACGTCCCCGTGGCACCTATTCCCCGCTCCCACAAATTTATGTACAGATTTGTGGACGAATAGTAGTTGTCCATAAAGATGTGATGCCCCTGTCCAACGTAGTCGTTCACCAAGTCCATGACTACATCATAAGTTTTGCCACCTTCAGAAACCGGTTCATTCGTTTTTCCAGTGTAGAGTTTGAACTTGCAAACGTATCCGTTGTGCGAGTCACACAACATGAAAGCCTTTATCCCATACTTCTTAGGCTTGTCGGGAAGATAAACTTTGAAAGATAAGTTACCTTTCCAGGGCACCATGCCCTCGTCGACTGAAATGTTTTGATGCGGTTTATACACTCTTGAAAAACGGTGAACTATCCGGTTATACAAGTGTCCCAGTTTATTTATTGGTGAAAAGCACGGGGTGTTACGGCCCGGCATCCTCCTGTTGTCAGCCAAGTGTAGGTAGGTTATAAGAAGCCAAAACCTGTCTCGGGGCATGCACTTGGCGAAGAAAGGCGTTGAGGTAACATCACTTGTTGACCAGTAATCAGCAAAGTTTCTCTGCACAACCAATGACATGGCAATTGTCATGGCTACAAATACCTTCATCTCTTCTGCATTAGTGTCTTGCCACTGTTGCATTCTTGAACGGGGTCTAAGAATTTTGTCCTCCATTGCTTGTTTGAAATATCTATTGGTTTCCGTTGCCATATCCTCATAGTCATCATTATGTATAAACAAATTGAAAAAGTCAATAGGTTCAGGGTTCTCAGGAAGTTCTATGAACTGGCGCAACCCAGTTTGACCAGTGAAAGGCAAGTTTACACGTGGCCGCGGACCATCCACCCACTCATCAAACGTCTGTGAATTATCATGATTATATTGTGGTATTTCGGCAAACTCCTCCTCAAAACCACTAAAGTCTTCTTCGGTGGAATTACCGGCGGCTAGAATCTTTCTGGCAATCTCTGTCTCTATATCACTCAGAGCATCTGTGTCACCATGTTCACTATCTATTACAGTGTCCCGATCATATGCATCATCACTGTCTAAACCACTGCTACCATCACTGTCAGTTGACTCCATATCAGAGGCTTCATCAGCATGGATCTCGTTGATGAAGTCGTCGTCGCTTGTAACGGCTTCAAAGCTGCGTGTCCTAGTATGCAACGTCCTAGGCCGTCGCAGGGCCTTGCATCCACGTCCGCGCAGCATTCTGCTTCAACCTGTAAATGATTGAAAATGCGTTAGATGTATGCAACATATAACATGTGATTAGAGACAATAAACATACAGAGATAATGAATGTGAGCTTCATGGACGTTCATTTGCCAGTTTCAGAACCTCCCGGCGCATCTAGGACGACTGCGCCGCAAGCGCCGACGGCTTCTGACATCGCGCCGATTTTTCCGACGCATATGTCAAACGGACCATTTTCTGATTTCCTCGGCGACGTGTAGCACCGGGCGCGAGGCCCGGAAAATAAACTACTATGTCAGGGAAGCTCGGGTTGTCAGTTGCCGAATGACTTCTCTTTTCGAGAAGCAGAGCATCCAAGGAGCGGTCTCTCGAGGCGGAGCCCGGACCCATGGGAGCATACTCCCATGCTCTCCGGGAATTCCCGTCCCCGTCTTCCGCGGCGGACCCCGGATTCAATCGCGGGACAGGTTTCCCATGTTCTCTTTTGAGAACGAGAGACTCCGAGGAACAATCCTATGGGACGAACCCCGGATTCTATTGGGAATGGGTTCCCATGCCCTCTCGACATATATAGCAGAAACCTTCATACCTCGGAATGACACGAACCTTTATTTCAAAGTAGAAACAAAAAAATAATTTGCACAAAAAGTTTGGGGGGTGGCGACCAAAAGCGGGGGGGTCCGCGCACCCCCTGGTAGATATTTATACTTGTGGGTCGGTCCCGAAGATGACGGACCACGCCCATGTTCATGGGAATTTTTTCTCATTATGTCATGGCGAATCCCGTCGGAAATTCCCCTGCTCACGAAAAAACTAATACCTAAAAAAGTAATTGTGATACAAAAGAACTTTGGTAATAAAAGTGGTGAGGAATCAAATTCTCCATCTGCTCAGTTCAGTCCGCTACACATATAAATAATTCTTCAAATCTTATTGAATGAAACGTCTTTTATTCAATAATGTAAAAGATAAAATAATAAATTCAATTCAAATGGTTTGGAAAGGTGCGCCCTCGCATTTGAATTTTAGAAATAAAAACCTTTCGCAAATGGCATCAGTAACAAAAATGTTCACGCATTTTTAGAAACTCCGAAAAGTGAAATATTTTCCTGAGAAAATATTCCCACGAAAAGGCTTTTCCCCGAGCGGCGGGTCCCGTACTCAAATATATTTTCACTTTTATGTTATAATTTTTTTTCCAAAACTGGAAACAAAATTCCGTCATGACAGTTGTTCATCGTTTATAAAGCTCTATATTTGCGTATCAAAAGAACAGTATTTTAGTTATATATTATCATACTTCTTCACTTATGCGTACATCAATATTGCGGCTCTTCGCGCATGCATAGTTCTTCCCAAAAACATGCGCATTATATCTGGAATTAAAGACAATGTTTTTCTCTTTACAATGATGTAAAAATTATAAAAATCGGACTTGTGGTTCAAAAGTTATGAAGTGCGAAAATTATACCTTTTGGCGCGGCGCTTTTTTCGCATGCAGAGTTCTTCCCGAAAACATGCGCATTATACATGGAATTGAAGACAATGTTTTTCTCTTTACAATGATGTAAAAATTATAAAAATCGGACTTGCGGTTCACAAGTTATAAAGCCCGTAATGATGGTATATGCTAAGAGCGCCACTTATTCAAAGCCGAATATCACCTTCTGCGCGACACCTGGCGCATCAAAAGTTATTGCCGAAAATACACGTATTTTATATGGAATTGAAGACAAGTCTTTTATCTATATACTTATAAAAAAATTATGAAAATATCCCAAGTAGTTTCTTAGAAATAGAGCGCCGAGGCATGTTGGGGTAAATGCGCCACATGTATCAAAATTCAAAAGTGCGAAAGTCGGCTATCTCTGTGCGATTGCTGTATTTTCAGTTATGTTAGCGCAATTGCGATTTTTATATGGGAATAAAGGCCATTCTTTCCTCTTTATTTTGGTATAAAAAAAAATGAAAACAACCAATTGGTTCATATGATACGAAGTGCGAGAGAAAGGTAGCTTATCGCAATATCTTCCCGTAATTAGAAGCTATCTGCCCATGTGGCGAGATGCGAGACAGATAAGCATAGGCTATCTGCCCATGTGGCGGGATGCGAGACAGATAAGCCTGTACGGGCCTATCTCACCCCGGGGCAGTGCAGACACTTAGGTGCTAATTAGCCGCCGGGCAGTGTAGCCATCGGAGCGAAGCAGGACAAAATTGGCCTTTTGTAAAGCTAATTATCGATGCGTTACGGGTCAACAATGCACACGCAAATTGGTGTGAATTTTGCTGGACGTTCTGACCAGACACTGAAGAAAGTTTTATTCTCATTGCGGGCTGCGAGGCATAAATACAGCCATTCTCATGCAGCGAGTCGCGGAAACAATCGACTCGGGACCCGGTATGGAGGCTAGCCCAGTACATAGACAGGCGTGAATTCTTCTAAGTAAGCGATCCGGGATCCGTACTGGAGTACCTACGAATCGCTTATAGCCCGCCCGGATTATTCCGTCGCCCGCATGTTAAGGGTTAAAGGATAGATGAAATGACATTAAAATGGGATGTCAATTTGACAATTGCTCGATTTTAAATTTCTGAAATCGGTCCATAAATTACTTATATACGGCTTTGTAAAAAAACGCCTAATTTAGCCCCGGCGACAAGAATGAAAGTCTGCGGGGGTGTGGCCCCTGAAGGGATGACTTCTGTGACGTATCAGAAGGAATCTGATTTTCGGCGATAGTCATAATTCAACGTAATTTCGTAACATTTTGATTGTTAATTTCACAAAGAAATCTTCAATAAACCAACTTAAATTTCCCATATATCGAATGTTTATATATCCAACTAGGTAATTCCGCAGATGACAATTACACAATTATTATATAAACATGTCTTTTTGGCGATGTAATACACCTCATAAATTCATTTACCGGCAGTGATAATCATCATTAATTAACTAGAGTCGGCGGAGAAGCTGTCTAGCCGGCCCCATCTGTTGCTTATCACAGTCACGCCTCAGTGAGCATTTACAAAATGAATCACCCAACTGATTGCGCTAGTGTTAAAATGGGTGAATTACAATCGTTTTAATTATCATTTGCAAGTGTATATTGTCTTGATTTTATGCTCAATTGATTGAGCATAATACAATACATGTACAATATACGTAGAGTCAATCATCTGTCATTCTTGAGAAAAATGCATTTCATCAGATCTTTAACAACTTTTAAAAAAGTCGCTGTCAAAATGCTTTATTTTTATAAAATAGAAGAAAAGGCTTGAAAAATAGTTGACTGTTGAAGTGTAAATCTTTGTCATTTTGCTTTTTCAAACTACGACCTTCTCAAGCTCATCAATTGCTTTTTCCAAATCGCCCGGTCGCGAGGTAACACTCTTTCCCATTTGCATCAAGCGTGATGTTGCCCGCGGTCAAGGGCGGATAACTCGAAACATCAAAACTTGAAAATGGTCAATTAGCCCCCAGGGAGATAAGGCTACTGAGCGAAGCCCGACAAAATTGGCCTGTTGTAAAGCTAATTATCGATGCGTTATGGGTAATCGATGCACATGCAATTTGGTGTGATTTTTGCTGGACATTTCGACCCGACATTGACAAAAGACTAGTGTTCGTAGCAAACTGTGAGCCATTTATAAAGAGCTTCTCAATGAGCGAGGCACCGAGACATGTCGTCTTGCATCTCACTAAAGCAGATACCATGCATGGAAGTGAGTCAGTATATAGTCTAAGTACGGGCTTCGAGAATCGCGGAGACACACCTATAGCTAGGAATTGTCTATGGCTGTCCCGGACCAAACCAGGGGTAGCAAGTTAACCCTTAACTTGCGAACCCCGGCATGGTCTGGGATGGCCATAAACAATTCCTATGTTTCCCATACCGGATCCTGGACACTAGCTTAGAATTATTATCGACTGACTACCATTGAGCTAGTACTCAACAACCCTGTCCGCAATCCGCGATGAATTAACCATTTATGTACGGTGCCGCCACTTGAATTCGTATTGAACGCACGTATATAGTCCGTTTTCGCGTTGTAGATGTGATATATATTTCGTAAAAACGGTACCACAATCGCCACCTGGAATATTCCACCAGCAGAGCTAGTTAGTGCCTAAGCCAAAATACTGCTGCGAGCTGGAGGGTCTGTAAATTTCGCCTTGGGGGCTAAAATGAGTAAAATAGAAATACGCAACTTGAGGGTTAAGGGTTAAGAACACATTTGTGTAAAGTGACCACAGCGATGATTCAATGATGAAGAAATTTTTAGCTCATCACGCCTGAAAGGCCTGTTGGGCTTATGGCATGGCATTGTGTCCGCCGTCCAGCCGTCCATCTGTAATCTTTCGGCTACTTCGACTTCTTCTCCGGAACTGATAACTCTAGAGAACTGAAATTTTATGTACTGACTCCTTGGCTGAGGGGGATATACTAAATTGTAGATTTGGTGATCCTGTGGCCCCAAATAAGGACCTCACAGGCCATGACCTTGAAACCTGATTATTTCTTTACATTAAGTGGTGGATACCTTTAATCCAATTCCAATGTGAAACTGTTCATTTACTAATCAAATGTGGGAGTGGCAGGGTGATAAGCTCAAACCTTGAAGAGCCATCAAGGATGTTAGTGTTTCAAAATAAAAAAACTTTTTTTGGAAAATATACTTATAACGTCTCTAACCAGAGAAATCTTTTATCTACAACATGACATCTGATAAATAATTTTCATATCACGAAAAATGTAATGAAGTCGGGTTTATAAGAGAACTACACATTCAATTAGCGCGCGCTAAGGGTATCTGACTTCATATAAACAGAATCCCCTTTATTGCGTAAAACATACTACACACTTGCTTTATAAACAATATTTCTGAAAGTGCTGAGAATATACACATTAATGCCTTTTAATGTACTTTTTAGCTTGTCTGTCCGTCTGTAAACCTTTGGCATTTTCGTCTTCTTCTCCAGAACCACTTAGTCTATGAAGCTGAAATTTTGTGTGCAGACTCCTTGGGTAATGGGGATTCTGAATTATAGATTTCGTGACCCTAGACCCCAAATGGGGTCACCGGGGTCACATCCTTAAAAACCTATTTTCATCTTCTTCTCCAGTTCCAAAAGGTCTAGAGAGCTGAAAAGTTGTGTGGAGACCCCTTGGCTAATGGGGATTCTAAATTGTAGATTTCGTGACCCCGTCACCCCAAATGGGGTCACAGGGGTCACGTCCTTAAAAACCTATTTTCATCTTCTTTTCCAGTTCCAAAAGGTCTAGAGAGCTGAAAAGTTGTGCACAGACTCCTTAGCCAATGGGGATTCTACATTGTAGATTTCGTGACCCCGTGACCCCAAATGGGGTCCAAATGGGGTCACAGGGTTCACATCCTTAAAAACCTATTTACATCTACTCCACAACAAATGTACCTAGAAGGCTGTAATATTGTGTGCAGACTCGATCTTTAGCCAATGGGGATTCTAAATTTTTTATTTTGAGACCCTGTGGTGCCTCAAACAAGGGCCTCAAGCCATGACCTAAAAATCTATTTCAGTCTTCATCATTAAACAATATAAACCCTGATGAGCTACAGAGCCCGTGGCTCTATTTTATTTATTTTGTAAGCCCATAACTTTTATCATATTTCATATGTATACAATTCATATTTTATCATTATTGAATGCCTGATGAGCTACAGAGCCAATGGCTCTATTTTTATTGAGATAAGACCAGCAAATTACTTTTACTCTCATTAGTTATAAAATTCAAGCAAAATACCTAGTTGGGTAAAAAAAAAATTCCAATTTCTGTAGCAAATACAAAATTTAATGAAATGGTAAATAAACAACCGCCAAAATTATATATTTCAATTTCTTATATTGATCATAAACTTTCTTTCTTTCTATTCTTTCGTGTGTTTGTATACAGTGTGTGACTTAGACCATGATGCTTTGCGGTTGAAAATAATAGACTGGATCTATATTTAGACTGGGAATCACCTTTAGTAATTAGTGCAATTTCTCGGCTTATTTTGGGTCGAAAAAAAATTGGAAAAATTAAGTGTATATATTTCACGGAGATAGATTTTTGGCAATTTTCCTATATGTTCATCAACATCCTTAATGGCTCTTTAAATTTAAATAAAAAAAATCTTTGTAAACACGATAACTTGAAAAATATGTGCTTTCAGGCTCTTATTTGTTGTATATCAACTATGGAGAAAGGCCAAGATTTGAAAAGGTTTTCGCTAACATCCGTCAAAGGTCAAGGTCACAGGGAGAGCATTACTTAAGCATGCTTTTGCGAAAATATCTTATTTCAACTATTTACACTTTGAATCATTACATGATTGTTATACACAATGAAAAGTGATCACTGATTGTGTGACCTTGAATGTTAAAGGTCAAGGTCACGAAATATGGTCAAGGTCACCAGTTCTGAAATCACTAAATAACGTTTTTCCAAGAAGGTATTAACTCCTCATATACAGAGCTTCTTTCTTATAAACCTGTTGAATGATTTTGACATGTTCACATTCAAGGTCAAAGGTCAAGGTCATGAGTTCTGAAATCACTAAAAAAAAATCCTTGTAAACACGATAACTTCAAACATTTGTTTGTGCTATCAGGTTCTTATTTGGTATATAACTATGGATAAAGACCAATATTTGTAAAGGTTTTCGATAAAATCTGTCAAAGGTCAAGGTCACAGCGAGGTCACAACTTAAGCATGTTTTTCTGAATATGTCTTAAATTATTTTAACTTTTAACAGTTTGAGTCATTGCATGACTGTTATGCACAATGAAAAGGGGTCATTGATGGTGTGACCTTGAAGGTCAAAGTTCAAGGTCATGAGATATTGGTTAAGGCCAAGTTAATCCTTTGATCCAATTTTGAAATCAGAAATAGGTTTTAAGAACAAACTTGTGAAAAGTGACCACAGTGATGATTAGTAATAACTCGAATTATGAACAAGTTTTTGTTTTAAAAAATCCCATTTTATTGATGCAGACGAAAAGGCGGAACAGGGAAAGGCGAGACCCTAAGTTTCGGAGCTGCTCTGCTTTTTCGGTGTCTAGTTTTCAAGGTCACCACGGCACTTTGACCGGCTTTCAGCTCTTAACGCGATATCTCATGAAGCATTGCATCCAAAGTCTTCAAATTTGGTGTCGGCCTACATTGGGGGATGACACAGACACCAGTTGATCTTTGTGACCTTGAGCTTACTTTCAAGGTCACCACGCCACTTTGATCGGCTTTCAGCTCTTGTTAATGTGATATCTCATGAAGGGTCTCGGACAAAAGCGTCCCGGACAAATATATTTTCTCTCACCAAAGTCAGTTATTATCGTCAAAGTTAGTTGTTCATCAAGGTTAGTTTTTTCATCAAAGTTAGTTTTTTTCATCAAAGTTATGTTTTTCATCAAACTATTGTATTTAATCAATGTCAGTTATTTTCAGGTTAGTTTTTCATCAAGGTTTGTTTTTTCTTCAAAGTAATGTTTTTTCATCAAAGTATTTTATTTCATCAAAGTCAGTTATTTTATAAAAATTTGCTTTTTAATCAACTAATTTCTCTCACCAAAGTCATTTTTTCATCAAAATATTATAAAATAACTGGGCGGTTTATGTCCTAGGTGGCATTTGTCCTAGGTGGCATTTGTCCTAGGTGGCAATTGTCCTAGGTGGCTTTTTTCCTGGTGGCATTTGTCCGGGTGGGTTATGTCCGGGTGGCTTTTGTCCTGCTCCCCTCATGAAGCATTGCATCTAAAGTCTTCACATTTAGTGTCGGCCTACATTGGGGTAAGACGCAGACAGCAGTTGATTTTAGTGAACTTGACCTTATTTTCAAGGTCACCGCGACTATTGACCACTTTTCAAACTCTTGTTAACACGATATATCATTACCTGATGGACCCAGTGTCTTCAATATTTGTACCAGCCTAAAGTGGGTGACTATGCAGACACCTGTCAAATATGGTGACCTTATTTTCAAGGTCACCATTGCACTTTGACCAGCTTTCAGCCTCTTGTTATTCTTGAAATTTTGTAACATCTGTCATTAGGGAATTATGCAGACACCAGTCAAATTTTAGTGCATAACACTGTGACCACATTCTTGTTAATGTTATGTCATGAACCTTAGCACCCAATGTCGTCACATTTGATGTCATAATGACATTTTTTACCAGAAATGCAATATAAGAAGAACCACATTTAGAAAATGTGTCTTACTGGACTCAACGTTGGGGGCGGGGAACATTGCCATGTTAGTGGCAAACACTTGTTAACTGTATGACTAGTAGTGGGACGTATGATATTGGGGTTAGGACTAATGGGACATGACCCTTCATTCAAACATGTTGCTCATTCGTGTTTTGAAATCAAATGTGTGCATGTTTGTGTCTTTAAATTACTATGTGTGAACCATCCTGTAACAGTATTTTAACTGCATTTGATTTAATGAACCTCCTATCATGCAGTTGGTGTAATTAGTACCTATCAAGGCCTGTTTGTCTAACTAATAGTCATGAGTTGTGGTGACCTTTGTTTATATGATAAATTACCTTACACTATAAAGCACACAAAAAGCCTTATCTTCAGAGCCGATGACTCTATTTGTTTAGATCCTTGATCTTAGAAACGCAATGAATGCATTTCTTGATGAGCTACAGAGCCAATGCAGGCCCCCCTAAGTAATTGAAGGAAATGCGTCAATTTTGAAGAAAATCCATCCAAATTTGAAAGAAATGCGTCCATTACGGAAGAAAATGCTTCTTTTCTCGAAACAATCGCAGCAATATCGGTGAATTCACGGTAATTACAGAAACAATCACTCTGATGTTGGAAGGACCAACATCCCTATCGGAAACGACATCGGCCATTTCCGTGAATTCTCGGTCAATCCCGGAAATGCACACATCAAAAAATGGCGTCGGAAGAATGTTCTCCTGCTTCGGTGAGTAATGTTTTTACTGATTACAGTCCGTACTTTACATGAATCGAAGTTAAATTACTTTTGTTGAATGCGTCTTGGTACAGGGAATCAACAAGACTTTAGGTTACTGTCATGAAAATGAGTAGTTACGGTGCTTATGTTAAAACAGTTCGCGATTCGCCGATTGTTTACATCGAAGCCAGGTGAAGCCGTATCACTAACAGAAAGACTAAAAAGCATAGATGATCTCTGAAGCGTGTAAGACGTTTCAGGGTTTAGTAATTTAGGACTTTAGGAATTTAATTTCGTCACTTATATGTGATAATGCGAATCCTAGTCAATGGGACTGTTTATTAGGTTATTTATCTGTTGACTGTATGACGGTCACTTTTCGCCAACTAGAATCCTGATCATGCAGCTCTATGTCTCGTTTTTATTCCATTATTCGGACGATCTGGATAAGTTATTTATATTGTTTAGAATTATCATCAGACAAATTATCGCCGTATTCCATGGTGCCACAACTTCGAAATGTATGTCATATATATAGTGTAATCATATTCCCATAACATCTGGAATAACTTTAACTCTAACAGCTATTTATCACATATTCATTAACGAATAAAGATGATAATACTTTTGAGTTTAATGTAGATACAACAGTTTTGTATTTTTTGGTTATAATTGTTGGGATAACAGAAAAACGGTTTTGTTTTACAAGTCATTTTCGTTGCTGCTCTCGGTGAAGAAAACCCGAAATAAATAACCCACTATAAGCAATCCCAGCGACATGGATTCCCATATAAAGTGACGAAATTATCAAAATGAATGTCCGTAATTACTTATGAAATAACCCTGAAACGTCTTACACGCTTCAGAGATCATCTATGCTTTTTAGTCTTTCTGTTAGTGATACGGCTTCACCTGGCTTCGAAGTAAACAATCGGCGAATCGCGAACTGTTTTAATATAAGCACCGTAACTACTCATTTTCATGACAGTAACCTAAAGTCTTGTTGATTCTCTGTACCAAGACGCATTCAACAAAAGTAATTTAACTTCGATTCATGTAAAGTACGGACTGTAATCAGTAAAAACATTACTCACCGAAGCAGGAGAACATTCTTCCGACGCCATTTTTTTATGTGTGCATTTCCGGGATTGACCGAGAATTCACGGAAATGGCCGATGTCGTTTCCGATAGGGATGTTGGTCCTTCCAACATCAGAGTGATTGTTTCTGTAATTACCGTGAATTCACCGATATTGCTGCGATTGTTTCGAGAAAAGAAGCATTTTCTTCCGTAATGGACGCATTTCTTTCAAATTTGGATGGATTTTCTTCAAAATTGACGCATTTCCTTCAATTACTTAGGGGGGCCTGCAATGGTTCTATTCTTTACCTGTTACATTTAAGTGTGAACTACAGAACCCAAATATATTACATATTCAGGTGCAAATATAATCATCTCATCAAGTAAGAGGCACAGATTTATTCATCTTCAATATCAAGTTCATATATCTCTATATTTATTTAGAATCCATTAAAAAATTTAAATAAAACTAGAATACTTCTGTTTTTACAGACATCTGTAAAACATTCCCCTGTATGCATGGAGGGACATGCATGTATGACGGTCTCAACTCCTATATCTGTCAGTGCAAGCCCCGCTACAGGGGGCTCAAGTGTGAAGTGGACACAGACCCCTGCGAAGATGGCCCTTGTCTACATCAAGGTAATTAGATCCTGTCTCCATCAAGGTATTAAGATTCTGTTTCCATCAAGGTAATTAGATCCTGTTTCTATCAAGGTAATTAGATCCTGTTTCCATCAAGGTAATTAGACCATGTCTGCATCAAGGTAATTAGACCCTGTCTCCATCAAGGTAATTGGACCATGTCTACATCACGGTAATTAGACCCTGTCTCCATCAAGGTAGTTAGACCATGTCTACATCAAGGTAATTAGACCCTGGCTCCATCAAGGTAATTAGACCATGTCTACATCAAGGTAGTTAGATCATGTCTACATCAAGGTAGTTAGACCATGTCTACATCAAGGTAGTTAGACCATGTCTACATCAAGGTAATTAAACCCTCTCCACATCAAGGTAATTAGACCATGTCTACATCAAGGTAATTAGACCCTGTCTCCATCAAGGTAGTTAGACCCTGTCGCCATCAAGGTAATTGGACCATGTCTACATCAAGGTAATTAGACCCTCTCCACATCAAGGTAGTTATGATTTAACTGTCACTACCCCGGACATCGCTAGTGATACCGAGTGACAGGTTTATGAATATCCGTGGGGAAGTGACCACTTTCCCATACTTATTACCCTTTATAATTTCTCTCCACCAAATAATTGAAACGTTGAAAATTGCCCCCAAAACCCTAAGTTCCATTACAACAAGGCTGACTGGGATAAATTCCAAGCACTTTGCAACCAGTTAAACCCAACAGACCTTGAAAATAAGGACCCCCAAACTTTTTCCAATAATTTTACTAAGCTATAATGAATGCCCACACTATGCGGCCTTCCGCCAAATACTTAATCAAACTCTCAGGGCCAACAACATCCCTCCACACAACATCTATCTAATATTAAATATAAAAAATAACCTTTCAAGCGTTAGGCACTTATCTCAAGGATTCCGACCTCCTGGCCCGAATCTAAAAACTAAAAACAATCAATTCCAAACCTAACAATTTCCATACTTTCCTTAGCCCGTCCCCTCCCCCACCCCTGGCTTAACCTAACCTAGGCATATTCCAAATTTCAAAATTAGCGGGGCAGAATTGCGCAGTGGTAAGCGCGTTCGGCTTTGGATCAAGAGGTCCGGGGTTCGAATCCCGCCAGGGGCACGGCAACTTTGTCTGCAGTAGAGAACTGTTCTACACGCAGTAAGGTTTGGGTGCAATGAGTGCTACACTGAATTTCAGCGTAGTACCACCCATGGTTCGCTAGTTCACCGCAATGCATAGCCACATGGCGTTGCAGGCTTTCTCCCTGCCGTAATACTAGCAGCCGTGATATAAGTGAAATACTCTTGAAAGTGGCGTTAAAACCCAACTCACCTCACCTCGCCTCAAAATTAGCCTCCAAACGTTTTCAGCCATGGCATCAAAATTATCAAATTTCGGAAACCATTCGGAACTTTATTAAAGGCCACAGTGGCTCGAGTGCGAAATCAGCTCTGCTGGAAAGCGCTCGTAAAATCTCCAAGCAAGCAAGGTAGTTAGACCCTATCTGCATCATGTACACAGACCGGTCTAGGGACCCAGAAGCATGCACAACAGGTGTAGGCATACACTTCCACCACCCACAACCCTCCACTTACTCCAGTAGGCTTCCTAACGACTAATCAGTCTACACGGCTGAGCTTATGGCCAACGCAATTGCTTTAAGCCATCCAAATTTTAAAAACCAGGACAAAATTCTCATCCTTTCGGACTCGTTCAGTGCTTTAGAAGCAGTCAAAAACAAATCCACCAAAAAGACGTCCTGGTTTAATTTCCAAAACATTCAATCACTTAACAATCAGGGCAAGGCAGTAAAACTCCTAAACTATGGGTACCAGCCGACGTTGGCATATTTGGCAACGAAAAAGCCGACAAAGCAGCAAAGGAGGGCCTTAAACTTTCCAAATTTGTACCTTTGTACCATTTGAAACAAGAGGCAAAAATCCTTTCAAAATCTTATTTAAAGCATTCATGGCATCGGCAATAAGCAAACTCCACTAAGGCTCAACACACCAAACAAATTCTCTCAAAACGTGGATTCGCGGATTTCCGGGATTTTAGTTTACTCTTGGTCATTTTTGAGTGTAAAAATGCAATAAAAATTTTAAGGGGGGGGGGGGTGTGAGGTCTTATTTTTCACGAAATGTCATATTTACAACCCGAAAATAACTTCTCAAACCAAGCGCTTGGACGTGTGTCACTCAGAGCTCCTTGCAACGATCAAAGGTTTCGCTTCACACGGGTTAACATTACAGTGCAATGAGCACAGCTCTAGTTTACCCCAATCTTTAACATCCAGTGACAAGTGCTCTATACATTATCAATGCCAACATGTTTCGTACTCCTAAGATCAGGGTAGGAGATCGCGGGAAACAGAAACATGGGACAGTGTTTCAGTCAGACAACGCCCTTGTGCCAATCACGCACTTGTATATTGGAAACAACTCAACATTGCATTGGCGCAAAACTATCAACCACTGCTGGTCAAACGATTTGAAGATAGTTGTGAAAAATAAAATATTTGTTTCATTGTCTCAGTTTGTCCTCTTTAGTATTTTGAAATGTCTAAATACTTCGATTTGAACCAGGAACTTGAAGTAAGTATCGTATGTTTGAGTCACCAAATATATCAGCCAATGAAATTTTAAATCCATGACACACCCTTTTATAATTATCCACCAATAAATAATTAGCCACTCGTTCAGACATTTCAGACGCAATAATCTGTCATCTGTTTTCATTTTATACTCTGCATTAATTTTTAGCTCATCAGGCCTGAAAGGCCCGATGGGCTTATGGAATGGGATGGCGTCCGTCTGTCCGTCCGTCCGTAAACTTTTCGCTTTTTAGACTTCTTCTCCAGAACCAATGACTCCAGAGAGCTGAAATTTTATGTACAGACTCCTTGGCTGAAGGAGATACTAAATTGTAGATTTGGTGACCCTGTGACCCCAAATGTGGGTCACAGGAGTCATAACCTAAAAAGCTATTTTCATCTTCTTCTGCAGAACCAATGACTCAAGAGAGCTGAAATTTTATGTACAGACTCCTTGGCTGAAGGGGATTCTAAATTGTAGATTTGGTGACCCTGTGACCCCAAATGGGGCTCACAGGGGTCATTACCTAAAAAGCTATTTTCATCTTCTTCTCAAGTCCCAATGAACGTAGAGAGCTGAAATTTTATGTACAGACTCCTTGACTGAAGGGGATTCTTAATTGTAGATTTGGTGACCGTGAGACCCCAAATATGGGTCACAGAGGCACTGACCTAAAATGCTATTTTCATCTTCTTCTCCAGTCCCAATGGCTTTAGCGAGCTGACATTTTATGCACAGACACCTTGGCTGTAAGGGATTCTAAATTGTAAATTTGGTGAGCCTGTGACCCCAAATATGGGTCAAAGGGATCATAACCTAAAAGCCTATTTCAATTTACACCATATTTCTGAGATTTTATGTGCACTTCAGCCAGTATTCAATAGGAACAAGAAATAAGGTAAATGTCTACATTATGGACATGTTTAATGTGAATCTATTTGAAATGAGAACTACTGAATACCCTTTGAAGGAATAACTTGAAGAGGAATTAAATTTGTTTATTTTATATGAGATATATGTGAACTGAATATGACTGCATGGTGATGACTGATGATAGCATAGGACTATAAAAGAAGTGGCTACATGAGATTGTGACACCACACCTATTTTCAACTTCTTCTTCAGTATAGAACAATAATTAATTGTAGGAAAAACAACATCTAACATATGAATTTTACTGGCTGTGAGTCCAGTGTCTGCATGTTATGTAATTGCATTGTGTTGACCTGGGGGTGACCACTCCCTGACAGAAGGATGAAAACTGATAGCAACACAGAGGTTTCAGGTTACTTCAAACTACTGTGCAGCACTATGTTAAAGACTGTGTGTGAGACTGCTTTAGTCTTAAACTGACTCTAAAAAAAAAATTGTTCATAGAATATCACCATTTTATCAAATATTGAAATGGAGCCTATGAGAAATGGGATTTTAAAAAACTGAGACTCCTATTCATTATGTAATAAATGTTGATATTTCCAGAATGCAATTAAGAATTAAAACAATATAATGCAAAGGTCTATGATATCTATAATGAATGTGGATTAATGTGTAACCAATTTTGATAATAAAAAAAATTGATGACTTGGCAATGTCTTATAATTAGCAAGGGTCATGACCTAAAAAGGTTTTTTTCATTTTCTTCTACAGCCCCAGGCCATTATTGTAATAGCTGACAGTGGTGAACTGTATGCAAAGAATTGTATATTCATTATTATATAATGTGTGTACGATATTAAAAAATAGTATTATCTCTCCACCACATTATTATATGTTTGATACCAGCAATTTATTTCCAAGCTACAAAACAAACACTTGCACATATATTACACGAAAAATCTATGCATATATTGTCATACTAACATTTTATAACAAATAACATGTTTCTGTGCAACTTTGTGTTGCTCTTTCAACACATATATATAGCAGATTGGCAAAGTTATGGTAACAAAATATTTTTAAACTGCTTTAATCGTTTCACTGCCTAGATTCTTAGTACTACATTCCATTATCTGACCATTGCTATAAAGCCCACTCCATAACATACCCCACTTATTATCTCCTGATTAGCTACAGAGGCCATGGCTCTATTTTTTAATAAACCAAGATTCAAAGTGACATATGAATTTCAATAAAAAATTTATAATTTCAATCAAAAGTATTGATCGTGAATAAAAATGTCCATGTCAGTAAAATGTTGCGTCTTTAGCATGAACTGACAGTTATTCCATATTTGTAAATATTATAATACTACAATTCATTGAGTTGTAAAATCACAACGAGGCTTTCATTCATTAATGTATGTGACGCAACCATAGCCTGAACTTTTGATTGGCCGTAAGTTTCTTCGCGTGCAATTAATCATCTCGCATGGAATCAGTAAACTACGAGGTAATGCGAGATTGTCGAATATGAAACGACACCAAACCTGCAGTGATGACTGGGTGTGTTCTGACATTTCTGTACCTATTTTATACCAATTTCCCCACATATATTGTAAAGATAAACACTCCAAAAATAGCAGGAAATCGATTCAAATACCATCTTGATTTCAAAATTTCATGGGGGGGGGGGGGGGGGGGGGGGGGGGGCATGCCCCCAGACCCCCCTAGATCACTCGTGCGCTACGTGCACTCGTTCATTTTGTTCTGCAACTTCAGTAATATTTTTCCTCCAAAAATGTTTTTTCTTGTTCTCATGTCTGCCCTAGGCAAACAAAAAATCTATTCCAAAAATAAAAATATTGATAGGGCAATAATTAAGCTCCAAACAGGACATACTAAACTAAAATCTCATGTCCACAAAACAAAAATAAAAGCATCCCCTGCATGCCCATACTGACCTGAGCAGAAACAATCCACCACATTCTGACAGAATGCCCACAGTATGCGGCCTTCCGCCAAATACTAAAACTCTCAGGGCCAATAACATCCCTATACACAAAACATTTATCTCATCTTAAACCCCACTCTTTCTCGTACCTTCCAAGCGGAAGGCACTAACCTAAAGGATTCAGGCCTCATTAACCGAATGTAAAACAATAAACAAAATACCTCCAAACCTAACAAACTCTACGCTTCCCCTGGAAATCGCTCGTAAAATCTCTAATGCATCATCATCATGTGTTTACTCTTCTTCATAGCCACATTGCAGTCAGACTAGGTGAAATCTAGGGAGCTAATTTTGAATATTTAAAAGTTATACATACTGCCTCTGTTTTATTTTTAGGCCAGTGCTACAAGAACAGTGAAATACCCAACGGATTTGTTTGTGAGTGTCAGGGCAAGTTCCGGGGCAAACGGTGTGAGTATGGGAAGCACTGTATCCCCAACCCCTGCCGCCACCAGGGCCTGTGCATCGAGGGCCCGAACCAACACATGTGCCTCTGCACACCTGGTTATGAAGGTATCTCCTTATCTACATTTCTTATATCCCAGTCCTGAATTTTTTTCCAACCAATTGCAGAAAAAGTTTTCATCAATTCTTTTGGAAGTTTGCACATGCTTTTATCACTATTAGGAGAAGTGCATTTGAAGTGTTTTGGTACATATTTAGCTCATCAGGCCTGATACGTCTGTTGTTAGTAGACTTTTCACATTTTTCGCTCATCAGGCCTGAAAGCCTCCACCGCAATGCATAGCCACATGGCGTTGCGGGCTTTCTCCCTGCCGTAATACTAGCAGCTGCGATATAAGTGAAATACTCTTGAAAGCGGCGTTAAACCCCAGCTCACCTCACCTGAAAGCCTCAATGGGCACATGGCGTCCAGCGTCCGTCCGTATGTACGTACGTCTGTCCATCCGCCTGTAAACTTTTCGCTTTTTCAACTTCTTCTCCAGAACCAATGACTCCAGAGAGCTGAAATTTTATGTGCAGACTCCTTGGCTGAAGGAGATACTAAATTGTAGATTTCGTGACCCCATCACCCCAAATGAGGTCACAGGGGTCACAACCTTAAAAACCTATTTTCATCTTCTTCTTCTCCAGTACCAAAAGGTTTAGAAAGCTGAAATGAAATGGTGACTCTTTGGGTAATGGGGATTCGAAATTGTAGATAAGATAAGTTAAGATAATTCTTTATTGCCCGTTAGGGAATTTGTTTCACGTCTGAGTGAGCATAAATACAAAATTATACACATTCATTTATAATAAATACATGGAATACATACATGGTTATATAACATGGATAAAAAGTATGATGGGAACATTAACGCTTATTCAATAGAGAAATTGACTTTGGTACAAAAAACATTTTATAACGTTTGGTTTTGCACATCGGTACATTACACAGACGGCCAGAGGGTAACAATTCAAAACAGTCATGCAAAACATGTGAAGGGTCACAGATAATTTTTTTAAGCCAAATTTTGAGGCTGTCCTTCATGAAGTTCATCTGTCTTAAAGATACGATTAGAAATTTCTCTCCTTGTCTAATTATCTTTTTATACCCCCGCTACGAAGTAAGTCGGGGTATATAGCGGTCATTCCGTCCGTCCGGTAAATTTTTATCCCACCGGTATGTAATACCGTTGGATATGTCATTGTCACGGACTAGTCTATCAATGAGTGAAGACAAAGATTTGAACTCAATGAAAACGTTTATTACAAACAATAAACACTCAAACACTAAACAAATATTTCATACATTATTCAAAACACTCAAAATCACACTCAAAATCAGACTCGCTTACTCACATAAACAATCACCTCACACTCCTGATATCATACATCACATGCAGACTCACTCGTGTACGTTCATAACACACTACTGCATGCACTCTAGTTCATTATGCATTCATGTTTCACATCACATTCAAATATGCAAAACACTTCACATGACGTCACACTACACACGTCATATGCAACATTACAATATGCAGATAAACATGTTCAAACAATCACATAATACAATATATGATTACATTTCAATACAATATTCAATTAACAACAACAATAAATCATAAGATGATAGATGAGTTCGGTCCACCAATATGTGGTATTATGTTCAAGTCAACTACTTGAGTGAAAGTTCACGGGTCATCATGACACATGATATGGAGTTCTAATACTAGAACACGACACTTCACCTCAGAACGGAGGAGAGTTCAACACGCCTTCGTCATACACGAAGAATGATAGTTCAAGTCATATACTTGAAATGATACCCGTCTCTATGCTGCACCGATGTAGGATCGAACACCAGATCCACCATGTGTCCAATAGCCAGGTTTCCACATGCGACCATCAGCCAGTCGTAGCAGACCATCCACAGTGCGGTGAATACATACGATGACGTCACATCAGTCTTGATGACGTCACCACGGAGCAGAGGTCAACGAGCTTAGTCAACAGGTTACCGGTCCTATGGCGTCTGTCCATGCACCCCTGTGTCCCGACTACCTCGTCCCCAAGTTCTCCACTAGAATATAATATCCAATATTCTAATTTCATCATGAAAAATACATTCACTATAACTGACATTTTCAGATAGTGAAATATACCATTTTCATTACAAACACATTAACAATATAATTCTGACATATGTTAATGTAAAACATGATTCTTTTATGAAATGCACACAAATATAAAGTGACACAATTGTAAACATTTCAAACACAAAGTTAACAATAAAGTTCAAATACAATCAATCATACTCACGGCTCAAAACAGCCCATGCGACCAGGTCATTCGCCAGCAATTCATTGTTCTGACACCCTGTACAACTCGTCCACAGCTTTTATACACTTAGTGCACGATCCTGTCATGCAACACGCGCACTGTGGTACCGTGGTTGCGTTCAGCGATGCACTCATACAGTTATGTTCAGAGCTATTGTGACATTACCCCCCAACTGAAGCTTTTGCTACATCGCAAAATTAACAAAAACACATAGCTCTTAACATAGCCCTAAGCAAATACATACATTCTGCTTCGACACACACCTCACTCAGACAACTTACTGTCTCCACATCTGCTCAGTAGATCAGCACCAACGTTCTCTTTACCCACAATGCAGTGCAATACAAATCTGAATGGCTGCAACATCAAAGCCCACCCCATGATTCTGCTATTTGTCATCTTTGCAGTGTTCAGCCACGTCAAGGATTGATGATCTGTCTCTAGAACAAACTCACGTCCATACAAGTACTGTTTCAGTTTACCAACAGCCCACACGATGGCAAGACATTCTTTTTCAACAGTGGCATACGCAGTTTCTCGTGGAAGTAACTTACGGCTCAGGTACATGACAGGAAACTTGATATCATCCACAACCTGTAGTAGTACCGCACCAATTCCTGTTCCAGACGCGTCGGTTCTGAGAATGAAGGGCTGCTCCCAGTCTGGCAGTTTCAACACTGGTGCCTGCGACATCATAGCCTTCAAGGTCTCGAATGCTGATACAGAAGTTCTCGACCACTCCAAATGGTTTGGTGTACCTTTCCTTGTCATATCTGTGAGAGGCGCTGCGACAGTAGAAAAATTAGGCATAAACTTTCTATAATAACCGGCAAGTCCCAAAAATGACCTCATTTGTTTCTTGTTGCTAGGACGCTCCACAGCAAGAATCTTAGAAACTTTCGTTGCTTCTGGTCGTAGCTCACCGTTTCCAACAATATGCCCCAGGAATTCCAAACTGTCAAAACCGAAGTAGCACTTACTTGGGCGCGCAGTCAAATGTGCCTCTCTCAACCTCTCAAAGACCTTTCTCAGCACCACAAGATGTTCCTCCCATGTTTCTGTGTAAATCAGTATGTCATCGATATAGTTAATGACGTCATCAAGGTCCTTCAACAGTTTCCGCATCATCCTGGTGAACACAGCAGGGGCATTGACCATTCCGAACGGCATGACTTTCCACTGGAATAAGCCAAACGATGTTACAAACGCAGTCATCTCTCTACTCTCCCTTGGAAAGGTCAATCTTAGAGAAAAACTTGGCTTTCTGTAATCTAGAATAGAGTTCTTCAGTGTTAGGTATTGGTTCTGCGTCAAAAAGACTTATTTTGTTGACCTTTCTATAATCTGTGCAAAATCTATAAGTACCATCCTTCTTATGTACCAACACAAAAGGACTAGCATATGATGACTTAGACGGTTCAATCACATCCATTTTCAACATCTGATCTAGTTCCTCCTTGACAACATTCTTCATATTGTATGGGATAGCATAAGGCTTACATCTAACAGGGTCATCTGATGTTAACCTTACATCAAATTCTTCCAAACTAGTCTTCCCTGGAAGATCTGTCAAAACATCTTTATACTGATCCAATACATGAGATAAGTCCGCTATCTGCTCAGTCGACAAGTTGTCAGCGATTCCAACATCCATCACAGACTCCTTACCAATCGGGGGCGGCAACTCTAGAGTAGGCATTTCATGTTCTGTAAGACAGTCAATGGTTTCAGTTTCAACAACAGCAACACACATCTCATGAACCTTATCAGCTACTAAATCTGGATCCCTTTCACAGTATCTCTTCAAAAGGTTGGCATGATATGTCTTGACCCGTCCTCTAACATTAATCCTGTAATCGGCCTGTCCAAGTTTATCTTCAACTTTATATGGTCCACGCCATTGCATCAATAACTTGTTGCTCTGTGTGGGAAGTAGTATCAATACCTTGTCCCCTACATTAAATCTTCTCTCCTTAGCCCGAGAATTATAAACTTTAGCATACCTTGTTGATGAACGTTGTAACTCCTTCTGAGCCAGTGCACAAGTGTCCTCCAACCTGTTCCTAAGGTCCAGCACGTACTCGTACGTCGTCCGTACTTCCGGATCAGACACTTCTCCAGTCCACAATTCCCTCCGAATCTGCATTGGACCTCTAACTGTCCTGCCATACAACAGTTCAAACGGTGCAAAACCTAGACTTGATTGAGGTGCTTCCCGGTAAGCAAAAAGAAGGGGTGCTAAGTACCTGTCCCATTCTGTTGGTTGTTCCGCACAGAGTTTCTTCAGCATAGACTTCAGTGTCCCGTTGAAGCGTTCCACAAGTCCGTTGCAGATAGGGTGATAGGGAGTAGTCGTAAGCTGCCGTAGAGAAAGCAATCGTCCAACCTCCTTCATGACATCAGAAGTAAATTGTGACCCCATATCAGTCAATATCTCCTTAGGCACGCCTACTCTACTAAAGACAGAAATTAAAGCTTCAGCAACAGTTTCAGTGTCTATATTTGGCAAAGCAACAGCCTCGGGATATCTGGTAGCATAATCCACTATTGTCAAAATGTACCTGTTCTTCCTGTCGGTGACTGGAGACAACGGTCCTACCAAATCCACAGCGATGCGGTCAAAAGGTGTGTCGATCAGGGGCATCTTTCCCAAGGGTACTCGTCCAACTTTACCTTTTGGTATTGCCCTCTGGCATACGTCGCAGGATCTACAAAACCGCTTCACATCTGCTTAGATACCTGGCCAATAAAATTGTCGTTGAATCCTATCCAAGGTTTTTTTGACTGCTAAGTGTCCTGAAAAGATAGTTGCATGACCCACATTCAACACTTGAGATCTGAATTGTTTTGGGTAAATAATTTGCTACTTTCAAATCCTGTTGACATGAACTCCCTCATCAAAAGTATAGGTACGGTGGGGGCGCACCGCGGGAGATAGGCTAAATTGTGCCTTGTATAGTGACCGGTTTCGTCATGGTGGTTAGGACTCATCAGACTGAAGGAAAAGACTATGTGCAGTCCTTATATACACACTTTTAGCGGTGTTAGCGGTGTTGCGGGGGTACTATGACGTCATAGCGGAGTGTGCGGCAGCGTCATGTGTTTATGACGTCACAGGCATTGTACCGGGTTTGGCATAGCGCCAGTACCTATAGTTTTAAGGCTGCGGTGGCGGTGTGAGTCTAGGACGATGTTGCTAGGCTACTGAGAGTGATATGACGTACATTCTAAGCCGGTGGCGGTGTAGAAGTGATAGAATTACGTTTTCTTATTTAATTTGATTTAATTAACATTGAAACAGCGGAGAAATACATACAAATTTGATGTGACCCATTGTGTAGTTCTAATAAAGAGTCTATAAAAGACATTTGAGTAAACATAAGTTTTATGTTATTATTTGTACAAAAGTGCCTCTAAGAAAGATGGAGGCTCTAGGTCCTCTCCCGCCGGTTTGGAAGGAGAGGAAAGAGTGAACAACACAGTAGTGAGTGAAAGTGTAATATAATTTGTACTAAAAAAACATGAAATACATATATATGGCAATATGGTTTATGCCCAAGAACAAGATTTTTGCACATAAGAAAGACACATATGCAGTTGGATATGCGATTAGAGACAACACAAGAAGTGTCCAGGTTGTCAAAATGAGAAATTTAAACACATTAGGAGTCAATAGGCTCAGTAAGGCTGAGAATTATTGATGTTCGGACGATGTCCTCATGAGTTGCACCCGGTAGCAAGGCCTGGTAATCCAAGAGGATTCGATCTAATTCCTCTTGGACACCGCGGAAGGGGGATGTAGCCCTGCTCACCGGGTTGGATCCTGTGGGGGACGTCATCCCGATTCTGGGGTCTGAAGACACTCCAGGTCTCTGCAATGATGGAACAAGCATTGTCACACACATCCCAATTTGAGAAAGGCGGAATAGGGATAATAGATTCAAAGTTGCTTAAGTATTTTGGCGAGTTCAAAATGTCTTTTTCTACCTGCGGAAGTGTGGCAGGACAGATTTCCTGACTGCTGGGTGGCAAATCTGGGGTGGTATCGCGCACGGGTGGTGACGATGGTGCTAACCTGTGGTGGTTGGCGGTAGTTCGGATCCGGAGCTGGATACGACGGTCCCTCACGGTTGTGTAGGGTATAGCATCTGAGCGTGTCAGTTTGTGGCAACTGACTATATGGCGAATCGTGTCGTCCTTTCGTGTGAAATCCTTATCACAGATTTGACAAGAATGTACTTGGTTGCCATGTACACTTTTGTTGTGTCTGGCAAGCGCATCTCTGCGTGAAAATGCTTTGAGACAAAGGGTGCATGCAATAGCGGACAACTTGTCACGATGACAGTTACAGCTGATGTAACCCAGTATACACTGTGACGTCATCGTGTCTATGACGTCACGTGTGTGTGTGTATAGTGATCACATCGTGGTTGCGGTGTGATTGTGTTTAAAGTGTGAAGCCTGTTTGTCCACATAGATTAGGCTGAAAATAGTATCAGAGAAGAAGAAGAGGAGAAGACCGGAATGGATACTTCAGCCTACAATCTTATCATTGATCCCTTGCGGTTGAAAGGAATGGAGCTGGAAGATCCACCTGAGTTCTAAGGATCTTCTCTTAGTGGTGGTAGCAGCAATCTCAGGATCTTCTCTGAGTTGTGCAATGATCACATAGTTGAGGTCGTGTTTGCCATGTCCTTCAGAATTGAAGTGTAGAGCGACTGGTTTGCCTCTCTTATGACTAATGTCGGCAAAGTGTTCAGAGAGTCTAATGTAAAAACATCTCTTAGTTTCACCTACATATTGTTTATTGAATTTTTTGCAAGTAAGTAGGTATACTACGTTGCGTGATTGACAACTGTAGGTGCGTTTGCGGTATACCTGATGTGTGACAGAGCTAGAAAATTCTCTGGTGGCATTGATCTTATTGCAGATTCTGCAGTTGTGTTTTTCACAAACCTTGTCAATAAATTTGACACACTTACCACTGACTTGCGGTAGTACTTTTGGGTAGGTCAAATTGGACCTAACCAGGTGATCTTTAAGAGTTTTATTCCTTCTATATGCCGCTACATGTGGTGATTTGAACACTTCTTTGCAAATGTCAGAACCGCTGAGGAGGTGCCAGCGTTTTCTGATAATGGCATTAAGCTCCATGCAGAGTGGGTTGTAATCGCTGACTAATACAACCCTGGGGGTTGAGACATTATTGGTTTTGATATGAGACAGGAGTGTGGTCCTATCAGTACTATCGGCCCGGGTTTTATTTTGTTGTATGTGTTTCCTCGGGTAACCTCGTTTGAGGTAATATTGTATGAGGTTAAGGCTATGTCGTTCATATTCCGTTGTGGAAGAACAAATTCGCCTCGGTCTCAAAAATTGGCTGAATGGCCCTTTTGTTTTGATGTGCTTAGGGTGGCACGAGGTATACAACAAATAAGAATGAGTGTCCGTGGGTTTGCAATACAGTGTAAACTCCAGTTTGTGAGTTTCTGTATTGTGTATGACCCACGTGTCTAGGAACGCCACCTTGTGGCGGGAAAATTCCTTTCAACCGCAAGGGATCAATGATAAGATTGTAGGCTGAAGTATCCATTCCGGTCTTCTCCTCTCCCTCATCAAAAGGCCATTTTTGAAATGAAATCTAGTAGTATTCTTACCCTTGATCTTTTCAGCTTTCTCTTGTGCTAGTTGATACACGCGTTGTAATGTTTGATCATCTTTCTGTGCAGATATCATTTCCTCAATTGTCACATTATCGATTTTGAAATCAGGAGTAAGCAATGGAGTTACCTTATCCTGGGATTTCCTTGTCTGCGACCTTGTCTGAACAGCTCCAACTTCCTTGATCTCCTTGATCTCCAACGTGGTCCAGTTTGGATCCGGATTCTCCCTGGTCCTCGCAGCTGGTACATCACCAATGATAAGTTCATAGATGGGCGTTTCAAAAACCATAGCTTGTATATTACCTTGGTAGTATGGTGTATTTACATATACATTGCACAAAGGAACACTACGCTGTATACCGTCAATAGGCTTGTACATACCATTCTTCTCACTCATGGCTGAAGCAGGCACTAACGAACGTTTAATTGCAGCACTTGAGCAACCTGTGTCACGTAAAATTCTCACCTTCTCACCATTGAAAGTAGTACTGACAATCCTAGAGTCTGACCCAGTTTCCTCAATCTCCTCTGTAACAAGTGACTCGGTACATCCTGCAGTCTTCGGTGTGGTCTGGTTCCGGCCGTCATGTTGTCGATTCCAGTTCCTCTGAGGGCAGTCTCTCCTAAAATGTCCACTACCCTGACATGTGTAACAACGTCGAGGTATCTCAGGCGGCTTATATTGGGAACCTGAACTAGGCGACAGTTCATCATCTTTTGTATCACCTTTAGAAGTTCCTGGCTTGTTTGGGTACTTACCCCCACTGCCCTTATGACCACGATCTTGTCCTCGTTCCTGACCCTTGTATCTGGACTGACGTGCGTCTCTGTACTGCTCTGCTAGAAAGGCCATATCCGCTGCAGTCTCTGGAGCTCTCTCCCTGAGAAATAGTCCCAAGTCTCGTTCCGTCGAATTCAGAAGCTGTTCCTTCAATAGAAGATCTTGTAAATCATTAAATGTTTCTTGAATGTTACTTAACTGTATCCATCGAGACAGATAGTTCTTTAACCTTTGCAAAAACTGTGTATAACTTTCATTTGATTCAACACGTGAATTTCGAAACTTAAACTTGAAACCTTCTTCTGTCAAGTCATAGCGTTTCAATAAAGCAGTCTTTACCTTCAAGTAACTTGTAGCGTCCTCTTGGCCCATACTGACATAAACATCTAGTGCCTTTCCTCTCAACAACACGCTCAAGTGGGTCACCCAATCAGCTTGCTGATAACCTTGACATTCCATCACACGTTCGAAACGTCTAAGATAGGCATCCATATCATCATGTCTATCATCGAAATAAGGAAGTTTCAACTTAACTCTTTGTTGAGTACTCAGAGAAGTATTGTTCGACTCACCCTCATGTTGAGAAGTTTCCAATTTCATACGAGACATCTCTGCATCGGCCCTCAATCTCTCCCTCTCGAGTTCTCGATCCTTCTCCTTCTCCATACTCTCATGTTCCAACTTCCTCAGATGATGTTCCCTCTCACGAAGTCGCTCTTCTCTGTCATGGATATCTTTCTCCTTCCAGATTCTCGTCTGTTCGGCTAGAAAAGTTTTAAAATCCTCCCCAGTCAAGCCCATAGCTCTACCACATGAAACAATTTGTCCAAATCCATGGTGAAAGTAATGAAGTCACTTATGCTTAAGAGTCACTTCACAAAACAAATGTTGATATTACTGAGCTACTATACTCACATGTGTACATCCGGTCAGTCGCACACACAAGTACATCCAGACCATTGTAATCCGCCACACGCTTCACCGAGGTATCAGTCAACACCAGTTTCCCTCTATCAGCACACTCACCCTAACAGATTCGAACACAGAACCGTTCAAAACCAGCCTTCACACAAAGACAAACCAATCACGTGACCTATAAATAAGTACCCGGATTCTCCACCATGATGTCACGGACTAGTCTATCAATGAGTGAAGACAAAGATTTGAACTCAATGAAAACGTTTATTACAAACAATAAACACTCAAACACTAAACAAATATTTCATACATTATTCAAAACACTCAAAATCACACTCAAAATCAGACTTGCTTACTCACATAAACAATCACCTCACACTCCTGATATCATACATCACATGCAGACTCACTCGTGTACGTTCATAACACACTACTGCATGCACTCTAGTTCATTATGCATTCATGTTTCACATCACATTCAAATATGCAAAACACTTCACATGACGTCACACTACACACGTCATATGCAACATTACAATATGCAGATAAACATGTTCAAACAATCACATAATACAATATATGATTACATTTCAATACAATATTCAATTAACAACAACAATAAATCATAAGATGATAGATGAGTTCGGTCCACCAATATGTGGTATTATGTTCAAGTCAACTACTTGAGTGAAAGTTCACGGGTCATCATGACACATGATATGGAGTTCTAATACTAGAACACGACACTTCACCTCAGAACGGAGGAGAGTTCAACACGCCTTCGTCATACACGAAGAATGATAGTTCAAGTCATATACTTGAAATGATACCCGTCTCTACGCTGCACCGATGTAGGATCGAACACCAGATCCACCATGTGTCCAATAGCCAGGTTTCCACATGCGACCATCAGCCAGTCGTAGCAGACCATCCACAGTGCGGTGAATACATTTTATGACGTCACATCAGTCTTGATGACGTCACCACGGAGCAGAGGTCAACGAGCGTAGTCAACAGGTTACCAGTCCTATGGTGTCTGTCCATGCACCCCTGTGTCCCGACTACCTCGTCCCCAAGTTCTCCACTAGAATATAATATCCAATATTCTAATTTCATCATGAAAAATACATTCACTATAACTGACATTTTCAGATAGTGAAATATACCATTTTCATTACAAACACATTAACAATATAATTCTGACATATGTTAATGTAAAACATGATTCTTTTATGAAATGCACACAAATATAAAGTGACACAATTGTAAACATTTCAAACACAAAGTTAACAATAAAGTTCAAATAAAATCAATCATACTCACTGCTCAAAACAGCCCATGCGACCAGGTCATTCGCCAGCAATTCATTGTTATGACACCCTGTACTCGTCCACAGCTTTTATACACTTAGTGCACGATCCTGTCATGCAACACTCGCACTGTGGTACCGTGGTTGCGTTCAGCGATGCACTCATACAGTTATGTTCAGAGCTATTGTGATAGTCATCGCCCCGTCCGTCTGTCCGTCCGTAATCATTTCATTGCCGGAGCAGAATTCGAAAACCATTCATGATATCTTTCTGAAACTTTGCATGTGTATTACCCACCAACTGAAGTGGTGCCTTTTGATATTTTCAGATTTCTGAAAAAAAAATTTTCTTTTCGTTTCCTTAGAAACATGTTGAAGTTGGACTTTGTTCAGAGACAGGTTCGTTTCCGGAGCACAGCTCCAAAACCGTTCATCATATCTTCCTGAAACTTTGCATGTGCATTACCCACTAACTGAAGTGGTGCCTTTTGATATTTTCCGATTTCTGAAAAAAAAAATGGTTTTCGTTTCTATAGAAACATGTTGAAGTTGGACTTTGTTCAGAGACAGGTTCGTTTCCGGAGCACAGCTCCAAAACCGTTCATCATATCTTCCTGAAACTTTGCATGTGTATTACCCACTAACTGAAGTGGTGCCTTTTGATATTTTATGATTTCTGAAGTTTTTATTTGTTTTTCGTTTCCATAGAAACTTGTTGAATTTGGACTTTGTTCAGAGACAGGTTCGTTTCCGGAGCACAGCTCCAAAACCGTTCGTCATATCTTCCTGAAACTTTGCATGTGTATTACCCATTGACTGAAGTGGTGCCTTTTGATATTATCAGAATTTTTCTGAAATTTTTTTTTTTTCTGTTTCCATAGAAACATGAGAGGGATGTTGGTTGTTGTTGATTTTGACTGCAGAAGTCTAAAACCCTTAACATTCCTGAAACTCTGTAATACCCACTAACTGAAGTACGGTAGTAGATACACAAGTATCTGTAAAAGATGTGTTTTACAAATTTTGTGGAACCGGTGGGATATGTCATCTTCTGATGACTCTTGTCTCAAAAACCATCAAAGATACATCAACCAAACTTTGTACAGTTGTTAACCATGTTCTTCCGATCGCACACATACAATTTTCAAGTTTCTGAGATTTAAATTTTTGGTTGTTTCCATGGAAACGTCACATTTTGGACTTAGTTTTATAGTGTTCAATGGGGACAAGTTTTCTCGGATACTGTTCAACCTAAGTGAATGAAATTTTGGTTGCGAGTACTCATGACCATACTCTTTATGGAGTTAGAAAACCAGTTCCGAAATACTATTTTTTACGGAGTTATGGCCCTTGAATCCGAAATTGAACTTGGTATCAAAAGAGCTGTGATGCTCCAATGGGGACAAGTTTTCTTGGCAACTATTACATCTTGGTGAATGAAATTTTACATGTAGGTAGTCCAGATGATACTCTTCATCGAGTTTAAAATCCATTTCCGAAATATTATTTTTTACAGAGTTATGAAGCCCTTGAATCTGTAATTGAACTTTGTACAAATTACCGGTGTGATGCTCTAATGGGGAAAATTAAGTTACCTGAAAAATATTATATCTGGGTGAATGAAATTTTGTAATTACAATCAGTTCCTAAAATTATTTTGGACAATATTATGATGCTTCAAGCTATTTTTAAACATAGTACCCTTCACATCTATAATTCTCAATGGACGGATAGCGGATGGCGGGGGTATGTGAGCCATGCTCACTTTTTAGCTCATCAGGCCTGAAAGGCCCGATGGGCTTATGGCATGGGATGGCGTCCGTCCGTAAACTTTTCAATTTTTCGACTTCTTCTCCAGAACCAATGACTCCAGATTGCTGAAATTTAATGTGTACAAACTCCTTGGCCAAAGGGGATTCTAAATTGTAGATTTGTTGACCCTGTGACCCCAAATAAGGGCCACAGGGGTCACAACCTAAAAAGCATTTTTCATCTTTTTCTCCAGTCCCAAAAGCTCTAGAAAGCTGAAATGTTATGTACAGACTCTTTGGCCAATGGGGATTCTAAATTGTAGATATGCTGATCTTGTGACCCCAAATATGGATCACAGGGGTCACCACTTAAAACAGCTGTTTTAATGAGCTGTGAAGATAATGAGGTTTTATGTGCACTTCATATGTCAGCTTAAGAGTAATACTACATTATCGAAAGGTTTGATGTAATCAATGTGAAATTAGAACTATTGAATAGCCTGTGAACTGAATATTGTGACAGGATGCATAGGAACAAATTGAAAAAGGTTTAAGAAATGTTTTATTTTACATTAGATATGTGAACTAAATATAACTGGTGATGAAGTAAGATAAGACTGTTAAAACTAGCTACATGAGTTTGTGATACCACATCTTCTTTTCTAGTAAACAAAAATAAATAAAGATGGGGGAAAACAAAAACATGTAATTCACTGGCTGTGAGTCCAGGGTCTGCATGTTGTGTAATTGCAGGTGTTGACCTGGGGAGTGACCACTCCCTGGCAGAGATGCAAACAGCAGCTAATACACGGAGGTTTCAGGTTACTTCTCTGCTGTGTTACTGATTTAGTCTTACACTCAGATGCTCAATAGAATTTATTAATTAAATATTGAAAAGGAGCCTATGAAACTATGAGCCTATGAGAAACAGGATTTTTAGAAAAAAATAGGGGCTCTTGTTCATTATGTAATAAATGTTGATAATTCCAGAATAAAAATAAGAAGTAAAACAATAAACTGTAAAGGTCTACATTATTTATAAAGAATATGGATAAATGTGTAACCAATTTTGATAATAACTTTTAAATTTGATGACTGGGCAATGACTTATTATGTGATATCTTAATCTTTTCCTTAGAGATAATTAACAACATGATTCCTGATGAGCTTCAGAGCCAGTGGCTCTTTTTTTCTTGTTTAATTTGTTTCTATTTGTTAGTGACAGGGACCCGAACCAACATTGGATAGAGAACATGAGAATAGACTGAACACAGGTTTTATAGAAAAGAGCCCAAATAGTTGAGGGTCACATCCTTAAAAACCTATTTTCATATTCTTCTCCAGTTCCTAAAGGTCTAGAGAGCTGAAATTTTATGTGCAGACTCCTTGGCCAATGGGGAATATAAATTGTAGATTTCGTGATCACATGACCCCAAATGGGGTCACAGGGGTCACATCCTTTAGAACCTATTTTCATCTTCTTCTCAAGTTCCTAAAGGTCTAGAGAGCTGAAAAGTTGTGTGCAGACTCCTTGGCCAATGGGGATTCTAAATTGTAGATTTCGTGATCACATGATCCCAAATGAGGTCACAGTGGTCACATCCTTAAAAACCTATTTTCATATTCTTCTCCAGATCCAAAAGGTTTAGAGAGCTGAAAAGTTGTGCGCAGACTCCTTAGCCAATGGGGATTTTAAAATGTTGATCTCGTGACCCTGTAACCCCAAACGGGGTCACAGGGGTCACATTCTTAAAAACCTATTTTCATCTTCTTCTCCAGTTCCAAAACGTCTAGAGAGCTGAAAAGTTGTGTACAGACTCCTTTGTCAATGGGGATTCTTAATTGTTGATTTGGTGACCCTGGCCTGGGACCCCAAATAAGGCCATGACCTACAAACCTATTTTCATCTTCTCCAGAACAAATGTACCTAGATGGCTGTAATATTGTGTGCAGAATCTTTAGCTAATGGGGATTCTAAATTGTAGATTTGGAGTCCCTGGGGCCCCAAATAAAGGCCTCACAGGCCATGACCTAAACATTTTATTTTTTTTTCTTCTCCTCCAAAACAAAGAGACCTAGAAGGCTGTAATATTGTGTGCATACTCTTTAACCAATGGGGATTCTAAATTGTAAATTGATATGGTGACCCTGCGGTGCCCCAAATAAAGGCCTCAAGCCATGACCTAAAATTCTATTTCAGTCTTCATCATTAAATAATATAAACTCTGATGAGCTGCAGAGCCCATGCATTTGTAACATGATTTTGGAAATATGCCTCAATGCCACCATTTTAATTGGAAAAGTCGCCTTGTTTTAAAGATAATTTCAGTAATTGTGATACCTAGACAACCAATTTTCTTAAAATGTAATTTTTTATGCACTGACACTGAACATTTTTGGTGTCCATGGCTTTCTAATGGTCATGTCAAGGGATTGTACTTTACCTGGAGAAGATTCCCCAAGTAGAGAGAACCTTATTAGGAAGCTAAAATTTTGAAAATAGCCTCTGTAATTATCCCCCGCCAACATAGTTGGGGGGGGGGATATTGAAATGGGCTCCGTCCGTCCGTTCGTCCGTTCGTTCGTCCGTCAGTCCGTCCCGATTTTGTTTCCGGAGCAGAACTCAAAAACTATAAGACATATCTCAACGAAACTTGGTGTGTGGAACAATCATCATGTCTAGATGTGCCTTTTGGGGTTTTCAACTTCTTCGAGTTATTTTTTTTGACCGTTTTCATGGAAATGTAACTTAGAATTTCGTTTCCGGAACAGAACTCGAAAACCATAAGACATATCTCAACGAAACTTGGTGTGTGGAACAATCATCATATGTAGATGTGCCTTTTGGGGTTTTCAACTTCTTCGAGTTATTTTTTCTGACCGTTTCCATGGAAATGTAACTTAGAATTTCATTTCCAGAACAGAACTCGAAAACTATAAGACATATCTCAACGAAACTTGGTGTGTGGAACAATCATCATGTGTAGATGTGCCTTTTGGGGTTTTCAACTTCTTCGAGTAATTTTTTCTGACCGTTTCCATGGAAATGTAACTTAGAATTTCGTTTCCGGAACAGAACTCGATAACCATAAGACATATCTCAACGAAACTTGGTGTGTGGAACAATCATCATGTCTAGATGTGCCTTTTGGGGTTTTCAACTTCTTCAAGTTATTTTTTTTGACCATTTCCATGGAAATGTAACTTAGAATTTCGTTTCCGGAACAGAACTCGAAAACCATAAGACACATCTCAACGAAACTTGGTGTGTGGAACAATCATCATGTCTAGATGTGCCTTTAGGGGTTTTCAACTTCTTTGAGTTATTTCTTTTACCGTTTCCATGGAAATGTAACTTAGAATTTCGTTTCCGGAACAGAACTCGAAAACTATAAGACATATCTCAACGAAACTTGGTGTGTGGAACAATCATCATGTGTAGATGTGCCTGAAAGGCCCGATGGGCTTATGGCATTGCACGGTGCAACTTTTAGCATTTTGTCTTCTTCTCAAGAACCACTTTGTCTAAGTAGCTGAAATTTTGTGTGTTGTGTTTAGTTGAAAAAGGTTCATAGTCACTGTTATTCGACAACTATTCTTCAATAAATTTTCCCAAAGGCGGGGGATATGGCCGACTCTGTCTGCTTGTTATCATTCTTTTTCTGTGACAAATAAAAGTTTTAGAGCATTTTTAAAATTAATGTTTTTTTCTCTTGCACTGGTAGACCAACAACAGCTGGAGCTGGGGTAGTAGAGTATTGCATAATGCAGAGGGGGTTCGTATGACAGGTTGAGGGCTCGTCAGTGACACCTCGTTAGGAATGATGCACTGCAACACACAAGAGGGCAGGGATGGGTCTCAATTTTCAAATCTAACATAAAAAGCAATTAAATTAACACTCTCTTTCTATGTAAGATTCCTTGTTCAAAAGACAAAAGGTCCCCACGCGCATATCTAAAGGAATCGTTGCCTTACTTGTAAATATATGACATAACATGGAAGTAGGAATATATATAAAGTAGTCTGTCATCCAGACCCTAGAGCAAAATATTAAATTGACGACCAACCCAGTCTAGAAATTATAGCAAGTCTAGATTACTCAGCTCTGAAATTAAGGCACCTTTAGGGCTCCATTTGGTATATCTATTTGAATTGTTTGTAAAATGTTGCTGGTAAGAAAAAAATATTTCTGAGACTAAATGTTAGTCTAATATATAAAGCTGTGAATAACTTTACAATCAAAGCATACTCCATATCATCAGTTACCCAATTGCCATATGACAGCTTTCGTGGTATCAACTCATCAATTAGGGGTAAGTCAGCGTGCTTTGGGACCTTTTTGGCGTCAAGAGGTCCGGGGTTCGAATCCCGCCAAGGGCACGGCAACTTTGTCTGCAGTAGAGAACTGTTCTACACGCAGTAAGGTTTGGGTGCAATGCTACACTGAATTTCAGTGCAGTACTACCCATGGTTCGCTAGTTACAGCCGTTGCTCGCAGGTTTCACCGCAATGCATAGCCACATGGCGTTGCGGGCTTTCTCCCTGCCATAATACTAGCAGCCGCGATATAAGTGAAATACTCTTGAAAGCGACGTTAAACCCCAACTCACCTCACCTCACCTCACACAGAATGACGCCATACAGCGGCACTGGTCGTGAGCAATCATTAGTAAAGAAGCCACTTGGCATCATTAGCAGCATATGGATCAACACTTTGATAAAGATATCATACAAAATATTCCTGTTTGATAGGTTGTATACCTTGAATTATTTTGTTATTGTCTTTCAGTGTTGCATGTCATGTTCGTAGTTGTTCAGGATAATGAAACTCATTACAAGTTAGCCTAAAATTTACCATAGTGTTGTTTTTCTTAATGTTTAGCAATTATCATTACAACAGATAAATATTTTCCCCCCTAAAATGTATTATACAGTGTATGAAATAAGCTTAAACATATATATGTCACCTGATCAGTGCTATTTTGTCAAAAAGTTGCCTTTCCAACCCAAAGTTACCAGGTTACAGGCTGTTGGATGGGCCTTCAAACATTGTATTATGACAAGTAGTCACATATGTGCTGATCTCCTGTGTCAGTCATTCCTGGTGTTTTTTGTGCTGTAGGCGAGAGTTGTGAGGAGTCTGCAAGCCTGTGTGGCTCCAACCCCTGCCTGCATGGGGGCACCTGCCACGTTTATGCTGGCGGGGTGTACCACTGTAACTGTACTGCAGACCGTACAGGCACCCACTGTCAGGAGATTGCCCTGCCCGTCATCACAGCAGGAATCAAGGCAGAGGAAATATATGGTATCGCAGGTACACTTACTTAAATATTTGTTTTTCTCCCTGTCCATTACATGGATTCATCTTTATTACCTTTGAAACAATGATAAACATTGATATACTGTGTGTCAAAACAGACTATATATATGTGGGCGTTATATTCAATTCGAGGTCGTGGCACCTGTACAATGGAATACTGCCTATCTACTAACCAAATAAAATTTCTCTCTCTAATCAATAGTAAATACTGATAAACAAGCAGAATTTATTGAGCATGAGATATTCTCTTTTATCTGTCCTGTCTAGGAGTGGGAGCAGGCTTGATCCTCATTGTCCTGCTCTTTGTCATGTGTCGTCTATGGCGAAGAAGGAAACGTGATCAACGCAGAAACCCCAGAAGCTTACGGGGTGATGATGAAATCCATTACCTGGGCATGAAGGAGCACGAGATGAAGCGGAAACTGAGCAACCCAGATGTGAGTGCGGTGCACACATACACACCGCAGCCACCTCCAGTGCCCATCCGCCCGGCTTCCTACACCCCAAGCACACATGATTCCCTCAACACTCTCAACAACTTTGACACTGTACGCAACTATGGTAGTGCAGCTGATGAGCTTGAGACTACTGGTATTCAGAACATTCCAACATTCCAGGAGTACCTGGAGACATTCCAGAGCCGGTCGGCACGTAGCAGCCCCTTGATACCAGCCCGAAGCTCACGGGCCCCGTCTGACTCTGACTCCATAGAGAAGCAGTCCTGCTGGCAGTTTGACTACCCAAACATCATGCAACACTACCCACAAGGTAAACTGGCTCACTAAATCACTCAAATCCTTAGGTTTATGAATTTTAGACTTGGTAACCCTTGGGCCCAAAATAAGGGTCACATGGGCTACTACCTACAAACCTATTTTCATCTTCTTCCCATTATGAAAAGCCCTAAAAAGCTGAAATTATGTGTACAACTCTTCTTTCAATGGGGGTTATAGATTATGAATTTGATAACTCTGTGTCCTCAAATAAGGGCCTTACAGGCCATAACTTAAAAGACTATTTATGTGACCCCAAATATGCGTCACCGAGGTCATGACTTGTAAAGCTATTTTCATTTTAAGATTTTATGTGCTCTTCAAAGGGAGATAATTTAAAGGAAACAACATCTATGAATTAAATCTTCAAGTGTGTCTTTATTTGTAGGGTATTTTATCTCTGGCCTAAAAGATAGGTCAGAGGGGTTAGGACCTTAAGACCTATTTCATCTTCTCGTTTTAAAGTGCTTTATATTGTTGTACCTCTCACCTAGAAGTTGACATTTTGAAATAGTTAATGTATATAATATAATGTATATAAAGCCTAATGAGCTCCAGAGCCAGTGAAGTGAATAAAGTTCTTGGGAGTTCTATCTCTATGCATGAGCCATGTCAAGTTGACCTTATTAAATATATTATTTCCTTGTATTTTACTTTTATTCCCTCAAATCACATTCATCCTTCTATTGTAAATGTACAGCTGCTGTATGTGTATTCTAACTTACTACTGCAGACAAGAAGAGTTTGACCTCCAAGTGTATGCCTGTGCCACCACCAGATGCACCGGGATCACTGGCCATGTGTGGATTACAGAAACAGGATGCAAGCTCGTACAGTAGTCTCCCAGTGTCTGAGTCTGAAGAAGATTTCAATGGTAATCAACTCAAATAACTATTTCCATTCTTTGGTGTATCCTAATATCATCCACATCAGCTGACAATATCATATGTGGCACAATCCTGTCCACATAGTCCTTGATCTAAAACCAACATCTGTTAATTAATTTGCTGACCTCTGTGACCATCTAAAAAAAACTATTTTTATACCCCCGCTACAAAGTAAGCGGGGGTATGTTGCGGTCATTCCGTCCGGTCAATTTTCTCAAAAACCGTCAAAGGTAAGTTTGTACAGTTGTTAAACATGTTCTTCCGATCGCGCACAGACAATTTTAAATTTTCTGAGATTTAAAGTTTTTGTCGTTTCCATGGAAACGTCACATTTTGGACTTAGTTTTATTGTGTTCAATGGGGACAAGTTTTCTCGGATACTGTTCAACCTAGGTGAATGTCATTTTGTTTGTGAGTACTCATGACCATACCCTTTATCGAGTTTGAAAACCAGTTCCGAAATACTATTTTTTACGGAGTTATGGCCCTTGAATCTGAAATTGAACTTAGTACCAAAAGAACTGTGATGCTCCAATGGGGACAAGTTTTCTCGGCAACTATTTCATCTAGGTGAATGAAATTTTACATGTCGATAGTCCAGATGATACTCTTCATCGAGTTCACAGTGCAGTTCCGAAATATTATTTTTACCGAGTTATGAAGCCCTTGAATCTGTAATTGAACTTGGTACAAATTACCGGTGTGATGCTCTAATAGGAAAAATTAAGTTAGCTCAAAAATATTACATCTGGGTGAATAAAATTTCAGTCAGTTCCTTAAAATTATTTTGGACAATATTATGATGCTTAAAGTGTTTTTTAAACATAGTAACCTTCACATCTATAATTCTCAATGGACAGATAGCAGATGGCGGGGGTATGTGAGCCATGCTCACTTTTTTCTTGTTATCTTCTCCTCAAGTACCAAAAGGTCTCGAAAGCTGAAATGTTGTGTTCATAAGCCCTGGTTAATGGAGGTGCTTAATTGTACATTTGCCATGGTTACCCCGTGACCTTTAATATTACCTAACTACCTAAACAAACTATTTTCATCTTCTTCTCCATTTGTATATGGATATAGCGCTTTATAAATGCCCATTATTATCCCCCGCCACGAAGTGGAAGGGGGATATAGGTTTGGGCTGCGTCCGTCCGTCTGAGATAAAGGGGACAGCTTTTCTCAGAAACCGTTTAAGATAGGTTTACCAAATTTGATGAGTTGCTTGAGGGCATGAATACCTTGATGGAGTTCGAAAATGAGAAGCGTGCAATTATTTTTTTCGGAGTTATTGCCCTTGTTCCATATTTTTGGACTTTGTTCATGGTATCTCCAAGTCGACAGTTTTTCTCAGAAACTATTTAAGATAGGAGAACCAAAATTGGTGTGTTGCTTGAGGGCACACATACCTTGATGGAATGAAAATGAGTAATGCACAATTATTTCAAATTATTGCCCTTTTTCCAATTTCTAGGCTCTGGCGGGGGATGTTGATGGCTATGTCTTCTTGTTATTATTATTTCAAACAGGTCTAGAAAGCTTAAAACTTGTGCACTGACTCCTTGGTCAGTAGGGATTCTAGATAGTAGATTTGGTGACCCGTGACCCCATACACACACTTGGGTGTTGACCTAAAAACCTATTTTCATCCATTTCTCCAGTTTGAAAAGCAATAGAAAGTTCAGGGATCACCCTAGCAAAATGGGTGTATGGGAAAAAATCCCCCCCATGACAAAAGCAATGGGATGTTTAGGAAAGTAATGGGATATTCCAAAAGTCTGATGAGATTTTTAAGAATCAATTTTAAAAAGTACTATAATACAATAAAATAATGAAATAAAATTACACTATCTTTCTTTGTAACATAACAACATAATACTCTTGTAATGATCATGATTGACTTCATTTGAAAATTGAAAGAGGTTGACTTTATTCACAAAATCATTTTATGTTCTGTAATATATAGATTAATTACATATCGCAATTATAATAATTTTAAATTAATTATTTTATTATATATAGTAGCAGGTTATGATACTAGCTAAATTAATTTCAAATGCTAATGATAAACATGCACAAACTGCAATTTAAAATTTATCAGTTTTTCTTGACCAAAAAAAAATATATATCCTAACATTAATTTGTAATATTTTTAAATAATCAAGATTATGCATTGAGACAATGCAGTACTGCACCTTGGAACATTCTTTTTCAATCAGAAATTTACAATTTATTTTCAACTAAAAGAAATATTTATTTATCTCTATTAAATTCTAAATTTCTTTACTTGCAGAGATCTGTCATGCTATTATGAAAACGATTTCAAGACCTAATTAAGATTAACTGAAACACAAGGTTATTATGTCAATATATAGAAATACAACTTTACTCTCAAAACTGTATTTACAGTTGTCTGGTCGTAAATCTTCGTTTGTGTTATCTGTTCATCAGTGATACGCGGGCTCTTAATCACATATTGTCAGTCACTTTCTCTACTTCTGAAATAAATTGGAAGATTTTCTGAATATCTTGACGCCCACTCAATTTCAAAGAACTTTTCTTGAGTGACATTTTAAATTATAAATGTTTCTTCTCGCATACATTCATTCAAAGACACTGTGAATGTCAAGGCCGTTTATCATTCAGAAGAACTGTAAATGTCAAATGAACCTCGAAATACTGATACTATTCTACAGGCTGCCGACTAAAGTCGATGAAACCTGACATGACCCGAGTGCCGAAACTTAATTTCTATAAATAGACACGATCTTTGATGGCAATATTGACAGCAACACATACGAACATACTTAAAAGCAAAAACCAAAAGTTTCCTGATAGTTTAAAGAATGTTAAAGAAAGGTCGATCGCAGTTTAATTTTGATAATGCGAAATTTATCGCAGTGCAAATTTTTTAATTGGATATTTAGAATTTTAATGCTATAATATCGCAAAATCGCGTCCCAAAGTGATCCCTGAAAGTTGAAATGTTGTGTGCAGACTCCTTGGCCAATGGGAATTCTAAATTGTAGATCTGGAGACCATGTGACCCCAAATATGAGTCACAGGGGTTATGACCTAAAAACATATTGTAATGACCTTTTAACACTACTCTTTTATGTGCTCTTCAGTCAATATAGAGACTAAGGAAAGTATTATCCCAAAGAAAAGACCTGAAGGAGAGTCATCTGCATAGGGTTATCATTTCGTAAAGTGCTTAAAAATTTGTTTTACCTCTGATGAACATAGTTACATTTGAATCTTTTCTAGTTTATTATTTAAAATCTGATGATCAACAGAGCCAATGGCTCAATGTTTAACCTTGTGAACCGTTTTCGAACCTTTGAAACCTAACCTTATTTGTTCCAATGGAGTTTTAATACTTATCTTGATATTTTTCCAAACGCTTGTTGTTGTTTTTTTATTCTGGGCAAAAGAGGGAGAAAGAGAGAGACAGAGAGTGACTCCAATTACAAACTGTACATTTATGTGATGTATATCTACATTGTATCCTAACAGTATATGCTTCTACTTTCTTCATTCAGGCAAACGTGGGAAAAGAAAAGGTATAGCCCTGTATGATTTTCATGCATGTTTCACCCCTTCTTTGTTCTTAAATAAGCAGGCACAAGAACCACTTTTCATCTTGCCAAGAAATTGTCTTAACGTTCACTCTGTTTCATAGATGTTGCAACAAGTTTTCAAAGGTTTCAGATGGATTTGTCCAAAGACTGTTGATGTTTTGATGTTTAACTGAAAAGACCATAATGAGCATTAATGCTCATTTTGAACTATGTGCTCTCATAAGAAGTACCGTAATTTTCAGTTTTCCTTTAAGGAACAAATTTCAAAGGTGAAAATATGTCAGTTGTACATGTACAGCCAAACAAATGATATTTTATCCAAGGGGTGGCAAGAGAATTGGTTGACAATAAACTGATATTGATGTTTGCAATTTCTTACATTTCTTTCATGAGTACAAAATTTAAGTAATATAATGATCAAAAATATCAATTTCGTGCTAAGGTCATTTAGAAATGTTCATATCATCATAAAAATCATATTTAACTGTAAATTATCAACTTGCAATGTTAAGATGTCCATGTTGACCAACAGTGATTTTATTGTCATTGCCAATTTACGAAATTCACACCTTTTTATTAGCTCATTAGGCCTGAAAGGCCAGATGTGCTTACGGCATGGGCCGATGTCCGTCTGCCATCCGGACACTTTTCACCCTTTCGACTTCTCCTCCAGAACCGCTACACCCCCAAAGCTGTAATTTGGTGGGAATGTACTCATCACCTAGGGGATCAAAGTTTGTTAATCACGAATTCCAACGCCCACAATTATGGCCCCAAGAGACGTTAAAAGTAAAACCTTTAAACAATTTCTTCTCCGAAACCAGTTGACAAAGGAAGCTGAAATTTTCAGTATCTTCATCTTCATTTCATGTAGTTTAAATTTTTAGCTCATCAGGCCTGAAAGGCCCGATGGGCTTATGGCATGGGATGGTGTCCATCCATCCGTCCGTCCATAAACCTTTCACTTTTTCGACTTCTTCTCCAGAAGTTGAAATTTTATGTACAGACTCCGTGACTGAAGGGATTCTAAATTGTACATTTGGTGACCTTGTGACCCCAAATAAGGGTCACAGGGGTCATAACCAGGGTGCAGATTAAATTTGTTGCCAGTCGGACATTTCATCTATGACCCAAAAAGACGAACCCGGAAGTAAAAAAATTTTATGAATAAAGTATGAGAAGGTATTACTATTTGTTGGTTCTTCGATCATTCATTGCATACTATTAAAGATAACACGAAAGCAATTAACGAATACTATTAATTTATCATTAACATGCATAAAGTGATTCATAATTTAAAATCAATGTTTACCAACTACGATTTAACGACAGTGAACGAGTTGAGCGAGTTTACAAGCGAATTTGCGTCAAGATAGTATGTACTATGTACCATGAGATTCATCACATTGCCTGTTAAGCCTTATACATTTAGATCAGTGCTGCCAGTGTTTAGCAAGGCAAGTCTATTACATAATTTGGCTGTAAAAGCACAGCTGGCTTGTAACCAGAGCCAAGGGGTCAGAATATTGCATAATCTCCTGTGTGTTGACCTTGCTGAATGCTCTCTCTCACTTTCAAGACGAAGATTTGTCAGGGCTACGGATTGTGCATTATATTGAGACAACATATTTCTGTCTTCATCATCAAACAATATAAACCCTGATGAGCTACAGAGCCCATGGCTCTATTTGGGACAAGTTTTCTCCGCAACTATTACATCTAGGTGAATGAAATTTAACATGTAGGTAGTCCAGATGATACTCTTCATCGAGTTCATAGTCCAGTTCCGAAATATTATTTTTTTTACGAAGTTATGCCCTTGAATCTGTAATTGAACATGGTACAAATTACTGGTGTGATGCTCTAATGGGAAAAAGTTACCATAAAAAATATTACATCTGGGTGAATGAAATTTTGTAATAACAATCCGTTCCTAAAATTATTTTGGACAATATTATGATGCTTGAAGCTGTTTTTTAAACATAGTACCCTTCACATCTATAATTCTCAATGGAAGGATGGCGGGGATATGTGAGCCATGCTCACTTTTTAGCTCATCAGGCCTAAAAGGCCCGATGGGCTTATGGCATTGGATGGCGTCCATCCGTAAACTTTTCAATTTTTTCGACTTCTTCTCCAGAACCAATGACTCCAGAGAGCTGAAATTTTATGTACAAACTCCTTGGCCAATGGGGATTCTAAATTGTAGATTTGTTGACCCTGTGGCCCCAAATAAGGGCCACAGGGGTCATAACCTAAAAAGCTATTTTCATCTGGCAGGGGTATGTGAGCCATGCTCACATTTTTAGCTCATCAGGCCTGAAAGGCCAGATGGGCTTATGGCATGGCAATTTTTTTTGGATGGCTAATTCAGATTATTTACCAGGGCTGGGATGGTAATAAATAGTAAATAATGACTCCGTGCTGAGGGGTAAATGGATACTAATGGATAAAGTAATGTAATGTTCTAGTAAAGAGAGGCCTTTGCCCTAGGGAAGCACCCAAGGGTCTTACCATAGCCAAAGGCCTCTCTTTGCTATAACACCCGAGAATAAGGATGTTATCTATTTTATATACCAAACAAAAAAGATTAATGTGAGCACAATTGTTTAAATGTTTTAACGATAGTACGGGTGATCCAAGTAAAATAAAGCGCACATAAAATATCAAAGTTCTCTGACAGCAGAATACCACTCAACAATCAACTCTTCATAGCCACCAATCCCATGTGGTCTAATGGTAAGGTATTTGGCTACAAAGCGAAGGGTTGAGGGTTTGATTCCTGGATTGTCTGCTTTGGCAATTTTGTAGATAGGTTATCGTACTCAAAGGGACTTAGAATTTATTTGGTTCACGGAATCCTACTCGGAAGGACATTATACTATACTATACTTAAGTCTATCAGCTTAACAAATCATTACAAAATCGTACAGACTTGATTTTAGGTATCAACAAATGGGTATGCATCTGGGTATGCATCTGAGTATGCATCCGAGTATGCATCCGAGTATGCATCCGGGTAGGGTATAGGGGTGAGGAACCAGGTGAAATAAATCCACCTGTCCAAGCCACATTATTCATGTAACATAACATTGACTAATAAGAAAATAGTATTGATGACTCAGAACCTAAAATGCAAACATCCATTATTTTGCAACATTCTTATTGGTAAGGGGTGATGACTTTGTGGTCTTTTTTCTTCTAGTTGAAAGCTTGTCTTTGTGTTTCTATGTAGCCATGACTTGCACGTACACCGTAGATGTTCTCATATACATGTTGTTATTCTCTGCAGTGTTGCTTGCTTTCATCAGTGTTGTGAGTCAAGCCTCAATTTGCATTGTTTCGGTTTATGTTCTTTATAAAACTTACTTGGCTGAAATGCATACAGTATTCTAACATTTCACTTGATATGGACTGTGTTTACATCTCTTATTAGCTCATCTGGCCTGAAAAGCCCGATGGGCGCATGGCATGGCATGGTGTCCAGCGTCCGTCCATCCGTCCGTCTGTAAACTTTTAGCATTTTCGTCTACTTCTACAGAACAACTTGGTCTAGGGAGCTGAAATTTTGTTTGCAGACTCCTTGGCTAATGGGGATTCTTAATTGTAGATTTCATGACCCCGTAACCTCAAATGGGATCACAGGCCCCAAATATGGATTGTAGCAAGCTTTGAACAGTAACCTTGAGATTTTATGTGCTCTTCACTTCAGACTAAGGGAGGCAATTCCAAATGTGTGAGTTCTAACTTTGAGAAATGATTGTTGAGAAAGAAGTTGTTGAGACTTGAAAATTAAGAATAGAGGATCTAAAAAAAAATTTGTGTAATATTTATTTTGTAAGCCCATAATTCATATGTAAATATTAATATTTTATCATTATTGAATGCCTGTTGAGCTACAGAGCCAATGGCTCTATTTTTTACATGTTACCATCTGTCTTCTGTCAAGTGCCATGTCATTATCTCCTTGCATTCCTTGAAGATTTGTAGCAATTAGGCCATAAATAGTCTCTCATGTGCATGTCTTTAGTATCCCTCATATCATAATATGAGAGAATATTGTATATCATAATAGGTATGTATTCAATTCATGAAACCATAGTTAGAAATCAAGAAATCAAGTTATTGAATGGTTTGTATTTGTGCTAATCAGGTCATATGGTCAAATAGTCTTTCTTATGGCCAGTTCATCGTTCAGCATCCATTCAATTTGTGAAACCCAAGGAGGCTATTGTCATGGCGCAGCCTGTCTGTCGTCTGTCTGTATATGTCCGTCCGTTCCGAAAACGGTACTTGAGTTCTGAAATCAACTCCTCCAACAATTTTTTACCAATCTTTCTGTAACTTTACATGTTCAAAAACTCACTCCCGACTTTTTCAGTCGGGTACGACCGGAACATCCAGAAATTCAATCAAGTCGTATCCATCGTGATCTAGTCGTAAGTGGCTCGTATATGATTCTTATTAGGTCGTATTAAGTCGTCTTGTCAGTCGTATTTACTCGTATCCAGTCATATTGAGTTGTGGTGGTTGTGGTGGTCGTGTGTGAGTCTGGAATACATGTAGGTCTTTCCCTAAAATATTTGCCGACTCACTTCCGACTAATGCTAACTTGCGTACGACTTACCAATACCCGTTACTCAAAGACGACCAGTTACAACCCGTTCCAGACTAAACACGACAATAAGGCCAAAAAACTCGTATGAGACTTGTATGTGAGTTGTATTTGGGTAGCGATGAGTCGCAATGGTTGTGAACGAGTTGTAAACTACCGGTAGTCGTTATTAGTCATGAGTGGGTCGGGAATAAGCCCTTGTCAGAGTCATGGTGGCGGATTAGTGTCGGGAAATAGTTGACAGTCGTAACTGGTCAGGAGTTCCTTCTCACTATGTCGTAAGTAAATCGTAGAAATATCAAATTTGACAATTTGACCCCAAATAGTCGTGAAGAATTTTGGAAGTCGTAGCTCAGTGAAATGGGGGTATAACACATGCTTTGGATATACATGGGTATTTTTGGGACAAATCAGATTAATATAGTTATGGCCTTTGACTTTTAGTGCTCAGCTTTCAGATATTGGGTTAAATTTAAACTTAGTGGTGCTCAATCTTTTTTTTGTTACACCTAAGTGACCTAACTACTTCATAATGCTGTTATTGAAAAAGCTAAAATTGTCATGGTATCCACCATCAAAAAGTTAAATTTTGTGCACTATGAGAAACAAGTAACTGTATTTATCATGTGAGAATACTAAGAAAATGGTTACAAATATGAAACTATCATTATCCAGTGATAAATTTATAAATATGACATACAGAGTCCAGGGACTCGCTACCACAAGCTATTGTGAGTCTCAGCAGAAAAAAGTGAGTCCCTCAATGAGTACCTAAGCAAATATTAGATAACAGACCTTTTGGTCCAAGGGACTTTAATTTTTAATTTTTAAGAGTCCTTTCCAAATTTTACGAGTAAAACATATTGGACCCCCCCCCCCCCCCCCCCCCCAAGAGCAAACAATAACACATTAAGGTTGTTAGAATGTTTGTAAATAAAAAAACGTTAATAGATGCATATGAAAATCAGTATCAAATGTTTAGAGATAGAGAGAAATAGCCAACTTTGTCTGCTTGTTGTCCCCCGCCGCAACGCGGAACGGGGGTCTATGTATTCAGCGGCGTCCGTACGTCACATTTCTTGTTTACACGATATCTTATGAAGCGTTGCATCCAAAGCCTTCAAATTTGATGTCTGCCTACATTGTGGGAAGACACAGATACAGTTAATTTTGGTGACCTTGGCTGTATTTTCAAGGTCACCACAACACCTTGACCGTTTTTTTTAACTCATGTTAACGCGTTATCTCATGAAGTGTTGCATCCAAAGTCTTCAAATTTGGTGGGGGCAGGATAGCGCAGTGGTTGTCGCGTTCGGCTTCGGATCAAGAGGTCCGGGGTTCGAAACCCGCCAGGGGCACGGCAACTTTGTCTGCAGTAGAGAACTGTTCTACACGCAGTAAGGTTTGGGTGCAATGAGTGCTACACTGAATTTCAGCGTAGTACCACCCATGGTTCGCTTGTTCCAGTCGATGCTCGCAGGTTTCACCGCAATGCATAGCCACATGGCGTTGCGGGCTTTCTCCCTGCCATAATACTAGCAGCAGCGATATAAGTGAAATACTCTTGAAAGCGGCGTTAAGCCCCAACTCACCTCACCTTCAAATTTGGTGTCAGCCTACATTGGGGGATGACACACACACCAGTACATTTTGGTGACCTTGACCTTATTTTCAAGGTCACCACAAACTGACCACTTTTAGAACTCTTAATAACACGATATGTCATGAACCCAAGCACCCAAAGTCTTAAAATTTGCTGATCATCATGGCACTATTTGCCAGTAATGCAATTTATAAAGTAGCTCCAATGATGTGTCTTACTAACTCAATGTCACCGTCGGGGGACATTGCCATGTTAGTGGCAAACACTTGTTTCATATTGGAAGCTGGCCTTAGTAAAACCCTAGCTGTAACTCACTCATGAGAACTGCTGATTGCCCAGTAGGTCAGGGTTGGGTGTGAGGGATGGTTTCTTGCTATGGGAGTATCGTATTTCAAGATTCTGCACCCTTGGGAGACTGGTTATTTGGCTGAACTACAAATCTTTAATAGAGAAAACAGTAGTGGTCCGTCTTTAAACTTTTCGCCCTTTTTGTCTTCTTCTCCACTGGGTCTAGGCAGTTGAAATTTTGTGTATAGAATCCTTGGCCAATGGGGATTCCAAATTGTAGATTTGGTGACCCTGTCTCTCTGATACCAATTGGCATTCAAAGCTGAATTTTTCAGAATAACATCTTTATTGCATGTAGTTGCAAGTTTGTCCATTTGAACTTGACCGCCAATCAAATATGGGCATGGCAGGGGGTCTACCCTCAAATCTTTAAACGACTTCTTCTCCAAAACTATTTCAAACAGAAAGCTAAAATTTTCAGAATAACATCTTTATAACATACGTACAGTCTGTTGATTTGGTTAAAACCCCATCTCAAATTTTGGCGTTACAGGGCATTTTAGAGATACAGACTTTGCTTCATTTGTGCAGTGTTACTCATTTGTGTTTTGACCTAAAAACCTATTTTCATCTTCTTCTCCAGAACAAAAAGACCTAGAAGGCTGTAATATTGTGTCTGACTCTTTAGCCAATGGAGAACAAAATTGTAGATATGGTAACCCTGTGGCCCCAAATAAAGTGCCTCACAGGCCATGACAGAAAAAAAACTATTTTAGCCTTCTTCTCCATAAAGTAAAGACTTAAAAGGCTGTAATATTGTGTAAAGATTCTTTAGCCAATGGAGATTTTAAATTGTAGATTTGATGACCAGCGGCCCCAAATAAGAGCCTCACGGGACATGACCTAAAAATCTATTTCAGTCTTCATCAGTAAACAATATATACCCTGATGAGCTACAGAGCCCATGGCTCTATTTTTAGCTCATCAGGCCTGAAAGGCCCGATGGGCTTATGGCATGGCATGGTGTCCGGCGTCCGTCCGTCCATCCGTCCGTCCATCCGTCCGTAAACTTTTTGCTTTTTCGACTTCTTCTCCAGAACCAATAACTCCACAGAGCTTAAATTTTATGTGCAGACTCCTTGGCCAATGGGGATTCTAAATTGTAGATTTTGTGACCCCATGACCCCAAAGGGGGTCACAGGGGTCACATCCTTAAAAACCTATTTTTATCTTCTTCTCCAGTTCCAAAAGGTCTAGAGAACTGAAAAGTTATGTGCAGACTCCTTGGCCAATGGGGATTCTAAATTGTAGATTTCGTGACTCCATGACCCCAAATGGGGTCACAGGGGTCACATCCTTAAAAACCATATTTTCATCTTCTTCTCCAGTTCCAAAAGATCTAGAGAGCTGAAAAGTTGTGTGCAGACTCCTTGGCCAATGAGGATTCTAAATTGTAGATTTCGTGACTCCATGACCCCAAATGGGGTCACAGGGGTCACATCCTTAAAAACCATATTTTCATCTTCTTCTCCAGTTCCAAAAGGTCTAGAGAGCTGAAAAGTTGTGTGCAGACTCCTTGGCCAATGGGGATTCTAAATTGTAGATTTCGTGACTCCATGACCCCAAATGGGGTCACAGGGGTCACAACTTTAAGAATCTATTTTCATCTTCTTCGTCTAGGAAGCTGAAATGTTGTGTGCAGAGTCCTTTGCCAATAGGGATTCTTAATTGTAGATTTCGTGACTCCATGTCCCCAAATGGGGTCACAGGGGTCACATCCTTAAAAACCATATTTTCATCTTCTTCTCCAGTTCCAAAAGGTCTAGAGAGCTGAAAAGTTGTGTGCAGACTCCTTGGCCAATGGGGATTCTAAATTGTAGATTTCTTGACTCCATGACCCCAAATGGGGTCACAGGGGTCACATCCTTAAAAACCATATTTTCATCTTCTTCTCCAGTTCCAAAAGGTCTAGAGAGCTGAAAAGTTGTGTGCAGACTCCTTGGCCAATGAGGATTCTAAATTGTAGATTTCGTGACTCCATGACCCCAAATGGGGTCACAGGGGTCACATCCTTAAAAACCATATTTTCATCTTCTTCTCCAGTTCCAAAAGGTCTAGAGAGCTGAAAAGTTGTGTGCAGACTCCTTGGCCAATGGGGATTCTAAATTGTAGATTTCGTGACTCCATGACCCCAAATGGGGTCACAGGGGTCACAACTTTAAGAATCTATTTTCATCTTCTTCGTCTAGGAAGCTGAAATGTTGTGTGCAGAGTCCTTTGCCAATAGGGATTCTTAATTGTAGATTTCGTGACTCCATGTCCCCAAATGGGGTCACAGGGGTCACATCCTTAAAAACCATATTTTCATCTTCTTCTCCAGTTCCAAAAGGTCTAGAGAGCTGAAAAGTTGTGTGCAGACTCCTTGGCCAATGGGGATTCTAAATTGTAGATTTCTTGACTCCATGACCCCAAATGGGGTCACAGGGGTCACATCCTTAAAAACCATATTTTCATCTTCTTCTCCAGTTCCAAAAGGTCTAGAGAGCTGAAAAGTTGTGTGCAGACTCCTTGGCCAATGAGGATTCTAAATTGTAGATATCGTGACTCCATGACCCCAAATGGGGTCACAGGGGTCACATCCTTAAAAACCATATTTTCATCTTCTTCTCCAGTTCCAAAAGGTCTAGAGAGCTGAAAAGTTGTGTGCAGACTCCTTGGCCAATGGGGATTCTAAATTGTAGATTTCGTGACTCCATGACCCCAAATGGGGTCACAGGGGTCACAACTTTAAGAATCTATTTTCATCTTCTTCGTCTAGGAAGCTGAAATGTTGTGTGCAGAGTCCTTTGCCAATAGGGATTCTTAATTGTAGATTTCGTGACTCCATGTCCCCAAATGGGGTCACAGGGGTCACATCCTTAAAAACCATATTTTCATCTTCTTCTCCAGTTCCAAAAGGTCTAGAGAGCTGAAAAGTTGTGTGCAGACTCCTTGGCCAATGGGGATTCTAAATTGTAGATTTCTTGACTCCATGACCCCAAATGGGGTCACAGGGGTCACATCCTTAAAAACCATATTTTCATCTTCTTCTCCAGTTCCAAAAGGTCTAGAGAGCTGAAAAGTTGTGTGCAGACTCCTTGGCCAATGAGGATTCTAAATTGTAGATTTCGTGACTCCATGACCCCAAATGGGGTCACAGGGGTCACATCCTTAAAAACCATATTTTCATCTTCTTCTCCAGTTCCAAAAGGTCTAGAGAGCTGAAAAGTTGTGTGCAGACTCCTTGGCCAATGGGGATTCTAAATTGTAGATTTCGTGACTCCATGACCCCAAATGGGGTCACAGGGGTCACAACTTTAAGAATCTATTTTCATCTTCTTCGTCTAGGAAGCTGAAATGTTGTGTGCAGAGTCCTTTGCCAATAGGGATTCTTAATTGTAGATTTCGTGACTCCATGTCCCCAAATGGGGTCACAGGGGTCACATCCTTAAAAACCATATTTTCATCTTCTTCTCCAGTTCCAAAAGGTCTAGAGAGCTGAAAAGTTGTGTGCAGACTCCTTGGCCAATGGGGATTCTAAATTGTAGATTTCTTGACTCCATGACCCCAAATGGGGTCACAGGGGTCACATCCTTAAAAACCATATTTTCATCTTCTTCTCCAGTTCCAAAAGGTCTAGAGAGCTGAAAAGTTGTGTGCAGACTCCTTGGCCAATGGGGATTCTAAATTGTAGATTTCGTGACTCCATGACCCCAAATGGGGTCACAGGGGTCACATCCTTAAAAACCTATTTTCATCTTCTTCTCCAGTTCCAAAAGATCTAGAGAGCTGAAAAGTTGTGTGCAGACTCCTTGGCCAATGGGGATTCTACATTGTAGATTTCGTGACCCCATGACCCCAAATGGGGTCACAGGGGTCACATCCTTAAAAAACCTATTTTCATCTTCTTCTCCAGTTCCAAAAGATCTAGAGAGCTGAAAAGTTGTGTGCAGACTCCTTGGCCAATGGGGATTCTAAATTGTAGATTTTGAGACCCCATGACCCCAAATGGGGTCACAGGGGTCACATCCTTAAAAACCTATTTTCATCTTCTTCTCCAGTTCCAAAAGGTCTAGAGAGCTGAAAAGTTGTGTGCAGACTCCTTGGCCAATGGGGATTCTAAATTGTAGATTTTGTGACCCCATGACCCCAAATGGGGTCACAGGGGTCACATCCTTAAAAACCTATTTTCATCTTCTTCTCCAGTTCCAAAAGATCTAGAGAGCTGAAAAGTTGTGTGCAGACTCCTTGGCCAATGGGGATTCTAAATTGTAGATTTCGTGACCCCATGACCCCAAATGGGGTCACAGGGGTCACATCCTTAAAAACCTATTTTCATCTTCTTCTCCAGTTCCAAAAGGTCTAGAGAGCTGAAAAGTTGTGTGCAGACTCCTTGGCCAATGGGGATTCTAAATTGTAGATTTTGTGACCCCATTACCCCAAATGGGGTCACAGGGGTCACAACTTTAAGAACCTATTTTCATCTTCTTCGTCTAGGAAGCTGAAATGTTGTGTGCAGAGTCCTTTGCCAATAGGGATTCTTAATTGTAGATTTCGTGACCCTGTGACCCCAATCCCAATAATCTTTTGCTTGTAAACAATGTATTACTTGAGAGAAGTATTTAACCTTAGATATTAAATCAATGAAATCCTGATGAGCTACAGAGCCCATGGCTCTATTTTTTATTATTCGATGTTAGTCTTTACCTTAGAGGTAATGATGATGTAATTCCTGATTGCTCTATTGTTTTCTTTACCTCATGAAGACCCATTAGTAGGGGTGTAACAATACATCGAACAATCGATGCATCGCAATAGATGGCTTGGCAATAGTACTATATCGATAGTATATAATCAAAATCACTATCGCTATCGCAATTGTAAGGTTAACTATCTATACTATCGAAACTATTAAATTTCCCTTAATTATGTCCCCCAAAATTTTTTTCGGAAGACTCCGTCCGTTATTCCGTTATTCCGTTATTCCGTCATTCCGTTATTCCGTCATTCCGTTATTAAGTTATTCCGTCATTCCGTCATTCCGAAATGCTTTCTTTTCCGGGCCATATCTCAAAAAACGTTCAATATTTTTTCACGAAACTTGGTATGTGGTTAGTCCTAGTGGTGGAGTGGTGCCTTTTGCTACTTTGGTTATTCTAAATTTTTTATTTTTTATGGTTTCCATGGAAACAATTTGAACTTAGTGCAAATTGGGGGTAGGGACATTTTCTGGCCTCTATTTCAAAATCTATCTTATATTTCTTTACGAAACTTGGTATGTGGTTAGACCTAGTGGTGGAGTGGTGCCTTTTGCTATTTTGGTTATTCTAAAAATTTTTTTTTAGCTCATCTGGCCTGAAAGGCCCGATGGGCTTATGGCATGGGATGGCGTCCGTCCATCCGTCCGTCCGTCCGTCCGTCCGTCCGTAAACTTTTCGCTTTTTCGACTTCTTCTCCAGAACCAATGACTCCAGAGAGCTGAAATTTAATGTACAGACTCCTTGGCTGAAGGGGATACTAAATTGTAAATTTGGTGACCCTGTGACCCCAAATGTGGGTCACAGGGGTCATAACCTTAAAAGCTATTTTCATCTTCTTCTCCAGAACCAATGACTCCAGAGAGCTGAAATTTTATGTACAGACTCCTTGGCTGAAAGGGATTCTAAATTGTAGATTTGGTGACCCTGTGACCCCAAGTGTGGCTCACAGGGGTCATTACCTAAAAAAAACTATTTTCATCTTCTTCTCCAGTCCCAATGAACGTAGAGAGCTGAAATTTTATGTACATACTCCTTGACTGAAGGGAATTCTAAATTGTTAATTTGGTGACAGTGAGACCCCAAATATTGGGTCACAGAGGCAATGACCTAAAATGCTATTTTCATCTTCTTCTCCAGTCCCAATGGCTCTAGCGAGCTGAAATTTTATGTACAGACTCCTTGGCTGTAAGGGATTCTAAATTGTAAATTTGGTGAGTCTGTGACCCCAAATATGGGTCACAGGGATCATAACCTAAAAGCCTATTTCAGTTTACAGCATCTTTCTGAGATTATATGTGCACTTCAAAGTCTTCAATCAGTAAGTAGGTAAGGGAGGTAATTTTAAAGAAAACAGCTGAGTTAAAGGCATTTCATCTTTCTGATGTGAGAGTTCTAACATGTGCTTTGAGAATATAATATGTCTGATGAAAAAGAGATATTTAGAAATAAAAACTTAGAATTGGAGGTCTAACAAAAATTATAAGTCATATTTTATCTTTGTCTCACATTTCACATATGAGTAATTATTTGTATTTTGCAAGTGAATTTGCTGATAAAGGTACACAAGTCTAAAAGTATTCTAAAGACTTAATACAGAATCTTTTATTAAATCTAATATTATGTTCTTTGTAATTTAAGAGTAAATAATGGAGTTTTTTAATATCTCATGATATAGTGTAATTATTTGGAGAATTAATTAATTAATTAATGAGAATTTCCAGTACGAGTCAATTTGGTATAACTTATTTATATCATATTTTATACTTTATAACTGATTTAGTTTTCTATTAACTTTGCAGTTAATTTTATTCAATAGGAACAAGAAATGAGATAGATGTCTACATCATGGACATGTTTAATGTGAATCTATTTGAAATGAGAACTATTGAATACCCTTTGAAGGAATAACTTGAAGAGGAATTAAATTTTTTCATTTTACATGAGATATGTGAACTGAATATGACTAGTGATGACTGGTGATAACATAGGACTATAAAAGAAGTAGCTATATGAGATTGTGACATCACACCTATTTTCATCATCTTCTCCAGTACAGAAAAATAATTAATTGTAGGAAAAACTGCATCTAACATATAAATTTTACTGGCTGTGAGTCCAGTGTCTGCATGTTATGTAATTGCATTGTGTTGACCTCTTCCTGGCAGAAGAATGAAAACTGATAGTTACACAGAGGTTTCAGGTTACTTCAAACTTCTGTGCAGCACTGTGTTATCATAGACTGTGCGTGAGACTGCTTTTCACTGACTCTAAAAAAGAATTTATTCATAGAATATCACCATTTTATCAAATATTGAAAAGGAGCCTATAAGAAATGGTGAAAAAGAATTTACTAAAAAAAAGTCACCAATTTATTAAGTATTGAAATGGAGCCTATGAGAAATGGGATTTTCAAAAACTGAGGCTCCTATTCATTATGTAATAAATGTTGGTATTGCCATAATGCAATTAAGAATTAAAACAATATAATGCAAAGGTGTATGATATTCATAACGAATGTTGATTTATGTGTAACCAATTTTGATAATAATTAGCAGGGGTCATGACCTAAAAAGGTTTTTTTCATTTTCTTCTACAGCCCCAGGCCATTATTGCAATAGCTGACAGTGGTGAATTGTATGCAAAGAATTGTACCCGGTATATTCATTATTATATAATGTGTGTACGATCTTAAAAAATAGTATGATCTCTCCACCACATTATTATATGTTTGATACCAGCAATTTATTTCAAAGCTTTGTGTTGCTCTTTCAACACATATATAAAGCAGATTGGCAAAGTTATGGTAACAAAATATTTTTAAACTGCTTTAATCGTTTCACTACCTAGATTCTTATTACTACATTCCATTATCTGACCATTGCTATAAAGTCCACTCCATAACATACCCCACTTATTATCTCCTGATGAGCTACAGAGGCCATGGCTCTATTTTTTATGGTTTCCATGGAAACAATTTGAACTTAGTGCAAATTAGGGGTAGGGACCTTTTCCGGCCTCTATTTCAAAATCTATCAAGTATTTCTTTACGAAACTTGGTATGTGGTTAGACCTAGTGGTGGAGTGGTGCCTTTTGCTATTTTGGTTATTTTGAATTTTTTTATTTTTTCTGGTTTCCATGGAAACAATTTTAACTTATTGCATATTTGGGGTAGGGACCTTTTCTGGCCTCTATCTCCAAAACCGTTCAATATTTTTTCACCAAACTTTGTAGTTGCTTAGACCTAGTGATAGAGTGGTGCCTTTTGCTACTTTGGCTATTCTGAATTTTTTATTTCTCGTTATAAATGCAGTATTGAACTTAGTGCTTAGCATAAGTGAAAAATAAGGGTAATATGATTAGGTTGGATTGAAAGTTGGAGCGGGGGACATCACAGTGCATCACATGCACAAATTTCTAGTTATGAATGATTTCCACAATCCTCACTGCATTTAATTCAAGATTTTTCATTTTAGAATGTCAAAAGGGAAGAACTAGAGATAGGAAATAGCAAAATGACAAAGAGTCTTTTCATTTATGATTTCTTAACTGATTTTGGTTCCATAGTCCTTACATCAATTAAACATTTCTACTAAAACCTATAAGAAATCTAGCCAATTATTGCGTATTTGTACAAAAAAACCTATCGCAATAAATATTGCAATAGTGAGTTACAATAGTCTATCGCTAGCGCAAAAGTAAGTGGCAATAGACTATCGCCATTGCAATAGTCTCTTTGGGTCAATAGTCACCCCTACCCATTAGTAATAATTCCCCTGTTTTACAAAGTAACATGATTTATAGTGTTCATTCCTTCCGTCCCTCTGTCAGACCATCTGTCCTTCTCAAACCTTCGTCTGGAGCATATCTCCCAAGCTGTATACTGCATGCTAGCTTCATCAAATTTGATACACATGTCAACCATGATCTCTAGATGTGCCTTTTGAAGGTTAGAATTTGTGTGAATTCAAAGTTTTGCAGTTTCCTTGGAAACATAACTTATACTGTGACTCGTGGTGAAGTTCAGAGCATATCTTCCAAACAGTAAATGCCATTCCCACCAAACGTGGTATACATGTCAACCATATGTGCCTTTTGAGGATTCAAACTTTTAGTGTTACACTTTTGTTTTTTTTAATTTGCTGTTTCCATGGAAACTTGACAGTTTTGTAAGTTGTTTTGTCCGCAGCATATCTTCAACATTTTACATGCTGCCATGATCCTTAGATGTGCCTTTTGAGGGTTAGACCTAAATACAAAATTTATTATCCCCCGCCTTGAAGTGGAAGGGAAATATAGGTTTAGGCTCCGTCCGTCCATGTGTTTGTTGGTCTGTCTGTGCGTCCGAGATGAAGGAGACAGCTTTTCTCAGAAACCTTTTAATATAGGGTTACCAAATTTGGTGTGTTGCTTTAGGGCATAAATAGCTTGATGGAGTTCAAAAATGAGAAGCGTGCAATTAGTTTTTCCAGAGTAATTGCCCTTGTTCCGTATTTTTGGACTTTGTTCATCGATCTCCAAAGGAGACAGTTCTTCTCAGAAACTATTTAAGACAGGAGAAACAAATTTGATATGTTGCTTGAGGGCATGAATACCTTGATGGAGTTTGAAAATGAGTAATGCACAATTATGTCTTCTCAAATTATTGCCCTTGTTCCAATTTATTTGGTCTGGCGGGGGATGTTGATGACTATGTCTTCTTGTTTGTTCTGATTTCAATGGAAACTTGATTTTTAACAGTGACTCAATGAGAAAGTCTTGTCAAAGCATATCAGCAAAACTATAAATGCGACCTCCAGACATGAGATACTTTTGGATCATAATCTTAAAATGTGATTTTTGTGCATTAGATGTTTGATGTGAATTTATTTTTGCAACTTATATGGAAATATTAGAAGAAAGGGTGACTGCCCTATAGATATTTCATTACAGTTACGTTCCCATGTAAACAGGGAAATAAAACATTGCTATCATGCATGTTTGGATTTGAATGTTTAAATAGTTGAATTACTGTATTCTCTCGGGGATAAGACCACATTCAAGCCTAAGACCACCCGCACTTAACAGAAGGTTGTCCTGGTTGGGGTAATTCTCAGGTTATAGCCCACCTCCAATTTTTCCAGATGTTCCATCGTCATACATTACATAAATCTATAATATTATTTTAAGTTAACTGTCAAAAACCTTCATAAAACCTTTTCGATTGTCTGATGGTCTCAGGTATAAATTTTTATCTGAGTTGGGTCTCTCCCATCTAAAAGCCCACCCCAATGTTTTCAAAATGTTTGTTTGCCTGTTATAACCGAGAGAATAGGGTATGTAAACAATAATTTTCTCATTGAAGAAATCAACAATAACTTAAACAGTGCACAACATTGAAAACATATTTGAAACTGTATGCGCCACTTTCATCCAGCCTTACATGTATGTTAATCTGTATCCACATTGATGTGACTTTTACCGATAAAACATTTCTTTGACCTACCTAAGTGTGGCTGTGTGAGCTTAACTCGCTTCTACACTTTTTATTCAAGTGCCATAATGTATTTGTAAAATGTGAAACTGACTGCTGCTTGTTTTCAGGTTACCATTGGGACACCTCTGACTGGGCACCAGGACCCTCACTACCAAACATCAGTGAGGTGCCCATCCATGAGATTCCTGACTCACCAACCTCCAGCAACAACACTGATGATTCCAACATCCACATTAGTACTATTGATCCTGGAATGTTGACAGACGACGCTGCAGAATATGTTGAAGATTCAGAATATGTTGGAGATTCTGAGTACACTGAAAATGAATTTGGTCTTGATGACCATGATGATTTACCACCTTGCTATGCTGATCATCCAAATTATGAGCAGATTCTTGAGTTGAGGGACATAGAAGATGCTTATGAACTCCCTCAAAGTTTGCAGGTATCTCACCATCCAAATCACTACCTACCAAACTATACATTTGGTGGGCATTCTGAGCATGATGTATGGCCCGAAGCTCCAACAGAAACAGATGATAACAATAGTAATGACAGTGAAGATAATGACAATGACAGTGTTATTCATTATGGCTACCAAAATGTGAGACCAGTAAGAAGTACTGTTGGTAGTAATAGCTATGTTACTGGCATTAACTGTAACACAGATCATGACAGATCAGCTGCCTCTGTTCTCGATGACATGAGTGTGTCTGTAGGCGGCTATACATCCACTAATGGCTCATGCTCTGATGTGTCTGCTTACCTCTGTGAGATTGAGGATAGCGAGGTGAACCCCAGCGAGGATGAAGATGAGGAGGAGGAGGAACAACTTTCACAGAGACTCCTGGCTGCCACAACGCCTCTTCACACCAAGGTCTGACATTAGTTAACATTGCACTATTGCTACTGTAACTGACCAGTGGAAATAATCTAGTGGTTGAAGGACATTGTTGGCTTATGACAGATGTATATTGTCAACATGGCTGTTTCCAGGGACCATCTAGTCTGTGTTGGTGCTCATTGTAGGTTACTGCTGACTGATGGACTTTATCAAATATGTCATTGTGTATATGCAGCTAATTCATTCTTTCATTGAAAGGTGATAGTTCAAGCCATGCCAAATTGTATTAGGGGAGTCAATTTAGTTTATAGGAGCTTTGAAAGGAGCTTCAATAAATACTTGCAAACTGTGACGCAGTGGCTGTGCAAATTCTGAATACCACTGATGATGAAAGCTGTTTCCTCCGTAGTCACAATAATGTAGTTTGTATCCTTACATATATTTTAGAAGAATTTATTTTCACATTTCTCTGTCAGGAGGATGCCTGTCATTCAGACTATGAGTCTATTGATTTATTATTGTATAGAGACTTTGTAGTTTTGTGAACATGTCAGAATGTCCATTTGACTTTTAATTTGTGGTTGTGATAAAAATGTTGTAATCATGATGTTTTTTACTCAGCATTGAAACTGTTTTGCATTTCAAAGGTGTTGTTTTCTAATTGCTGGAACAAGTGTTGTCTTGGGTGAAATTTGTGTCATTGTGCCAGGGTTTTATATATGCTCCGTTACTGAATACTCTCTGCTATATCACCACTGGGACACTCCATCATAGAAATCTGTACTCAAATTACCCGCCCTTGGCCGGCGTGAGCCAATCTTGCAGCTTGGACCTGCGAGCCAATGACAATTCATATCACTTCATTGCGAGGCGCGCACCTCCTTTGCATGGTCATTTTGTTAGCTATCCGTCACCAGTTATCTCCCTTGATCATTTCCGTCTTATTCTATCGAAATCATTGGTTAACTTATTTCGTCACGCCAGCCAAGGGTGGGTAATTTGAGTACAGATTTCTCTGATAGTGTCCCAGAGGTTATAAAGCGGAGAGTAACGGAGCATATTTAAAACACTGGGTAACCGAGGAAGGCGAGTAATGGAGCATATATAAACCCTGGGTAACCAAGGATGGAGAGTAACGGAGCATATATAAAACCCTGGGTAACCGAGGATGGAGAGTAACAGAGCATATATATAAAACCCTGGGTAACCCAGGATGAAGAGTAACAGAGCATATATAAAACCTTTGGTAACCGAGGATGGCACAGTAGGAGAGGCATCAACTTCCCTCACAAGCCATACCTCATGCCAGTCTCCATTACTGGCTATTATTTCCTTTGCTTATTTTAACCCCGTCTTACAGCATAAGCAGGGGTGTATATAGGGAAAACTGACCAAGGTTCGGACACCACCTGAAGTCGGCCGAACTTCGGACACTTTTCACGTGGAGCTGACGCAAACAAACGCATTTAGTTTAATTCAAAGTGTTCATTTTTAGCTCATCAGGCCTGAAAGTCATCTGTAAACTTTTCACTCTTTCGACTTCTCCTTCAGAACCGCTACACCCCCAAAGCTGGAACTTGTTGGTTGGGTACCCATCACCTAGGGGGTCAAAGTTTGTTCATCACAAATTTCAACGCCCACAAATATGTCCGCCAGAGACGTTTAAAGTTAAACCTTTAAACAACTTTTTAGCTCATAAGGCCTGAAAGGCCCGATGGGCTTATGGCATGGCATGGCGTCCGTCCGTAAACTTTTCGCTTTTTCGACTTCTTCTCCAGAACCACCTGGTCTATGTAGCTGAAATTTTGTATACAGACCAGTGTTGATTCTAGAGCGCGGCCTTGCGGGAATCCCGCTATTTTTATTAAAATGCCCCCAGTTCAGAAAACAGTGCGTCACCAAAGTGAAAGGATACTTTGAATGAATGAATGAAACATCGCGAGTGTCTGTGTGTCGACGTAAACAATCTTATTTTAGACCAATCACACCTTTCTGCGGAGCTGCACTTCGACAGCTTTCAATCAATCACCCCTACAAAAAAAAATCCCTTGAAAACATATTACTGCACCATTGCCACAAGGAAAATTTTACCATCGCCACAACCCATCCGCATAAATTATAAAATGAGTTGCGGATATGGTTTGGTAATATATCCAAAGGGATCACCCTATCCAATAAAGCCATAAACCATCCACAGGTAGTCCATATGCGGATATGGTTTGGTAATATATCCAAAAGGATCCCCACCCTATCCAATAAAGCCATAAAACCATCCACAACTAGCCCAGAATGGAGCTGCGGATATGGTGTGGTAATATATCCATAGGGATCCCCACCCTATCCAATAAAGCCATAAAACCACCCACAGGTTGTCCATATGCGATCCCCACCCTATCCAATAAAGCCATAAAACCATCCACAACTAGCCCAGAATGGAGCTGCAGATATGGTGTGGTAATATATCCATAGGGATCCCCACCCTATCCAATAAAGCCATAAAACCATCCACAGGTTGTCCATATGCGATCCCCACCCTATCCAATAAAGCCATAAAACCATCCACAACTAGCCCAGAATGGAGCTGCGGATATGGTGTGGTAATATATCCATAGGGATCCCCACCCTATCCAATACAGCCATAAAACCATCCACAGGTTGTCCATATGCGATCCCCACCCTATCCAATACAGCCATAAAACCATCCACAGGTTGTCCATATGCGATCCCCACCCTATCCAATACAGCCATAAAACCATCCACAGGTTGTCCATATGCGATCCCCACCCTATCCAATACAGCCATAAAACCATCCACAGGTTGTCCATATGCGATCCCCACCCTATCCAATAGAGCCATAAAACCATCCACAGGTTGTCCATATGCGATCCCCACCCTATCCAATACAGCCATAAAACCATCCACAGGTTGTCCATATGCGATCCCCACCCTATCCAATACAGCCATAAAACCATCCACAGGTTGTCCATATGCGATCCCCACCCTATCCAATAAAGCCATAAAACCATCCACAACTAGCCCAGAATGGAGCTGCGGATATGGTGTGGTAATATATCCATAGGGATCCCCACCCTATCCAATACAGCCATATAACCATCCACAGGTTGTCCATATGCGATCCCCACCCTATCCAATAGAGCCATAAAACCATCCACAAGTAGTCCAGACCCGCATTTGCATATATTTGCATAAAACCGTCCACAGGCACTCCGGTAATTTAATGCTTTAGATATACAATATATATACATCAAAACAAAAAACAAAAAACATAGTACACTTCACGATTTTTAATAGTACAAAATAAATACTATAATATTAATGTTCATCTTGAGATCTTGCGTGCTCTACAAATATATACATATAAATATCCTTGAAAGGAATTCAACATTCAACTGTGTTCAGGAACACTTCGTTTTGAGATTCAGCAACTTCTTCATGATCTTGGAATCTCCAGGTCACTTTCGAGGGCCATGGGGATCACGGTGAGCGCGCTGAGCTCCTGAAAAGTAGAATAGTAAGAATATAGATACCATGGTACAAACAGGCAAGTTACAAATCACATGATATGAAAAGACTTTTTGATATATATAGACCATAACCATTGGCACATTCATGTCCCATTACATAAAGGACATTCATACCCACAGGACTCTTGCAAAATATAAAGAAAGCAAAAGAGATATTATATCTTTGGAAATACCTAATTTCCGGAATGCCTTCCTCAGGCTGCATATCTTCTTGGACAGGTGGTCGGTGTACTGTGAATAACAGGTGCAACACCCGGACGGCAAACACTGGAAACAAAGAACAGTATTAGTATTTCAATAAATTAGTCATGATTGCATATAGTAAAATGATTTTAATGTTTTCAAACTCTTCAAATTGTTATTCAAATTCATATGATATGACAATATATATATATATATATATATAGAAAACAAATGAACTCAGCTTGGAGTAGTGTAACTGTTCCTTTAAATTTAAATGTTTAATTTAAATGCTTAATATGAAATGACAATATACATCATGTTAAATTCGCACCTTCAATGGCTTGAAGCACAGTTTTCACTGTGCTGCCGTCTTGAACCCTAGAACTTGACTTGACTTGAGTATCTAAACCAACATAAACATTTGTAAGTTCTGGTTCAAACTATAACGAATATTTATGATATAATCAAATAAATTAGTAAAATAATGAATTATTACAAAATGTGAAAAAAACAAATTTTATTTTCATGATTAATGGCTGATAGCAAAAGTTGTACCGGTATGTAAAATATAATCAGTCTGACTGGATGCATATTAAGGTTGTAATTTGTAATCTGCAATAAATTAACTAACCATGACCGTTAGTGTCCATTAAAGTAATCAATCAGCTTGATTGGGTGCATATTCAGAAAGAAGATTATCAATTAAAGAAGCTAATTGTAAATTTCAATGCCAAACCCACCTTCAACAGACCTTGAATAAACATCGTCTGAGAGTTGTGTCCACAAGGTTAGTGTATTTTCTGTCCGGTTCAGCCGACACTGAAATCAATATTGACATTTTAATGAATAAGATACAAACTATTTGATGAAAATAAAAAGATTTTGAAAAGTATAATCCAAAATAAATCTTATTAACTGATAAACATATACTGAACAAAAATAGTCATGAATAATAATATCTTTATAAGTTGAGTAACTAGTGAAATATTATTCTTGATAATCATAAAACATCAAATATCCCTTACTAAACAGATTACAAATAATCAAAATCAATTTAATATTTAATATTATATAATTAATATTTAACATGTAAATACTTTTGAAGAGTATAATGACAATAAATGTGTTTATGATAAAAATAAGAATACAGGGTATTTTAACCAACAAACAATTGTTTGGAATTCTTTATAAAACAACAAAATTAAGATTTGTAAGTCAAACAAATATAATTGATTAAATTGGTAAAATAAATATGGATTAAAAAACCTTTAAAACACAAATGCATTTTTGACTATTAATGACTCACAGCAAATTTATCTGTAAAATGTTATATTAGCAATCAGCCAGTCTAGATACATTTCGAGAACATCAATTAAGGAAAACAAATGTCTTGATTAATTGTTATTTAACAATTTGTTTGTTTAAACAACAATATGCAAGCATCTCAAGTCTTACCTTGAGAGGTTACATCATTTCCTGTCTGAGAGTAGGTTACATCATTTCCTGTCTTTCCCCAGACCACCTGTCTGTCATGGCTGAGTGCACAATCACCTGTGTTAAGAAAAGTGACATGTTTATATAGACTGGTTTTTAAAATAAATTTAACATATATTCCTAATTCAAATCATAATCTGATACAAATTAAAGCAATATATTGCATATAAATATCACAGATACCTTTGTACACATGCCATGAGACATGAGTGCCTTTTTACAAATGAAGCCAATCTTATGTCAGAAAATGTTACTCAGTCTGTTCATGGAAATGGGTGAATGAAATTAGATTGATACATTTGGAATGCAGTGAAAATAAGTACTTGCCTTGGATTAATCAACTGAGAAATCTTGTATTTCTTGGTCTTGTGAACTGTAAAGGTTGGGGAGCTTCCTTCTTCTTGTTAAGAATAGCCACTATGGAGAAAACTTTACTGCAGCAAGACTAAGGAGGCTTCTGATTGGCTAAAATTGATTGATCTGATCATAATGGCAAAATACTTCTTTATATATTGGTTGTGACAGTTTGTAATATATAAAGGATTTGAATTGACTATGAAGAATATTTGTTTTATCTATGAATTGTAAAACACAAGCAAATGAAAAGCACTAAATACTGAGAATGCTTCTGATTGGCTAAAATTTATTTATCTGATAATAGTGGCAATTATTTGGTTAAATATGACAGTTTGTGATATTTAAGGGATTTGATCATGAAATATTATGAAAAGGTTTGTTTCTATCAATTTATTAAACTAAAAAATGAAAAGGACTCATGAAGTTTAATTTGGTATTTTATTTCCTTCATTACATGAAATTTGTGCCAACTGTGTCAATTGTTGATTAAATCAATGAAAGAATAAATGTAAACTAGATATCAAAGTCTTGACTGTGAAGTACAAGCCAGCAAATTTACATGAAATACATAATAATACAAACATAAATAAACATTTTGACCAAATGATTTGTTTTAGAACATCTCAGAGCTAATATGTGAGTAAAATGTATTTTTCATTTGGTATCAATAATCCATTGTGATAAACTGTGATAAATACTTAGGTTATTAATTAGATATACCTTCACAGCCAGTTTACAACTTGAAACAACATTCAATCAAATACACAGCGCCCCTCCACATCACTGCTCAGTTCTTAAACATTCAAATTGGTTAATCTAATGAAATGTATACAGTAATTAAGCTACTTGTTAAGCAATCCATTAGGTGTTTTTAAAATGTATATTTGGTGTCATTCCTGTAATCTGACCATTGGACAGTTATCAATTAATTAAGCTCCACCCATTTCAAGTCTGATGACCAATAGTTTTGCACTTGTTTGTTGTTGCAATTTCTCAGAGGTATACACATTTTAGTGATTGTAAATATGTAAAGACTGCACTTGTTTTATACAACTTTGTCAAGTATTTCAATTGATTGTAATTTAAGGTCAGAGAAAATTAAAATTAAACTTAATTATTTTTATTTTTATTTCTTTCTGATATCTTCACTTTGGCGAAGTGTATAATTATTTATTAAAGAATATTTTTAACTTCAACAATTTTAATGTAGGTTTTGTAATGCATACATACAATAAATATATATTTCATGCAATTTTTATCTTTAATAAAAAATATGGATGATTATTTCAATCGCATATATTGACATGGGATGAATGTTTATATCTCAATTGTGTAAAATTAATATATTTTGAAATACCAATTGAATTAATGAGTTTGATAATTAAATAGAATAGTGATATTTCTACATCACAACCCAAATTGACAATTCAATTTTTATCTTTAATAAAAAATATGGATGATTATTTCAATCACATATATTGACATGGGATGAATGTTTATATCTCAATTGTGTAAAATTAATATATTTCTAAATACCAATTGAATTAATGAGTGTGATAGTTACATAGAATAGGCATATTTCTAAATCACAACCCAAATTCTTTAAAAGATAAAAATGGGCTATTTTTATATATTTACAAACACTAAGCTCTGGGTTTTCAGTCATGTGAAGATATGCCAAAACTTTGTTGACATAAGACTCACATATTCAAATAACATAAAACTGTTAATTAAATTAATGAAAATTAACCTGACGTTTAGTTTAAAAAAAATAATGTTGAATCTTACACCAAATGTATTAAATTGTTTATTTGAAGATAGTAAGTAAAATGTACGAATGTAATATTTATTGTGTAAGCTATCAAATTATGGTCTCTGATATATATATTTACACTGGAACCTGCTCTCTCTCTGTTTAAAGTAATACAAGTAACACCACAGTCATTTAACACGATTTGAAATAACAATAATTTGAGAGATGAATAATTATTTTGCAATCATATTTGACACACCTTTAGAAAAAACATAGTTCTTATCAAAACTAAATGTTTAAACCTTATTTCCTTGCCCATTCATACTGTTATAAACATATTTTTGTATGTTGTGCTTTTCTCAGTATTGCATGAATGAATATTGTGTTAAGTATAATTTTGTACCGAAGACGTATTTACATAGGCGTAATGCATCTTTACCAATCCATTAAATTTTAAAAATAAATATTGTTTAAACCAGAAGGATGATGGTGATCAACAAAGTTTTTTTTATAGTCTAAACTCAAATCATAAGCTTTCTTTATCATATCTTAAGTGCTAACATCAATTCAATCTGTTTTCACAATAACAGGACTTGTTTGGCTTTTTTACCAACGATTTTTTACCAATACTTTTAACAGAGGACTTTTCCCTTGAATTTACCACAGAGACTTCATATAATTACAATCTATAAGCAGCCAACTTCACATCGATGCCCATCCGTAGCATTCCCAAAAAGCCAGTTATCTTGTGTTCATTTGTGGCTATGCTGTGGACAACAGGGACTCGGTAGTGGATATGTTACCGTAACATATTCAGATACGTTTGAGGGTCAAACAGCCAATGGATACATCGTTGAAACCAATCCACAAAGGCAGCTATCTTGTGCTCTTTCTTGGCTATACTGTGGATAACCCGGACTCGTCAGTGGATATGTTACCGTAACATATCCAGAAAAGTTTGAGGTTCTTACAGCCAACGGATACATCGTTGAAACCCATCCACATGACCCATCCACACCACGTCCGGATCTGATCCGCTAGCGGCAATGGTAAAATTTTGCTCTAACTACCTGAAAAGATGCTGTGGTGCTACTGTGGATATATTGCCTAAACATATTTTCAGGATATTTTTTTTGTAGGGGCACAGGTTGCTACACATTAGCATAAGCCTCGCATGCACTTTAATTCTTGTCTGCTGCTCGAGTGGTTTTTATGCCAAAATTATGAAGCGTAGCAGGACTCTTTTTGAGTTTAGTTTAAAAAAAAGAAGTTCGACGGGTGGAATAGAAGGTCAAGTCACAGAAACATGCAACAAGGATACATCAAGTGTAGAACCATCGATGGATTCCACGGATCGCGATCATCCACATGCAGACGAAAGACAGCACTTTTATCGTAAATGCCGATCTCACGTGCTCCAAATACTTTCATTATGACAAGTTAACTGTATAACATTAAATATGTAATTTAGTTCCCGATTTCAAGTTAACTGTGCAGGGAAATAGTTACTTATTTTACGCATTTATGTGCATAAACATTGAACAACGTTTTTAGAAAATATTATTGTAAAAATTGGGTAACTTTGTACTTCAACATATTCTAATGTTAATTGTCGTCAGGAGACAACAATGCCTGTCGTTCACGTTATCACGAAAACATTCAGCTAACTTTGATTTTATAAATTTTAATGCAATCAACATTTGAAATTTGTTATGAAAAATAATAATAAGTATTTGTAATGATGATAATTAAATTGACTTATTTAAATCAGCTCCATTCCAGTCAATTTCCCAATGACGATATTTAAGGGCAATCTCTTTTTAATTACTTTGTGTTTGTCAAAGTGATTTATCTTAGAAAATCAATACGAATATTACCTTAACATTCACAATCTATTCTGTTTGAATTATTGATTTGTTACGGCACATATATCCTTTGAATGTATCGGCCTTTACTAGCCAACATTCTAAGAAGTTGTATAAAATGCTTGTTTTTAAGGATATAAAAGGAAAGTAAGAAATGTTATTCTTTTCTATTGAAATTACATGTAGGCCTATTTAAAAGATAGCATGGAAACATAGGTGTTGACACTAGTGACAGAAAGTAAAGGTAATCTTTATAAGTTTTTTTTTGTTTTCATTTACCCCCTGTAAGTTAGTGGAGGCCCCCTATTTTGAAATGTGATGGGGCATTGGGCCCCCTTTTTTAAATTCCTAGAATCAGCACTGCAGACTCCTTGGGCAATGGGGATTCTAAATTGTAGCTCTAGTGACCCAAAATAAGGGCCTCACAGGCCATAGCCTAAAAACCTTTTTTTCATCTTCTTCTCCAGAACAAAAAGACCTAGAAGGCTGTCATGTTGTGTAAAGAGTCTTTAGCCAATGGAGATTCTGAATTGTAGATTTGGTGACCCTGTGGTCCCAAATAAGGGCCTCACAGGCCATTACCTAAAATCCTGTTTTTGTTCCGGAGAAACGGATGAAAAGACCTAGAAGGCTGTAATATTGTGTGCAAACTCTTTAGCCAATGGGGATTCTAATTTGTAAATTTGGGTGACCCTGTGACCCCAAATATGGGCCACAGCCTAAAAAAAACTTTGAAATTGAAGTTTAAACTGATATTTTATGGCACTTCAATCATTATTTAGTTTATCCCTAAAAGTAAAATACCCGAGGGAGAGTCATTTCATCTTTTAGATATATATGTGAGTCCTAACTTTGAGAAATGCAGAAATTGAGAAAAAAAGTAACTTTGCAGTTAATCTTATTCAGTAGGAATGTGAAATATATGTCGAAGATCAAGTCTCCATGCATTATGGACATGTTTGTCAAATTGATGTAATCTAGAGGTCTAGAGACTGTCAGAGCTGAAAAGTTGTGTAGAGACTCTTTGGTCAAAGGTGATTCTTAATTGTAGGATTGGGGACCCTTTGACTCAAAATACGGGTCACAGGGGTCATGATCTAAAAACCTATTTTTTGCTTGTTAACAATATATTACTTGAGATAACTTAGATCTTCAACCTTAGATAATTAATCAAACCCTGATGAGCTACAGAGCCAATGGCTCTATTTTTCCTATTATTTAATACAAAGTGAAGCTCCTCCATAGTGAATGCTTTGTTGATTGGTTTGTTGTCTGTTGGTTGTTTTGCAGTGCTTAACCAAATTACAAATTCTCTCCGTTTGGCTAAATAGAATGACAGGTGCTGGCAGTATAAGATACAAAGTCGGGTGTGCTTAAAATACGAATTAACTTATCCCAGTCACTTAAAGCACTTAAATCCTCCCACATAACTTCACATGTTTCTAAAAGAGTCTTGCGTTCTGCGGCATACACAGGGCATATTAGGAGAGTGTGCAGTTCATCTTCGAGTTTGTCTGGGCAATTAAAACAGTTCCTATTATCCAGTGGTAAATTTTCGTATCAGCCAGTTTCTATCCGCAGGGGTGCGACACCACATCTAAATTTTGCCAGTGCACTTCGGTGATGTCTTGGAATAGGGCGCTTAAGATATTGTTCAGTTGAGTATGTTTTCTTGAACTGTCTGTATGTCCGTAGTTTGTTTCTGCCCTTTCTTCCAGTGTCCGATTGGATCTGTTTCTCCCAGGCATTAGTGTACTCGTCCATAGTGATGGTCTTAACGGCGTTAACAAGTAGGCGGCTTTCTACATGACTCAAGTTACTTATACGCTCCAAATTGTTTTTCTGTAGGAATTGCAAAGTTCGATGGTTCCAGTTTTTTCTTTTTGAGGTATCAGCCCACTCAAATATCTTCCTGTTCAGTCGCTGTCGTCTCATGTTCTTGTATCTTGCCCATAGTCTTATAACACTTGCCCATTGCCTGACCACAGACGGTGTCCATCTGGACTCACCATTTACAGCTGGGTTTGGCATGTATTCACTAGCCACCCCAGACGACGGAACAGGAACCTGAGCTGCGCCTCAAGAACGACAGGGGAGCGGTCGTGAGCGAGCCCATCGTCCAAGTACATTAGGAACTGAATGTCGCATTGGTGAAGGAATTGGACGATGGGCTGAGTCACCCGTGTGAATAGCCAGGGGGCGGACGAGACATCGAACGGGAGCACGCACCACTGAAAATGTCTCCCGTCCAGGATGAAGCGGAGGTACCTGCGGTCCCGATAGTGAATCGGAATGTGCAGGTACGCATCCTGTAGATCGAGAGACACCATGCAGTCTAAGCGCTCCAAGGACCGCATCACTGAGGGAAGCGTCAAGAGTCGAAAATATGGTGGCCGAACGAGGAAGGAGCGGTTGAACACCTTCAAATCGTGAATTAGCCGCCATTTTTTCGAGTTCCTTTTGGGTATTACGAACACTGGGGAGTAAAATCCCGGCGTTAGATGCGGGGTCAGGACCTCCTGCACCGCCCGTTTGGAGATTAATATCTCCACCTGTTCCAATGTCAATTTGAGCCGGTCCCCTGCTAAGGGACGCTCCATTGGAGTACAGGTGAGGGGCGGCGGAGATGAGACGGGAATGCGAAACCCCTGACCCAGAATCCGACACACGTAAGGGTCTAACCCTAACTGTACCCAGTTGCTGACAAAATCTTGGAGCCGACCCCCCACCGAGCCCTCCGATACCGGGACGAGTGGAGGGGGGAGCAGAGGGGGTGACCACGAGTCACTTCCTCCGCTTCTTTTGCGGGGTACGACCTCCGGCGCCAGGCCGGGGGGACTTGGGGGACTGACCCGTGGATCCACGGCCACGACCTCCCCGCCGAAAGTCCGTTTTCGCTTTCTTGGGGGAAGGTTGGCCACTGCCCTGGCCTTGCCCCTGACGAAAATTGGTCTGCGGACGCTTCGGTGGCGTTTGCCTCTGAGTGACGAGCCGATTGGTGAGGTCTTGCTGTTGGGCCTCCTGTCGTGCTCTCAAAACCTCAGGGATACGACCCCCAAACAGAGTTTCAGCGTGAGCAGGGGCATGTCGAAGGAACGACTTAAGATCGGGGTTGAGACCTGACAGGTAGAGGAAGTTGTCTCTGCGAAGTACTGTTATACCCGATGAAATTCGCGACACTGACAACATGATCTGCGCAAGGTCCGCAGCCACATCGCCGAACGCTTTGAACAACACCGGGTCCCCCGCCTCCATGCCCGCCTGCTTAGCACAAGCCAGCATCGCCTGACATGTGAAAGCCACGTTGTTGCCCAAGCCTAACACCGAGCGCGCCTCCCTGTCAAGAAGAGAAATCTGTGCCTCAGACACGCGGTGAAGCAGGTTGGTGGCAAACAACCGAGACGCACCCTGATCGAGGGGAGGCGGAACAAGTTGAAAAGGCACCGGATACAAGGGCAGTTGCCGTCTGCGCTTGTCCGGCACCACCAAAGGCGGAAGCAGACGATTGGGCATCGCAGATGATATGACTTGCTCCATATCCTCGGTGGCGTCCAACAGGAGCCTATGAGGTGGAAGGGCAAGACGCGCGGGAGGTACCTCGCCATCAGGGCAAAAGGAAGCCTTCCTGGCCGCCGACGTGCGCGGACCTGTCACGCTGACTTGGCTTAGTGGAACGTCCGCGAACGAAGCCACTTGGGATAACATAGCGATTGCGTCAAACACTGGCGGATCCTCCGACAACCCCGTACCCTCCGCCTCCGTTTCTATACTGATGAACGGAGGGTTCGACACGTCAACGTAGCGGGTGTCACGCTCCGGCGAGTCCGGCGAGGAATCACGTAAGGGTGACAGAACCGTGACACACCGCGTAGGGGTGTGAGGTGTATGCGATGGGGTCGCGGATGTGGAGGCCCTAGCGGACAAGGAACGTGCACCCTGAGGTACGACATCCGCATAGGGCTCACACGGTTGCGTAGTCGTAATGTGAGTGGGTAAGGTCCGCGGACCCAGACGCGCATTGAGCAAGGAAGAGACCATATCCTTGACGGATGCCAGAAGGAGGGTCGGATCGACCTTGTCAAACCTAGCCTTCTTGGACTTCTTCTTCTTGCTCTTGGGCGTAGTGGGTCCGCCCACCTTAAGTCTAAGTGGAGACAACCGCTTGTCTGGCGAAGGAGGGGACAACGGGCGAGTCCGCGGACGAGAACCGGAACACAACGGCGGAGGGGGGGAGCGTAAATCCTTCGACCCCCTAGCGGGTTCGGACAGGACAGACAATTCCCTGTCGAATTCATCCGGCAGTTCCGTGAGGACAATGTCTACGTCCTCCTCCGGAGACGGATGACAAACGGGAGACCTCTCCCCACGTTGAGCTGACGACGCACGCTTCTGAAGCGCAGCCCTATCGGCCACAGACTTGCGTATGGCGGAAACGTACGCGTGGAACTCCGATTCGGAGAGAGGAGCGCACTCGTCGCAACGGTACTCCTCTTCGCAAAGTTCCTTACACTTCCTACATAACAAGTGCGGATCCTTAGAAGCAGACTTCCTGCCTCCGCAATTCGTGCAAAAGGCGGAGTACATGGCGAACGATAAACGATAAAACGCGTAACGTAAGCGAAGGTAGAGACAGTGGAGTCACCTACGCGGCGTGGCGAAACACGAGACACTCGCTCGCGTAGCGTAGACGAGGTGAATCCCTACAGAAAAACACCTAAGCAGCGTAGCGTAGACGAGGTGAGTCACACACGTGAAACACCTAAGCAGCGGAGCGAAAGAACAACAACTCTGACGATAGGTAATCGAGAGAGTTGAACCAAAGACTCTGAACTCGAAGAGCACAAAGTCAAAATCAAGTAACGACCCGCCAAGGTAAAACAAAGACGAACAAGCCAGACAAATACTAGGCTAAACACTTACAAGATAAATCAATCTTTATTTCACATAACAATCGTGAGTATACCAAACCGTAAGTGTTTGGCGTAGCGAGTCACTTGAACCAAACTGATTCAACCTAAGGCGATGGACCGGCGAAGCAAGTGACTGGCATAAGCGAGACACAAGCGAGTAGATGCAGGTCATGTAGAATCAAGCCTTTAAAGGGGAACCAACCGGCGAAGCAAGTAACTGGCTTACACGAATCACTGGCATGGCGAATGAGTCATGTAGATTCGACCTAAGGCGATACCAAAGGCGAATGGTAGGCGAAAGCTAGCAACGGGCAACGCGTGTCACTGGCGAGGAGTGTATCCACTGCTCCTTAACCAAGCTAGTCAAGTAGATTTCACGTAAGGCGATACCCGCGATCAACCTTAGGCGAATAACTAGAGAAGCCAGTGACAGGCGAGGCGAGAAGCCAAGCGAGACGCGAAGCACTTGAGTACGGACCGAAGGCGTATGACAAGCGAAAGCGAATGGCAAGCGAAGCAAGTCAAACGCGTAGGAGAGATTCCACTGCTCCTTTACCCTACGCAAGTCAACAACCAACAGTCAGGTGAGAGAAAACAAAGAATCACGAGCTGCACGTGCGGCGCATGAAACCCACCTACTCCGGGCGGTCGCTAGCTAGCACATGTCAACAAGGCCCCTTGAAATCTAACACCTACTTAAAGCAGATTGTTAACACAACCCGCACTAACCGTAGATTAAAGTTGAGGGTATCTCTTGAATGAACAACAGAAAAATAGCAAGTTAGCAACACAAGTCGCTAAATACCCAGTCACAGAACAAAAACAAACACGTCTGTCTTGCTCTGCAACTTTTAGGAGAGTGAACTAGACAGGTAGTGACGTCACGAGAGCACCTGGACTTACCGCCCTTGGATAAGGGACTTTACGCACCCCTTCTCCACTGTTTCAAGGTCGGCTGTGTTAAGGTTGAAATAGCATACCTATTAGGAGGTAGGCATAGTAGGTCTAGTCAACAGATAGGTATTTAAATAATAAATAAATACATACATTTTGGAAGCAACATCAGTGCTTACATCACCCAATGAGTATTTATATTTGATTACATGTATTACCATAGTTCTCCCCAGAAGTTATCATCACATCCTACCACAGAAGGGTATGTGTTGTCCCTTGATGTAAGGTATAAGTCACAATATTATACAAAGGGCCAAAGGAAACATATATGTTAGCATGCCAATGTGGAGGGAAATCATTTAACCTTCAAATAATTGATGCATAAACTAACAATACCGGTATAGGGTAAATCATTAACCATGACAGGACACCTGGCCTATACAAATATGGAAAATAATAAAGATACGATATGAACAATGGAAAGCATAAAATGTGTCAATCAAACTTTCTTCAGTGTCAATCCCGCGTGAGTATCTTCATGGAATAACTATGTTACTGTTATGAACAGTGACGAAGACGAACATGTTTGCATGTACAAAAGTACATACAAAGTCGATACAGAGCTGTCATGTATCACTATAATTATGATTTGAAATGTTGAATTTATTAACATAGTTCTCTACCTTTTTTATTATTGCATCCACTCATATGAATGAGTTTGTGTGGCTTTAGTTAGAATCTTTTCCTACTTTTGACATCTTAGAGGTCTTTTCTCCAGGAGCAACAGGTCGTTGTATATAAAGTTAATTGTTTCCCCAAGTATTGCCTGATAGCTTCGCTGGATGCTTAGCTTGTTTTGGTATACTTCTAACCATGTCATTATGGTCTTAACATGCAATATATTATCAAAGATAGTGAAGCAAATTTTCCCCAAGTATTGTTTGAACGATTCATCCAATGCTTAACTTGTTTTTATATACTTCTAATCAAGTTGTTATGGGTTTATCATGGAATGGTTTATCAAACATAGTAAAACAGACTTATACCAGGCTTATTCACTAATGTTTAACTCGTTTTGATATACTTTTGATCACGTTACTACGGGATTATTATACAATGGTTTATTAAACATATTAAAGCAGACTTATATCAGGCTTATTAACTAATAAAAATCAATACATCTAAAAATTATATTAACTAATGTCCCTTAAAACACAAATTGTACTTACATAAATTCAGTCATGTCTTGGCCAGGTATCCATATCCAACACAGGTAGCGTGGTGATGATTCTCTTGTAGTCAGTGATGCACGTGCATTATTTGCCTGGCGTCATACATTATGTAACCAAGCAGACGTAGTGTCTAACACTACTTTTCGATATTTTCAAATATTAACCACATTTATTTACTTATTTATTTTAATTTAACTTAGTTATTTGTATGTACTTTTTAAAATATTTTTAATGATAGCTTTCATCAGTTTATGTTGTGTTTACATAAGTCCAATATATACCCGAAGTGTTCCTTGTATTTGCTTTTTCTCTTCTGATTGAGAACTTATGAGTTCTGTTTTTGCCTTTATTTTCTTGTTTTGGATTTTGGTTTTTTCTGACAATGAAGAAGACGTTTTTGATAGACTACTTATGAGAACTGACTTTATTATGAACGAACATTTGTATGTTGTTGGTGTGTGCCGATACAATTACGTACCATCGTTGCCCACTGTCTGTTTATATGATTATTTTTATGTGAAGTTTGATGTCGGTTGAGTTATCACAATATAGACAGGCGGTGGGTACATTCGCTGCAGCTCTTCATTGCAAATATTCATGTACATTTACTCTTTATCTACACTTTTTCCGCTGTTTGTACGGTACTTGCGTTTCAATAATGCTTTCGTTGTTGATATTGTGTTGTGGAGATGTTCATCCCAATCCCGGACCTACATATCTTAAAGATCTGAAGATTGTTCATTTAAACGTCCGGAGTATTAACGAGAAAATATATATTTTAACCATTGAACTCGGAATCTATGATGTGATATGTCTGACGGAGACTTGGTTAACGTCTGATACAAACAACGTTGATATCAAAATCCCCGGCTTTCAACCACCTTTCGCAAAGATAGGCTCACTCGCGGCGGCGGTGTGGCAGTTTATGTTAAAGACAACTTGTGTGCGTCCGTAATGGATAGTTTGGATATAGTTGGGCTTGAGGCGATATGGATGAAAATTAAATGTAAATCGAGAAACTATCTATTTGGAACATTTTATCGCGCGGACAAGAGCTCCGAATATTGGAACTTGATTGATGTATCGATAGGCACGATATCGACGATATTAGAGATTCTGGTGTCTTAGATCCGATATGCAGCGATCATTGTCCCGTGTTTCTTAATATAGCATAAACTATGAACAGCAACAAATCTTATAAAAGGAAAATGTATGACTATGGTTCGGCAGATGTTAATGGAATGAATGAAAGTATCAAAAATATAAATTTCGACATGCTTTTCTCAACGATGAATGTCGATGTTATCACTGATAAGCTGACATCCGTTATACATAGTATTATGAATGAACATATCCCTAACAAAATTGTTACAATAAGAACTAAAGATCCGTCCTGGATGAATAACGAAATCCGATCCCTGATAAGGAAACGGAATCGCGTACACAAGATTGCTAAAAAGCAAAACACTCCAAATGATTGGAGTAAGTTTAGGATGCTCCGTAATAAAGTAATACCAACTGTTAGGAAAGCAAAACGTGCTTTTGATGCAAAAGTCGATGAAACTCTCAATAATAATCATGGTACAAAGATGTGGTGGCGACTAGTGAAACATTATATGAAATCAAATTCCACCAAAGCATCCTTTCCGTCGATTGTCTCCAATGATACTGTATATGATAATCCACAAGAGATTGCTGATGTTCTCAATTCGTTTTTCACGGAACAATCCAAAGTAGCAAATCCAAACGCCGATCTGTCCGATATCAAGCCGCATAACATTGACCACCCAATGTCATCAATTACTATATGTAATACAGATGTCAGCGATATTCTTGCTTGTTTAGATACATCTTAAGCCACTGGACCTGATGGAATTGGAAACGCAGTTTTAAAATTATCATCAGCCGCCTTAATCCCGTTTTTAGTAACATTGTTTAATATTTCCCTCCGTAAAAAAATATTTCCATCAACTTGGAAACTAGCTTCAGTGATTCAACTTCATAAGAAGGGTGGTAACATGACTGTTCAAATTATAGACCAGTTGCATTAACTAGCTGTGTTGCCAAAGTCTTTGAAAAATGTGTATTTGAATATGTATTCAACTTCTTCAGGGATAACAATGTTTTATCAAATTTACAATCCGGATTTATGCCTGGCGATTCAACTGTAAATCAATTAACCTCTATGATTTCATCACAAGTGCAGTTGACCAAGGTAAAGAAATTAGAGCAGTTTTCTGCGACATAAGCAAAGCATTTGACAGAGTTTGGCACAAGGGCATTATAGATAAACTTTATGCTTGTTGCATACAGGGTGAACTCTTGGAATGGTTCCAAAACTACTTAGACTGTAGGCTACAGAAAGTTGTAATAAATGGTTACAGTTCAGGCTATGAATCTTTGGAAGCTGGAGTACCACAGGGCTCCGTCTTAGGGCCACCTCTTTTTCTCATATACATAAATGACATTGTAGATGGCATAGATATCAACATTCGTCTTTTTGCCGATGATACATCAATATATGTCATAATAGATGACCACATTACAGCAGCCGCAATTATAAACAACGATTTAGCAAAAATTGCAGATTTGGCAAGTAAGTGGCAAGTAAATTTTAATCCTAGTAAGACCGAAAATACAACATTTACAAGAAAAACACAACTATTTGAAACCAAATTTGTCTATGAATTGTGAAATTATTAAAGAGGTTGAAAGTCATAAACACCTAGGTATAACACTTCAAAGCGACTGTTCATGGAAAGCACATATCAATGACCTGCTTAAGTCCAATGATCAATTGTCTGAGAAGTTTGGAAAATCGTTTATCTAGAAAAACTCTTAATACATTGTATAACTCATTTATCTTGCCTCATTTGGACTATTGCTGTCATGTATGGGATAACTGTACGATCGAACAGGCCATGTTATTAGAAAATTATACATTTAGACGCATTAAGAACTATTTGCGGTGCGGTACGTGGCACAAGTCATGATAAGATATATGCAGAAACAAACTACAGCACGCTAAAAGATAGAAGATACCGATTTAAACTCATTAATTTCTATAAAATGTACCATAAGATGACTCCAGATTACCTGGGCGATCTTATACCAAGAAGGGTATTTGAACAGAGTAATTTACTTAGAAACCGTTCTTCCATTCAAACAATTAACTGTAGAACTCAGAGATATTCTCAGTCTTTCTTGCCAAATACCATTATGCTGTGGAATTCTTTACCAGACGAAGTCATCAACGCTCCTACACTAAATCAATTCAAAACTATGATAAACCAAACGGAAACTCGGAACTCTTTTAACTTGAATTTAGGGGCAAGATTTTGTCAAATCATCCATTGTCGCCTTAAGCTCGGCTGTAGTGATCTAAACGCCCACCGTTATAATAGACACGTATCGGAAACCTCCAGATGTTCATGCGGTTACAATAACGAAGACGTAGTTCACTATCTGTTTACTTGCCGAAACTACCACTATTTAAGATCAAATATGTATTTTTACAATGAAGGCTATGACATAACGACAGTATTATATGGTAATAACTCCTTGAATGACACCACTAACAACAATATCTTGAACTCATTACACCAGTTTATTAATAAAAGCAACCGGTTCCTTTGAAAGTATCTTACAGTTAATTGTTCAATTTTGAGCTGCAGCCCATTTCATTATTAGGCACACCTAACAACATGACACTATTCATGTCTGATGTCATACAAATGTTATTTTTAATTTTTCTGTCAAATTGATCTTGTATCCAGCTTTTTGTACAGGAGCGGCGTTGAAATAAGCCCTTGGCTTGTTCGCCAATCCTATTTTCATGTTTTTGAAAAAAATACGTTTAAACCATATGATTCGAACCTTAACAATAACATCTAACGGCAATCTTTCCAATTCATCATATACCATATAATCTGGGGTTGACTGTCTTACTTTTAAGATATAAATTATTTACAATATTTCAAGTGTACTCTTTCAAGAATAAAACACACTTTTCGAAACCAAAACTTTGGAACCATACAACAAATTTCACTGTACAAGGTTGTCGAACAGTTTAAACTGACAATCAATTGGTATATCTAACAATCTCATTTTTCTAAAAACAGCATGCATAGCTCTAGACTTTTGCTCAGCATCTTCCAGCGAATACCCCACACGAATTAACGCAGACGTACGTCCCACTACCTGTCACTCCCTCTCTTTGAAACTTTAAAACTTTGAAACTTTATTCACTCAAGGCTACAAGGTAGCATAATGAGGTTTACAAGAGTTGATATAATATGAATATATGGACAACGCATTATGTGACATGTAACATATGTGTCTATTCAACCGTTCGATGTTATTCCCAATCGATCATCGATGTGTATTAGATGCTAAGTTAAGTTAAGTTCTTCATTGCGGTTGATATTTAGGCCTACGACCTATAACAACATAGAATACAATATTAGTATAACATTCTGCACATGCGTATACAATACAAGAATGGTGCTTATTGAATTAGAGTATTTCGAAATATCATTGCATGGTATATATACATACTAGACAACTTCCTAATGACTTCATCATTATGATTTGACATCAAATCAATGAACTGTTGTTTGGAGAATGCTGTGACATTTATGTATTGTTTTCTGATGTCTGCAAGTGGTTTACAAATAAGTAGAAAATGATATTCATCCTCTATCACCCCTGATTTACATACTCTGCATAATCTATCCTTACGTTCATTATGCCATTCATCCTGCCAGTTTCTATTTCAAGTGGGAGTGTACCACATCGGAAATTAGCATACCTAAGTACTTCTGAATTTATTTATATGTAGTGAATTTATGTAGACTTCGGTTTCGAATCTATTCTTAAAGCTTTTGTAGTTTTGGAGTTTAGATATCTTATCTATTGAAGCAAACCAATCTGATATTGATACATCTTGCATTCTTTGTTTAAATTCACTGATAAATAAGTTTATGTTCTCTACTCTCTGGTTTGCCCATACGTACATAAATCCGTTTGAGCATAACATACGCCTAACTTTAGTAACCCAGTTTACCTTACCATTTGAATCATAAAGTAAAGACATTTTGTAAGATTTCTTGACATATCTGTGTTCAGACATTCTGGTTATCTTAAGCCAATATTTGACGACTCTCACAGATGTGTTCACAAATAGTGGAAAGCGGCCACATTCTCCGAGGACAGCATAATTAGGTGTTTTAATAGCTAGTTGAAGAAACCTCTTGCACGCTGTTATCTGAATTCTTTCTAATGCATTGTAATTTTTATGTCCCCAAATTTCACAGCCATATGTTAGGATCGGTAGTATTTTGCTATCAAAATTTTTGAAGAATGTCTGGCTATTTATGAAGCAGTTCATATTCAACGCCTTAAGTATACTATTCACAGCTCGCTTACCCCCCATAGCTTTTATGCTTATAGCATGATTCCACGACAACTGCGGAGTAAAATATATGCCTAAGTATTTGTAACTGTTAACAATTTTCAATTCTTCATCGTCAAAATTCCATTTCTCATTTGCGCTTAACGTACCGCCCTTTCTAAATACCATTATATTTGATTTTGCCATATTCACCTTCAAACCATATTCGATCGAAAATGAGGAGAGAATGTTCAACTGTTTTTGAAGACCCCTGCACACATTAGAAAACAGCAAAATGTCATCAGCAAACAAAAGCAGATATATATGTACAAGATCTGGCATGAGTTGTAACCCATAACAATCTGAACTTTCTATATTGGTTGCTAATTCATTAATATAAATGGAAAATATTAGTGGGCTCATGATGCAGCCTTGCTTCAGTCCTATGGGGCATGTGAAGAATTCAGAATATCTGTTATTGTTCCTTACACAGGCAGTGACATCGCTATAGAAATTATGTATGATCTGGAATAACTTGCCTTTAATTCCAATCCTGTTAAATAGGTTCCATAACTTTGGGCGCTTAACCGTATCGAAAGCCTTTCGCAGCATATAATTTACCTCTTTTCTTTGTTATTTGTTTTTCTATCAAGGCACTTAAAATACATGCATTATCAATTGTCGAATATTCATGTCTAAAACCAGCTTGCGATTCTACAATCTTATCAAATATTTCTGTCCACAATCTCAATCTATTACAAATGATTGACGTAAATATTTTGCTAAATATGCTTAAAAGAGATATCCCTCTATAGTTATTTGGCTCATTCGATGGGCCACCTTTATGTAATGGGATGATAATAGATTAGACCATTCATCTGGTAAAGTCCCAGAGTCGAACATTTTATTAAACAACTTATGAAGAGTTGGAATTAAAACAAAAGCCCCATGTATAAAAAATTCAGCAATTAATTTATCAAGACCAGGTGACTTATTTCTTTTCAACCCGTTAATAGCATTTTGAATTTCCATTTAAGTTATTTCATTGTTTAAAATCATATTTGAAATGTCATTATCATTTACATCATCATACGACTCTACGCAAGGAGTATAATCGATTCCTTCATTAAACAGCTTGCAAAAATGCTCCTTCCATGCATCGATTGATATATTATTGTTATGGGTTGAAGTTTTGCGAGAATGCAATATGCGATTTACTGTTTTCCAAAATAGGTTTGGATCATTCAGGTTTTCCATAAGGTTATCCATTGACGCTTCATCGGTCTCTGTCTGTTTTTGTTGACATATAGATCTAAAATTCCTTTTACTGTCTAAATACACCTGTAAATCGTTATCATTATGGGATCTTCTAAACTTCCTAAGATAAGAATGTATTAGATGCGATACTATATAATCTTCTCAAAGAGTGTCTCAAGTGATATTTGCATTACATATCTCATACGATAACTAACGGTCTATTTACAATACACAGAAGAAGAAAAAGAAGAAAATAATTTATTTGGACTTGAACAGATTTGTTCCTCGTCCACAATTCACATGGTTACAGTCATGCACATAACAAACATTTTAATTTCATTTATAGAGGCTAGACATTGTATTGTGATTTAATTCTTAACTCATTAGATAATTTAATATATTTAGCTACTTTTAACAACGTAGGTTTGTTTGAATCTTTAAATAATAACACACACTTATAAACACTAGGTCTAATCCAACAGAATTGTTTAAGATATATCTTTCTAAGTTGTAAATAGTTAGGACAAATTAGCATGAAATGATACTCGTCTTCAAAGACGTTATAACCTATACTTTTACAATGTTCACAATTTCGGTCTTCCCTTGGAGTGCTATTGTATCTACCAATTTCAATCATAAGGCGATGTGTAGATGTACGAAGTTGTGTAACACATCTTCTATCACTAGAATTTCTAATCTGATCTAAATAAATTTCATATCCAAAATTTACTTTAATATGTTTGTAAAGAAATAATTTACCATTTGACTCTAAGCCGGATCTCCTATTTTGAATATAAATATCAATCAGACGCTGCTTGGCTAATTTGCAAAATATATCAACATTAACATTTGGAAATTCCCAGACATGTCCAAAACCAAGTTCATATAACAAAATTCGTATACCATCCTACCAAGATTTGAACCCACAATTCAAATTGTTATAACATAAACCATAAATGACCCTTAATTTACAGTTTTGACTGTGTAATAAATTAAACCAATAACGTAAAACACGAATGTACATATTGATATACAATGTGTATCTCCCAAGTTCTCCATATACAGCGACCGTTGAGGATTTGGAATTGATTTGCAAAATACGTCGGCAAAATTCAGTACATTTTGCAATTCCCCACAATTCACAACCATACATCATAGTAGACGTAACAAAAGTATCGAAGAGCTCACACAAGGTTTTAAACGAAAAGTTATACCTACTAACATTTTTAAACAACACATTCATAGCTTTAAGACCTTTGTCTGCTAGGGTTTTATGTGCTTCTGTAGAGGTGCCTGTGAATGTTAGCACAATGCCAAGGTAGTTGAACCATATCTCATCTTGTCTAGCTTTTTGTTTTGTCAGAATTTCTTTTTGTCTCTCTCGTTATCTGTATTCATCATCTTTTCTTGCATTTTGTTTTGTCAGAGTTTCTTTTTGTCTCTCCTGTTTTCTGTATTCATCATCTTGCCTTACTTTTTTTTCTTAAAGTTTAAGTTTGTCTTTCTGCTATTTTGAAACTGTTTTCATCTCTCTTATGTTTCATATAATTTCTCATGTAAGTTTTTCTTTGCTCTTTTCTTTGTGACTCTTGGTAATCAAAGTATGATTCCATAAGGTTAAGAGGAGATGCAATTCTGGGGACAGTGCTTGCTGAACTGTACTGAATGTTCATAGCCTGTATGTCAAAAGAACTTTCACCATGGAGTCCAAGACTGAATGCAAATCGTCTGGAGAACTGTACAAGATCTTCAAGTGTTTCAAATGTTCTGAATATGGCCGTTCCATCTGGATCACCTGACAAACCGTCAATACCATGTGTATGGGAATCAAAGAAAGCAAAGTGATCACCTTGTCTCATCACTGACATAGCATAACCTTCCAACACAAGAATAGCTGCACTCGAATCAGCAAAATAGCCTCCATAGCACTGCTCAAGGACATGAATATCTCATCATTGTGATCTCTATCTATTGTACCAGTGAAGAAAGAGCCTCTGACAATTGTGCTAGTTCTTGTAATTGTGCTGGATGCTAGTTCAACTGTGTTAGGCAACTCTTCAATCTGTAGTATTGTATCTCGCAAAAGATTGGTACTCATTAAAACAGCCATTGTTTCTCTGTACAGATAATCTCCTTCATCAAGTATGAAATCTACATCTGTCCTGTTGCAATTATTGTTATTTCTCAGAAGATAGCAAAGAGAAATGAGAGCATTGCACATACACTGTCTACCAGCTGATTGTTCAGAAAAACGCAAACTTGCTTGATTGAAGGAACCAAACACTGTGTTTTGTGATAATTGATTTGTTGTGTTAGCTTCTGAAACTATTTGAGAGATATTGTCAGAGGTGGACTGTGCAACATTTTCAAAGCAATTCAAATAAACTTTGTTTTGAGTGCGGTTTTGAAAGTCATCTTGTGGTAACTTTTGTAAATCATTGTGGCGGTCACAGTGGGTGTCATTTTGTGCGGCATTGTGAGAGTAGTCTTGCAAAAAGTTTTGAGATTCAGTTTGAAATTCATTTGGCATGGCTTTTGGCATAGTTCGAGTTCGTTTTTTTACGAGGTTGAATTCCTCGGGGATTTCTCCCGCTTCAGTTCGTTTTTTTACAAGGTTGAATTCCTTGGAGGGGTTGGAGTCCTCGACACAGTTTTTTTTATGAGGCAGTGTTCCTCAGAGGAAATTGCATCCCCGCCAGTTTTTAAGGGTTTGGTCTCCCTTCTCTTCACAGCGGACATCCTCCAAGTCTTCTTGCGTGGCATCTACAAAGAAACAACAGTGAATGTGCAAGTTCTATATAAATAAATATAAAGTATCATTGGATAAACTTAAACAAGCAGACAGTCTGCAAGATACTGTATTCTCAAATTTGTTGTGAAAATAAAAAGGTTGACAATGCAGAAATTTCACAATACTATATGTATCACAATATCTCAAAAAGATAGAATTTAATGCAATGCATATCATGATATTACATTTTTAGTGTTTTTTCATAAAACATTTTTGACAAAGACATTGATTTTGAGTTATAAACAAGTCTTTAAGTCCAACGATATGTATTATGATACAAACAATACTAAGGCTGAGCAATATTGTCGCAATACCAATATATTGCAATACAGATTGTGCAATACAATTATTGCAATAACAATTTTAAATCGCAATATATTGCACCAACAAATTTTTAGTGAAATTTATTCATCTTGTTTTTAGGCATAGTTACCAGCTTTACTTGTTACAAAATTAGTTTAGGATGCAAGAATATGTGTTGAACTGTATGACAAATGTTTTCTAAATATATGCCATCAAAATTAACTGATCATTTTGACTCATGGTCTATTTTTCGAAAGATTTGAAAGGCTTTTGACCAAATGTGTCATGTTAAATTATGAACAGAAGTATAAAAGTTGAATGTAAATTTGGTGCAATACTCAGCCCTAAACCATATAATATTAACTGAAGATTTCCAAGTTTGTACTGTCAAGATGTTGTAAGTTGTATTTCCTAAGAAACTGTCCATAATAAATATAACAAGTAGTTGTCACCAAGGTGACATGATCCCACGCCGCAAATTAATACTTCAAAATTTAAAAATAATGTCAAGATCAGCAAAATCGACTGCCAAACATGTCGAAAAAGTCAAAGCTCCACTGTGACCTTGAGAAAAATGTCAAGGTCACCAAAATCTAATCAGTCATTTTGCTTTGTGTAAGATATGATGAAATGTCGGTGAATGGTTCTTGAGATATTCTGCTGACAACCTTTACATGTACATTAACATGTCGAAAAATTCAAAGTTCCGTTGTGACCTTGAAAATAATGTCAAGGTCACCAACATCTAATCAGCCCGTCGTCTTTCCTTGGAGAAGCTATGTGTGAAATATGAAGAGAATCCAGGGAATAGTTATTGAGTTATAATCATCAATTGAGGGTAAAATGACAAAGTCTCGTTGTGAACTTGAAATGAAGGTCAAGGTCACAAACCTATGTAGGAACATTACTCTTCCTATGATGAACCCATATGCAAAATATGAAAAGAATGCAGTGAATAGAATTTGAGTTATTCCATTTCGTACATACGTATGTACGTACGTACGGACGGACGCAGCCGAATACTATAAAAGGTAGTGCATTGTTTTCAGACATACAAAGTTTACCCGGTAGTCAACTTCTTTCAAAACTATTCTTGGAACCTACCGGGATCGACGTATTTTCTAACTTTAAAAAAAAAAAAGATATTAATCATAAATTTTTAAAAAGAGTTAAAACATTGCAACCATGTATGCTGGTAGCAACAAGACATACTAATCGATAAATGAATTGTGAAAATATTTTGACACTTCATTACTTGTTACATTAGCAATAACAAATTTATCAAGAACTAGGATTGACGCGTCAATACTTAGGTCTTGAAGACTTCTGCTTGACCTTGAACTCCATGTTGGACTCTCGGTTATTCGCCAGTTTCTCTGCTTTAAAATTAGCTATCAAACATGTCTCTATCTTCAGTAGTTTTTTTACAAAAATTCTCCAAAGACAATGACCCCCTGAAAATGGAAAATCGCTTATTAATTGACCCCTACATGACCTTTCTCACAATAACGACAAAATGGTTAATATTTTCATACTAAGGTGCAACAAAGAACATATTGTGCTTTAATTTCCACCTAAATAGATGTAATCATCATTAAGTTTGCATGTATAAGTAATGCGTTATGTTCTTTTGAATATTCAAGAAAATACTAAAAAATGCGTTAATTTGGACCCCTAGACAACATTTGCGACGTTCGGAGCTTAAGTATCAACTTTTTGATGAAAGGGTTCAACAGAAACGTTATTGTTCTTGAAATTGTCCATCCGTAGGTATAAATACAATTTCAATGTTGTAATTAGTTAAGCAGTTATGATCCTTTGAACTTTGCTTAAAATGGCAATTTTAAAAAAATGACAAACTTCTATGACTTGTCACAAACAAACTAAGACAGATACGAGCTTGAAAAATATTGTCCTGAATAATTGACGTTTCTACTTCAACAAGACCTATTTGAAATCTTCCTATCTTCAGTAGTTCATCATCAATAATTATCCAAAGGATATACCCCTCGAAAATGCTCAAAATCACAAAATTTTACTTTTTTGAGAATATGTCCAAATTGTGCCGAAACTATCAACTTTTATATGACATTGATGTATTATGGACTTGTTTAGCTCTTTATTAACAAGAGATGGCTATCAATAACTTTGACATAAGTCAATTAGTTACAGAGTTGTGCCCCTTTGAAATTGCATCCGAAAAACGCGATTTTTAAAAAGGACCATATTCAAGGGAAGATTACTCGAATTCTAGGCCGAAATTCAAAATTCTGTTAGCAAATTATATACTACGTTGTCTTGGCTTTCGAATGAGCTATCACACATATCTGTATTTATTGCCGTGATTTAGAAGAAGATTTTTGAAGACGCGTACCCTCAAACCCGCGAAAGTGCATCAAATTTTCAGTTTTTTCGAAATAGCGAAAAATCTATCATTACGGCCGAAATCCGCACTAGGCCTAATCGATGGGGAAAGTTGTTGTTCACATTTTGGTGAAAGTTTTTTGAAAATATCTTTGTAAGTTTTCGAGCTATTGAGGTTTGAAGTTTCAACTTCAAGGGGAGATAACTCACGAAAGAAGTCGAAAATCCAAAAAGTAAGAAAATTACTTCTAAGTTTGGTTACAGGCTACCTTCCCTGAAAATTTCATGGAAATCAGCCCAGCCGTTACTGAGAAATCTGCATCACAAAATTTGGTACAAAGAATAATAAATATAGTCGCAAGCGACTTTAAACGGATTCAGCATATATATGATTCATTTCCTATTAGGTACATTATATCAGCAGTCATTGCTGAAAGTTACACGATTATGTGGAAATGTGTTAAGCTACAGCAACCTATTCCTGTCCATCATGTAAAACGAAAGTAGGATTTACCCCCTTTGTTAACAGTTCAAAATAAAGTCGCAATTTATCAAGATAAAATGCTTATATCTCATTGGTTATGTTTATTATCAAACTAATAATGTTTTCCCCATATAGAGTAATCCTTTCCCATTCCAACGAGGTATCAAACAACGTGCTATGATTTTGCATTGTTGAACTATGCACTAACAAAGATACACTACAAACGTGGCGATTGTCAATATAGAAAGAGGGCAGAAACTGTCCAACTTAAAATACCCGTAACTCATTGGTTATGAACACCACTACCGTACTTATTTCATTTTTAGTAATTTCCACTTAGGTTGATGTAGTCATAATTTAGATTGCATACATGGTTAATGCGTAATATTCTTCTGAATATTCAGGAAAATACTAAAAAATGCTTATTTTCGGACCCCTATACCACATTTCCGATGTTCAAAGCTAAACTATTAACATTTTGATGAAAGGGTTCAACATAAAAGTTTTTATGCTTGCAATTGTCTATTCGCAGGTGTGAATGAAAGTACAATAGCATAATTGGTTAAGCAGTCATGATCCTGTGAACTTTGCTGAAAATGGCGATTTTTTAAAAATGACAATCTTCTGTGACTTGTCACACATAAAGTATGACAGATACGCAATCGAAATTTATTATTCTTCATGAGAGACATGTCTACTTCACAGTGATCCATAAAATATTATTGTATCTTGAGTGGTTTACGAAGGAAAATTCTCCAAAGTAGGTACCCCTCGAAAGGTCTCAAAATCACAAAATTTAACTTTTGGGGGCGTATGTCTAAATTGTGCCTAATCTATCATCTTTTACATGATCATGATATGCTATGGAATTGTTAAACAAATTATTATAAAGAGATTGAAATAATTAACTTTGACATAAAGTAATTGGTTATAGAGTTATGCCACTTTGAACATTCAACCGAAAATCGCACTTTTCGAAAAGGTCCAAATACAAGGGCAGATAACTCGAATTCTGAGCCAAAATTCAAAATTCTGTCTCGATAACTTTTTTACACGTTTATCCAGCTTTCATATGAGCTATCACACATAGCTGTATGTGTTGCCGGGATTTAGAAGAAGATTTTTGAAGACGCGTACCCTCAAAACCGAAAAAGTACACATAGAATTCAGTTTTTTCGAAATAGCAAAAAATCTATTATTACGGTCGAAAACCCCTATAGGCCTAATCGATGAGGAATGTTGTTGCGCACATTTTGGTGAAAGTTTTGTGCAAATATCTTGATAAGTTTTCGAGCTATTAAGGTTTGAAGTTTTAACTTCCAGGGGGGATAACTCACGAAAGAAGTCGAAAATCCAAAAAGTAAAAAAAGTAGATCTAAGTTAGGTCACAGGCTACGATCCCTGAAAGTTTCAGAGAAATCGGTCAGGCCGTTAGTTCAGTACCGCGGTCACAACATCGGTGGAATAATAAAAAAAAAAAAAAAAATATAGTCGCAAGCGACTTTAAACGGATTCAGCATATATATGATTCGTTTCCTATTAGGTACATTATATCAGCAGTCATTGCTGAAAGTTACACGATTATGTGTAAATGTGTTTAGCTACAGCAACCTATTCCTGTCCATCATGTAAAACGAAAGTAGGATTTACCCCCTTTGTTAACAGTTCAAAATAAAGTCGCAATTTATCAAGATAAAATGCTTATATCTCATTGGTTATGTTTATTATCAAACTAATAATGTTTTCCCCATATAGAGTAATCCTTTCCCATTCCAACGAGGTATCAAACAACGTGCTATGATTTTGCATTGTTGAACTATGCACTAACAAAGATACACTACAAACGTGGCGATTGTCAATTTAGAAAGAAGGCAGAAACTGTCCAACTTAAAATACCCGTAACTCATTGGTTATGAACACCACTACCGTACTTATTTCATTTTTCGTAATTTCCACTTAGGTTGATGTAGTCATAATTTAGATTGCATACATGGTTAATGCGTAATGTTCTTTTGAATATTCAGGAAAATACTAAAAAAATGCTTATTTTCGGACCCCTATACCACTTTTCCGATGTTCAAAGCTAAACTATTAACATTTTGATGAAAGGGTTCAACATAAAAGTTTTTATGCTTGCAATTGTCTATTCGCAGGTGTGAATGAAAGTGCAATAGCATAATTGGTTAAGCAGTCATGATCCTGTGAACTTTGCTGAAAATGGCGATTTTTGAAAAATGACAATCTTCTGTGACTTGTCACACATAAAGTATGACAGATACGCAATTGAAATTTATTATTCTTAATGAGAGACATGTCTACTTCACAGTGATCCATAAAATATTATTGTATCTTGAGTGGTTTACGAAGGAAAATTCTCCAAAGTAGGTACCCCTCGAAAGGTCTCAAAATCACAAAATTTAACTTTTGGGGGCGTATGTCTAAATTGTGCCTAATCTATCATCTTTTACATGATCATGATATGCTATGGAATTGTTAAACAAATTATTATAAAGAGATTGAAATAATTAACTTTGACATAAAGTAATTGGTTATAGAGTTATGCCACTTTGAACATGCAACCGAAAATCGCACTTTTCGAAAAGGTCCAAATACAAGGGCAGATAACTCGAATTCTAAGCCAAAATTCAAAATTCTGTCTCGATAACTTTTTTACACGTTTATCCAGCTTTCAAATGAAATATCACACATAGCTGTATGTGTTGCCGGGATTTAGAAGAAGATTTTTGAAGACGCGTACCCTCAAAACCGAAAAAGTACACATAGAATTCAGTTTTTTCGAAATAGCAAAAAATCTATTATTACGGCCGAAAACATCTATAGGCCTAATCGATGAGGAATGTTGTTGCGCACATTTTGGTGAAAGTTTTGTGCAAATATCTTGATAAGTTTTCGAGCTATTAAGGTTTGAAGTTTTAACTTCCAGGGGGGATAACTCACGAAAGAAGTCGAAAATCCAAAAAGTAAAAAAAGTAGATCTAAGTTAGGTCACAGGCTACGATCCCTGAAAGTTTCAGAGAAATCGGTCAGGCCGTTAGTTCAGTACCGCGGTCACAACATCGGTGGAATAATAAAAAAAAAAATATAGTCGCAAGCGACTTTAAACGGATTCAGCATATATATCATTCATTTCCTATTAGGTACATTATATCAGCAGTCATTGCTGAAAGTTACACGATTATGTGTAAATGTGTTTAGCTACAGCAACCTATTCCTGTCCATCATGTAAAACGAAAGTAGGATTTACCCCCTTTGTTAACAGTTCAAAATAAAGTTGCAATTTATCAAGATAAAATGCTTATATCTCATTGGTTATGTTTATTATCAAACTAATAATGATTTCCCCATATATAGTAATCCTTTCCCATTTCAACGAGGTATCAAACAACGTGCTATGATTTTGCATTGTTGAACTATGCACTAACAAAGATACACTACAAACGTGGCGATTGTCAATTTAGAAAGAAGGCAGAAACTGTCCAACTAAAAATACCCGTAACTCATTGGTTATGAACACCACTACCGTACTTATTTCATTTTTCGTAATTTCCACTTAGGTTGATGTAGTCATAATTTAGATTGCATACATGGTTAATGCGTAATGTTCTTTTGAATATTCAGGAAAATACTAAAAAATGCTTATTTTCGGACCCCTATACCACTTTTCCGATGTTCAAAGCTAAACTATTAACATTTTGATGAAAGGGTTCAACATAAAAGTTTTTATGCTTGCAATTGTCTATTCGCAGGTGTGAATGAAAGTGCAATAGCATAATTGGTTAAGCAGTCATGATCCTGTGAACTTTGCTGAAAATGGCGATTTTTGAAAAATGACAATCTTCTGTGACTTGTCACACATAAAGTATGACAGATACGCAATTGAAATTTATTATTCTTCATGAGAGACATGTCTACTTCACAGTGATCCATAAAATATTACTGTATCTTGAGTGGTTTACGAAGGAAAATTCTCCAAAGTAGGTACCCCTCGAAAGGTCTCAAAATCACAAAATTTAACTTTTGGGGGCGTATGTCTAAATTGTGCCTAATCTATCATCTTTTACATGATCATGATATGCTATGGAATTGTTAAACAAATTATTATAAAGAGATTGAAATAATTAACTTTGACATAAAGTAATTGGTTATAGAGTTATGCCACTTTGAACATGCAACCGAAAATCGCACTTTTCGAAAAGGTCCAAATACAAGGGCAGATAACTCGAATTCTAAGCCAAAATTCAAAATTCTGTCTCGATAACTTTTTTACACGTTTATCCAGCTTTCAAATGAGCTATCACACATAGCTGTATGTGTTGCCGGGATTTAGAAGAAGATTTTTGAAGACGCGTACCCTCAAAACCGAAAAAGTACACATAGAATTCAGTTTTTTCGAAATAGCAAAAAATCTATTATTACGGCCGAAAACCCCTATAGGCCTAATCGATGAGGAATGTTGTTGCGCACATTTTGGTGAAAGTTTTGTGCAAATATCTTGATAAGTTTTCGAGCTATGAAGGTTTGAAGTTTTAACTTCCAAGGGGGATAACTCACGAAAGAAGTCGAAAATCCAAAAAGTAAAAAAAATAGATCTAAGTTAGGTCACAGGCTACGATCCCTGAAAGTTTCAGAGAAATCGGTCAGGCCGTTAGTTCAGTACCGCGGTCACAAAATCGGTGGAATAATAAAAAAAAAAAAACAAAAAAACACGCCAATAACAATAAGGATTCAGCCTTATGGCTGAATCCTTAAAAATATAGTCGCAAGCGACTTTAAACGGATTCAGCATATATATGATTCATTTCCTATGATGTACATTATATCAGCAGTTATTCCTGAAAGTTACACGATTATGTGTAAATGTGTAAAGCTACAGCAACCTATTCCAGTCCATCATGTAAAACGAAAGTAGGATTTACCCCCTTTGTTTACAGTACTAGAAAAAGTTGCAATTTGATCAAGATAGAATACTTATAACTCATTGGTTATGTTTATCCTCAAACTAAAAATGCTTTCCACGTGTAGAGTAATCCTTTCCCATTCTAACGAGGTATCAAACAACATGCTATGATTTTGCATTGTTGAACTATGCACAAACAAAGATACACTACAAACGTGGCGATTGTCAATTTAGAAAGAAGGCAAAAACTGTCCAACTTATAATACCCGTTACTCATTGGTTTTGAACACCACTACTGTACTTATTTCATTTTCCGTATATTCCACTAAGGTTGATGTAGTCATAAGTTAGATTGCATACATGGTTAATGCGTAATGTTCTTTTGAATATTCAGGAAAATACTAAAAAATGCTTATTTTCGGACCCCTATACCACTTTTCCGATGTTTGAGGCTAAACTATTAACATTTTGATGAAAGAGTTCAACATTAAAGTTTTGATGCTTGAAATTGTCTATTCGCAGGTGTGAATAACATTTCAATAGCGTAATTGGTTAAGCAGTCATGATCCTTTGAACATTGGTGAAAATGGCGATTTTTTAAAAATGACAATGTTCTGTGACTTGTCACACATAAAGTATGACAGATACGCGATTGAAATTTATTATTCTTCATGAGAGACATTTCTACTTCACAGTGAGCCATAAAACATTATTGTATCTTCAGTGGTTTACGAAGGAAAATTCTCCAAAGTAGGTACCCCTCGAAAGGTCTCAAAATCACAAAATTTAACTTTTTGGGGATTATGTCCAAATTGTGCCTTATCGATAAACTTTTACATGATCATGATATGTTATGGAATTGTTAAACAAGTTATTACAAAGAGATTGAAATAAGTAACCTTGACATATATCAATAGGTTACAGAGTTATACCCCTTTGAACATGCAACCGAAAAACGCACTTTTCGAAAAGGTCCAAATACAAGGGCAGATAACTCGAATTCTAAGTCAAAATTTAAAATTCTGTCTCAATAACTTTTTCACACGTTTATTCAGCTTTCAAATGAGCTATCATACATAGCTGTATGTGTTGCCAGGATTTAGAAGAAGATTTTTGAAGACGCGTACCCTCAAAACCGCGAAAGTACACACAAAATTCAGTTTTTTCGAAACAGCAAAAAATCTATTATTACGGCCGAAAACCGCTATAGGCCTAATCGATGAGGAATGTTGTTGCGCACATTTTGGTGAAAGTTTTGTGCAAATATCTTGATAAGTTTTCGAGCTATTAAGGTTTGAAGTTTTAACTTCCAAGGGGGATAACTCACGAAAGAAGTCGAAAATCCAAAAAGTAAAAAAAATAGATCTAAGTTAGGTCACAGGCTACGATCCCTGAAAGTTTCAGAGAAATCGGTCGGGCCGTTAGTTCAGGACAGCGGTCACAAAAATCGCTGGAATAATAAAAATAAAAAAAAACACGCCAATAACAATAAGGATTCAGCCTTATGGCTGAATCCTTAAAAAATATAGTCGCAAGCGACTTTAAACGGATTCAGCATATATATGATTCGTTTCCTATTAGGTACATTATATCAGCAGTCATTGCTGAAAGTTACACGATTATGTGTAAATGTGTTTAGCTACAGCAACCTATTCCTGTCCATCATGTAAAACGAAAGTAGGATTTACCCCCTTTGTTAACAGTTCAAAATAAAGTCGCAATTTATCAAGATAAAATGCTTATATCTCATTGGTTATGTTTATTATCAAACTAATAATGTTTTCCCCATATAGAGTAATCCTTTCCCATTCCAACGAGGTATCAAACAACGTGCTATGATTTTGCATTGTTGAACTATGCACTAACAAAGATACACTACAAACGTGGCGATTGTCAATTTAGAAAGAAGGCAGAAACTGTCCAACTTAAAATACCCGTAACTCATTGGTTATGAACACCACTACCGTACTTATTTCATTTTTCGTAATTTCCACTTAGGTTGATGTAGTCATAATTTAGATTGCATACATGGTTAATGCGTAATGTTCTTTTGAATATTCAGGAAAATACTAAAAAAATGCTTATTTTCGGACCCCTATACCACTTTTCCGATGTTCAAAGCTAAACTATTAACATTTTGATGAAAGGGTTCAACATAAAAGTTTTTATGCTTGCAATTGTCTATTCGCAGGTGTGAATGAAAGTGCAATAGCATAATTGGTTAAGCAGTCATGATCCTGTGAACTTTGCTGAAAATGGCGATTTTTGAAAAATGACAATCTTCTGTGACTTGTCACACATAAAGTATGACAGATACGCAATTGAAATTTATTATTCTTAATGAGAGACATGTCTACTTCACAGTGATCCATAAAATATTATTGTATCTTGAGTGGTTTACGAAGGAAAATTCTCCAAAGTAGGTACCCCTCGAAAGGTCTCAAAATCACAAAATTTAACTTTTGGGGGCGTATGTCTAAATTGTGCCTAATCTATCATCTTTTACATGATCATGATATGCTATGGAATTGTTAAACAAATTATTATAAAGAGATTGAAATAATTAACTTTGACATAAAGTAATTGGTTATAGAGTTATGCCACTTTGAACATGCAACCGAAAATCGCACTTTTCGAAAAGGTCCAAATACAAGGGCAGATAACTCGAATTCTAAGCCAAAATTCAAAATTCTGTCTCGATAACTTTTTTACACGTTTATCCAGCTTTCAAATGAAATATCACACATAGCTGTATGTGTTGCCGGGATTTAGAAGAAGATTTTTGAAGAAGCGTACCCTCAAAACCGAAAAAGTACACATAGAATTCAGTTTTTTCGAAATAGCAAAAAATCTATTATTACGGCCGAAAACCCCTACAGCCCTAATCGATGAGGAATGTTGTTGCGCACATTTTGGTGAAAGTTTTGTGCAAATATCTTGATAAGTTTTCGAGCTATTAAGGTTTGAAGTTTTAACTTCCAAGGGGGATAACTCACGAAAGAAGTCGAAAATCAAAAAAGTAAAAAAAATAGATCTAAGTTAGGTCACAGGCTACGATCCCTGAAAGTTTCAGAGAAATCGGTCAGGCCGTTAGTTCAGTACCGCGGTCACAAAATCGTTGGAATAATAAAAAAAAAAACAAAAAAAACACGCCAATAACAATAAGGATTCAGCCTTATGGCTGAATCCTTAAAAACACGCCAATAACAATAAGGATTCAGCCTTATGGCTGAATCCTTAATAAAAATATAGTCGCAAGCGACTTTAAACGGATTCAGCATATATATGATTCATTTCCTATTAGGTACATTATATCAGCAGTCATTCCTGAAAGTTACACGATTATGTGGAAATGTGTTAAGCTACAGCAACCTATCCCTGTCCATCATGTAAAACGAAAGTAGGATTTACCCCCTTTGTTAACAGTTCAAAATAAAGTCGCAATTGATCAAGATAAAATGCTTATATCTCATTGGTTATGTTTATTATCAAACTAATAATGTTTTCCCCATATAGAGTAATCCTTTCCCATTTCAACGAGGTATCAAACAACGTGCTATGATTTTGCATTGTTGAACTTGCACTAACAAAGATACACTACGAACTTGGCGATTGTCAATTTAGAAAGAAGGCAGAAACTGTCCAACTTAAAATACCCGTAACTCATTGGTTATGAACACCACTACTGTACTTATTTTATTTTTCGTAATTTCAACTTAGGTTGATGTAGTCATAATTTAGATTGCATACATGGTTAATGCGTAATGTTCTTTTGAATATTCAGGAAAATACTAAACAATGCTTATTTTCGGACCCCTATTCCACTTTTCCGATGTTCGAAGCTAAACTATTAACATTTTGATGAAAGGGTTCAACATAAAAGTTTTTATTCTTGAAATTGTCTATTCGCAGGTGTGAATAAAATTTCAATAGCATAATTGGTTAACCAGTCATGATTCTTTGAACATTGCTGAAAATGGCGATTTTTGAAAAATGACAATGTTCTGTGACTTGTCACACATAAAGTATGACAGATACGCGATTGAAAATTATTATTCTACATTAGAGACATGTCTACTTCACAGTGAGACATAAAACATTATTGTATCTTCAGTGGTTTACGAAGGAAAATTCTCCAAAGTAGGTACCCCTCGAAAGGTCTCAAAATCACAAAATTTAACTTTTAAGGGATTACGTCCAAATTGTGCCCAATCGATCAACTTTTACATGATCATGATATGTTATGGAATTGTTAAACAAGTTATGATAAAGAGATTGAAATAAGTAACTTTGACATAAATCAATTTGTGACAGAGTTATGCCACTTTGAACATGCAACCGAAAAACGCACTTTTCGAAAAGGTTCAAATACAAGGGCAGATAACTCGAATTCTAAGCCAAAATTCAAAATTCTGTCTCGATAACTTTTTTACACGTTTATCCAGCTTTCAAATGAGCTATCACACATAGCTGTATGTGTTGCCGGGATTTAGAAGAAGATTTTTGAAGACGCGTACCCTCAAAACCGCGAAAGTACACAACAAATTCATTTTTTTCGAAATAGCAAAAATTCTATTATTACGGCCGAAAACCCCTATAGACCTTATCGATGAGGAATGTTGTTGCGCACATTTTGGTGAAAGTTTTGTGCAAATATCTTGATAAGTTTTCGAGCTATTAAGGTTTGAAGTTTTAACTTCCAAGGGGGATAACTCACGAAAGAAGTCGAAAATCCAAAAAGTAAAAAAAGTAGATCTAAGTTAGGGCACAGGCTACGATCCCTGAAAGTTTCAGAGAAATCGGTCAGGCCGTTAGTTCAGTACCGCGGTCACAAAATCGGTGGAATAATAAAAAAAAAAAAAAAACTAGGATTGACGCGTCAATACTTAGGTCTTCAAGACTTCTGCTTGACCTAGAACTCCATGTTGGACTTAGGGTTATTCGTCTGTTTCTCCGCTTTAAAATGAGCTATCAAACATGTCTCTATCTTCAGTAGTTTTTTTACAAAAATTCTCCAAAGAAGGTACCCCTCTGAAAACGGAAAAATCACATATTAATGGACTCCTACATTACATTTCTCACGATTAAGACAAAATGGTTAATATTTCCATACAAAGGTGTTACATAGAAAATGTTGTGCTTTAATTTCCACTTAAGAAGATGCAATCATCATTTAGATTGCATACATAATTAATGCGTTATGCTGTTCTGAATATTCAAGAAAATACTCAAAAATGCTTAAATTTGGACCCCTAGACATCGTTTGCGATGTTCGAGGCTTAACTATCAACTTTTTGATGAAAGCGGTCAACATAAAAGTTGCTCTTCTTGAAATTGTGCATAAGTAGGTGTATGCAAAATTTCAATAGCGTAAGAAGTTAAGAGTAATGATCCTTTAAACATGGCTGAAAATGGCGAGTTCTGAAAAATGGCAATCTTCTATGACTTGTCACACATAAACTATGACAGAAAACTGTTTGAAATTTATTTACCTAAATAAAGGACATCTCTACTTCACGATGATATATTAAGCATAATTGTATCTTCAGTGGTTTACAATGGAAAATTCAACAAAGAAAGTACCCCTCGAAAAGTCTCAAAATCAAAAAAATTTACATTTTTGGAAATACGTCCAAATTGTGTCGATACTATCAACTTTTATATGATAATGATATATTGTGGAATTGTTTAACTAGTTATACGAAAGAGATAGCACTAAGTAACTTTGACATAAGTTCATTTGTAACAGAGTTATGCCCCTTTAAACATATAGCCTAAAAATGCTCTTTTAAAAAAAGGTCCTTATTCAAGGGCATATTCCTGAAATTTGAGGACGAAATTTAAAATTCTTTCATGATCACTTTTTTCTTCATTCAATTAGCTTTAAGATGAGCTATAACACATGGCTGTATGTATTGCCGCAATTTAGGAGAAGATTTTTAAAGACGCGTACCCTGAAAAACGCGAAAGTTCACAAAATTTTCAGTTTTTCGGAAATAGCAAAAAATCTATTGTTACGGCCGAAAACAGCTATAGGCCTGATCAATGGGGAATGTTGTTGCCCACATTTTGGTGAAAGTTTTATGAAAATATCTTGATTAGATTTCGAGCTATTGAGGTTTGAAGTTTCAACTTCAAGGGGAGATAACTCAAGAAAGAAGTCGAAAATCAAAAATCGGCGAACGTACAGGGCTAGTTTCTGTCACAGGCTATCATCCCTGAAAATTTCATTCAAATCGGTCCGGCCGTTACTTCAGAATCCGCATCACCAATTTGTGCAAATAATAATAATAATAAGACTAGGATTGCCACAGGCAATACTTAGGTCTTCAAGACTTCTGCTTGACCTTGAACTCCATATTGGACTCTCGATTATTCACCAGTTTCTCTGCTTTAAAATGAGCTATCAAACATGTCTCTATCTTCAATAGTTATTTTACAAAAAATCTCCAAAGACAATAACCCTTTGAAACCCTCACCCATTAATGGACCCCTACATGATGTAAAAGTTACATTTTTAAAATTCTGTAACATGGACATGTTTTGATCTAGAGATGAGGTTGATAGATTCATATAAAGAACATTCTTTCAGCTACCAAATGAGCTAATGTATGAGTCTCTATGTATTGCCAATCTCGAGAAGAAGATTTTTGAAGAAGTGTACCCTCAAAACCCGAAAAGTCGAGAAATTTACAGTTTTTCTAAAATAGCGAAAAATCTATTATTACGGCCGAAATACGCTATGACATCATTCGATGAAACAAGTTGTCGCCTACATTTTGGTGGTAGTTTTGTGCAATTATCTTGATAAGTTTTCGAGATATTGCAATTTAAAGTTTTTTCACGTTTTGAGTTACCTCCCCTTTTAGAGGCCGAAAATTAAAAATCGGATTTCGTACGCCACAGGCTTATACCTAGGCCCATTACTTCTATCAATTTCATTGATGTAGGTGTAGTCAATTTCGTTGTAAACGAGACACAAACAGAGTTAGGTCTCTGCAAATTCATTGCCCAGAAATCTGCATTTTCAAAAAGGTCATTTTTCAAAATGCTGTAACCAGAAAACGGTTTGATGTAGAGCCGAGGTTGATAGATTCATATAAACAGCAGTATTTCAGCTTTCAAATGAGCTATTAGTTTCTATGTATTGCCGATCTGGAGAAGAAGATTGTTGAAGACGTGAACCCTCAAACTGCAAAAAATTCAAAAAAATGCAGTTTTTACAAAATAGCAAAAAATCTATTATTACGGCCGAAATTCGCTATGACATCATTCGATGAAACAAGTTGTCGCCTACGTTTTGGTGCAATTTGTTTGCAAATAAGTTAATAAGTTTTCGAGATATTGCAATTTGAATTGTTTTGACGTTTTGAGTTACCTCCCCTTTTAGAGGGCGAAAATCAAAAATCGGGCTTCGTACGCCACGAGCTTACACCTATGCCCATCAATTGTGCTAGTTTCATTGATATCGGTGCAGTCAATTTTGCTGTACACGGCGCACAAGAAAAGTACAAATAATAATAAAAAAGGAAAAAATCAGGATAAGAACAATAGGTCTTCCAGACGTAGTCTTGAAGACCTAAAAAATCCGGATAAAAACAATAGGTGTGCAATTTGTTTGCAAATAAGTTAATAAGTTTTCGAGATATTGCAATTTGAATTGTTTTGACGTTTTGAGTTACCTCCCCTTTTAGAGGGCGAAAATCAAAAATCGGGCTTCGTACGCCACGAGCTTACACCTATGCCCATCAATTGTGCTAGTTTCATTGATATCGGTGCAGTCAATTTTGCTGTACACGGCGCACAAGAAAAGTACAAATAATAATAAAAAAGGAAAAAATCAGGATAAGAACAATAGGTCTTCCAGACGTAGTCTTGAAGACCTAAAAAATCCGGATAAAAACAATAGGTCTTCCAGACATTCGTCTTGAAGACCTAAAAAACACGCCAATAACAATAAGGATTCAGCCTTATGGCTGAATCCTTAAATATAGTCGCAAGCGACTTTAAACGGATTCAGCATATATATGATTCATTTCCTATTAGGTACATTATATCAGCAGTCATTCCTGAAAGTTACACGATTATGTGGAAATGTGTTAAGCTACAGCAACCTATCCCTGTCCATCATGTAAAACGAAAGTAGGATTTACCCCCTTTGTTAACAGTTCAAAATAAAGTCGCAATTGATCAAGATAAAATGCTTATATCTCATTGGTTATGTTTATTATCAAACTAATAATGTTTTCCCCATATAGAGTAATCCTTTCCCATTTCAACGAGGTATCAAACAACGTGCTATGATTTTGCATTGTTGAACTTGCACTAACAAAGATACACTACAAACGTGGCGATTGTCAATTTAGAAAGAAGGCAGAAACTGTCCAACTTAAAATACCCGTAACTCATTGGTTATGAACACCACTACTGTACTTATTTTATTTTTCGTAATTTCAACTTAGGTTGATGTAGTCATCATTTAGATTGCATACATGGTTAATGCGTAATGTTCTTTTGAATATTCAGGAAAATACTAAACAATGCTTATTTTCGGACCCCTATTCCACTTTTCCGTTGTTCGAAGCTAAACTATTAACATTTTGATGAAAGGGTTCAACATAAAAGTTTTTATTCTTGAAATTGTCTATACGCAGGTGTGAATAAAATTTCAATAGCATAATTGGTTAAGCAGTCATGATCCTTTGAACATTGCTGAAAATGGCGATTTTTGAAAAATGACAATGTTCTGTGACTTGTCACACATAAAGTATGATAGAACCGCGATTGAAAATTATTATTCTACATTAGAGACATGTCTACTTCACAGTGAGACATGAAACATTATTGTATCTTCAGTGGTTTACGAAGGAAAATTCTCCAAAGTAGGTACCCCTCGAAAGGTCTCAAAATCACAAAATTTAACTTTTAAGGGATTACGTCTAAATTGTGCCCAATCGATCAACTTTTACATGATCATGATATGTTATGGAATTGTTAAACAAGTTATGATAAAGAGATTGAAATAATTAACTTTGACATAAAGTAATTGGTTATAGAGTTATGCCACTTTGAACATGCAACCGAAAATCGCACTTTTCGAAAAGGTCCAAATACAAGGGCAGATAACTCGAATTCTAAGCCAAAATTCAAAATTCTGTCTCGATAACTTTTTTACACGTTTATCCAGCTTTCAAATGAGCTATCACACATAGCTGTATGTGTTGCCGGGATTTAGAAGAAGATTTTTGAAGACGCGTACCCTCAAAACCGAAAAAGTACACATAGAATTCAGTTTTTTCGAAATAGCAAAAAATCTATTGTTACGGCCGAAAACCCCTATAGGCCTAATCGATGAGGAATGTTGTTGCGCACATTTTGGTGAAAGTTTTGTGCAAATATCTTGATAAGTTTTCGAGCTATTAAGGTTTGAAGTTTTAACTTCCAGGGGGGATAACTCACGAAAGAAGTCGAAAATCCAAAAAGTAAAAAAAATAGATCTAAGTTAGGTCACAGGCTACGATCCCTGAAAGTTTCAGAGAAATCGGTCAGGCCGTTAGTTCAGTACCGCGGTCACAAAATCGGTGGAATAATAAAAAAAAAATATAGTCGCAAGCGACTTTAAACGGATTCAGCATATATATGATTCATTTCCTATTAGGTACATTATATCAGCAGTCATTCCTGAAAGTTACACGATTATGTGGAAATGTGTTAAGCTACAGCAACCTATCCCTGTCCATCATGTAAAACGAAAGTAGGATTTACCCCCTTTGTTAACAGTTCAAAATAAAGTCGCAATTGATCAAGATAAAATGCTTATATCTCATTGGTTATGTTTATTATCAAACTAATAATATTTTCCCCATATAGAGTAATCCTTTCCCATTTCAACGAGGTATCAAACAACGTGCTATGATTTTGCATTGTTGAACTTGCACTAACAAAGATACACTACGAACGTGGCGATTGTCAATTTAGAAAGAAGGCAGAAACTGTCCAACTTAAAATACCCGTAACTCATTGGTTATGAACACCACTACTGTACTTATTTTATTTTTCGTAATTTCAACTTAGGTTGATGTAGTCATAATTTAGATTGCATACATGGTTAATGCGTAATGTTCTTTTGAATATTCAGGAAAATACTAAACAATGCTTATTTTCGGACCCCTATTCCACTTTTCCGATGTTCGAAGCTAAACTATTAACATTTTGATGAAAGGGTTCAACATAAAAGTTTTTATTCTTGAAATTGTCTATTCGCAGGTGTGAATAAAATTTCAATAGCATAATTGGTTAACCAGTCATGATTCTTTGAACATTGCTGAAAATGGCGATTTTTGAAAAATGACAATGTTCTGTGACTTGTCACACATAAAGTATGACAGATACGCGATTGAAAATTATTATTCTACATTAGAGACATGTCTACTTCACAGTGAGACATAAAACATTATTGTATCTTCAGTGGTTTACGAAGGAAAATTCTCCAAAGTAGGTACCCCTCGAAAGGTCTCAAAATCACAAAATTTAACTTTTAAGGGATTACGTCTAAATTGTGCCCAATCGATCAACTTTTACATGATCATGATATGTTATGGAATTGTTAAACATGTTATTATAAAGAGATTGAAATAATTAACTTTGACATAAATCAATTTGTGACAGAGTTATGCCACTTTGAACATGCAACCGAAAAACGCACTTTTCGAAAAGGTTCAAATACAAGGGCAGATAACTCGAATTCTAAGCCAAAATTCAAAATTCTGTCTCGATAACTTTTTTACACGTTTATCCAGCTTTCAAATGAGCTATCACACATAGCTGTATGTGTTGCCGGGATTTAGAAGAAGATTTTTGAAGACGCGTACCCTCAAAACCGCGAAAGTACATAACAAATTCAGTTTTTTCGAAATAGCAAAAAATCTATTGTTACGGCCGAAAACCCTTATAGGCCTAATCGATGAGGAATGTTGTTGCGCACATTTTGGTGAAAGTTTTGTGCAAATATCTTGATAAGTTTTCGAGCTATTAAGGTTTGAAGTTTTAACTTCCAAGGGGGATAACTCACGAAAGAAGTCGAAAATCCAAAAAGTAAAAAAAAAAGATCTAAGTTAGGTCACAGGCTACGATCCCTGAAAGTTTCAGAGAAATCGGTCAGGCCGTTAGTTCAGTACCGCGGTCACAAAATCGGTGGAATAATAAAAAAAAACAAAAAAAAAAACACGCCAATAACAATAAGGATTCAGCCTTGTGGCTGAATCCTTAAATATAGTCGCAAGCGACTTTAAACGGATTCAGCATATATATGATTCGTTTCCTATTAGGTACATTATATCAGCAGTCATTGCTGAAAGTAACACGATTATGTGTTAATGTGTTTAGCTACAGCAACCTATTCCTGTCCATCATGTAAAACGAAAGTAGGATTTACCCCCTTTGTTAACAGATCAAAATAAAGTCGCAATTTATCAAGTTAAAATGCTTATATCTCATTGGTTATGTTTATTATCAAACTAATAATGTTTTCCCCATATAGAGTAATCCTTTCCCATTCCAACGAGGTATCAAACAACGTGCTATGATTTTGCATTGTTGAACTATGCACTAACAAAGATACACTACAAACGTGGCGATTGTCAATTTAGAAAGAAGGCAGAAACTGTCCAACTTAAAATACCCGTAACTCATTGGTTATGAACACCACTACCGTACTTATTTCATTTTTCGTAATTTCCACTTAGGTTGATGTAGTCATAATTTAGATTGCATACATGGTGAATGCGTAATGTTCTTTTGAATATTCAGGAAAATACTAAAAAAAAACTTATTTTCGGACCCCTATACCACTTTTCCGATGTTCAAAGCTAAACTATTAACATTTTGATGAAAGGGTTCAACATAAAAGTTTTTATTCTTGAAATTGTCTATTCGCAGGTGTGAATAAAATTTCAATAGCATAATTGGTTAAGCAGTCATGATCCTTTGAACATTGCTGAAAATGGCGATTTTTGAAAAATGACAATGTTCTGTGACTTGTCACACATAAAGTATGACAGATACGCGATTGAAAATTATTATTCTACATAAGAGACATGTCTACTTCACAGTGAGACATAAAACATTATTGTATCTTCAGTGGTTAACGAAGGAAAATTCTCCAAAGTAGGTACCCCTCGAAAGGTCTCAAAATCACAAAATTTAACTTTTAAGGGATTACGTCTAAATTGTGCCCAATCGATCAACTTTTACATGATCATGATATGTTATGGAATTGTTAAACAAGTTATGATAAAGAGATTGAAATAAGTAACTTTGACATAAATCAATTTGTGACAGAGTTATGCCACTTTGAACATGCAACCGAAAAACGCACTTTTCGAAAAGGTTCAAATACAAGGGCAGATTACTCGAATTCTAAGCCAAAATTCAAAATTCTGTCTCGATAACTTTTTAACACTTTTATCCAGCTTTCAAATGAGCTATCACACATAGCTGTATGTGTTGCCGGGATTTAGAAGAAGATTTTTGAAGACGCGTACCCTCAAAACCGCGAAAGTACACAACAAATTCAGTTTTTTCGAAATAGCAAAACATCTATTATTACGGCCGAAAACCCCTATAGCCCTAATCGATGAGGAATGTTGTTGCGCACATTTTGGTGAAAGTTTTGTGCAAATATCTTGATAAGTTTTCGAGCTATTAAGGTTTGAAGTTTTAACTTCCAAGGGGGATAACTCACGAAAGAAGTCGAAAATCCAAAAAGTAAAAAAAAAAGATCTAAGTTAGGTCACAGGCTACGATCCCTGAAAGTTTCAGAGAAATCGGTCAGGCCGTTAGTTCAGTACCGCGGTCACAAAATCGGTGGAATAATAAAAAAACAAACAAAAAAAACACGCCAATAACAATAAGGATTCATATCAGCAGTCATTCTTGAAAGTTTCACGAAGATCTAAATAGTTTGTACTATCATAGCATGATCACTAGCAATGTAAATAGTTTGTACTATCATAGCATATGCACTAGCTATGTAAATAGTTTGTACTACAATAACATGATCACTAACTATGTAAATAGTTTGTACTGTCATAGCATGATCAATAGCTATATATTGAGTGAGTGAGTGAGTTATTGTTTAACGCCGCTTCGGCAGTATTGCAGCCATTAGCGGCGAGATATTTAATTTATTTGCCTAATTTAAAAATGAAAATTGCAATTGAAAAACAGAACACGACACGAAGGCCGTAAAAACATCAGCGTATTATCACAAGTTGAATAAAAGCTGATAATGAAAAGTTAAAATTTACAATTTGTCGATAAGGTGTATAGCCTTCAAAAAATCTAAAACACGATGCTCACCGAAATGAGTAAAAACTTGATTGATTGAAATAGAAGGATAAAAAGTTTCCCTGATATGTGCAGTGTCCCAACACTCACATAGAATGTGTTTGATTGTGAGAGGACACTGACAGGGTATACATACTGGGGGATCTTCCCCCTTTAAAAGATATGAGTGAGTAAGATGAGAGTGTCCAATACGACATCGTCGTAGGACACAAGCTTCCTGCCGGGTAAAAGAGGATAGAGATTTGTAACCTAAATGAGGTTGAATAGTGTGAAGTTTGTTATGATGTTGTTGGTCCCATTGGGACTTCCAACGTTGTTTAATGTAAGATTTAATAGCAGGTTTGGAATCCGTATATGGAACTTTGGTAGGAGAAATATATTTGAGGTTTAATGCGGATTTAGCAGCTGAGTCAGCTTTGTTATTACCTCTTATGCCCATATGGCTAGGAAGCCAGCAGAAGACGATGTCGCATTGCAGACAAGAATTATGAAGTAATAAAATATCCCTGATAATTGGGTGATCACTCTTACAGTTTTTAATTGCTTGTAGGCAAGAAAGTGAATCAGAAAAAATAATGTAATTATTTGGAGTTGAATTTTTAATGTGATGGACGGCCTTAAGGATGGCCTTAGCTTCGGCAGTAAAGATGCTGCTGCCATCATGCAGCCTTGAAACATATGTTGTTGAAGGAGTCACAGTTGCTGCTGCAACTGTGGGTCCATCCTTAGAGCCGTCTGTGTAAATTGGTTTATAATCTGCGAAAAAATCACGTAGTTCAACAAATGCCTGTTGAAATATTAATTGGTCTGTATTTGCTTTTTTATGAGTAGATAGTGAGAGGTTGACACGGGGCCTGACCACCTGCCATGGCGGAGTGGCAAGCAAACCGTGCTCTGCTATTGTTGAGAGGTCGATATCAGAATCTTCAACATGTTGTTGAAGTCTGATACCGAGTGGTGGAATTGCTTTAGGTTTTGAGTTATACAACTGCTGGTATTCAGGATTGAATACGCAGTTGTACGCAGGATTTGAAGGGTTTGATTTTAGTTTGGTTATATATTGAAGTGCTAGCTTGATGCGCCGATCTTCAAGAGATGGCTCATCAGCTTCAACGTAAAGGCTTTCAACAGGTGAAGTTCTGAAGGCCCCAAGACAAAGCCTGAGACCCTGGTGATGGATTGTGTCTAGCATTTTAATATAAGAGGGGCGAGCAGATAAATATATTATGGATCCATAATCTAGTTTGGAGCGGATGAGTGATCGATAGAGATGAAGAAGAGTTTCTTCATCTCCACCCCATTTATTATTTGAAACGACCTTTAAAAGGTCTAATGCCTTTAAGCATTTAGCTTTAAGGTTTTTAATGTGTGGGATAAATGATAATTTACTATCAAATGTGAGACCAAGAAACTTGGCCTCAGGAACGACTTTGATTGGAGTTTTATCCAGAAAGAGTTCTGGATCTTTGTGCATTTTGCGCATATTGCAAAAATGCACACAAGATGTTTTAGCTTTGGAAAATTTGAAGCCGTTTTCCAACGACCATTGATGGATTTTATTGAGGCAGAGTTGCAATTGGCGCTCGATTGATGGCATATTTTTGCCTCTGCAGGAAACTCCAAAATCGTCCACAAAAAGTGAACCATCTGTATGGTCATTTAAGACTTTAGCCAAGCTGTTAATTTTGATGCTAAATAATGTGACAGATAAAATGCTGCCTTGTGGGACACCCATTTCTTGATCAAAGAAATCAGAAAGGGTGGAACCCACGCGCACTTTAAATTGGCGGTCATGTAAAAAATTAGATATAAAATGAGGCATACGACCTCGCAAGCCAAATTCAAATAAATCTTTTAGGATGCCATGCTTCCATGTAGTGTCATAAGCTTTTTCTAAATCGAAAAAGATAGACACAGCATGTTGTTTATTAATAAATGCATCACGAATAAATGATTCTAAACGAACTAGATGATCAGTGGTACTGCGTTGTTTGCGGAAACCACATTGAATATCTGTTAGTAATTTATTAGTTTCCAAGTACCAAACTAGACGATCATTGATCATCCGTTCCATAGTTTTACATACGCAACTTGTTAAGGCTATAGGACGGTAGTTGGAAGGGTCTGTATGATCCTTCCCAGGTTTTGGGATTGGCACAATAGTAGCGTTGTGCCAACAAGATGGAAATTCACCCGTTTCCCATATATGGTTAAATACCTGGAGTAGAACCTCAAGGCAAGGTTCCGGTAAATGTTTTAGAAGCTGATAATGGATTTCATCAGGGCCGGTTGCTGTATCATGAGCTTTAGAAAGTGCAGTTTTGAGCTCTGACAAGGAGAAGTGTTCATTATAATCTTCTCCATTGTCAGATTTGAAATTAAGTGGTCGTTTTTCCTGTACCTTTTGGTACTTTTGGAAAGCAGGGACATAATTTGCAGATGAAGAATTTTTAGAGATTGTTTCAGCCAACTTATTGGCAATGTCAGATTTTGAGGTGAGAAGGTCATCATTGACCTTAAGATGTTTTATTGTAGATTTGGAACCTTTGCCTTTAATTCTACTAATCATATTCCAGACTTTGCTGATAGGTGTTCTGGAATTGATCTTAGAGACATAGCCTCTCCAAGATTCACGTTTTTGTTGGTTGACTGTGCGTCGAGCTTTAGCTCGAGCCTTGCGACAGTTATCTAAATTAATTCTTGTAGGTCGTTTACTGAGCTTGCGTTCAGCTTTTTTACGTGCCTTTATGGCAGTATCGCAGGTTTCATTAAACCATGGCTTGTGAATGCGTGGATTTGCCGAGGTTTTAGGGATAGTTTCAGTTGCTATATCAATGAAACCTTTAGAAAAGGCCTCAACAGGATCAGTTGCATTGATTATTTCATCATATATAATATGTTCACGGCAGAGGGTAGAAAATGTACCCCAATCAGCCTTGGAAAATTTCCAACGAGGATTGTGCTCCTCGGGAATAGGTGATGAGGGTTCTAATACAATGGGGAAGTGGTCACTTCCACATGTATCCTCATGGACTGACCATGAAAAGTCATGTAAAAGGGATGCATCAGTTACTGATAAATCTATAGCTGTATATGATCCTGTAGCAGGATGTAGATATGTGTTTGAACCATCATTGAATAGACATAAATCATTTTGGGTAAGGAAACTTTCGAGTATTTTACCCCTAGAGTCTAGGGTATTACTACCCCAGAGGGGATTGTGACCGTTGAAGTCACCCATGATGATATAAGGTTTAGGTAATTGGGTAATAAGTTGATCAAGATCTTTTATAGTAAGATCTTGAGATGGTGGAATATATAATGAGCAGAGAGTTAAAGTTTTAAATAATGATAAGCTGACAGCTACAGCTTGTAATTGTGTTTTTAATGGAATTTCTCTGTGGATAATTCCATCACGTACTAAAATTGATGCACCCCCTTTTGCCCTATCAGCAGAAGGGGAGAAAGAGTGAGTGAGTTATTGTTTAACGCCGCTTCGGCAGTATTGCAGCCATTAGCGGCGAGATATTTAATTTATTTGCCTAATTTAAAAATGAAAATTGCAATTGAAAAACAGAACACGACACGAAGGCCGTAAAAACATCAGCGTATTATCACAAGTTGAATAAAAGCTGATAATGAAAAGTTAAAATTTACAATTTGTCAATAAGGTGTATAGCCTTCAAAAAATCTAAAACACGATGCTCACCGAAATGAGTAAAAACTTGATTGATTGAAATAGAAGGATAAAGGGGAGAAAGAGTTATAAAAAGTGAATGGTCTTATTGCAACTGTATCAGATTGTTTAAGATGAGTTTCTTGAAGGCAAATAGCTTGGGGATTGTATTGTTGGGCCAACAAGCCCAATTCATTAAAATTAACCTTAAAGCCTCGACAATTCCACTGGAGAATCGCCATGGATGCTAGGATAAAATAAAATATTAAAAGCCTCATGATGGAGGTTTTACAGGAGAAAGTCGACGGTCCTTGGACCGAGCCCTGTGCCCCTTTTTGTAAATAGTTTGTACTATCATAGCATGATCACTAGCTATGTAAAAAGTTTGTACTGTCATAGCATGATCACTAGATATGTAAATACTTTGTACTGTCATAGCATGATCACTAGCTATATAAATAGTTTGTACTATCATAGCATGATCACTAGCTATGTAAATAGTTTGTACTATCATAGCATATGCATATGCTATGTAAATAGTTTGTACTATCATAGCATATGCACTAGCTTTGTAAATAGTTTGTACTATCATAGCATGACCACTAACAATGTACATAGTTTGTACTATCATAGCATATGCACTAGCTATGTAAATAGTTTTTACTATCATAGCATGATCACTAGCAATGTAAATAGTTTGTACTATCATAGCATGATCACTAACAATGTAAATAGTTTGTACTATCATAGCATGATCACTAGCTATGTAAATAGTTTGTACTATCAAAGCATGATCACTAACAATGTAAATAGTTTGTACTATCATAGCATGATCACTAGCTAGGTAAATAGTTTGTACTATCATAGCATGATCACTAACAATGTAAATAGTTTGTACTATCATAGCATGATCACTAGCTATGTAAATAGTTTGTACTGTCATAGCATGATAACTAACAATGTAAATAGTTTGTACTATCATAGCATGATCACTAACAATGTAAATAGTTTGTACTATCATAGCATGATCACTAGCTAGGTAAATAGTTTGTACTATCATAGCATGATCACTAACAATGTAAATAGTTTGTACTATCATAGCATGATCACTAGCTATGTAAATAGTTTGTACTGTCATAGCATGATAACTAACAATGTAAATAGTTTGTACTATCATAGCATGATAACTAACAATGTAAATAGTTTGTACTATCATAGCATGATCACTAACAATGTAAATAGTTTGTACTATCATAGCATGATCACTAACAATGTAAATAGTTTGTACTATCATAACATGATCACTAACAATGTAAATAGTTTGTACTATCAAAGCATGATCACTAACAATGTAAATAGTTTGTACTATCATAGCATGATCACTAGCTAGGTAAATAGTTTGTACTATCATAGCATGATAACTAACAATGTAAATAGTTTGTACTATCATAGCATGATCACTAACAATGTAAATAGTTTGTACTGTCATAGCATGATAACTAACAATGTAAATAGTTTGTACTATCATAGCATGATAACTAACAATGTAAATAGTTTGTACTATCATAGCATGATCACTAACAATGTAAATAGTTTGTACTATCATAGCATGATCACTAACAATGTAAATAGTTTGTACTATCATAACATGATCACTAACAATGTAAATAGTTTGTACTATCATAGCATGATCACTAACAATGTAAATAGTTTGTACTATCATAGCATGATCACTAACAATGTAAATAGTTTGTACTATCATAGCATGATCACTAACAATGTAAATAGTTTGTACTATCATAGCATGATCACTAGCTATGTAAATAGTTTGTACTATCATAGCATGATCACTAGCTATGTAAATAGTTTTTACTTTCATAGCATATGCACTAGCTATGTAAATAGTTTTACTATCATAGCATGATCACTAGCTATGTAAATAGTTTGTACTATCATAGCATGATCACTAGCAATGTAAATAGTTTGTACTATCATAGCATGATCACTAACAATGTAAATAGTTTGTACTATCATAGCATATGCACTAGCTATGTAAATAGTTTGCACTATCATAGCATGATCACTAGCTATGAAAATAGTTTGTACTATCATAGCATGATCACTAACAATGTAAATAGTTTGTACTGTCATAGCATGATCACTAGCTATGTAAATAGTTTGTACTAACATAGTATGATCACTAGCTATGTATATAGTTTGTACTATCACAGCATGATCACTAGCAATGTAAATAGTTTGTACTATCATAGCATGATCACTAACAATGTAAATAGTTTGTACTATCATAGCATATGCACTAGCTATGTAAATAGTTTGTACTACAACAACATGATCACTAACTATGTAAATAGTTTGTACTGTCATAGCATAATCAATAGCTATATAAATAGTTTGTACTATCATAGCATGATCACTAGCTATGTAAATAGTTTGTACTATAATAGCATATGCATTAGCTATGTAAATAGTTTGTACTATCATAGCATATGCACTAGCTATGTAAATAGTTTGTACTATCATAGCATGACCACTAACAATGTAAATAGTTTGTACTATCATAGCATATGCACTAGCTATGTAAATAGTTTGTACTATCATAGCATGATCACTAGCAATGTAAATAGTTTGTACTATCATAGCATGATCACTAACAATGTAAATAGTTTGTACTATCATAGCATGATCACTAGCTATGTAAATAGTTTGTACTATCAAAGCATGATCACTAACAATGTAAATAGTTTGTACTATCATAGCATGATCACTAGCTAGGTAAATAGTTTGTACTATCATAGCATGATCACTAACAATGTAAATAGTTTGAACTATCATAGCATGATCACTAACAATGTAAATAGTTTGTACTATCATAGCATGATCACTAACAATGTAAATAGTTTGTACTATCATAGCATGATCACTAACAATGTAAATAGTTTGTACTATTATAGCATGATCACTAACAATGTAAATAGTTTGTACTATCATAGCATGATCACTAACAATGTAAATAGTTTGTACTATCATAGCATGATCACTAGCTATGTAAATAGTTTGTACTATCATAGCATGATCACTAGCTATGTAAATAGTTTGAACTTTCATAGCATATGCACTAGCTATGTAAATAGTTTTACTATCATAGCATGATCACTAGCTATGTAAATAGTTTGTACTATCATAGCATGATCACTAGCAATGTAAATAGTTTGTACTATCATAGCATGATCACTAGCTAGGTAAATAGTTTGTACTATCATAGCATGATCACTAACAATGTAAATAGTTTGTACTATCATAGCATGATCACTAGCTATGTAAATAGTTTGTACTGTCATAGCATGATAACTAACAATGTAAATAGTTTGTACTATCATAGCATGATAACTAACAATGTAAATAGTTTGTACTATCATAGCATGATCACTAACAATGTAAATAGTTTGTACTATCATAGCATGATCACTAACAATGTAAATAGTTTGTACTATCATAACATGATCACTAACAATGTAAATAGTTTGTACTATCAAAGCATGATCACTAACAATGTAAATAGTTTGTACTATCATAGCATGATCACTAGCTAGGTAAATAGTTTGTACTATCATAGCATGATCACTAACAATGTAAATAGTTTGTACTATCATAGCATGATCACTAGCTATGTAAATAGTTTGTACTGTCATAGCATGATAACTAACAATGTAAATAGTTTGTACTATCATAGCATGATAACTAACAATGTAAATAGTTTGTACTATCATAGCATGATCACTAACAATGTAAATAGTTTGTACTATCATAGCATGATCACTAACAATGTAAATAGTTTGTACTATCATAACATGATCACTAACAATGTAAATAGTTTGTACTATCATAGCATGATCACTAACAATGTAAATAGTTTGTACTATTATAGCATGATCACTAACAATGTAAATAGTTTGTACTATCATAGCATGATCACTAACAATGTAAATAGTTTGTACTATCATAGCATGATCACTAGCTATGTAAATAGTTTGTACTATCATAGCATGATCACTAGCTATGTAAATAGTTTTTACTTTCATAGCATATGCACTAGCTATGTAAATAGTTTTACTATCATAGCATGATCACTAGCTATGTAAATAGTTTGTACTATCATAGCATGATCACTAACAATGTAAATAGTTTGTACTATCATAGCATGATCACTAACAATGTAAATAGTTTGTACTATCATAGCATATGCACTAGCTATGTAAATAGTTTGCACTATCATAGCATGATCACTAGCTATGAAAATAGTTTGTACTATCATAGCATGATCACTAACAATGTAAATAGTTTGTACTGTCATAGCATGATCACTAGCTATGTAAATAGTTTGTACTAACATAGTATGATCACTAGCTATGTATATAGTTTGTACTATCACAGCATGATCACTAGCAATGTAAATAGTTTGTACTATCATAGCATGATCACTAACAATGTAAATAGTTTGTACTATCATAGCATATGCACTAGCTATGTAAATAGTTTGTACTACAATAACATGATCACTAACTATGTAAATAGTTTGTACTGTCATAGCATGATCAATAGCTATATAAATAGTTTGTACTATCATAGCATGATCACTAGCTATGTAAATAGTTTGTACTATCATAGCATATGCATTAGCTATGTAAATAGTTTGTACTATCATAGCATATGCACTAGCTATGTAAATAGTTTGTACTATCATAGCATGACCACTAACAATGTAAATAGCATAGCATATGCACTAGCTATGTAAATAGTTTGTACTATCATAGCATGATCACTAGCTATGTAAATAGTTTGTACTATCAAAGCATGATCACTAACAATGTAAATAGTTTGTACTATCATAGCATGATCACTAGCTAGGTAAATAGTTTGTACTATCATAGCATGATCACTAACAATGTAAATAGTTTGAACTATCATAGCATGATCACTAACAATGTAAATAGTTTGTACTATCATAGCATGATCACTAACAATGTAAATAGTTTGTACTATCATAGCATGATCACTAACAATGTAAATAGTTTGTACTATTATAGCATGATCACTAACAATGTAAATAGTTTGTACTATCATAGCATGATCACTAACAATGTAAATAGTTTGTACTATCATAGCATGATCACTAGCTATGTAAATAGTTTGTACTATCATAGCATGATCACTAGCTATGTAAATAGTTTTTACTTTCATAGCATATGCACTAGCTATGTAAATAGTTTTACTATCATAGCATGATCACTAGCTATGTAAATAGTTTGTACTATCATAGCATGATCACTAGCAATGTAAATAGTTTGTACTATCATAGCATGATCACTAACAATGTAAATAGTTTGTACTATCATAGCATATGCACTAGCTATGTAAATAGTTTGTACTATCATAACATGATCACTAGCTATGAAAATAGTTTGTACTATCATAGCATGATCACTAACAATGTAAATAGTGTGTGCTGTCATAGCATGATCACTAGCTATGTAAATAGTTTGTACTAACATAGTATGATCACTAGCTATGTATATATTTTGTACTATCACAGCATGATCACTAGCAATGTAAATAGTTTGTACTATCATAGCATGGTCACTAACAATGTAAATAGTTTGTACTATCATAGCATATGCACTAGCTATGTAAATAGTTTGTACTACAATAACATGATCACTAACTATGTAAATAGTTTGTACTGTCATAGCATGATCAATAGCTATATAAATAGTTTGTACTATCATAGCATGATCACTAGCTATGTAAATAGTTTGTACTATCATAGCATATGCATTAGCTATGTAAATAGTTTGTACTATCATAGCATATGCACTAGCTATGTAAATAGTTTGTACTATCATAGCATGACCACTAACAATGTAAATAGTTTGTACTATCATAGCATATGCACTATCTATGTAAATAGTTTGTACTATCATAGCATGATCACTAGCAATGTAAATAGTTTGTACTATCATAGCATGATCACTAACAATGTAAATAGTTTGTACTATCATAGCATGATCACTAGCTATGTAAATAGTTTGTACTATCATAGCATGATCACTAACAATGTAAATAGTTTGTACTATCATAGCATGATCACTAGCTAGGTAAATAGTTTGTACTATCATAGCATGATCACTAACAATGTAAATAGTTTGTACTATCATAGCATGATCACTAACAATGTAAATAGTTTGTACTATCATAGCATGATCACTAACAATGTAAATAGTTTGTGCTCTCATAGCATGATCACTAGCAATGTAAATAGTTTGTACTATCATAGCATGATCACTAGCTATGTAAATAGTTTGTACTGTCATAGCATGATAACTAACAATGTAAATAGTTTGTACTATCATAGCATGATCACTAACAATGTAAATAGTTTGTACTATCATAGCATGATCACTAGCTAGGTAAATAGTTTGTACTATCATAGCATGATCACTAACAATGTAAATAGTTTGTACTATCATAGCATGATCACTAGCTATGTAAATAGTTTGTACTGTCATAGCATGATAACTAACAATGTAAATAGTTTGTACTATCATAGCATGATAACTAACAATGTAAATAGTTTGTACTATCATAGCATGATCACTAACAATGTAAATAGTTTGTACTATCATAGCATGATCACTAACAATGTAAATAGTTTGTACTATCATAACATGATCACTAACAATGTAAATAGTTTGTACTATCAAAGCATGATCACTAACAATGTAAATAGTTTGTACTATCATAGCATGATCACTAGCTAGGTGAATAGTTTGTACTATCATAGCATGATCACTAACAATGTAAATAGTTTGTACTATCATAGCATGATCACTAGCTATGTAAATAGTTTGTACTGTCATAGCATGATAACTAACAATGTAAATAGTTTGTACTATCATAGCATGATAACTAACAATGTAAATAGTTTGTACTATCATAGCATGATCACTAACAATGTAAATAGTTTGTACTATCATAGCATGATCACTAACAATGTAAATAGTTTGTACTATCATAACATGATCACTAACAATGTAAATAGTTTGTACTATCATAGCATGATCACTAGCTATGTAAATAGTTTGTACTATCATAGCATGATCACTAGCTATGTAAATAGTTTTTACTTTCATAGCATATGCACTAGCTATGTAAATAGTTTTACTATCATAGCATGATCACTAGCTATGTAAATAGTTTGTACTATCATAGCATGATCACTAGCAATGTAAATAGTTTGTACTATCATAGCATGATCACTAACAATGTAAATAGTTTGTACTATCATAGCATATGCACTAGCTATGTAAATAGTTTGCACTATCATAGCATGATCACTAGCTATGAAAATAGTTTGTACTATCATAGCATGATCACTAACAATGTAAATAGTTTGTACTGTCATAGCATGATCACTAGCTATGTAAATAGTTTGTACTAACATAGTATGATCACTAGCTATGTATATAGTTTGTACTATCACAGCATGATCACTAGCAATGTAAATAGTTTGTACTATCATAGCATGATCACTAACAATGTAAATAGTTTGTACTATCATAGCATATGCACTAGCTATGTAAATAGTTTGTACTACAATAACATGATCACTAACTATGTAAATAGTTTGTACTGTCATAGCATGATCAATAGCTATATAAATAGTTTGTACTATCATAGCATGATCACTAGCTATGTAAATAGTTTGTACTATCATAGCATATGCATTAGCTATGTAAATAGTTTGTACTATCATAGCATATGCACTAGCTATGTAAATAGTTTGTACTATCATAGCATGACCACTAACAATGTAAATAGTTTGTACTATCATAGCATATGCACTAGCTATGTAAATAGTTTGTACTATCATAGCATGATCACTAGCAATGTAAATAGTTTGTACTATCATAGCATGATCACTAACAATGTAAATAGTTTGTACTATCATAGCATGATCACTAGCTATGTAAATAGTTTGTACTATCAAAGCATGATCACTAACAATGTAAATAGTTTGTACTATCATAGCATGATCACTAGCTAGGTAAATAGTTTGTACTATCATAGCATGATCACTACCACTGTAAATAGTTTGAACTATCATAGCATGATCACTAACAATGTAAATAGTTTGTACTATCATAGCATGATCACTAACAATGTAAATAGTTTGTACTATCATAGCATGATCACTAACAATGTAAATAGTTTGTACTATTATAGCATGATCACTAACAATGTAAATAGTTTGTACTATCATAGCATGATCACTAACAATGTAAATAGTTTGTACTATCATAGCATGATCACTAGCTATGTAAATAGTTTGTACTATCATAGCATGATCACTAGCTATGTAAATAGTTTTTACTTTCATAGCATATGCACTAGCTATGTAAATAGTTTTACTATCATAGCATGATCACTAGCTATGTAAATAGTTTGTACTATCATAGCATGATCACTAGCAATGTAAATAGTTTGTACTATCATAGCATGATCACTAGCTAGGTAAATAGTTTGTACTATCATAGCATGATCACTAACAATGTAAATAGTTTGTACTATCATAGCATGATCACTAGCTATGTAAATAGTTTGTACTGTCATAGCATGATAACTAACAATGTAAATAGTTTGTACTATCATAGCATGATAACTATCAATGTATATAGTTTGTACTATCATAGCATGATCACTAACAATGTAAATAGTTTGTACTATCATAGCATGATCACTAACAATGTAAATAGTTTGTACTATCATAACATGATCACTAACAATGTAAATAGTTTGTACTATCAAAGCATGATCACTAACAATGTAAATAGTTTGTACTATCATAGCATGATCACTAGCTAGGTAAATAGTTTGTACTATCATAGCATGATCACTAACAATGTAAATAGTTTGTACTATCATAGCATGATCACTAGCTATGTAAATAGTTTGTACTGTCATAGCATGATAACTAACAATGTAAATAGTTTGTACTATCATAGCATGATAACTAACAATGTAAATAGTTTGTACTATCATAGCATGATCACTAACAATGTAAATAGTTTGTACTATCATAGCATGATCACTAACAATGTAAATAGTTTGTACTATCATAACATGATCACTAACAATGTAAATAGTTTGTACTATCATAGCATGATCACTAACAATGTAAATAGTTTGTACTATTATAGCATGATCACTAACAATGTAAATAGTTTGTACTATCATAGCATGATCACTAACAATGTAAATAGTTTGTACTATCATAGCATGATCACTAGCTATGTAAATAGTTTGTACTATCATAGCATGATCACTAGCTATGTAAATAGTTTTTACTTTCATAGCATATGCACTAGCTATGTAAATAGTTTTACTATCATAGCATGATCACTAGCTATGTAAATAGTTTGTACTATCATAGCATGATCACTAGCAATGTAAATAGTTTGTACTATCATAGCATGATCACTAACAATGTAAATAGTTTGTACTATCATAGCATATGCACTAGCTATGTAAATAGTTTGCACTATCATAGCATGATCACTAGCTATGAAAATAGTTTGTACTATCATAGCATGATCACTAACAATGTAAATAGTTTGTACTGTCATAGCATGATCACTGGCTATGTAAATAGTTTGTACTAACATAGTATGATCACTAGCTATGTATATAGTTTGTACTATCACAGCATGATCACTAGCAATGTAAATAGTTTGTACTATCATAGCATGATCACTAACAATGTAAATAGTTTGTACTATCATAGCATATGCACTAGCTATGTAAATAGTTTGTACTACAATAACATGATCACTAACTATGTAAATAGTTTGTACTGTCATAGCATGATCAATAGCTATATAAATAGTTTGTACTATCATAGCATGATCACTAGCTATGTAAATAGTTTGTACTATCATAGCATATGCATTAGCTATGTAAATAGTTTGTACTATCATAGCATATGCACTAGCTATGTAAATAGTTTGTACTATCATAGCATGACCACTAACAATGTAAATAGTTTGTACTATCATAGCATATGCACTAGCTATGTAAATAGTTTGTACTATCATAGCATGATCACTAGCTATGTAAATAGTTTGTACTATCAAAGCATGATCACTAACAATGTAAATAGTTTGTACTATCATAGCATGATCACTAGCTAGGTAAATAGTTTGTACTATCATAGCATGATCACTAACAATGTAAATAGTTTGAACTATCATAGCATGATCACTAACAATGTAAATAGTTTGTACTATCATAGCATGATCACTAACAATGTAAATAGTTTGTACTATCATAGCATGATCACTAACAATGTAAATAGTTTGTACTATTATAGCATGATCACTAACAATGTAAATAGTTTGTACTATCATAGCATGATCACTAACAATGTAAATAGTTTGTACTATCATAGCATGATCACTAGCTATGTAAATAGTTTGTACTATCATAGCATGATCACTAGCTATGTAAATAGTTTTTACTTTCATAGCATATGCACTAGCTATGTAAATAGTTTTACTATCATAGCATGATCACTAGCTATGTAAATAGTTTGTACTATCATAGCATGATCACTAACAATGTAAATAGTTTGTACTATCATAGCATGATCACTAACAATGTAAATAGTTTGTACTATCATAGCATATGCACTAGCTATGTAAATAGTTTGCACTATCATAGCATGATCACTAGCTATGAAAATAGTTTGTACTATCATAGCATGATCACTAACAATGTAAATAGTTTGTACTGTCATAGCATGATCACTGGCTATGTAAATAGTTTGTACTAACATAGTATGATCACTAGCTATGTATATAGTTTGTACTATCACAGCATGATCACTAGCAATGTAAATAGTTTGTACTATCATAGCATGATCACTAACAATGTAAATAGTTTGTACTATCATAGCATATGCACTAGCTATGTAAATAGTTTGTACTACAATAACATGATCACTAACTATGTAAATAGTTTGTACTGTCATAGCATGATCAATAGCTATATAAATAGTTTGTACTATCATAGCATGATCACTAGCTATGTAAATAGTTTGTACTATCATAGCATATGCATTAGCTATGTAAATAGTTTGTACTATCATAGCATATGCACTAGCTATGTAAATAGTTTGTACTATCATAGCATGACCACTAACAATGTAAATAGTTTGTACTATCATAGCATATGCACTAGCTATGTAAATAGTTTGTACTATCATAGCATGATCACTAGCTATGTAAATAGTTTGTACTATCAAAGCATGATCACTAACAATGTAAATAGTTTGTACTATCATAGCATGATCACTAGCTAGGTAAATAGTTTGTACTATCATAGCATGATCACTAACAATGTAAATAGTTTGAACTATCATAGCATGATCACTAACAATGTAAATAGTTTGTACTATCATAGCATGATCACTAACAATGTAAATAGTTTGTACTATCATAGCATGATCACTAACAATGTAAATAGTTTGTACTATTATAGCATGATCACTAACAATGTAAATAGTTTGTACTATCATAGCATGATCACTAACAATGTAAATAGTTTGTACTATCATAGCATGATCACTAGCTATGTAAATAGTTTGTACTATCATAGCATGATCACTAGCTATGTAAATAGTTTTTACTTTCATAGCATATGCACTAGCTATGTAAATAGTTTTACTATCATAGCATGATCACTAGCTATGTAAATAGTTTGTACTATCATAGCATGATCACTAGCAATGTAAATAGTTTGTACTATCATAGCATGATCACTAACAATGTAAATAGTTTGTACTATCATAGCATATGCACTAGCTATGTAAATAGTTTGTACTATCATAGCATGATCACTAGCTATGTAAATAGTTTGTACTATCATAGCATGATCACTAACAATGTAAATAGTGTGTGCTGTCATAGCATGATCACTAGCTATGTAAATAGTTTGTACTAACATAGTATGATCACTAGCTATGTATATAGTTTGTACTATCACAGCATGATCACTAGCAATGTAAATAGTTTGTACTATCATAGCATGGTCACTAACAATGTAAATAGTTTGTACTATCATAGCATATGCACTAGCTATGTAAATAGTTTGTACTACAATAACATGATCACTAACTATGTAAATAGTTTGTACTGTCATAGCATGATCAATAGCTATATAAATAGTTTGTACTATCATAGCATGATCACTAGCTATGTAAATAGTTTGTACTATCATAGCATATGCATTAGCTATGTAAATAGTTTGTACTATCATAGCATATGCACTAGCTATGTAAATAGTTTGTACTATCATAGCATGACCACTAACAATGTAAATAGTTTGTACTATCATAGCATATGCACTATCTATGTAAATAGTTTGTACTATCATAGCATGATCACTAGCAATGTAAATAGTTTGTACTATCATAGCATGATCACTATCAATGTAAATAGTTTGTACTATCATAGCATGATCACTAGCTATGTAAATAGTTTGTACTATCAAAGCATGATCACTAACAATGTAAATAGTTTGTACTATCATAGCATGATCACTAGCTAGGTAAATAGTTTGTACTATCATAGCATGATCACTAGCTATGTAAATAGTTTGTACTATCAAAGCATGATCACTAACAATGTAAATAGTTTGTACTATCATAGCATGATCACTAGCTAGGTAAATAGTTTGTACTATCATAGCATGATCACTAACAATGTAAATAGTTTGAACTATCATAGCATGATCACTAACAATGTAAATAGTTTGTACTATCATAGCATGATCACTAACAATGTAAATAGTTTGTACTATCATAGCATGATCACTAACAATGTAAATAGTTTGTACTATTATAGCATGATCACTAACAATGTAAATAGTTTGTACTATCATAGCATGATCACTAACAATGTAAATAGTTTGTACTATCATAGCATGATCACTAGCTATGTAAATAGTTTGTACTATCATAGCATGATCACTAGCTATGTAAATAGTTTTTACTTTCATAGCATATGCACTAGCTATGTAAATAGTTTTACTATCATAGCATGATCACTAGCTATGTAAATAGTTTGTACTATCATAGCATGATCACTAGCAATGTAAATAGTTTGTACTATCATAGCATGATCACTAACAATGTAAATAGTTTGTACTATCATAGCATATGCACTAGCTATGTAAATAGTTTGTACTATCATAGCATGATCACTAGCTATGAAAATAGTTTGTACTATCATAGCATGATCACTAACAATGTAAATAGTGTGTGCTGTCATAGCATGATCACTAGCTATGTAAATAGTTTGTACTAACATAGTATGATCACTAGCTATGTATATAGTTTGTACTATCACAGCATGATCACTAGCAATGTAAATAGTTTGTACTATCATAGCATGGTCACTAACAATGTAAATAGTTTGTACTATCATAGCATATGCACTAGCTATGTAAATAGTTTGTACTACAATAACATGATCACTAACTATGTAAATAGTTTGTACTGTCATAGCATGATCAATAGCTATATAAATAGTTTGTACTATCATAGCATGATCACTAGCTATGTAAATAGTTTGTACTATCATAGCATATGCATTAGCTATGTAAATAGTTTGTACTATCATAGCATATGCACTAGCTATGTAAATAGTTTGTACTATCATAGCATGACCACTAACAATGTAAATAGTTTGTACTATCATAGCATATGCACTATCTATGTAAATAGTTTGTACTATCATAGCATGATCACTAGCAATGTAAATAGTTTGTACTATCATAGCATGATCACTAACAATGTAAATAGTTTGTACTATCATAGCATGATCACTAGCTATGTAAATAGTTTGTACTATCAAAGCATGATCACTAACAATGTAAATAGTTTGTACTATCATAGCATGATCACTAGCTAGGTAAATAGTTTGTACTATCATAGCATGATCACTAACAATGTAAATAGTTTGTACTATCATAGCATGATCACTAACAATGTAAATAGTTTGTACTATCATAGCATGATCACTAACAATGTAAATAGTTTGTGCTCTCATAGCATGATCACTAGCAATGTAAATAGTTTGTACTATCATAGCATGATCACTAGCTATGTAAATAGTTTGTACTGTCATAGCATGATAACTAACAATGTAAATAGTTTGTACTATCATAGCATGATAACTAACAATGTAAATAGTTTGTACTATCATAGCATGATCACTAACAATGTAAATAGTTTGTACTATCATAGCATGATCACTAACAATGTAAATAGTTTGTACTATCATAACATGATCACTAACAATGTAAATAGTTTGTACTATCATAGCATGATCACTAACAATGTAAATAGTTTGTACTATCATAGCATGATCACTAACAATGTAAATAGTTTGTTCTATTATAGCATGATCACTAACAATGTAAATAGTTTGTACTATCATAACATGATCACTAACAATGTAAATAGTTTGTACTATCATAGCATGATCACTAGCTATGTAAATAGTTTGTACTATCATAGCATGATCACTAGCTATGTAAATAGTTTTTACTTTCATAGCATATGCACTAGCTATGTAAATAGTTTTACTATCATAGCATGATCACTAGCTATGTAAATAGTTTGTACTATCATAGCATGATCACTAACAATGTAAATAGTTTGTACTATCATAGCATGATCACTAACAATGTAAATAGTTTGTACTATTATAGCATGATCACTAACAATGTAAATAGTTTGTACTATCATAACATGATCACTAACAATGTAAATAGTTTGTACTATCATAGCATGATCACTAGCTATGTAAATAGTTTGTACTATCATAGCATGATCACTAGCTATGTAAATAGTTTTTACTTTCATAGCATATGCACTAGCTATGTAAATAGTTTTACTATCATAGCATGATCACTAGCTATGTAAATAGTTTGTACTATCATAGCATGATCACTAGCAATGTAAATAGTTTGTACTATCATAGCATGATCACTAACAATGTAAATAGTTTGTACTATCATAGCATATGCACTAGCTATGTAAATAGTTTGTACTACAATAACATGATCACTAACTATGTAAATAGTTTGTACTGTCATAGCATGATCAATAGCTATATAAATAGTTTGTACTATCATAGCATGATCACTAGCTATGTAAATAGTTTGTACTATCATAGCATATGCATTAGCTATGTAAATAGTTTGTACTATCATAGCATATGCACTAGCTATGTAAATAGTTTGTACTATCATAGCATGACCACTAACAATGTAAATAGTTTGTACTATCATAGCATATGCACTAGCTATGTAAATAGTTTGTACTATCATAGCATGATCACTAACAATGTAAATAGTTTGTACTATCATAGCATGATCACTAGCTATGTAAATAGTTTGTACTATCAAAGCATGATCACTAACAATGTAAATAGTTTGTACTATCATAGCATGATCACTAGCTAGGTAAATAGTTTGTACTATCATAGCATGATCACTAACAATGTAAATAGTTTGTACTATCATAGCATGATCACTAACAATGTAAATAGTTTGTACTATCATAGCATGATCACTAACAATGTAAATAGTTTGTACTATCATAGCATGATCACTAACAATGTAAATAGTTTGTACTATTATAGCATGATCACTAACAATGTAAATAGTTTGTACTATCATAGCATGATCACTAACAATGTAAATAGTTTGTACTATCATAGCATGATCACTAGCTATGTAAATAGTTTGTACTATCATAGCATGATCACTAGCTATGTAAATAGTTTTTACTTTCATAGCATATGCACTAGCTATGTAAATAGTTTTACTATCATAGCATGATCACTAGCTATGTAAATAGTTTGTACTATCATAGCATGATCGCTAGCAATGTAAATAGTTTGTACTATCATAGCATGATCACTAACAATGTAAATAGTTTGTACTATCATAGCATATGCACTAGCTATGTAAATAGTTTGTACTATCATAGCATGATCACTAGCTATGAAAATAGTTTGTACTATCATAGCATGATCACTAACAATGTAAATAGTTTGTACTGTCATAGCATGATCACTAGCTATGTAAATAGTTTGTACTAACATAGTATGATCACTAGCTATGTATATAGTTTGTACTATCACAGCATGATCACTAGCAATGTAAATAGTTTGTACTATCATAGCATGATCACTAACAATGTAAATAGTTTGTACTATCATAGCATATGCACTAGCTATGTAAATAGTTTGTACTACAATAACATGATCACTAACTATGTAAATAGTTTGTACTGTCATAGCATGATCAATAGCTATATAAATAGTTTGTACTATCATAGCATGATCACTAGCTATGTAAATAGTTTGTACTATCATAGCAAATGCACTAGCTATGTAAATAGTTTGTACTATCATAGCATATGCACTAGCTATGTAAATAGTTTGTACTATCATAGCATGACCAGTAACAATGTAAATAGTTTGTACTATCATAGCATATGCACTAGCTATGTAAATAGTTTGTACTATCATAGCATGATCACTAGCAATGTAAATAGTTTGTACTATCATAGCATGATCACTAACAATGTAAATAGTTTGTACTATCATAGCATGATCACTAGCTATGTAAATAGTTTGTACTATCAAAGCATGATCACTAACAATGTAAATAGTTTGTACTATCATAGCATGATCACTAGCTATGTAAATAGTTTGTACTATCATAGCATGATCACTAACAATGTAAATAGTTTGTACTATCATAGCATGATCACTAACAATGTAAATAGTTTGTACTATCATAGCATGATCACTAACAATGTAAATAGTTTGTGCTCTCATAGCATGATCACTAGCAATGTAAATAGTTTGTACTATCATAGCATGATCACTAGCAATGTAAATAGTTTGTACTATCATAGCATGATCACTAACAATGTAAATAGTTTGTACTATCATAGCATATGCACTAGCTATGTAAATAGTTTGTACTATCATAGCATGATCACTAGCTATGAAAATAGTTTGTACTATCATAGCATGATCACTAACAATGTAAATAGTTTGTACTGTCATAGCATGATCACTAGCTATGTAAATAGTTTGTACTAACATAGTATGATCACTAGCTATGTATATAGTTTGTACTATCACAGCATGATCACTAGCAATGTAAATAGTTTGTACTATCATAGCATGATCACTAACAATGTAAATAGTTTGTACTATCATAGCATGATCACTAACAATGTAAATAGTTTGTACTATCATAACATGATCACTAACAATGTAAATAGTTTGTACTATCATAGCATGATCACTAACAATGTAAATAGTTTGTACTATCATAGCATGATCACTTACAATGTAAATAGTTTGTACTATTATAGCATGATCACTAACAATGTAAATAGTTTGTACTATCATAGCATGATCACTAACAATGTAAATAGTTTGTACTATCATAGCATGATCACTAGCTATGTAAATAGTTTGTACTATCATAGCATGATCACTAGCTATGTAAATAGTTTTTTACTTTCATAGCATATGCACTAGCTATGTAAATAGTTTTACTATCATAGCATGATCACTAGCTATGTAAATAGTTTGTACTATCATAGCATATGCACTACCTATGTAAATAGGCTGTACTATCATAGCATGATCACTAGCTATGTAAATAGTTTGTACTATCATAGCATGATCACTAACTATGTAAATAGTTTGTACTATCATAGCATGATGACTAACAATGTAAATAGTTTGTACTATCATAGCATGATCACTAACAATGTAAATAGTTTGTACTATCATAGCATGATCACTAACAATGTAAATAGTTTGTACTATCATAGCATGATCACTAACAATGTAAATAGTTTGTGCTCTCATAGCATGATCACTAGCAATGTAAATAGTTTGTACTATCATAGCATGATCACTAGCTATGTAAATAGTTTGTACTGTCATAGCATGATAACTAACAATGTAAATAGTTTGTACTATCATAGCATGATAACTAACAATGTAAATAGTTTGTACTATCATAGCATGATCACTAACAATGTAAATAGTTTGTACTATCATAGCATGATCACTAACAATGTAAATAGTTTGTACTATCATAACATGATCACTAACAATGTAAATAGTTTGTACTATCATAGCATGATCACTAACAATGTAAATAGTTTGTACTATCATAGCATGATCACCAACAATGTAAATAGTTTGTTCTATTATAGCATGATCACTAACAATGTAAATAGTTTGTACTATCATAACATGATCACTAACAATGTAAATAGTTTGTACTATCATAGCATGATCACTAGCTATGTAAATAGTTTGTACTATCATAGCATGATCACTAGCTATGTAAATAGTTTTTACTTTCATAGCATATGCACTAGCTATGTAAATAGTTTTACTATCATAGCATGATCACTAGCTATGTAAATAGTTTGTACTATCATAGCATGATCACTAACAATGTAAATAGTTTGTACTATCATAGCATGATCACTAACAATGTAAATAGTTTGTACTATTATAGCATGATCACTAACAATGTAAATAGTTTGTACTATCATAACATGATCACTAACAATGTAAATAGTTTGTACTATCATAGCATGATCACTAGCTATGTAAATAGTTTGTACTATCATAGCATGATCACTAGCTATGTAAATAGTTTTTACTTTCATAGCATATGCACTAGCTATGTAAATAGTTTTACTATCATAGCATGATCACTAGCTATGTAAATAGTTTGTACTATCATAGCATGATCACTAGCAATGTAAATAGTTTGTACTATCATAGCATGATCACTAACAATGTAAATAGTTTGTACTATCATAGCATATGCACTAGCTATGTAAATAGTTTGTACTACAATAACATGATCACTAACTATGTAAATAGTTTGTACTGTCATAGCATGATCAATAGCTATATAAATAGTTTGTACTATCATAGCATGATCACTAGCTATGTAAATAGTTTGTACTATCATAGCATATGCATTAGCTATGTAAATAGTTTGTACTATCATAGCATATGCACTAGCTATGTAAATAGTTTGTACTATCATAGCATGACCACTAACAATGTAAATAGTTTGTACTATCATAGCATATGCACTAGCTATGTAAATAGTTTTTACTTTCATAGCATATGCACTAGCTATGTAAATAGTTTTACTATCATAGCATGATCACTAGCTATGTAAATAGTTTGTACTATCATAGCATGATCACTAGCAATGTAAATAGTTTGTACTATCATAGCATGATCACTAACAATGTAAATAGTTTGTACTATCATAGCATATGCACTAGCTATGTAAATAGTTTGCACTATCATAGCATGATCACTAGCTATGAAAATAGTTTGTACTATCATAGCATGATCACTAACAATGTAAATAGTTTGTACTGTCATAGCATGATCACTAGCTATGTAAATAGTTTGTACTAACATAGTATGATCACTAGCTATGTATATAGTTTGTACTATCACAGCATGATCACTAGCAATGTAAATAGTTTGTACTATCATAGCATGACCACTAACAATGTAAATAGTTTGTACTATCATAGCATATGCACTAGCTATGTAAATAGTTTGTACTATCATAGCATGATCACTAACAATGTAAATAGTTTGTACTATCATAGCATGATCACTAGCTATGTAAATAGTTTGTACTATCAAAGCATGATCACTAGCAATGTAAATAGTTTGTACTATCATAGCATGATCACTAGCTAGGTAAATAGTTTGTACTATCATAGCATGATCACTAACAATGTAAATAGTTTGTACTATCATAGCATGATCACTAACAATGTAAATAGTTTGTACTATCATAGCATGATCACTAACAATGTAAATAGTTTGTACTATCATAGCATGATCACTAACAATGTAAATAGTTTGTACTATTATAGCATGATCACTAACAATGTAAATAGTTTGTACTATCATAGCATGATCACTAACAATGTAAATAGTTTGTACTATCATAGCATGATCACTAGCTATGTAAATAGTTTGTACTATCATAGCATGATCACTAGCTATGTAAATAGTTTTTACTTTCATAGCATATGCACTAGCTATGTAAATAGTTTTACTATCATAGCATGATCACTAGCTATGTAAATAGTTTGTACTATCATAGCATGATCGCTAGCAATGTAAATAGTTTGTACTATCATAGCATGATCACTAACAATGTAAATAGTTTGTACTATCATAGCATATGCACTAGCTATGTAAATAGTTTGTACTATCATAGCATGATCACTAGCTATGAAAATAGTTTGTACTATCATAGCATGATCACTAACAATGTAAATAGTTTGTACTGTCATAGCATGATCACTAGCTATGTAAATAGTTTGTACTAACATAGTATGATCACTAGCTATGTATATAGTTTGTACTATCACAGCATGATCACTAGCAATGTAAATAGTTTGTACTATCATAGCATGATCACTAACAATGTAAATAGTTTGTACTATCATAGCATATGCACTAGCTATGTAAATAGTTTGTACTACAATAACATGATCACTAACTATGTAAATAGTTTGTACTGTCATAGCATGATCAATAGCTATATAAATAGTTTGTACTATCATAGCATGATCACTAGCTATGTAAATAGTTTGTACTATCATAGCAAATGCACTAGCTATGTAAATAGTTTGTACTATCATAGCATATGCACTAGCTATGTAAATAGTTTGTACTATCATAGCATGACCAGTAACAATGTAAATAGTTTGTACTATCATAGCATATGCACTAGCTATGTAAATAGTTTGTACTATCATAGCATGATCACTAGCAATGTAAATAGTTTGTACTATCATAGCATGATCACTAACAATGTAAATAGTTTGTACTATCATAGCATGATCACTAGCTATGTAAATAGTTTGTACTATCAAAGCATGATCACTAACAATGTAAATAGTTTGTACTATCATAGCATGATCACTAGCTAGGTAAATAGTTTGTACTATCATAGCATGATCACTAACAATGTAAATAGTTTGTACTATCATAGCATGATCACTAACAATGTAAATAGTTTGTACTATCATAGCATGATCACTAACAATGTAAATAGTTTGTGCTCTCATAGCATGATCACTAGCAATGTAAATAGTTTGTACTATCATAGCATGATCACTAGCAATGTAAATAGTTTGTACTATCATAGCATGATCACTAACAATGTAAATAGTTTGTACTATCATAGCATATGCACTAGCTATGTAAATAGTTTGTACTATCATAGCATGATCACTAGCTATGAAAATAGTTTGTACTATCATAGCATGATCACTAACAATGTAAATAGTTTGTACTGTCATAGCATGATCACTAGCTATGTAAATAGTTTGTACTAACATAGTATGATCACTAGCTATGTATATAGTTTGTACTATCACAGCATGATCACTAGCAATGTAAATAGTTTGTACTATCATAGCATGATCACTAACAATGTAAATAGTTTGTACTATCATAGCATGATCACTAACAATGTAAATAGTTTGTACTATCATAACATGATCACTAACAATGTAAATAGTTTGTACTATCATAGCATGATCACTAACAATGTAAATAGTTTGTACTATCATAGCATGATCACTTACAATGTAAATAGTTTGTACTATTATAGCATGATCACTAACAATGTAAATAGTTTGTACTATCATAGCATGATCACTAACAATGTAAATAGTTTGTACTATCATAGCATGATCACTAGCTATGTAAATAGTTTGTACTATCATAGCATGATCACTAGCTATGTAAATAGTTTTTTACTTTCATAGCATATGCACTAGCTATGTAAATAGTTTTACTATCATAGCATGATCACTAGCTATGTAAATAGTTTGTACTATCATAGCATATGCACTACCTATGTAAATAGGCTGTACTATCATAGCATGATCACTAGCTATGTAAATAGTTTGTACTATCATAGCATGATCACTAACTATGTAAATAGTTTGTACTATCATAGCATGATGACTAACAATGTAAATAGTTTGTACTATCATAGCATGATCACTAACAATGTAAATAGTTTGTACGATCATAGCATGATCACTAGCTATGTAAATAGTTTGTACTATCATAGCATGATGACTAACAATGTAAATAGTTTGTACTATCATAGCATGATCACTAACTATGTAAATAGTTTGTACTATCATAGCATGATGACTAACAATGTAAATAGTTTGTACTATCATAGCATGATGACTAACAATGTAAATAGTTTGTACGATCATAGCATGATCACTAGCTATGTAAATAGTTTGTACTATCATAGCATGATGACTAACAATGTAAATAGTTTGTACTATCATAGCATGATCACTAACAATGTAAATAGTTTGTACTATCATAGCATGATCACTAACAATGTAAATAGTTTGTACTATCATAGCATGATCACTAACAATGTAAATAGTTTGTGCTATCATAGCAAGATCACTAACAATGTAAATAGTTTGTACTATCATAGCATGATCACTAGCTATGTAAATAGTTTGTACTATCATAGCATGATCACTAGATATGTAAATAATTTGTACTATCATAGCATGATCACTAACAATGTAAATAGTTTATACTATCATAGCATGATCACTAACAATGTAAATAGTTTGTACGATCATAGCATGATCACTAGCTATGTAAATAGTTTGTACTATCATAGCATGATGACTAACAATGTAAATAGTTTGTACTATCATAGCATGATCACTAACTATGTAAATAGTTTGTACTATCATAGCATGATGACTAACAATGTAAATAGTTTGTACTATCATAGCATGATGACTAACAATGTAAATAGTTTGTACGATCATAGCATGATCACTAGCTATGTAAATAGTTTGTACTATCATAGCATGATCACTAACAATGTAAATAGTTTGTACTATCATAACATGATCACTAACAATGTAAATAGTTTGTACTATCATAGCATGATCACTAACAATGTAAATAGTTTGTACTATCATAGCATGATCACTTACAATGTAAATAGTTTGTACTATTATAGCATGATCACTAACAATGTAAATAGTTTGTACTATCATAGCATGATCACTAACAATGTAAATAGTTTGTACTATCATAGCATGATCACTAGCTATGTAAATAGTTTGTACTATCATAGCATGATCACTAGCTATGTAAATAGTTTTTTACTTTCATAGCATATGCACTAGCTATGTAAATAGTTTTACTATCATAGCATGATCACTAGCTATGTAAATAGTTTGTACTATCATAGCATATGCACTACCTATGTAAATAGGCTGTACTATCATAGCATGATCACTAGCTATGTAAATAGTTTGTACTATCATAGCATGATCACTAACTATGTAAATAGTTTGTACTATCATAGCATGATGACTAACAATGTAAATAGTTTGTACTATCATAGCATGATCACTAACAATGTAAATAGTTTGTACGATCATAGCATGATCACTAGCTATGTAAATAGTTTGTACTATCATAGCATGATGACTAACAATGTAAATAGTTTGTACTATCATAGCATGATCACTAGCTATGTAAATAGTTTGTACTATCATAGCATGATCACTAACAATGTAAATAGTTTGTACTATCATAGCATGATGACTAACAATGTAAATAGTTTGTACGATCATAGCATGATCACTAGCTATGTAAATAGTTTGTACTATCATAGCATGATGACTAACAATGTAAATAGTTTGTACTATCATAGCATGATCACTAACAATGTAAATAGTTTGTACTATCATAGCATGATCACTAACAATGTAAATAGTTTGTACTATCATAGCATGATCACTAACAATGTAAATAGTTTGTGCTATCATAGCAAGATCACTAACAATGTAAATAGTTTGTACTATCATAGCATGATCACTAGCTATGTAAATAGTTTGTACTATCATAGCATGATCACTAGATATGTAAATAATTTGTACTATCATAGCATGATCACTAACAATGTAAATAGTTTATACTATCATAGCATGATCACTAACAATGTAAATAGTTTGTACGATCATAGCATGATCACTAGCTATGTAAATAGTTTGTACTATCATAGCATGATGACTAACAATGTAAATAGTTTGTACTATCATAGCATGATCACTAACTATGTAAATAGTTTGTACTATCATAGCATGATGACTAACAATGTAAATAGTTTGTACTATCATAGCATGATGACTAACAATGTAAATAGTTTGTACGATCATAGCATGATCACTAGCTATGTAAATAGTTTGTACTATCATAGCATGATGACTAACAATGTAAATAGTTTGTACTATCATAGCATGATCACTAACAATGTAAATAGTTTGTACTATCATAGCATGATCACTAACAATGTAAATAGTTTGTACTATCATAGCATGATCACTAACAATGTAAATAGTTTGTGCTATCATAGCAAGATCACTAACAATGTAAATAGTTTGTACTATCATAGCATGATCACTAGCTATGTAAATAGTTTGTACTATCATAGCATGATCACTAGATATGTAAATAATTTGTACTATCATAGCATGATCACTAACAATGTAAATAGTTTATACTATCATAGCATGATGACTAACAATGTAAATAGTTTGTACTATCATAGCATGATCACTAGCTATGTAAATAGTTTGTACTATCATAGCATGATCACTAGCTATGTAAATAGTTTGTACTATCATAGCATGATCACTAGCTATGTAAATAGTTTGTACTATCATAGCATGATCACTAGCTATGTAAATAGTTTGTACTATCATAGCATGATCACTAGCTATGTAAATAGTTTGTACTATCATAGCATGATCACTAGCTATGTAAATAGTTTGTACTATCATAGCATGATCACTAGCTATGTAAATAGTTTGTACTATCATATCATGATCACTAGCTATGTAAATAGTTTGTACTATCATAGCATGATCACTAACAATGTAAATAGCTTGTACTATCATAGCATGATCACTAGCTATGTAAATAGTTTGTACTATCATAGCATATGCACTAGCTATGAAAATAGTTTGTACTATCATAGCATGATCACTAACAATGTAAATAGTTTGTACTATCATAGCATGATCACTAGCTATGTAAATAGTTTGTACTATCATAGCATATGCACTAGCTATGAAAATAGTTTGTACTATCATAGCATGATCACTAGCTATGTAAATAGTTTGTACTATCATAGCATATGCACTAGCTATGTAAATAGTTTGTACTATCATATCATGATAACTTACTATGTAACTAGTTTGTACTATCATAGCATATGCACTAGCTATGTAAATAGTTTGTACTATCATAGCATATGCACTAGCTATGAAAATAGTTTGTACTATCATAGCATGATCACTAACAATGTAAATAGTTTGTGCTATCATAGCAAGATCACTAACAATGTAAATAGTTTGTACTATCATAGCATGATCACTAACAATGTAAATAGTTTGTACTATTAAAGCATGATCACTAACAATGTAAATAGTTTGTACTATCATAGCATGATCACTAACAATGTAAATAGTTTGTACTATCATAGCATGATCACTAGCTATGTAAATAGTTTGTACTATCATAGCATGATCACTAGCTATGTAAATAGTTTTTACTTTCATAGCATATGCACTAGCTATGTAAATAGTTTTACTATCATAGCATGATCACTAGCTATGTAAATAGTTTGTACTATCATAGCATGATCACTAGCAATGTAAATAGTTTGTACTATCATAGCATGATCACTAACAATGTAAATAGTTTGTACTATCATAGCATATGCACTAGCTATGTAAATAGTTTGTACTATCATAGCATGATCACTAGCTATGAAAATAGTTTGTACTATCATAGCATGATCACTAACAATGTAAATAGTTTGTACTGTCATAGCATGATCACTAGCTATGTAAATAGTTTGTACTAACATAGTATGATCACTAGCTATGTATATAGTTTGTACTATCACAGCATGATCACTAGCAATGTAAATAGTTTGTACTATCATAGCATGATCACTAACAATGTAAATAGTTTGTACTATCATAGCATATGCACTAGCTATGTAAATAGTTTGTACTACAATAACATGATCACTAACTATGTAAATAGTTTGTACTGTCATAGCATGATCAATAGCTATATAAATAGTTTGTACTATCATAGCATGATCACTAGCTATGTAAATAGTTTGTACTATCATAGCATATGCATTAGCTATGTAAATAGTTTGTACTATCATAGCATATGCACTAGCTATGTAAATAGTTTGTACTATCATAGCATGACCACTAACAATGTAAATAGTTTGTACTATCATAGCATATGCACTAGCTATGTAAATAGTTTGTACTATCATAGCATGATCACTAGCAATGTAAATAGTTTGTACTATCATAGCATGATCACTAACAATGTAAATAGTTTGTACTATCATAGCATGATCACTAGCTATGTAAATAGTTTGTACTATCAAAGCATGATCACTAACAATGTAAATAGTTTGTACTATCATAGCATGATCACTAGCTATGTAAATAGTTTGTACTGTCATAGCATGATAACTAACAATGTAAATAGTTTGTACTATCATAGCATGATAACTAACAATGTAAATAGTTTGTACTATCATAACATGATCACTAACAATGTAAATAATTTGTACTATCATAGCATGATCACTAACAATGTAAATAGTTTATACTATCATAGCATGATCACTAACAATGTAAATAGTTTGTACTATCATAGCATGATCACTAGCTATGTAAATAGTTTGTACTATCATAGCATGATCACTAGCTATGTAAATAGTTTGTACTATCATAGCATGATCACTAGCTATGTAAATAGTTTGTACTATCATAGCATGATCACTAGCTATGTAAATAGTTTGTACTATCATAGCATGATCACTAGCTATGTAAATAGTTTGTACTATCATAGCATGATCACTAGCTATGTAAATAGTTTGTACTATCATATCATGATCACTAGCTATGTAAATAGTTTGTACTATCATAGCATGATCACTAACAATGTAAATAGCTTGTACTATCATAGCATGATCACTAGCTATGTAAATAGTTTGTACTATCATAGCATATGCACTAGCTATGAAAATAGTTTGTACTATCATAGCATGATCACTAACAATGTAAATAGTTTGTACTATCATAGCATGATCACTAGCTATGTAAATAGTTTGTACTATCATAGCATATGCACTAGCTATGAAAATAGTTTGTACTATCATAGCATGATCACTAGCTATGTAAATAGTTTGTACTATCATAGCATATGCACTAGCTATGTAAATAGTTTGTACTATCATATCATGATCACTTACTATGTAACTAGTTTGTACTATCATAGCATATGCACTAGCTATGTAAATAGTTTGTACTATCATAGCATATGCACTAGCTATGAAAATAGTTTGTACTATCATAGCATGATCACTAACAATGTAAATAGTTTGTGCTATCATAGCAAGATCACTAACAATGTAAATAGTTTGTACTATCATAGCATGATCACTAACAATGTAAATAGTTTGTACTATTAAAGCATGATCACTAACAATGTAAATAGTTTGTACTATCATAGCATGATCACTAACAATGTAAATAGTTTGTACTATCATAGCATGATCACTAGCTATGTAAATAGTTTGTACTATCATAGCATGATCACTAGCTATGTAAATAGTTTTTACTTTCATAGCATATGCACTAGCTATGTAAATAGTTTTACTATCATAGCATGATCACTAGCTATGTAAATAGTTTGTACTATCATAGCATGATCACTAGCAATGTAAATAGTTTGTACTATCATAGCATGATCACTAACAATGTAAATAGTTTGTACTATCATAGCATATGCACTAGCTATGTAAATAGTTTGTACTATCATAGCATGATCACTAGCTATGAAAATAGTTTGTACTATCATAGCATGATCACTAACAATGTAAATAGTTTGTACTGTCATAGCATGATCACTAGCTATGTAAATAGTTTGTACTAACATAGTATGATCACTAGCTATGTATATAGTTTGTACTATCACAGCATGATCACTAGCAATGTAAATAGTTTGTACTATCATAGCATGATCACTAACAATGTAAATAGTTTGTACTATCATAGCATATGCACTAGCTATGTAAATAGTTTGTACTACAATAACATGATCACTAACTATGTAAATAGTTTGTACTGTCATAGCATGATCAATAGCTATATAAATAGTTTGTACTATCATAGCATGATCACTAGCTATGTAAATAGTTTGTACTATCATAGCATATGCATTAGCTATGTAAATAGTTTGTACTATCATAGCATATGCACTAGCTATGTAAATAGTTTGTACTATCATAGCATGACCACTAACAATGTAAATAGTTTGTACTATCATAGCATATGCACTAGCTATGTAAATAGTTTGTACTATCATAGCATGATCACTAGCAATGTAAATAGTTTGTACTATCATAGCATGATCACTAACAATGTAAATAGTTTGTACTATCATAGCATGATCACTAGCTATGTTAATAGTTTGTACTATCAAAGCATGATCACTAACAATGTAAATAGTTTGTACTATCATAGCATGATCACTAACAATGTAAATAGTTTGTGCTCTCATAGCATGATCACTAGCAATGTAAATAGTTTGTACTATCATAGCATGATCACTAGCTATGTAAATAGTTTTTTACTTTCATAGCATATGCACTAGCTATGTAAATAGTTTTACTATCATAGCATGATCACTAGCTATGTAAATAGTTTGTACTATCATAGCATATGCACTAACAATGTAAATAGTTTGTACTATCATAGCATGATCACTAACAATGTAAATAGTTTGTACTATCATAACATGATCACTAACAATGTAAATAGTTTGTACTATCATAGCATGATCACAAACAATGTAAATAGTTTGTACTATCATAGCATGATCACTAACAATGTAAATAGTTTGTACTATCATAGCATGATCACTAACAATGTAAATAGTTTGTACTATCATAGCATGATCACTAACAATGTAAATAGTTTGTACTATCATAGCATGATCACTAGCTATGTAAATAGTTTGTACTATCATAGCATGATCACTAGCTATGTAAATAGTTTTTTACTTTCATAGTATATGCACTAGCTATGTAAATAGTTTTACTATCATAGCATGATCACTAGCTATGTAAATAGTTTGTACTATCATAGCATATGCACTACCTATGTAAATAGGCTGTACTATCATAGCATGATCACTAGCTATGTAAATAGTTTGTACTATCATAGCATGATCACTAACTATGTAAATAGTTTGTACTATCATAGCATGATGACTAACAATGTAAATAGTTTGTACTATCATAGCATGATGACTAACAATGTAAATAGTTTGTACGATCATAGCATGATCACTAGCTATGTAAATAGTTTGTACTATCATAGCATGATGACTAACAATGTAAATAGTTTGTACTATCATAGCATGATCACTAACTATGTAAATAGTTTGTACTATCATAGCATGATGACTAACAATGTAAATAGTTTGTACTATCATAGCATGATCACTAACAATGTAAATAGTTTGTACGATCATAGCATGATCACTAGCTATGTAAATAGTTTGTACTATCATAGCATGATGACTAACAATGTAAATAGTTTGTACTATCATAGCATGATCACTAACAATGTAAATAGTTTGTACTATCATAGCATGATCACTAACAATGTAAATAGTTTGTACTATCATAGCATGATCACTAACAATGTAAATAGTTTGTGCTATCATAGCAAGATCACTAACAATGTAAATAGTTTGTACTATCATAGCATGATCACTAGCTATGTAAATAGTTTGTACTATCATAGCATGATCACTAGATATGTAAATAATTTGTACTATCATAGCATGATCACTAACAATGTAAATAGTTTATACTATCATAGCATGATCACTAACAATGTAAATAGTTTGTACTATCATAGCATATGCACTAGCTATGTAAATAGTTTGTACTATCATAGCATGATCACTAGCAATGTAAATAGTTTGTACTATCATAGCATGATCACTAGCTATGTAAATAGTTTGTACTATCATAGCATGATCACTAGCTATGTAAATAGTTTGTACTATCATAGCATGATCACTAGCTATGTAAATAGTTTGTACTATCATAGCATGATCACTAGCTATGTAAATAGTTTGTACTATCATAGCATGATCACTAGCTAGTAAATAGTTTGTACTATCATGTCATGATCACTAGCTATGTAAATAGTTTGTACTATCATAGCATGATCACTAACAATGTAAATAGCTTGTACTATCATAGCATGATCACTAGCTATGTAAATAGTTTGTACTATCATAGCATATGCACTAGCTATGAAAATAGTTTGTACTATCATAGCATGATCACTAACAATGTAAATAGTTTGTACTATCATAGCATGATCACTAGCTATGTAAATAGTTTGTACTATCATAGCATATGCACTAGCTATGAAAATAGTTTGTACTATCATAGCATGATCACTAGCTATGTAAATAGTTTGTACTATCATATCATGATCACTTACTATGTAAATAGTTTGTACTATCATAGCATATGCACTAGCTATGTAAATAGTTTGTACTATCATAGCATATGCACTAGCTATGAAAATAGTTTGTACTATCATAGCATGATCACTAACAATGTAAATAGTTTGTGCTATCATAGCAAGATCACTAACAATGTAAATAGTTTGTACTATCATAGCATGATCACTAGCTATGTAAATAGTTTGTACTATCATAGCATGATCACTAGCTATGTCAATAGTTTGTACTATCATAGCATGGTCACTAGCTATGTAAATAGTTTGTACTATCATAGAATGATCACTAGCTATGTAAATAGTTTGTACTATCATAGCATGATCACTAGCTATGTAAATAGTTTGTACTATCATAGCATGATCACTAGCTATGTAAAAAGTTTGTACTGTCATAGCATGATCACTAGCTATGTAAATACTTTGTACTATCATAGCATGATCACTAGCTATGTAAATACTTTGTACTGTCATAGCATGATCACTAGCTATGTAAATAGTTTGTACTGTCATAGCATGATCACTAGCTATGTAAATACTTTGTACTATCATAGCATGATCACTAGCTATGTAAATAGTTTGTACTGTCATAGCATGATCACTAACAATGTAAATAGTTTGTACTATCATAGCATGATCACTAACAATGTAAATAGTTTGTACTATCATAGCATGATCACTAAATATGTAAATAGTTTGTACTCTCATAGCATGATCACTAGCAATGTACATAGTTTGTACTATCATAGCAGCATGACCACTAACAATGTAAATAGTTTGTACTATCATAGCATATGCACTAGCTATGTAAATAGTTTGTACTATCATAGCATGATCACTAGCAATGTAAATAGTTTGTACTATCATAGCATGATCACTAACAATGTAAATAGTTTGTACTATCATAGCATGATCACTAGCTATGTAAATAGTTTGTACTATCAAAGCATGATCACTAACAATGTAAATATTTTGTACTATCATAGCATGATCACTAGCTAGGTAAATAGTTTGTACTATCATAGCATGATCACTAACAATGTAAATAGTTTGTACTATCATAGCATGATCACTAACAATCTAAATAGTTTGTACTCTCATAGCATGATCACTAACAATGTAAATAGTTTGTACTATCATAGCATGATCACTAGCTATGTAAATAGTTTGTACTATCAAAGCATGATCACTAACAATGTAAATAGTTTGTACTATCATAGCATGATCACTAGCTAGGTAAATAGTTTGTACTATCATAGCATGACCACTAACAATGTAAATAGTTTGTACTATCATAGCATATGCACTAGCTATGTAAATAGTTTGTACTATCATAGCATGATCACTAGCAATGTAAATAGTTTGTACTATCATAGCATGATCACTAACAATGTAAATAGTTTGTACTATCATAGCATGATCACTAGCTATGTTAATAGTTTGTACTATCAAAGCATGATCACTAACAATGTAAATAGTTTGTACTATCATAGCATGATCACTAACAATGTAAATAGTTTGTGCTCTCATAGCATGATCACTAGCAATGTAAATAGTTTGTACTATCATAGCATGATCACTAGCTATGTAAATAGTTTTTTACTTTCATAGCATATGCACTAGCTATGTAAATAGTTTTACTATCATAGCATGATCACTAGCTATGTAAATAGTTTGTACTATCATAGCATATGCACTAACAATGTAAATAGTTTGTACTATCATAGCATGATCACTAACAATGTAAATAGTTTGTACTATCATAACATGATCACTAACAATGTAAATAGTTTGTACTATCATAGCATGATCACAAACAATGTAAATAGTTTGTACTATCATAGCATGATCACTAACAATGTAAATAGTTTGTACTATCATAGCATGATCACTAACAATGTAAATAGTTTGTACTATCATAGCATGATCACTAACAATGTAAATAGTTTGTACTATCATAGCATGATCACTAGCTATGTAAATAGTTTGTACTATCATAGCATGATCACTAGCTATGTAAATAGTTTTTTACTTTCATAGTATATGCACTAGCTATGTAAATAGTTTTACTATCATAGCATGATCACTAGCTATGTAAATAGTTTGTACTATCATAGCATATGCACTACCTATGTAAATAGGCTGTACTATCATAGCATGATCACTAGCTATGTAAATAGTTTGTACTATCATAGCATGATCACTAGCTATGAAAATAGTTTGTACTATCATAGCATGATCACTAACAATGTAAATAGTTTGTACTGTCATAGCATGATCACTAGCTATGTAAATAGTTTGTACTAACATAGTATGATCACTAGCTATGTATATAGTTTGTACTATCACAGCATGATCACTAGCAATGTAAATAGTTTGTACTATCATAGCATGATCACTAACAATGTAAATAGTTTGTACTATCATAGCATATGCACTAGCTATGTAAATAGTTTGTACTACAATAACATGATCACTAACTATGTAAATAGTTTGTACTGTCATAGCATGATCAATAGCTATATAAATAGTTTGTACTATCATAGCATGATCACTAGCTATGTAAATAGTTTGTACTATCATAGCATATGCATTAGCTATGTAAATAGTTTGTACTATCATAGCATATGCACTAGCTATGTAAATAGTTTGTACTATCATAGCATGACCACTAACAATGTAAATAGTTTGTACTATCATAGCATATGCACTAGCTATGTAAATAGTTTGTACTATCATAGCATGATCACTAGCAATGTAAATAGTTTGTACTATCATAGCATGATCACTAACAATGTAAATAGTTTGTACTATCATAGCATGATCACTAGCTATGTTAATAGTTTGTACTATCAAAGCATGATCACTAACAATGTAAATAGTTTGTACTATCATAGCATGATCACTAACAATGTAAATAGTTTGTGCTCTCATAGCATGATCACTAGCAATGTAAATAGTTTGTACTATCATAGCATGATCACTAGCTATGTAAATAGTTTTTTACTTTCATAGCATATGCACTAGCTATGTAAATAGTTTTACTATCATAGCATGATCACTAGCTATGTAAATAGTTTGTACTATCATAGCATATGCACTAACAATGTAAATAGTTTGTACTATCATAGCATGATCACTAACAATGTAAATAGTTTGTACTATCATAACATGATCACTAACAATGTAAATAGTTTGTACTATCATAGCATGATCACAAACAATGTAAATAGTTTGTACTATCATAGCATGATCACTAACAATGTAAATAGTTTGTACTATCATAGCATGATCACTAACAATGTAAATAGTTTGTACTATCATAGCATGATCACTAACAATGTAAATAGTTTGTACTATCATAGCATGATCACTAGCTATGTAAATAGTTTGTACTATCATAGCATGATCACTAGCTATGTAAATAGTTTTTTACTTTCATAGTATATGCACTAGCTATGTAAATAGTTTTACTATCATAGCATGATCACTAGCTATGTAAATAGTTTGTACTATCATAGCATATGCACTACCTATGTAAATAGGCTGTACTATCATAGCATGATCACTAGCTATGTAAATAGTTTGTACTATCATAGCATGATCACTAACTATGTAAATAGTTTGTACTATCATAGCATGATGACTAACAATGTAAATAGTTTGTACTATCATAGCATGATGACTAACAATGTAAATAGTTTGTACGATCATAGCATGATCACTAGCTATGTAAATAGTTTGTACTATCATAGCATGATGACTAACAATGTAAATAGTTTGTACTATCATAGCATGATCACTAACTATGTAAATAGTTTGTACTATCATAGCATGATGACTAACAATGTAAATAGTTTGTACTATCATAGCATGATCACTAACAATGTAAATAGTTTGTACGATCATAGCATGATCACTAGCTATGTAAATAGTTTGTACTATCATAGCATGATGACTAACAATGTAAATAGTTTGTACTATCATAGCATGATCACTAACAATGTAAATAGTTTGTACTATCATAGCATGATCACTAACAATGTAAATAGTTTGTACTATCATAGCATGATCACTAACAATGTAAATAGTTTGTACTATCATAGCAAGATCACTAACAATGTAAATAGTTTGTACTATCATAGCATGATCACTAGCTATGTAAATAGTTTGTACTATCATAGCATGATCACTAGATATGTAAATAATTTGTACTATCATAGCATGATCACTAACAATGTAAATAGTTTATACTATCATAGCATGATCACTAACAATGTAAATAGTTTGTACTATCATAGCATGATCACTAGCTATGTAAATAGTTTGTACTATCATAGCATGATCACTAGCTATGTAAATAGTTTGTACTATCATAGCATGATCACTAGCTATGTAAATAGTTTGTACTATCATAGCATGATCACTAGCTATGTAAATAGTTTGTACTATCATAGCATGATCACTAGCTATGTAAATAGTTTGTACTATCATAGCATGATCACTAGCTATGTAAATAGTTTGTACTATCATAGCATGATCACTAGCTAGTAAATAGTTTGTACTATCATATCATGATCACTAGCTATGTAAATAGTTTGTACTATCATAGCATGATCACTAACAATGTAAATAGCTTGTACTATCATAGCATGATCACTAGCTATGTAAATAGTTTGTACTATCATAGCATATGCACTAGCTATGAAAATAGTTTGTACTATCATAGCATGATCACTAACAATGTAAATAGTTTGTACTATCATAGCATGATCACTAGCTATGTAAATAGTTTGTACTATCATAGCATATGCACTAGCTATGAAAATAGTTTGTACTACCATAGCATGATCACTAGCTATGTAAATAGTTTGTACTATCATATCATGATCACTTACTATGTAAATAGTTTGTACTATCATAGCATATGCACTAGCTATGTAAATAGTTTGTACTATCATAGCATATGCACTAGCTATGAAAATAGTTTGTACTATCATAGCATGATCACTAACAATGTAAATAGTTTGTGCTATCATAGCAAGATCACTAACAATGTAAATAGTTTGTACTATCATAGCATGATCACTAGCTATGTAAATAGTTTGTACTATCATAGCATGATCACTAGCTATGTCAATAGTTTGTACTATCATAGCATGGTCACTAGCTATGTAAATAGTTTGTACTATCATAGAATGATCACTAGCTATGTAAATAGTTTGTACTATCATAGCATGATCACTAGCTATGTAAATAGTTTGTACTATCATAGCATGATCACTAGCTATGTAAAAAGTTTGTACTGTCATAGCATGATCACTAGCTATGTAAATACTTTGTACTATCATAGCATGATCACTAGCTATGTAAATACTTTGTACTGTCATAGCATGATCACTAGCTATATAAATAGTTTGTACTGTCATAGCATGATCACTAGCTATGTAAATACTTTGTACTATCATAGCATGATCACTAGCTATGTAAATAGTTTGTACTGTCATAGCATGATACCTAACAATGTAAATAGTTTGTACTATCATAGCATGATCACTAACAATGTAAATAGTTTGTACTATCATAGCATGATCACTAAATATGTAAATAGTTTGTACTCTCATAGCATGATCACTAGCAATGTACATAGTTTGTACTATCATAGCAGCATGACCACTAACAATGTAAATAGTTTGTACTATCATAGCATATGCACTAGCTATGTAAATAGTTTGTACTATCATAGCATGATCACTAGCAATGTAAATAGTTTGTACTATCATAGCATGATCACTAACAATGTAAATAGTTTGTACTATCATAGCATGATCACTAGCTATGTAAATAGTTTGTACTATCAAAGCATGATCACTAACAATGTAAATATTTTGTACTATCATAGCATGATCACTAGCTAGGTAAATAGTTTGTACTATCATAGCATGATCACTAACAATGTAAATAGTTTGTACTATCATAGCATGATCACTAACAATCTAAATAGTTTGTACTCTCATAGCATGATCACTAACAATGTAAATAGTTTGTACTATCATAGCATGATCACTAGCTATGTAAATAGTTTGTACTATCAAAGCATGATCACTAACAATGTAAATAGTTTGTACTATCATAGCATGATCACTAGCTAGGTAAATAGTTTGTACTATCATAGCATGACCACTAACAATGTAAATAGTTTGTACTATCATAGCATATGCACTAGCTATGTAAATAGTTTGTACTATCATAGCATGATCACTAGCAATGTAAATAGTTTGTACTATCATAGCATGATCACTAACAATGTAAATAGTTTGTACTATCATAGCATGATCACTAGCTATGTTAATAGTTTGTACTATCAAAGCATGATCACTAACAATGTAAATAGTTTGTACTATCATAGCATGATCACTAACAATGTAAATAGTTTGTGCTCTCATAGCATGATCACTAGCAATGTAAATAGTTTGTACTATCATAGCATGATCACTAGCTATGTAAATAGTTTTTTACTTTCATAGTATATGCACTAGCTATGTAAATAGTTTTACTATCATAGCATGATCACTAGCTATGTAAATAGTTTGTACTATCATAGCATATGCACTAACAATGTAAATAGTTTGTACTATCATAGCATGATCACTAACAATGTAAATAGTTTGTACTATCATAACATGATCACTAACAATGTAAATAGTTTGTACTATCATAGCATGATCACAAACAATGTAAATAGTTTGTACTATCATAGCATGATCACTAACAATGTAAATAGTTTGTACTATCATAGCATGATCACTAACAATGTAAATAGTTTGTACTATCATAGCATGATCACTAACAATGTAAATAGTTTGTACTATCATAGCATGATCACTAGCTATGTAAATAGTTTGTACTATCATAGCATGATCACTAGCTATGTAAATAGTTTTTTACTTTCATAGTATATGCACTAGCTATGTAAATAGTTTTACTATCATAGCATGATCACTAGCTATGTAAATAGTTTGTACTATCATAGCATATGCACTACCTATGTAAATAGGCTGTACTATCATAGCATGATCACTAGCTATGTAAATAGTTTGTACTATCATAGCATGATCACTAACTATGTAAATAGTTTGTACTATCATAGCATGATGACTAACAATGTAAATAGTTTGTACTATCATAGCATGATCACTAACAATGTAAATAGTTTGTACGATCATAGCATGATCACTAGCTATGTAAATAGTTTGTACTATCATAGCATGATGACTAACAATGTAAATAGTTTGTACTATCATAGCATGATCACTAACTATGTAAATAGTTTGTACTATCATAGCATGATGACTAACAATGTAAATAGTTTGTACTATCATAGCATGATCACTAACAATGTAAATAGTTTGTACGATCATAGCATGATCACTAGCTATGTAAATAGTTTGTACTATCATAGCATGATGACTAACAATGTAAATAGTTTGTACTATCATAGCATGATCACTAACAATGTAAATAGTTTGTACTATCATAGCATGATCACTAACAATGTAAATAGTTTGTACTATCATAGCATGATCACTAACAATGTAAATAGTTTGTGCTATCATAGCAAGATCACTAACAATGTAAATAGTTTGTACTATCATAGCATGATCACTAGCTATGTAAATAGTTTGTACTATCATAGCATGATCACTAGATATGTAAATAATTTGTACTATCATAGCATGATCACTAACAATGTAAATAGTTTATACTATCATAGCATGATCACTAACAATGTAAATAGTTTGTACTATCATAGCATGATCACTAGCTATGTAAATAGTTTGTACTATCATAGCATGATCACTAGCTATGTAAATAGTTTGTACTATCATAGCATGATCACTAGCTATGTAAATAGTTTGTACTATCATAGCATGATCACTAGCTATGTAAATAGTTTGTACTATCATAGCATGATCACTAGCTATGTAAATAGTTTGTACTATCATAGCATGATCACTAGCTATGTAAATAGTTTGTACTATCATAGCATGATCACTAGCTAGTAAATAGTTTGTACTATCATATCATGATCACTAGCTATGTAAATAGTTTGTACTATCATAGCATGATCACTAACAATGTAAATAGCTTGTACTATCATAGCATGATCACTAGCTATGTAAATAGTTTGTACTATCATAGCATATGCACTAGCTATGAAAATAGTTTGTACTATCATAGCATGATCACTAACAATGTAAATAGTTTGTACTATCATAGCATGATCACTAGCTATGTAAATAGTTTGTACTATCATAGCATATGCACTAGCTATGAAAATAGTTTGTACTATCATAGCATGATCACTAGCTATGTAAATAGTTTGTACTATCATATCATGATCACTTACTATGTAAATAGTTTGTACTATCATAGCATATGCACTAGCTATGTAAATAGTTTGTACTATCATAGCATATGCACTAGCTATGAAAATAGTTTGTACTATCATAGCATGATCACTAACAATGTAAATAGTTTGTGCTATCATAGCAAGATCACTAACAATGTAAATAGTTTGTACTATCATAGCATGATCACTAGCTATGTAAATAGTTTGTACTATCATAGCATGATCACTAGCTATGTCAATAGTTTGTACTATCATAGCATGGTCACTAGCTATGTAAATAGTTTGTACTATCATAGAATGATCACTAGCTATGTAAATAGTTTGTACTATCATAGCATGATCACTAGCTATGTAAATAGTTTGTACTATCATAGCATGATCACTAGCTATGTAAAAAGTTTGTACTGTCATAGCATGATCACTAGCTATGTAAATACTTTGTACTATCATAGCATGATCACTAGCTATGTAAATACTTTGTACTGTCATAGCATGATCACTAGCTATATAAATAGTTTGTACTGTCATAGCATGATCACTAGCTATGTAAATACTTTGTACTATCATAGCATGATCACTAGCTATGTAAATAGTTTGTACTGTCATAGCATGATAACTAACAATGTAAATAGTTTGTACTATCATAGCATGATCACTAACAATGTAAATAGTTTGTACTATCATAGCATGATCACTAAATATGTAAATAGTTTGTACTCTCATAGCATGATCACTAGCAATGTACATAGTTTGTACTATCATAGCAGCATGACCACTAACAATGTAAATAGTTTGTACTATCATAGCATATGCACTAGCTATGTAAATAGTTTGTACTATCATAGCATGATCACTAGCAATGTAAATAGTTTGTACTATCATAGCATGATCACTAACAATGTAAATAGTTTGTACTATCATAGCATGATCACTAGCTATGTAAATAGTTTGTACTATCAAAGCATGATCACTAACAATGTAAATATTTTGTACTATCATAGCATGATCACTAGCTAGGTAAATAGTTTGTACTATCATAGCATGATCACTAACAATGTAAATAGTTTGTACTATCATAGCATGATCACTAACAATCTAAATAGTTTGTACTCTCATAGCATGATCACTAACAATGTAAATAGTTTGTACTATCATAGCATGATCACTAGCTATGTAAATAGTTTGTACTATCAAAGCATGATCACTAACAATGTAAATAGTTTGTACTATCATAGCATGATCACTAGCTAGGTAAATAGTTTGTACTATCATAGCATGATCACTAACAATGTAAATAGTTTGTACTATCATAGCATGATCACTAACAATGTAAATAGTTTGTACTATCATAGCATGATCACTAACAATGTAAATAGTTTGTGCTCTCATAGCATGATCACTAGCAATGTAAATAGTTTGTACTATCATAGCATGATCACTAGCTATGTAAATAGTTTGTACTGTCATAGCATGATAACTAACAATGTAAATAGTTTGTACTATCATAGCATGATAACTAACAATGTAAATAGTTTGTACTATCATAGCATGATCACTAACAATGTAAATAGTTTGTACTATCATAGCATGATCACTAACAATGTAAATAGTTTGTACTATCATAACATGATCACTAACAATGTAAATAGTTTGTACTATCATAGCATGATCACTAGCTATGTAAAAAGTTTGTACTGTCATAGCATGATCACTAGCTATGTAAATACTTTGTACTATCATAGCATGATCACTAGCTATGTAAATACTTTGTACTGTCATAGCATGATCACTAGCTATATAAATAGTTTGTACTGTCATAGCATGATCACTAGCAATGTAAATACTTTGTACTATCATAGCATGATCACTAGCTATGTAAATAGTTTGTACTGTCATAGCATGATAACTAACAATGTAAATAGTTTGTACTATCATAGCATGATCACTAACAATGTAAATAGTTTGTACTATCATAGCATGATCACTAACAATGTAAATAGTTTGTACTCTCATAGCATGATCACTAGCAATGTACATAGTTTGTACTATCATAGCAGCATGACCACTAACAATGTAAATAGTTTGTACTATCATAGCATATGCACTAGCTATGTAAATAGTTTGTACTATCATAGCATGATCACTAGCAATGTAAATAGTTTGTACTATCATAGCATGATCACTAACAATGTAAATAGTTTGTACTATCATAGCATGATCACTAGCTATGTAAATAGTTTGTACTATCAAAGCATGATCACTAACAATGTAAATATTTTGTACTATCATAGCATGATCACTAGCTAGGTAAATAGTTTGTACTATCATAGCATGATCACTAACAATGTAAATAGTTTGTACTATCATAGCATGATCACTAACAATCTAAATAGTTTGTACTCTCATAGCATGATCACTAACAATGTAAATAGTTTGTACTATCATAGCATGATCACTAGCTATGTAAATAGTTTGTACTATCAAAGCATGATCACTAACAATGTAAATAGTTTGTACTATCATAGCATGATCACTAGCTAGGTAAATAGTTTGTACTAACATAGTATGATCACTAGCTATGTATATAGTTTGTACTATCACAGCATGATCACTAGCAATGTAAATAGTTTGTACTATCATAGCATGATCACTAACAATGTAAATAGTTTGTACTATCATAGCATATGCACTAGCTATGTAAATAGTTTGTACTACAATAACATGATCACTAACTATGTAAATAATTTGTACTGTCATAGCATGATCAATAGCTATATAAATAGTTTGTACTATCATAGCATGATCACTAGCTATGTAAATAGTTTGTACTATCATAGCATATGCATTAGCTATGTAAATAGTTTGTACTATCATAGCATATGCACTAGCTATGTAAATAGTTTGTACTATCATAGCATGACCACTAACAATGTAAATAGTTTGTACTATCATAGCATATGCACTAGCTATGTAAATAGTTTGTACTATCATAGCATGATCACTAGCAATGTAAATAGTTTGTACTATCATAGCATGATCACTAACAATGTAAATAGTTTGTACTATCATAGCATGATCACTAGCTATGTAAATAGTTTGTACTATCAAAGCATGATCACTAACAATGTAAATAGTTTGTACTATCATAGCATGATCACTAGCTAGGTAAATTGTTTGTACTATCATAGCATGATCACTAACAATGTAAATAGTTTCTACTATCATAGCATGATCACTAACAATGTAAATAGTTTGTACTATCATAGCATGATCACTAACAATGTAAATAGTTTGTGCTCTCATAGCATGATCACTAGCAATGTAAATAGTTTGTGCTATCATAGCATGATCACTAGCTATGTAAATAGTTTGTACTGTCATAGCATGATAACAAACAATGTAAATAGTTTGTACTATCATAGCATGATAACTAACAATGTAAATAGTTTGTACTATCATAGCATGATCACTAACAATGTAAATAGTTTGTACTATCATAGCATGATCACTAACAATGTAAATAGTTTGTACTATCATAACATGATCACTAACAATGTAAATAGTTTGTACTATCATAGCATGATCACTAACAATGTAAATAGTTTGTACTATCATAGCATGATCACTAACAATGTAAATAGTTTGTACTATTATAGCATGATCACTAACAATGTAAATAGTTTGTACTATCATAGCATGATCACTAACAATGTAAATAGTTTGTACTATCATAGCATGATCACTAGCTATGTAAATAGCTTGTACTATCATAGCATGATCACTAGCTATGTAAATAGTTTGTACTATCATAGCATATGCACTAGCTATGAAAATAGTTTGTACTATCATAGCATGATCACTAACAATGTAAATAGTTTGTGCTATCATAGCAAGATCACTAACAATGTAAATAGTTTGTACTATCATAGCATGATCACTAACAATGTAAATAGTTTGTACTATTATAGCATGATCACTAACAATGTAAATAGTTTGTACTATCATAGCATGATCACTAACAATGTAAATAGTTTGTACTATCATAGCATGATCACTAGCTATGTAAATAGTTTTTACTTTCATAGCATATGCACTAGCTATGTAAATAGTTTTACTATCATAGCATGATCACTAGCTATGTAAATAGTTTGGACTATCATAGCATGATCACTAGCAATGTAAATAGTTTGTACTATCATAGCATGATCACTAACAATGTAAATAGTTTGTACTATCATAGCATATGCACTAGCTATGAAAATAGTTTGTACTATCATAGCATGATCACTAACAATGTAAATAGTTTGTGCTATCATAGCATGATCACTAACAATGTAAATAGTTTGTACTATTATAGCATGATCACTAACAATGTAAATAGTTTGTACTATCATAGCATGATCACTAACAATGTAAATAGTTTGTACTATCATAGCATGATCACTAGCTATGTAAATAGTTTGTACTATCATAGCATGATCACTAGCTATGTAAATAGTTTTTACTTTCATAGCATATGCACTAGCTATGTAAATAGTTTTACTATCATAGCATGATCACTAGCTATGTAAATAGTTTGTACTATCATAGCATGATCACTAGCAATGTAAATAGTTTGTACTATCATAGCATGATCACTAACAATGTAAATAGTTTGTACTATCATAGCATGATCACTAACAATGTAAATAGTTTGTACTATCATAGCATATGCACTAGCTATGTAAATAGTTTGTACTATCATAGCATGATCACTAGCTATGAAAATAGTTTGTACTATCATAGCATGATCACTAACAATGTAAATAGTTTGTACTGTCATAGCATGATCACTAGCTATGTAAATAGTTTGTACTAACATAGTATGATCACTAGCTATGTATATAGTTTGTACTATCACAGCATGATCACTAGCAATGTAAATAGTTTGTACTATCATAGCATGATCACTAACAATGTAAATAGTTTGTACTATCATAGCATATGCACTAGCTATGTAAATAGTTTGTACTACAATAACATGATCACTAACTATGTAAATAGTTTGTACTGTCATAGCATGATCAATAGCTATATAAATAGTTTGTACTATCATAGCATGATCACTAGCTATGTAAATAGTTTGTACTATCATAGCATATGCATTAGCTATGTAAATAGTTTGTACTATCATAGCATATGCACTAGCTATGTAAATAGTTTGTACTATCATAGCATGACCACTAACAATGTAAATAGTTTGTACTATCATAGCATATGCACTAGCTATGTAAATAGTTTGTACTATCATAGCATGATCACTAGCAATGTAAATAGTTTGTACTATCATAGCATGATCACTAACAATGTAAATAGTTTGTACTATCATAGCATGATCACTAGCTATGTAAATAGTTTGTACTATCAAAGCATGATCACTAACAATGTAAATAGTTTGTACTATCATAGCATGATCACTAGCTAGGTAAATTGTTTGTACTATCATAGCATGATCACTAACAATGTAAATAGTTTGTACTATCATAGCATGATCACTAACAATGTAAATAGTTTGTACTATCATAGCATGATCACTAACAATGTAAATAGTTTGTGCTCTCATAGCATGATCACTAGCAATGTAAATAGTTTGTACTATCATAGCATGATCACTAGCTATGTAAATAGTTTGTACTGTCATAGCATGATAACAAACAATGTAAATAGTTTGTACTATCATAGCATGATAACTAACAATGTAAATAGTTTGTACTATCATAGCATGATCACTAACAATGTAAATAGTTTGCACTATCATAGCATGATCACTAACAATGTAAATAGTTTGTACTATCATAACATGATCACTAACAATGTAAATAGTTTGTACTATCATAGCATGATCACTAACAATGTAAATAGTTTGTACTATCATAGCATGATCACTAACAATGTAAATAGTTTGTACTATTATAGCATGATCACTAACAATGTAAATAGTTTGTACTATCATAGCATGATCACTAACAATGTAAATAGTTTGTACTATCATAGCATGATCACTAGCTATGTAAATAGTTTGTACTATCATAGCATGATCACTAGCTATGTAAATAGTTTGTACTATCATAGCATATGCACTAGCTATGAAAATAGTTTGTACTATCATAGCATGATCACTAACAATGTAAATAGTTTGTGCTATCATAGCAAGATCACTAACAATGTAAATAGTTTGTACTATCATAGCATGATCACTAACAATGTAAATAGTTTGTACTATTATAGCATGATCACTAACAATGTAAATAGTTTGTACTATCATAGCATGATCACTAACAATGTAAATAGTTTGTACTATCATAGCATGAGCACTAGCTATGTAAATAGTTTGTACTATCATAGCATGATCACTAGCTATGTAAATAGTTTTTACTTTCATAGCATATGCACTAGCTATGTAAATAGTTTTACTATCATAGCATGATCACTAGCTATGTAAATAGTTTGTACTATCATAGCATGATCACTAGCAATGTAAATAGTTTGTACTATCATAGCATGATCACTAACAATGTAAATAGTTTGTACTATCATAGCATATGCACTAGCTATGTAAATAGTTTGTACTATCATAGCATGATCACTAGCTATGAAAATAGTTTGTACTATCATAGCATGATCACTAACAATGTAAATAGTTTGTACTGTCATAGCATGATCACTAGCTATGTAAATAGTTTGTACTAACATAGTATGATCACTAGCTATGTATATAGTTTGTACTATCACAGCATGATCACTAGCAATGTAAATAGTTTGTACTATCATAGCATGATCACTAACAATGTAAATAGTTTGTACTATCATAGCATATGCACTAGCTATGTAAATAGTTTGTACTACAATAACATGATCACTAACTATGTAAATAGTTTGTACTGTCATAGCATGATCAATAGCTATATAAATAGTTTGTACTATCATAGCATGATCACTAGCTATGTAAATAGTTTGTACTATCATAGCATATGCATTAGCTATGTAAATAGTTTGTACTATCATAGCATATGCACTAGCTATGTAAATAGTTTGTACTATCATAGCATGACCACTAACAATGTAAATAGTTTGTACTATCATAGCATATGCACTAGCTATGTAAATAGTTTGTACTATCATAGCATGATCACTAGCAATGTAAATAGTTTGTACTATCATAGCATGATCACTAACAATGTAAATAGTTTGTACTATCATAGCATGATCACTAGCTATGTAAATAGTTTGTACTATCAAAGCATGATCACTAACAATGTAAATAGTTTGTACTATCATAGCATGATCACTAGCTAGGTAAATAGTTTGTACTATCATAGCATGATCACTAACAATGTAAATAGTTTGTACTATCATAGCATGATCACTAACAATGTAAATAGTTTGTACTATCATAGCATGATCACTAACAATGTAAATAGTTTGTGCTCTCATAGCATGATCACTAGCAATGTAAATAGTTTGTACTATCATAGCATGATCACTAGCTATGTAAATAGTTTGTACTGTCATAGCATGATAACTAACAATGTAAATAGTTTGTACTATCATAGCATGATAACTAACAATGTAAATAGTTTGTACTATCATAGCATGATCACTAACAATGTAAATAGTTTGTACTATCATAGCATGATCACTAACAATGTAAATAGTTTGTACTATCATAACATGATCACTAACAATGTAAATAGTTTGTACTATCATAGCATGATCACTAACAATGTAAATAGTTTGTACTATCATAGCATATGCACTAGCTATGTAAATAGTTTGTACTATCATAGCATGATCACTAGCTATGTAAATAGTTTGTACTATCATAGCATGATCACTAGCTATGTAAATAGTTTGTACTATCATAGCATGATCACTAGCTATGTAAATAGTTTGTACTATCATAGCATGATCACTAGCTATGTAAATAGTTTGTACTATCATAGCATGATCACTAGCTATGTAAATAGTTTGTACTATCATATCATGATCACTAGCTATGTAAATAGTTTGTACTATCATAGCATGATCACTAACAATGTAAATAGCTTGTACTATCATAGCATGATCACTAGCAATGTAAATAGTTTGTACTATCATAGCATATGCACTAGCTATGAAAATAGTTTGTACTATCATAGCATGATCACTAACAATGTAAATAGTTTGTACTATCATAGCATGATCACTAGCTATGTAAATAGTTTGTACTATCATAGCATATGCACTAGCTATGAAAATAGTTTGTACTATCATAGCATGATCACTAGCTATGTAAATAGTTTGTACTATCATAGCATATGCACTAGCTATGTAAATAGTTTGTACTATCATATCATGATCACTTACTATGTAACTAGTTTGTACTATCATAGCATATGCACTAGCTATGTAAATAGTTTGTACTATCATAGCATATGCACTAGCTATGAAAATAGTTTGTACTATCATAGCATGATCACTAACAATGTAAATAGTTTGTGCTATCATAGCAAGATCACTAACAATGTAAATAGTTTGTACTATCATAGCATGATCACTAACAATGTAAATAGTTTGTACTATTATAGCATGATCACTAACAATGTAAATAGTTTGTACTATCATAGCATGATCACTAACAATGTAAATAGTTTGTACTATCATAGCATGATCACTAGCTATGTAAATAGTTTGTACTATCATAGCATGATCACTAGCTATGTAAATAGTTTTTACTTTCATAGCATATGCACTAGCTATGTAAATAGTTTTACTATCATAGCATGATCACTAGCTATGTAAATAGTTTGTACTATCATAGCATGATCACTAGCAATGTAAATAGTTTGTACTATCATAGCATGATCACTAACAATGTAAATAGTTTGTACTATCATAGCATATGCACTAGCTATGTAAATAGTTTGTACTATCATAGCATGATCACTAGCTATGAAAATAGTTTGTACTATCATAGCATGATCACTAACAATGTAAATAGTTTGTACTGTCATAGCATGATCACTAGCTATGTAAATAGTTTGTACTAACATAGAATGATCACTAGCTATGTATATAGTTTGTACTATCACAGCATGATCACTAGCAATGTAAATAGTTTGTACTATCATAGCATGATCACTAACAATGTAAATAGTTTGTACTATCATAGCATATGCACTAGCTATGTAAATAGTTTGTACTACAATAACATGATCACTAACTATGTAAATAGTTTGTACTGTCATAGCATGATCAATAGCTATATAAATAGTTTGTACTATCATAGCATGATCACTAGCTATGTAAATAGTTTGTACTATCATAGCATATGCATTAGCTATGTAAATAGTTTGTACTATCATAGCATATGCACTAGCTATGTAAATAGTTTGTACTATCATAGCATGATCACTAGCAATGTAAATAGTTTGTACTATCATAGCATGATCACTAACAATGTAAATAGTTTGTACTATCATAGCATGATCACTAGCTATGTAAATAGTTTGTACTATCAAAGCATGATCACTTACAATGTAAATAGTTTGTACTATCATAGCATGATCACTAGCTAGGTAAATAGTTTGTACTATCATAGCATGATCACTAACAATGTAAATAGTTTGTACTATCATAGCATGATCACTAACAATGTAAATAGTTTGTACTATCATAGCATGATCACTAACAATGTAAATAGTTTGTGCTCTCATAGCATGATCACTAGCAATGTAAATAGTTTGTACTATCATAGCATGATCACTAGCTATGTAAATAGTTTGTACTGTCATAGCATGATAACAAACAATGTAAATAGTTTGTACTATCATAGCATGATAACTAACAATGTAAATAGTTTGTACTATCATAGCATGATCACTAACAATGTAAATAGTTTGTACTATCATAGCATGATCACTAACAATGTAAATAGTTTGTACTATCATAACATGATCACTAACAATGTAAATAGTTTGTACTATCATAGCATGATCACTAACAATGTAAATAGTTTGTACTATCATAGCATGATCACTAACAATGTAAATAGTTTGTACTATTATAGCATGATCACTAACAATGTAAATAGTTTGTACTATCATAGCATGATCACTAACAATGTAAATAGTTTGTACTATCATAGCATGATCACTAGCTATGTAAATAGTTTGTACTATCATAGCATGATCACTAGCTATGTAAATAGTTTGTACTATCATAGCATATGCACTAGCTATGAAAATAGTTTGTACTATCATAGCATGATCACTAACAATGTAAATAGTTTGTGCTATCATAGCAAGATCACTAACAATGTAAATAGTTTGTACTATCATAGCATGATCACTAACAATGTAAATAGTTTGTACTATTATAGCATGATCACTAACAATGTAAATAGTTTGTACTATCATAGCATGATCACTAACAATGTAAATAGTTTGTACTATCATAGCATGATCACTAACAATGTAAATAGTTTGTACTATCATAGCATGATCACTAACAATGTAAATAGTTTGTACTATCATAACATGATCACTAACAATGTAAATAGTTTGTACTATCATAGCATGATCACTAACAATGTAAATAGTTTGTACTATCATAGCATGATCACTAACAATGTAAATAGTTTGTACTATTATAGCATGATCACTAACAATGTAAATAGTTTGTACTATCATAGCATATGCACTAGCTATGTAAATAGTTTGTACTACAATAACATGATCACTAACTATGTAAATAGTTTGTACTGTCATAGCATGATCAATAGCTATATAAATAGTTTGTACTATCATAGCATGATCACTAGCTATGTAAATAGTTTGTACTATCATAGCATATGCATTAGCTATGTAAATAGTTTGTACTATCATAGCATATGCACTAGCTATGTAAATAGTTTGTACTATCATAGCATGACCACTAACAATGTAAATAGTTTGTACTATCATAGCATATGCACTAGCTATGTAAATAGTTTGTACTATCATAGCATGATCACTAGCAATGTAAATAGTTTGTACTATCATAGCATGATCACTAACAATGTAAATAGTTTGTACTATCATAGCATGATCACTAGCTATGTAAATAGTTTGTACTATCAAAGCATGATCACTAACAATGTAAATAGTTTGTACTATCATAGCATGATCACTAGCTAGGTAAATAGTTTGTACTATCATAGCATGATCACTAACAATGTAAATAGTTTGTACTATCATAGCATGATCACTAACAATGTAAATAGTTTGTACTATCATAGCATGATCACTAACAATGTAAATAGTTTGTGCTCTCATAGCATGATCACTAGCAATGTAAATAGTTTGTACTATCATAGCATGATCACTAGCTATGTAAATAGTTTGTACTGTCATAGCATGATAACTAACAATGTAAATAGTTTGTACTATCATAGCATGATAACTAACAATGTAAATATTTTGTACTATCATAGCATGATCACTAACTATGTAAATAGTTTGTACTATCATAGCATGATCACTAACAATGTAAATAGTTTGTACTATCATAACATGATCACTAACAATGTAAATAGTTTGTACTATCATAGCATGATCACTAACAATGTAAATAGTTTGTACTATCATAGCATATGCACTAGCTATGTAAATAGTTTGTACTATCATAGCATGATCACTAGCTATGTAAATAGTTTGTACTATCATAGCATGATCACTAGCTATGTAAATAGTTTGTACTATCATAGCATGATCACTAGCTATGTAAATAGTTTGTACTATCATAGCATGATCACTAGCTATGTAAATAGTTTGTACTATCATAGCATGATCACTAGCTATGTAAATAGTTTGTACTATCATATCATGATCACTAGCTATGTAAATAGTTTGTACTATCATAGCATGATCACTAACAATGTAAATAGCTTGTACTATCATAGCATGATCACTAGCTATGTAAATAGTTTGTACTATCATAGCATATGCACTAGCTATGAAAATAGTTTGTACTATCATAGCATGATCACTAGCTATGTAAATAGTTTGTACTATCATAGCATATTCACTAGCTATGTAAATAGTTTGTACTATCATATCATGATCACTTACTATGTAACTAGTTTGTACTATCATAGCATATGCACTAGCTATGTAAATAGTTTGTACTATCATAGCATATGCACTAGCTATGAAAATAGTTTGTACTATCATAGCATGATCACTAACAATGTAAATAGTTTGTGCTATCATAGCAAGATCACTAACAATGTAAATAGTTTGTACTATCATAGCATGATCACTAACAATGTAAATAGTTTGTACTATTATAGCATGATCACTAACAATGTAAATAGTTTGTACTATCATAGCATGATCACTAACAATGTAAATAGTTTGTACTATCATAGCATGATCACTAGCTATGTAAATAGTTTGTACTATCATAGCATGATCACTAGCTATGTAAATAGTTTTTACTTTCATAGCATATGCACTAGCTATGTAAATAGTTTGTACTAACATAGTATGATCACTAGCTATGTATATAGTTTGTACTATCACAGCATGATCACTAGCAATGTAAATAGTTTGTACTATCATAGCATGATCACTAACAATGTAAATAGTTTGTACTATCATAGCATATGCACTAGCTATGTAAATAGTTTGTACTACAATAACATGATCACTAACTATGTAAATAGTTTGTACTGTCATAGCATGATCAATAGCTATATAAATAGTTTGTACTATCATAGCATGATCACTAGCTATGTAAATAGTTTGTACTATCATAGCATATGCATTAGCTATGTAAATAGTTTGTACTATCATAGCATATGCACTAGCTATGTAAATAGTTTGTACTATCATAGCATGACCACTAACAAAGTAAATAGTTTGTGCTATCATAGCAAGATCACTAACAATGTAAATAGTTTGTACTATCATAGCATGATCACTAACAATGTAAATAGTTTGTACTATTATAGCATGATCACTAACAATGTAAATAGTTTGTACTATCATAGCATGATCACTAACAATGTAAATAGTTTGTACTATCATAGCATGATCACTAGCTATGTAAATAGTTTGTACTATCATAGCATGATCACTAGCTATGTAAATAGTTTTTACTTTCATAGCATATGCACTAGCTATGTAAATAGTTTTACTATCATAGCATGATCACTAGCTATGTAAATAGTTTGTACTATCATAGCATGATCACTAGCAATGTAAATAGTTTGTACTATCATAGCATGATCACTAACAATGTAAATAGTTTGTACTATCATAGCATATGCACTAGCTATGTTAATAGTTTGTACTATCATAGCATGATCACTAGCTATGAAAATAGTTTGTACTATCATAGCATGATCACTAACAATGTAAATAGTTTGTACTGTCATAGCATGATCACTAGCTATGTAAATAGTTTGTACTAACATAGTATGATCACTAGCTATGTATATAGTTTGTACTATCACAGCATGATCACTAGCAATGTAAATAGTTTGTACTATCATAGCATGATCACTAACAATGTAAATAGTTTGTACTATCATAGCATATGCACTAGCTATGTAAATAGTTTGTACTACAATAACATGATCACTAACTATGTAAATAGTTTGTACTGTCATAGCATGATCAATAGCTATATAAATAGTTTGTACTATCATAGCATGATCACTAGCTATGTAAATAGTTTGTACTATCATAGCATATGCATTAGCTATGTAAATAGTTTGTACTATCATAGCATATGCACTAGCTATGTAAATAGTTTGTACTATCATAGCATGACCACTAACAATGTAAATAGTTTGTACTATCATAGCATATGCACTAGCTATGTAAATAGTTTGTACTATCATAGCATGATCACTAGCAATGTAAATAGTTTGTACTATCATAGCATGATCACTAACAATGTAAATAGTTTGTACTATCATAGCATGATCACTAGCTATGTAAATAGTTTGTACTATCAAAGCATGATCACTAACAATGTAAATAGTTTGTACTATCATAGCATGATCACTAGCTAGGTAAATAGTTTGTACTATCATAGCATGATCACTAACAATGTAAATAGTTTGTACTATCATAGCATGATCACTAACAATGTAAATAGTTTGTACTATCATAGCATGATCACTAACAATGTAAATAGTTTGTGCTCTCATAGCATGATCACTAGCAATGTAAATAGTTTGTACTATCATAGCATGATCACTAGCTATGTAAATAGTTTGTACTGTCATAGCATGATAACTAACAATGTAAATAGTTTGTACTATAATAGCATGATAACTAACAATGTAAATATTTTGTACTATCATAGCATGATCACTAACAATGTAAATAGTTTGTACTATCATAGCATGATCACTAACAATGTAAATAGTTTGTACTATCATAACATGATCACTAACAATGTAAATAGTTTGTACTATCATAGCATGATCACTAACAATGTAAATAGTTTGTCCTATCATAGCATATGCACTAGCTATGTAAATAGTTTGTACTATCATAGCATGATCACTAGCTATGTAAATAGTTTGTACTATCATAGCATGATCACTAGCTATGTAAATAGTTTGTACTATCATAGCATGATCACTAGCTATGTAAATAGTTTGTACTATCATAGCATGATCACTAGCTATGTAAATAGTTTGTACTATCATAGCATGATCACTAGCTATGTAAATAGTTTGTACTATCATATCATGATCACTAGCTATGTAAATAGTTTGTACTATCATAGCATGATCACTAACAATGTAAATAGCTTGTACTATCATAGCATGATCACTAGCTATGTAAATAGTTTGTACTATCATAGCATATGCACTAGCTATGAAAATAGTTTGTACTATCATAGCATGATCACTAACAATGTAAATAGTTTGTACTATCATAGCATGATCACTAGCTATGTAAATAGTTTGTACTATCATAGCATATGCACTAGCTATGAAAATAGTTTGTACTATCATAGCATGATCACTAGCTATGTAAATAGTTTGTACTATCATAGCATATGCACTAGCTATGTAAATAGTTTGTACTATCATATCATGATCACTTACTATGTAACTAGTTTGTACTATCATAGCATATGCACTAGCTATGTAAATAGTTTGTACTATCATAGCATATGCACTAGCTATGAAAATAGTTTGTACTATCATAGCATGATCACTAACAATGTAAATAGTTTGTGCTATCATAGCAAGATCACTAACAATGTAAATAGTTTGTACTATCATAGCATGATCACTAACAATGTAAATAGTTTGTACTATTATAGCATGATCACTAACAATGTAAATAGTTTGTACTATCATAGCATGATCCCTAACAATGTAAATAGTTTGTACGATCATAGCATGATCACTAGCTATGTAAATAGTTTGTACTATCATAGCATGATCACTAGCTATGTAAATAGTTTTTACTTTCATAGCATATGCACTAGCTATGTAAATAGTTTTACTATCATAGCATGATCACTAGCTATGTAAATAGTTTGTACTATCATAGCATGATCACTAGCAATGTAAATAGTTTGTACTATCATAGCATGATCACTAACAATGTAAATAGTTTGTACTATCATAGCATATGCACTAGCTATGTAAATAGTTTGTACTATCATAGCATGATCACTAGCTATGAAAATAGTTTGTACTATCATAGCATGATCACTAACAATGTAAATAGTTTGTACTGTCATAGCATGATCACTAGCTATGTAAATAGTTTGTACTAACATAGTATGATCACTAGCTATGTATATAGTTTGTACTATCACAGCATGATCACTAGCAATGTAAATAGTTTGTACTATCATAGCATGACCACTAACAATGTAAATAGTTTGTACTATCATAGCATATGCACTAGCTATGTTAATAGTTTGTACTATCATAGCATGATCACTAGCAATGTAAATAGTTTGTACTATCATAGCATGATCACTAACAATGTAAATAGTTTGTACTATCATAGCATGATCACTAGCTATGTAAATAGTTTGTACTATCAAAGCATGATCACTAACAATGTAAATAGTTTGTACTATCATAGCATGATCACTAGCTAGGTAAATAGTTTGTACTATCATAGCATGATCACTAACAATGTAAATAGTTTGTACTATCATAGCATGATCACTAACAATGTAAATAGTTTGTACTATCATAGCATGATAACTAACAATGTAAATAGTTTGTGCTCTCATAGCATGATCACTAGCAATGTAAATAGTTTGTACTATCATAGCATGATCACTAGCTATGTAAATAGTTTGTACTGTCATAGCATGATAACTAACAATGTAAATAGTTTGTACTATCATAGCATGATCACTAACAATGTAAATAGTTTGTACTATCATAGCATGATCACTAACAATGTAAATAGTTTGTACTATCATAGCATGATCACTAACAATGTAAATAGTTTGTACTATCATAGCATGATCACTAGCTATGAAAATAGTTTGTACTATCATAGCATGATCACTAACAATGTAAATAGTTTGTACTGTCATAGCATGATCACTAGCTATGTAAATAGTTTGTACTAACATAGTATGATCACTAGCTATGTATATAGTTTGTACTATCACAGCATGATCACTAGCAATGTAAATAGTTTGTACTATCATAGCATGATCACTAACAATGTAAATAGTTTGTACTATCATAGCATATGCACTAGCTATGTAAATAGTTTGTACTACAATAACATGATCACTAACTATGTAAATAGTTTGTACTGTCATAGCATGATCAATAGCTATATAAATAGTTTGTACTATCATAGCATGATCACTAGCTATGTAAATAGTTTGTACTATCATAGCATATGCATTAGCTATGTAAATAGTTTGTACTATCATAGCATATGCACTAGCTATGTAAATAGTTTGTACTATCATAGCATGACCACTAACAATGTAAATAGTTTGTACTATCATAGCATATGCACTAGCTATGTAAATAGTTTGTACTATCATAGCATGATCACTAGCAATGTAAATAGTTTGTACTATCATAGCATGATCACTAACAATGTAAATAGTTTGTACTATCATAGCATGATCACTAGCTATGTAAATAGTTTGTACTATCATAGCATGATCACTAACAATGTAAATAGTTTGTACTATCATAGCATGATCACTAGCTAGGTAAATAGTTTGTACTATCATAGCATGATCACTAACAATGTAAATAGTTTGTACTATCATAGCATGATCACTAACAATGTAAATAGTTTGTACTATCATAGCATGATCACTAACAATGTAAATAGTTTGTGCTCTCATAGCATGATCACTAGCAATGTAAATAGTTTGTACTATCATAGCATGATCACTAGCTATGTAAATAGTTTGTACTGTCATAGCATGATAACTAACAATGTAAATAGTTTGTACTATCATAGCATGATAACTAACAATGTAAATATTTTGTACTATCATAGCATGATCACTAACAATGTAAATAGTTTGTACTATCATAGCATGATCACTAACAATGTAAATAGTTTGTACTATCATAACATGATCACTAACAATGTAAATAGTTTGTACTATCATAGCATGATCACTAACAATGTAAATAGTTTGTACTATCATAGCATATGCACTAGCTATGTAAATAGGTTGTACTATCATAGCATGATCACTAGCTATGTAAATAGTTTGTACTATCATAGCATGATCACTAGCTATGTAAATAGTTTGTACTATCATAGCATGATCACTAGCTATGTAAATAGTTTGTACTATCATAGCATGATCACTAGCTATGTAAATAGTTTGTACTATCATAGCATGATCACTAGCTATGTAAATAGTTTGTACTATCATATCATGATCACTAGCTATGTAAATAGTTTGTACTATCATAGCATGATCACTAACAATGTAAATAGCTTGTACTATCATAGCATGATCACTAGCTATGTAAATAGTTTGTACTATCATAGCATATGCACTAGCTATGAAAATAGTTTGTACTATCATAGCATGATCACTAACAATGTAAATAGTTTGTACTATCATAGCATGATCACTAGCTATGTAAATAGTTTGTACTATCATAGCATATGCACTAGCTATGAAAATAGTTTGTACTATCATAGCATGATCACTAGCTATGTAAATAGTTTGTACTATCATAGCATATGCACTAGCTATGTAAATAGTTTGTACTATCATATCATGATCACTTACTATGTAACTAGTTTGTACTATCATAGCATATGCACTAGCTATGTAAATAGTTTGTACTATCATAGCATATGCACTAGCTATGAAAATAGTTTGTACTATCATAGCATGATCACTAACAATGTAAATAGTTTGTGCTATCATAGCAAGATCACTAACAATGTAAATAGTTTGTACTATCATAGCATGATCACTAACAATGTAAATAGTTTGTACTATTATAGCATGATCACTAACAATGTAAATAGTTTGTACTATCATAGCATGATCACTAACAATGTAAATAGTTTGTACGATCATAGCATGATCACTAGCTATGTAAATAGTTTGTACTATCATAGCATGATCACTAGCTATGTAAATAGTTTTTACTTTCATAGCATATGCGCTAGCTATGTAAATAGTTTTACTATCATAGCATGATCACTAGCTATGTAAATAGTTTGTACTATCATAGCATGATCACTAGCAATGTAAATAGTTTGTACTATCATAGCATGATCACTAACAATGTAAATAGTTTGTACTATCATAGCATATGCACTAGCTATGTAAATAGTTTGTACTATCATAGCATGATCACTAGCTATGAAAATAGTTTGTACTATCATAGCATGATCACTAACAATGTAAATAGTTTGTACTGTCATAGCATGATCACTAGCTATGTAAATAGTTTGTACTAACATAGTATGATCACTAGCTATGTATATAGTTTGTACTATCACAGCATGATCACTAGCAATGTAAATAGTTTGTACTATCATAGCATGATCACTAACAATGTAAATAGTTTGTACTATCATAGCATGATCACTAGCTATGTAAATAGTTTGTACTATCAAAGCATGATCACTAACAATGTAAATAGTTTGTACTATCATACCATGATCACTAGCTAGGTAAATAGTTTGTACTATCATAGCATGATCACTAACAATGTAAATAGTTTGTACTATCATAGCATGATCACTAACAATGTAAATAGTTTGTACTATCATAGCATGATCACTAACAATGTAAATAGTTTGTGCTCTCATAGCATGATCACTAGCAATGTAAATAGTTTGTACTATCATAGCATGATCACTAGCTATGTAAATAGTTTGTACTGTCATAGCATGATAACTAACAATGTAAATAGTTTGTACTATCATAGCATGATAACTAACAATGTAAATATTTTGTACTATCATAGCATGATCACTAACAATGTAAATAGTTTGTACTATCATAGCATGATCACTAACAATGTAAATAGTTTGTACTGTCATAGCATGATCACTAACAATGTAAATAGTTTGTACTGTCATAGCATGATCACTAGCTATGTAAATAGTTTGTACTAACATAGTATGATCACTAGCTATGTATATAGTTTGTACTATCACAGCATGATCACTAGCAATGTAAATAGTTTGTACTATCATAGCATGATCACTAACAATGTAAATAGTTTGTACTATCATAGCATATGCACTAGCTATGTAAATAGTTTGTACTACAATAACATGATCACTAACTATGTAAATAGTTTGTACTGTCATAGCATGATCAATAGCTATATAAATAGTTTGTACTATCATAGCATGACCACTAACAATGTAAATAGTTTGTACTATCATAGCATATGCACTAGCTATGTAAATAGTTTGTACTATCATAGCATGATCACTAGCAATGTAAATAGTTTGTACTATCATAGCATGATCACTAACAATGTAAATAGTTTGTACTATCATAGCATGATCACTAGCTATGTAAATAGTTTGTACTATCAAAGCATGATCACTAACAATGTAAATAGTTTGTACTATCATAGCATGATCACTAGCTAGGTAAATAGTTTGTACTATCATAGCATGATCACTAACAATGTAAATAGTTTGTACTATCATAGCATGATCACTAACAATGTAAATAGTTTGTACTATCATAGCATGATCACTAACAATGTAAATAGTTTGTGCTCTCATAGCATGATCACTAGCAATGTAAATAGTTTGTACTATCATAGCATGATCACTAGCTATGTAAATAGTTTGTACTGTCATAGCATGATAACTAACAATGTAAATAGTTTGTACTATCATAGCATGATAACTAACAATGTAAATATTTTGTACTATCATAGCATGATCACTAACAATGTAAATAGTGTGTACTATCATAGCATGATCACTAACAATGTAAATAGTTTGTACTATCATAACATGATCACTAACAATGTAAATAGTTTGTACTATCATAGCATGATCACTAACAATGTAAATAGTTTGTACTATCATAGCATATGCACTAGCTATGTAAATAGTTTGTACTATCATAGCATGATCACTAGCTATGTAAATAGTTTGTACTATCATAGCATGATCACTAGCTATGTAAATAGTTTGTACTATCATAGCATGATCACTAGCTATGTAAATAGTTTGTACTATCATAGCATGATCACTAGCTATGTAAATAGTTTGTACTATCATAGCATGATCACTAGCTATGTAAATAGTTTGTACTATCATATCATGATCACTAGCTATGTAAATAGTTTGTACTATCATAGCATGATCACTAACAATGTAAATAGCTTGTACTATCATAGCATGATCACTAGCTATGTAAATAGTTTGTACTATCATAGCATATGCACTAGCTATGAAAATAGTTTGTACTATCATAGCATGATCACTAACAATGTAAATAGTTTGTACTATCATAGCATGATCACTAGCTATGTAAATAGTTTGTACTATCATAGCATGATCACTAGCTATGTAAATAGTTTGTACTATCATAGCATGATCACTAACAATGTAAATAGTTTGTGCTATCATAGCAAGATCACTAACAATGTAAATAGTTTGTTCTATCATAGCATGATCACTAACAATGTAAATAGTTTGTACTATTATAGCATGATCACTAACAATGTAAATAGTTTGTACTATCATAGCATGATCACTAACAATGTAAATAGTTTGTACGATCATAGCATGATCACTAGCTATGTAAATAGTTTTTACTTTCATAGCATATGCACTAGCTATGTAAATAGTTTTACTATCATAGCATGATCACTAGCTATGTAAATAGTTTGTACTATCATAGCATGATCACTAGCAATGTAAATAGTTTGTACTATCATAGCATGATCACTAACAATGTAAATAGTTTGTACTATCATAGCATATGCACTAGCTATGTAAATAGTTTGTACTATCATAGCATGATCACTAGCTATGAAAATAGTTTGTACTATCATAGCATGATCACTAACAATGTAAATAGTTTGTACTGTCATAGCATGATCACTAGCTATGTAAATAGTTTGTACTAACATAGTATGATCACTAGCTATGTATATAGTTTGTACTATCACAGCATGATCACTAGCAATGTAAATAGTTTGTACTATCATAGCATGATCACTAACAATGTAAATAGTTTGTACTATCATAGCATATGCACTAGCTATGTAAATAGTTTGTACTACAATAACATGATCACTAACTATGTAAATAGTTTGTACTGTCATAGCATGATCAATAGCTATATAAATAGTTTGTACTATCATAGCATGATCACTAGCTATGTAAATAGTTTGTACTATCATAGCATATGCATTAGCTATGTAAATAGTTTGTACTATCATAGCATATGCACTAGCTATGTAAATAGTTTGTACTATCATAGCATTACCACTAACAATGTAAATAGTTTGTACTATCATAGCATATGCACTAGCTATGTAAATAGTTTGTACTATCATAGCATGATCACTAGCAATGTAAATAGTTTGTACTATCATAGCATGATCACTAACAATGTAAATAGTTTGTACTATCATAGCATGATCACTAGCTATGTAAATAGTTTGTACTATCAAAGCATGATCACTAACAATGTAAATAGTTTGTACTATCATAGCATGATCACTAGCTAGGTAAATAGTTTGTACTATCATAGCATGATCACTAACAATGTAAATAGTTTGTACTATCATAGCATGATCACTAACAATGTAAATAGTTTGTACTATCATAGCATGATCACTAACAATGTAAATAGTTTGTGCTCTCATAGCATGATCACTAGCAATGTAAATAGTTTGTACTATCATAGCATGATCACTAGCTATGTAAATAGTTTGTACTGTCATAGCATGATAACAAACAATGTAAATAGTTTGTACTATCATAGCATGATAACTAACAATGTAAATAGTTTGTACTATCATAGCATGATCACTAACAATGTAAATAGTTTGTACTATCATAGCATGATCACTAACAATGTAAATAGTTTGTACTATCATAACATGATCACTAACAATGTAAATAGTTTGTACTATCATAGCATGATCACTAACAATGTAAATAGTTTGTACTATCATAGCATGATCACTAACAATGTAAATAGTTTGTACTATTATAGCATGATCACTAACAATGTAAATAGTTTGTACTATCATAGCATGATCACTAACAATGTAAATAGTATGTACTATCATAGCATGATCACTAGCTATGTAAATAGTTTGTACTATCATAGCATGATCACTAGCTATGTAAATAGTTTGTACTATCATAGCATATGCACTAGCTATGAAAATAGTTTGTACTATCATAGCATGATCACTAACAATGTAAATAGTTTGTGCTATCATAGCAAGATCACTAACAATGTAAATAGTTTGTACTATCATAGCATGATCACTAACAATGTAAATAGTTTGTACTATTATAGCATGATCACTAACAATGTAAATAGTTTGTACTATCATAGCATGATCACTAACAATGTAAATAGTTTGTACTATCATAGCATGATCACTAGCTATGTAAATAGTTTGTACTATCATAGCATGATCACTAGCTATGTAAATAGTTTTTACTTTCATAGCATATGCACTAGCTATGTAAATAGTTTTACTATCATAGCATGATCACTAGCTATGTAAATAGTTTGTACTATCATAGCATGATCACTAGCAATGTAAATAGTTTGTACTATCATAGCATGATCACTAACAATGTAAATAGTTTGTACTATCATAGCATATGCACTAGCTATGTAAATAGTTTGTACTATCATAGCATGATCACTAGCTATGAAAATAGTTTGTACTATCATAGCATGATCACTAACAATGTAAATAGTTTGTACTGTCATAGCATGATCACTAGCTATGTAAATAGTTTGTACTAACATAGTATGATCACTAGCTATTATATAGTTTGTACTATCACAGCATGATCACTAGCAATGTAAATAGTTTGTACTATCATAGCATGATCACTAACAATGTAAATAGTTTGTACTATCATAGCATATGCACTAGCTATGTAAATAGTTTGTACTACAATAACATGATCACTAACTATGTAAATAGTTTGTACTGTCATAGCATGATTAATAGCTATATAAATAGTTTGTACTATCATAGCATGATCACTAGCTATGTAAATAGTTTGTACTATCATAGCATATGCATTAGCTATGTAAATAGTTTGTACTATCATAGCATATGCACTAGCTATGTAAATAGTTTGTACTATCATAGCATGACCACTAACAATGTAAATAGTTTGTACTATCATAGCATATGCACTAGCTATGTAAATAGTTTGTACTATCATAGCATGATCACTAACAATGTAAATAGTTTGTACTATCATAGCATGATCACTAGCTATGTAAATAGTTTGTACTATCAAAGCATGATCACTAACAATGTAAATAGTTTGTACTATCATAGCATGATCACTAACAATGTAAATAGTTTGTACTATCATAGCATGATCACTAGCTAGGTAAATAGTTTGTACTATCATAGCATGATCACTAACAATGTAAATAGTTTGTACTATCATAGCATGATCACTAACAATGTAAATAGTTTGTGCTCTCATAGCATGATCACTAGCAATGTAAATAGTTTGTGCTCTCATAGCATGATCACTAGCAATGTAAATAGTTTGTACTATCATAGCATGATCACTAGCTATGTAAATAGTTTGTACTGTCATAGCATGATAACTAACAATGTAAATAGTTTGTACTATCATAGCATGATAACTAACAATGTAAATAGTTTGTACTATCATAGCATGATCACTAACAATGTAAATAGTTTGTACTATCATAGCATGATCACTAACAATGTAAATAGTTTGTACTATCATAACATGATCACTAACAATGTAAATAGTTTGTACTATCATAGCATGATCACTAACAATGTAAATAGTTTGTACTATCATAGCATGATCACTAACAATGTAAATAGTTTGTACTATTATAGCATGATCACTAACAATGTAAATAGTTTGTACTATCATAGCATGATCACTAACAATGTAAATAGTTTGTACTATCATAGCATGATCACTAGCTATGTAAATAGTTTGTACTATCATAGCATGATCACTAGCTATGTAAATAGTTTTTTACTTTCATAGCATATGCACTAGCTATGTAAATAGTTTTACTATCATAGCATGATCACTAGCTATGTAAATAGTTTGTACTATCATAGCATATGCACTACCTATGTAAATAGGCTGTACTATCATAGCATGATCACTAGCTATGTAAATAGTTTGTACTATCATAGCATGATCACTAACTATGTAAATAGTTTGTACTATCATAGCATGATGACTAACAATGTATATAGTTTGTACTATCATAGCATGATCACTAACAATGTAAATAGTTTGTACGATCATAGCATGATCACTAGCTATGTAAATAGTTTGTACTATCATAGCATGATGACTAACAATGTAAATAGTTTGTACTATCATAGCATGATCACTAACTATGTAAATAGTTTGTACTATCATAGCATGATGACTAACAATGTAAATAGTTTGTACTATCATAGCATGATCACTAACAATGTAAATAGTTTGTACGATCATAGCATGATCACTAGCTATGTAAATAGTTTGTACTATCATAGCATGATCACTAACAATGTAAATAGTTTGTACTATCATAGCATGATCACTAACAATGTAAATAGTTTGTACTATCATAGCATGATCACTAACAATGTAAATAGTTTGTGCTATCATAGCAAGATCACTAACAATGTAAATAGTTTGTACTATCATAGCATGATCACTAGCTATGTAAATAGTTTGTACTATCATAGCATGATCACTAGATATGTAAATAATTTGTACTATCATAGCATGATCACTAACAATGTAAATAGTTTATACTATCATAGCATGATCACTAACAATGTAAATAGTTTGTACTATCATAGCATGATCACTAGCTATGTAAATAGTTTGTACTATCATAGCATGATCACTAGCTATGTAAATAGTTTGTACTATCATAGCATGATCACTAGCTATGTAAATAGTTTGTACTATCATAGCATGATCACTAGCTATGTAAATAGTTTGTACTATCATAGCATGATCACTAGCTATGTAAATAGTTTGTACTATCATAGCATGATCACTAGCTATGTAAATAGTTTGTACTATCATAGCATGATCACTAGCTATGTAAATAGTTTGTACTATCATATCATGATCACTAGCTATGTAAATAGTTTGTACTATCATAGCATGATCACTAACAATGTAAATAGTTTGTACTATCATAGCATGATCACTAGCTATGTAAATAGTTTGTACTATCATAGCATATGCACTAGCTATGAAAATAGTTTGTACTATCATAGCATGATCACTAACAATGTAAATAGTTTGTACTATCATAGCATGATCACTAGCTATGTAAATAGTTTGTACTATCATAGCATATGCACTAGCTATGAAAATAGTTTGTACTATCATAGCATGATCACTAGCTATGTAAATAGTTTGTACTATCATAGCATATGCACTAGCTATGTAAATAGTTTGTACTATCATATCATGATCACTTACTATGTAAATAGTTTGTACTATCATAGCATATGCACTAGCTATGTAAATAGTTTGTACTTTCATAGCATATGCACTAGCTATGAAAATAGTTTGTACTATCATAGCATGATCACTAACAATGTAAATAGTTTGTGCTATCATAGCAAGATCACTAACAATGTAAATAGTTTGTACAATCATAGCATGATCACTAGCTATGTAAATAGTTTGTACTATCATAGCATGATCACTAGCTATGTCAATAGTTTGTACTATCATAGCATGGTCACTAGCTATGTAAATAGTTTGTACTATCATAGAATGATCACTAGCTATGTAAATAGTTTGTACTATCATAGCATGATCACTAGCTATGTAAAAAGTTTGTACTATCATAGCATGATCACTAGCTATGTAAAAAGTTTGTACTGTCATAGCATGATCACTAGCTATGTAAATACTTTGTACTGTCATAGCATGATCACTAGCTATATAAATAGTTTGTACTGTCATAGCATGATCACTAGCTATGTAAATACTTTGTACTATCATAGCATGATCACTAGCTATGTAAATAGTTTGTACTGTCATAGCATGATAACTAACAATGTAAATAGTTTGTACTATCATAGCATGATCACTAACAATGTAAATAGTTTGTACTATCATAGCATGATCACTAACAATGTAAATAGTTTGTACTCTCATAGCATGATCACTAGCAATGTACATAGTTTGTACTATCATAGCATGACCACTAACAATGTAAATAGTTTGTACTATCATAGCATATGCACTAGCTATGTAAATAGTTTGTACTATCATAGCATGATCACTAGCAATGTAAATAGTTTGTACTATCATAGCATGATCACTAACAGTGTAAATAGTTTGTACTATCATAGCATGATCACTAGCTATGTAAATAGTTTGTACTATCAAAGCATGATCACTAACAATGTAAATATTTTGTACTATCATAGCATGATCACTAGCTATGTAAATAGTTTGTACTATCATAGCATGATCACTAACAATGTAAATAGTTTGTACTATCATAGCATGATCACTAACAATGTAAATAGTTTGTACTATCATAGCATGATCATTAACAATGTAAATAGTTTGTACTATCATAGCATGATCACTAACAATGTAAATAGTTTGTACTATCATAGCATGATCACTAGCTATGTAAATAGTTTGTACTATCATAGCATATGCACTAGCTATGTAAATAGTTTGTACTATCATATCATGATCACTTACTATGTAAATAGTTTGTACTATCATAACATATGCACTAGCTATGTAAATAGTTTGTACTATCATAGCATATGCACTTGCTATGAAAATAGTTTGTACTATCATAGCATGATCACTAACAATGTAAATAGTTTCTGCTATCATAGCAAGATCACTAACAATGTAAATAGTTTGTACTATCATAGCATGATCACTAGCTATGTAAATAGTTTGTACTATCATAGCATGATCACTAGATATGTAAATAATTTGTACTATCATAGCATGATCACTAGATATGTAAATAATTTGTACTATCATAGCATGATCACTAACAATGTAAATAGTTTATACTATCATAGCATGATCACTAACAATGTAAATAGTTTGTACTATCATAGCATGATCACTAGCTATGTAAATAGTTTGTACTATCATAGCATGATCACTAGCTATGTAAATAGTTTGTACTATCATAGCATGATCACTAACAATGTAAATAGTTTGTGCTATCATAGCAAGATCACTAACAATGTAAATAGTTTGTACTATCATAGCATGATCACTAGCTATGTAAATAGTTTGTACTATCATAGCATGATCACTAGCTATGTCAATAGTTTGTACTATCATAGCATGGTCACTAGCTATGTAAATAGTTTGTACTATCATAGAATGATCACTAGCTATGTAAATAGTTTGTACTATCATAGCATGATCACTAGCAATGTAAATAGTTTGTACTATCATAGCATGATCACTAACAGTGTAAATAGTTTGTACTATCATAGCATGATCACTAGCTATGTAAATAGTTTGTACTATCAAAGCATGATCACTAACAATGTAAATAGTTTGTACTATCATAGCATGATCACTAGCTATGTAAATAGTTTGTACTATCATAGCATGATCACTAGCTATGTAAATAGTTTGTACTATCATAGCATGATCACTAACAATGTAAATAGTTTGTGCTATCATAGCAAGATCACTAACAATGTAAATAGTTTGTACTATCATAGCATGATCACTAGCTATGTAAATAGTTTGTACTATCATAGCATGATCACTAACAATGTAAATAGTTTGTACTATCATAGCATGATCACTAGCTATGTAAATAGTTTGTACTATCATAGCATGATCACTAGCTATGTAAATAGTTTGTACTATCATAGCATGATCACTAGCTATGTAAATAGTTTGTACTATCATAGCATGATCACTAGCTATGTAAATAGTTTGTACTATCATAGCATGATAACTAACAATGTAAATAGTTTGTACTATCATAGCATGATCACTAACAATGTAAATAGTTTGTACTATCATAGCATGATCACTAACAATGTAAATAGTTTGTACTATCATAGCATGATCACTAGCTATGTAAATAGTTTGTACTATCATAGCATGATCACTAGCTATGTAAATAGTTTGTACTATCATAGCATGATCACTAGCTATGTAAATAGTTTGTACTATCATAGCATGATCACTAACAGTGTAAATAGTTTGTACTATCATAGCATGATCACTAGCTATGTAAATAGTTTGTACTATCAAAGCATGATCACTAACAATGTAAATATTTTGTACTATCATAGCATGATCACTAGCTATGTAAATAGTTTGTACTATCATAGCATGATCACTAACAATGTAAATAGTTTGTACTATCATAGCATGATCACTAACAATGTAAATAGTTTGTACTATCATAGCATATGCACTAGCTATGTAAATAGTTTGTACTACAATAACATGATCACTAACTATGTAAATAGTTTGTACTGTCATAGCATGATCAATAGCTATATAAATAGTTTGTACTATCATAGCATGATCACTAGCTATGTAAATAGTTTGTACTATCATAGCATGTGCATTAGCTATGTAAATAGTTTGTACTATCATAGCATATGCACTAGCTATGTAAATAGTTTGTACTACCATAGCATGACCACTAACAATGTAAATAGTTTGTACTATCATAGCATATGCACTAGCTATGTAAATAGTTTGTACTATCATAGCATGATCACTAGCAATGTAAATAGTTTGTACTATCATAGCATGATCACTAACAATGTAAATAGTTTGTACTATCATAGCATGATCACTAGCTATGTAAATAGTTTGTACTATCAAAGCATGATCACTAACAATGTAAATAGTTTGTACTATCATAGCATGATCACTAGCTAGGTAAATTGTTTGTACTATCATAGCATGATCACTAACAATGTAAATAGTTTGTACTATCATAGCATGATCACTAACAATGTAAATAGTTTGTACTATCATAGCATGATCACTAACAATGTAAATAGTTTGTGCTCTCATAGCATGATCACTAGCAATGTAAATAGTTTGTACTATCATAGCATGATCACTAGCTATGTAAATAGTTTGTACTATCATAGCATATGCACTTGCTATGAAAATAGTTTGTACTATCATAGCATGATCACTAACAATGTAAATAGTTTCTGCTATCATAGCAAGATCACTTACAATGTAAATAGTTTGTACTATCATAGCATGATCACTAGCTATGTAAATAGTTTGTACTATCATAGCATGATCACTAGATATGTAAATAATTTGTACTATCATAGCATGATCACTAGATATGTAAATAATTTGTACTATCATAGCATGATCACTAACAATGTAAATAGTTTATACGATCATAGCATGATCACTAACAATGTAAATAGTTTGTACTATCATAGCATGATCACTAGCTATGTAAATAGTTTGTACTATCATAGCATGATCACTAGCTATGTAAATAGTTTGTACTATCATAGCATGATCACTAACAATGTAAATAGTTTGTGCTATCATAGCAAGATCACTAACAATGTAAATAGTTTGTACTATCATAGCATGATCACTAGCTATGTAAATAGTTTGTACTATCATAGCATGATCACTAGCTATGTCAATAGTTTGTACTATCATAGCATGGTCACTAGCTATGTAAATAGTTTGTACTATCATAGAATGATCACTAGCTATGTAAATAGTTTGTACTATCATAGCATGATCACTAGCAATGTAAATAGTTTGTACTATCATAGCATGATCACTAACAGTGTAAATAGTTTGTACTATCATAGCATGATCACTAGCTATGTAAATAGTTTGTACTATCAAAGCATGATCACTAACAATGTAAATATTTTGTACTATCATAGCATGATCACTAGCTAGGTAAATAGTTTGTACTATCATAGCATGATCACTAACAATGTAAATAGTTTGTACTATCATAGCATGATCACTAACAATGTAAATAGTTTGTACTATCATAGCATGATCATTAACAATGTAAATAGTTTGTACTATCATAGCATGATCACTAACAATGTAAATAGTTTGTACTATCATAGCATGATCACTAACAATGTAAATAGTTTGTACTATCATAGCATGATCACTAGCTATGTAAATAGTTTGTACTATCATAGCATGATCACTAGCTATGTAAATAGTTTGTACTATCATAGCATGATCACTAGCTATGTAAATAGTTTGTACTATCATAGCATGATCACTAGCTATGTAAATAGTTTGTACTATCATAGCATGATAACTAACAATGTAAATAGTTTGTACTATCATAGCAAGATCACTAACAATGTAAATAGTTTGTACTATCATAGCATGATCACTAACAATGTAAATAGTTTGTACTATCATAGCATGATCACTAGCTATGTAAATAGTTTGTACTATCATAGCATGATCACTAACAGTGTAAATAGTTTGTACTATCATAGCATGATCACTAGCTATGTAAATAGTTTGTACTATCAAAGCATGATCACTAACAATGTAAATATTTTGTACTATCATAGCATGATCACTAGCTATGTAAATAGTTTGTACTATCATAGCATGATCACTAACAATGTAAATAGTTTGTACTATCATAGCATGATCACTAACAATGTAAATAGTTTGTACTATCATAGCATATGCACTAGCTATGTAAATAGTTTGTACTACAATAACATGATCACTAACTATGTAAATAGTTTGTACTGTCATAGCATGATCAATAGCTATATAAATAGTTTGTACTATCATAGCATGATCACTAGCTATGTAAATAGTTTGTACTATCATAGCATGTGCATTAGCTATGTAAATAGTTTGTACTATCATAGCATATGCACTAGCTATGTAAATAGTTTGTACTACCATAGCATGACCACTAACAATGTAAATAGTTTGTACTATCATAGCATATGCACTAGCTATGTAAATAGTTTGTACTATCATAGCATGATCACTAGCAATGTAAATAGTTTGTACTATCATAGCATGATCACTAACAATGTAAATAGTTTGTACTATCATAGCATGATCACTAGCTATGTAAATAGTTTGTACTATCAAAGCATGATCACTAACAATGTAAATAGTTTGTACTATCATAGCATGATCACTAGCTAGGTAAATTGTTTGTACTATCATAGCATGATCACTAACAATGTAAATAGTTTGTACTATCATAGCATGATCACTAACAATGTAAATAGTTTGTACTATCATAGCATGATCACTAACAATGTAAATAGTTTGTACTATCATAGCATGATCACTAGCTATGTAAATAGTTTGTACTATCATAGCATGATCACTAGCTATGTAAATAGTTTGTACTATCATAGCATGATCACTAGCTATGTAAATAGTTTGTACTATCATAGCATGATCACTAGCTATGTAAATAGTTTGTACTATCATAGCATGATAACTAACAATGTAAATAGTTTGTACTATCATAGCAAGATCACTAACAATGTAAATAGTTTGTACTATCATAGCATGATCACTAACAATGTAAATAGTTTGTACTATCATAGCATGATCACTAGCTATGTAAATAGTTTGTACTATCATAGCATGATCACTAACAGTGTAAATAGTTTGTACTATCATAGCATGATCACTAGCTATGTAAATAGTTTGTACTATCAAAGCATGATCACTAACAATGTAAATATTTTGTACTATCATAGCATGATCACTAGCTATGTAAATAGTTTGTACTATCATAGCATGATCACTAACAATGTAAATAGTTTGTACTATTATAGCATGATCACTAACAATGTAAATAGTTTGTACTATCATAGCATATGCACTAGCTATGTAAATAGTTTGTACTACAATAACATGATCACTAACTATGTAAATAGTTTGTACTGTCATAGCATGATCAATAGCTATATAAATAGTTTGTACTATCATAGCATGATCACTAGCTATGTAAATAGTTTGTACTATCATAGCATGTGCATTAGCTATGTAAATAGTTTGTACTATCATAGCATATGCACTAGCTATGTAAATAGTTTGTACTACCATAGCATGACCACTAACAATGTAAATAGTTTGTACTATCATAGCATATGCACTAGCTATGTAAATAGTTTGTACTATCATAGCATGATCACTAGCAATGTAAATAGTTTGTACTATCATAGCATGATCACTAACAATGTAAATAGTTTGTACTATCATAGCATGATCACTAGCTATGTAAATAGTTTGTACTATCAAAGCATGATCACTAACAATGTAAATAGTTTGTACTATCATAGCATGATCACTAGCTAGGTAAATTGTTTGTACTATCATAGCATGATCACTAACAATGTAAATAGTTTGTACTATCATAGCATGATCACTAACAATGTAAATAGTTTGTACTATCATAGCATGATCACTAACAATGTAAATAGTTTGTTCTCTCATAGCATGATCACTAGCAATGTAAATAGTTTGTACTATCATAGCATGATCACTAGCTATGTAAATAGTTTGTACTGTCATAGCATGATAACAAACAATGTAAATAGTTTGTACTATCATAGCATGATAACTAACAATGTAAATAGTTTGTACTATCATAGCATGATCACTAACAATGTAAATAGTTTGTACTATCATAGCATGATCACTAACAATGTAAATAGTTTGTACTATCATAACATGATCACTAACAATGTAAATAGTTTGTACTATCATAGCATGATCACTAACAATGTAAATAGTTTGTACTATCATAGCATGATTACTAACAATGTAAATAGTTTGTACTATTATAGCATGATCACTAACAATGTAAATAGTTTGTACTATCATAGCATGATCACTAACAATGTAAATAGTTTGTACTATCATAGCATGATCACTAGCTATGTAAATAGTTTGTACTATCATAGCATGATCACTAGCTATGTAAATAGTTTGTACTATCATAGCATATGCACTAGCTATGAAAATAGTTTGTACTATCATAGCATGATCACTAACAATGTAAATAGTTTGTGCTATCATAGCAAGATCACTAACAATGTAAATAGTTTGTACTATCATAGCATGATCACTAACAATGTAAATAGTTTGTACTATTATAGCATGATCACTAACAATGTAAATAGTTTGTACTTTCATAGCATGATCACTAACAATGTAAATAGTTTGTACTATCATAGCATGATCACTAGCTATGTAAATAGTTTGTACTATCATAGCATGATCACTAGCTATGTAAATAGTTTTTACTTTCATAGCATATGCACTAGCTATGTAAATAGTTTTATTATCAAAGCATGATCACTAGCTATGTAAATAGTTTGTACTATCATAGCATGATCACTAGCAATGTAAATAGTTTGTACTATCATAGCATGATCACTAACAATGTAAATAGTTTGTACTATCATAGCATATGCACTAGCTATGAAAATAGTTTGTACTATCATAGCATGATCACTAACAATGTAAATAGTTTGTGCTATCATAGCATGATCACTAACAATGTAAATAGTTTGTACTATTATAGCATGATCACTAACAATGTAAATAGTTTGTACTATCATAGCATGATCACTAACAATGTAAATAGTTTGTACTATCATAGCATGATCACTAGCTATGTAAATAGTTTGTACTATCATAGCATGATCACTAGCTATGTAAATAGTTTTTACTTTCATAGCATATGCACTAGCTATGTAAATAGTTTTACTATCATAGCATGATCACTAGCTATGTAAATAGTTTGTACTATCATAGCATGATCACTAGCAATGTAAATAGTTTGTACTATCATAGCATGATCACTAACAATGTAAATAGTTTGTACTATCATAGCATATGCACTAGCTATGTAAATAGTTTGTACTATCATAGCATGATCACTAACAATGTAAATAGTTTGTACTATCATAGCATATGCACTAGCTATGTAAATAGTTTGTACTATCATAGCATGATCACTAGCTATGTAAATAGTTTGTACTAACATAGTATGATCACTAGCTATGTATATAGTTTGTACTATCACAGCATGATCACTAGCAATGTAAATAGTTGTACTATCATAGCATGATCACTAACAATGTAAATAGTTTGTACTATCATAGCATATGCACTAGCTATGTAAATAGTTTGTACTACAATAACATGATCACTAACTATGTAAATAGTTTGTACTGTCATAGCATGATCAATAGCTATATAAATAGTTTGTACTATCATAGCATGATCACTAGCTATGTAAATAGTTTGTACTATCATAGCATATGCATTAGCTATGTAAATAGTTTGTACTATCATAGCATATGCACTAGCTATGTAAATAGTTTGTACTATCATAGCATGACCACTAACAATGTAAATAGTTTGTACTATCATAGCATATGCACTAGCTATGTAAATAGTTTGTACTATCATAGCATGATCACTAGCAATGTAAATAGTTTGTACTATCATAGCATGATCACTAACAATGTAAATAGTTTGTACTATCATAGCATGATCACTAGCTATGTAAATAGTTTGTACTATCAAAGCATGATCACTAACAATGTAAATAGTTTGTACTATCATAGCATGATCACTAGCTAGGTAAATTGTTTGTACTATCATAGCATGATCACTAACAATGTAAATAGTTTGTACTATCATAGCATGATCACTAACAATGTAAATAGTTTGTACTATCATAGCATGATCACTAACAATGTAAATAGTTTGTGCTCTCATAGCATGATCACTAGCAATGTAAATAGTTTGTACTATCATAGCATGATCACTAGCTATGTAAATAGTTTGTACTGTCATAGCATGATAACAAACAATGTAAATAGTTTGTACTATCATAGCATGATAACTAACAATGTAAATAGTTTGTACTATCATAGCATGATCACTAACAATGTAAATAGTTTGTACTATCATAGCATGATCACTAACAATGTATATAGTTTGTACTATCATAACATGATCACTAACAATGTAAATAGTTTGTACTATCATAGCATGATCACTAACAATGTAAATAGTTTGTACTATCATAGCATGATCACTAACAATGTAAATAGTTTGTACTATTATAGCATGATCACTAACAATGTAAATAGTTTGTACTATCATAGCATGATCACTAACAATGTAAATAGTTTGTACTATCATAGCATGATCACTAGCTATGTAAATAGTTTGTACTATCATAGCATATGCACTAGCTATGAAAATAGTTTGTACTATCATAGCATGATCACTAACAATGTAAATAGTTTGTGCTATCATAGCAAGATCACTAACAATGTAAATAGTTTGTACTATCATAGCATGATCACTAACAATGTAAATAGTTTGTACTATTATAGCATGATCACTAACAATGTAAATAGTTTGTACTATCATAGCATGATCACTAACAATGTAAATAGTTTGTACTATCATAGCATGATCACTAGCTATGTAAATAGTTTGTACTATCATAGCATGATCACTAGCTATGTAAATAGTTTTTACTTTCATAGCATATGCACTAGCTATGTAAATAGTTTTACTATCATAGCATGATCACTAGCTATGTAAATAGTTTGTACTATCATAGCATGATCACTAGCAATGTAAATAGTTTGTACTATCATAGCATGATCACTAACAATGTAAATAGTTTGTACTATCATAGCATATGCACTAGCTATGTAAATAGTTTGTACTATCATAGCATGATCACTAGCTATGAAAATAGTTTGTACTATCATAGCATGATCACTAACAATGTAAATAGTTTGTACTGTCATAGCATGATCACTAGCTATGTAAATAGTTTGTACTAACATAGTATGATCACTAGCTATGTATATAGTTTGTACTATCACAGCATGATCACTAGCAATGTAAATAGTTTGTACTATCATAGCATGATCACTAACAATGTAAATAGTTTGTACTATCATAGCATATGCACTAGCTATGTAAATAGTTTGTACTACAATAACATGATCACTAACTATGTAAATAGTTTGTACTGTCATAGCATGATCAATAGCTATATAAATAGTTTGTACTATCATAGCATGATCACTAGCTATGTAAATAGTTTGTACTATCATAGCATATGCATTAGCTATGTAAATAGTTTGTACTATCATAGCATATGCACTAGCTATGTAAATAGTTTGTACTATCATAGCATGACCACTAACAATGTAAATAGTTTGTACTATCATAGCATATGCACTAGCTATGTAAATAGTTTGTACTATCATAGCATGATCACTAGCAATGTAAATAGTTTGTACTATCATAGCATGATCACTAACAATGTAAATAGTTTGTACTATCATAGCATGATCACTAGCTATGTAAATAGTTTGTACTATCAAAGCATGATCACTAACAATGTAAATAGTTTGTACTATCATAGCATGATCACTAGCTAGGTAAATAGTTTGTACTATCATAGCATGATCACTAACAATGTAAATAGTTTGTACTATCATAGCATGATCACTAACAATGTAAATAGTTTGTACTATCATAGCATGATCACTAACAATGTAAATAGTTTGTGCTCTCATAGCATGATCACTAGCAATGTAAATAGTTTGTACTATCATAGCATGATCACTAGCTATGTAAATAGTTTGTACTGTCATAGCATGATAACTAACAATGTAAATAGTTTGTACTATCATAGCATGATAACTAACAATGTAAATAGTTTGTACTATCATAGCATGATCACTAACAATGTAAATAGTTTGTACTATCATAGCATGATCACTAACAATGTAAATAGTTTGTACTATCATAACATGATCACTAACAATGTAAATAGTTTGTACTATCATAGCATGATCACTAACAATGTAAATAGTTTGTACTATCATAGCATATGCACTAGCTATGTAAATAGTTTGTACTATCATAGCATGATCACTAGCTATGTAAATAGTTTGTACTATCATAGCATGATCACTAGCTATGTAAATAGTTTGTACTATCATAGCATGATCACTAGCTATGTAAATAGTTTGTACTATCATAGCATGATCACTAGCTATGTAAATAGTTTGTACTATCATAGCATGATCACTAGCTATGTAAATAGTTTGTACTAACATAGTATGATCACTAGCTATGTATATAGTTTGTACTATCACAGCATGATCACTAGCAATGTAAATAGTTTGTACTATCATAGCATGATCACTAACAATGTAAATAGTTTGTACTATCATAGCATATGCACTAGCTATGTAAATAGTTTGTACTACAATAACATGATCACTAACTATGTAAATAGTTTGTACTGTCATAGCATGATCAATAGCTATATAAATAGTTTGTACTATCATAGCATGATCACTAGCTATGTAAATAGTTTGTACTATCATAGCATATGCATTAGCTATGTAAATAGTTTGTACTATCATAGCATATGCACTAGCTATGTAAATAGTTTGTACTATCACAGCATGACCACTAACAATGTAAATAGTTTGTACTATCATAGCATATGCACTAGCTATGTAAATAGTTTGTACTATCATAGCATGATCACTAGCAATGTAAATAGTTTGTACTATCATAGCATGATCACTAACAATGTAAATAGTTTGTACTATCATAGCATGATCACTAGCTATGTAAATAGTTTGTACTATCAAAGCATGATCACTAACAATGTAAATAGTTTGTACTATCATAGCATGATCACTAGCTAGGTAAATAGTTTGTACTATCATAGCATGATCACTAACAATGTAAATAGTTTGTACTATCATAGCATGATCACTAACAATGTAAATAGTTTGTACTATCATAGCATGATCACTAACAATGTAAATAGTTTGTGCTCTCATAGCATGATCACTAGCAATGTAAATAGTTTGTACTATCATAGCATGATCACTAGCTATGTAAGTAGTTTGTACTGTCATAGCATGATAACTAACAATGTAAATAGTTTGTACTATCATAGCATGATAACTAACAATGTAAATAGTTTGTACTATCATAGCATGATCACTAACAATGTAAATAGTTTGTACTATCATAGCATGATCACTAACAATGTAAATAGTTTGTACTATCATAACATGATCACTAACAATGTAAATAGTTTGTACTATCATAGCATGATCACTAACAATGTAAATAGTTTGTACTATCATAGCATATGCACTAGCTATGTAAATAGTTTGTACTATCATAGCATGATCACTAGCTATGTAAATAGTTTGTACTATCATAGCATGATCACTAGCTATGTAAATAGTTTGTACTATCATAGCATGATCACTAGCTATGTAAATAGTTTGTACTATCATAGCATGATCACTAGCTATGTAAATAGTTTGTACTATCATAGCATGATCACTAGCTATGTAAATAGTTTGTACTATCATAGCATGATCACTAGCTATGTAAATAGTTTGTACTATCATAGCATGATCACTAGCTATGTAAATAGTTTGTACTATCATATCATGATCACTAGCTATGTAAATAGTTTGTACTATCATAGCATGATCACTAACAATGTAAATAGCTTGTACTATCATAGCATGATCACTAGCTATGTAAATAGTTTGTACTATCATAGCATATGCACTAGCTATGAAAATAGTTTGTACTATCATAGCATGATCACTAGCTATGTAAATAGTTTGTACTATCATAGCATATGCACTAGCTATGTAAATAGTTTGTACTATCATATCATGATCACTTACTATGTAACTAGTTTGTACTATCATAGCATATGCACTAGCTATGTAAATAGTTTGTACTATCATAGCATATGCACTAGCTATGAAAATAGTTTGTACTATCATAGCATGATCACTAACAATGTAAATAGTTTGTGCTATCATAGCAAGATCACTAACAATGTAAATAGTTTGTACTATCATAGCATGATCACTAACAATGTAAATAGTTTGTACTATTATAGCATGATCACTAACAATGTAAATAGTCTGAACTATCATAGCATGATCACTAACAATGTAAATAGTTTGTACTATCATAGCATGATCACTAGCTATGTAAATAGTTTGTACTATCATAGCATGATCACTAGCTATGTAAATAGTTTTTACTTTCATAGCATATGCACTAGCTATGTAAATAGTTTTACTATCATAGCATGATCACTAGCTATGTAAATAGTTTGTACTATCATAGCATGATCACTAGCAATGTAAATAGTTTGTACTATCATAGCATGATCACTAACAATGTAAATAGTTTGTACTATCATAGCATATGCACTAGCTATGTAAATAGTTTGTACTATCATAGCATGATCACTAGCTATGAAAATAGTTTGTACTATCATAGCATGATCACTAACAATGTAAATAGTTTGTACTGTCATAGCATGATCACTAGCTATGTAAATAGTTTGTACTAACATAGTATGATCACTAGCTATGTATATAGTTTGTACTATCACAGCATGATCACTAGCAATGTAAATAGTTTGTACTATCATAGCATGATCACTAACAATGTAAATAGTTTGTACTATCATAGCATATGCACTAGCTATGTAAATAGTTTGTACTACAATAACATGATCACTAACTATGTAAATAGTTTGTACTGTCATAGCATGATCAATAGCTATATAAATAGTTTGTACTATCATAGCATGATCACTAGCTATGTAAATAGTTTGTACTATCATAGCATATGCATTAGCTATGTAAATAGTTTGTACTATCATAGCATATGCACTAGCTATGTAAATAGTTTGTACTATCATAGCATGACCACTAACAATGTAAATAGTTTGTACTATCATAGCATATGCACTAGCTATGTAAATAGTTTGTACTATCATAGCATGATCACTAGCAATGTAAATAGTTTGTACTATCATAGCATGATCACTAACAATGTAAATAGTTTGTACTATCATAGCATGATCACTAGCTATGTAAATAGTTTGTACTATCAAAGCATGATCACTTACAATGTAAATAGTTTGTACTATCATAGCATGATCACTAGCTAGGTAAATAGTTTGTACTATCATAGCATGATCACTAACAATGTAAATAGTTTGTACTATCATAGCATGATCACTAACAATGTAAATAGTTTGTACTATCATAGCATGATCACTAACAATGTAAATAGTTTGTGCTCTCATAGCATGATCACTAGCAATGTAAATAGTTTGTACTATCATAGCATGATCACTAGCTATGTAAATAGTTTGTTCTGTCATAGCATGATAACAAAAAATGTAAATAGTTTGTACTATCATAGCATGATAACTAACAATGTAAATAGTTTGTACTATCATAGCATGATCACTAACAATGTAAATAGTTTGTACTATCATAGCATGATCACTAACAATGTAAATAGTTTGTACTATCATAACATGATCACTAACAATGTAAATAGTTTGTACTATCATAGCATGATCACTAACAATGTAAATAGTTTGTACTATCATAGCATGATCACTAACAATGTAAATAGTTTGTACTATTATAGCATGATCACTAACAATGTAAATAGTTTGTACTATCATAGCATGATCACTAACAATGTAAATAGTTTGTACTATCATAGCATGATCACTAGCTATGTAAATAGTTTGTACTATCATAGCATGATCACTAGCTATGTAAATAGTTTGTACTATCATACCATATGCACTAGCTATGAAAATAGTTTGTACTATCATAGCATGATCACTAACAATGTAAATAGTTTGTGCTATCATAGCAAGATCACTAACAATGTAAATAGTTTGTACTATCATAGCATGATCACTAACAATGTAAATAGTTTGTACTATTATAGCATGATCACTAACAATGTAAATAGTTTGTACTATCATAGCATGATCACTAACAATGTAAATAGTTTGTACTATCATAGCATGATCACTAACAATGTAAATAGTTTGTACTATCATAGCATGATCACTAACAATGTAAATAGTTTGTACTATCATAACATGATCACTAACAATGTAAATAGTTTGTACTATCATAGCATGATCACTAACAATGTAAATAGTTTGTACTATCATAGCATGATCACTAACAATGTAAATAGTTTGTACTATTATAGCATGATCACTAACAATGTAAATAGTTTGTACTATCATAGCATATGCACTAGCTATGTAAATAGTTTGTACTACAATAACATGATCACTAACTATGTAAATAGTTTGTACTGTCATAGCATGATCAATAGCTATATAAATAGTTTGTACTATCATAGCATGATCACTAGCTATGTAAATAGTTTGTACTATCATAGCATATGCATTAGCTATGTAAATAGTTTGTACTATCATAGCATATGCACTAGCTATGTAAATAGTTTGTACTATCATAGCATGACCACTAACAATGTAAATAGTTTGTACTATCATAGCATATGCACTAGCTATGTAAATAGTTTGTACTATCATAGCATGATCACTAGCAATGTAAATAGTTTGTACTATCATAGCATGATCACTAACAATGTAAATAGTTTGTACTATCATAGCATGATCACTAGCTATGTAAATAGTTTGTACTATCAAAGCATGATCACTAACAATGTAAATAGTTTGTACTATCATAGCATGATCACTAGCTAGGTAAATAGTTTGTACTATCATAGCATGATCACTAACAATGTAAATAGTTTGTACTATCATAGCATGATCACTAACAATGTAAATAGTTTGTACTATCATAGCATGATCACTAACAATGTAAATAGTTTGTGCTCTCATAGCATGATCACTAGCAATGTAAATAGTTTGTACTATCATAGCATGATCACTAGCTATGTAAATAGTTTGTACTGTCATAGCATGATAACTAACAATGTAAATAGTTTGTACTATCATAGCATGATAACTAACAATGTAAATATTTTGTACTATCATAGCATGATCACTAACAATGTAAATAGTTTGTACTATCATAGCATGATCACTAACAATGTAAATAGTTTGTACTATCATAACATGATCACTAACAATGTAAATGGTTTGTACTATCATAGCATGATCACTAACAATGTAAATAGTTTGTACTATCATAGCATATGCACTAGCTATGTAAATAGTTTGTACTATCATAGCATGATCACTAGCTATGTAAATAGTTTGTACTATCATAGCATGATCACTAGCTATGTAAATAGTTTGTACTATCATAGCATGATCACTAGCTATGTAAATAGTTTGTACTATCATAGCATGATCACTAGCTATGTAAATAGTTTGTACTATCATAGCATGATCACTAGCTATGTAAATAGTTTGTACTATCATAGAATGATCACTAGCTATGTAAATAGTTTGTACTATCATAGCATGATCACTAACAATGTAAATAGCTTGTACTATCATAGCATGATCACTAGCTATGTAATTAGTTTGTACTATCATAGCATATGCACTAGCTATGAAAATAGTTTGTACTATCATAGCATGATCACTAACAATGTAAATAGTTTGTACTTTCATAGCATGATCACTAGCTATGTAAATAGTTTGTACTATCATAGCATATGCACTAGCTATGAAAATAGTTTGTACTATCATAGCATGATCACTAGCTATGTAAATAGTTTGTACTATCATAGCATATGCACTAGCTATGTAAATAGTTTGTACTATCATATCATGATCACTTACTATGTAACTAGTTTGTACTATCATAGCATATGCACTAGCTATGTAAATAGTTTGTACTATCATAGCATATGCACTAGCTATGAAAATAGTTTGTACTATCATAGCATGATCACTAACAATGTAAATAGTTTGTGCTATCATAGCAAGATCACTAACAATGTAAATAGTTTGTACTATCATAGCATGATCACTAACAATGTAAATAGTTTGTACTATTATAGCATGATCACTAACAATGTAAATAGTTTGTACTATCATAGCATGATCACTAACAATGTAAATAGTTTGTACTATCATAGCATGATCACTAGCTATGTAAATAGTTTGTACTATCATAGCATGATCACTAGCTATGTAAATAGTTTTTACTTTCATAGCATATGCACTAGCTATGTAAATAGTTTTACTATCATAGCATGATTACTAGCTATGTAAATAGTTTGTACTATCATAGCATGATCACTAGCAATGTAAATAGTTTGTACTATCATAGCATGATCACTAACAATGTAAATAGTTTGTACTATCATAGCATATGCACTAGCTATGTAAAAAGTTTGTACTATCATAGCATGATCACTAGCTATGAAAATAGTTTGTACTATCATAGCATGATCACTAACAATGTAAATAGTATGTACTGTCATAGCATGATCACTAGCTATGTAAATAGTTTGTACTAACATAGTATGATCACTAGCTATGTATATAGTTTGTACTATCACAGCATGATCACTAGCAATGTAAATAGTTTGTACTATCATAGCATGATCACTAACAATGTAAATAGTTTGTACTATCATAGCATATGCACTAGCTATGTAAATAGTTTGTACTACAATAACATGATCACTAACTATGTAAATAGTTTGTACTGTCATAGCATGATCAATAGCTATATAAATAGTTTGTACTATCATAGCATGATCACTAGCTATGTAAATAGTTTGTACTATCATAGCATATGCATTAGCTATGTAAATAGTTTGTACTATCATAGCATATGCACTAGCTATGTAAATAGTTTGTACTATCATAGCATGACCACTAACAATGTAAATAGTTTGTACTATCATAGCATATGCACTAGCTATGTAAATAGTTTGTACTATCATAGCATGATCACTAGCAATGTAAATAGTTTGTACTATCATAGCATGATCACTAACAATGTAAATAGTTTGTACTATCATAGCATGATCACTAGCTATGTAAATAGTTTGTACTATCAAAGCATGATCACTTACAATGTAAATAGTTTGTACTATCATAGCATGATCACTAGCTAGGTAAATAGTTTGTACTATCATAGCATGATCACCAACAATGTAAATAGTTTGTACTATCATAGCATGATCACTAACAATGTAAATAGTTTGTACTATCATAGCATGATCACTAACAATGTAAATAGTTTGTGCTCTCATAGCATGATCACTAGCAATGTAAATAGTTTGTACTATCATAGCATGATCACTAGCTATGTAAATAGTTTGTACTGTCATAGCATGATAACAAACAATGTAAATAGTTTGTACTATCATAGCATGATAACTAACAATGTAAATAGTTTGTACTATCATAGCATGATCACTAACAATGTAAATAGTTTGTACTATCATAGCATGATCACTAACAATGTAAATAGTTTGTACTATTATAGCATGATCACTAACAATGTAAATAGTTTGTACTATCATAGCATGATCACTAACAATGTAAATAGTTTGTACTATCATAGCATGATCACTAGCTATGTAAATAGTTTGTACTATCATAGCATGATCACTAGCTATGTAAATAGTTTGTACTATCATAGCATATGCACTAGCTATGAAAATAGTTTGTACTATCATAGCATGATCACTAACAATGTAAATAGTTTGTGCTATCATAGCAAGATCACTAACAATGTAAATAGTTTGTACTATCATAGCATGATCACTAACAATGTAAATAGTTTGTACTATTATAGCATGATCACTAACAATGTAAATAGTTTGTACTATCATAGCATGATCACTAACAATGTAAATAGTTTGTACTATCATAGCATGATCACTAGCTATGTAAATAGTTTGTACTATCATAGCATGATCACTAGCTATGTAAATAGTTTTTACTTTCATAGCATATGCACAAGCTATGTAAATAGTTTTACTATCATAGCATGATCACTAGCTATGTAAATAGTTTGTACTATCATAGCATGATCACTAGCAATGTAAATAGTTTGTACTATCATAGCATGATCACTAACAATGTAAATAGTTTATACTATCATAGCATATGCACTAGCTATGTAAATAGTTTGTACTATCATAGCATGATCACTAGCTATGAAAATAGTTTGTACTATCATAGCATGATCACTAACAATGTAAATAGTTTGTACTGTCATAGCATGATCACTAGCTATGTAAATAGTTTGTACTAACATAGTATGATCACTAGCTATGTATATAGTTTGTACTATCACAGCATGATCACTAGCAATGTAAATAGTTTGTACTATCATAGCATGATCACTAACAATGTAAATAGTTTGTACTATCATAGCATATGCACTAGCTATGTAAATAGTTTGTACTACAATAACATGATCACTAACTATGTAAATAGTTTGTACTGTCATAGCATGATCAATAGCTATATAAATAGTTTGTACTATCATAGCATGATCACTAGCTATGTAAATAGTTTGTACTATCATAGCATATGCATTAGCTATGTAAATAGTTTGTACTATCATAGCATATGCACTAGCTATGTAAATAGTTTGTACTATCATAGCATGACCACTAACAAAGTAAATAGTTTGTGCTATCATAGCAAGATCACTAACAATGTAAATAGTTTGTACTATCATAGCATGATCACTAACAATGTAAATAGTTTGTACTATTATAGCATGATCACTAACAATGTAAATAGTTTGTACTATCATAGCATGATCACTAACAATGTAAATAGTTTGTACTATCATAGCATGATCACTAGCTATGTAAATAGTTTGTACTATCATAGCATGATCACTAGCTATGTAAATAGTTTTTACTTTCATAGCATATGCACTAGCTATGTAAATAGTTTTACTATCATAGCATGATCACTAGCTATGTAAATAGTTTGTATTATCATAGCATGATCACTAGCAATGTAAATAGTTTGTACTATCATAGCATGATCACTAACAATGTAAATAGTTTGTACTATCATAGCATATGCACTAGCTATGTAAATAGTTTGTACTATCATAGCATGATCACTAGCTATGAAAATAGTTTGTACTATCATAGCATGATCACTAACAATGTAAATAGTTTGTACTGTCATAGCATGATCACTAGCTATGTAAATAGTTTGTACTAACATAGTATGATCACTAGCTATGTATATAGTTTGTACTATCACAGCATGATCACTAGCAATGTAAATAGTTTGTACTATCATAGCATGATCACTAACAATGTAAATAGTTTGTACTATCAAAGCATATGCACTAGCTATGTAAATAGTTTGTACTACAATAACATGATCACTAACTATGTAAATAGTTTGTACTGTCATAGCATGATCAATAGCTATATAAATAGTTTGTACTATCATAGCATGATCACTAGCTATGTAAATAGTTTGTACTATCATAGCATATGCATTAGCTATGTAAATAGTTTGTACTATCATAGCATATGCACTAGCTATGTAAATAGTTTGTACTATCATAGCATGACCACTAACAATGTAAATAGTTTGTACTATCATAGCATATGCACTAGCTATGTAAATAGTTTGTACTATCATAGCATGATCACTAGCAATGTAAATAGTTTGTACTATCATAGCATGATCACTAACAATGTAAATAGTTTGTACTATCATAGCATGATCACTAGCTATGTAAATAGTTTGTACTATCAAAGCATGATCACTAACAATGTAAATAGTTTGTACTATCATAGCATGATCACTAGCTAGGTAAATAGTTTGTACTATCATAGCATGATCACTAACAATGTAAATAGTTTGTACTATCATAGCATGATCACTAACAATGTAAATAGTTTGTACTATCATAGCATGATCACTAACAATGTAAATAGTTTGTGCTCTCATAGCATGATCACTAGCAATGTAAATAGTTTGTACTATCATAGCATGATCACTAGCTATGTAAATAGTTTGTACTGTCATAGCATGATAACTAACAATGTAAATAGTTTGTACTATCATAGCATGATAACTAACAATGTAAATATTTTGTACTATCATAGCATGATCACTAACAATGTAAATAGTTTGTACTATCATAGCATGATCACTAACAATGTAAATAGTTTGTACTATCATAACATGATCACTAACAATGTAAATGGTTTGTACTATCATAGCATGATCACTAACAATGTAAATAGTTTGTCCTATCATAGCATATGCACTAGCTATGTAAATAGTTTGTACTATCATAGCATGATCACTAGCTATGTAAATAGTTTGTACTATCATAGCATGATCACTAGCTATGTAAATAGTTTGTACTATCATAGCATGATCACTAGCTATGTAAATAGTTTGTACTATCATAGCATGATCACTAGCTATGTAAATAGTTTGTACTATCATAGCATGATCACTAGCTATGTAAATAGTTTGTACTATCATATCATGATCACTAGCTATGTAAATAGTTTGTACTATCATAGCATGATCACTAACAATGTAAATAGCTTGTACTATCATAGCATGATCACTAGCTATGTAAATAGTTTGTACTATCATAGCATATGCACTAGCTATGAAAATAGTTTGTACTATCATAGCATGATCACTAACAATGTAAATAGTTTGTACTATCATAGCATGATCACTAGCTATGTAAATAGTTTGTACTATCATAGCATATGCACTAGCTATGAAAATAGTTTGTACTATCATAGCATGATCACTAGCTATGTAAATAGTTTGTACTATCATAGCATATGCACTAGCTATGTAAATAGTTTGTACTATCATATCATGATCACTTACTATGTAACTAGTTTGTACTATCATAGCATATGCACTAGCTATGTAAATAGTTTGTACTATCATAGCATATGCACTAGCTATGAAAATAGTTTGTACTATCATAGCATGATCACTAACAATGTAAATAGTTTGTGCTATCATAGCAAGATCACTAACAATGTAAATAGTTTGTACTATCATAGCATGATCACTAACAATGTAAATAGTTTGTACTATTATAGCATGATCACTAACAATGTAAATAGTTTGTACTATCATAGCATGATCACTAACAATGTAAATAGTTTGTACGATCATAGCATGATCACTAGCTATGTAAATAGTTTGTACTATCATAGCATGATCACTAGCTATGTAAATAGTTTTTACTTTCATAGCATATGCACTAGCTATGTAAATAGTTTTACTATCATAGCATGATCACTAGCTATGTAAATAGTTTGTACTATCATAGCATGATCACTAGCAATGTAAATAGTTTGTACTATCATAGCATGATCACTAACAATGTAAATAGTTTGTACTATCATAGCATATGCACTAGCTATGTAAATAGTTTGTACTATCATAGCATGATCACTAGCTATGAAAATAGTTTGTACTATCATAGCATGATCACTAACAATGTAAATAGTTTGTACTGTCATAGCATGATCACTAGCTATGTAAATAGTTTGTACTAACATAGTATGATCACTAGCTATGTATATAGTTTGTACTATCACAGCATGATCACTAGCAATGTAAATAGTTTGTACTATCATAGCATGACCACTAACAATGTAAATAGTTTGTACTATCATAGCATATGCACTAGCTATGTAAATAGTTTGTACTATCATAGCATGATCACTAGCAATGTAAATAGTTTGTACTATCATAGCATGATCACTAACAATGTAAATAGTTTGTACTATCATAGCATGATCACTAGCTATGTAAATAGTTTGTACTATCAAAGCATGATCACTAACAATGTAAATAGTTTGTACTATCATAGCATGATCACTAGCTAGGTAAATAGTTTGTACTATCATAGCATGATCACTAACAATGTAAATAGTTTGTACTATCATAGCATGATCACTAACAATGTAAATAGTTTGTACTATCATAGCATGATCACTAACAATGTAAATAGTTTGTGCTCTCATAGCATGATCACTAGCAATGTAAATAGTTTGTACTATCATAGCATGATCACTAGCTATGTAAATAGTTTGTACTGTCATAGCATGATAACTAACAATGTATATAGTTTGTACTATCATAGCATGATAACTAACAATGTAAATATTTTGTACTATCATAGCATGATCACTAACAATGAAAATAGTTTGTACTATCATAGCATGATCACTAGCTATGAAAATAGTTTGTACTATCATAGCATGATCACTAACAATGTAAATAGTTTGTACTGTCATAGCATGATCACTAGCTATGTAAATAGTTTGTACTAACATAGTATGATCACTAGCTATGTATATAGTTTGTACTATCACAGCATGATCACTAGCAATGTAAATAGTTTGTACTATCATAGCATGATCACTAACAATGTAAATAGTTTGTACTATCATAGCATATGCACTAGCTATGTAAATAGTTTGTACTACAATAACATGATCACTAACTATGTAAATAGTTTGTACTGTCATAGCATGATCAATAGCTATATAAATAGTTTGTACTATCATAGCATGATCACTAGCTATGTAAATAGTTTGTACTATCATAGCATATGCATTAGCTATGTAAATAGTTTGTACTATCATAGCATATGCACTAGCTATGTAAATAGTTTGTACTATCATAGCATGACCACTAACAATGTAAATAGTTTGTACTATCATAGCATATGCACTAGCTATGTAAATAGTTTGTACTATCATAGCATGATCACTAGCAATGTAAATAGTTTGTACTATCATAGCATGATCACTAACAATGTAAATAGTTTGTACTATCATAGCATGATCACTAGCTATGTAAATAGTTTGTACTATCAAAGCATGATCACTAACAATGTAAATAGTTTGTACTATCATAGCATGATCACTAGCTAGGTAAATAGTTTGTACTATCATAGCATGATCACTAACAATGTAAATAGTTTGTACTATCATAGCATGATCACTAACAATGTAAATAGTTTGTACTATCATAGCATGATCACTAACAATGTAAATAGTTTGTGCTCTCATAGCATGATCACTAGCAATGTAAATAGTTTGTACTATCATAGCATGATCACTAGCTATGTAAATAGTTTGTACTGTCATAGCATGATAACTAACAATGTAAATAGTTTGTACTATCATAGCATGATAACTAACAATGTAAATATTTTGTACTATCATAGCATGATCACTAACAATGTAAATAGTTTGTACTATCATAGCATGATCACTAACAATGTAAATAGTTTGTACTATCATAACATGATCACTAACAATGTAAATAGTTTGTACTATCATAGCATGATCACTAACAATGTAAATAGTTTGTACTATCATAGCATATGCACTAGCTATGTAAATAGTTTGTACTATCATAGCATGATCACTAGCTATGTAAATAGTTTGTACTATCATAGCATGATCACTAGCTATGTAAATAGTTTGTACTATCATAGCATGATCACTAGCTATGTAAATAGTTTGTACTATCATAGCATGATCACTAGCTATGTAAATAGTTTGTACTATCATAGCATGATCACTAGCTATGTAAATAGTTTGTACTATCATATCATGATCACTAGCTATGTAAATAGTTTGTACTATCATAGCATGATCACTAACAATGTAAATAGCTTGTACTATCATAGCATGATCACTAGCTATGTAAATAGTTTGTACTATCATAGCATATGCACTAGCTATGAAAATAGTTTGTACTATCATAGCATGATCACTAACAATGTAAATAGTTTGTACTATCATAGCATGATCACTAGCTATGTAAATAGTTTGTACTATCATAGCATATGCACTAGCTATGAAAATAGTTTGTACTATCATAGCAGGATCACTAGCTATGTAAATAGTTTGTACTATCATAGCATATGCACTAGCTATGTAAATAGTTTGTACTATCATATCATGATCACTTACTATGTAACTAGTTTGTACTATCATAGCATATGCACTAGCTATGTAAATAGTTTGTACTATCATAGCATATGCACTAGCTATGAAAATAGTTTGTACTATCATAGCATGATCACTAACAATGTAAATAGTTTGTGCTATCATAGCAAGATCACTAACAATGTAAATAGTTTGTACTATCATAGCATGATCACTAACAATGTAAATAGTTTGTACTATTATAGCATGATCACTAACAATGTAAATAGTTTGTACTATCATAGCATGATCACTAACAATGTAAATAGTTTGTACGATCATAGCATGATCACTAGCTATGTAAATAGTTTGTACTATCATAGCATGATCACTAGCTATGTAAATAGTTTTTACTTTCATAGCATATGCAATAGCTATGTAAATAGTTTTACTATCATAGCATGATCACTAGCTATGTAAATAGTTTGTACTATCATAGCATGATCACTAGCAATGTAAATAGTTTGTACTATCATAGCATGATCACTAACAATGTAAATAGTTTGTACTATCATAGCATATGCACTAGCTATGTAAATAGTTTGTACTATCATAGCATGATCACTAGCTATGAAAATAGTTTGTACTATCATAGCATGATCACTAACAATGTAAATAGTTTGTACTGTCATAGCATGATCACTAGCTATGTAAATAGTTTGTACTAACATAGTATGATCACTAGCTATGAATATAGTTTGTACTATCACAGCATGATCACTAGCAATGTAAATAGTTTGTACTATCATAGCATGACCACTAACAATGTAAATAGTTTGTACTATCATAGCATATGCACTAGCTATGTAAATAGTTTGTACTATCATAGCATGATCACTAGCAATGTAAATAGTTTGTACTATCATAGCATGATCACTAACAATGTAAATAGTTTGTACTATAATAGCATGATCACTAGCTATGTAAATAGTTTGTACTATCATAGCATATGCATTAGCTATGTAAATAGTTTGTACTATCATAGCATATGCACTAGCTATGTAAATAGTTTGTACTATCATAGCATGACCACTAACAATGTAAATAGTTTGTACTATCATAGCATATGCACTAGCTATGTAAATAGTTTGTACTATCATAGCATGATCACTAGCAATGTAAATAGTTTGTACTATCATAGCATGATCACTAACAATGTCAATAGTTTGTACTATCATAGCATGATCACTAGCTATGTAAATAGTTTGTACTATCAAAGCATGATCACTAACAATGTAAATAGTTTGTACTATCATAGCATGATCACTAGCTAGGTAAATAGTTTGTACTATCATAGCATGATCACTAACAATGTAAATAGTTTGTACTATCATAGCATGATCACTAACAATGTAAATAGTTTGTACTATCATAGCATGATCACTAACAATGTAAATAGTTTGTGCTCTCATAGCATGATCACTAGCAATGTAAATAGTTTGTACTATCATAGCATGATCACTAGCTATGTAAATAGTTTGTACTGTCATAGCATGATAACAAACAATGTAAATAGTTTGTACTATCATAGCATGATAACTAACAATGTAAATAGTTTGTACTATCATAGCATGATCACTAACAATGTAAATAGTTTGTACTATCATAGCATGATCACTAACAATGTAAATAGTTTGTACTATCATAACATGATCACTAACAATGTAAATAGTTTGTACTATCATAGCATGATCACTAACAATGTAAATAGTTTGTACTATCATAGCATGATCACTAACAATGTAAATAGTTTGTACTATTATAGCATGATCACTAACAATGTAAATAGTTTGTACTATCATAGCATATGCACTAGCTATGTAAATAGTTTGTACTATCATAGCATGATCACTAGCAATGTAAATAGTTTGTACTATCATAGCATGATCACTAACAATGTAAATAGTTTGTACTATCATAGCATGATCACTAGCTATGTAAATAGTTTGTACTATCAAAGCATGATCACTAACAATGTAAATAGTTTGTACTATCATAGCATGATCACTAGCTAGGTAAATAGTTTGTACTATCATAGCATGATCACTAACAATGTAAATAGTTTGTACTATCATAGCATGATCACTAACAATGTAAATAGTTTGTACTATCATAGCATGATCACTAACAATGTAAATAGTTTGTGCTCTCATAGCATGATCACTAGCAATGTAAATAGTTTGTACTATCATAGCATGATCACTAGCTATGTAAATAGTTTGTACTGTCATAGCATGATAACAAACAATGTAAATAGTTTGTACTATCATAGCATGATAACTAACAATGTAAATAGTTTGTACTATCATAGCATGATCACTAACAATGTAAATAGTTTGTACTATCATAGCATGATCACTAACAATGTAAATAGTTTGTACTATCATAACATGATCACTAACAATGAAAATAGTTTGTACTATCATAGCATGATCACTAACAATGTAAATAGTTTGTACTATCATAGCATGATCACTAACAATGTAAATAGTTTGTACTATCATAGCATGATCACTAACAATGTAAATAGTTTGTACTATCATAGCATGATCACTAACAATGTAAATAGTTTGTACTATCATAGCATGATCACTAGCTATGTAAATAGTTTGTACTATCATAGCATGATCACTAGCTATGTTAATAGTTTGTACTATCATAGCATATGCACTAGCTATGAAAATAGTTTGTACTATCATAGCATAATCACTAACAATGTAAATAGTTTGTACTATCATAGCATGATCACTAACAATGTAAATAGTTTGTACTATCATAGCATGATCACTAACAATGTAAATAGTTTGTACTATTATAGCATGATCACTAACAATGTAAATAGTTTGTACTATCATAGCATGATCACTAACAATGTAAATAGTTTGTACTATCATAGCATGATCACTAGCTATGTAAATAGTTTGTACTATCATAGCATGATCACTAGCTATGTAAATAGTTTTTACTTTCATAGCATATGCACTAGCTATGTAAATAGTTTTACTATCATAGCATGATCACTAGCTATGTAAATAGTTTGTACTATCATAGCATGATCACTAGCAATGTAAATAGTTTGTACTATCATAGCATGATCACTAACAATGTAAATAGTTTGTACTATCATAGCATATGCACTAGCTATGTAAATAGTTTGTACTATCATAGCATGATCACTAGCTATGAAAATAGTTTGTACTATCATAGCATGATCACTAACAATGTAAATAGTTTGTACTATCATAGCATGATCACTAACAATGTAAATAGTTTGTACTATCATAGCATATGCACTAGCTATGTAAATAGTTTGTACTACAATAACATGATCACTAACTATGTAAATAGTTTGTACTATCATAGCATGATCACTAACAATGTAAATAGTTTGTACTATCATAGCATATGCACTAGCTATGTAAATAGTTTGTACTAACATAGTATGATCACTAGCTATGTATATAGTTTGTACTATCATAGCATATGCACTAGCTATGTAAATAGTTTGTACTACAATAACATGATCACTAACTATGTAAATAGTTTGTACTGTCATAGCATGATCAATAGCTATATAAATAGTTTGTACTATCATAGCATGATCACTAGCTATGTAAATAGTTTGTACTATCATAGCATATGCATTAGCTATGTAAATAGTTTGTACTATCATAGCATGATCACTAACAATGTAAATAGTTTGTACTATCATAGCATGATCACTAGCTATGTAAATAGTTTGTACTATCAAAGCATGATCACTAACAATGTAAATAGTTTGTACTATCATAGCATGATCACTAGCTAGGTAAATAGTTTGTACTATCATAGCATGATCACTAACAATGTAAATAGTTTGTACTATCATAGCATGATCACTAACAATGTAAATAGTTTGTACTATCATAGCATGATCACTAACAATGTAAATAGTTTGTGCTCTCATAGCATGATCACTAGCAATGTAAATAGTTTGTACTATCATAGCATGATCACTAGCTATGTAAATAGTTTGTACTGTCATAGCATGATAACAAACAATGTAAATAGTTTGTACTATCATAGCATGATAACTAACAATGTAAATAGTTTGTACTATCATAGCATGATCACTAACAATGTAAATAGTTTGTACTATCATAGCATGATCACTAACAATGTAAATAGTTTGTACTATCATAACATGATCACTAACAATGAAAATAGTTTGTACTATCATAGCATGATCACTAACAATGTAAATAGTTTGTACTATCATAGCATGATCACTAACAATGTAAATAGTTTGTACTATTATAGCATGATCACTAACAATGTAAATAGTTTGTACTATCATAGCATGATCACTAACAATGTAAATAGTTTGTACTATCATAGCATGATCACTAGCTATGTAAATAGTTTGTACTATCATAGCATGATCACTAGCTATGTTAATAGTTTGTACTATCATAGCATATGCACTAGCTATGAAAATAGTTTGTACTATCATAGCATAATCACTAACAATGTAAATAGTTTGTGCTATCATAGCAAGATCACTAACAATGTAAATAGTTTGTACTATCATAGCATGATCACTAACAATGTAAATAGTTTGTACTATTATAGCATGATCACTAACAATGTAAATAGTTTGTACTATCATAGCATGATCACTAACAATGTAAATAGTTTGTACTATCATAGCATGATCACTAGCTATGTAAATAGTTTGTACTATCATAGCATGATCACTAGCTATGTAAATAGTTTTTACTTTCATAGCATATGCACTAGCTATGTAAATAGTTTTACTATCATAGCATGATCACTAGCTATGTAAATAGTTTGTACTATCATAGCATGATCACTAGCAATGTAAATAGTTTGTACTATCATAGCATGATCACTAACAATGTAAATAGTTTGTACTATCATAGCATATGCACTAGCTATGTAAATAGTTTGTACTATCATAGCATGATCACTAGCTATGAAAATAGTTTGTACTATCATAGCATGATCACTAACAATGTAAATAGTTTGTACTATCATAGCATGATCACTAACAATGTAAATAGTTTGTACTATCATAGCATATGCACTAGCTATGTAAATAGTTTGTACTACAATAACATGATCACTAACTATGTAAATAGTTTGTACTATCATAGCATGATCACTAACAATGTAAATAGTTTGTACTATCATAGCATATGCACTAGCTATGTAAATAGTTTGTACTAACATAGTATGATCACTAGCTATGTATATAGTTTGTACTATCATAGCATATGCACTAGCTATGTAAATAGTTTGTACTACAATAACATGATCACTAACTATGTAAATAGTTTGTACTGTCATAGCATGATCAATAGCTATATAAATAGTTTGTACTATCATAGCATGATCACTAGCTATGTAAATAGTTTGTACTATCATAGCATATGCATTAGCTATGTAAATAGTTTGTACTATCATAGCATATGCACTAGCTATGTAAATAGTTTGTACTATCATAGCATGACCACTAACAATGTAAATAGTTTGTATTATCATAGCATATGCACTAGCTATGTAAATAGTTTGTACTATCATAGCATGATCACTAACAATGTAAATAGTTTGTACTATCATAGCATATGCACTAGCTATGTAAATAGTTTGTACTATCATAGCATGATCACTAGCTATGAAAATAGTTTGTACTATCATAGCATGATCACTAACAATGTAAATAGTTTGTACTATCATAGCATGATCACTAACAATGTAAATAGTTTGTACTATCATAACATGATCACTAACAATGTAAATAGTTTGTACTATCATAGCATGATCACTAACAATGTAAATAGTTTGTACTATCATAGCATGATCACTAACAATGTAAATAGTTTGTACTATTATAGCATGATCACTAACAATGTAAATAGTTTGTACTATCATAGCATATGCACTAGCTATGTAAATAGTTTGTACTATCATAGCATGATCACTAGCAATGTAAATAGTTTGTACTATCATAGCATGATCACTAACAATGTAAATAGTTTGTACTATCATAGCATGATCACTAGCTATGTAAATAGTTTGTACTATCAAAGCATGATCACTAACAATGTAAATAGTTTGTACTATCATAGCATGATCACTAGCTAGGTAAATAGTTTGTACTATCATAGCATGATCACTAACAATGTAAATAGTTTGTACTATCATAGCATGATCACTAACAATGTAAATAGTTTGTACTATCATAGCATGATCACTAACAATGTAAATAGTTTGTGCTCTCATAGCATGATCACTAGCAATGTAAATAGTTTGTACTATCATAGCATGATCACTAGCTATGTAAATAGTTTGTACTGTCATAGCATGATAACAAACAATGTAAATAGTTTGTACTATCATAGCATGATAACTAACAATGTAAATAGTTTGTACTATCATAGCATGATCACTAACAATGTAAATAGTTTGTACTATCATAGCATGATCACTAACAATGTAAATAGTTTGTACTATCATAACATGATCACTAACAATGAAAATAGTTTGTACTATCATAGCATGATCACTAACAATGTAAATAGTTTGTACTATCATAGCATGATCACTAACAATGTAAATAGTTTGTACTATCATAGCATGATCACTAACAATGTAAATAGTTTGTACTATCATAGCATGATCACTAACAATGTAAATAGTTTGTACTATCATAGCATGATCACTAGCTATGTAAATAGTTTGTACTATCATAGCATGATCACTAGCTATGTTAATAGTTTGTACTATCATAGCATATGCACTAGCTATGAAAATAGTTTGTACTATCATAGCATAATCACTAACAATGTAAATAGTTTGTGCTATCATAGCAAGATCACTAACAATGTAAATAGTTTGTACTATCATAGCATGATCACTAACAATGTAAATAGTTTGTACTATTATAGCATGATCACTAACAATGTAAATAGTTTGTACTATTATAGCATGATCACTAACAATGTAAATAGTTTGTACTATCATAGCATGATCACTAGCTATGTAAATAGTTTGTACTATCATAGCATGATCACTAGCTATGTAAATAGTTTTTACTATCATAGCATATGCACTAGCTATGTAAATAGTTTTACTATCATAGCATGATCACTAGCTATGTAAATAGTTTGTACTATCATAGCATGATCACTAGCAATGTAAATAGTTTGTACTATCATAGCATGATCACTAACAATGTAAATAGTTTGTACTATCATAGCATATGCACTAGCTATGTAAATAGTTTGCACTATCATAGCATGATCACTAGCTATGAAAATAGTTTGTACTATCATAGCATGATCACTAACAATGTAAATAGTTTGTACTATCATAGCATGATCACTAACAATGTAAATAGTTTGTACTATCATAGCATATGCACTAGCTATGTAAATAGTTTGTACTACAATAACATGATCACTAACTATGTAAATAGTTTGTACTATCATAGCATGATCACTAACAATGTAAATAGTTTGTACTATCATAGCATATGCACTAGCTATGTAAATAGTTTGTACTAACATAGTATGATCACTAGCTATGTATATAGTTTGTACTATCATAGCATATGCACTAGCTATGTAAATAGTTTGTACTACAATAACATGATCACTAACTATGTAAATAGTTTGTACTGTCATAGCATGATCAATAGCTATATAAATAGTTTGTACTATCATAGCATGATCACTAGCTATGTAAATAGTTTGTACTATCATAGCATATGCATTAGCTATGTAAATAGTTTGTACTATCATAGCATATGCACTAGCTATGTAAATAGTTTGTACTATCATAGCATGACCACTAACAATGTAAATAGTTTGTATTATCATAGCATATGCACTAGCTATGTAAATAGTTTGTACTATCATAGCATGATCACTAACAATGTAAATAGTTTGTACTATCATAGCATGATCACTAGCTATGTAAATAGTTTGTACTATCAAAGCATGATCACTAACAATGTAAATAGTTTGTACTATCATAGCATGATCACTAACAATGTAAATAGTTTGTACTATCATAGCATGATCACTAGCTAGGTAAATAGTTTGTACTATCATAGCATGATCACTAACAATGTAAATAGTTTGTACTATCATAGCATGATCACTAACAATGTAAATAGTTTGTGCTCTCATAGCATGATCACTAGCAATGTAAATAGTTTGTGCTCTCATAGCATGATCACTAGCAATGTAAATAGTTTGTACTATCATAGCATGATCACTAGCTATGTAAATAGTTTGTACTGTCATAGCATGATAACTAACAATGTAAATAGTTTGTACTATCATAGCATGATCACTAACAATGTAAATAGTTTGTACTATCATAGCATGATCACTAACAATGTAAATAGTTTGTACTATCATAACATGATCACTAACAATGTAAATAGTTTGTACTATCATAGCATGATCACTAACAATGTAAATAGTTTGTACTATCATAGCATGATCACTAACAATGTAAATAGTTTGTACTATTATAGCATGATCACTAACAATGTAAATAGTTTGTACTATCATAGCATGATCACTAACAATGTAAATAGTTTGTACTATCATAGCATGATCACTAGCTATGTAAATAGTTTGTACTATCATAGCATGATCACTAGCTATGTAAATAGTTTTTTACTTTCATAGCATATGCACTAGCTATGTAAATAGTTTTACTATCATAGCATGATCACTAGCTATGTAAATAGTTTGTACTATCATAGCATGATCACTAGCTATGTTAATAGTTTGTACTATCATAGCATATGCACTACCTATGTAAATAGGCTGTACTATCATAGCATGATCACTAGCTATGTAAATAGTTTGTACTATCATAGCATGATCACTAACTATGTAAATAGTTTGTACTATCATAGCATGATGACTAACAATGTAAATAGTTTGTACTATCATAGCATGATCACTAACAATGTAAATAGTTTGTACGATCATAGCATGATCACTAGCTATGTAAATAGTTTGTACTATCATAGCATGATGACTAACAATGTAAATAGTTTGTACTATCATAGCATGATCACTAACTATGTAAATAGTTTGTACTATCATAGCATGATCACTAACAATGTAAATAGTTTGTACTATCATAGCATGATCACTAACAATGTAAATAGTTTGTACGATCATAGCATGATCACTAGCTATGTAAATAGTTTGTACTATCATAGCATGATGACTAACAATGTAAATAGTTTGTACTATCATAGCATGATCACTAACATTGTAAATAGTTTGTACTATCATAGCATGATCACTAACAATGTAAATAGTTTGTACTATCATAGCATGATCACTAACAATGTAAATAGTTTGTGCTATCATAGCAAGATCACTAACAATGTAAATAGTTTGTACTATCATAGCATGATCACTAGCTATGTAAATAGTTTGTACTATCATAGCATGATCACTAGATATGTAAATAATTTGTACTATCATAGCATGATCACTAACAATGTAAATAGTTTATACTATCATAGCATGATCACTAACAATGTAAATAGTTTGTACTATCATAGCATGATCACTAGCTATGTAAATAGTTTGTACTATCATAGCATGATCACTAGCTATGTAAATAGTTTGTACTATTATAGCATGATCACTAACAATGTAAATAGTTTGTACTATCATAGCATGATCACTAACAATGTAAATAGTTTGTACTATCATAGCATGATCACTAGCTATGTAAATAGTTTGTACTATCATAGCATGATCACTAGCTATGTAAATAGTTTTTTACTTTCATAGCATATGCACTAGCTATGTAAATAGTTTTACTATCATAGCATGATCACTAGCTATGTAAATAGTTTGTACTATCATAGCATATGCACTACCTATGTAAATAGGCTGTACTATCATAGCATGATCACTAGCTATGTAAATAGTTTGTACTATCATAGCATGATCACTAACTATGTAAATAGTTTGTACTATCATAGCATGATGACTAACAATGTAAATAGTTTGTACTATCATAGCATGATCACTAACAATGTAAATAGTTTGTACGATCATAGCATGATCACTAGCTATGTAAATAGTTTGTACTATCATAGCATGATGACTAACAATGTAAATAGTTTGTACTATCATAGCATGATCACTAACTATGTAAATAGTTTGTACTATCATAGCATGATGACTAACAATGTAAATAGTTTGTACTATCATAGCATGATCACTAACAATGTAAATAGTTTGTACGATCATAGCATGATCACTAGCTATGTAAATAGTTTGTACTATCATAGCATGATGACTAACAATGTAAATAGTTTGTACTATCATAGCATGATCACTAACAATGTAAATAGTTTGTACTATCATAGCATGATCACTAACAATGTAAATAGTTTGTACTATCATAGCATGATCACTAACAATGTAAATAGTTTGTGCTATCATAGCAAGATCACTAACAATGTAAATAGTTTGTACTATCATAGCATGATCACTAGCTATGTAAATAGTTTGTACTATCATAGCATGATCACTAGATATGTAAATAATTTGTACTATCATAGCATGATCACTAACAATGTAAATAGTTTATACTATCATAGCATGATCACTAACAATGTAAATAGTTTGTACTATCATAGCATGATCACTAGCTATGTAAATAGTTTGTACTATCATAGCATGATCACTAGCTATGTAAATAGTTTGTACTATCATAGCATGATCACTAGCTATGTAAATAGTTTGTACTATCATAGCATGATCACTAGCTATGTAAATAGTTTGTACTATCATAGCATGATCACTAGCTATGTAAATAGTTTGTACTATCATAGCATGATCACTAGCTATGTAAATAGTTTTTTACTTTCATAGCATATGCACTAGCTATGTAAATAGTTTTACTATCATAGCATGATCACTAGCTATGTAAATAGTTTGTACTATCATAGCATATGCACTACCTATGTAAATAGGCTGTACTATCATAGCATGATCACTAGCTATGTAAATAGTTTGTACTATCATAGCATGATCACTAACTATGTAAATAGTTTGTACTATCATAGCATGATGACTAACAATGTAAATAGTTTGTACTATCATAGCATGATCACTAACAATGTAAATAGTTTGTACGATCATAGCATGATCACTAGCTATGTAAATAGTTTGTACTATCATAGCATGATGACTAACAATGTAAATAGTTTGTACTATCATAGCATGATCACTAACTATGTAAATAGTTTGTACTATCATAGCATGATGACTAACAATGTAAATAGTTTGTACTATCATAGCATGATCACTAACAATGTAAATAGTTTGTACGATCATAGCATGATCACTAGCTATGTAAATAGTTTGTACTATCATAGCATGATGACTAACAATGTAAATAGTTTGTACTATCATAGCATGATCACTAACAATGTAAATAGTTTGTACTATCATAGCATGATCACTAACAATGTAAATAGTTTGTACTATCATAGCATGATCACTAACAATGTAAATAGTTTGTGCTATCATAGCAAGATCACTAACAATGTAAATAGTTTGTACTATCATAGCATGATCACTAGCTATGAAAATAGTTTGTACTATCATAGCATGATCACTAGATATGTAAATAATTTGTACTATCATAGCATGATCACTAACAATGTAAATAGTTTATACTATCATAGCATGATCACTAACAATGTAAATAGTTTGTACTATCATAGCATGATCACTAGCTATGTAAATAGTTTGTACTATCATAGCATGATCACTAGCTATGTAAATAGTTTGTACTATCATAGCATGATCACTAGCTATGTAAATAGTTTGTACTATCATAGCATGATCACTAGCTATGTAAATAGTTTGTACTATCATAGCATGATCACTATCTATGTAAATAGTTTGTACTATCATAGCATGATCACTAGCTATGTAAATAGTTTGTACTATCATAGCATGATCACTAGCTATGTAAATAGTTTGTACTATCATATCATGATCACTAGCTATGTAAATAGTTTGTACTATCATAGCATGATCACTAACAATGTAAATAGCTTGTACTATCATAGCATGATCACTAGCTATGTAAATAGTTTGTACTATCATAGCATATGCACTAGCTATGAAAATAGTTTGTACTATCATAGCATGATCACTAACAATGTAAATAGTTTGTACTATCATAGCATGATCACTAGCTATGTAAATAGTTTGTACTATCATAGCATATGCACTAGCTATGAAAATAGTTTGTACTATCATAGCATGATCACTAGCTATGTAAATAGTTTGTACTATCATAGCATATGCACTAGCTATGTAAATAGTTTGTACTATCATATCATGATCACTTACTATGTAAATAGTTTGTACTATCATAGCATATGCACTAGCTATGTAAATAGTTTGTACTATCATAGCATATGCACTAGCTATGAAAATAGTTTGTACTATCATAGCATGATCACTAACAATGTAAATAGTTTGTGCTATCATAGCAAGATCACTAACAATGTAAATAGTTTGTACTATCATAGCATGATCACTAGCTATGTAAATAGTTTGTACTATCATAGCATGATCACTAGCTATGTCAATAGTTTGTACTATCATAGCATGGTCACTAGCTATGTAAATAGTTTGTACTATCGTAGAATGATCACTAGCTATGTAAATAGTTTGTACTATCATAGCATGATCACTAGCTATGTAAATAGTTTGTACTGTCATAGCATGATCACTAGCTATATAAATAGTTTGTACTGTCATAGCATGATCACTAGCTATGTAAATACTTTGTACTATCATAGCATGATCACTAGCTATGTAAATAGTTTGTACTGTCATGGCATGATAACTAACAATGTAAATAGTTTGTACTATCATAGCATGATCACTAACAATGTAAATAGTTTGTACTATCATAGCATGATCACTAACAATGTAAATAGTTTGTACTCTCATAGCATGATCACTAGCAATGTACATAGTTTGTACTATCATAGCATGACCACTAACAATGTAAATAGTTTGTACTATCATAGCATATGCACTAGCTATGTAAATAGTTTGTACTATCATAGCATGATCACTAGCAATGTAAATAGTTTGTACTATCATAGCATGATCACTAACAGTGTAAATAGTTTGTACTATCATAGCATGATCACTAGCTATGTAAATAGTTTGTACTATCAAAGCATGATCACTAACAATGTAAATATTTTGTACTATCATAGCATGATCACTAGCTAGGTAAATAGTTTGTACTATCATAGCATGATCACTAACAATGTAAATAGTTTGTACTATCATAGCATGATCACTAACAATGTAAATAGTTTGTACTATCATAGCATGATCATTAACAATGTAAATAGTTTGTACTATCATAGCATGATCACTAACAATGTAAATAGTTTGTACTATCATAGCATGATCACTAACAATGTAAATAGTTTGTACTATCATAGCATGATCACTAGCTATGTAAATAGTTTGTACTATCATAGCATATGCACTAGCTATGTAAATAGTTTGTACTATCATATCATGATCACTTACTATGTAAATAGTTTGTACTATCATAACATATGCACTAGCTATGTAAATAGTTTGTACTATCATAGCATATGCACTTGCTATGAAAATAGTTTGTACTATCATAGCATGATCACTAACAATGTAAATAGTTTGTGCTATCATAGCAAGATCACTAACAATGTAAATAGTTTGTACTATCATAGCATGATCACTAGCTATGTAAATAGTTTGTACTATCATAGCATGATCACTAGATATGTAAATAATTTGTACTATCATAGCATGATCACTAACAATGTAAATAGTTTATACTATCATAGCATGATCACTAACAATGTAAATAGTTTGTACTATCATAGCATGATCACTAGCTATGTAAATAGTTTGTACTATCATAGCATGATCACTAGCTATGTAAATAGTTTGTACTATCATAGCATGATCACTAACAATGTAAATAGTTTGTGCTATCATAGCAAGATCACTAACAATGTAAATAGTTTGTACTATCATAGCATGATCACTAGCTATGTAAATAGTTTGTACTATCATAGCATGATCACTAGCTATGTCAATAGTTTGTACTATCATAGCATGGTCACTAGCTATGTAAATAGTTTGTACTATCATAGAATGATCACTAGCTATGTAAATAGTTTGTACTATCATAGCATGATCACTAGCAATGTAAATAGTTTGTACTATCATAGCATGATCACTAACAGTGTAAATAGTTTGTACTATCATAGCATGATCACTAGCTATGTAAATAGTTTGTACTATCAAAGCATGATCACTAACAATGTAAATATTTTGTACTATCATAGCATGATCACTAGCTAGGTAAATAGTTTGTACTATCATAGCATGATCACTAACAATGTAAATAGTTTGTACTATCATAGCATGATCACTAACAATGTAAATAGTTTGTACTATCATAGCATGATCACTAACAATGTAAATAGTTTGTACTATCATAGCATGATCACTAACAATGTAAATAGTTTGTACTATCATAGCATGATCACTAGCTATGTAAATAGTTTGTACTATCATAGCATGATCACTAGCTATGTAAATAGTTTGTACTATCATAGCATGATCACTAGCTATGTAAATAGTTTGTACTATCATAGCATGATCACTAGCTATGTAAATAGTTTGTACTATCATAGCATGATCACTAGCTATGTAAATAGTTTGTACTATCATATCATGATCGCTAGCTATGTAAATAGTTTGTACTATCATAGCATGATCACTAACAATGTAAATAGCTTGTACTATCATAGCATGATCACTAGCTATGTAAATAGTTTGTACTATCATAGCATATGCACTAGCTTTGAAAATAGTTTGTACTATCATAGCATGATCACTAACAATGTAAATAGTTTGTACTATCATAGCATGATCACTAGCTATGTAAATAGTTTGTACTATCATAGCATATGCACTAGCTATGAAAATAGTTTGTACTATCATAGCATGATCACTAGCTATGTAAATAGTTTGTACTATCATAGCATATGCACTAGCTATGTAAATAGTTTGTACTATCATATCATGATCACTTACTATGTAAATAGTTTGTACTATCATAGCATATGCACTAGCTATGTAAATAGTTTGTACTATCATAGCATATGCACAAGCTATGAAAATAGTTTTTACTATCATAGCATGATCACTAACAATGTAAATAGTTTGTGCTATCATAGCAAGATCACTAACAATGTAAATAGTTTGTACTATCATAGCATGATCACTAGCTATGTAAATAGTTTGTACTATCATAGCATGATCACTAGCTATGTCAATAGTTTGTACTATCATAGCATGGTCACTAGCTATGTAAATAGTTTGTACTATCATAGAATGATCACTAGCTATGTAAATAGTTTGTACTATCATAGCATGATCACTAGCTATGTAAATAGTTTGTACTATCATAGCATGATCACTAGCTATGTAAAAAGTTTGTACTGTCATAGCATGATCACTAGCTATGTAAATACTTTGTACTATCATAGCATGATCACTAGCTATGTAAATACTTTGTACTGTCATAGCATGATCACTAGCTATATAAATAGTTTGTACTGTCATAGCATGATCACTAGCTATGTAAATACTTTGTACTATCATAGCATGATCACTAGCTATGTAAATAGTTTGTACTGTCATAGCATGATAACTAACAATGTAAATAGTTTGTACTATCATAGCATGATCACTAACAATGTAAATAGTTTGTACTATCATAGCATGACCACTAACAATGTAAATAGTTTGTACTATCATAGCATATGCACTAGCTATGTAAATAGTTTGTACTATCATAGCATGATCACTAGCAATGTAAATAGTTTGTACTATCATAGCATGATCACTAACAATGTAAATAGTTTGTACTATCATAGCATGATCACTAGCTATGTAAATAGTTTGTACTATCAAAGCATGATCACTAACAATGTAAATAGTTTGTACTATCATAGCATGATCACTAGCTAGGTAAATAGTTTGTACTATCATAGCATGATCACTAACAATCTAAATAGTTTGTACTCTCATAGCATGATCACTAGCAATGTAAATAGTTTGTACTATCATAGCATGATCACTAGCTATGTAAATAGTTTGTACTGTCATAGCATGATAACTAACAATGTAAATAGTTTGTACTATCATAGCATGATAACTAACAATGTAAATAGTTTGTACTATCATAGCATGATCACTAACAATGTAAATAGTTTGTACTATCATAGCATGATCATTAACAATGTAAATAGTTTGTACTATCATAGCATGATCACTAACAATGTAAATAGTTTGTACTATCATAGCATGATCACTAACAATGTAAATAGTTTGTACTATCATAGCATGATCACTAACAATGTAAATAGTTTGTGCTATCATAGCAAGATCACTAACAATGTAAATAGTTTGTACTATCATAGCATGATCACTAGCTATGTAAATAGTTTGTACTATCATAGCATGATCACTAGCTATGTAAATAGTTTGTACTATCATAGCATGGTCACTAGCTATGTAAATAGTTTGTACTATCATAGAATGATCACTAGCTATGTAAATAGTTTGTACTATCATAGCATGATCACTAGCTATGTAAATAGTTTGTACTATCATAGCATGATCACTAGCTATGTAAAAAGTTTGTACTGTCATAGCATGATCACTAGCTATGTAAATAGTTTGTACTATCATAGCATGATCACTAACAATGTAAATAGTTTGTACTATCATAGCATGATCACTAACAATGTAAATAGTTTGTACTCTCATAGCATGATCACTAGCAATGTAAATAGTTTGTACTGTCATAGCATGATCACTAACAATTTAAATATTTTGTACTATCATAGCATGATCACTGACAATGTAAATAGTTTGTACTATCATAGCATGATCACTAACAATGTATAGGGTTTGTACTGTCATAGCATGATCACTAGCTATGTAAATAGTTTTTACTTTCAATGTAAATTTGTTATTTTTGTTTGTGCAGGAATAAGTTCCATCTGTACATTTCATATTATACCTTTTCCACCAATACTCAATATTTTCACACTAATTTACCGTCACACGTAGTTGCAGTTATTTACTTCACTTAAGCATAACCCTATCATTCAATCTTATTCATTTCCCAGCTACGTAAACACTACTCAATCTATTTATATCCACTTCCGGTACTCTCAAACTAGGCTCTTTGTCCATTTACTACTACAGTTTTTAAGTTTATAATTCATAGCATAATACCTGCTTTATATCCCTCTTACCTAAAGTAAGTTAATATTTCAGTTTTTATTCAATGTCTATTATATTTTATTTATACAGTCTATTTTCCCCATCATGCAATGTAAGGAAATGACGTCACTTATCTCTTCTATTTATGGCAAAGAGCAGTCAGCCTCGTTTCAGTTTTCATCACCCTTGCTCTGCTGACCAAATTGTTACCAAATTGTTATCGTCACCTGCCAAAATCTACGAAAATCTGGGCCATCCTTCACTGTCATCTTCACTGATGGTCTCTGCAGCTCTGTTTACATCCTGATATGGCCACTCGAAGTGCCAGACGCCGCAGTCGGCCATCCGATGAAGCAGAACAACCCACTGACATTGATGGTGTTAATGTACCGACTGCCCTGCCTAACCAAGATGGCGTCTCCCACAGACGTAAACAAACCCATGTGCCTTATCTCACCGCCGTGGAACTGAGACGTCGTCTTACCCTACAGGGGGTCAATGCACCCTCCTCTTGGAACAGAAAGCTCTTACACCAGCTGTACCAAGAGAATTCAAGAGGCAGCTCCAGCTCTAATCACACCACCACGAGCAGCTTTCCGGAAGTGACACCTGATATCTCTCCAGCAGAACAGAACTTTCTACCAAGTGTTCCCCTGACTGTCAACTCCCCCACTACTAGCAGGAACATTACTCATGAGATAGTGCCTGTGCAGGAACCTTCTGTCTCCAGTCTCCAACGTGAATTGGCTGAACTGAGGAATGTTGTGTCTGGACTAACTGGAATCCAAAGTCACCCTCGCCCTGTGGTTGCTACCCCCCCTGTGCCTGTACTTCCTGGATCAGGCCCCCTTCACGAAGTTTCTTCGGATTCTCTCCCACAGATTTCCACTGTGGCACCAGCCCTCAGGAGGAAGATACAAGAAGGTAAATACGTCAACCTGGCCCTACTTCTCCTCCCCAATCAGGAAGGTGTCGACAGCAGAGTTTCTGAATTTGATGGGAACGTTTTCTCCCTCAAAGATGACCCCAGGACAAATAGAGCGCTAACTTTGGGAGAATTTATCCAGGCATTCGGCCTGTACAAAGACATTCTGTGTGAATTTGATGCGGTTAAACGACAGCAGCTTGACGGACATGAGCAGACAGTGATCGAACTTGCTACACTGTATGGCGGATCAGTCCATTACGACTATCATAAACTGTTCGCCGCGCGTGTTGCCGCCTATGCCGAGAAGGGAATACACATCCGATGGGACTTGCGGGACACTAGAATATATGGAATGTGCTCATCAGGACGACGGACGAGAACCTGTACTGCCTGCCACAGTATCACCCACAGCATCGAAGCCTGTCCAAACATCAGGGATACCTCACGACAACCCCAAGCAAGACCGGTGCACAGCGGCAGGGAGGACAAGTTCCATCTCGACAGACGACCAGCTAACATCAAAGATGTAAAAGGAAGACCGAGAGTGCGACGCGACGGCCAAGAAGTCTGCAACAACTTCAACGACCGCGGATGCAGTCGTCTACAGTGCCCGTTCTCGCACATCTGCATTCTCTGCAATTCAAGGAAGCACGGGAAAATGCAGTGTAAATGCGAATCGCACTCCCCTCGAGATTGACTAAAACCTACAGCCAGAGAATTTCCTAGGTTAACACCTATAAATATAGAAAATCTCAGAAGGGAGTTGGCTTTTCATCCGGACAAGGACTTTCACGAGTACCTAATTGGCGGTCTTGAGAACGGTTTTGACCTAATGTTCTCTGTTCCTCAGTCCGTATTCGAGTGCAAAAACAATCTTAGTGCTAGGAACAATGCTGTTGATGTCACTACCCTGGTAGACTCTGAGTGCAAGAAAAGTTACGTGGTCGGCCCCTACAAAACTTCACCTTACCAGGATTACCGCGTCAGTCCTCTGGGACTGGCCGAAGGGAAATATTCGGGCAAGAAACGGCTTATTCTCGACCTGTCAGCCCCCCATGATGATAGTGATACCCCCAGTATAAACAGTCTCATCAACAAAGAGGAATGCTCACTTTCCTATGTGACTCTAGACCAAGCCATTGCTGTCATCTTACAACTCGGAACAGGGACATTAATGTGTAAAGCCGATATTACTGATGCCTTTAAACAGATCCCCATTCACCCCAAGTTCTGGCCCTTTTTTGGTTTTAAATGGGATGGACTGTATTATTTCTATACAAGGCTAGCTTTTGGATGCAGATCGAGCCCCAAGATTTTTGACACCATCTCGCAGGCCATATGCTGGATTCTAGAAAACAACTACGCCATGCCTCACGTGCTCCATCTCCTCGATGACTTTCTTGTCTTGGACCCCCCTCACTACGATTCCAAGAGAACTATGCACAACATCCTGAAAGTGTTCGAGGAGCTGAATATTCCGCTTGCTAAACATAAAACCATGGGCCCCGTGACAAAGCTTGAGTATCTCGGCATCATCCTCGACTCTGTTGACATGGTCGCTAAGCTGCCACTGGACAAGGTGCAACGTATAGCTTGTCTCCTGACGGATTTTTCTCAGAAGAAGAAGTGTACCAAGAGACAGCTGTTATTTCTCCTCGGACATTTAAACTATGCTTGTAGAGTCATCATACCAGGCAGATCCTTCGTGTCCTACCTGATAGAACTCTCCTCGTCAGTGAAGAAACTACACCACCATGTAAGCCTGTCTGGGGATTGCCGTAAGGATCTAGCCATGTGGAGTAAGTTCTTATCTGAGTGGAACGGCATTTCATTCTTCCACGAGGCAACGATCACTTCAACACCGGACATCTCCCTGTTCACTGACGCAGCAGCTACGGTTGGATTCGGCGGTTTCTACCAAGGATCCTGGTTCGCCGAGAAGTGGCCCGAGGAGATATCTCAGCTGCGTCTAGGCACTCTATCTATGGCCTTCCTGGAACTCTACCCTATTGTAGTGTCAGCTCTATTGTGGGGTCATCTTTGGGCGAAAAAGCGTGTTATGTTCTACTGTGACAATATGGCTACCGTGTACATTCTCAAAAAGGGCAGGTCAAAGTGTTGTAACATTATGTCACTCATGAGACGACTTACTTGGACAGCAGCAGTTAATAATTTTGTCGTGTTAGCTAAACATGTTCCAGGTGTAAATAACAACATTGCTGACGCTCTGTCTCGCTTGCAGATCTCCAAGTTTCGAGCCCTGGCTCCGCAGGCCCAGTACCTTCCTCACAAGTGCCCCCCCAGCTCTCAAGTAATGTGGCGCTGAACAGCTGAACAGTCATCTCCATTCCCTGTGGTCAGCAGTGGTGAGCAAGGGCACCCAAGCAGCTTACACTACAGGAATGAACTGCTACACCAAGTTTCTCCTGACTCTTGGACTGTTCCAAACCCTGCTCCCTTCCGGACCGCCCCCAGTGTGTGAAACCTATCTGCACTACTATATCGCACACTGTTATGGAGTATTAAAACTCTCCCATGTGACTGTGAAATCCTACTTAGCTGGTGTCAGGTTCTTTTACCTCAAGCAAGGTATTTCTACCATATTCGACAACCCGGCGTCAGGCAGCACCAACAGGCTCCAATCATTAATGAGGGGATACAAGAGGTTGCAGACACCTAGGCCCCAGAAACGACTGCCTATCACCTATAGTGTACTTGTGAAAGTTGTGGCTACTCTTAGAGCAGGTCTACTCGGACCTCTCAACGACTTCGTCATGGAGTGCATGTGTCTAACAGCCTTTTTCGGCTTCCTCAGGTGTGGGGAAATCACCTGTGCCGGTAGTTTTGACCCAAGTGTGAACATTACTATAGGTGATGTTAAGTTTGACATCGAGGACAAAAAGTGTACCCTACTACTTAAAGCTTCTAAAACCGACCCGTTCAGACAAGGAGTTTACATAACTCTGTTCTCAAATAGTAGCTTGTGTCCATACTCTAGCCTAAGGAAGTTATTCCACATTAGAACTCTCCAATGTGGGACCACTGATGATCCCTTGTTCACGGACTCACGTAACCTTCCCATATCCAGAGCCGTGTTCCTCTCCTGGCTAAGTCTGACACTGTCCCGAGCGGGATTCAACGCCACCCAGTACTCTGGGCACTCCTTCCGCATAGGGGCAGCGACTACTGCTGCTTCTGCTAACGTGGAAGATCACCTTATCAAGACCCTTGGCCGCTGGCAATCAGACTGTTTCCAAAGGTATATAAGGACACCAGAAGCAACTCTGCTTCGAGCCCAACGAGCCTTGTGTCTGTGCTAACTTGTGTTGGACTGTACCTGATGATCACTTTGGAAACTATGTGAACTCTGCTTCATTCTTGTCAGCTCGAACGCCTATGTCTGATTACTTCGTGTTTGTTTCTTATCATGTGATATAAGTAGCTTTAATTCACATTTACTTAATTGCTTTAGTCTCATATGTGCCAACTACTCATTTTTCTGGTCACACTTTATTTCTAGACATTTCACGTGTAGGCTCTAATGATGATCTATTGATGTCCATCCTTGTTATTTTGTGCTCATCATTCCATGTCGTAGCCTGGCTGCACATCTCACTCTGGATTAGGCCTCTTTTATGTGCTTACTCATGTTACGATCACTTGTAACTTCAAGCGTTACACACGTTTTAACTTTTACTTAACCAGCCTAACGCTTTTTTATTATTTTGCCGCCATATACTCATACCATGTATGTTGTGCTACATTTACTCCTTAGTCAAACTCATTCTTTTTGTAACATTTTCCAAAATATATAACTTTTATGGGGGCTCTCGGTTGCAACAACCTCGTTTTGGTGTTACAAGCCAATTCATTTCTTCCTGCCGGCTTGAATCGGCTTTAGGCCCCCAATTCATCCTATATATTCCCTACACGGCCCGCAGGGCTCCCCACTCTTCCGCAGGAGGAGCTCCGATATCCACAGGGTATCTTCAGCACTTGCACAGTAGTAGCAGGGCTTCCCCATTCTCCGCAGGAGAAATCCCTCGTACTGACCATCCTCAGCCCGCAGGGCTCTCCACTTGTCCGCAGGACAAGCCCAATATGGCCCCTGTACCTCACACCGGTCCGCAGGACAGTCCAGTCCGCAGGGTCTCCAATCTTCCTCCTAGCCCTCGCCATCTCGACAGTGCCTACCGCTCGTTCGCAGGACAGCGGTAGGACCACTTCTCAATCTCTCTCGTGTCAGCCCCCGGGCTATACCCCTGCAGCCGAGAAGCCCCCATGTACATACTGTATATATGCCAATGTCTGTAATAAATGATCGTATTAACACATGGTCTTTTGTTGTTCCTGCACAAAATGTAAATTTGTTATTTTTGTTTGTGCAGGAATAAGTTCCATCTGTACATTTCATATTATACCTTTTCCACCAATACTCAATATTTTCACACTAATTTACCGTCACACGTAGTTGCAGTTATTTACTTCACTTAAGCATAACCCTATCATTCAATCTTATTCATTTCCCAGCTACGTAAACACTACTCAATCTATTTATATCCACTTCCGGTACTCTCAAACTAGGCTCTTTGTCCATTTACTACTACAGTTTTTAAGTTTATAATTCATAGCATAATACCTGCTTTATATCCCTCTTACCTAAAGTAAGTTAATATTTCAGTTTTTATTCAATGTCTATTATATTTTATTTATACAGTCTATTTTCCCCATCATGCAATGTAAGGAAATGACGTCACTTATCTCTTCTATTTATGGCAAAGAGCAGTCAGCCTCGTTTCAGTTTTCATCACCCTTGCTCTGCTGACCAAATTGTTACCCACCATCCTTCCCCAGTCTCCTCCTTGGGGCTTCTCAGGCTTCTTTGTACAAATGTTACTATTTTCACGTACCAGTATCAACCTTCATGTATTTTATATCTCAAGCCATTTCATGTGTATGTATTCATGTGTATGTATTACCAGCCAAGCATGTGTATGTATTACAAGCCAAGTATTCATGCTTATGTATTACAAGCCATTTCCAGTGTTACAAGCCAATTCATTTCTTCCTGCCGGCTTGAATCGGCTTTAGGCCCCCAATTCATCCTATATATTCCCTACACGGCCCGCAGGGCTCCCCACTCTTCCGCAGGAGGAGCTCCGATATCCACAGGGTATCTTCAGCACTTGCACAGTAGTAGCAGGGCTTCCCCATTCTCCGCAGGAGAAATCCCTCGTACTGACCATCCTCAGCCCGCAGGGCTCTCCACTTGTCCGCAGGACAAGCCCAATATGGCCCCTGTACCTCACACCGGTCCGCAGGACAGTCCAGTCCGCAGGGTCTCCAATCTTCCTCCTAGCCCTCGCCATCTCGACAGTGCCTACCGCTCGTTCGCAGGACAGCGGTAGGACCACTTCTCAATCTCTCTCGTGTCAGCCCCCGGGCTATACCCCTGCAGCCGAGAAGCCCCCGCATATGCACTAGCTATGTAAATAGTTTTACTATCATAGCATGATCACTAGCTATGTAAATAGTTTGTACTATCATAGCATATGCACTAGCTATGTAAATAGGCTGTACTATCATAGCATGATCACTAGCTATGTAAATAGTTTGTACTATCATAGCATGATCACTAACTATGTAAATAGTTTGTACTATCATAGCATGATGACTAACAATGTAAATAGTTTGTACTATCATAGCATGATCACTAGCTATGTAAATAGTTTGTACTATCATAGCATGATCACTAGCTATGTCAATAGTTTGTACTATCATAGCATGGTCACTAGCTATGTAAATAGTTTGTACTATCATAGAATGATCACTAGCTATGTAAATAGTTTGTACTATCATAGCATGATCACTAGCAATGTAAATAGTTTGTACTATCATAGCATGATCACTAACAGTGTAAATAGTTTGTACTATCATAGCATGATCACTAGCTATGTAAATAGTTTGTACTATCAAAGCATGATCACTAACAATGTAAATATTTTGTACTATCATAGCATGATCACTAGCTAGGTAAATAGTTTGTACTATCATAGCATGATCACTAACAATGTAAATAGTTTGTACTATCATAGCATGATCACTAACAATGTAAATAGTTTGTACTATCATAGCATGATCACTAACAATGTAAATAGTTTGTACTATCATAGCATGATCACTAGCTATGTAAATAGTTTGTACTATCATAGCATGATCACTAGCTATGTAAATAGTTTGTACTATCATAGCATGATCACTAGCTATGTAAATAGTTTGTACTATCATAGCATGATCACTAGCTATGTAAATAGTTTGTACTATCATAGCATGATCACTAGCTATGTAAATAGTTTGTACTATCATAGCATGATCACTAGCTATGTAAATAGTTTGTACTATCATAGCATGATCACTAGCTAGGTAAATAGTTTGTACTATCATAGCATGATCACTAACAATCTAAATAGTTTGTACTCTCATAGCATGATCACTAGCAATGTAAATAGTTTGTACTATCATAGCATGATCACTAGCTATGTAAATAGTTTGTACTGTCATAGCATGATAACTAACAATGTAAATAGTTTGTACTATCATAGCATGATAACTAACAATGTAAATAGTTTGTACTATCATAGCATGATCACTAACAATGTAAATAGTTTGTACTATCATAGCATGATCATTAACAATGTAAATAGTTTGTACTATCATAGCATGATCACTAACAATGTAAATAGTTTGTACTATCATAGCATGATCACTAACAATGTAAATAGTTTGTACTATCATAGCATGATCACTAACAATGTAAATAGTTTGTGCTATCATAGCAAGATCACTAACAATGTAAATAGTTTGTACTATCATAGCATGATCACTAGCTATGTAAATAGTTTGTACTATCATAGCATGATCACTAGCTATGTAAATAGTTTGTACTATCATAGCATGGTCACTAGCTATGTAAATAGTTTGTACTATCATAGAATGATCACTAGCTATGTAAATAGTTTGTACTATCATAGCATGATCACTAGCTATGTAAATAGTTTGTACTATCATAGCATGATCACTAGCTATGTAAAAAGTTTGTACTGTCATAGCATGATCACTAGCTATGTAAATAGTTTGTACTATCATAGCATGATCACTAACAATGTAAATAGTTTGTACTATCATAGCATGATCACTAACAATGTAAATAGTTTGTACTCTCATAGCATGATCACTAGCAATGTAAATAGTTTGTACTGTCATAGCATGATCACTAACAATTTAAATATTTTGTACTATCATAGCATGATCACTGACAATGTAAATAGTTTGTACTATCATAGCATGATCACTAACAATGTATAGGGTTTGTACTGTCATAGCATGATCACTAGCTATGTAAATAGTTTTTACTTTCAATGTAAATTTGTTATTTTTGTTTGTGCAGGAATAAGTTCCATCTGTACATTTCATATTATACCTTTTCCACCAATACTCAATATTTTCACACTAATTTACCGTCACACGTAGTTGCAGTTATTTACTTCACTTAAGCATAACCCTATCATTCAATCTTATTCATTTCCCAGCTACGTAAACACTACTCAATCTATTTATATCCACTTCCGGTACTCTCAAACTAGGCTCTTTGTCCATTTACTACTACAGTTTTTAAGTTTATAATTCATAGCATAATACCTGCTTTATATCCCTCTTACCTAAAGTAAGTTAATATTTCAGTTTTTATTCAATGTCTATTATATTTTATTTATACAGTCTATTTTCCCCATCATGCAATGTAAGGAAATGACGTCACTTATCTCTTCTATTTATGGCAAAGAGCAGTCAGCCTCGTTTCAGTTTTCATCACCCTTGCTCTGCTGACCAAATTGTTACCAAATTGTTATCGTCACCTGCCAAAATCTACGAAAATCTGGGCCATCCTTCACTGTCATCTTCACTGATGGTCTCTGCAGCTCTGTTTACATCCTGATATGGCCACTCGAAGTGCCAGACGCCGCAGTCGGCCATCCGATGAAGCAGAACAACCCACTGACATTGATGGTGTTAATGTACCGACTGCCCTGCCTAACCAAGATGGCGTCTCCCACAGACGTAAACAAACCCATGTGCCTTATCTCACCGCCGTGGAACTGAGACGTCGTCTTACCCTACAGGGGGTCAATGCACCCTCCTCTTGGAACAGAAAGCTCTTACACCAGCTGTACCAAGAGAATTCAAGAGGCAGCTCCAGCTCTAATCACACCACCACGAGCAGCTTTCCGGAAGTGACACCTGATATCTCTCCAGCAGAACAGAACTTTCTACCAAGTGTTCCCCTGACTGTCAACTCCCCCACTACTAGCAGGAACATTACTCATGAGATAGTGCCTGTGCAGGAACCTTCTGTCTCCAGTCTCCAACGTGAATTGGCTGAACTGAGGAATGTTGTGTCTGGACTAACTGGAATCCAAAGTCACCCTCGCCCTGTGGTTGCTACCCCCCCTGTGCCTGTACTTCCTGGATCAGGCCCCCTTCACGAAGTTTCTTCGGATTCTCTCCCACAGATTTCCACTGTGGCACCAGCCCTCAGGAGGAAGATACAAGAAGGTAAATACGTCAACCTGGCCCTACTTCTCCTCCCCAATCAGGAAGGTGTCGACAGCAGAGTTTCTGAATTTGATGGGAACGTTTTCTCCCTCAAAGATGACCCCAGGACAAATAGAGCGCTAACTTTGGGAGAATTTATCCAGGCATTCGGCCTGTACAAAGACATTCTGTGTGAATTTGATGCGGTTAAACGACAGCAGCTTGACGGACATGAGCAGACAGTGATCGAACTTGCTACACTGTATGGCGGATCAGTCCATTACGACTATCATAAACTGTTCGCCGCGCGTGTTGCCGCCTATGCCGAGAAGGGAATACACATCCGATGGGACTTGCGGGACACTAGAATATATGGAATGTGCTCATCAGGACGACAGACGAGAACCTGTACTGCCTGCCACAGTATCACCCACAGCATCGAAGCCTGTCCAAACATCAGGGATACCTCACGACAACCCCAAGCAAGACCGGTGCACAGCGGCAGGGAGGACAAGTTCCATCTCGACAGACGACCAGCTAACATCAAAGATGTAAAAGGAAGACCGAGAGTGCGACGCGACGGCCAAGAAGTCTGCAACAACTTCAACGACCGCGGATGCAGTCGTCTACAGTGCCCGTTCTCGCACATCTGCATTCTCTGCAATTCAAGGAAGCACGGGAAAATGCAGTGTAAATGCGAATCGCACTCCCCTCGAGATTGACTAAAACCTACAGCCAGAGAATTTCCTAGGTTAACACCTATAAATATAGAAAATCTCAGAAGGGAGTTGGCTTTTCATCCGGACAAGGACTTTCACGAGTACCTAATTGGCGGTCTTGAGAACGGTTTTGACCTAATGTTCTCTGTTCCTCAGTCCGTATTCGAGTGCAAAAACAATCTTAGTGCTAGGAACAATGCTGTTGATGTCACTACCCTGGTAGACTCTGAGTGCAAGAAAAGTTACGTGGTCGGCCCCTACAAAACTTCACCTTACCAGGATTACCGCGTCAGTCCTCTGGGACTGGCCGAAGGGAAATATTCGGGCAAGAAACGGCTTATTCTCGACCTGTCAGCCCCCCATGATGATAGTGATACCCCCAGTATAAACAGTCTCATCAACAAAGAGGAATGCTCACTTTCCTATGTGACTCTAGACCAAGCCATTGCTGTCATCTTACAACTCGGAACAGGGACATTAATGTGTAAAGCCGATATTACTGATGCCTTTAAACAGATCCCCATTCACCCCAAGTTCTGGCCCTTTTTTGGTTTTAAATGGGATGGACTGTATTATTTCTATACAAGGCTAGCTTTTGGATGCAGATCGAGCCCCAAGATTTTTGACACCATCTCGCAGGCCATATGCTGGATTCTAGAAAACAACTACGCCATGCCTCACGTGCTCCATCTCCTCGATGACTTTCTTGTCTTGGACCCCCCTCACTACGATTCCAAGAGAACTATGCACAACATCCTGAAAGTGTTCGAGGAGCTGAATATTCCGCTTGCTAAACATAAAACCATGGGCCCCGTGACAAAGCTTGAGTATCTCGGCATCATCCTCGACTCTGTTGACATGGTCGCTAAGCTGCCACTGGACAAGGTGCAACGTATAGCTTGTCTCCTGACGGATTTTTCTCAGAAGAAGAAGTGTACCAAGGGACAGCTGTTATTTCTCCTCGGACATTTAAACTATGCTTGTAGAGTCATCATACCAGGCAGATCCTTCGTGTCCTACCTGATAGAACTCTCCTCGTCAGTGAAGAAACTACACCACCATGTAAGCCTGTCTGGGGATTGCCGTAAGGATCTAGCCATGTGGAGTAAGTTCTTATCTGAGTGGAACGGCATTTCATTCTTCCACGAGGCAACGATCACTTCAACACCGGACATCTCCCTGTTCACTGACGCAGCAGCTACGGTTGGATTCGGCGGTTTCTACCAAGGATCCTGGTTCGCCGAGAAGTGGCCCGAGGAGATATCTCAGCTGCGTCTAGGCACTCTATCTATGGCCTTCCTGGAACTCTACCCTATTGTAGTGTCAGCTCTATTGTGGGGTCATCTTTGGGCGAAAAAGCGTGTTATGTTCTACTGTGACAATATGGCTACCGTGTACATTCTCAAAAAGGGCAGGTCAAAGTGTTGTAACATTATGTCACTCATGAGACGACTTACTTGGACAGCAGCAGTTAATAATTTTGTCGTGTTAGCTAAACATGTTCCAGGTGTAAATAACAACATTGCTGACGCTCTGTCTCGCTTGCAGATCTCCAAGTTTCGAGCCCTGGCTCCGCAGGCCCAGTACCTTCCTCACAAGTGCCCCCCCAGCTCTCAAGTAATGTGGCGCTGAACAGCTGAACAGTCATCTCCATTCCCTGTGGTCAGCAGTGGTGAGCAAGGGCACCCAAGCAGCTTACACTACAGGAATGAACTGCTACACCAAGTTTCTCCTGACTCTTGGACTGTTCCAAACCCTGCTCCCTTCCGGACCGCCCCCAGTGTGTGAAACCTATCTGCACTACTATATCGCACACTGTTATGGAGTATTAAAACTCTCCCATGTGACTGTGAAATCCTACTTAGCTGGTGTCAGGTTCTTTTACCTCAAGCAAGGTATTTCTACCATATTCGACAACCCGGCGTCAGGCAGCACCAACAGGCTCCAATCATTAATGAGGGGATACAAGAGGTTGCAGACACCTAGGCCCCAGAAACGACTGCCTATCACCTATAGTGTACTTGTGAAAGTTGTGGCTACTCTTAGAGCAGGTCTACTCGGACCTCTCAACGACTTCGTCATGGAGTGCATGTGTCTAACAGCCTTTTTCGGCTTCCTCAGGTGTGGGGAAATCACCTGTGCCGGTAGTTTTGACCCAAGTGTGAACATTACTATAGGTGATGTTAAGTTTGACATCGAGGACAAAAAGTGTACCCTACTACTTAAAGCTTCTAAAACCGACCCGTTCAGACAAGGAGTTTACATAACTCTGTTCTCAAATAGTAGCTTGTGTCCATACTCTAGCCTAAGGAAGTTATTCCACATTAGAACTCTCCAATGTGGGACCACTGATGATCCCTTGTTCACGGACTCACGTAACCTTCCCATATCCAGAGCCGTGTTCCTCTCCTGGCTAAGTCTGACACTGTCCCGAGCGGGATTCAACGCCACCCAGTACTCTGGGCACTCCTTCCGCATAGGGGCAGCGACTACTGCTGCTTCTGCTAACGTGGAAGATCACCTTATCAAGATCCTTGGCCGCTGGCAATCAGACTGTTTCCAAAGGTATATAAGGACACCAGAAGCAACTCTGCTTCGAGCCCAACGAGCCTTGTGTCTGTGCTAACTTGTGTTGGACTGTACCTGATGATCACTTTGGAAACTATGTGAACTCTGCTTCATTCTTGTCAGCTCGAACGCCTATGTCTGATTACTTCGTGTTTGTTTCTTATCATGTGATATAAGTAGCTTTAATTCACATTTACTTAATTGCTTTAGTCTCATATGTGCCAACTACTCATTTTTCTGGTCACACTTTATTTCTAGACATTTCACGTGTAGGCTCTAATGATGATCTATTGATGTCCATCCTTGTATTTTGTGCTCATCATTCCATGTCGTAGCCTGGCTGCACATCTCACTCTGGATTAGGCCTCTTTTATGTGCTTACTCATGTTACGATCACTTGTAACTTCAAGCGTTACACACGTTTTAACTTTTACTTAACCAGCCTAACGCTTTTTTATTATTTTGCCGCCATATACTCATACCATGTATGTTGTGCTACATTTACTCCTTAGTCAAACTCATTCTTTTTGTAACATTTTCCAAAATATATAACTTTTATGGGGGCTCTCGGTTGCAACAACCTCGTTTTGGTGTTACAAGCCAATTCATTTCTTCCTGCCGGCTTGAATCGGCTTTAGGCCCCCAATTCATCCTATATATTCCCTACACGGCCCGCAGGGCTCCCCACTCTTCCGCAGGAGGAGCTCCGATATCCACAGGGTATCTTCAGCACTTGCACAGTAGTAGCAGGGCTTCCCCATTCTCCGCAGGAGAAATCCCTCGTACTGACCATCCTCAGCCCGCAGGGCTCTCCACTTGTCCGCAGGACAAGCCCAATATGGCCCCTGTACCTCACACCGGTCCGCAGGACAGTCCAGTCCGCAGGGTCTCCAATCTTCCTCCTAGCCCTCGCCATCTCGACAGTGCCTACCGCTCGTTCGCAGGACAGCGGTAGGACCACTTCTCAATCTCTCTCGTGTCAGCCCCCGGGCTATACCCCTGCAGCCGAGAAGCCCCCATGTACATACTGTATATATGCCAATGTCTGTAATAAATGATCGTATTAACACATGGTCTTTTGTTGTTCCTGCACAAAATGTAAATTTGTTATTTTTGTTTGTGCAGGAATAAGTTCCATCTGTACATTTCATATTATACCTTTTCCACCAATACTCAATATTTTCACACTAATTTACCGTCACACGTAGTTGCAGTTATTTACTTCACTTAAGCATAACCCTATCATTCAATCTTATTCATTTCCCAGCTACGTAAACACTACTCAATCTATTTATATCCACTTCCGGTACTCTCAAACTAGGCTCTTTGTCCATTTACTACTACAGTTTTTAAGTTTATAATTCATAGCATAATACCTGCTTTATATCCCTCTTACCTAAAGTAAGTTAATATTTCAGTTTTTATTCAATGTCTATTATATTTTATTTATACAGTCTATTTTCCCCATCATGCAATGTAAGGATATGACGTCACTTATCTCTTCTATTTATGGCAAAGAGCAGTCAGCCTCGTTTCAGTTTTCATCACCCTTGCTCTGCTGACCAAATTGTTACCCACCATCCTTCCCCAGTCTCCTCCTTGGGGCTTCTCAGGCTTCTTTGTACAAATGTTACTATTTTCACGTACCAGTATCAACCTTCATGTATTTTATATCTCAAGCCATTTCATGTGTATGTATTCATGTGTATGTATTACCAGCCAAGCATGTGTATGTATTACAAGCCAAGTATTCATGCTTATGTATTACAAGCCATTTCCAGTGTTACAAGCCAATTCATTTCTTCCTGCCGGCTTGAATCGGCTTTAGGCCCCCAATTCATCCTATATATTCCCTACACGGCCCGCAGGGCTCCCCACTCTTCCGCAGGAGGAGCTCCGATATCCACAGGGTATCTTCAGCACTTGCACAGTAGTAGCAGGGCTTCCCCATTCTCCGCAGGAGAAATCCCTCGTACTGACCATCCTCAGCCCGCAGGGCTCTCCACTTGTCCGCAGGACAAGCCCAATATGGCCCCTGTACCTCACACCGGTCCGCAGGACAGTCCAGTCCGCAGGGTCTCCAATCTTCCTCCTAGCCCTCGCCATCTCGACAGTGCCTACCGCTCGTTCGCAGGACAGCGGTAGGACCACTTCTCAATCTCTCACGTGTCAGCCCCCGGGCTATATCCCTGCAGCCGAGAAGCCCCCGCATATGCACTAGCTATGTAAATAGTTTTACTATCATAGCATGATCACTAGCTATGTAAATAGTTTGTACTATCATAGCATATGCACTAGCTATGTAAATAGGCTGTACTATCATAGCATGATCACTAGCTATGTAAATAGTTTGTACTATCATAGCATGATCACTAACTATGTAAATAGTTTGTACTATCATAGCATGATGACTAACAATGTAAATAGTTTGTACTATCATAGCATGATCACTAGCTATGTAAATAGTTTGTACTATCATAGCATGATCACTAACAATGTAAATAGTTTGTACTATCATAGCATATGCACTAACAATGTAAATAGTTTGTACTATCATAGCATGATAACTAACAATGTAAATAGTTTGTACTATCATAGCATGATCACTAGCTATGTAAATAGTTTGTACTATCATAGCATGATCACTAGATATGTAAATAATTTGTACTATCATAGCATGATCACTAACAATGTAAATAGTTTGTACTATCATAGCATGATCACTAACAATGTAAATAGTTTGTACTATCATAGCATGATCACTAGCTATGTAAATAGTTTGTACTATCATAGCATGATCACTAACAATGTAAATAGTTTGTACTATCATAGCATGATCACTAACAATGTAAATAGTTTGTACTATCATAGCATGATCACTAACAATGTAAATAGTTTGTACTACGATAGCATATGCACTAGCTATGTAAATAGTTTGTACTAGAATAACATGATCACTAACTATGTAAATAGTTTGTACTATCATAGCATGATCACTAGCTATGTAAATAGTTTGTACTATCATAGCATGATCACTAACAATGTAAATAGTTTGTACTATCATAGCATGATCACTAACAATGTAAATAGTTTGTACTATCATAGCATGGTCACTAGCTATGTAAATAGTTTGTACTATCATAGAATGATCACTAGCTATGTAAATATTTTGTACTATCATAGCATGATCACTAGCTATGTAAATAGTTTGTACTATCATAGCATCATCACTAGCTATGTAAAAAGTTTGTACTGTCATAGCATGATCACTAGATATGTAAATAGTTTGTACTATCATAGCATGATCACTAGCTATGTAAATACTTTGTACTGTCATAGCATGATCACTAGCTATGTAAATAGTTTGTACTGTCATAGCATGATCACTAGCTATGTAAATACTTTGTACTATCATAGCATGATCACTAGCTATGTAAATACTTTGTACTGTCATAGCATGATCACTAGCTATGTAAATAGTTTGTACTATCATAGCAAGATCACTAACAATGTAAATAGTTTGTACTGTCATAGCATGATCACTAACAATGTAAATAGTTTGTACTATCATAGCATGATCACTAGCTATGTAAATAGTTTGTACTATCATAGCATGATCACTAACAATGTAAATAGTTTGTACTATCATAGCATGATCACTAGCTTTGTAAATAGTTTGTACAATCATAGCATATGCACTAGCTATGAAAATAGTTTGTACTATCATAGCATGATCACTAACAATGTAAATAGTTTGTACTATCATAGCATGATCACTAGCTATGTAAATAGTTTGTACTATCATAGCATATGCACTAGCTATGAAAATAGTTTGTACTATCATAGCATGATCACTAACTATGTAAATAGTTTGTACTATCATAGCATGATCACTAGCTATGTAAATAGTTTGTACTATCATATCATGATCACTTACTATGTAAATAGTTTGTACTATCATAGCATGATCACTAACAATGTAAATAGTTTGTACTATCATAGCATGATCACTAGCTATGTAAATAGTTTGTACTATCATAGCATATGCACTAGCTATGAAAATAGTTTGTACTATCATAGCATGATCACTAACAATGTAAATAGTTTGTACTACGATAGCATATGCACTAGCTATGTAAATAGTTTGTACTAGAATAACATGATCACTAACTATGTAAATAGTTTGTACTATCATAGCATGATCACTAGCTATGTAAATAGTTTGTACTATCATAGCATGATCACTAACAATGTAAATAGTTTGTACTATCATAGCATGATCACTAACAATGTAAATAGTTTGTACTATCATAGCATGGTCACTAGCTATGTAAATAGTTTGTACTATCATAGAATGATCACTAGCTATGTAAATATTTTGTACTATCATAGCATGATCACTAGCTATGTAAATAGTTTGTACTATCATAGCATCATCACTAGCTATGTAAAAAGTTTGTACTGTCATAGCATGATCACTAGATATGTAAATAGTTTGTACTATCATAGCATGATCACTAGCTATGTAAATAATTTGTACTGTCATAGCATGATCACTAGCTATGTAAATAGTTTGTACTGTCATAGCATGATCACTAGCTATGTAAATACTTTGTACTATCATAGCATGATCACTAGCTATGTAAATACTTTGTACTGTCATAGCATGATCACTAGCTATGTAAATAGTTTGTACTATCATAGCAAGATCACTAACAATGTAAATAGTTTGTACTGTCATAGCATGATCACTAACAATGTAAATAGTTTGTACTATCATAGCATGATCACTAGCTATGTAAATAGTTTGTACTATCATAGCATGATCACTAACAATGTAAATAGTTTGTACTATCATAGCATGATCACTAGCTATGTAAATAGTTTGTACAATCATAGCATATGCACTAGCTATGAAAATAGTTTGTACTATCATAGCATGATCACTAACAATGTAAATAGTTTGTACTATCATAGCATGATCACTAGCTATGTAAATAGTTTGTACTATCACAGCATATGCACTAGCTATGAAAATAGTTTGTACTATCATAGCATGATCACTAGCTATGTAAATAGTTTGTACTATCATAGCATGATCACTAGCTATGTAAATAGTTTGTACTATCATATCATGATCACTTACTATGTAAATAGTTTGTACTATCATAGCATGATCACTAACAATGTAAATAGTTTGTACTATCATAGCATGATCACTAGCTATGTAAATAGTTTGTACTATCATAGCATATGCACTAGCTATGAAAATAGTTTGTACTATCATAGCATGATCACTAACAATGTAAATAGTTTGTACTATCATAGCATGATCACTAGCTATGTAAATACTTTGTACTGTCATAGCATGATCACTAGCTATGTAAATAGTTTGTACTGTCATAGAATGATCACTAGCTATGTAAATAGTTTGTACTATCATAGCATGATCACTAGCTATGTAAATAGTTTGTACTATCATAGCATCATCACTAGCTATGTAAAAAGTTTGTACTGTCATAGCATGATCACTAGATATGTAAATAGTTTGTACTATCATAGCATGATCACTAGCTATGTAAATACTTTGTACTGTCATAGCATGATCACTAGCTATGTAAATAGTTTGTACTGTCATAGCATGATCACTAGCTATGTAAATACTTTGTACTGTCATAGCATGATCACTAGCTATGTAAATAGTTTGTACTATCATAGCAAGATCACTAACAATGTAAATAGTTTGTACTGTCATAGCATGATCACTAACAATGTAAATAGTTTGTACTATCATAGCATGATCACTAGCTATGTAAATAGTTTGTACTATCATAGCATGATCACTAACAATGTAAATAGTTTGTACTATCATAGCATGATCACTAGCTATGTAAATAGTTTGTACTATCATAGCATATGCACTAGCTATGAAAATAGTTTGTACTATCATAGCATGATCACTAGCTATGTAAATAGTTTGTACTATCATAACATATGCACTAGCTATGTAAATAGTTTGTACTATCATAGCATATGCACGAGCTATGAAAATAGTTTGTACTATCATAGCATGATTACTAACAATGTAAATAGTTTGTGCTATCATAGCAAGATCACTAACAATGTAAATAGTTTGTACTATCATAGCATGATCACTAGCTATGTAAATAGTTTGTACTATCATAGCATGATCACTAGCTATGTAAATAGTTTGTACTATCATAGCATGGTCACTAGCTATGTAAATAGTTTGTACTATCATAGAATGATCACTAGCTATGTAAATATTTTGTACTATCATAGCATGATCACTAGCTATGTAAATAGTTTGTACTATCATAGCATCATCACTAGCTATGTAAAAAGTTTGTACTGTCATAGCATGATCACTAGATATGTAAATAGTTTGTACTATCATAGCATGATCACTAGCTATGTAAATACTTTGTACTGTCATAGCATGATCACTAGCTATGTAAATAGTTTGTACTGTCATAGCATGATCACTAGCTATGTAAATACTTTGTACTATCATAGCATGATCACTAGCTATGTAAATACTTTGTACTGTCATAGCATGATCACTAGCTATGTAAATAGTTTGTACTATCATAGCAAGATCACTAACAATGTAAATAGTTTGTACTGTCATAGCATGATCACTAACAATGTAAATAGTTTGTACTATCATAGCATGATCACTAGCTATGTAAATAGTTTGTACTATCATAGCATGATCACTAACAATGTAAATAGTTTGTACTATCATAGCATGATCACTAGCTATGTAAATAGTTTGTACAATCATAGCATATGCACTAGCTATGAAAATAGTTTGTACTATCATAGCATGATCACTAGCTATGTAAATAGTTTGTACTATCATAGCATATGCACTAGCTATGTAAATAGTTTGTACTATCATAGCATCATCACTAGCTATGTAAAAAGTTTGTACTGTCATAGCATGATCACTAGCTATGTAAATAGTTTGTACTATCATAGCATCATCACTAGCTATGTAAAAAGTTTGTACTATCATAGCATGATCACTAACAATGTAAATAGTTTGTACTATCATAGCATGATCACTAGCTATGTAAATACTTTGTACTGTCATAGCATGATCACTAGCTATGTAAATAGTTTGTACTGTCATAGAATGATCACTAGCTATGTAAATAGTTTGTACTATCATAGCATGATCACTAGCTATGTAAATAGTTTGTACTATCATAGCATCATCACTAGCTATGTAAAAAGTTTGTACTGTCATAGCATGATCACTAGATATGTAAATAGTTTGTACTATCATAGCATGATCACTAGCTATGTAAATAATTTGTACTGTCATAGCATGATCACTAGCTATGTAAATAGTTTGTACTGTCATAGCATGATCACTAGCTATGTAAATACTTTGTACTGTCATAGCATGATCACTAGCTATGTAAATAGTTTGTACTATCATAGCAAGATCACTAACAATGTAAATAGTTTGTACTGTCATAGCATGATCACTAACAATGTAAATAGTTTGTACTATCATAGCATGATCACTAGCTATGTAAATAGTTTGTACTATCATAGCATGATCACTAACAATGTAAATAGTTTGTACTATCATAGCATGATCACTAGCTATGTAAATAGTTTGTACTATCATAGCATATGCACTAGCTATGAAAATAGTTTGTACTATCATAGCATGATCACTAACAATGTAAATAGTTTGTACTATCATAGCATGATCACTAGCTATGTAAATAGTTTGTACTATCATAGCATATGCACTAGCTATGAAAATAGTTTGTACTATCATAGCATGATCACTAGCTATGTAAATAGTTTGTACTATCATAGCATATGCACTAGCTATGTAAATAGTTTGTACTATCATATCATGATCACTTACTATGTAAATAGTTTGTACTATCATAGCATGTGCACTAGCTATGTAAATAGTTTGTACTATCATAGCATATGCACTAGCTATGAAAATAGTTTGTACTATCATAGCATGATCACTAACAATGTAAATAGTTTGTGCTATCATAGCAAGATCACTAACAATGTAAATAGTTTGTACTATCATAGCATGATCACTAGCTATGTAAATAGTTTGTACTATCATAGCATGATCACTAGCTATGTAAATAGTTTGTACTATCATAGCATGGTCACTAGCTATGTAAATAGTTTGTACTATCATAGAATGATCACTAGCTATGTAAATAGTTTGTACTATCATAGCATGATCACTAGCTATGTAAATAGTTTGTACTATCATAGCATGATCACTAGCTATGTAAAAAGTTTGTACTGTCATAGCATGATCACTAGATATGTAAATAGTTTGTACTATCATAGCATGATCACTAGCTATGTAAATACTTTGTACTGTCATAGCATGATCACTAGCTATGTAAATAGTTTGTACTGTCATAGCATGATCACTAGCTATGTAAATACTTTGTACTATCATAGCATGATCACTAGCTATGTAAATACTTTGTACTGTCGTAGCATGATCACTACCTATGTAAATAGTTTGTACTATCATAGCAAGATCACTAACAATGTTAATAGTTTGTACTGTCATAGCATGATCACTAACAATGTAAATAGTTTGTACTATCATAGCATGATCACTAGCTATGTAAATACTTTGTACTGTCATAGCATGATCACTAGCTATGTAAATACTTTGTACTGTCATAGCATGATCACTAGCTATGTAAATAGTTTGTACTATCATAGCATGATCACTAGCTATGTAAATACTTTGTAGTGTCATAGCATGATCACTAGCTATGTAAATAGTTTGTACTATCATAGTAAGATCACTAACAATGTAAATAGTTTGTACTATCATAGCATGATCACTAACAATGTTAATAGTTTGTACTATCATAGCATATGCACTAGCTATGTAAATAGTTTGTACTATCATAGCATGATCACTAACAATGTAAATATTTTGTACTGTCATAGCATGATCACTAGCTATGTAAATAGTTTGTACTATCATAGCATGATCACTAGCTATGTAAATACTTTGTAGTGTCATAGCATGATCACTAGCTATGTAAATAGTTTGTACTATCATAGTAGTGAGTGAGTTATTGTTTAACGCCGCTTCGGCAGTATTGCAGCCATTAGCGGCGAGATATTTAATTTATTTGCCTAATTTAAAAATGAAAATTGCAATTGAAAAACAGAACACGACACGAAGGCCGTAAAAACATCAGCGTATTATCACAAGTTGAATAAAAGCTGATAATGAAAAGTTAAAATTTACAATTTGTCGATAAGGTGTATAGCCTTCAAAAAATCTAAAACACGATGCTCACCGAAATGAGTAAAAACTTGATTGATTGAAATAGAAGGATAAAAAGTTTCCCTGATATGTGCAGTGTCCCAACACTCACATAGAATGTGTTTGATTGTGAGAGGACACTGACAGGGTATACATCCTGGGGGATCTTCCCCCTTTAAAAGATATGAGTGAGTAAGATGAGAGTGTCCAATACGACATCGTCGTAGGACACAAGCTTCCTGCCGGGTAAAAGAGGATAGAGATTTGTAACCTAAATGAGGATGAATAGTGTGAAGTTTGTTATGATGTTGTTGGTCCCATTGGGACTTCCAACGTTGTTTAATGTAAGATTTAATAGCAGGTTTGGAATCCGTATATGGAACTTTGGTAGGAGAAATATTTTTGAGGTTTAATGCGGATTTAGCAGCTGAGTCAGCTTTGTTATTACCTCTTATGCCCATATGGCTAGGAAGCCAGCAGAAGACGATGTCGCATTGCAGACAAGAATTATGAAGTAATAAAATATCCCTGATAATTGGGTGATCACTCTTACAGTTTTTAATTGCTTGTAGGCAAGAAAGTGAATCAGAAAAAATAATGTAATTATTTGGAGTTGAATTTTTAATGTGATGGACGGCCTTAAGGATGGCCTTAGCTTCGGCAGTAAAGATGCTGCTGCCATCATGCAGCCTTGAAACATATGTTGTTGAAGGAGTCACAGTTGCTGCTGCAACTGTGGGTCCATCTTTAGAACCGTCAGTGTAAATTGGTTTATAATCTGCGAAAAAATTACGAAGTTCAAAAAATGCCTGTCGAAATATTAATTGGTCTGTATTTGATTTTTTATGAGTAGATAGAGAGAGGTTGACACGGGGCCACACCAGCTGCCATGGCGGAGTGGCAAGCAAACCGTGCTCTGCTATTGTTGTTAGGTCGATATCACAATCTTCAACATGTTGTTGAAGTCTGATACCGAGTGGTGGAATTGCTTTAGGTTTTGAGTTATACAACTGCTGGTATTCAGGGTTGAATACGTAGTTGTATGCAGGATTACAAGGGTTGGCTTTAAGTTTAGTTATATTTTGAAGTGCTAGCTTGATGCGCCGATCTTCAAGAGATGGCTTATCAGCTTCAACGTATAGGCTTTCAACAGGAGAAGTCCTGAAGGCCCCAAGACAAAGCCTGAGACCTTGATGGTGGATTGTATCTAGCACTTTGATATATGAGGGGCGGGCAGATCCATATATTATGGATCCATAATCAAGTTTGGAGCGGATGAGTGATCGATAGAGATGAAGAAGAGTTTCTTCATCTCCACCCCATTTATTATTTGAAACGACCTTTAAAAGGTCTAATGCCTTTAAGCATTTAGCTTTGAGGTTTTTGATATGAGGGATAAATGATAATTTACTGTCAAAAGTAAGACCAAGAAACTTGGCCTCAGGAACGACTTTGATTGGAGTTTTATCCAGAAATAGTTCTGGATCTTGGTGCATTTTGCGCATATTGCAAAAATGCACGCAAGATGTTTTAGCTTTGGAAAATTTGAAGCCGTTTTCTAACGACCATTGATGGATTTTATTGAGGCAGAGTTGCAATTGGCGCTCGATTGATGGCATATTTTTGCCTCTGCAGGAAACTCCAAAATCGTCCACAAAAAGTGAACCATCTGTATGATCATTTAAGACTTTAGCCAAGCTGTTGATTTTAATGCTAAATAATGTGACAGATAAAATGCTACCTTGTGGGACACCCATTTCTTGATCAAAGAAATCAGAAAGAGTGGAGCCCACGCGCACTTTAAATTGGCGATCATATAAAAAATTGGAAATAAAATGAGGCATACGACCTCGCAAGCCAAATTCAAATAAATCTTTTAGGATGCCATGCTTCCATGTAGTGTCGTAAGCTTTTTCTAAGTCGAAAAAGATAGACACAGCATGTTGTTTGTTAATAAATGCATCACGAATAAATGATTCTAAACGAACAAGATGATCAGTGGTACTACGTTGTTTGCGGAAACCACATTGAATATCAGTTAGTAATTTATTAGTTTCCAAGTACCAAACTAGACGATCATTGATCATCCGTTCCATAGTTTTACATACGCAACTTGTTAAGGCTATAGGACGGTAGTTGGAAGGGTCTGTATGATCCTTCCCAGGTTTTGGGATTGGCACAATAGTAGCATTGTGCCAACAAGATGGAAATTCATCTGTTTCCCATATATGATTAAATACCTGGAGTAGAACCTCAAGGCAAGGTTCAGGTAAATGTTTTAAAAGCTGATAATGGATTTCATCAGGGCCGGTTGCTGTATCATGAGCTTTAGAAAGTGCAGTTTTAAGCTCTGACAAGGAGAAGTGTTCATTATAATCTTCTCCATTGTCAGATTTGAAATTAAGTGGTCGTTTTTCCTGTACCTTTTGGTACTTTTGGAAAGCAGGGACATAATTTGCAGATGAAGAATTTTTAGAGATTGTTTCAGCCAACTTATTGGCAATGTCAGATTTTGAGGTGAGAAGGTCATCATTGACCTTAAGATGTTTTATTGTAGATTTGGAACCTTTGCCTTTAATTCTACTAATCATATTCCAGACTTTGCTGATAGGTGTTCTGGAATTGATCTTAGAGACATAGCCTCTCCAAGATTCACGTTTTTGTTGGTTGACTGTGCGTCGAGCTTTAGCTCGAGCCTTGCGACAGTTATCTAAATTAATTCTTGTAGGTCGTTTACTGAGCTTGCGTTCAGCTTTTTTACGTGCCTTTATGGCAGTATCGCAGGTTTCATTAAACCATGGCTTGTGAATGCGTGGATTTGCCGAGGTTTTAGGGATAGTTTCAGTTGCTATATCAATTAGACCTTTAGAAAAGGCCTCAACAGGATCAGTTGCATTGATTATTTCATCATATATAATATGTTCACGGCAGAGGGTAGAAAATGTACCCCAATCAGCCTTGGAAAATTTCCAACGAGGATTGTGCTCCTCGGGAATAGGTGATGAGGGTTCTAATACAATGGGGAAGTGGTCACTTCCACATGTATCCTCATGGACTGACCATGAAAAGTCATGTAAAAGGGATGCATCAGTTACTGATAAATCTATAGCTGTATATGATCCTGTAGCAGGATGTAGATATGTGTTTGAACCATCATTGAATAGACATAAATCATTTTGGGTAAGGAAACTTTCGAGTATTTTACCCCTAGAGTCTAGGGTATTACTACCCCAGAGGGGATTGTGACCGTTGAAGTCACCCATGATGATAAAAGGTTTTGGTAATTGATTAACAAGTTCATCAAGATCTTTTATAGTAAGATCTTGAGATGGTGGAATATATAAAGAACAGAGAGTTAAAGTTTTAAATAATGATAAGCTGACAGCTACAGCTTGCAATTGGGTTATTAATGGAATTTCTCTGTGGATAATTCCATCACGTACTAAAATTGATGCACCCCCTTTTGCCCTGTCAGCAGAAGGGGAGAAAGAATTATAAAAAGTGAATGGTCTCATTGCAACTTTATCAGATTCTTTAAGATGAGTTTCTTGAAGGCAAATAGCTTGGGGATTGTATTGTTGGGCCAACAAGCCCATTTCATTTAAATTTACCTTAAAGCCTCGACAATTCCACTGAAGAATCGCCATGGATGCTAGGTTAAAATAAAATATTAAAAGCCTCATGGTGGAGGTTTTACTGGAGAAAGCCGACGGTCCTTGGACCGAGCCCTGTGCCCCTTTTTGGGCGAGTTGTTAAGGGATGCTGCGTCTGATGCGTCCATAAGGACGTCATCAGACTCAAGGTCGAGGGATCCATACTTGTTGTGGATCTCGACCGCATTCCTTTGGCCTTTGGGAGTGCGGTTAGATGTTTTGGTTTTTGATTTACTTGCAGTTTTGGAGTTTTGATTTGCTTTTGGGTTAAGATTTTCTTTTGGATTTTTTTGGGAACCTGTCGGTTTGACAGGCTCGTTGACGGATAGAAGAGGGAACGTCATGGTACCTATCGTGGAAGATGTAGCATTGCGCAGTTTGTGCTGAGTTGGTGGGTCACTGACCCACTCAATGTCTGTCTGAGTGGAGACAGAGCGTTTAGGGGCACTTGCAGATTTTATTATTGTTGAGTAAGAAGGCTTTGGGCCCTCAGTAGCCAAGCGTTTAGCTTCGGGGAAGGAGATATTCTGGGTATATTTGATTTTGAGGATTGTAGATTCCTGTTGCCACCTTGGGCACTCCTTGGAGGAAGCCATGTGTTCGCCAGCACAGTTGGCACACTTCGGCAACTCTTTGCAGTCCTTTGGATGGTCATCATCATCGAGCTTGCCACAGCGAGGGCAAACACGATCATCAGCCCTGCAAGAGTTGCTTCCATGGCCAAACTTCTGGCAACGGTAGCAACGGAGGGGGTTAGGGATGTAAAGTTCAGTAGTGAGTTTGTAATACCCTGCATTTACTATTTTAGGAGCTTGTGGGAGTGAAAAGGTGAGAAGATATGTATTGGTTTTGATGATGTTATCCTCCTTCTTGATGGTGAAACGCTTTACAGCTGTAACTGCCTGGCTTCTGAGGTTCTCAAGAAGCTCATCTTCAGTTGAATCTTGAAGACACCGATCCTTATCACGGATGATGGCTTTGCTGCTATTGAGTGAGGTGTGAGGAGATACCTTGACAGGTTTGTCAACAATGAATTTTAAAGTTTGCAGCGATTTTGCCTGTTGTTGTGATTTACATTCCACGAGTAGGAAGCCATTCCTTATCTTCTTCACATCCTTCACATCACCCGCCAGACCTTGGATGGTCTTGGCGGTTGCGAAGGGATTGACTCTAAGTGGTTTGTCATCAGTTGAAGAGATTACTAAGAATCTAGGCCAAGTGGTTGATTTTGATGCTAGATAAAGTTGAGAAGTTTTTGATTTTGATGCAGTGGCCTCTTCATCAGAAGAGCGACTGTCATCCGTTGAAATAGTACGCTTTTTTTTACCTGTTCTTCCCATGTTAGGTGAATAAAGATTCATCACTCTGGATCCCCACCCACCACGGAGCACCAACAAGGGCAATGCTGTAAGTCAGCGGGTCTCCTGCTGACTGCACCGGGGATACCAGGATGATATACTCCACTGAAACGTTGCCAATGTTTCACTGGATTGGCCCATTGGCCACCGCTATCTTGGAAGCCGAGTAAAGTTGATGAATGTGTGCTAGACAGCACTAAGAAAGAGTGCAGAGAGTAGGGATAGTACATCATCAGTAAGGGAAGCATTGTGAAAAAGGTGGTGAAGGTATGCAAGGGAGCACCAAGAAAGTAAAGGAAATAATTGTAAAGAGAGGAAGCAGCGTAAGAAGAAAGATAGCAAAGATGTGCGCAACCAAGTGCTTGGCATGACCAGCCGATTGACTAGACCGGGCCAATCTGGCCACCTGTCTAGATGAAGTCGGGGCCGAAGCAGTGTATTGTTCAGTGTTAGCTTTAAGCTAAACACATCCCTCAACCACCAGGCATCCTTCCTCCACCCGTACAGGTCGCAGCCCACGGCAAACTGACTGCCCCCTTTTAGTCACTAACAATGTAAATAGTTTGTACTATCATAGCATGATCACTAACAATGTAAATAGTTTGTACTATCATAGAATATGCACTAGCTATGTAAATAGTTTGTACTATCATAGCATGATCACTAACAATGTAAATAGTTTGTACTATCATAGCATATGCACTAACAATGTAAATAGTTTGTACTATCATAGCATGATCACTAGCTATGTAAATAGTTTGTACTATCATAGCATGATCACTAGCAATGTAAATAGTTTGTACTATCATAGCATGATCACTAACAATGTAAATAGTTTGTACTATCATAGCATGATCACTAACAATGTAAATAGTTTGTACTATTATAGCATGATCACTAACAATGTAAATAGTTTGTACTATCACAGCATGATCACTAACAATGTAAATAGTTTGTACTATCATAGCATATGCACTAGCTATGTAAATAGTTTGTACTACAATAACATGATCACTAACAATGTAAATAGTTTGTACTATCAAAGCATGATCACTAACAATGTAAATAGTTTGTACTATCATAGCATGATCACTAACAATGTAAATAGTTTGTACTATCATAGCATGATCACTAGCTATGTAAATAGTTTGTACTATCATAGCATGATCACTAACAATGTAAATAGTTTGTACTATCATAGCTTATGCACTAACAATGTAAATAGTTTGTACTATCATAGCATGATCACTAACAATGTAAATAGTTTGTACTATCATAGCATGATCACTAGCTATGTAAATAGTTTGTACTATCATAGCATGATCACTAACAATGTAAATAGTTTGTACTATCATAGCATATGCACTAACAATGTAAATAGTTTGTACTATCATAGCATGATAACTAACAATGTAAATAGTTTGTACTATCATAGCATGATCACTAGCTATGTAAATAGTTTGTACTATCATAGCATGATCACTAGATATGTAAATAATTTGTACTATCATAGCATGATCACTAACAATGTAAATAGTTTGTACTATCATAGCATGATCACTAACAATGTAAATAGTTTGTACTATCATAGCATGATCACTAGCTATGTAAATAGTTTGTACTATCATAGCATGATCACTAGCTATGTAAATAGTTTGTACTATCATAGCATATGCACTAGCTATGAAAATAGTTTGTACTATCATAGCATGATCACTAACAATGTAAATAGTTTGTACTATCATAGCATGATCACTAGCTATGTAAATAGTTTGTACTATCATAGCATGATCACTAGCTATGAAAATAGTTTGTACTATCATAGCATGATCAGTAGCTATGTAAATAGTTTGTACTATCATAGCATATGCACTAGCTATGTAAATAGTTTGTACTATCATATCATGATCACTTACTATGTAAATAGTTTGTACTATCATAGCATATGCACTAGCTATGTAAATAGTTTGTACTATCATAGCATATGCACTAGCTATGAAAATAGTTTGTACTATCATAGCATGATCACTAACAATGTAAATAGTTTGTGCTATCATAGCAAGATCACTAACAATGTAAATAGTTTGTACTATCATAGCATGATCACTAGCTATGTAAATAGTTTGTACTATCATAGCATGATCACTAGCTATGTAAATAGTTTGTACTATCATAGCATGGTCACTAGCTATGTAAATAGTGTGTACTGTCATAGCATGATCACTAGCTATGTAAATAGTTTGTACTGTCATAGCATGATCACTAGCTATGTAAATAGTTTGTACTATCATAGCAAGATCACTAACAATGTAAATAGTTTGTACTGTCATATCATGATCACTAACAATGTAAATAGTTTGTACTATCATAGCATGATCACTAGCTATGTAAATACTTTGTACTGTCATAGCATGATCACTAGCTATGTAAATACTTTGTACTGTCATAGCATGATCACTAGCTATGTAAATAGTTTGTACTATCATAGCATGATCACTAGCTATGTAAATACTTTGTAGTGTCATAGCATGATCACTAGCTATGTAAATAGTTTGTACTATCATAGTAAGATCACTAACAATGTAAATAGTTTGTACTATCATAGAATATGCACTAGCTATGTAAATAGTTTGTACTATCATAGCATGATCACTAACAATGTAAATAGTTTGTACTATCATAGCATATGCACTAACAATGTAAATAGTTTGTACTATCATAGCATGATCACTAGCTATGTAAATAGTTTGTACTATCATAGCATGATCACTAACAATGTAAATAGTTTGTACTATCATAGCTTATGCACTAACAATGTAAATAGTTTGTACTATCATAGCATGATCACTAACAATGTAAATAGTTTGTACTATCATAGCATGATCACTAGCTATGTAAATAGTTTGTACTATCATAGCATGATCACTAACAATGTAAATAGTTTGTACTATCATAGCATATGCACTAACAATGTAAATAGTTTGTACTATCATAGCATGATAACTAACAATGTAAATAGTTTGTACTATCATAGCATGATCACTAGCTATGTAAATAGTTTGTACTATCATAGCATGATCACTAGATATGTAAATAATTTGTACTATCATAGCATGATCACTAACAATGTAAATAGTTTGTACTATCATAGCATGATCACTAACAATGTAAATAGTTTGTACTATCATAGCATGATCACTAGCTATGTAAATAGTTTGTACTATCATAGCATGATCACTAGCTATGTAAATAGTTTGTACTATCATAGCATATGCACTAGCTATGAAAATAGTTTGTACTATCATAGCATGATCACTAACAATGTAAATAGTTTGTACTATCATAGCATGATCACTAGCTATGTAAATAGTTTGTACTATCATAGCATGATCACTAGCTATGTAAATAGTTTGTACTATCATAGCATCATCACTAGCTATGTAAAAAGTTTGTACTATCATAGCATGATCACTAGCTATGAAAATAGTTTGTACTATCATAGCATGATCAGTAGCTATGTAAATAGTTTGTACTATCATAGCATATGCACTAGCTATGTAAATAGTTTGTACTATCATATCATGATCACTTACTATGTAAATAGTTTGTACTATCATAGCATATGCACTAGCTATGAAAATAGTTTGTACTATCATAGCATGATCACTAACAATGTAAATAGTTTGTGCTATCATAGCAAGATCACTAACAATGTAAATAGTTTGTACTATCATAGCATGATCACTAGCTATGTAAATAGTTTGTACTATCATAGCATGATCACTAGCTATGTAAATAGTTTGTACTATCATAGCATGGTCACTAGCTATGTAAATAGTGTGTACTGTCATAGCATGATCACTAGCTATGTAAATAGTTTGTACTGTCATAGCATGATCACTAGCTATGTAAATAGTTTGTACTATCATAGCAAGATCACTAACAATGTAAATAGTTTGTACTGTCATATCATGATCACTAACAATGTAAATAGTTTGTACTATCATAGCATGATCACTAGCTATGTAAATACTTTGTACTGTCATAGCATGATCACTAGCTATGTAAATACTTTGTACTGTCATAGCATGATCACTAGCTATGTAAATAGTTTGTACTATCATAGCATGATCACTAGCTATGTAAATACTTTGTAGTGTCATAGCATGATCACTAGCTATGTAAATAGTTTGTACTATCATAGTAAGATCACTAACAATGTAAATAGTTTGTACTATCATAGCATGATCACTAACAATGTAAATAGTTTGTACTATCATAGCATATGCACTAGCTATGTAAATAGTTTGTACTATCATAGCATGATCACTAACAATGTAAATACTTTGTACTGTCATAGCATGATCACTAGCTATGTAAATAGTTTGTACTATCATAGCATGATCACTAGCTATGTAAATACTTTGTAGTGTCATAGCATGATCACTAGCTATGTAAATAGTTTGTACTATCATAGTAAGATCACTAACAATGTAAATAGTTTGTACTATCATAGCATGATCACTAACAATGTAAATAGTTTGTACTATCATAGCATATGCACTAGCTATGTAAATAGTTTGTACTATCATAGCATGATCACTAACAATGTAAATAGTTTGTACTATCATAGCATATGCACTAACAATGTAAATAGTTTGTACTATCATAGCATGATCACTAGCTATGTAAATAGTTTGTACTATCACAGCATGATCACTAACAATGTAAATAGTTTGTACTATCATAGCATATGCACTAGCTATGTAAATAGTTTGTACTACAATAACATGATCACTAACAATGTAAATAGTTTGTACTATCATAGCATGATCACTAACAATGTAAATAGTTTGTACTATCATAGCATGATCACTAACAATGTAAATAGTTTGTACTATCATAGCATGATCACTAGCTATGTAAATAGTTTGTACTATCATAGCATGATCACTAACAATGTAAATAGTTTGTACTATCATAGCTTATGCACTAACAATGTAAATAGTTTGTACTATCATAGCATGATCACTAACAATGTAAATAGTTTGTACTATCATAGCATGATCACTAGCTATGTAAATAGTTTGTACTATCATAGCATGATCACTAACAATGTAAATAGTTTGTACTATCATAGCATATGCACTAACAATGTAAATAGTTTGTACTATCATAGCATGATAACTAACAATGTAAATAGTTTGTACTATCATAGCATGATCACTAGCTATGTAAATAGTTTGTACTATCATAGCATGATCACTAGATATGTAAATAGTTTGTACTATCATAGCATGATCACTAACAATGTAAATAGTTTGTACTATCATAGCATGATCACTAACAATGTAAATAGTTTGTACTATCATAGCATGATCACTAGCTATGTAAATAGTTTGTACTATCATAGCATGATCACCAGCTATGTAAATAGTTTGTACTATCATAGCATATGCACTAGCTATGAAAATAGTTTGTACTATCATAGCATGATCACTAACAATGTAAATAGTTTGTACTATCATAGCATGATCACTAGCTATGTAAATAGTTTGTACTATCATAGCATGATCACTAGCTATGAAAATAGTTTGTACTATCATAGCATGATCAGTAGCTATGTAAATAGTTTGTACTATCATAGCATATGCACTAGCTATGTAAATAGTTTGTACTATCATATCATGATCACTTACTATGTAAATAGTTTGTACTATCATAGCATATGCACTAGCTATGTAAATAGTTTGTACTATCATAGCATATGCACTAGCTATGAAAATAGTTTGTACTATCATAGCATGATCACTAACAATGTAAATAGTTTGTGCTATCATAGCAAGATCACTAACAATGTAAATAGTTTGTACTATCATAGCATGATCACTAGCTATGTAAATAGTTTGTACTATCATAGCATGATCACTAGCTATGTAAATAGTTTGTACTATCATAGCATGGTCACTAGCTTTGTAAATAGTTTGTACTGTCATAGCATGATCACTAGCTATGTAAATACTTTGTACTGTCATAGCATGATCACTAGCTATGTAAATAGTTTGTACTATCATAGCAAGATCACTAACAATGTAAATAGTTTGTACTGTCATATCATGATCACTAACAATGTAAATAGTTTGTACTATCATAGCATGATCACTAGCTATGTAAATAGTTTGTACTATCATAGCATATGCACTAGCTATGAAAATAGTTTGTACTATCATAGCATGATCACTAACAATTTAAATATTTTGTACTATCATAGCATGATCACTAACAATGTAAATAGTTTGTACTATCATAGCATGATCACTAACAATGTATAGGGTTTGTACTGTCATAGCATGATCACTAACAATGTAAATAGTTTGTACTATCATAGCATGATCACTAACAATGTAAATAGTTTGTACTATCATAGCATATGCACTAACAATGTAAATAGTTTGTACTATCATAGCATGATCACTAGCTATGTAAATAGTTTGTACTATCATAGTATGATCACTAGCTATGTAAATAGTTTGTACTATCATAGCATATGCACTAACAATGTAAATAGTTTGTACTATCATAGCATGATCACTAACAATGTAAATAGTTTGTACTATCATAGCATGATCACTAGCTATGTAAATAGTTTGTACTATCATAGCATGATCACTCACAATGTAAATAGTTTGTACTATCATAGCATATGCACTAACAATGTATATAGTTTGTACTATCATAGCATATGCACTAGCTATGTAAATAGTTTGTACTATCATAGCATGATAACTAACAATGTAAATAGTTTGTACTATCATAGCATGATCACTAGCTATGTAAGTAGTTTGTACTATCATAGCATGATCACTAGATATGTAAATAATTTGTACTATCATAGCATGATCACTAACAATGTAAATAGTTTGTACTATCATAGCATGATCACTAACAATGAAAATAGTTTGTACTATCATAGCATGATCACTAGCTATGTAAATAGTTTGTACTATCATAGCATGATCACTAGCTATGTAAATAGTTTGTACTATCATAGCATGATCACTAGCTATGTAAATAGTTTGTACTATCATAGCATGATCACTAGCTATGTAAATAGTTTGTACTATCATAGCATGATCACTAGCTATGTAAATAGTTTGTACTATCATAGCATGATCACTAGCTATGTAAATAGTTTGTACTATCATAGCATGATCACTAGCTATGTAAATAGTTTGTACTATCATATCATGATCACTTACTATATAAATAGTTTGTACTATCATAGCATGATCACTAACAATGTAAATAGTTTGTACTATCATAGCATGATCACTAGCTATGTAAATAGTTTGTACTATCATAGCATGATCACTAGCTATGTAAATAGTTTGTACTATCATAGCATGATCACTAGCTATGTAAATAGTTTGTACTATCATAGCATGATCACTAGCTATGTAAATAGTTTGTACTATCATAGCATGATGCCTAGCTATGTAAATAGTTTGTACTATCATATCATGATCACTTACTATGTAAATAGTTTGTACTATCATAGCATGATCACTAACAATGTAAATAGTTTGTACTATCATAGCATGATCACTAGCTATGTAAATAGTTTGTACTATCATAGCATATGCACTAGCTATGAAAATAGTTTGTACTATCATAGCATGATCACTAACAATGTAAATAGTTTGTACTATCATAGCATGATCACTAACAATGTAAATAGTTTGTGCTATCATAGCAAGATCACTAACAATGTAAATAGTTTGTACTATCATAGCATGATCACTAGCTATGTAAATAGTTTGTACTATCATAGCATGATCACTAGCTATGTAAATAGTTTGTACTATCATAGCATATGCACTAGCTATGAAAATAGTTTGTACTATCATAGCATGATCACTAGCTATGTAAATAGTTTGTACTATCATAGCATATGCACTAGCTATGAAAATAGTTTGTACTATCATAGCATGATCACTACCAATGTAAATAGTTTGTACTATCATAGCATGATCACTAGCTATGTAAATAGTTTGTACTATCATAGCATATGCACTAGCTATGAAAATAGTTTGTACTATCATAGCATGATCACTAGCTATGTAAATAGTTTGTACTATCATAGCATATGCACTAGCTATGTAAATAGTTTGTACTATCATATCATGATCACTTACTATGTAAATAGTTTGTACTATCATAACATATGCACTAGCTATGTAAATAGTTTGTACTATCATAGCATATGCACTAGCTATGAAAATAGTTTGTACTATCATAGCATGATCACTAACAATGTAAATAGTTTGTACTATCATAGCATGATCACTAGCTATGTAAATAGTTTGTACTATCATAGCATGATCACTAGCTATGTAAATAGTTTGTACTATCATAGCATGGTCACTAGCTATGTAAATAGTTTGTACTATCATAGAATGATCACTAGCTATGTAAATATTTTGTACTATCATAGCATGATCACTAGCTATGTAAATAGTTTGTACTATCATAGCATCATCACTAGCTATGTAAAAAGTTTGTACTGTCATAGCATGATCACTAGATATGTAAATAGTTTGTACTATCATAGCATGATCACTAGCTATGTAAATACTTTGTACTGTCATAGCATGATCACTAGCTATGTAAATAGTTTGTACTGTCATAGCATGATCACTAGCTATGTAAATACTTTGTACTATCATAGCATGATCACTAGCTATGTAAATACTTTGTACTGTCATAGCATGATCACTAGCTATGTAAATAGTTTGTACTATCATAGCAAGATCACTAACAATGTAAATAGTTTGTACTGTCATAGCATGATCACTAACAATGTAAATAGTTTGTACTATCATAGCATGATCACTAGCTATGTAAATAGTTTGTACTATCATAGCATGATCACTAACAATGTAAATAGTTTGTACTATCATAGCATGATCACTAGCTATGTAAATAGTTTGTACTATCATAGCATATGCACTAGCTATGAAAATAGTTTGTACTATCATAGCATGATCACTAACAATGTAAATAGTTTGTACTATCATAGCATGATCACTAGCTATGTAAATAGTTTGTACTATCATAGCATATGCACTAGCTATGAAAATAGTTTGTACTATCATAGCATGATCACTAGCTATGTAAATAGTTTGTACTATCATAGCATATGCACTAGCTATGTAAATAGTTTGTACTATCATAGAATGATCACTAGCTATGTAAATAGTTTGTACTATCATAGCATGATCACTAGCTATGTAAATAGTTTGTACTATCATAGCATCATCACTAGCTATGTAAAAAGTTTGTACTGTCATAGCATGATCACTAGATATGTAAATAGTTTGTACTATCATAGCATGATCACTAGCTATGTAAATACTTTGTACTGTCATAGCATGATCACTAGCTATGTAAATAGTTTGTGCTGTCATGGAATGATCACTAGCTATGTAAATAGTTTGTACTATCATAGCATGATCACTAGCTATGTAAATAGTTTGTACTATCATAGCATCATCACTAGCTATGTAAAAAGTTTGTACTGTCATAGCATGATCACTAGATATGTAAATAGTTTGTACTATCATAGCATGATCACTAGCTATGTAAATACTTTGTACTGTCATAGCATGATCACTAGCTATGTAAATAGTTTGTACTGTCATAGCATGATCACTAGCTATGTAAATACTTTGTACTATCATAGCATGATCACTAGCTATGTAAATACTTTGTACTGTCATAGCATGATCACTAGCTATGTAAATAGTTTGTACTATCATAGGAAGATCACTAACAATGTAAATAGTTTGTACTGTCATATCATAGCATGATCACTAGCTATGTAAATAGTTTGTACTATCATAGCATGATCACTAACAATGTAAATAGTTTGTACTATCATAGCATGATCACTAGCTATGTAAATAGTTTGTACTATCATAGCATATGCACTAGCTATGAAAATAGTTTGTACTATCATAGCATGATCACTAACAATGTAAATAGTTTGTACTATCATAGCATGATCACTAGCTATGTAAATAGTTTGTACTATCATAGCATATGCACTAGCTATGAAAATAGTTTGTACTATCATAGCATGATCACTAGCTATGTAAATAGTTTGTACTATCATAGCATATGCACTAGCTATGTAAATAGTTTGTACTATCATATCATGATCACTTACTATGTAAATAGTTTGTACTATCATATCATGTGCACTAGCTATGTAAATAGTTTGTACTATCATAGAATGATCACTAGCTATGTAAATAGTTTGTACTATCATAGCATGATCACTAGCTATGTAAATAGTTTGTACTATCATAGCATATGCACTAGCTATGAAAATAGTTTGTACTATCATAGCATGATCACTAACAATGTAAATAGTTTGTACTATCATAGCATGATCACTAGCTATGTAAAAAGTTTGTACTATCATAGCATATGCACTAGCTATGTAAATAGTTTGTACTATCATATCATGATCACTTACTATGTAAATAGTTTGTACTATCATAACATATGCACTAGCTATGTAAATAGTTTGTACTATCATAGCATATGCACTAGCTATGAAAATAGTTTGTACTATCATAGCATGATCACTAACAATGTAAATAGTTTGTGCTATCATAGCAAGATCACTAACAATGTAAATAGTTTGTACTGTCATAGCATGATCACTAGCTATGTAAATAGTTTGTACTATCATAGCATGATCACTAGCTATGTAAATAGTTTGTACTATCATAGCATGGTCACTAGCTATGTAAATTGTTTGTACTATCATAGCATGATCACTAGCTATGTAAATAGTTTGTACTATCATAGCATGATCACTAGCTATGTAAATAGTTTGTACTATCATAGCATGATCACTAGCTATGTAAATAGTTTGTACTATCATAGCATGATCACTAGCTATGTAAATAGTTTGTACTATCATATCATGATCACTTACTATGTAAATAGTTTGTACTATCATAGCATGATCACTAACAATGTAAATAGTTTGTACTATCATAGCATGATCACTAGCTATGTAAATAGTTTGTACTATCATAGCATATGCACTAGCTATGAAAATAGTTTGTACTATCATAGCATGATCACTAACAATGTAAATAGTTTGTACTATCATAGCATGATCACTAGCTATGTAAATAGTTTGTACTATCATAGCATATGCACTAGCTATGAAAATAGTTTGTACTATCATAGCATGATCACTAGCTATGTAAATAGTTTGTACTATCATAGCATATGCACTAGCTATGTAAATAGTTTGTACTATCATATCATGATCACTTACTATGTAAATAGTTTGTACTATCATAACATATGCACTAGCTATGTAAATAGTTTGTACTATCATAGCATATGCACTAGCTATGAAAATAGTTTGTACTATCATAGCATGATCACTAACAATGTAAATAGTTTGTGCTATCATAGCAAGATCACTAACAATGTAAATAGTTTGTACTATCATAGCATGATCACTAGCTATGTAAATAGTTTGTACTATCATAGCATGATCACTAGCTATGTAAATAGTTTGTACTATCATAGCATATGCACTAGCTATGAAAATAGTTTGTACTATCATAGCATGATCACTAGCTATGTAAATAGTTTGTACTATCATAGCATATGCACTAGCTATGAAAATAGTTTGTACTATCATAGCATGATCACTAACAATGTAAATAGTTTGTACTATCATAGCATGATCACTAGCTATGTAAATAGTTTGTACTATCATAGCATATGCACTAGCTATGAAAATAGTTTGTACTATCATAGCATGATCACTAGCTATGTAAATAGTTTGTACTATCATAGCATATGCACTAGCTATGTAAATAGTTTGTACTATCATATCATGATCACTTACTATGTAAATAGTTTGTACTATCATAACATATGCACTAGCTATGTAAATAGTTTGTACTATCATAGCATATGCACTAGCTATGAAAATAGTTTGTACTATCATAGCATGATCACTAACAATGTAAATAGTTTGTGCTATCATAGCAAGATCACTAACAATGTAAATAGTTTGTACTATCATAGCATGATCACTAGCTATGTAAATAGTTTGTACTATCATAGCATGATCACTAGCTATGTAAATAGTTTGTACTATCATAGCATGGTCACTAGCTATGTAAATAGTTTGTACTATCATAGAATGATCACTAGCTATGTAAATATTTTGTACTATCATAGCATGATCACTAGCTATGTAAATAGTTTGTACTATCATAGCATCATCACTAGCTATGTAAAAAGTTTGTACTGTCATAGCATGATCACTAGATATGTAAATAGTTTGTACTATCATAGCATGATCACTAGCTATGTAAATACTTTGTACTGTCATAGCATGATCACTAGCTATGTAAATAGTTTGTACTGTCATAGCATGATCTCTAGCTATGTAAATACTTTGTACTATCATAGCATGATCACTAGCTATGTAAATACTTTGTACTGTCATAGCATGATCACTAGCTATGTAAATAGTTTGTACTATCATAGCAAGATCACTTACAATGTAAATAGTTTGTACTGTCATAGCATGATCACTAACAATGTAAATAGTTTGTACTATCATAGCATGATCACTAGCTATGTAAATAGTTTGTACTATCATAGCATGATCACTAACAATGTAAATAGTTTGTACTATCATAGCATGATCACTAGCTATGTAAATAGTTTGTACTATCATAGCATATGCACTAGCTATGAAAATAGTTTGTACTATCATAGCATGATCACTAACAATGTAAATAGTTTGTACTATCATAGCATGATCACTAGCTATGTAAATAGTTTGTACTATCATAGCATATGCACTAGCTATGAAAATAGTTTGTACTATCATAGCATGATCACTAGCTATGTAAATAGTTTGTACTATCATAGCATATGCACTAGCTATGTAAATAGTTTGTACTATCATAGAATGATCACTAGCTATGTAAATAGTTTGTACTATCATAGCATGATCACTAGCTATGTAAATAGTTTGTACTATCATAGCATCATCACTAGCTATGTAAAAAGTTTGTACTGTCATAGCATGATCACTAGATATGTAAATAGTTTGTACTATCATAGCATGATCACTAGCTATGTAAATACTTTGTACTGTCATAGCATGATCACTAGCTATGTAAATAGTTTGTACTATCATAGCAAGATCACTAACAATGTAAATAGTTTGTACTGTCATAGCATGATCACTAACAATGTAAATAGTTTGTACTATCATAGCATGATCACTAGCTATGTAAATAGTTTGTACTATCATAGCATGATCACTAACAATGTAAATAGTTTGTACTATCATAGCATGATCACTAGCTATGTAAATAGTTTGTACTATCATAGCATATGCACTAGCTATGAAAATAGTTTGTACTATCATAGCATGATCACTAACAATGTAAATAGTTTGTACTATCATAGCATGATCACTAGCTATGTAAATAGTTTGTACTATCATAGCATATGCACTAGCTATGAAAATAGTTTGTACTATCATAGCATGATCACTAGCTATGTAAATAGTTTGTACTATCATAGCATATGCACTAGCTATGTAAATAGTTTGTACTATCATAGAATGATCACTAGCTATGTAAATAGTTTGTACTATCATAGCATGATCACTAGCTATGTAAATAGTTTGTACTATCATAGCATCATCACTAGCTATGTAAAAAGTTTGTACTGTCATAGCATCATCACTAGATATGTAAATAGTTTGTACTATCATAGCATGATCACTAGCTATGTAAATACTTTGTACTGTCATAGCATGATCACTAGCTATGTAAATAGTTTGTGCTGTCATGGAATGATCACTAGCTATGTAAATAGTTTGTACTATCATAGCATGATCACTAGCTATGTAAATAGTTTGTACTATCATAGCATCATCACTAGCTATGTAAAAAGTTTGTACTGTCATAGCATGATCACTAGATATGTAAATAGTTTGTACTATCATAGCATGATCACTAGCTATGTAAATACTTTGTACTGTCATAGCATGATCACTAGCTATGTAAATAGTTTGTACTGTCATAGCATGATCACTAGCTATGTAAATACTTTGTACTATCATAGCATGATCACTAGCTATGTAAATACTTTGTACTGTCATAGCATGATCACTAGCTATGTAAATAGTTTGTACTATCATAGCAAGATCACTAACAATGTAAATAGTTTGTACTGTCATATCATAGCATGATCACTAGCTATGTAAATAGTTTGTACTATCATAGCATGATCACTAACAATGTAAATAGTTTGTACTATCATAGCATGATCACTAGCTATGTAAATAGTTTGTACTATCATAGCATGATCACTAGCTATGAAAATAGTTTGTACTATCATAGCATGATCACTAACAATGTAAATAGTTTGTACTATCATAGCATGATCACTAGCTATGTAAATAGTTTGTACTATCATAGCATATGCACTAGCTATGAAAATAGTTTGTACTATCATAGCATGATCACTAGCTATGTAAATAGTTTGTACTATCATAGCATATGCACTAGCTATGTAAATAGTTTGTACTATCATATCATGATCACTTACTATGTAAATAGTTTGTACTATCATAGCATGTGCACTAGCTATGTAAATAGTTTGTACTATCATAGAATGATCACTAGCTATGTAAATAGTTTGTACTATCATAGCATGATCACTAGCTATGTAAATAGTTTGTACTATCATAGCATATGCACTAGCTATGAAAATAGTTTGTACTATCATAGCATGATCACTAGCTATGTAAATAGTTTGTACTATCATAGCATGATCACTAGCTATGTAAATAGTTTGTACTATCATAGCATATGCACTAGCTATGTAAATAGTTTGTACTATCATATCATGATCACTTACTATGTAAATAGTTTGTACTATCATAACATATGCACTAGCTATGTAAATAGTTTGTACTATCATAGCATATGCACTAGCTATGAAAATAGTTTGTACTATCATAGCATGATCACTAACAATGTAAATAGTTTGTGCTATCATAGCAAGATCACTAACAATGTAAATAGTTTGTACTATCATAGCATGATCACTAGCTATGTAAATAGTTTGTACTATCATAGCATGATCACTAGCTATGTAAATAGTTTGTACTATCATAGCATGGTCACTAGCTATGTAAATTGTTTGTACTATCATAGCATGATCACTAGCTATGTAAATAGTTTGTACTATCATAGCATGATCACTAGCTATGTAAATAGTTTGTACTATCATAGCATGATCACTAGCTATGTAAATAGTTTGTACTATCATAGCATGATCACTAGCTATGTAAATAGTTTGTACTATCATATCATGATCACTTACTATGTAAATAGTTTGTACTATCATAGCATGATCACTAACAATGTAAATAGTTTGTACTATCATAGCATGATCACTAGCTATGTAAATAGTTTGTACTATCATAGCATATGCACTAGCTATGAAAATAGTTTGTACTATCATAGCATGATCACTAACAATGTAAATAGTTTGTACTATCATAGCATGATCACTAGCTATGTAAATAGTTTGTACTATCATAGCAAGATCACTAACAATGTAAATAGTTTGTACTGTCATATCATAGCATGATCACTAGCTATGTAAATAGTTTGTACTATCATAGCATGATCACTAACAATGTAAATAGTTTGTACTATCATAGCATGATCACTAGCTATGTAAATAGTTTGTACTATCATAGCATGATCACTAGCTATGAAAATAGTTTGTACTATCATAGCATGATCACTAACAATGTAAATAGTTTGTACTATCATAGCATGATCACTAGCTATGTAAATAGTTTGTACTATCATAGCATATGCACTAGCTATGAAAATAGTTTGTACTATCATAGCATGATCACTAGCTATGTAAATAGTTTGTACTATCATAGCATATGCACTAGCTATGTAAATAGTTTGTACTATCATATCATGATCACTTACTATGTAAATAGTTTGTACTATCATAGCATGTGCACTAGCTATGTAAATAGTTTGTACTATCATAGAATGATCACTAGCTATGTAAATAGTTTGTACTATCATAGCATGATCACTAGCTATGTAAATAGTTTGTACTATCATAGCATATGCACTAGCTATGAAAATAGTTTGTACTATCATAGCATGATCACTAACAATGTAAATAGTTTGTACTATCATAGCATGATCACTAGCTATGTAAATAGTTTGTACTATCATAGCATATGCACTAGCTATGTAAATAGTTTGTACTATCATATCATGATCACTTACTATGTAAATAGTTTGTACTATCATAACATATGCACTAGCTATGTAAATAGTTTGTACTATCATAGCATATGCACTAGCTATGAAAATAGTTTGTACTATCATAGCATGATCACTAACAATGTAAATAGTTTGTGCTATCATAGCAAGATCACTAACAATGTAAATAGTTTGTACTATCATAGCATGATCACTAGCTATGTAAATAGTTTGTACTATCATAGCATGATCACTAGCTATGTAAATAGTTTGTACTATCATAGCATGGTCACTAGCTATGTAAATTGTTTGTACTATCATAGCATGATCACTAGCTATGTAAATAGTTTGTACTATCATAGCATGATCACTAGCTATGTAAATAGTTTGTACTATCATAGCATGATCACTAGCTATGTAAATAGTTTGTACTATCATAGCATGATCACTAGCTATGTAAATAGTTTGTACTATCATATCATGATCACTTACTATGTAAATAGTTTGTACTATCATAGCATGATCACTAACAATGTAAATAGTTTGTACTATCATAGCATGATCACTAGCTATGTAAATAGTTTGTACTATCATAGCATATGCACTAGCTATGAAAATAGTTTGTACTATCATAGCATGATCACTAACAATGTAAATAGTTTGTACTATCATAGCATGATCACTAGCTATGTAAATAGTTTGTACTATCATAGCATATGCACTAGCTATGAAAATAGTTTGTACTATCATAGCATGATCACTAGCTATGTAAATAGTTTGTACTATCATAGCATATGCACTAGCTATGTAAATAGTTTGTACTATCATATCATGATCACTTACTATGTAAATAGTTTGTACTATCATAACATATGCACTAGCTATGTAAATAGTTTGTACTATCATAGCATATGCACTAGCTATGAAAATAGTTTGTACTATCATAGCATGATCACTAACAATGTAAATAGTTTGTGCTATCATAGCAAGATCACTAACAATGTAAATAGTTTGTACTATCATAGCATGATCACTAGCTATGTAAATAGTTTGTACTATCATAGCATGATCACTAGCTATGTAAATAGTTTGTACTATCATAGCATATGCACTAGCTATGAAAATAGTTTGTACTATCATAGCATGATCACTAGCTATGTAAATAGTTTGTACTATCATAGCATATGCACTAGCTATGAAAATAGTTTGTACTATCATAGCATGATCACTAACAATGTAAATAGTTTGTACTATCATAGCATGATCACTAGCTATGTAAATAGTGTGTACTATCATAGCATATGCACTAGCTATGAAAATAGTTTGTACTATCATAGCATGATCACTAGCTATGTAAATAGTTTGTACTATCATAGCATATGCACTAGCTATGTAAATAGTTTGTACTATCATATCATGATCACTTACTATGTAAATAGTTTGTACTATCATAACATATGCACTAGCTATGTAAATAGTTTGTACTATCATAGCATATGCACTAGCTATGAAAATAGTTTGTACTATCATAGCATGATCACTAACAATGTAAATAGTTTGTGCTATCATAGCAAGATCACTAACAATGTAAATAGTTTGTACTATCATAGCATGATCACTAGCTATGTAAATAGTTTGTACTATCATAGCATGATCACTAGCTATGTAAATAGTTTGTACTATCATAGCATGGTCACTAGCTATGTAAATAGTTTGTACTATCATAGAATGATCACTAGCTATGTAAATATTTTGTACTATCATAGCATGATCACTAGCTATGTAAATAGTTTGTACTATCATAGCATCATCACTAGCTATGTAAAAAGTTTGTACTGTCATAGCATGATCACTAGATATGTAAATAGTTTGTACTATCATAGCATGATCACTAGCTATGTAAATACTTTGTACTGTCATAGCATGATCACTAGCTATGTAAATAGTTTGTACTGTCATAGCATGATCTCTAGCTATGTAAATACTTTGTACTATCATAGCATGATCACTAGCTATGTAAATACTTTGTACTGTCATAGCATGATCACTAGCTATGTAAATAGTTTGTACTATCATAGCAAGATCACTAACAATGTAAATAGTTTGTACTGTCATAGCATGATCACTAACAATGTAAATAGTTTGTACTATCATAGCATGATCACTAGCTATGTAAATAGTTTGTACTATCATAGCATGATCACTAACAATGTAAATAGTTTGTACTATCATAGCATGATCACTAGCTATGTAAATAGTTTGTACTATCATAGCATATGCACTAGCTATGAAAATAGTTTGTACTATCATAGCATGATCACTAACAATGTAAATAGTTTGTACTATCATAGCATGATCACTAGCTATGTAAATAGTTTGTACTATCATAGCATATGCACTAGCTATGAAAATAGTTTGTACTATCATAGCATGATCACTAGCTATGTAAATAGTTTGTACTATCATAGCATATGCACTAGCTATGTAAATAGTTTGTACTATCATATCATGATCACTTACTATGTAAATAGTTTGTACTATCATAACATATGCACTAGCTATGTAAATAGTTTGTACTATCATAGCATATGCACTAGCTATGAAAATAGTTTGTACTATCATAGCATGATCACTAACAATGTAAATAGTTTGTACTATCATAGCAAGATCACTAACAATGTAAATAGTTTGTACTATCATAGCATGATCACTAGCTATGTAAATAGTTTGTACTATCATAGCATGATCACTAGCTATGTAAATAGTTTGTACTATCATAGCATGGTCACTAGCTATGTAAATAGTTTGTACTATCATAGAATGATCACTAGCTATGTAAATATTTTGTACTATCATAGCATGATCACTAGCTATGTAAATAGTTTGTACTATCATAGCATCATCACTAGCTATGTAAAAAGTTTGTACTGTCATAGCATGATCACTAGATATGTAAATAGTTTGTACTATCATAGCATGATCACTAGCTATGTAAATACTTTGTACTGTCATAGCATGATCACTAGCTATGTAAATAGTTTGTACTGTCATAGCATGATCTCTAGCTATGTAAATACTTTGTACTATCATAGCATGATCACTAGCTATGTAAATACTTTGTACTGTCATAGCATGATCACTAGCTATGTAAATAGTTTGTACTATCATAGCAAGATCACTAACAATGTAAATAGTTTGTACTGTCATAGCATGATCACTAACAATGTAAATAGTTTGTACTATCATAGCATGATCACTAGCTATGTAAATAGTTTGTACTATCATAGCATGATCACTAACAATGTAAATAGTTTGTACTATCATAGCATGATCACTAGCTATGTAAATAGTTTGTACTATCATAGCATATGCACTAGCTATGAAAATAGTTTGTACTATCATAGCATGATCACTAACAATGTAAATAGTTTGTACTATCATAGCATGATCACTAGCTATGTAAATAGTTTGTACTATCATAGCATATGCACTAGCTATGAAAATAGTTTGTACTATCATAGCATGATCACTAGCTATGTAAATAGTTTGTACTATCATAGCATATGCACTAGCTATGTAAATAGTTTGTACTATCATAGCATGATCACTAGCTATGTAAATAGTTTGTACTATCATAGCATGATCACTAGCTATGTAAATAGTTTGTACTATCATAGCATCATCACTAGCTATGTAAAAAGTTTGTACTGTCATAGCATGATCACTAGATATGTAAATAGTTTGTACTATCATAGCATGATCACTAGCTATGTAAATACTTTGTACTGTCATAGCATGATCACTAGCTATGTAAATAGTTTGTACTGTCATAGCATGATCTCTAGCTATGTAAATAGTTTGTACTATCATAGCATGATCACTAGCTATGTAAATACTTTGTACTGTCATAGCATGATCACTAGCTATGTAAATAGTTTGTACTATCATAGCAAGATCACTAACAATGTAAATAGTTTGTACTGTCATAGCATGATCACTAACAATGTAAATAGTTTGTACTATCATAGCATGATCACTAGCTATGTAAATAGTTTGTACTATCATAGCATGATCACTAACAATGTAAATAGTTTGTACTATCATAGCATGATCACTAGCTATGTAAATAGTTTGTACTATCATAGCATATGCACTAGCTATGTAAATAGTTTGTACTATCATAGCATGATCACTAACAATGTAAATAGTTTGTACTATCATAGCATGATCACTAGCTATGTAAATAGTTTGTACTATCATAGCATATGCACTAGCTATGAAAATAGTTTGTACTATCATAGCATGATCACTAGCTATGTAAATAGTTTGTACTATCATAGCATATGCACTAGCTATGTAAATAGTTTGTACTATCATAGAATGATCACTAGCTATGTAAATAGTTTGTACTATCATAGCATGATCACTAGCTATGTAAATAGTTTGTACTATCATAGCATCATCACTAGCTATGTAAAAAGTTTGTACTGTCATAGCATGATCACTAGATATGTAAATAGTTTGTACTATCATAGCATGATCACTAGCTATGTAAATACTTTGTACTGTCATAGCATGATCACTAGCTATGTAAATAGTTTGTACTGTCATAGCATGATCTCTAGCTATGTAAATACTTTGTACTATCATAGCATGATCACTAGCTATGTAAATACTTTGTACTGTCATAGCATGATCACTAGCTATGTAAATAGTTTGTACTATCATAGCAAGATCACTAACAATGTAAATAGTTTGTACTGTCATAGCATGATCACTAACAATGTAAATAGTTTGTACTATCATAGCATGATCACTAGCTATGTAAATAGTTTGTACTATCATAGCATGATCACTAACAATGTAAATAGTTTGTACTATCATAGCATGATCACTAGCTATGTAAATAGTTTGTACTATCATAGCATATGCACTAGCTATGAAAATAGTTTGTACTATCATAGCATGATCACTAACAATGTAAATAGTTTGTACTATCATAGCATGATCACTAGCTATGTAAATAGTTTGTACTATCATAGCATATGCACTAGCTATGAAAATAGTTTGTACTATCATAGCATGATCACTAGCTATGTAAATAGTTTGTACTATCATAGCATATGCACTAGCTATGTAAATAGTTTGTACTATCATAGAATGATCACTAGCTATGTAAATAGTTTGTACTATCATAGCATGATCACTAGCTATGTAAATAGTTTGTACTATCATAGCATCATCACTAGCTATGTAAAAAGTTTGTACTGTCATAGCATGATCACTAGATATGTAAATAGTTTGTACTATCATAGCATGATCACTAGCTATGTAAATACTTTGTACTGTCATAGCATGATCACTAGCTATGTAAATAGTTTGTACTGTCATAGCATGATCTCTAGCTATGTAAATACTTTGTACTATCATAGCATGATCACTAGCTATGTAAATACTTTGTACTGTCATAGCATGATCACTAGCTATGTAAATAGTTTGTACTATCATAGCAAGATCACTAACAATGTAAATAGTTTGTACTGTCATAGCATGATCACTAACAATGTAAATAGTTTGTACTATCATAGCATGATCACTAGCTATGTAAATAGTTTGTACTATCATAGCATGATCACTAACAATGTAAATAGTTTGTACTATCATAGCATGATCACTAGCTATGTAAATAGTTTGTACTATCATAGCATATGCACTAGCTATGAAAATAGTTTGTACTATCATAGCATGATCACTAGCTATGTAAATAGTTTGTACTATCATATCATATGCACTAGCTATGTAAATAGTTTGTACTATCATAGAATGATCACTAGCTATGTAAATAGTTTGTACTATCATAGCATGATCACTAGCTATGTAAATAGTTTGTACTATCATAGCATATGCACTAGCTATGTAAATAGTTTGTACTATCATATCATGATCACTTACTAAATAAATAGTTTGTACTATCATAACATATGCACTAGCTATGTAAATAGTTTGTACTATCATAGCATATGCACTAGCTATGTAAATAGTTTGTACTATCATAGCATGATCACTAACAATGTAAATAGTTTGTACTATCATAGCATGATCACTAGCTATGTAAATAGTTTGTACTATCATAGCATATGCACTAGCTATGAAAATAGTTTGTACTATCATAGCATGATCACTAGCTATGTAAATAGTTTGTACTATCATAGCATGATCACTAGCTATGTAAATAGTTTGTACTATCATAGCATGGTCACTAGCTATGTAAATAGTTTGTACTATCATAGAATGATCACTAGCTATGTAAATATTTTGTACTATCATAGCATGATCACTAGCTATGTAAATAGTTTGTACTATCATAGCATCATCACTAGCTATGTAAAAAGTTTGTACTGTCATAGCATGATCACTAGATATGTAAATAGTTTGTACTATCATAGCATGATCACTAGCTATGTAAATACTTTGTACTGTCATAGCATGATCACTAGCTATGTAAATAGTTTGTACTGTCATAGCATGATCACTAGCTATGTAAATACTTTGTACTATCATAGCATGATCACTAGCTATGTAAATACTTTGTACTGTCATAGCATGATCACTAGCTATGTAAATAGTTTGTACTATCATAGCAAGATCACTAACAATGTAAATAGTTTGTACTGTCATAGCATGATCACTAACAATGTAAATAGTTTGTACTATCATAGCATGATCACTAGCTATGTAAATAGTTTGTACTATCATAGCATGATCACTAACAATGTAAATAGTTTGTACTATCATAGCATGATCACTAGCTATGTAAATAGTTTGTACTATCATAGCATATGCACTAGCTATGAAAATAGTTTGTACTATCATAGCATGATCACTAACAATGTAAATAGTTTGTACTATCATAGCATGATCACTAGCTATGTAAATAGTTTGTACTATCATAGCATATGCACTAGCTATGAAAATAGTTTGTACTATCATAGCATGATCACTAGCTATGTAAATAGTTTGTACTATCATAGAATGATCACTAGCTATGTAAAAAGTTTGTACTGTCATAGCATGATCACTAGATATGTAAATAGTTCGTACTATCATAGCATGATCACTAGCTATGTAAATACTTTGTACTGTCATAGCATGATCACTAGCTATGTAAATAGTTTGTACTGTCATAGAATGATCACTAGCTATGTAAATAGTTTGTACTATCATAGCATGATCACTAGCTATGTAAATAGTTTGTACTATCATAGCATCATCACTAGCTATGTAAAAAGTTTGTACTGTCATAGCATGATCACTAGATATGTAAATAGTTTGTACTATCATAGCATGATCACTAGCTATGTAAATACTTTGTACTGTCATAGCATGATCACTAGCTATGTAAATAGTTTGTACTGTCATAGCATGATCACTAGCTATGTAAATACTTTGTACTATCATAGCATGATCACTAGCTATGTAAATACTTTGTACTGTCATAGCATGATCACTAGCTATGTAAATAGTTTGTACTATCATAGCAAGATCACTAACAATGTAAGTAGTTTGTACTGTCATAGCATGATCACTAACAATGTAAATAGTTTGTACTATCATAGCATGATCACTAGCTATGTAAATAGTTTGTACTATCATAGCATGATCACTAACAATGTAAATAGTTTGTACTATCATAGCATGATCACTAGCTATGTAAATAGTTTGTACTATCATAGCATATGCACTAGCTATGAAAATAGTTTGTACTATCATAGCATGATCACTAACAATGTAAATAGTTTGTACTATCATAGCATGATCACTAGCTATGTAAATAGTTTGTACTATCATAGCATATGCACTAGCTATGAAAATAGTTTGTACTATCATAGCATGATCACTAGCTATGTAAATAGTTTGTACTATCATAGCATATGCACTAGCTATGTAAATAGTTTGTACTATCATAGCATATGCACTAGCTATGTAAATAGTTTGTACTATCATATCATGATCACTTACTATGTAAATAGTTTGTACTATCATAACATATGCACTAGCTATGTAAATAGTTTGTACTATCATAGCATATGCACTTGCTATGAAAATAGTTTGTACTATCATAGCATGATCACTAACAATGTAAATAGTTTGTGCTATCATAGCAAGATCACTAACAATGTAAATAGTTTGTACTATCATAGCATGATCACTAGCTATGTAAATAGTTCGTACTATCATAGCATGATCACTAGCTATGTAAATACTTTGTACTGTCATAGCATGATCACTAGCTATGTAAATAGTTTGTACTGTCATAGCATGATCACTAGCTATGTAAATACTTTGTACTGTCATAGCATGATCACTAGCTATGTAAATAGTTTGTACTATCATAGCAAGATCACTAACAATGTAAATAGTTTGTACTGTCATAGCATGATCACTAACAATGTAAATAGTTTGTACTATCATAGCATGATCACTAGCTATGTAAATAGTTTGTACTATCATAGCATGATCACTAACAATGTAAATAGTTTGTACTATCATAGCATGATCACTAGCTATGTAAATAGTTTGTACTATCATAGCATATGCACTAGCTATGAAAATAGTTTGTACTATCATAGCATGATCACTAACAATGTAAATAGTTTGTACTATCATAGCATGATCACTAGCTATGTAAATAGTTTGTACTATCATAGCATATGCACTAGCTATGAAAATAGTTTGTACTATCATAGCATGATCACTAGCTATGTAAATAGTTTGTACTATCATAGAATGATCACTAGCTATGTAAAAAGTTTGTACTGTCATAGCATGATCACTAGATATGTAAATAGTTCGTACTATCATAGCATGATCACTAGCTATGTAAATACTTTGTACTGTCATAGCATGATCACTAGCTATGTAAATAGTTTGTACTGTCATAGAATGATCACTAGCTATGTAAATAGTTTGTACTATCATAGCATGATCACTAGCTATGTAAATAGTTTGTACTATCATAGCATCATCACTAGCTATGTAAAAAGTTTGTACTGTCATAGCATGATCACTAGATATGTAAATAGTTTGTACTATCATAGCATGATCACTAGCTATGTAAATACTTTGTACTGTCATAGCATGATCACTAGCTATGTAAATAGTTTGTACTGTCATAGCATGATCACTAGCTATGTAAATACTTTGTACTATCATAGCATGATCACTAGCTATGTAAATACTTTGTACTGTCATAGCATGATCACTAGCTATGTAAATAGTTTGTACTATCATAGCAAGATCACTAACAATGTAAGTAGTTTGTACTGTCATAGCATGATCACTAACAATGTAAATAGTTTGTACTATCATAGCATGATCACTAGCTATGTAAATAGTTTGTACTATCATAGCATGATCACTAACAATGTAAATAGTTTGTACTATCATAGCATGATCACTAGCTATGTAAATAGTTTGTACTATCATAGCATATGCACTAGCTATGAAAATAGTTTGTACTATCATAGCATGATCACTAACAATGTAAATAGTTTGTACTATCATAGCATGATCACTAGCTATGTAAATAGTTTGTACTATCATAGCATATGCACTAGCTATGAAAATAGTTTGTACTATCATAGCATGATCACTAGCTATGTAAATAGTTTGTACTATCATAGCATATGCACTAGCTATGTAAATAGTTTGTACTATCATAGCATATGCACTAGCTATGTAAATAGTTTGTACTATCATATCATGATCACTTACTATGTAAATAGTTTGTACTATCATAACATATGCACTAGCTATGTAAATAGTTTGTACTATCATAGCATATGCACTTGCTATGAAAATAGTTTGTACTATCATAGCATGATCACTAACAATGTAAATAGTTTGTGCTATCATAGCAAGATCACTAACAATGTAAATAGTTTGTACTATCATAGCATGATCACTAGCTATGTAAATAGTTTGTACTATCATAGCATGATCACTAGCTATGTAAATAGTTTGTACTTTCATAGCATGGTCACTAGCTATGTAAATAGTTTGTACTATCATAGAATGATCACTAGCTATGTAAATATTTTGTACTATCATAGCATGATCACTAGCTATGTAAATAGTTTGTACTATCATAGCATCATCACTAGCTATGTAAAAAGTTTGTACTGTCATATCATGATCACTAGATATGTAAATAGTTTGTACTATCATAGCATGATCACTAGCTATGTAAATACTTTGTACTGTCATAGCATGATCACTAGCTATGTAAATAGTTTGTACTGTCATAGCATGATCACTAGCTATGTAAATACTTTGTACTGTCATAGCATGATCACTAGCTATGTAAATACTTTGTACTGTCATAGCATGATCACTAGCTATGTAAATAGTTTGTACTATCATAGCAAGATCACTAACAATGTAAATAGTTTGTACTGTCATAGCATGATCACTAACAATGTAAATAGTTTGTACTATCATAGCATGATCACTAGCTATGTAAATAGTTTGTACTATCATAGCATGATCACTAACAATGTAAATAGTTTGTACTATCATAGCATGATCACTAGCTATGTAAATAGTTTGTACTATCATAGCATATGCACTAGCTATGAAAATAGTTTGTACTATCATAGCATGATCACTAACAATGTAAATAGTTTGTACTATCATAGCATGATCACTAGCTATGTAAAAAGTTTGTACTATCATAGCATATGCACTAGCTATGAAAATAGTTTGTACTATCATAGCATGATCACTAGCTATGTAAATAGTTTGTACTATCATAGCATATGCACTAGCTATGTAAATAGTTTGTACTATCATAGAATGATCACTAGCTATGTAAATAGTTTGTACTATCATAGCATGATCACTAGCTATGTAAATAGTTTGTACTATCATAGCATCATCACTAGCTATGTAAAAAGTTTGTACTGTCATAGCATGATCACTAGATATGTAAATAGTTTGTACTATCATAGCATGATCACTAGCTATGTAAAAAGTTTGTACTGTCATAGCATGATCACTAGATATGTAAATAGTTCGTACTATCATAGCATGATCACTAGCTATGTAAATACTTTGTACTGTCATAGCATGATCACTAGCTATGTAAATAGTTTGTACTGTCATAGAATGATCACTAGCTATGTAAATAGTTTGTACTATCATAGCATGATCACTAGATATGTAAATAGTTTGTACTATCATAGCATGATCACTAGCTATGTAAATACTTTGTACTGTCATAGCATGATCACTAGCTATGTAAATAGTTTGTACTGTCATAGCATGATCACTAGCTATGTAAATACTTTGTACTATCATAGCATGATCACTAGCTATGTAAATACTTTGTACTGTCATAGCATGATCACTAGCTATGTAAATAGTTTGTACTATCATAGCAAGATCACTAACAATGTAAATAGTTTGTACTGTCATAGCATGATCACTAACAATGTAAATAGTTTGTACTATCATAGCATGATCACTAGCTATGTAAATAGTTTGTACTATCATAGCATGATCACTAACAATGTAAATAGTTTGTACTATCATAGCATGATCACTAGCTATGTAAATAGTTTGTACTATCATAGCATATGCACTAGCTATGAAAATAGTTTGTACTATCATAGCATGATCACTAACAATGTAAATAGTTTGTACTATCATAGCATGATCACTAGCTATGTAAATAGTTTGTACTATCATAGCATATGCACTAGCTATGAAAATAGTTTGTACTATCATAGCATGATCACTAGCTATGTAAATAGTTTGTACTATCATAGCATATGCACTAGCTATGTAAATAGTTTGTAATATCATATCATGATCACTTACTATGTAAATAGTTTGTACTATCATAGCATGTGTACTAGCTATGTAAATAGTTTGTACTATCATAGAATGATCACTAGCTATGTAAATAGTTTGTACTATCATAGCATGATCACTAGCTATGTAAATAGTTTGTACTATCATAGCATCATCACTAGCTATGTAAAAAGTTTGTACTGTCATAGCATGATCACTAGATATGTAAATAGTTTGTACTATCATAGCATGATCACTAGCTATGTAAATACTTTGTACTGTCATAGCATGATCACTAGCTATGTAAATAGTTTGTACTGTCATAGAATGATCACTAGCTATGTAAATAGTTTGTACTATCATAGCATGATCACTAGCTATGTAAATAGTTTGTACTATCATAGCATCATCACTAGCTATGTAAAAAGTTTGTACTGTCATAGCATGATCACTAGATATGTAAATAGTTTGTACTATCATAGCATGATCACTAGCTATGTAAATACTTTGTACTGTCATAGCATGATCACTAGCTATGTAAATAGTTTGTACTGTCATAGCATGATCACCAGCTATGTAAATACTTTGTACTATCATAGCATGATCACTAGCTATGTAAATACTTTGTACTGTCATAGCATGATCACTAGCTATGTAAATAGTTTGTACTATCATAGCAAGATCACTAACAATGTAAATAGTTTGTACTGTCATAGCATGATCACTAACAATGTAAATAGTTTGTACTATCATAGCATGATCACTAGCTATGTAAATAGTTTGTACTATCATAGCATGATCACTAACAATGTAAATAGTTTGTACTATCATAGCATGATCACTAGCTATGTAAATACTTTGTACTATCATAGCATATGCACTAGCTATGAAAATAGTTTGTACTATCATAGCATGATCACTAACAATGTAAATAGTTTGTACTATCATAGCATGATCACTAGCTATGTAAATAGTTTGTACTATCATAGCATATGCACTAGCTAGGAAAATAGTTTGTACTATCATAGCATGATCACTAGCTATGTAAATAGTTTGTACTATCATAGCATATACACTAGCTATGTAAATAGTTTGTACTATCATATCATGATCACTTACTATGTAAATAGTTTGTACTATCATAGCATGTGCACTAGCTATGTAAATAGTTTGTACTATCATAGCATATGCACTAGCTATGAAAATAGTTTGTACTATCATAGCATGATCACTAACAATGTAAATAGTTTGTGCTATCATAGCAAGATCACTAACAATGTAAATAGTTTGCACTATCATAGCATGATCACTAGCTATGTAAATAGTTTGTACTATCATAGCATGATCACTAGCTATGTAAATAGTTTGTACTATCATAGCATGGTCACTAGCTATGTAAATAGTTTGTACTATCATAGAATGATCACTAGCTATGTAAATAGTTTGTACTATCATAGCATGATCACTAGCTATGTAAATAGTTTGTACTATCATAGCATGATCACTAGCTATGTAAAAAGTTTGTACTGTCATAGCATGATCACTAGATATGTAAATAGTTTGTACTATCATAGCATGATCACTAGCTATATAAATACTTTGTACTATCATAGCATATGCACTTGCTATGAAAATAGTTTGTACTATCATAGCATGATCACTAACAATGTAAATAGTTTGTGCTATCATAGCAAGATCACTAACAATGTAAATAGTTTGTACTATCATAGCATGATCACTAGCTATGTAAATAGTTTGTACTATCATAGCATGATCACTAGCTATGTAAATAGTTTGTACTTTCATAGCATGGTCACTAGCTATGTAAATAGTTTGTACTATCATAGAATGATCACTAGCTATGTAAATATTTTGTACTATCATAGCATGATCACTAGCTATGTAAATAGTTTGTACTATCATAGCATCATCACTAGCTATGTAAAAAGTTTGTACTGTCATAGCATGATCACTAGATATGTAAATAGTTTGTACTATCATAGCATGATCACTAGCTATGTAAATACTTTGTACTGTCATAGCATGATCACTAGCTATGTAAATAGTTTGTACTGTCATAGCATGATCACTAGCTATGTAAATACTTTGTACTGTCATAGCATGATCACTAGCTATGTAAATACTTTGTACTGTCATAGCATGATCACTAGCTATGTAAATAGTTTGTACTATCATAGCAAGATCACTAACAATGTAAATAGTTTGTACTGTCATAGCATGATCACTAACAATGTAAATAGTTTGTACTATCATAGCATGATCACTAGCTATGTAAATAGTTTGTACTATCATAGCATGATCACTAACACTGTAAATAGTTTGTACTATCATAGCATGATCACTAGCTATGTAAATAGTTTGTACTATCATAGCATATGCACTAGCTATGAAAATAGTTTGTACTATCATAGCATGATCACTAACAATGTAAATAGTTTGTACTATCATAGCATGATCACTAGCTATGTAAATAGTTTGTACTATCATAGCATATGCACTAGCTATGAAAATATTTTGTACTATCATAGCATGATCACTAGCTATGTAAATAGTTTGTACTATCATAGCATATGCACTAGCTATGTAAATAGTTTGTACTATCATAGAATGATCACTAGCTATGTAAATAGTTTGTACTATCATAGCATGATCACTAGCTATGTAAATAGTTTGTACTATCATAGCATCATCACTAGCTATGTAAAAAGTTTGTACTGTCATAGCATGATCACTAGATATGTAAATAGTTTGTACTATCATAGCATGATCACTAGCTATGTAAATACTTTGTACTGTCATAGCATGATCACTAGCTATGTAAATAGTTTGTACTGTCATAGAATGATCACTAGCTATGTAAATAGTTTGTACTATCATAGCATGATCACTAGCTATGTAAATAGTTTGTACTATCATAGCATCATCACTAGCTATGTAAAACGTTTGTACTGTCATAGCATGATCACTAGATATGTAAATAGTTTGTACTATCATAGCATGATCACTAGCTATGTAAATACTTTGTACTGTCATAGCATGATCACTAGCTATGTAAATAGTTTGTACTGTCATAGCATGATCACTAGCTATGTAAATACTTTGTACTATCATAGCATGATCACTAGCTATGTAAATACTTTGTACTGTCATAGCATGATCACTAGCTATGTAAATAGTTTGTACTATCATAGCAAGATGTCTAACAATGTAAATAGTTTGTACTGTCATAGCATGATCACTAACAATGTAAATAGTTTGTACTATCATAGCATGATCACTAGCTATGTAAATAGTTTGTACTATCATAGCATGATCACTAACAATGTAAATAGTTTGTACTATCATAGCATGATCACTAGCTATGTAAATAGTTTGTACTATCATAGCATATGCACTAGCTATGAAAATAGTTTGTACTATCATAGCATGATCACTAACAATGTAAATAGTTTGTACTATCATAGCATGATCACTAGCTATGTAAATAGTTTGTACTATCATAGCATATGCACTAGCTATGAAAATAGTTTGTACTATCATAGCATGATCACTAGCTATGTAAATAGTTTGTACTATCATAGCATATGCACTAGCTATGTAAATAGTTTGTAATATCATAGCATGATCACTTACTATGTAAATAGTTTGTACTATCATAGCATGTGTACTAGCTATGTAAATAGTTTGTACTATCATAGAATGATCACTAGCTATGTAAATAGTTTGTACTATCATAGCATGATCACTAGCTATGTAAATAGTTTGTACTATCATAGCATCATCACTAGCTATGTAAAAAGTTTGTACTGTCATAGCATGATCACTAGATATGTAAATAGTTTGTACTATCATAGCATGATCACTAGCTATGTAAATACTTTGTACTGTCATAGCATGATCACTAGCTATGTAAATAGTTTGTACTGTCATAGAATGATCACTAGCTATGTAAATAGTTTGTACTATCATAGCATGATCACTAGCTATGTAAATAGTTTGTACTATCATAGCATCATCACTAGCTATGTAAAAAGTTTGTACTGTCATAGCATGATCACTAGATATGTAAATAGTTTGTACTATCATAGCATGATCACTAGCTATGTAAATACTTTGTACTGTCATAGCATGATCACTAGCTATGTAAATAGTTTGTACTGTCATAGCATGATCACCAGCTATGTAAATACTTTGTACTATCATAGCATGATCACTAGCTATGTAAATATTTTGTACTGTCATAGCATGATCACTAGCTATGTAAATAGTTTGTACTATCATAGCAAGATCACTAACAATGTAAATAGTTTGTACTGTCATAGCATGATCACTAACAATGTAAATAGTTTGTACTATCATAGCATGATCACTAGCTATGTAAATAGTTTGTACTATCATAGCATGATCACTAACAATGTAAATAGTTTGTACTATCATAGCATGATCACTAGCTATGTAAATACTTTGTACTATCATAGCATATGCACTAGCTATGAAAATAGTTTGTACTATCATAGCATGATCACTAACAATGTAAATAGTTTGTACTATCATAGCATGATCACTAGCTATGTAAATAGTTTGTACTATCATAGCATATGCACTAGCTAGGAAAATAGTTTGTACTATCATAGCATGATCACTAGCTATGTAAATAGTTTGTACTATCATAGCATATGCACTAGCTATGTAAATAGTTTGTACTATCATATCATGATCACTTACTATGTAAATGGTTTGTACTATCATAGCATGTGCACTAGCTATGTAAATAGTTTGTACTATCATAGCATATGCACTAGCTATGAAAATAGTTTGTACTATCATAGCATGATCACTAACAATGTAAATAGTTTGTGCTATCATAGCAAGATCACTAACAATGTAAATAGTTTGCACTATCATAGCATGATCACTAGCTATGTAAATAGTTTGTACTATCATAGCATGATCACTAGCTATGTAAATAGTTTGTACTATCATAGCATGGTCACTAGCTATGTAAATAGTTTGTACTATCATAGAATGATCACTAGCTATGTAAATAGTTTGTACTATAATAGCATGATCACTAGCTATGTAAATAGTTTGTACTATCATAGCATGATCACTAGCTATGTAAAAAGTTTGTACTGTCATAGCATGATCACTAGATATGTAAATAGTTTGTACTATCATAGCATGATCACTAGCTATGTAAATACTTTGTACTGTCATAGCATGATCACTAGCTATGTAAATAGTTTGTACTGTCATAGCATGATCACTAGCTATGTAAATACTTTGTACTATCATAGCATGATCACTAGCTATGTAAATACTTTGTACTGTCGTAGCATGATCACTACCTATGTAAATAGTTTGTACTATCATAGCAAGATCACTAACAATGTAAATAGTTTGTACTGTCATAGCATGATCACTAACAATGTAAATAGTTTGTACTATCATAGCATGATCACTAGCTATGTAAATACTTTGTACTGTCATAGCATGATCACTAGCTATGTAAATACTTTGTACTGTCATAGCATGATCACTAGCTATGTAAATAGTTTGTACTATCATAGCATGATCACTAGCTATGTAAATACTTTGTAGTGTCATAGCATGATCACTAGCTATGTAAATAGTTTGTACTATCATAGTAAGATCACTAACAATGTAAATAGTTTGTACTATCATAGCATGATCACTAACAATGTAAATAGTTTGTACTATCATAGCATATGCACTAGCTATGTAAATAGTTTGTACTATCATAGCATGATCACTAACAATGTAAATACTTTGTACTGTCATAGCATGATCACTAGCTATGTAAATAGTTTGTACTATCATAGCATGATCACTAGCTATGTAAATACTTTGTAGTGTCATAGCATGATCACTAGCTATGTAAATAGTTTGTACTATCATAGTAAGATCACTAACAATGTAAATAGTTTGTACTATCATAGCATGATCACTAACAATGTAAATAGTTTGTACTATCATAGCATATGCACTAGCTATGTAAATAGTTTGTACTATCATAGCATGATCACAAACAATGTAAATAGTTTGTACTATCATAGCATATGCACTAACAATGTAAATAGTTTGTACTATCATAGCATGATCACTAGCTATGTAAATAGTTTGTACTATCATAGCATGATCACTAGCAATGTAAATAGTTTGTACTATCATAGCATGATCACTAACAATGTAAATAGTTTGTACTATCATAGCATATGCACTAGCTATGTAAATAGTTTGTACTATCATAGCATGATCACTAACAATGTAAATAGTTTGTACTATCATAGCATGATCACTAGCTATGTAAATAGTTTGTACTATCATAGCATGATCACTAGCTATGAAAATAGTTTGTACTATCATAGCATGATCACTAACAATGTAAATAGTTTGTACTGTCATAGCATGATCACTAGCTATGTAAATAGTTTGTACTAACATAGTATGATCACTAGCTATGTATATAGTTTGTACTATCACAGCATGATCACTAGCAATGTAAATAGTTTGTACTATCATAGCATGATCACTAACAATGTAAATAGTTTGTACTATCATAGCATATGCACTAGCTATGTAAATAGTTTGTACTACAATAACATGATCACTAACTATGTAAATAGTTTGTACTGTCATAGCATGATCAATAGCTATATAAATAGTTTGTACTATCATAGCATGATCACTAGCTATGTAAATAGTTTGTACTATCATAGCATATGCACTAGCTATGTAAATAGTTTGTACAATCATAGCAAATGCACTAGCTATGTAAATAGTTTGTACTATCATAGCATATGCACTAGCTATGTAAATAGTTTGTACTATCATAGCAAGACCACTAACAATGTAAATAGTTTGTACTATCATAGCATATGCACTAGCTATGTAAATAGTTTGTACTATCAAAGCATGATCACTAACAATGTAAATAGTTTGTACTATCATAGCATGATCACTAGCTAGGTAAATAGTTTGTACTATCATAGCATGATCACTAACAATGTAAATAGTTTGTACTATCATAGCATGATCACTAACAATGTAAATAGTTTGTACTATCATAGCATGATGACTAACAATGTAAATAGTTTGTACTCTCATAGAATGATCACTAGCAATGTAAATAGTTTGTACTATCATAGCATGATCACTAGCTATGTATATAGTTTGTACAGTCATAGCATGATAACTAACAATGTAAATAGTTTGTACTATCATAGCATGATAACTAACAATGTAAATAGTTTGTACTATCATAGCATGATCACTAGCTATGTAAATAGTTTGTACTATCATAGCATCATCACTAGCTATGTAAAAAGTTTGTACTGTCATAGCATGATCACTAGATATGTAAATAGTTTGTACTATCATAGCATGATCACTAGCTATGTAAATACTTTGTACTGTCATAGCATGATCACTAGCTATGTAAATAGTTTGTACTGTCATAGAATGATCACTAGCTATGTAAATAGTTTGTACTATCATAGCATGATCACTAGCTATGTAAATAGTTTGTACTATCATAGCATCATCACTAGCTATGTAAAAAGTTTGTACTGTCATAGCATGATCACTAGATATGTAAATAGTTTGTACTATCATAGCATGATCACTAGCTATGTAAATACTTTGTACTGTCATAGCATGATCACTAGCTATGTAAATAGTTTGTACTGTCTTAACATGATCACTAGCTATGTAAATACTTTGTACTATCATAGCATGATCACTAGCTATGTAAATACTTTGTACTGTCATAGCATGATCACTAGCTATGTAAATAGTTTGTACTATCATAGCAAGATCACTAACAATGTAAATAGTTTGTACTGTCATAGCATGATCACTAACAATGTAAATAGTTTGTACTATCATAGCATGATCACTAGCTATGTAAATAGTTTGTACTATCATAGCATGATCACTAACAATGTAAATAGTTTGTACTATCATAGCATGATCACTAGCTATGTAAATAGTTTGTACTATCATAGCATATGCACTAGCTATGAAAATAGTTTGTACTATCATAGCATGATCACTAACAATGTAAATAGTTTGTACTATCATAGCATGATCACTAGCTATGTAAATAGTTTGTACTATCATAGCATATGCACTAGCTATGAAAATAGTTTGTACTATCATAGCATGATCACTAGCTATGTAAATAGTTTGTACTATCATAGCATATGCACTAGCTATGTAAATAGTTTGTACTATCATATCATGATCACTTACTATGTAAATAGTTTGTACTATCATAGCATGTGCACTAGCTATGTAAATAGTTTGTACTATCATAGAATGATCACTAGCTATGTAAATAGTTTGTACTATCATAGCATGATCACTAGCTATGTAAATAGTTTGTACTATCATAGCATCATCACTAGCTATGTAAAAAGTTTGTACTGTCATAGCATGATCACTAGATATGAAAATAGTTTGTACTATCATAGCATGATCACTAGCTATGTAAATACTTTGTACTGTCATAGCATGATCACTAGCTATGTAAAAAGTTTGTACTGTCATAGAATGATCACTAGCTATGTAAATAGTTTGTACTATCATAGCATGATCACTAGCTATGTAAATAGTTTGTACTATCATAGCATCATCACTAGCTATGTAAAAAGTTTGTACTGTCATAGCATGATCACTAGATATGTAAATAGTTTGTACTATCATAGCATGATCACTAGCTATGTAAATACTTTGTACTGTCATAGCATGATCACTAGCTATGTAAATAGTTTGTACTGTCATAGCATGATCACTAGCTATGTAAATACTTTGTACTATCATAGCATGATCACTAGCTATGTAAATACTTTGTACTGTCATAGCATGATCACTAGCTATGTAAATAGTTTGTACTATCATAGCATGATCACTAACAATGTAAATAGTTTGTACTGTCATAGCATGATCACTAACAATGTAAATAGTTTGTACTATCATAGCATGATCACTAGCTATGTAAATAGTTTGTACTATCATAGCATGATCACTAACAATGTAAATAGTTTGTACTATCATAGCATGATCACTAGCTATGTAAATAGTTTGTACTATCATAGCATATGCACTAGCTATGAAAATAGTTTGTACTATCATAGCATGATCACTAACAATGTAAATAGTTTGTACTATCATAGCATGATCACTAGCTATGTAAATAGTTTGTACTATCATAGCATATGCACTAGCTAGGAAAATAGTTTGTACTATCATAGCATGATCACTAGCTATGTAAATAGTTTGTACTATCATAGCATATGCACTAGCTATGTAAATAGTTTGTACTATCATATCATGATCACTTACTATGTAAATAGTTTGTACTATCATAGCATGTGCACTAGCTATGTAAATAGTTTGTACTATCATAGCATATGCACTAGCTATGTAAATAGTTTGTACTATCATAGCAAGATCACTAACAATGTAAATAGTTTGTACTGTCATAGCATGATCACTAACAATGTAAATAGTTTGTACTATCATAGCATGATCACTAGCTATGTAAATAGTTTGTACTATCATAGCATGATCACTAACAATGTAAATAGTTTGTACTATCATAGCATGATCACTAGCTATGTAAATAGTTTGTACTATCATAGCATATGCACTAGCTATGAAAATAGTTTGTACTATCATAGCATGATCACTAACAATGTAAATAGTTTGTACTATCATAGCATGATCACTAGCTATGTAAATAGTTTGTACTATCATAGCATATGCACTAGCTAGGAAAATAGTTTGTACTATCATAGCATGATCACTAGCTATGTAAATAGTTTGTACTATCATAGCATATGCACTAGCTATGTAAATAGTTTGTACTATCATATCATGATCACTTACTATGTAAATAGTTTGTACTATCATAGCATGTGCACTAGCTATGTAAATAGTTTGTACTATCATAGCATATGCACTAGCTATGAAAAAAGTTTGTACTATCATAGCATGATCACTAACAATGTAAATAGTTTGTGCTATCATAGCAAGATCACTAACAATGTAAATAGTTTGCACTATCATAGCATGATCACTAGCTATGTAAATAGTTTGTACTATCATAGCATGATCACTAGCTATGTAAATAGTTTGTACTATCATAGCATGGTCACTAGCTATGTAAATAGTTTGTACTATCATAGAATGATCACTAGCTATGTAAATAGTTTGTACTATCATAGCATGATCACTAGCTATGTAAATAGTTTGTACTATCATAGCATGATCACTAGCTATGTAAAAAGTTTGTACTGTCATAGCATGATCACTAGATATGTAAATAGTTTGTACTATCATAGCATGATCACTAGCTATGTAAATACTTTGTACTGTCATAGCATGATCACTAGCTATGTAAATACTTTGTACTGTCATAGCATGATCACTAGCTATGTAAATAGTTTGTACTGTCATAGCATGATCACTAGCTATGTAAATACTTTGTACTATCATAGCATGATCACTAGCTATGTAAATACTTTGTACTGTCGTAGCATGATCACTACCTATGTAAATAGTTTGTACTATCATAGCAAGATCACTAACAATGTAAATAGTTTGTACTATCATAGCATGATCACTAACAATGTAAATAGTTTGTACTGTCATAGCATGATCACTAACAATGTAAATAGTTTGTACTATCATAGCATGATCACTAGCTATGTAAATACTTTGTACTGTCATAGCATGATCACTAGCTATGTAAATACTTTGTACTGTCATAGCATGATCACTAGCTATGTAAATAGTTTGTACTATCATAGCATGATCACTAGCTATGTAAATAGTTTGTACTATCATAGCATCATCACTAGCTATGTAAAAAGTTTGTACTGTCATAGCATGATCACTAGATATGTAAATAGTTTGTACTATCATAGCATGATCACTAGCTATGTAAATACTTTGTACTGTCATAGCATGATCACTAGCTATGTAAATAGTTTGTACTGTCATAGCATGATCACTAGCTATGTAAATACTTTGTACTATCATAGCATGATCACTAGCTATGTAAATACTTTGTACTGTCATAGCATGATCACTAGCTATGTAAATAGTTTGTACTATCATAGCAAGATCACTAACAATGTAAATAGTTTGTACTGTCATAGCATGATCACTAACAATGTAAATAGTTTGTACTATCATAGCATGATCACTAGCTATGTAAATATTTTGTACTATCATAGCATGATCACTAACAATGTAAATAGTTTGTACTATCATAGCATGATCACTAGCTATGTAAATAGTTTGTACTATCATAGCATATGCACTAGCTATGAAAATAGTTTGTACTATCATAGCATGATCACTAACAATGTAAATAGTTTGTACTATCATAGCATGATCACTAGCTATGTAAATAGTTTGTACTATCATAGCATATGCACTAGCTAGGAAAATAGTTTGTACTATCATAGCATGATCACTAGCTATGTAAATAGTTTGTACTATCATAGCATATGCACTAGCTATGTAAATAGTTTGTACTATCATATCATGATCACTTACTATGTAAATAGTTTGTACTATCATAGCATGTGCACTAGCTATGTAAATAGTTTGTACTATCATAGCATATGCACTAGCTATGAAAATAGTTTGTACTATTAAAGCATGATCACTAACAATGTAAATAGTTTGTGCTATCATAGCAAGATCACTAACAATGTAAATAGTTTGCACTATCATAGCATGATCACTAGCTATGTAAATAGTTTGTACTATCATAGCATGATCACTAGCTATGTAAATAGTTTGTACTATCATAGCATGGTCACTAGCTATGTAAATAGTTTGTACTATCATAGAATGATCACTAGCTATGTAAATAGTTTGTACTATCATAGCATGATCACTAGCTATGTAAATAGTTTGTACTATCATAGCATGATCACTAGCTATGTAAAAAGTTTGTACTGTCATAGCATGATCACTAGATATGTAAATAGTTTGTACTATCATAGCATGATCACTAGCTATGTAAATACTTTGTACTGTCATAGCATGATCACTAGCTATGTAAATAGTTTGTACTGTCATAGCATGATCACTAGCTATGTAAATACTTTGTACTATCATAGCATGATCACTAGCTATGTAAATACTTTGTACTGTCGTAGCATGATCACTACCTATGTAAATAGTTTGTACTATCATAGCATGATCACTAACAATGTAAATAGTTTGTACTGTCATAGCATGATCACTAACAATGTAAATAGTTTGTACTATCATAGCATGATCACTAGCTATGTAAATACTTTGTACTGTCATAGCATGATCACTAGCTATGTAAATACTTTGTACTGTCATAGCATGATCACTAGCTATGTAAATAGTTTGTACTATCATAGCATGATCACTAGCTATGTAAATACTTTGTAGTGTCATAGCATGATCACTAGCTATGTAAATAGTTTGTACTATCATAGTAAGATCACTAACAATGTAAATAGTTTGTACTATCATAGCATGATCACTAACAATGTAAATAGTTTGTACTATCATAGCATATGCACTAGCTATGTAAATAGTTTGTACTATCATAGCATGATCACTAACAATGTAAATACTTTGTACTGTCATAGCATGATCACTAGCTATGTAAATAGTTTGTACTATCATAGCATGATCACTAGCTATGTAAATACTTTGTAGTGTCATAGCATGATCACTAGCTATGTAAATAGTTTGTACTATCATAGTAAGATCACTAACAATGTAAATAGTTTGTACTATCATAGCATGATCACTAACAATGTAAATAGTTTGTACTATCATAGCATATGCACTAACAATGTAAATAGTTTGTACTATCATAGCATGATCACTAGCTATGAAAATAGTTTGTACTATCATAGCATGATCACTAACAATGTAAATAGTTTGTACTGTCATAGCATGATCACTAGCTATGTATATAGTTTGTACTATCACAGCATGATCACTAGCAATGTAAATAGTTTGTACTACAATAACATGATCACTAACTATGTAAATAGTTTGTACTGTCATAGCATGATCAATAGCTATATAAATAGTTTGTACTATCATAGCATGATCACTAGCTATGTAAATAGTTTGTACTATCATAGCATATGCACTAGCTATGTAAATAGTTTGTACTATCATAGCATATGCACTAGCTATGTAAATAGTTTGTACTATCATAGCATATGCACTAGCTATGTAAATAGTTTGTACTATCATAGCATGACCACTAACAATGTAAATAGTTTGTACTATCATAGCATATGCACTAGCTATGTAAATAGTTTGTACTATCAAAGCATGATCACTAACAATGTAAATAGTTTGTACTATCATAGCATGATCACTAGCTAGGTAAATAGTGTGTACTATCATAGCATGATCACTAACAATGTAAATAGTTTGTACTATCATAGCATGATCACTAACAATGTAAATAGTTTGTACTATCATAGCATGATGACTAACAATGTAAATAGTTTGTACTCTCATAGCATGATCACTAGCAATGTAAATAGTTTGTACTATCATAGCATGATCACTAGCTATGTAAATAGTTTGTACTGTCATAGCATGATAACTAACAATGTAAATAGTTTGTACTATCATAGCATGATAACTAACAATGTAAATAGTTTGTACTATCATAGCATGATCAATAGCTATATAAATAGTTTGTACTATCATAGCATGATCACTAGCTATGTAAATAGTTTGTACTATCATAGCATATGCACTAGCTATGTAAATAGTTTGTACTATCATAGCATATGCACTAGCTATGTAAATAGTTTGTACTATCATAGCATATGCACTAGCTATGTAAATAGTTTGTACTATCATAGCATGACCACTAACAATGTAAATAGTTTGTACTATCATAGCATATGCACTAGCTATGTAAATAGTTTGTACTATCAAAGCATGATCACTAACAATGTAAATAGTTTGTACTATCATAGCATGATCACTAGCTAGGTAAATAGTTTGTACTATCATAGCATGATCACTAACAATGTAAATAGTTTGTACTATCATAGCATGATCACTAACAATGTAAATAGTTTGTACTATCATAGCATGATCACTAACAATGTAAATAGTTAGTACTCTCATAGCATGATCACTAGCAATGTAAATAGTTTGTACTATCATAGCATGATCACTAACAATGTAAATAGTTTGTACTATCATAGCATGATGACTAACAATGTAAATAGTTTGTACTCTCATAGCATGATCACTAACAATGTAAATAGTTTGTACTATCATAGCATATGCACTAACAATGTAAATAGTTTGTACTATCATAGCATGATAACTAACAATGTAAATAGTTTGTACTATCATAGCATGATCACTAGCTATGTAAATAGTTTGTACTATCATAGCATGATCACTAGATATGTAAATAATTTGTACTATCATAGCATGATCACTAACAATGTAAATAGTTTGTACTATCATAGCATGATCACTAACAATGTAAATAGTTTGTACTATCATAGCATGATCACTAGCTATGTAAATAGTTTGTACTATCATAGCATGATCACTAGCTATGTAAATAGTTTGTACTATCATAGCATGATCACTAGCTATGTAAATAGTTTGTACTATCATAGCATGATAACTAGCTATGTAAATAGTTTGTACTATCATAGCATGATCACTAGCTATGTAAATAGTTTGTACTATCATAGTAAGATCACTAACAATGTAAATAGTTTGTACTGTCGTAGCATGATCACTACCTATGTAAATAGTTTGTACTATCATAGCAAGATCACTAACAATGTAAATAGTTTGTACTGTCATAGCATGATCACTAACAATGTAAATAGTTTGTACTATCATAGCATGATCACTAGCTATGTAAATACTTTGTACTGTCATAGCATGATCACTAGCTATGTAAATACTTTGTACTGTCATAGCATGATCACTAGCTATGTAAATAGTTTGTACTATCATAGCATGATCACTAGCTATGTAAATACTTTGTAGTGTCATAGCATGATCACTAGCTATGTAAATAGTTTGTACTATCATAGTAAGATCACTAACAATGTAAATAGTTTGTACTATCATAGCATGATCACTAACAATGTAAATAGTTTGTACTATCATAGCATATGCACTAGCTATGTAAATAGTTTGTACTATCATAGCATGATCACTAACAATGTAAATACTTTGTACTGTCATAGCATGATCACTAGCTATGTAAATAGTTTGTACTATCATAGCATGATCACTAGCTATGTAAATACTTTGTAGTGTCATAGCATGATCACTAGCTATGTAAATAGTTTGTACTATCATAGTAAGATCACTAACAATGTAAATAGTTTGTACTATCATAGCATGATCACTAACAATGTAAATAGTTTGTACTATAATAGCATATGCACTAGCTATGTAAATAGTTTGTACTATCATAGCATGATCACTAACAATGTAAATAGTTTGTACTATCATAGCATATGCACTAACAATGTAAATAGTTTGTACTATCATAGCATGATCACTAGCTATGTAAATAGTTTGTACTATCATAGCATGATCACTAGCAATGTAAATAGTTTGTACTATCATAGCATGATCACTAACAATGTAAATAGTTTGTACTATCATAGCATATGCACTAGCTATGTAAATAGTTTGTACTATCATAGCATGATCACTAACAATGTAAATAGTTTGTACTATCATAGCATATGCACTAACAATGTAAATAGTTTGTACTATCATAGCATGATCACTAGCTATGAAAATAGTTTGTACTATCATAGCATGATCACTAACAATGTAAATAGTTTGTACTGTCATAGCATGATCACTAGCTATGTATATAGTTTGTACTATCACAGCATGATCACTAGCAATGTAAATAGTTTGTACTATCAAAGCATGATCACTAACAATGTAAATAGTTTGTACTATCATAGCATATGCACTAGCTATGTAAATAGTTTGTACTACAATAACATGATCACTAACTATGTAAATAGTTTGTACTGTCATAGCATGATCAATAGCTATATAAATAGTTTGTACTATCATAGCATGATCACTAGCTATGTAAATAGTTTGTACTATCATAGCATATGCACTAGCTATGTAAATAGTTTGTACTATCATAGCATATGCACTAGCTATGTAAATAGTTTGTACTATCATAGCATATGCACTAGCTATGTAAATAGTTTGTACTATCATAGCATGACCACTAACAATGTAAATAGTTTGTACTATCATAGCATATGCACTAGCTATGTAAATAGTTTGTACTATCAAAGCATGATCACTAACAATGTAAATAGTTTGTACTATCATAGCATGATCACTAGCTAGGTAAATAGTTTGTACTATCATAGCATGATCACTAACAATGTAAATAGTTTGTACTATCATAGCATGATCACTAACAATGTAAATAGTTTGTACTATCATAGCATGATCACTAACAATGTAAATAGTTTGTACTCTCATAGCATGATCACTAGCAATGTAAATAGTTTGTACTATCATAGCATGATCACTAGCTATGTAAATAGTTTGTACTGTCATAGCATGATAACTAACAATGTAAATAGTTTGTACTATCATAGCATGATCACTAACAATGTAAATAGTTTGTACTATCATAGCATGATCAATAGCTATATAAATAGTTTGTACTATCATAGCATGATCACTAGCTATGTAAATAGTTTGTACTATCATAGCATATGCACTAGCTATGTAAATAGTTTGTACTATCATAGCATATGCACTAGCTATGTAAATAGTTTGTACTATCATAGCATATGCACTAGCTATGTAAATAGTTTGTACTATCATAGCATGACCACTAACAATGTAAATAGTTTGTACTATCATAGCATATGCACTAGCTATGTAAATAGTTTGTACTATCAAAGCATGATCACTAACAATGTAAATAGTTTGTACTATCATAGCATGATCACTAGCTAGGTAAATAGTTTGTACTATCATAGCATGATCACTAACAATGTAAATAGTTTGTACTATCATAGCATGATCACTAACAATGTAAATAGTTTGTACTATCATAGCATGATCACTAACAATGTAAATAGTTTGTACTCTCATAGCATGATCACTAGCAATGTAAATAGTTTGTACTATCATAGCATGATCACTAACAATGTAAATAGTTTGTACTATCATAGCATGATGACTAACAATGTAAATAGTTTGTACTCTCATAGCATGATCACTAACAATGTAAATAGTTTGTACTATCATAGCATATGCACTAACAATGTAAATAGTTTGTACTATCATAGCATGATAACTAACAATGTAAATAGTTTGTACTATCATAGCATGATCACTAGCTATGTAAATAGTTTGTACTATCATAGCATGATCACTAGATATGTAAATAATTTGTACTATCATAGCATGATCACTAACAATGTAAATAGTTTGTACTATCATAGCATGATCACTAACAATGTAAATAGTTTGTACTATCATAGCATGATCACTAGCTATGTAAATAGTTTGTACTATCATAGCATGATCACTAGCTATGTAAATAGTTTGTACTATCATAGCATGATCACTAGCTATGTAAATAGTTTGTACTATCATAGCATGATAACTAGCTATGTAAATAGTTTGTACTATCATAGCATGATCACTAGCTATGTAAATAGTTTGTACTATCATAGCATGATCACTAGCTATGTAAATAGTTTGTACTATCATAGCATGATCACTAGCTATGTAAATAGTTTGTACTATCATATCATGATCACTTACTATGTAAATAGTTTGTACTATCATAGCATGATCACTAACAATGTAAATAGTTTGTACTATCATAGCATGATCACTAGCTATGTAAATAGTTTGTACTATCATAGCATATGCACTAGCTATGAAAATAGTTTGTACTATCATAGCATGATCACTAACAATGTAAATAGTTTGTACTATCATAGCATGATCACTAGCTATGTAAATAGTTTGTACTATCATAGCATGATCACTAGCTATGAAAATAGTTATTACTATCATAGCATGATCAGTAGCTATGTAAATAGTTTGTACTATCATAGCATGATCACTAGCTATGTAAATAGTTTGTACTATCATAGCATATGCACTAGCTATGAAAATAGTTTGTACTATCATAGCATGATCACTAACAATGTAAATAGTTTGTACTATCATAGCATGATCATTAGCTATGTAAATAGTTTGTACTATCATAGCATGATCACTAGCTATGAAAATAGTTATTACTATCATAGCATGATCACTAGCTATGTAAATAGTTTGTACTATCATAGCATGATCACAAGCTATGTAAATAGTTTGTACTATCATAGCATGATCACTAGCTATGTAAATAGTTTGTACTATCATATCATGATCACTTACTATGTAAATAGTTTGTACTATCATAGCATGATGACTAACAATGTAAATAGTTTGTACTCTCATAGCATGATCACTAACAATGTAAATAGTTTGTACTATCATAGCATATGCACTAACAATGTAAATAGTTTGTACTATCATAGCATGATAACTAACAATGTAAATAGTTTGTACTATCATAGCATGATCACTAGCTATGTAAATAGTTTGTACTATCATAGCATGATCACTAGATATGTAAATAATTTGTACTATCATAGCATGATCACTAACAATGTAAATAGTTTGTACTATCATAGCATGATCACTAACAATGTAAATAGTTTGTACTATCATAGCATGATCACTAGCTATGTAAATAGTTTGTACTATCATAGCATGATCACTAGCTATGTAAATAGTTTGTACTATCATAGCATGATCACTTGCTATGTAAATAGTTTGTACTATCATAGCATGATAACTAGCTATGTAAATAGTTTGTACTATCATAGCATGATCACTAGCTATGTAAATAGTTTGTACTATCATAGCATGATCACTAGCTATGTAAATAGTTTGTACTATCATAGCATGATCACTAGCTATGTAAATAGTTTGTACTATCATATCATGATCACTTACTATGTAAATAGTTTGTACTATCATAGCATGATCACTAACAATGTAAATAGTTTGTACTATCATAGCATGATCACTAGCTATGTAAATAGTTTGTACTATCATAGCATATGCACTAGCTATGAAAATAGTTTGTACTATCATAGCATGATCACTAACAATGTAAATAGTTTGTACTATCATAGCATGATCACTAGCTATGTAAATAGTTTGTACTATCATAGCATGATCACTAGCTATGAAAATAGTTATTACTATCATAGCATGATCAGTAGCTATGTAAATAGTTTGTACTATCATAGCATATGCACTAGCTATGTAAATAGTTTGTACTATCATATCATGATCACTTACTATGTAAATAGTTTGTACTATCATAGCATATGCACTAGCTATGTAAATAGTTTGTACTATCATAGCATATGCACTAGCTATGAAAATAGTTTGTACTATCATAGCATGATCACTAACAATGTAACTAGTTTGTGCTATCATAGCAAGATCACTAACAATGTAAATAGTTTGTACTATCATAGCATGATCACTAGCTATGTAAATAGTTTGTACTATCATAGCATGATCACTAGCTATGTAAATAGTTTGTACTATCATAGCATGGTCACTAGCTATGTAAATAGTTTGTACTGTCATAGCATGATCACTAGCTATGTAAATACTTTGTACTGTCATAGCATGATCACTAGCTATGTAAATAGTTTGTACTATCATAGCAAGATCACTAACAATGTAAATAGTTTGTACTGTCATATCATGATCACTAACAATGTAAATAGTTTGTACTATCATAGCATGATCACTAGCTATGTAAATAGTTTGTACTATCATAGCATGATCACTAACAATGTAAATAGTTTGTACTATCATAGCATGATCACTAGCTATGTAAATAGTTTGTACTATCATAGCATATGCACTAGTTATGAAAATAGTTTGTACTATCATAGCATGATCACTAACAATTTAAATATTTTGTACTATCATAGCATGATCACTAACAATGTAAATAGTTTGTACTATCATAGCATGATCACTAACAATGTATAGGGTTTGTACTGTCATAGCATGATCACTAACAATGTAAATAGTTTGTACTCTCATAGCATGATCACTAGCAATGTAAATAGTTTGTACTATCATAGCATGATCACTAACAATGTAAATAGTTTGTACTATCATAGCATGATGACTAACAATGTAAATAGTTTGTACTCTCATAGCATGATCACTAACAATGTAAATAGTTTGTACTATCATAGCATATGCACTAACAATGTAAATAGTTTGTACTATCATAGCATGATAACTAACAATGTAAATAGTTTGTACTATCATAGCATGATCACTAGCTATGTAAATAGTTTGTACTATCATAGCATGATCACTAGATATGTAAATAATTTGTACTATCATAGCATGATCACTAACAATGTAAATAGTTTGTACTATCATAGCATGATCACTAACAATGTAAATAGTTTGTACTATCATAGCATGATCACTAGCTATGTAAATAGTTTGTACTATCATAGCATGATCACTATCTATGTAAATAGTTTGTACTATCATAGCATGATCACTAGCTATGTAAATAGTTTGTACTATCATAGCATGATAACTAGCTATGTAAATAGTTTGTACTATCATAGCATGATCACTAGCTATGTAAATAGTTTGTACTATCATAGCATGATCACTAGCTATGTAAATAGTTTGTACTATCATAGCATGATCACTAGCTATGTAAATAGTTTGTACTATCATATCATGATCACTTACTATGTAAATAGTTTGTACTATCATAGCATGATCACTAACAATGTAAATAGTTTGTACTATCATAGCATGATCACTAGCTATGTAAATAGTTTGTACTAGCATAGCATATGCACTAGCTATGAAAATAGTTTGTACTATCATAGCATGATCACTAACAATGTAAATAGTTTGTACTATCATAGCATGATCACTAGCTATGTAAATAGTTTGTACTATCATAGCATGATCACTAGCTATGAAAATAGTTATTACTATCATAGCATGATCAGTAGCTATGTAAATAGTTTGTACTATCATAGCATATGCACTAGCTATGTAAATAGTTTGTACTATCATATCATGATCACTTACTATGTAAATAGTTTGTACTATCATAGCATATGCACTAGCTATGTAAATAGTTTGTACTATCATAGCATATGCACTAGCTATGAAAATAGTTTGTACTATCATAGCATGATCACTAACAATGTAACTAGTTTGTGCTATCATAGCAAGATCACTAACAATGTAAATAGTTTGTACTATCATAGCATGATCACTAGCTATGTAAATAGTTTGTACTATCATAGCATGATCACTAGCTATGTAAATAGTTTGTACTATCATAGCATGGTCACTAGCTATGTAAATAGTTTGTACTGTCATAGCATGATCACTAGCTATGTAAATACTTTGTACTGTCATAGCATGATCACTAGCTATGTAAATAGTTTGTACTATCATAACAAGATCACTAACAATGTAAATAGTTTGTACTGTCATATCATGATCACTAACAATGTAAATAGTTTGTACTATCATAGCATGATCACTAGCTATGTAAATAGTTTGTACTATCATAGCATGATCACTAACAATGTAAATAGTTTGTACTATCATAGCATGATCACTAGCTATGTAAATAGTTTGTACTATCATAGCATATGCACTAGCTATGAAAATAGTTTGTACTATCATAGCATGATCACTAACAATTTAAATATTTTGTACTATCATAGCATGATCACTAACAATGTAAATAGTTTGTACTATCATAGCATGATCACTAACAATGTATAGGGTTTGTACTGTCATAGCATGATCACTAACAATGTAAATAGTTTGTACTATCATAGCATGATCACTAACAATGTAAATAGTTTGTACTATCATAGCATATGCACTAACAATGTAAATAGTTTGTACTATCATAGCATGATCACTAGCTATGTAAATAGTTTGTACTATCATAGCATGATCACTAGCTATGTAAATAATTTGTAATATCATAGCATATGCACTAACAATGTAAATAGTTTGTACTATCATAGCATGATCACTAACAATGTAAATAGTTTGTACTATCATAGCATGATCACTAGCTATGTAAATAGTTTGTACTATCATAGCATGATCACTAGCTATGTAAATAGTTTGTACTATCATAGCATGATCACTAGCTATGTAAATAGTTTGTACTATCATATCATGATCACTTACTATGTAAATAGTTTGTACTATCATAGCATGATCACTAACAATGTAAATAGTTTGTACTCTCATAGCATGATCACTAGCTATGTAAATAGTTTGTACTATCATAGCATGATCACTAGCTATGTAAATAGTTTGTACTATCATAGCATGATCACTAGCTATGTAAATAGTTTGTACTATCATAGCATGATCACTAGCTATGTAAATAGTTTGTACTATCATAGCATGATCACTAGCTATGTAAATAGTTTGTACTATCATATCATGATCACTTACTATGTAAATAGTTTGTACTATCATAGCATGATCACTAACAATGTAAATAGTTTGTACTATCATAGCATGATCACTAGCTATGTAAATAGTTTGTTCTATCATAGCATATGCACTAGTTATGAAAATAGTTTGTACTATCATAGCATGATCACTAACAATGTAAATAGTTTGTACTATCATAGCATGATCACTAGCTATGTAAATAGTTTGTACTATCATAGCATATGCACTAGCTATGAAAATAGTTTGTACTATCATAGCATGATCACTAGCTATGTAAATAGTTTGTACTATCATAGCATATGCACTAGCTATGTAAATAGTTTGTACTATCATATCATGATCACTTACTATGTAAATAGTTTGTACTATCATAACATATGCACTAGCTATGTAAATAGTTTGTACTATCATAGCATATGCACTAGCTATGAAAATAGTTTGTACTATCATAGCATGATCACTAACAATGTAAATAGTTTGTGCTATCATAGCAAGATCACTAACAATGTAAATAGTTTGTACTATCCTAGCATGATCACTAGCTATGTAAATAGTTTGTACTATCATAGCATGATCACTAGCTATGTAAATAGTTTGTACTATCATAGCATGGTCACTAGCTATGTAAATAGTTTGTACTATCATAGAATGATCACTAGCTATGTAAATATTTTGTACTATCATAGCATGATCACTAGCTATGTAAATAGTTTGTACTATCATAGCATCATCACTAGCTATGTAAAAAGTTTGTACTGTCATAGCATGATCACTAGATATGTAAATAGTTTGTACTATCATAGCATGATCACTAGCTATGTAAATACTTTGTACTGTCATAGCATGATCACTAGCTATGTAAATAGTTTGTACTGTCATAGCATGATCACTAGCTATGTAAATACTTTGTACTATCATAGCATGATCACTAGCTATGTAAATACTTTGTACTGTCATAGCATGATCACTAGCTATGTAAATAGTTTGTACTATCATAGCAAGATCACTAACAATGTAAATAGTTTGTACTGTCATAGCATGATCACTAACAATGTAAATAGTTTGTACTATCATAGCATGATCACTAGCTATGTAAATAGTTTGTACTATCATAGCATGATCACTAACAATGTAAATAGTTTGTACTATCATAGCATGATCACTAGCTATGTAAATAGTTTGTACTATCATAGCATATGCACTAGCTATGAAAATAGTTTGTACTATCATAGCATGATCACTAACAATGTAAATAGTTTGTACTATCATAGCATGATCACTAGCTATGTAAATAGTTTGTACTATCATAGCATATGCACTAGCTATGAAAATAGTTTGTACTATCATAGCATGATCACTAGCTATGTAAATAGTTTGTACTATCATAGCATATGCACTAGCTATGTAAATAGTTTGTACTATCATATCATGATCACTTACTATGTAAATAGTTTGTACTATCATAGCATGTGCACTAGCTATGTAAATAGTTTGTACTATCATAGCATATGCACTAGCTATGAAAATAGTTTGTACTATCATAGCATGATCACTAACAATGTAAATAGTTTGTGCTATCATAGCAAGATCACTAACAATGTAAATAGTTTGCACTATCATAGCATGATCACTAGCTATGTAAATAGTTTGTACTATCATAGCATGATCACTAGCTATGTAAATAGTTTGTACTATCATAGCATGGTCACTAGCTATGTAAATAGTTTGTACTATCATAGCATGATCACTAGCTATGTAAATAGTTTGTACTATCATAGCATGATCACTAGCTATGTAAATAGTTTGTACTATCATAGCATGATCACTAGCTATGTAAAAAGTTTGTACTATCATAGCATGATCACTAGCTATGTAAATACTTTGTAGTGTCATAGCATGATCACTAGCTATGTAAATAGTTTGTACTATCATAGTAAGATCACTAACAATGTAAATAGTTTGTACTATCATAGCATGATCACTAACAATGTAAATAGTTTGTACTATCATAGCATATGCACTAGCTATGTAAATAGTTTGTACTATCATATCATGATCACTAGATATGTAAATAGTTTGTACTATCATAGCATGATCACTAGCTATGTAAATACTTTGTACTGTCATAGCATGATCACTAGCTATGTAAATAGTTTGTACTGTCATAGCATGATCACTAGCTATGTAAATACTTTGTACTATCATAGCATGATCACTAGCTATGTAAATACTTTGTACTGTCGTAGCATGATCACTACCTATGTAAATAGTTTGTACTATCATAGCAAGATCACTAACAATGTAAATAGTTTGTACTGTCATAGCATGATCACTAACAATGTAAATAGTTTGTACTATCATAGCATGATCACTAGCTATGTAAATACTTTGTACTGTCATAGCATGATCACTAGCTATGTAAATACTTTGTACTGTCATAGCATGATCACTAGCTATGTAAATAGTTTGTACTATCATAGCATGATCACTAGCTATGTAAATACTTTGTAGTGTCATAGCATGATCACTAGCTATGTAAATAGTTTGTACTATCATAGTAAGATCACTAACAATGTAAATAGTTTGTACTATCATAGCATGATCACTAACAATGTAAATAGTTTGTACTATCATAGCATATGCACTAGCTATGTAAATAGTTTGTACTATCATAGCATGATCACTAACAATGTAAATACTTTGTACTGTCATAGCATGATCACTAGCTATGTAAATAGTTTGTACTATCATAGCATGATCACTAGCTATGTAAATACTTTGTAGTGTCATAGCATGATCACTAGCTATGTAAATAGTTTGTACTATCATAGTAAGATCACTAACAATGTAAATAGTTTGTACTATCATAGCATGATCACTAACAATGTAAATAGTTTGTACTATCATAGCATATGCACTAGCTATGAAAATAGTTTGTACTATCATAGCATGATCACTAACAATGTAAATAGTTTGTGCTATCATAGCAAGATCACTAACAATGTAAATAGTTTGCACTACCATAGCATGATCACTAGCTATGTAAATAGTTTGTACTATCATAGCATGATCACTAGCTATGTAAATAGTTTGTACTATCATAGCATGGTCACTAGCTATGTAAATAGTTTGTACTATCATAGAATGATCACTAGCTATGTAAATAGTTTGTACTATCATAGCATGATCACTAGCTATGTAAAAAGTTTGTACTATCATAGCATGATCACTAACAATGTAAATAGTTTGTACTATCATAGCATGATCACTAGCTATGTAAATAGTTTGTACTATCATAGCATGATCACTAGCTATGTAAATAATTTGTACTATCATAGCATGATCACTAGCTATGTAAATAGTTTGTACTATCATAGCATGATCACTAGCTATGTAAATAGTTTGTACTATCATAGCATGATCACTAGCTATGTAAATAGTTTGTACTATCATATCATGATCACTTACTATGTAAATAGTTTGTACTATCATAGCATGATCACTAACAATGTAAATAGTTTGTACTATCATAGCATGATCACTAGCTATGTAAATAGTTTGTACTATCATAGCATATGCACTAGTTATGAAAATAGTTTGTACTATCATAGCATGATCACTAACAATGTAAATAGTTTGTACTATCATAGCATGATCACTAGCTATGTAAATAGTTTGTACTATCATAGCATATGCACTAGCTATGAAAATAGTTTGTACTATCATAGCATGATCACTAGCTATGTAAATAGTTTGTACTATCATAGCATATGCACTAGCTATGTAAATAGTTTGTACTATCATATCATGATCACTTACTATGTAAATAGTTTGTACTATCATAACATATGCACTAGCTATGTAAATAGTTTGTACTATCATAGCATATGCACTAGCTATGAAAATAGTTTGTACTATCATAGCATGATCACTAACAATGTAAATAGTTTGTGCTATCATAGCAAGATCACTTACAATGTAAATAGTTTGTACTATCCTAGCATGATCAATAGCTATGTAAATAGTTTGTACTATCATAGCATGATCACTAGCTATGTAAATAGTTTGTACTATCATAGCATGGTCACTAGCTATGTAAATAGTTTGTACTATCATAGAATGATCACTAGCTATGTAAATATTTTGTACTATCATAGCATGATCACTAGCTATGTAAATAGTTTGTACTATCATAGCATCATCACTAGCTATGTAAAAAGTTTGTACTGTCATAGCATGATCACTAGATATGTAAATAGTTTGTACTATCATAGCATGATCACTAGCTATGTAAATACTTTGTACTGTCATAGCATGATCACTAGCTATGTAAATAGTTTGTACTGTCATAGCATGATCACTAGCTATGTAAATAGTTTGTACTATCATAGCATGATCACTAGCTATGTAAATACTTTGTACTGTCATAGCATGATCACTAGCTATGTAAATAGTTTGTACTATCATAGCAAGATCACTAACAATGTAAATAGTTTGTACTATCATAGCATGATCACTAGCTATGTAAATAGTTTGTACTATCATATCATGATCACTTACTATGTAAATAGTTTGTACTATCATAGCATGATCACTAACAATGTAAATAGTTTGTACTATCATAGCATGATCACTAGCTATGTAAATAGTTTGTACTATCATAGCATGATCACTAGCTATGTAAATAGTTTGTACTATCATAGCATGATCACTAGCTATGTAAATAGTTTGTACTATCATAGCATGATCACTAGCTATGTAAATAGTTTGTACTATCATAGCATGATCACTAGCTATGTAAATAGTTTGTACTATCATATCATGATCACTTACTATGTAAATAGTTTGTACTATCATAGCATGATCACTAACAATGTAAATAGTTTGTACTATCATAGCATGATCACTAGCTATGTAAATAGTTTGTACTATCATAGCATATGCACTAGCTATGAAAATAGTTTGTACTATCATAGCATGATCACTAACAATGTAAATAGTTTGTGCTATCATAGCAAGATCACTAACAATGTAAATAGTTTGTACTATCCTAGCATGATCAATAGCTATGTAAATAGTTTGTACTATCATAGCATGATCACTAGCTATGTAAATAGTTTGTACTATCATAGCATGGTCACTAGCTATGTAAATAGTTTGTACTATCATAGAATGATCACTAGCTATGTAAATATTTTGTACTATCATAGCATGATCACTAGCTATGTAAATAGTTTGTACTATCATAGCATCATCACTAGCTATGTAAAAAGTTTGTACTGTCATAGCATGATCACTAGATATGTAAATAGTTTGTACTATCATAGCATGATCACTAGCTATGTAAATACTTTGTACTGTCATAGCATGATCACTAGCTATGTAAATAGTTTGTACTGTCATAGCATGATCACTAGCTATGTAAATACTTTGTACTATCATAGCATGATCACTAGCTATGTAAATACTTTGTACTGTCATAGCATGATCACTAGCTATGTAAATAGTTTGTACTATCATAGCAAGATCACTAACAATGTAAATAGTTTGTACTATCATAGCATGATCACTAGCTATGTAAATAGTTTGTACTATCATATCATGATCACTTACTATGTAAATAGTTTGTACTATCATAGCATGATCACTAACAATGTAAATAGTTTGTACTATCATAGCATGATCACTAGCTATGTAAATAGTTTGTACTATCATAGCATGATCACTAGCTATGTAAATAGTTTGTACTATCATAGCATGATCACTAGCTATGTAAATAGTTTGTACTATCATAGCATGATCACTAGCTATGTAAATAGTTTGTACTATCATAGCATGATCACTAGCTATGTAAATAGTTTGTACTATCATATCATGATCACTTACTATGTAAATAGTTTGTACTATCATAGCATGATCACTAACAATGTAAATAGTTTGTACTATCATAGCATGATCACTAGCTATGTAAATAGTTTGTACTATCATAGCATATGCACTAGTTATGAAAATAGTTTGTACTATCATAGCATGATCACTAACAATGTAAATAGTTTGTACTATCATAGCATGATCACTAGCTATGTAAATAGTTTGTACTATCATAGCATATGCACTAGCTATGAAAATAGTTTGTACTATCATAGCATGATCACTAGCTATGTAAATAGTTTGTACTATCATAGCATATGCACTAGCTATGTAAATAGTTTGTACTATCATATCATGATCACTTACTATGTAAATAGTTTGTACTATCATAACATATGCACTAGCTATGTAAATAGTTTGTACTATCATAGCATATGCACTAGCTATGAAAATAGTTTGTACTATCATAGCATGATCACTAACAATGTAAATAGTTTGTGCTATCATAGCAAGATCACTAACAATGTAAATAGTTTGTACTATCCTAGCATGATCACTAGCTATGTAAATAGTTTGTACTATCATAGCATGATCACTAGCTATGTAAATAGTTTGTACTATCATAGCATGGTCACTAGCTATGTAAATAGTTTGTACTATCATAGAATGATCACTAGCTATGTAAATAGTTTGTACTATCATAGCATGATCACTAGCTATGTAAATAGTTTGTACTATCATAGCATGATCACTAGCTATGTAAAAAGTTTGTACTATCATAGCATGATCACTAGCTATGTAAATACTTTGTAGTGTCATAGCATGATCACTAGCTATGTAAATAGTTTGTACTATCATAGTAAGATCACTAACAATGTAAATAGTTTGTACTATCATAGCATGATCACTAACAATGTAAATAGTTTGTACTATCATAGCATATGCACTAGCTATGTAAATAGTTTGTACTATCATATCATGATCACTAGATATGTAAATAGTTTGTACTATCATAGCATGATCACTAGCTATGTAAATACTTTGTACTGTCATAGCATGATCACTAGCTATGTAAATAGTTTGTACTGTCATAGCATGATCACTAGCTATGTAAATACTTTGTACTATCATAGCATGATCACTAGCTATGTAAATACTTTGTACTGTCGTAGCATGATCACTACCTATGTAAATAGTTTGTACTATCATAGCAAGATCACTAACAATGTAAATAGTTTGTACTGTCATAGCATGATCACTAACAATGTAAATAGTTTGTACTATCATAGCATGATCACTAGCTATGTAAATACTTTGTACTGTCATAGCATGATCACTAGCTATGTAAATACTTTGTACTGTCATAGCATGATCACTAGCTATGTAAATAGTTTGTACTATCATAGCATGATCACTAGCTATGTAAATACTTTGTAGTGTCATAGCATGATCACTAGCTATGTAAATAGTTTGTACTATCATAGTAAGATCACTAACAATGTAAATAGTTTGTACTATCATAGCATGATCACTAACAATGTAAATAGTTTGTACTATCATAGCATATGCACTAGCTATGTAAATAGTTTGTACTATCATAGCATATGCACTAGCTATGTAAATAGTTTGTACTATCATAGCATGACCACTAACAATGTAAATAGTTTGTACTATCATAGCATATGCACTAGCTATGTAAATAGTTTGTACTATCAAAGCATGATCACTAACAATGTAAATAGTTTGTACTATCATAGTAAGATCACTAACAATGTAAATAGTTTGTACTATCATAGCATGATCACTAACAATGTAAATAGTTTGTACTATCATAGCATATGCACTAGCTATGAAAATAGTTTGTACTATCATAGCATGATCACTAACAATGTAAATAGTTTGTGCTATCATAGCAAGATCACTAACAATGTAAATAGTTTGCACTATCATAGCATGATCACTAGCTATGTAAATAGTTTGTACTATCATAGCATGATCACTAGCTATGTAAATAGTTTGTACTATCATAGCATGGTCACTAGCTATGTAAATAGTTTGTACTATCATAGAATGATCACTAGCTATGTAAATAGTTTGTACTATCATAGCATGATCACTAGCTATGTAAATAGTTTGTACTATCATAGCATGATCACTAACAATGTAAATAGTTTGTACTATCATAGCATGATCACTAGCTATGTAAATAGTTTGTACTATCATAGCATGATCACTAGCTATGTAAATAGTTTGTACTATCATAGCATGATCACTAGCTATGTAAATAGTTTGTACTATCATAGCATGATCACTAGCTATGTAAATAGTTTGTACTATCATAGCATGATCACTAGCTATGTAAATAGTTTGTACTATCATATCATGATCACTTACTATGTAAATAGTTTGTACTATCATAGCATGATCACTAACAATGTAAATAGTTTGTACTATCATAGCATGATCACTAGCTATGTAAATAGTTTGTACTATCATAGCATATGCACTAGTTATGAAAATAGTTTGTACTATCATAGCATGATCACTAACAATGTAAATAGTTTGTACTATCATAGCATGATCACTAGCTATGTAAATAGTTTGTACTATCATAGCATATGCACTAGCTATGAAAATAGTTTGTACTATCATAGCATGATCACTAGCTATGTAAATAGTTTGTACTATCATAGCATATGCACTAGCTATGAAAATAGTTTGTACTATCATAGAATGATCACTAGCTATGTAAATAGTTTGTACTATCATAGCATGATCACTAGCTATGTAAATAGTTTGTACTATCATAGCATGATCACTAACAATGTAAATAGTTTGTACTATCATAGCATGATCACTAGCTATGTAAATAGTTTGTACTATCATAGCATGATCACTAGCTATGTAAATAGTTTGTACTATCATAGCATGATCACTAGCTATGTAAATAGTTTGTACTATCATAGCATGATCACTAGCTATGTAAATAGTTTGTACTATCATAGCATGATCACTAGCTATGTAAATAGTTTGTACTATCATATCATGATTAATTACTATGTAAATAGTTTGTACTATCATAGCATGATCACTAACAATGTAAATAGTTTGTACTATCATAGCATGATCACTAGCTATGTAAATAGTTTGTACTATCATAGCATATGCACTAGTTATGAAAATAGTTTGGACTATCATAGCATGATCACTAACAATGTAAATAGTTTGTACTATCATAGCATGATCACTAGCTATGTAAATAGTTTGTACTATCATAGCATATGCACTAGCTATGAAAATAGTTTGTACTATCATATCATGATCACTTACTATGTAAATAGTTTGTACTATCATAACATATGCACTAGCTATGTAAATAGTTTGTACTATCATAGCATATGCACTAGCTATGAAAATAGTTTGTACTATCATAGCATGATCACTAACAATGTAAATAGTTTGTGCTATCATAGCAAGATCACTAACAATGTAAATAGTTTGTACTATCCTAGCATGATCAATAGCTATGTAAATAGTTTGTACTATCATAGCATGATCACTAGCTATGTAAATAGTTTGTACTATCATAGCATGGTCACTAGCTATGTAAATAGTTTGTACTATCATAGAATGATCACTAGCTATGTAAATATTTTGTACTATCATAGCATGATCACTAGCTATGTAAATAGTTTGTACTATCATAGCATCATCACTAGCTATGTAAAAAGTTTGTACTGTCATAGCATGATCACTAGATATGTAAATAGTTTGTACTATCATAGCATGATCACTAGCTATGTAAATACTTTGTACTGTCATAGCATGATCACTAGCTATGTAAATAGTTTGTACTGTCATAGCATGATCACTAGCTATGTAAATACTTTGTACTATCATAGCATGATCACTAGCTATGTAAATACTTTGTACTGTCATAGCATGATCACTAGCTATGTAAATAGTTTGTACTATCATAGCAAGATCACTAACAATGTAAATAGTTTGTACTATCATAGCATGATCACTAGCTATGTAAATAGTTTGTACTATCATATCATGATCACTTACTATGTAAATAGTTTGTACTATCATAGCATGATCACTAACAATGTAAATAGTTTGTACTATCATAGCATGATCACTAGCTATGTAAATAGTTTGTACTATCATAGCATGATCACTAGCTATGTAAATAGTTTGTACTATCATAGCATGATCACTAGCTATGTAAATAGTTTGTACTATCATAGCATGATCACTAGCTATGTAAATAGTTTGTACTATCATAGCATGATCACTAGCTATGTAAATAGTTTGTACTATCATATCATGATCACTTACTATGTAAATAGTTTGTACTATCATAGCATGATCACTAACAATGTAAATAGTTTGTACTATCATAGCATGATCACTAGCTATGTAAATAGTTTGTACTATCATAGCATATGCACTAGTTATGAAAATAGTTTGTACTATCATAGCATGATCACTAACAATGTAAATAGTTTGTACTATCATAGCATGATCACTAGCTATGTAAATAGTTTGTACTATCATAGCATATGCACTAGCTATGAAAATAGTTTGTACTATCATAGCATGATCACTAGCTATGTAAATAGTTTGTACTATCATAGCATATGCACTAGCTATGTAAATAGTTTGTACTATCATATCATGATCACTTACTATGTAAATAGTTTGTACTATCATAACATATGCACTAGCTATGTAAATAGTTTGTACTATCATAGCATATGCACTAGCTATGAAAATAGTTTGTACTATCATAGCATGATCACTAACAATGTAAATAGTTTGTGCTATCATAGCAAGATCACTAACAATGTAAATAGTTTGTACTATCCTAGCATGATCACTAGCTATGTAAATAGTTTGTACTATCATAGCATGATCACTAGCTATGTAAATAGTTTGTACTATCATAGCATGGTCACTAGCTATGTAAATAGTTTGTACTATCATAGAATGATCACTAGCTATGTAAATATTTTGTACTTTCATAGCATGATCACTAGCTATGTAAATAGTTTGTACTATCATAGCATCATCACTAGCTATGTAAAAAGTTTGTACTGTCATAGCATGATCACTAGATATGTAAATAGTTTGTACTATCATAGCATGATCACTAGCTATGTAAATACTTTGTACTGTCATAGCATGATCACTAGCTATGTAAATAGTTTGTACTGTCATAGCATGATCACTAGCTATGTAAATACTTTGTACTATCATAGCATGATCACTAGCTATGTAAATACTTTGTACTGTCATAGCATGATCACTAGCTATGTAAATAGTTTGTACTATCATAGCAAGATCACTAACAATGTAAATAGTTTGTACTGTCATAGCATGATCACTAACAATGTAAATAGTTTGTACTATCATAGCATGATCACTAGATATGTAAATAGTTTGTACTATCATAGCATGATCACTAACAATGTAAATAGTTTGTACTATCATAGCATGATCACTAGCTATGTAAATAGTTTGTACTATCATAGCATATGCACTAGCTATGAAAATAGTTTGTACTATCATAGCATGATCACTAACAATGTAAATAGTTTGTACTATCATAGCATGATCACTAGCTATGTAAATAGTTTGTACTATCATAGCATATGCACTAGCTATGAAAATAGTTTGTACTATCATAGCATGATCACTAGCTATGTAAATAGTTTGTAATATCATATCATATAATCACTAGCTATGTAAATAGTTTGTACTATCATATCATGATCACTTACTATGTAAATAGTTTGTACTATCATAGCATGTGCACTAGCTATGTAAATAGTTTGTACTATCATAGCATATGCACTAGCTATGAAAATAGTTTGTACTATCATAGCATGATCACTAACAATGTAAATAGTTTGTGCTATCATAGCAAGATCACTAACAATGTAAATAGTTTGCACTATCATAGCATGATCACTAGCTATGTAAATAGTTTGTACTATCATAGCATGATCACTAGCTATGTAAATAGTTTGTACTATCATAGCATGGTCACTAGCTATGTAAATAGTTTGTACTATCATAGAATGATCACTAGCTATGTAAATAGTTTGTACTATCATAGCATGATCACTAGCTATGTAAATAGTTTGTACTATCATAGCATGATCACTAACAATGTAAATAGTTTGTACTATCATAGCATGATCACTAGCTATGTAAATAGTTTGTACTATCATAGCATGATCACTAGCTATGTAAATAGTTTGTACTATCATAGCATGATCACTAGCTATGTAAATAGTTTGTACTATCATAGCATGATCACTAGCTATGTAAATAGTTTGTACTATCATAGCATGATCACTAGCTATGTAAATAGTTTGTACTATCATATCATGATCACTTACTATGTAAATAGTTTGTACTATCATAGCATGATCACTAACTATGTAAATAGTTTGTACTATCATAGCATGATCACTAGCTATGTAAATAGTTTGTACTATCATAGCATATGCACTAGTTATGAAAATAGTTTGTACTATCATAGCATGATCACTAACAATGTAAATAGTTTGTACTATCATAGCATGATCACTAGCTATGTAAATAGTTTGTACTATCATAGCATATGCACTAGCTATGAAAATAGTTTGTACTATCATAGCATGATCACTAGCTATGTAAATAGTTTGTACTATCATAGCATATGCACTAGCTATGTAAATAGTTTGTACTATCATATCATGATCACTTACTATGTAAATAGTTTGTACTATCATAACATATGCACTAGCTATGTAAATAGTTTGTACTATCATAGCATATGCACTAGCTATGAAAATAGTTTGTACTATCATAGCATGATCACTAACAATGTAAATAGTTTGTGCTATCATAGCAAGATCACTAACAATGTAAATAGTTTGTACTATCCTAGCATGATCACTAGCTATGTAAATAGTTTGTACTATCATAGCATGATCACTAGCTATGTAAATAGTTTGTACTATCATAGCATGGTCACTAGCTATGTAAATAGTTTGTACTATCATAGAATGATCACTAGCTATGTAAATATTTTGTACTATCATAGCATGATCACTAGCTATGTAAATAGTTTGTACTATCATAGCATCATCACTAGCTATGTAAAAAGTTTGTACTGTCATAGCATGATCACTAGATATGTAAATAGTTTGTACTATCATAGCATGATCACTAGCTATGTAAATACTTTGTACTGTCATAGCATGATCACTAGCTATGTAAATAGTTTGTACTGTCATAGCATGATCACTAGCTATGTAAATACTTTGTACTATCATAGCATGATCACTAGCTATGTAAATACTTTGTACTGTCATAGCATGATCACTAGCTATGTAAATAGTTTGTACTATCATAGCAAGATCACTAACAATGTAAATAGTTTGTACTGTCATAGCATGATCACTAACAATGTAAATAGTTTGTACTATCATAGCATATGCACTAGCTATGTAAATAGTTTGTACTATCATAGCATATGCACTAGCTATGAAAATAGTTTGTACTATCATAGCATGATCACTAGCTATGTAAATAGTTTGTACTATCATAGCATATGCACTAGCTATGTAAATAGTTTGTACTATCATATCATGATCACTTACTATGTAAATAGTTTGTACTATCATAGCATGTGCACTAGCTATGTAAATAGTTTGTACTATCATAGCATATGCACTAGCTATGAAAATAGTTTGTACTATCATAGCATGATCACTAACAATGTAAATAGTTTGTGCTATCATAGCAAGATCACTAACAATGTAAATAGTTTGCACTATCATAGCATGATCACTAGCTATGTAAATAGTTTGTACTATCATAGCAAGATCACTAGCTATGTAAATAGTTTGTACTATCATAGCATATGCACTAGCTATGAAAATAGTTTGTACTATCATAGCATGATCACTAACAATGTAAATAGTTTGTGCTATCATAGCAAGATCACTAACAATGTAAATAGTTTGTACTATCCTAGCATGATCAATAGCTATGTAAATAGTTTGTACTATCATAGCATGATCACTAGCTATGTAAATAGTTTGTACTATCATAGCATGGTCACTAGCTATGTAAATAGTTTGTACTATCATAGAATGATCACTAGCTATGTAAATATTTTGTACTATCATAGCATGATCACTAGCTATGTAAATAGTTTGTACTATCATAGCATCATCACTAGCTATGTAAAAAGTTTGTACTGTCATAGCATGATCACTAGATATGTAAATAGTTTGTACTATCATAGCATGATCACTAGCTATGTAAATACTTTGTACTGTCATAGCATGATCACTAGCTATGTAAATAGTTTGTACTGTCATAGCATGATCACTAGCTATGTAAATACTTTGTACTATCATAGCATGATCACTAGCTATGTAAATACTTTGTACTGTCATAGCATGATCACTAGCTATGTAAATAGTTTGTACTATCATAGCAAGATCACTAACAATGTAAATAGTTTGTACTATCATAGCATGATCACTAGCTATGTAAATAGTTTGTACTATCATATCATGATCACTTACTATGTAAATAGTTTGTACTATCATAGCATGATCACTAACAATGTAAATAGTTTGTACTATCATAGCATGATCACTAGCTATGTAAATAGTTTGTACTATCATAGCATGATCACTAGCTATGTAAATAGTTTGTACTATCATAGCATGATCACTAGCTATGTAAATAGTTTGTACTATCATAGCATGATCACTAGCTATGTAAATAGTTTGTACTATCATAGCATGATCACTAGCTATGTAAATAGTTTGTACTATCATATCATGATCACTTACTATGTAAATAGTTTGTACTATCATAGCATGATCACTAACAATGTAAATAGTTTGTACTATCATAGCATGATCACTAGCTATGTAAATAGTTTGTACTATCATAGCATATGCACTAGTTATGAAAATAGTTTGTACTATCATAGCATGATCACTAACAATGTAAATAGTTTGTACTATCATAGCATGATCACTAGCTATGTAAATAGTTTGTACTATCATAGCATATGCACTAGCTATGAAAATAGTTTGTACTATCATAGCATGATCACTAGCTATGTAAATAGTTTGTACTATCATAGCATATGCACTAGCTATGTAAATAGTTTGTACTATCATATCATGATCACTTACTATGTAAATAGTTTGTACTATCATAACATATGCACTAGCTATGTAAATAGTTTGTACTATCATAGCATATGCACTAGCTATGAAAATAGTTTGTACTATCATAGCATGATCACTAACAATGTAAATAGTTTGTGCTATCATAGCAAGATCACTAACAATGTAAATAGTTTGTACTATCCTAGCATGATCACTAGCTATGTAAATAGTTTGTACTATCATAGCATGATCACTAGCTATGTAAATAGTTTGTACTATCATAGCATGGTCACTAGCTATGTAAATAGTTTGTACTATCATAGAATGATCACTAGCTATGTAAATATTTTGTACTTTCATAGCATGATCACTAGCTATGTAAATAGTTTGTACTATCATAGCATCATCACTAGCTATGTAAAAAGTTTGTACTGTCATAGCATGATCACTAGATATGTAAATAGTTTGTACTATCATAGCATGATCACTAGCTATGTAAATACTTTGTACTGTCATAGCATGATCACTAGCTATGTAAATAGTTTGTACTGTCATAGCATGATCACTAGCTATGTAAATACTTTGTACTATCATAGCATGATCACTAGCTATGTAAATACTTTGTACTGTCATAGCATGATCACTAGCTATGTAAATAGTTTGTACTATCATAGCAAGATCACTAACAATGTAAATAGTTTGTACTTTCATAGCATGATCACTAACAATGTAAATAGTTTGTACTATCATAGCATGATCACTAGATATGTAAATAGTTTGTACTATCATAGCATGATCACTAACAATGTAAATAGTTTGTACTATCATAGCATGATCACTAGCTATGTAAATAGTTTGTACTATCATAGCATATGCACTAGCTATGAAAATAGTTTGTACTATCATAGCATGATCACTAACAATGTAAATAGTTTGTACTATCATAGCATGATCACTAGCTATGTAAATAGTTTGTACTATCATAGCATATGCACTAGCTATGAAAATAGTTTGTACTATCATAGCATGATCACTAGCTATGTAAATAGTTTGTACTATCATAGCATATTCACTAGCTATGTAAATAGTTTGTACTATCATATCATGATCACTTACTATGTAAATAGTTTGTACTATCATAGCATGTGCACTAGCTATGTAAATAGTTTGTACTATCATAGCATATGCACTAGCTATGAAAATAGTTTGTACTATCATAGCATGATCACTAACAATGTAAATAGTTTGTGCTATCATAGCAAGATCACTAACAATGTAAATAGTTTGCACTATCATAGCATGATCACTAGCTATGTAAATAGTTTGTACTATCATAGCATGATCACTAGCTATGTAAATAGTTTGTACTATCATAGCATGGTCACTAGCTATGTAAATAGTTTGTACTATCATAGAATGATCACTAGCTATGTAAATAGTTTGTACTATCATAGCATGATCACTAGCTATGTAAATAGTTTGTACTATCATAGCATGATCACTAACAATGTAAATAGTTTGTACTATCATAGCATGATCACTAGCTATGTAAATAGTTTGTACTATCATAGCATGATCACTAGCTATGTAAATAGTTTGTACTATCATAGCATGATCACTAGCTATGTAAATAGTTTGTACTATCATAGCATGATCACTAGCTATGTAAATAGTTTGTACTATCATAGCATGATCACTAGCTATGTAAATAGTTTGTACTATCATATCATGATCACTTACTATGTAAATAGTTTGTACTATCATAGCATGATCACTAACAATGTAAATAGTTTGTACTATCATAGCATGATCACTAGCTATGTAAATAGTTTGTACTATCATAGCATATGCACTAGTTATGAAAATAGTTTGTACTATCATAGCATGATCACTAACAATGTAAATAGTTTGTACTATCATAGCATGATCACTAGCTATGTAAATAGTTTGTACTATCATAGCATATGCACTAGCTATGAAAATAGTTTGTACTATCATAGCATGATCACTAGCTATGTAAATAGTTTGTACTATCATAGCATATGCACTAGCTATGTAAATAGTTTGTACTATCATATCATGATCACTTACTATGTAAATAGTTTGTACTATCATAACATATGCACTAGCTATGTAAATAGTTTGTACTATCATAGCATATGCACTAGCTATGAAAATAGTTTGTACTATCATAGCATGATCACTAACAATGTAAATAGTTTGTGCTATCATAGCAAGATCACTAACAATGTAAATAGTTTGTACTATCCTAGCATGATCACTAGCTATGTAAATAGTTTGTACTATCATAGCATGATCACTAGCTATGTAAATAGTTTGTACTATCATAGCATGGTCACTAGCTATGTAAATAGTTTGTACTATCATAGAATGATCACTAGCTATGTAAATATTTTGTACTATCATAGCATGATCACTAGCTATGTAAATAGTTTGTACTATCATAGCATGATCACTAGCTATGTAAAAAGTTTGTACTGTCATAGCATGATCACTAGATATGTAAATAGTTTGTACTATCATAGCATGATCACTAGCTATGTAAATACTTTGTACTGTCATAGCATGATCACTAGCTATGTAAATAGTTTGTACTGTCATAGCATGATCACTAGCTATGTAAATACTTTGTACTATCATAGCATGATCACTAGCTATGTAAATACTTTGTACTGTCATAGCATGATCACTAGCTATGTAAATAGTTTGTACTATCATAGCAAGATCACTAACAATGTAAATAGTTTGTACTGTCATAGCATGATCACTAACAATGTAAATAGTTTGTACTATCATAGCATATGCACTAGCTATGTAAATAGTTTGTACTATCATAGCATATGCACTAGCTATGAAAATAGTTTGTACTATCATAGCATGATCACTAGCTATGTAAATAGTTTGTACTATCATAGCATATGCACTAGCTATGTAAATAGTTTGTACTATCATATCATGATCACTTACTATGTAAATAGTTTGTACTATCATAGCATGTGCACTAGCTATGTAAATAGTTTGTACTATCATAGCATATGCACTAGCTATGAAAATAGTTTGTACTATCATAGCATGATCACTAACAATGTAAATAGTTTGTGCTATCATAGCAAGATCACTAACAATGTAAATAGTTTGCACTATCATAGCATGATCACTAGCTATGTAAATAGTTTGTACTATCATAGCAAGATCACTAACAATGTAAATAGTTTGTACTGTCATAGCATGATCACTAACAATGTAAATAGTTTGTACTATCATAGCATGATCACTAGATATGTAAATAGTTTGTACTATCATAGCATGATCACTAACAATGTAAATAGTTTGTACTATCATAGCATGATCACTAGCTATGTAAATAGTTTGTACTATCATAGCATATGCACTAGCTATGAAAATAGTTTGTACTATCATAGCATGATCACTAACAATGTAAATAGTTTGTACTATCATAGCATGATCACTAGCTATGTAAATAGTTTGTACTATCATAGCATATGCACTAGCTATGAAAATAGTTTGTACTATCATAGCATGATCACTAGCTATGTAAATAGTTTGTACTATCATAGCATATGCACTAGCTATGTAAATAGTTTGTACTATCATATCATGATCACTTACTATGTAAATAGTTTGTACTATCATAGCATGTGCACTAGCTATGTAAATAGTTTGTACTATCATAGCATATGCACTAGCTATGAAAATAGTTTGTACTATCATAGCATGATCACTAACAATGTAAATAGTTTGTGCTATCATAGCAAGATCACTAACAATGTAAATAGTTTGCACTATCATAGCATGATCACTAGCTATGTAAATAGTTTGTACTATCATAGCATGATCACTAGCTATGTAAATAGTTTGTACTATCATAGCATGGTCACTAGCTATGTAAATAGTTTGTACTATCATAGAATGATCACTAGCTATGTAAATAGTTTGTACTATCATAGCATGATCACTAGCTATGTAAATAGTTTGTACTATCATAGCATGATCACTAACAATGTAAATAGTTTGTACTATCATAGCATGATCACTAGCTATGTAAATAGTTTGTACTATCATAGCATGATCACTAGCTATGTAAATAGTTTGTACTATCATAGCATGATCACTAGCTATGTAAATAGTTTGTACTATCATAGCATGATCACTAGCTATGTAAATAGTTTGTACTATCATAGCATGATCACTAGCTATGTAAATAGTTTGTACTATCATATCATGATCACTTACTATGTAAATAGTTTGTACTATCATAGCATGATCACTAACAATGTAAATAGTTTGTACTATCATAGCATGATCACTAGCTATGTAAATAGTTTGTACTATCATAGCATATGCACTAGTTATGAAAATAGTTTGTACTATCATAGCATGATCACTAACAATGTAAATAGTTTGTACTATCATAGCATGATCACTAGCTATGTAAATAGTTTGTACTATCATAGCATATGCACTAGCTATGAAAATAGTTTGTACTATCATAGCATGATCACTAGCTATGTAAATAGTTTGTACTATCATAGCATATGCACTAGCTATGTAAATAGTTTGTACTATCATATCATGATCACTTACTATGTAAATAGTTTGTACTATCATAACATATGCACTAGCTATGTAAATAGTTTGTACTATCATAGCATATGCACTAGCTATGAAAATAGTTTGTACTATCATAGCATGATCACTAACAATGTAAATAGTTTGTGCTATCATAGCAAGATCACTAACAATGTAAATAGTTTGTACTATCCTAGCATGATCACTAGCTATGTAAATAGTTTGTACTATCATAGCATGATCACTAGCTATGTAAATAGTTTGTACTATCATAGCATGGTCACTAGCTATGTAAATAGTTTGTACTATCAAAGAATGATCACTAGCTATGTAAATATTTTGTACTATCATAGCATGATCACTAGCTATGTAAATAGTTTGTACTATCATAGCATCATCACTAGCTATGTAAAAAGTTTGTACTGTCATAGCATGATCACTAGATATGTAAATAGTTTGTACTATCATAGCATGATCACTAGCTATGTAAATACTTTGTACTGTCATAGCATGATCACTAGCTATGTAAATAGTTTGTACTGTCATAGCATGATCACTAGCTATGTAAATACTTTGTACTATCATAGCATGATCACTAGCTATGTAAATACTTTGTACTGTCATAGCATGATCACTAGCTATGTAAATAGTTTGTACTATCATAGCAAGATCACTAACAATGTAAATAGTTTGTACTGTCATAGCATGATCACTAACAATGTAAATAGTTTGTACTATCATAGCATATGCACTAGCTATGTAAATAGTTTGTACTATCATAGCATATGCACTAGCTATGAAAATAGTTTGTACTATCATAGCATGATCACTAGCTATGTAAATAGTTTGTACTATCATAGCATATGCACTAGCTATGTAAATAGTTTGTACTATCATATCATGATCACTTACTATGTAAATAGTTTGTACTATCATAGCATGTGCACTAGCTATGTAAATAGTTTGTACTATCATAGCATATGCACTAGCTATGAAAATAGTTTGTACTATCATAGCATGATCACTAACAATGTAAATAGTTTGTGCTATCATAGCAAGATCACTAACAATGTAAATAGTTTGCACTATCATAGCATGATCACTAGCTATGTAAATAGTTTGTACTATCATAGCATGATCACTAGCTATGTAAATAGTTTGTACTATCATAGCATGGTCACTAGCTATGTAAATAGTTTGTACTATCATAGAATGATCACTAGCTATGTAAATAGTTTGTACTATCATAGCATGATCACTAGCTATGTAAATAGTTTGTACTATCATAGCATGATCACTAGCTATGGAAAAAGTTTGTACTGTCATAGCATGATCACTAGATATGTAAATAGTTTGTACTATCATAGCATGATCACTAGCTATGTAAATACTTTGTACTGTCATAGCATGATCACTAGCTATGTAAATAGTTTGTACTGTCATAGCATGATCACTAGCTATGTAAATACTTTGTACTATCATAGCATGATCACTAGCTATGTAAATACTTTGTACTGTCGTAGCATGATCACTACCTATGTAAATAGTTTGTACTATCATAGCAAGATCACTAACAATGTAAATAGTTTGTACTGTCATAGCATGATCACTAACAATGTAAATAGTTTGTACTATCATAGCATGATCACTAGCTATGTAAATACTTTGTACTGTCATAGCATGATCACTAGCTATGTAAATACTTTGTACTGTCATAGCATGATCACTAGCTATGTAAATAGTTTGTACTATCATAGCATGATCACTAGCTATGTAAATACTTTGTAGTGTCATAGCATGATCACTAGCTATGTAAATAGTTTGTACTATAATAGTAAGATCACTAACAATGTAAATAGTTTGTACTATCATAGCATGATCACTAACCATGTAAATAGTTTGTACTATCATAGCATATGCACTAGCTATGTAAATAGTTTGTACTATCATAGCATGATCACTAACAATGTAAATACTTTGTACTGTCATAGCATGATCACTAGCTATGTAAATAGTTTGTACTATCATAGCATGATCACTAGCTATGTAAATACTTTGTAGTGTCATAGCATGATCACTAGCTATGTAAATAGTTTGTACTATCATAGTAAGATCACTAACAATGTAAATAGTTTGTACTATCATAGCATGATCACTAACAATGTAAATAGTTTGTACTATCATAGCATATGCACTAGCTATGTAAATAGTTTGTACTATCATAGCATGATCACTAACAATGTAAATAGTTTGTACTATCATAGCATATGCACTAACAATGTTAATAGTTTGTACTATCATAGCATGATCACTAGCTATGTAAATAGTTTGTACTATCATAGCATGATCACTAGCAATGTAAATAGTTTGTACTATCATAGCATGATCACTAACAATGTAAATAGTTTGTACTATCATAGCATATGCACTAGCTATGTAAATAGTTTGTACTATCATAGCATGATCACTAACAATGTAAATAGTTTGTACTATCATAGCATATGCACTAACAATGTAAATAGTTTGTACTATCATAGCATGATCACTAGCTATGAAAATAGTTTGTACTATCATAGCATGATCACTAACAATGTAAATATTTTGTACTGTCATAGCATGATCACTAGCTATGTAAATAGTTTGTACTAACATAGTATGATCACTAGCTATGTATATAGTTTGTACTATCACAGCATGATCACTAGCAATGTAAATAGTTTGTACTATCATAGCATGATCACTAACAATGTAAATAGTTTGTACTATCATAGCATATGCACTAGCTATGTAAATAGTTTGTACTACAATAACATGATCACTAACTATGTAAATAGTTTGTACTGTCATAGCATGATCAATAGCTATATAAATAGTTTGTACTATCATAGCATGATCACTAGCTATGTAAATAGTTTGTACTATCATAGCATATGCACTAGCTATGTGAATAGTTTGTACTATCATAGCATATGCACTAGCTATGTAAATAGTTTGTACTATCATAGCATATGCACTAGCTATGTAAATAGTTTGTACTATCATAGCATGACCACTAACAATGTAAATAGTTTGTACTATCATAGCATATGCACTAGCTATGTAAATAGTTTGTACTATAAAAGCATGATCACTAACAATGTAAATAGTTTGTACTATCATAGCATGATCACTAGCTAGGTAAATAGTTTGTACTATCATAGCATGATCACTAACAATGTAAATAGTTTGTACTATCATAGCATGATCACTAACAATGTAAATAGTTTGTACTATCATAGCATGATGACTAACAATGTAAATAGTTTGTACTCTCATAGAATGATCACTAGCAATGTAAATAGTTTGTACTATCATAGCATGATCACTAGCTATGTAAATAGTTTGTACTGTCATAGCATGATAACTAACAATGTAAATAGTTTGTACTATCATAGCATGATAACTAGCTATGTAAATAGTTTGTACTATCATAGCATGATCAATAGCTATATAAATAGTTTGTACTATCATAGCATGATCACTAGCTATGTAAATAGTTTGTACTATCATAGCATATGCACTAGCTATGTAAATAGTTTGTACTATCATATCATGATCACTTACTATGTAAATAGTTTGTACTATCATAGCATGTGCACTAGCTATGTAAATAGTTTGTACTATCATAGCATATGCACTAGCTATGAAAATAGTTTGTACTATCATAGCATGATCACTAACAATGTAAATAGTTTGTGCTATCATAGCAAGATCACTAACAATGTAAATAGTTTGCACTATCATAGCATGATCACTAGCTATGTAAATAGTTTGTACTATCATAGCATGATCACTAGCTATGTAAATAGTTTGTACTATCATAGCATGGTCACTAGCTATGTAAATTGTTTGTACTATCATAGAATGATCACTAGCTATGTAAATAGTTTGTACTATCATAGCATGATCACTAGCTATGTAAATAGTTTGTACTATCATAGCATGATCACTAGCTATGAAAAAAATTTGTACTGTCATAGCATGATCACTAGATATGTAAATAGTTTGTACTATCATAGCATGATCACTAGCTATGTAAATACTTTGTACTGTCATAGCATGATCACTAGCTATGTAAATACTTTGTACTATCATAGCATGATCACTAGCTATGTAAATACTTTGTACTGTCGTAGCATGATCACTACCTATGTAAATAGTTTGTACTATCATAGCAAGATCACTAACAATGTAAATAGTTTGTACTGTCATAGCATGATCACTAACAATGTAAATAGTTTGTACTATCATAGCATGATCACTAGCTATGTAAATAGTTTGTACTGTCATAGCATGATCACTAGCTATGTAAATACTTTGTACTGTCATAGCATGATCACTAGCTATGTAAATAGTTTGTACTATCATAGCATGATCACTAGCTATGTAAATACTTTGTAGTGTCATAGCATGATCACTAGCTATGTAAATAGTTTGTACTATCATAGTAAGATCACTAACAATGTAAATAGTTTGTACTATCATAGCATGATCACTAACAATGTAAATAGTTTGTACTATCATAGCATATGCACTAGCTATGTAAATAGTTTGTACTATCATAGCATGATCACTAACAATGTAAATACTTTGTACTGTCATAGCATGATCACTAGCTATGTAAATAGTTTGTACTATCATAGCATGATGACTAACAATGTAAATAGTTTGTAGTCTCATAGCATGATCACTAGCAATGTAAATAGTTTGTACTATCATAGCATGATCACTAGCTATGTAAATAGTTTGTACTGTCATAGCATGATAACTAACAATGTAAATAGTTTGTACTATCATAGCATGATAACTAACAATGTAAATAGTTTGTACTATCATAGCATGATCAATACCTATATAAATAGTTTGTACTATCATAGCATGATCACTAGCTATGTAAATAGTTTGTACTATCATAGCATATGCACTAGCTATGTAAATAGTTTGTACTATCATATCATGATCACTTACTATGTAAATAGTTTGTACTATCATAGCATGTGCACTAGCTATGTAAATAGTTTGTACTATCATAGCATATGCACTAGCTATGAAAATAGTTTGTACTATCATAGCATGATCACTAACAATGTAAATAGTTTGTGCTATCATAGCAAGATCACTAACAATGTAAATAGTTTGCACTATCATAGCATGATCACTAGCTATGTAAATAGTTTGTACTATCATAGCATGATCACTAGCTATGTAAATAGTTTGTACTATCATAGCATGGTCACTAGCTATGTAAATAGTTTGTACTATCATAGAATGATCACTAGCTATGTAAATAGTTTGTACTATCATAGCATGATCACTAGCTATGTAAATAGTTTGTACTATCATAGCATGATCACTAGCTATGTAAAAAGTTTGTACTGTCATAGCATGATCACTAGATATGTAAATAGTTTGTACTATCATAGCATGATCACTAGCCATGTAAATACTTTGTACTGTCATAGCATGATCACTAGCTATGTAAATACTTTGTACTATCATAGCATGATCACTAGCTATGTAAATACTTTGTACTGTCGTAGCATGATCACTACCTATGTAAATAGTTTGTACTATCATAGCAAGATCACTAACAATGTAAATAGTTTGTACTGTCATAGCATGATCACTAACAATGTAAATAGTTTGTACTATCATAGCATGATCACTAGCTATGTAAATACTTTGTACTGTCATAGCATGATCACTAGCTATGTAAATACTTTGTACTGTCATAGCATGATCACTAGCTATGTAAATAGTTTGTACTATCATAGCATGATCACTAGCTATGTAAATACTTTGTAGTGTCATAGCATGATCACTAGCTATGTAAATAGTTTGTACTATCATAGTAAGATCACTAACAATGTAAATAGTTTGTACTATCATAGCATGATCACTAACAATGTAAATAGTTTGTACTATCATAGCATATGCACTAGCTATGTAAATAGTTTGTACTATCATAGCATGATCACTAACAATGTAAATACTTTGTACTGTCATAGCATGATCACTAGCTATGTAAATAGTTTGTACTATCATAGCATGATCACTAGCTATGTAAATACTTTGTAGTGTCATAGCATGATCACTAGCTATGTAAATAGTTTGTACTATCATAGTAAGATCACTAACAATGTAAATAGTTTGTACTATCATAGCATGATCACTAACAATGTAAATAGTTTGTACTATCATAGCATATGCACTAGCTATGTAAATAGTTTGTACTATCATAGCATGATCACTAACAATGTAAATAGTTTGTACTATCATAGCATATGCACTAACAATGTAAATAGTTTGTACTATCATAGCATGATCACTAGCTATGTAAATAGTTTGTACTATCATAGCATGATCACTAGCAATGTAAATAGTTTGTACTATCATATCATGATCACTAACAATGTAAATAGTTTGTACTATCATAGCATATGCACTAGCTATGTAAATAGTTTGTACTATCATAGCATGATCACTAACAATGTAAATAGTTTGTACTATCATAGCATATGCACTAACAATGTAAATAGTTTGTACTATCATAGCATGATCACTAGCTATGAAAATAGTTTGTACTATCATAGCATGATCACTAACAATGTAAATAGTTTGTACTGTCATAGCATGATCACTAGCTATGTAAATAGTTTGTACTAACATAGTATGATCACTAGCTTTGTATATAGTTTGTACTATCACAGCATGATCACTAGCAATGTAAATAGTTTGTACTATCATAGCATGATCACTAACAATGTAAATAGTTTGTACTATCATAGCATATGCACTAGCTATGTAAATAGTTTGTACTACAATAACATGATCACTAACTATGTAAATAGTTTGTACTGTCATAGCATGATCAATAGCTATATAAATAGTTTGTACTATCATAGCATGATCACTAGCTATGTAAATAGTTTGTACTATCATAGCATATGCACTAGCTATGTAAATAGTTTGTACTATCATAGCATATGCACTAGCTATGTAAATAGTTTGTACTATCATAGCATATGCACTAGCTATGTAAATAGTTTGTACTATCATAGCATGACCACTAACAATGTAAATAGTTTGTACTATCATAGCATATGCACTAGCTATGTAAATAGTTTGTACTATAATAGCATGATCACTAACAATGTAAATACTTTGTACTGTCATAGCATGATCACTAGCTATGTAAATAGTTTGTACTATCATAGCATGATCACTAGCTATGTAAATACTTTGTAGTGTCATAGCATGATCACTAGCTATGTAAATAGTTTGTACTATCATAGTAAGATCACTAACAATGTAAATAGTTTGTACTATCATAGCATGATCACTAACAATGTAAATAGTTTGTACTATTATAGCATATGCACTAGCTATGTAAATAGTTTGTACTATCATAGCATGATCACTAACAATGTAAATAGTTTGTACTATCATAGCATATGCACTAACAATGTAAATAGTTTGTACTATCATAGCATGATCACTAGCTATGTAAATAGTTTGTACTATCATAGCATGATCACTAGCAATGTAAATAGTTTGTACTATCATAGCATGATCACTAACAATGTAAATAGTTTGTACTATCATAGCATATGCACTAGCTATGTAAATAGTTTGTACTATCATAGCATGATCACTAACAATGTAAATAGTTTGTACTATCATAGCATATGCACTAACAATGTAAATAGTTTGTACTATCATAGCATGATCACTAGCTATGAAAATAGTTTGTACTATCATAGCATGATCACTAACAATGTAAATAGTTTGTACTGTCATAGCATGATCACTAGCTATGTAAATAGTTTGTACTAACATAGTATGATCACTAGCTATGTATATAGTTTGTACTATCACAGCATGATCACTAGCAATGTAAATAGTTTGTACTATCATAGCATGATCACTAACAATGTAAATAGTTTGTACTATCATAGCATATGCACTAGCTATGTAAATAGTTTGTACTACAATAACATGATCACTAACTATGTAAATAGTTTGTACTGTCATAGCATGATCAATAGCTATATAAATAGTTTGTACTATCATAGCATGATCACTAGCTATGTAAATAGTTTGTACTATCATAGCATATGCACTAGCTATGTAAATAGTTTGTACTATCATAGCATATGCACTAGCTATGTAAATAGTTTGTACTATCATAGCATATGCACTAGCTATGTAAATAGTTTGTACTATCATAGCATGACCACTAACAATGTAAATAGTTTGTACTATCATAGCATATGCACTAGCTATGTAAATAGTTTGTACTATAAAAGCATGATCACTAACAATGTAAATAGTTTGTACTATCATAGCATGATCACTAGCTAGGTAAATAGTTTGTACTATCATAGCATGATCACTAACAATGTAAATAGTTTGTACTATCATAGCATGATCACTAACAATGTAAATAGTTTGTACTATCATAGCATGATGACTAACAATGTAAATAGTTTGTACTCTCATAGCATGATCACTAGCAATGTAAATAGTTTGTACTATCATAGCATGATCACTAGCTATGTAAATAGTTTGTACTGTCATAGCATGATAACTAACTATGTAAATAGTTTGTACTATCATAGCATGATAACTAACAATGTAAATAGTTTGTACTATCATAGCATGATCAATAGCTATATAAATAGTTTGTACTATCATAGCATGATCACTAGCTATGTAAATAGTTTGTACTATCATAGCATATGCACTAGCTATGTAAATAGTTTGTACTATCATATCATGATCACTTACTATGTAAATAGTTTGTACTATCATAGCATGTGCACTAGCTATGTAAATAGTTTGTACTATCATAGCATATGCACTAGCTATGAAAATAGTTTGTACTATCATAGCATGATCACTAACAATGTAAATAGTTTGTGCTATCATAGCAAGATCACTAACAATGTAAATAGTTTGCACTATCAAAGCATGATCACTAGCTATGTAAATAGTTTGTACTGTCATAGCATGATCACTAGCTATGTAAATACTTTGTACTGTCATAGCATGATCACTAGCTATGTAAATAGTTTGTACTGTCATAGCATGATCACTAGCTATGTAAATAGTTTGTACTGTCATAGCATGATAACTAACAATGTAAATAGTTTGTACTATCATAGCATGATAACTAACAATGTAAATAGTTTGTACTATCATAGCATGATCAATAGCTATATAAATAGTTTGTACTATCATAGCATGATCACTAGCTATGTAAATAGTTTGTACTATCATAGCATGATCACTAGCTATGTAAATAGTTTGTACTATCATAGCATATGCACTAGCTATGTAAATAGTTTGTACTATCATAGCATATGCACTAGCTATGTAAATAGTTTGTACTATCATAGCATATGCACTAGCTATGTAAATAGTTTGTACTATCATAGCATGACCACTAACAATGTAAATAGTTTGTACTATCATAGCATATGCACTAGCTATGTAAATAGTTTGTACTATCAAAGCATGATCACTAACAATGTAAATAGTTTGTACTATCATAGCATGATCACTAGCTAGGTAAATAGTTTGTACTATCATTGCATGATCACTAACAATGTAAATAGTTTGTACTATCATAGCATGATGACTAACAATGTAAATAGTTTGTACTGTCATAGCATGATCACTAGCTATGTAAATAGTTTGTACTATCATAGCATATGCACTAGCTATGAAAATAGTTTGTACTATCATAGCATGATCACTAACAATGTAAATAGTTTGTGCTATCATAGCAAGATCACTAACAATGTAAATAGTTTGCACTATCATAGCATGATCACTAGCTATGTAAATAGTTTGTACTATCATAGCATGATCACTAGCTATGTAAATAGTTTGTACTATCATAGCATGGTCACTAGCTATGTAAATAGTTTGTACTATCATAGAATGATCACTAGCTATGTAAATAGTTTGTACTATCATAGCATGATCACTAGCTATGTAAATAGTTTGTACTATCATAGCATGATCACTAGCTATGTAAAAAGTTTGTACTGTCATAGCATGATCACTAGATATGTAAATAGTTTGTACTATCATAGCATGATCACTAGCTATGTAAATACTTTGTACTGTCATAGCATGATCACTAGCTATGTAAATAGTTTGTACTGTCATAGCATGATCACTAGCTATGTAAATACTTTGTACTATCATAGCATGATCACTAGCTATGTAAATAGTTTGTACTGTCATAGCATGATCACTAGCTATGTAAATAGTTTGTACTGTCATAGCATGATAACTAACAATGTAAATAGTTTGTACTATCATAGCATGATAACTAACAATGTAAATAGTTTGTACTATCATAGCATGATCAATAGCTATATAAATAGTTTGTACTATCATAGCATGATCACTAGCTATGTAAATACTTTGTACTATCATAGCATGATCACTAGCTATGTAAATAGTTTGTACTATCATAGCATATGCACTAGCTATGTAAATAGTTTGTACTATCATAGCATATGCACTAGCTATGTAAATAGTTTGTACTATCATAGCATATGCACTAGCTATGTAAATAGTTTGTACTATCATAGCATGACCACTAACAATGTAAATAGTTTGTACTATCATAGCATATGCACTAGCTATGTAAATAGTTTGTACTATCAAAGCATGATCACTAACAATGTAAATAGTTTGTACTATCATAGCATGATCACTAGCTAGGTAAATAGTTTGTACTATCATTGCATGATCACTAACAATGTAAATAGTTTGTACTATCATAGCATGATGACTAACAATGTAAATAGTTTGTACTATCATAGCATGATCACTGGCTATGTAAATAGTTTGTACTATCATAGCATATGCACTAGCTATGAAAATAGTTTGTACTATCATAGCATGATCACTAACAATGTAAATAGTTTGTGCTATCATAGCAAGATCACTAACAATGTAAATAGTTTGCACTATCATAGCATGATCACTAGCTATGTAAATAGTTTGTACTATCATAGCATGATCACTAGCTATGTAAATAGTTTGTACTATCATAGCATGGTCACTAGCTATGTAAATAGTTTGTACTATCATAGAATGATCACTAGCTATGTAAATAGTTTGTACTATCATAGCATGATCACTAGCTATGTAAATAGTTTGTACTATCATAGCATGATCACTAGCTATGTAAAAAGTTTGTACTGTCATAGCATGATCACTAGATATGTAAATAGTTTGTACTATCATAGCATGATCACTAGCTATGTAAATACTTTGTACTGTCATAGCATGATCACTAGCTATGTAAATAGTTTGTACTGTCATAGCATGATCACTAGCTATGTAAATACTTTGTACTATCATAGCATGATCACTAGCTATGTAAATACTTTGTACTGTCGTAGCATGATCACTACCTATGTAAATAGTTTGTACTATCATAGCAAGATCACTAACAATGTAAATAGTTTGTACTGTCATAGCATGATCACTAACAATGTAAATAGTTTGTACTATCATAGCATGATCACTAGCTATGTAAATACTTTGTACTGTCATAGCATGATCACTAGCTATGTAAATACTTTGTACTGTCATAGCATGATCACTAGCTATGTAAATAGTTTGTACTATCATAGCATGATCACTAGCTATGTAAATACTTTGTAGTGTCATAGCATGATCACTAGCTATGTAAATAGTTTGTACTATCATAGTAAGATCACTAACAATGTAAATAGTTTGTACTATCATAGCATGATCACTAACAATGTAAATAGTTTGTACTATCATAGCATATGCACTAGCTATGTAAATAGTTTGTACTATCATAGCATGATCACTAACAATGTAAATACTTTGTACTGTCATAGCATGATCACTAGCTATGTAAATAGTTTGTACTATCATAGCATGATCACTAGCTATGTAAATACTTTGTAGTGTCATAGCATGATCACTAGCTATGTAAATAGTTTGTACTATCATAGTAAGATCACTAACAATGTAAATAGTTTGTACTATCATAGCATGATCACTAACAATGTAAATAGTTTGTACTATCATAGCATATGCACTAGCTATGTAAATAGTTTGTACTATCATAGCATGATCACTAACAATGTAAATAGTTTGTACTATCATAGCATATGCACTAACAATGTAAATAGTTTGTACTATCATAGCATGATCACTAGCTATGTAAATAGTTTGTACTATCATAGCATGATCACTAGCAATGTAAATAGTTTGGACTATCATAGCATGATCACTAACAATGTAAATAGTTTGTACTATCATAGCATATGCACTAGCTATGTAAATAGTTTGTACTATCATAGCATGATCACTAACAATGTAAATAGTTTGTACTATCATAGCATATGCACTAACAATGTAAATAGTTTGTACTATCATAGCATGATCACTAGCTATGAAAATAGTTTGTACTATCATAGCATGATCACTAACAATGTAAATAGTTTGTACTATCATAGCATATGCACTAACAATGTAAATAGTTTGTACTGTCATAGCATGATCACTAGCTATGTAAATAGTTTGTACTATCATAGCATATGCACTAGCTATGAAAATAGTTTGTACTATCATAGCATGATCACTAACAATGTAAATAGTTTGTGCTATCATAGCAAGATCACTAACAATGTAAATAGTTTGCACTATCATAGCATGATCACTAGCTATGTAAATAGTTTGTACTATCATAGCATGATCACTAGCTATGTAAATAGTTTGTACTATCATAGCATGGTCACTAGCTATGTAAATAGTTTGTACTATCATAGAATGATCACTAGCTATGTAAATAGTTTGTACTATCATAGCATGATCACTAGCTATGTAAATAGTTTGTACTATCATAGCATGATCACTAGCTATGTAAAAAGTTTGTACTGTCATAGCATGATCACTAGATATGTAAATAGTTTGTACTATCATAGCATGATCACTAGCTATGTAAATACTTTGTACTGTCATAGCATGATCACTAGCTATGTAAATAGTTTGTACTGTCATAGCATGATCACTAGCTATGTAAATACTTTGTACTATCATAGCATGATCACTAGCTATGTAAATACTTTGTACTGTTGTAGCATGATCACTACCTATGTAAATAGTTTGTACTATCATAGCAAGATCACTAACAATGTAAATAGTTTGTACTGTCATAGCATGATCACTAACAATGTAAATAGTTTGTACTATCATAGCATGATCACTAGCTATGTAAATACTTTGTACTGTCATAGCATGATCACTAGCTATGTAAATACTTTGTACTGTCATAGCATGATCACTAGCTATGTAAATAGTTTGTACTATCATAGCATGATCACTAGCTATGTAAATACTTTGTAGTGTCATAGCATGATCACTAGCTATGTAAATAGTTTGTACTATCATAGTAAGATCACTAACAATGTAAATAGTTTGTACTATCATAGCATGATCACTAACAATGTAAATAGTTTGTACTATCATAGCATATGCACTAGCTATGTAAATAGTTTGTACTATCATAGCATGATCACTAACAATGTAAATACTTTGTACTGTCATAGCATGATCACTAGCTATGTAAATAGTTTGTACTATCATAGCATGATCACTAGCTATGTAAATACTTTGTAGTGTCATAGCATGATCACTAGCTATGTAAATAGTTTGTACTATCATAGTAAGATCACTAACAATGTAAATAGTTTGTACTATCATAGCATGATCACTAACAATGTAAATAGTTTGTACTATCATAGCATATGCACTAGCTATGTAAATAGTTTGTACTATCATAGCATGATCACTAACAATGTAAATAGTTTGTACTATCATAGCATATGCACTAACAATGTAAATAGTTTGTACTATCATAGCATGATCACTAGCTATGTAAATAGTTTGTACTATCATAGCATGATCACTAGCAATGTAAATAGTTTGGACTATCATAGCATGATCACTAACAATGTAAATAGTTTGTACTATCATAGCATATGCACTAGCTATGTAAATAGTTTGTACTATCATAGCATGATCACTAACAATGTAAATAGTTTGTACTATCATAGCATATGCACTAACAATGTAAATAGTTTGTACTATCATAGCATGATCACTAGCTATGAAAATAGTTTGTACTATCATAGCATGATCACTAACAATGTAAATAGTTTGTACTGTCATAGCATGATCACTAGCTATGTAAATAGTTTGTACTAACATAGTATGATCACTAGCTATGTATATAGTTTGTACTATCACAGCATGATCACTAGCAATGTAAATAGTTTGTACTATCATAGCATGATCACTAACAATGTAAATAGTTTGTACTATCATAGCATATGCACTAGCTATGTAAATAGTTTGTACTACAATAACATGATCACTAACTATGTAAATAGTTTGTACTGTCATAGCATGATCAATAGCTATATAAATAGTTTGTACTATCATAGCATGATCACTAGCTATGTAAATAGTTTGTACTATCATAGCATATGCACTAGCTTTGTAAATAGTTTGTACTATCATAGCATATGCACTAGCTATGTAAATAGTTTGTACTATCATAGCATATGCACTAGCTATGTAAATAGTTTGTACTATCATAGCATGACCACTAACAATGTAAATAGTTTGTACTATCATAGCATATGCACTAGCTATGTAAATAGTTTGTACTATCAAAGCATGATCACTAACAATGTAAATAGTTTGTACTATCATAGCATGATCACTAGCTAGGTAAATAGTTTGTACTATCATAGCATGATCACTAACAATGTAAATAGTTTGTACTATCATAGCATGATCACTAACAATGTAAATAGTTTGTACTATCATAGCATGATGACTAACAATGTAAATAGTTTGTACTCTCATAGCATGATCACTAGCAATGTAAATAGTTTGTACTATCATAGCATGATCACTAGCTATGTAAATAGTTTGTACTGTCATAGCATGATAACTAACAATGTAAATAGTTTGTACTATCATAGCATGATAACTAACAATGTAAATAGTTTGTACTATCATAGCATGATCAATAGCTATATAAATAGTTTGTACTATCATAGCATGATCACTAGCTATGTAAATAGTTTGTACTATCATAGCATTTGCACTAGCTATGTAAATAGTTTGTACTATCATATCATGATCACTTACTATGTAAATAGTTTGTACTATCATAGCATGTGCACTAGCTATGTAAATAGTTTGTACTATCATAGCATATGCACTAGCTATGAAAATAGTTTGTACTATCATAGCATGATCACTAACAATGTAAATAGTTTGTGCTATCATAGCAAGATCACTAACAATGTAAATAGTTTGCACTATCATAGCATGATCACTAGCTATGTAAATAGTTTGTACTATCATAGCATGATCACTAGCTATGTAAATAGTTTGTACTATCATAGCATGATCACTAGCTATGTAAATAGTTTGTACTATCATAGCATGGTCACTAGCTATGTAAATAGTTTGTACTATCATAGAATGATCACTAGCTATGTAAATAGTTTGTACTATCATAGCATGATCACTAGCTATGTAAATAGTTTGTACTATCATAGCATGATCACTAGCTATGTAAAAAGGTTGTACTGTCATAGCATGATCACTAGATATGTAAATAGTTTGTACTATCATAGCATGATCACTAGCTATGTAAATACTTTGTACTGTCATAGCATGATCACTAGCTATGTAAATACTTTGTACTGTCATAGCATGATCACTAGCTATGTAAATAGTTTGTACTATCATAGCATGATCACTAGCTATGTAAATACTTTGTAGTGTAATAGCATGATCACTAGCTATGTAAATAGTTTGTACTATCAGTGTAAGATCACTAACAATGTAAATAGTTTGTACTATCATAGCATGATCACTAACAATGTAAATAGTTTGTACTATCATAGCATATGCACTAGCTATGTAAATAGTTTGTACTATCATAGCATGATCACTAACAATGTAAATACTTTGTACTGTCATAGCATGATCACTAGCTATGTAAATAGTTTGTACTATCATAGCATGATCACTAGCTATGTAAATACTTTGTAGTGTCATAGCATGATCACTAGCTATGTAAATAGTTTGTACTATCATAGTAAGATCACTAACAATGTAAATAGTTTGTACTATCATAGCATGATCACTAACAATGTAAATAGTTTGTACTATCATAGCATATGCACTAGCTATGTAAATAGTTTGTACTATCATAGCATGATCACTAACAATGTAAATAGTTTGTACTATCATAGCATATGCACTAACAATGTAAATAGTTTGTACTATCATAGCATGATCACTAGCTATGTAAATAGTTTGTACTATCATAGCATGATCACTAGCAATGTAAATAGTTTGTACTATCATAGCATGATCACTAACAATGTAAATAGTTTGTACTATCATAGCATATGCACTAGCTATGTAAATAGTTTGTACTATCATAGCATGATCACTAACAATGTAAATAGTTTGTACTATCATAGCATATGCACTAACAATGTAAATAGTTTGTACTATCATAGCATGATCACTAGCTATGAAAATAGTTTGTACTATCATAGCATGATCACTAACAATGTAAATAGTTTGTACTGTCATAGCATGATCACTAGCTATGTAAATAGTTTGTACTAACATAGTATGATCACTAGCTATGTATATAGTTTGTACTATCACAGCATGATCACTAGCAATGTAAATAGTTTGTACTATCATAGCATGATCACTAACAATGTAAATAGTTTGTACTATCATAGCATATGCACTAGCTATGTAAATAGTTTGTACTACAATAACATGATCACTAACTATGTAAATAGTTTGTACTGTCATAGCATGATCAATAGCTATATAAATAGTTTGTACTATCATAGCATGATCACTAGCTATGTAAATAGTTTGTACTATCATAGCATATGCACTAGCTATGTAAATAGTTTGTACTATCATAGCATATGCACTAGCTATGTAAATAGTTTGTACTATCATAGCATATGCACTAGCTATGTAAATAGTTTGTACTATCATAGCATGACCACTAACAATGTAAATAGTTTGTACTATCATAGCATATGCACTAGCTATGTAAATAGTTTGTACTATGAAAGCATGATCACTAACAATGTAAATAGTTTGTACTATCATAGCATGATCACTAGCTAGGTAAATAGTTTGTACTATCATAGCATGATCACTAACAATGTAAATAGTTTGTACTATCATAGCATGATCACTAACAATGTAAATAGTTTGTACTATCATAGCATGATGACTAACAATGTAAATAGTTTGTACTCTCATAGCATGATCACTAGCAATGTAAATAGTTTGTACTATCATAGCATGATCACTAGCTATGTAAATAGTTTGTACTGTCATAGCATGATAACTAACAATGTAAATAGTTTGTACTATCATAGCATGATAACTAACAATGTAAATAGTTTGTACTATCATAGCATGATCACTAGCTATGTAAATAGTTTGTACTATCATAGCATATGCACTAGCTATGTAAATAGTTTGTACTATCATAGCATATGCACTAGCTATGTAAATAGTTTGTACTATCATAGCATATGCACTAGCTATGTAAATAGTTTGTACTATCATAGCATGATCACTAACAATGTAAATACTTTGTACTGTCATAGCATGATCACTAGCTATGTAAATAGTTTGTACTATCATAGCATATGCACTAGCTATGTAAATAGTTTGTAGTGTCATAGCATGATCACTAGCTATGTAAATAGTTTGTACTATCATAGTAAGATCACTAACAATGTAAATAGTTTGTACTATCATAGCATGATCACTAACAATGTAAATAGTTTGTACTATCATAGCATATGCACTAGCTATGTAAATAGTTTGTACTATCATAGCATGATCACTAACAATGTAAATAGTTTGTACTATCATAGCATATGCACTAACAATGTAAATAGTTTGTACTATCATAGCATGATCACTAGCTATGTAAATAGTTTGTACTATCATAGCATGATCACTAGCAATGTAAATAGTTTGTACTATCATAGCATGATCACTAACAATGTAAATAGTTTGTACTATCATAGCATATGCACTAGCTATGTAAATAGTTTGTACTATCATAGCATGATCACTAACAATGTAAATAGTTTGTACTATCATAGCATATGCACTAACAATGTAAATAGTTTGTACTATCATAGCATGATCACTAGCTATGAAAATAGTTTGTACTATCATAGCATGATCACTAACAATGTAAATAGTTTGTACTGTCATAGCATGATCACTAGCTATGTAAATAGTTTGTACTAACATAGTATGATCACTAGCTATGTATATAGTTTGTACTATCACAGCATGATCACTAGCAATGTAAATAGTTTGTACTATCATAGCATGATCACAAACAATGTAAATAGTTTGTACTATCATAGCATATGCACTAGCTATGTAAATAGTTTGTACTATCATAGCATGACCACTAACAATGTAAATAGTTTGTACTATCATAGCATATGCACTAGCTATGTAAATAGTTTGTACTATCAAAGCATGATCACTAACAATGTAAATAGTTTGTACTATCATAGCATGATCACTAGCTAGGTAAATAGTTTGTACTATCATAGCATGATCACTAACAATGTAAATAGTTTGTACTATCATAGCATGATCACTAACAATGTAAATAGTTTGTACTATCATAGCATGATGACTAACAATGTAAATAGTTTGTACTCTCATAGCATGATCACTAGCAATGTAAATAGTTTGTACTATCATAGCATGATCACTAGCTATGTAAATAGTTTGTACTGTCATAGCATGATAACTAACAATGTAAATAGTTTGTACTATCATAGCATGATAACTAACAATGTAAATAGTTTGTACTATCATAGCATGATCAATAGCTATATAAATAGTTTGTACTATCATAGCATGATCACTAGCTATGTAAATAGTTTGTACTATCATAGCATATGCACTAGCTATGTAAATAGTTTGTACTATCATATCATGATCACTTACTATGTAAATAGTTTGTACTATCATAGCATGTGCACTAGCTATGTAAATAGTTTGTACTATCATAGCATATGCACTAGCTATGAAAATAGTTTGTACTATCATAGCATGATCACTAGCTATGTAAATAGTTTGTACTATCATAGCATGGTCACTAGCTATGTAAATAGTTTGTACTATCATAGAATGATCACTAGCTATGTAAATAGTTTGTACTATCATAGCATGATCACTAGCTATGTAAATAGTTTGTACTATCATAGCATATGCACTAGCTATGAAAATAGTTTGTACTATCATAGCATGATCACTAGCTATGTAAATAGTTTGTACTATCATAGCATGGTCACTAGCTATGTAAATAGTTTGTACTATCATAGAATGATCACTAGCTATGTAAATAGTTTGTACTATCATAGCATGATCACTAGCTATGTAAATAGTTTGTACTATCATAGCATGGTCACTAGCTATGTAAATAGTTTGTACTATCATAGAATGATCACTAGCTATGTAAATAGTTTGTACTATCATAGCATGATCACTAGCTATGTAAATAGTTTGTACTATCATAGCATGCTCACTAGCTATGTAAAAAGGTTGTACTGTCATAGCATGATCACTAGATATGTAAATAGTTTGTACTATCATAGCATGATCACTAGCTATGTAAATACTTTGTACTGTCATAGCATGATCACTAGCTATGTAAATAGTTTGTACTGTCATAGCATGATCACTAGCTATGTAAATACTTTGTACTATCATAGCATGATCACTAGCTATGTAAATACTTTGTACTGTCGTAGCATGATCACTACCTATGTAAATAGTTTGTACTATCATAGCAAGATCACTAACAATGTAAATAGTTTGTACTGTCATAGCATGATCACTAACAATGTAAATAGTTTGTACTATCATAGCATGATCACTAGCTATGTAAATACTTTGTACTGTCATAGCATGATCACTAGCTATGTAAATACTTTGTACTGTCATAGCATGATCACTAGCTATGTAAATAGTTTGTACTATCATAGCATGATCACTAGCTATGTAAACACTTTGTAGTGTAATAGCATGATCACAAGCTATGTAAATAGTTTGTACTATCATAGTAAGATCACTAACAATGTAAATAGTTTGTACTATCATAGCATGATCACTAACAATGTAAATAGTTTGTACTATCATAGCATATGCACTAGCTATGTAAATAGTTTGTACTATCATAGCATGATCACTAACAATGTAAATACTTTGTACTGTCATAGCATGATCACTAGCTATGTAAATAGTTTGTACTATCATAGCATGATCACTAGCTATGTAAATACTTTGTAGTGTCATAGCATGATCACTAGCTATGTAAATAGTTTGTACTATCATAGTAAGATCACTAACAATGTAAATAGTTTGTACTATCATAGCATGATCACTAACAATGTAAATAGTTTGTACTATCATAGCATGATCACTAACAATGTAAATAGTTTGTACTATCATAGCATATGCACTAACAATGTAAATAGTTTGTACTATCATAGCATGATCACTAGCTATGTAAATAGTTTGTACTATCATAGCATGATCACTAGCAATGTAAATAGTTTGTACTATCATAGCATGATCACTAACAATGTAAATAGTTTGTACTATCATAGCATATGCACTAGCTATGTAAATAGTTTGTACTATCATAGCATGATCACTAACAATGTAAATAGTTTGTACTATCATAGCATATGCACTAACAATGTAAATAGTTTGTACTATCATAGCATGATCACTAGCTATGAAAATAGTTTGTACTATCATAGCATGATCACTAACAATGTAAATAGTTTGTACTGTCATAGCATGATCACTAGCTATGTAAATAGTTTGTACTAACATAGTATGATCACTAGCTATGTATATAGTTTGTACTATCACAGCATGATCACTAGCAATGTAAATAGTTTGTACTATCATAGCATGATCACTAACAATGTAAATAGTTTGTACTATCATAGCATATGCACTAGCTATGTAAATAGTTTGTACTGTCATAGCATGATCAATAGCTATATAAATAGTTTGTACTATCATAGCATGATCACTAGCTATGTAAATAGTTTGTACTATCATAGCATATGCACTAGCTATGTAAATAGTTTGTACTATCATAGCATATGCACTAGCTATGTAAATAGTTTGTACTATCATAGCATATGCACTAGCTATGTAAATAGTTTGTACTATCATAGCATGATCACTAACAATGTAAATAGTTTGTACTATCATAGCATATGCACTAGCTATGTAAATAGTTTGTACTGTCATAGCATGATCAATAGCTATATAAATAGTTTGTACTATCATAGCATGATCACTAGCTATGTAAATAGTTTGTACTATCATAGCATATGCACTAGCTATGTAAATAGTTTGTACTATCATAGCATATGCACTAGCTATGTAAATAGTTTGTACTATCATAGCATATGCACTAGCTATGTAAATAGTTTGTACTATCATAGCATGACCACTAACAATGTAAATAGTTTGTACTATCATAGCATATGCACTAGCTATGTAAATAGTTTGTACTATCAAAGCATGATCACTAACAATGTAAATAGTTTGTACTATCATAGCATGATCACTAGCTAGGTAAATAGTTTGTACTATCATAGCATGATCACTAACAATGTAAATAGTTTGTACTATCATAGCATGATCACTAACAATGTAAATAGTTTGTACTATCATAGCATGATCACTAACAATGTAAATAGTTTGTACTCTCATAGCATGATCACTAGCAATGTAAATAGTTTGTACTATCATAGCATGATCACTAGCTATGTAAATAGTTTGTACTGTCATAGCATGATAACTAACAATGTAAATAGTTTGTACTATCATAGCATGATAACTAACAATGTAAATAGTTTGTACTATCATAGCATGAGCAATAGCTATATAAATAGTTTGTACTATCATAGCATGATCACTAGCTATGTAAATAGTTTGTACTATCATAGCATATGCACTAGCTATGTAAATAGTTTGTACTATCATAGCATATGCACTAGCTATGTAAATAGTTTGTACTATCATAGCATATGCACTAGCTATGTAAATAGTTTGTACTATCATAGCATGATCACTAACAATGTAAATACTTTGTACTGTCATAGCATGATCACTAGCTATGTAAATAGTTTGTACTATCATAGCATGATCACTAGCTATGTAAATACTTTGTAGTGTCATAGCATGATCACTAGCTATGTAAATAGTTTGTACTATCATAGTAAGATCACTAACAATGTAAATAGTTTGTACTATCATAGCATGATCACTAACAATGTAAATAGTTTGTACTATCATAGCATATGCACTAGCTATGTAAATAGTTTGTACTATCATAGCATGATCACTAACAATGTAAATAGTTTGTACTATCATAGCATATGCACTAACAATGTAAATAGGTTGTACTATCATAGCATGATCACTAGCTATGTAAATAGTTTGTACTATCATAGCATGATCACTAGCAATGTAAATAGTTTGTACTATCATAGCATGATCACTAACAATGTAAATAGTTTGTACTATCATAGCATATGCACTAGCTATGTAAATAGTTTGTACTATCATAGCATGATCACTAACAATGTAAATAGTTTGTACTATCATAGCATATGCACTAACAATGTAAATAGTTTGTACTATCATAGCATGATCACTAGCTATGAAAATAGTTTGTACTATCATAGCATGATCACTAACAATGTAAATAGTTTGTACTGTCATAGCATGATCACTAGCTATGTAAATAGTTTGTACTAACATAGTATGATCACTAGCTATGTATATAGTTTGTACTATCACAGCATGATCACTAGCAATGTAAATAGTTTGTACTCTCATAGCATGATCACTAGCTAAGTATATAGTTTGTACTGTCATAGCATGATAACTAACAATGTAAATAGTTTGTACTATCATAGCATGATAACTAACAATGTAAATAGTTTGTACTATCATAGCATGATCAATAGCTATGTAAATAGTTTGTACTATCATAGCATGATCACTAGCTATGTAAATAGTTTGTACTATCATAGCATATGCACTAGCTATGTAAATAGTTTGTACTATCATAGCATATGCACTAGCTATGTAAATAGTTTGTACTATCATAGCATATGCACTAGCTATGTAAATAGTTTGTACTATCATAGCAAGACCACTAACAATGTAAATAGTTTGTACTATCATAGCATATGCACTAGCTATGTAAATAGTTTGTACTATCAAAGCATGATCACTAACAATGTAAATAGTTTGTACTATCATAGCATGATCACTAGCTAGGTAAATAGTTTGTACTATCATAGCATGATCACTAACAATGTAAATAGTTTGTACTATCATAGCATGATCACTAACAATGTAAATAGTTTGTACTATCATAGCATGATGACTAACAATGTAAATAGTTTGTACTCTCATAGCATGATCACTAGCTATGTATATAGTTTGTACTGTCATAGCATGATAACTAACAATGTAAATAGTTTGTACTATCATAGCATGATAACTAACAATGTAAATAGTTTGTACTATCATAGCATGATCACTAGCTATGTAAATAGTTTGTACTATCATAGCATCATCACTAGCTATGTAAAAAGTTTGTACTGTCATAGCATGATCACTAGATATGTAAATAGTTTGTACTATCATAGCATGATCACTAGCTATGTAAATACTTTGTACTGTCATAGCATGATCACTAGCTATGTAAATAGTTTGTACTGTCATAGAATGATCACTAGCTATGTAAATAGTTTGTAATATCATAGCATGATCACTAGCTATGTAAATAGTTTGTACTATCATAGCATCATCACTAGCTATGTAAAAAGTTTGTACTGTCATAGCATGATCACTAGATATGTAAATAGTTTGTACTATCATAGCATGATCACTAGCTATGTAAATACTTTGTACTGTCATAGCATGATCACTAGCTATGTAAATAGTTTGTACTGTCATAGCATGATCACTAGCTATGTAAATACTTTGTACTATCATAGCATGATCACTAGCTATGTAAATACTTTGTACTGTCATAGCATGATCACTAGCTATGTAAATAGTTTGTACAATCATAGCAAGATCACTAACAATGTAAATAGTTTGAACTGTCATAGCATGATCACTAACAATGTAAATAGTTTGTACTATCATAGCATGATCTCTAGCTATGTAAATAGTTTGTACTATCATAGCATGATCACTAACAATGTAAATAGTTTGTACAATCATAGCATGATCACTAGCTATGTAAATAGTTTGTACTATCATAGCATATGCACTAGCTATGAAAATAGTTTGTACTATCATAGCATGATCACTAACAATGTAAATAGTTTGTACTATCATAGCATGATCACTAGCTATGTAAATAGTTTGTACTATCATAGCATATGCACTAGCTATGAAAATAGTTTGTACTATCATAGCATGATCACTAGCTATGTAAATAGTTTGTACTATCATAGCATATGCACTAGCTAGGAAAATAGTTTGTACTATCATAGCATGATCACTAGCTATGTAAATAGTTTGTACTATCATAGCATATGCACTAGCTATGTAAATAGTTTGTACTATCATATCATGATCACTTACTATGTAAATAGTTTGTACTATCATAGCATGTGCACTAGCTATGTAAATAGTTTGTACTATCATAGCATATGCACTAGCTATGTAAATAGTTTGTACTATCATAGCATATGCACTAGCTATGTAAATAGTTTGTACTATCATAGCATGATCACTAACAATGTAAATACTTTGTACTGTCATAGCATGATCACTAGCTATGTAAATAGTTTGTACTATCATAGCATGATCACTAGCTATGTAAATACTTTGTAGTGTCATAGCATGATCACTAGCTATGTAAATAGTTTGTACTATCATAGTAAGATCACTAACAATGTAAATAGTTTGTACTATCATAGCATGATCACTAACAATGTAAATAGTTTGTACTATCATAGCATATGCACTAGCTATGTAAATAGTTTGTACTATCATAGCATGATCACTAACAATGTAAATAGTTTGTACTATCATAGCATATGCACTAACAATGTAAATAGTTTGTACTATCATAGCATGATCACTAGCTATGTAAATAGTTTGTACTATCATAGCATGATCACTAGCAATGTAAATAGTTTGTACTATCATAGCATGATCACTAACAATGTAAATAGTTTGTACTATCATAGCATATGCACTAGCTATGTAAATAGTTTGTACTATCATAGCATGATCACTAACAATGTAAATAGTTTGTACTATCATAGCATATGCACTAACAATGTAAATAGTTTGTACTATCATAGCATGATCACTAGCTATGAAAATAGTTTGTACTATCATAGCATGATCACTAACAATGTAAATAGTTTGTACTGTCATAGCATGATCACTAGCTATGTAAATAGTTTGTACTAACATAGTATGATCACTAGCTATGTATATAGTTTGTACTATCACAGCATGATCACTAGCAATGTAAATAGTTTGTACTATCATAGCATGATCACTAACAATGTAAATAGTTTGTACTATCATAGCATGTGCACTAGCTATGTAAATAGTTTGTACTATCATAGCATATGCACTAGCTATGTAAATAGTTTGTACTATCATAGCATATGCACTAGCTATGTAAATAGTTTGTACTATCATAGCATGATCACTAACAATGTAAATACTTTGTACTGTCATAGCATGATCACTAGCTATGTAAATAGTTTGTACTATCATAGCATGATCACTAGCTATGTAAATACTTTGTAGTGTCATAGCATGATCACTAGCTATGTAAATAGTTTGTACTATCATAGTAAGATCACTAACAATGTAAATAGTTTGTACTATCATAGCATGATCACTAACAATGTAAATAGTTTGTACTATCATAGCATATGCACTAGCTATGTAAATAGTTTGTACTATCATAGCATGATCACTAACAATGTAAATAGTTTGTACTATCATAGCATATGCACTAACAATGTAAATAGTTTGTACTATCATAGCATGATCACTAGCTATGTAAATAGTTTGTACTATCATAGCATGATCACTAGCAATGTAAATAGTTTGTACTATCATAGCATGATCACTAACAATGTAAATAGTTTGTACTATCATAGCATATGCACTAGCTATGTAAATAGTTTGTACTATCATAGCATGATCACTAACAATGTAAATAGTTTGTACTATCATAGCATATGCACTAACAATGTAAATAGTTTGTACTATCATAGCATGATCACTAGCTATGAAAATAGTTTGTACTATCATAGCATGATCACTAACAATGTAAATAGTTTGTACTGTCATAGCATGATCACTAGCTATGTAAATAGTTTGTACTAACATAGTATGATCACTAGCTATGTATATAGTTTGTACTATCATAGCATGATCACTAGCTATGTAAATAGTTTGTACTATCATAGCATGATCACTAGCTATGTAAATAGTTTGTACTATCATAGCATGATCACTAGCTATGTAAATAGTTTGTACTATCATAGCATGATCACTAGCTATGTAAATAGTTTGTACTATCATAGTATGATCACTAGCTATGTAAATAGTTTGTACTATCATATCATGATCACTTACTATGTAAATAGTTTGTACTGTCATAGCATGATCACTAACAATGTAAATAGTTTGTACTATCATAGCATGATCACTAGCTATGTAAATAGTTTGTACTATCATAGCATGATCACTAGCTATGTAAATAGTTTGTACTATCATAGCATGATCACTAGCTATGTAAATAGTTTGTACTATCATAGCATGATCACTAGCTATGTAAATAGTTTGTACTATCATAGCATGATCACTAGCTATGTAAATAGTTTGTACTATCATAGCATGATCACTAGCTATGTAAATAGTTTGTACTATCATATCATGATCACTTACTATGTAAATAGTTTGTACTATCATAGCATGTGCACTAGCTATGTAAATAGTTTGTACTATCATAGCATATGCACTAGCTATGAAAATAGTTTGTACTATCATAGCATGATCACTAACAATGTAAATAGTTTGTGCTATCATAGCAAGATCACTAACAATGTAAATAGTTTGCACTATCATAGCATGATCACTAGCTATGTAAATAGTTTGTACTATCATAGCATGATCACTAGCTATGTAAATAGTTTGTACTATCATAGCATGGTCACTAGCTATGTAAATAGTTTGTACTATCATAGAATGATCACTAGCTATGTAAATAGTTTGTACTATCATAGCATGATCACTAGCTATGTAAATAGTTTGTACTATCATAGCATGATCACTAGCTATGTAAAAAGTTTGTACTGTCATAGCATGATCACTAGATATGTAAATAGTTTGTACTATCATAGCATGATCACTAGCTATGTAAAAACTTTGTACTGTCATAGCATGATCACTAGCTATGTAAATAGTTTGTACTGTCATAGCATGATCACTAGCTATGTAAATACTTTGTACTATCATAGCATGATCACTAGCTATGTAAATACTTTGTACTGTCGTAGCATGATCACTACCTATGTAAATAGTTTGTACTATCATAGCAAGATCACTAACAATGTAAATAGTTTGTACTGTCATAGCATGATCACTAACAATGTAAATAGTTTGTACTATCATAGCATGATCACTAGCTATGTAAATACTTTGTACTGTCATAGCATGATCACTAGCTATGTAAATACTTTGTACTGTCATAGCATGATCACTAGCTATGTAAATAGTTTGTACTATCATAGCATGATCACTAGCTATGTAAATACTTTGTAGTGTCATAGCATGATCACTAGCTATGTAAATAGTTTGTACTATCATAGTAAGATCACTAACAATGTAAATAGTTTGTACTATCATAGCATGATCACTAACAATGTAAATAGTTTGTACTATCATAGCATATGCACTAGCTATGTAAATAGTTTGTACTATCATAGCATGATCACTAACAATGTAAATACTTTGTACTGTCATAGCATGATCACTAGCTATGTAAATAGTTTGTACTATCATAGCATGATCACTAGCTATGTAAATACTTTGTAGTGTCATAGCATGATCACTAGCTATGTAAATAGTTTGTGCTATCATAGTAAGATCACTAACAATGTAAATAGTTTGTACTATCATAGCATGATCACTAACAATGTAAATAGTTTGTACTATCATAGCATATGCACTAGCTATGTAAATAGTTTGTACTATCATAGCATGATCACTAACAATGTAAATAGTTTGTACTATCATAGCATGATCACTAGCTATGTAAATAGTTTGTACTATCATAGCATGATCACTAGCTATGTAAATAGTTTGTACTATCATATCATGATCACTTACTATGTAAATAGTTTGTACTATCATAGCATGATCACTAACAATGTAAATAGTTTGTACTATCATAGCATGATCACTAGCTATGTAAATAGTTTGTACTATCATAGCATGATCACTAGCTATGTAAATAGTTTGTACTATCATAGCATGATCACTAGCTATGTAAATAGTTTGTACTATCATAGCATGATCACTAGCTATGTAAATAGTTTGTACTATCATAGCATGATCACTAGCTATGTAAATAGTTTGTACTATCATATCATGATCACTTACTATGTACATAGTTTGTACTATCATAGCATGATCACTAACAATGTAAATAGTTTGTACTATCATAGCATGATCACTAGCTATGTAAATAGTTTGTACTATCATAGCATATGCACTAGTTATGAAAATAGTTTGTACTATCATAGCATGATCACTAACAATGTAAATAGTTTGTACTATCATAGCATGATCACTAGCTAAGTAAATAGTTTGTACTATCATAGCATGATCACTAGCTATGTAAATAGTTTGTACTATCATAGCATGATCACTAGCTATGTAAATAGTTTGTACTATCATAGCATGATCACTAGCTATGTAAATAGTTTGTACTATCATAGCATGATCACTAGCTATGTAAATAGTTTGTACTATCATAGCATGATCACTAGCTATGTAAATAGTTTGTACTATCATAGTATGATCACTAGCTATGTAAATAGTTTGTACTATCATATCATGATCACTTACTATGTAAATAGTTTGTACTGTCATAGCATGATCACTAACAATGTAAATAGTTTGTACTATCATAGCATGATCACTAGCTATGTAAATAGTTTGTACTATCATAGCATGATCACTAGCTATGTAAATAGTTTGTACTATCATAGCATGATCACTAGCTATGTAAATAGTTTGTACTATCATAGCATGATCACTAGCTATGTAAATAGTTTGTACTATCATAGCATGATCACTAGCTATGTAAATAGTTTGTACTATCATATCATGATCACTTACTATGTAAATAGTTTGTACTATCATAGCATGATCACTAACAATGTAAATAGTTTGTACTATCATAGCATGATCACTAGCTATGTAAATAGTTTGTACTATCATAACATATGCACTAGCTATGAAAATAGTTTGTACTATCATAGCATGATCACTAGCTATGTAAATAGTTTGTACTATCATAGCATATGCACTAGCTATGTAAATAGTTTGTACTATCATATCATAATCACTTACTATGTAAATAGTTTGTACTATCATAACATATGCACTAGCTATGTAAATAGTTTGTACTATCATAGCATATGCACTAGCTATGAAAATAGTTTGTACTATCATAGCATGATCACTAACAATGTAAATAGTTTGTGCTATCATAGCAAGATCACTAACAATGTAAATAGTTTGTACTATCCTAGCATGATCACTAGCTATGTAAATAGTTTGTACTATCATAGCATGATCACTAGCTATGTAAATAGTTTGTACTATCATAGCATGGTCACTAGCTATGTAAATAGTTTGTACTATCATAGAATGATCACTAGCTATGTAAATATTTTGTACTATCATAGCATGATCACTAGCTATGTAAATAGTTTGTACTATCATAGCATCATCACTAGCTATGTAAAAAGTTTGTACTGTCATAGCATGATCACTAGATATGTAAATAGTTTGTACTATCATAGCATGATCACTAGCTATGTAAATACTTTGTACTGTCATAGCATGATCACTAGCTATGTAAATAGTTTGTACTGTCATAGCATGATCACTAGCTATGTAAATACTTTGTACTATCATAGCATGATCACTAGCTATGTAAATACTTTGTACTGTCATAGCATGATCACTAGCTATGTAAATAGTTTGTACTATCATAGCAAGATCACTAACAATGTAAATAGTTTGTACTGTCATAGCATGATCACTAACAATGTAAATAGTTTGTACTATCATAGCATGATCACTAGCTATGTAAATAGTTTGTACTATCATAGCATGATCACTAACAATGTAAATAGTTTGTACTATCATAGCATGATCACTAGCTATGTAAATAGTTTGTACTATCATAGCATATGCACTAGCTATGAAAATAGTTTGTACTATCATAGCATGATCACTAACAATGTAAATAGTTTGTACTATCATAGCATGATCACTAGCTATGTAAATAGTTTGTACTATCATAGCATATGCACTAGCTATGAAAATAGTTTGTACTATCATAGCATGATCACTAGCTATGTAAATAGTTTGTACTATCATAGCATATGCACTAGCTATGTAAATAGTTTGTACTATCATATCATGATCACTTATTATGTAAATAATTTGTACTATCATAGCATGTGCACTAGCTATGTAAATAGTTTGTACTATCATAGCATATGCACTAGCTATGAAAATAGTTTGTACTATCATAGCATGATCACTAACAATGTAAATAGTTTGTGCTATCATAGCAAGATCACTAACAATGTAAATAGTTTGCACTATCATAGCATGATCACTAGCTATGTAAATAGTTTGTACTATCATAGCATGATCACTAGCTATGTAAATAGTTTGTACTATCATAGCATGGTCACTAGCTATGTAAATAGTTTGTACTATCATAGAATGATCACTAGCTATGTAAATAGTTTGTACTATCATAGCATGATCACTAGCTATGTAAATAGTTTGTACTATCATAGCATGATCACTAGCTATGTAAAAAGTTTGTACTGTCATAGCATGATCACTAGATATGTAAATAGTTTGTACTATCATAGCATGATCACTAGCTATGTAAATACTTTGTACTGTCATAGCATGATCACTAGCTATGTAAATAGTTTGTACTGTCATAGCATGATCACTAGCTATGTAAATACTTTGTTTTATCATAGCATGATCACTAGCTATGTAAATACTTTGTACTGTCGTAGCATGATCACTACCTATGTAAATAGTTTGTACTATCATAGCAAGATCACTAACAATGTAAATAGTTTGTACTGTCATAGCATGATCACTAACAATGTAAATAGTTTGTACTATCATAGCATGATCACTAGCTATGTAAATACTTTGTACTGTCATAGCATGATCACTAGCTATGTAAATACTTTGTACTGTCATAGCATGATCACTAGCTATGTAAATAGTTTGTACTATCATAGCATGATCACTAGCTATGTAAATACTTTGTAGTGTCAAAGCATGATCACTAGCTATGTAAATAGTTTGTACTATCATAGTAAGATCACTAACAATGTAAATAGTTTGTACTATCATAGCATGATCACTAACAATGTAAATAGTTTGTACTATCATAGCATATGCACTAGCTATGTAAATAGTTTGTACTATCATAGCATGATCACTAACAATGTAAATACTTTGTACTGTCATAGCATGATCACTAGCTATGTAAATAGTTTGTACTATCATAGCATGATCACTAGCTATGTAAATACTTTGTAGTGTCATAGCATGATCACTAGCTATGTAAATAGTTTGTACTATCATAGTAAGATCACTAACAATGTAAATAGTTTGTACTATCATAGCATGATCACTAACAATGTAAATAGTTTGTACTATCATAGCATATGCACTAGCTATGTAAATAGTTTGTACTATCATAGCATGATCACTAACAATGTAAATAGTTTGTACTATCATAGCATATGCACTAGCTATGTAAATAGTTTGTACTATCATAGCATGATCACTAGCTATGTAAATAGTTTGTACTATCATATCATGATCACTTACTATGTAAATAGTTTGTACTATCATAGCATGATCACTAACAATGTAAATAGTTTGTACTATCATAGCATGATCACTAGCTATGTAAATAGTTTGTACTATCATAGCATGATCTCTAGCTATGTAAATAGTTTGTACTATCATAGCATGATCACTAGCTATGTAAATAGTTTGTACTATCATAGCATGATCACTAGCTATGTAAATAGTTTGTACTATCATAGCATGATCACTAGCTATGTAAATAGTTTGTACTATCATATCATGATCACTTACTATGTAAATAGTTTGTACTATCATAGCATGATCACTAACAATGTAAATAGTTTGTACTATCATAGCATGATCACTAGCTATGTAAATAGTTTGTACTATCATAGCATATGCACTAGTTATGAAAATAGTTTGTACTATAATAGCATGATCACTAACAATGTAAATAGTTTGTACTATCATAGCATGATCACTAGCTATGTAAATAGTTTGTACTATCATAGCATATGCACTAGCTATGAAAATAGTTTGTACTATCATAGCATGATCACTAGCTATGTAAATAGTTTGTACTATCATAGCATATGCACTAGCTATGTAAATAGTTTGTACTATCATATCATGATCACTTACTATGTAAATAGTTTGTACTATCATAACATATGCACTAGCTATGTAAATAGTTTGTACTATCATAGCATATGCACTAGCTATGAAAATAGTTTGTACTATCATAGCATGATCACTAACAATGTAAATAGTTTGTGCTATCATAGCAAGATCACTAACAATGTAAATAGTTTGTACTATCCTAGCATGATCACTAGCTATGTAAATAGTTTGTACTATCATAGCATGATCACTAGCTATGTAAATAGTTTGTACTATCATAGCATGGTCACTAGCTATGTAAATAGTTTGTACTATCATAGAATGATCACTAGCTATGTAAATATTTTGTACTATCATAGCATGATCACTAGCTATGTAAATAGTTTGTACTATCATAGCATCATCACTAGCTATGTAAAAAGTTTGTACTGTCATAGCATGATCACTAGATATGTAAATAGTTTGTACTATCATAGCATGATCACTAGCTATGTAAATACTTTGTACTGTCATAGCATGATCACTAGCTATGTAAATAGTTTGTACTGTCATAGCATGATCACTAGCTATGTAAATACTTTGTACTATCATAGCATGATCACTAGCTATGTAAATACTTTGTACTGTCATAGCATGATCACTAGCTATGTAAATAGTTTGTACTATCATAGCAAGATCACTAACAATGTAAATAGTTTGTACTGTCATAGCATGATCACTAACAATGTAAATAGTTTGTAGTATCATAGCATGATCACTAGCTATGTAAATAGTTTGTACCATCATAGCATGATCACTAACAATGTAAATAGTTTGTACTATCATAGCATGATCACTAGCTATGTAAATAGTTTGTACTATCATAGCATATGCACTAGCTATGAAAATAGTTTGTACTATCATAGCATGATCACTAACAATGTAAATAGTTTGTACTATCATAGCATGATCACTAGCTATGTAAATAGTTTGTACTATCATAGCATATGCACTAGCTATGAAAATAGTTTGTACTATCATAGCATGATCACTAGCTATGTAAATAGTTTGTACTATCATAGCATATGCACTAGCTATGAAAATAGTTTGTACTATCATAGCATGATCACTAACAATGTAAATAGTTTGTGCTATCATAGCAAGATCACTAACAATGTAAATAGTTTGCACTATCATAGCATGATCACTAGCTATGTAAATAGTTTGTACTATCATAGCATGATCACTAGCTATGTAAATAGTTTGTACTATCATAGCATGGTCACTAGCTATGTAAAAATAGTTTGTACTATCATAGAATGATCACTAGCTATGTAAATAGTTTGTACTATCATAGCATGATCACTAGCTATGTAAATAGTTTGTACTATCATAGCATGATCACTAGCTATGTAAAAAGTTTGTACTGTCATAGCATGATCACTAGATATGTAAATAGTTTGTACTATCATAGCATGATCACTAGCTATGTAAATACTTTGTACTGTCATAGCATGATCACTAGCTATGTAAATAGTTTGTACTGTCATAGCATGATCACTAGCTATGTAAATACTTTGTACTATCATAGCATGATCACTAGCTATGTAAATACTTTGTACTGTCGTAGCATGATCACTACCTATGTAAATAGTTTGTACTATCATAGCAAGATCACTAACAATGTAAATAGTTTGTACTGTCATAGCATGATCACTAACAATGTAAATAGTTTGTACTATCATAGCATGATCACTAGCTATGTAAATACTTTGTACTGTCATAGCATGATCACTAGCTATGTAAATACTTTGTACTGTCATAGCATGATCACTAGCTATGTAAATAGTTTGTACTATCATAGCATGATCACTAGCTATGTAAATACTTTGTAGTGTCATAGCATGATCACTAGCTATGTAAATAGTTTGTACTATCATAGTAAGATCACTAACAATGTAAATAGTTTGTACTATCATAGCATGATCACTAACAATGTAAATAGTTTGTACTATCATAGCATATGCACTAGCTATGTAAATAGTTTGTACTATCATAGCATGATCACTAACAATGTAAATACTTTGTACTGTCATAGCATGATCACTAGCTATGTAAATAGTTTGTACTATCATAGCATGATCACTAGCTATGTAAATACTTTGTAGTGTCATAGCATGATCACTAGCTATGTAAATAGTTTGTACTATCATAGTAAGATCACTAACAATGTAAATAGTTTGTACTATCATAGCATGATCACTAACAATGTAAATAGTTTGTACTATCATAGCATATGCACTAGCTATGTAAATAGTTTGTACTATCATAGCATGATCACTAACAATGTAAATAGTTTGTACTATCATAGCATATGCACTAACAATGTAAATAATTTGTACTATCATAGCATGATCACTAGCTATGTAAATAGTTTGTACTATCATAGCATGATCACTAGCAATGTAAATAGTTTGTACTATCATAGCATGATCACTAACAATGTAAATAGTTTGTACTATCATAGCATATGAACTAGCTATGTAAATAGTTTGTACTATCATAGCATGATCACTAACAATGTAAATAGTTTGTACTATCATAGCATATGCACTAACAATGTAAATAGTTTGTACTATCATAGCATGATCACTAGCTATGAAAATAGTTTGTACTATCATAGCATGATCACTAACAATGTAAATAGTTTGTACTGTCATAGCATGATCACTAGCTATGTAAATAGTTTGTACTAACATAGCATATGCACTAGCTATGTAAATAGTTTGTACTATCATAGCATGATCACTAACAATGTAAATAGTTTGTACTATCATAGCATATGCACTAACAATGTAAATAGTTTGTACTATCATAGCATGATCACTAGCTATGAAAATAGTTTGTACTATCATAGCATGATCACTAACAATGTAAATAGTTTGTACTATCATAGCATGATCACTAACAATGTAAATAGTTTGTACTATCATAGCATATGCACTAGCTATGTAAATAGTTTGTACTATCATAGCATGATCACTAACAATGTAAATAGTTTGTACTATCATAGCATATGCACTAACAATGTAAATAGTTTGTACTATCATAGCATGATCACTAGCTATGTAAATAGTTTGTACTATCATAGCATGATCACTAGCAATGTAAATAGTTTGTACTATCATAGCATGATCACTAACAATGTAAATAGTTTGTACTATCATAGCATATGCACTAACAATGTAAATAGTTTGTACTATCATAGCATGATCACTAGCTATGTAAATACTTTGTACTGTCATAGCATGATCACTAGCTATGTAAATACTTTGTAGTGTCATAGCATGATCACTAGCTATGTAAATAGTTTGTACTATCATAGTAAGATCACTAACAATGTAAATAGTTTGTACTATCATAGCATGATCACTAACAATGTAAATAGTTTGTACTATCATTGCATATGCACTAGCTATGTAAATAGTTTGTACTATCATAGCATGATCACTAACAATGTAAATACTTTGTACTGTCATAGCATGATCACTAGCTATGTAAATAGTTTGTACTATCATAGCATGATCACTAGCTATGTAAATACTTTGTAATGTCATAGCATGATCACTAGCTATGTAAATAGTTTGTACTATCATAGTAAGATCACTAACAATGTAAATAGTTTGTACTATCATAGCATGATCACTAACAATGTAAATAGTTTGTACTATCATAGCATATGCACTAGCTATGTAAATAGTTTGTACTATCATAGCATGATCACTAACAATGTAAATAGTTTGTACTGTCATAGCATATGCACTAACAATGTAAATAGTTTGTACTATCATAGCATGATCACTAGCTATGTAAATAGTTTGTAATATCATAGCATGATCACTAGCAATGTAAATAGTTTGTACTATCATAGCATGATCACTAACAATGTAAATAGTTTGTACTATCATAGCATGATCACTAACAATGTAAATAGTTTGTACTATCATAGCATATGCACTAGCTATGTAAATAGTTTGTACTATCATAGCATGATCACTAACAATGTAAACAGTTTGTACTGTCATAGCATGATCACTAGCTATGTAAATAGTTTGTACTAACATAGTATGATCACTAGCTATGTATATAGTTTGTACTATCACAGCATGATCACTAGCAATGTAAATAGTTTGTACTATCATAGCATGATCACTAACAATGTAAATAGTTTGTACTATCATAGCATATGCACTAGCTATGTAAATAGTTTGTACTACAATAACATGATCACTAACTATGTAAATAGTTTGTACTGTCATAGCATGATCAATAGCTATATAAATAGTTTGTACTATCATAGCATGATCACTAGCTATGTAAATAGTTTGTACTATCATAGCATATGCACTAGCTATGTAAATAGTTTGTACTATCATAGCATATGCACTAGCTATGTAAATAGTTTGTACTATCATAGCATGATCACTAACAATGTAAATAGTTTGTACTATCATAGCATATGCACTAACAATGTAAATAGTTTGTACTATCATAGCATGATCACTAGCTATGAAAATAGTTTGTACTATCATAGCATGATCACTAACAATGTAAATAGTTTGTACTATCATAGCATGATCACTAACAATGTAAATAGTTTGTACTATCATAGCATATGCACTAGCTATGTAAATAGTTTGTACTATCATAGCATGATCACTAACAATGTAAATAGTTTGTACTATCATAGCATATGCACTAACAATGTAAATAGTTTGTACTATCATAGCATGATCACTAGCTATGTAAATAGTTTGTACTATCATAGCATGATCACTAGCAATGTAAATAGTTTGTACTATCATAGCATGATCACTAACAATGTAAATAGTTTGTACTATCATAGCATATGCACTAACAATGTAAATAGTTTGTACTATCATAGCATGATCACTAGCTATGTAAATACTTTGTACTGTCATAGCATGATCACTAGCTATGTAAATACTTTGTAGTGTCATAGCATGATCACTAGCTATGTAAATAGTTTGTACTATCATAGTAAGATCACTAACAATGTAAATAGTTTGTACTATCATAGCATGATCACTAACAATGTAAATAGTTTGTACTATCATTGCATATGCACTAGCTATGTAAATAGTTTGTACTATCATAGCATGATCACTAACAATGTAAATACTTTGTACTGTCATAGCATGATCACTAGCTATGTAAATAGTTTGTACTATCATAGCATGATCACTAGCTATGTAAATACTTTGTAATGTCATAGCATGATCACTAGCTATGTAAATAGTTTGTACTATCATAGTAAGATCACTAACAATGTAAATAGTTTGTACTATCATAGCATGATCACTAACAATGTAAATAGTTTGTACTATCATAGCATATGCACTAGCTATGTAAATAGTTTGTACTATCATAGCATGATCACTAACAATGTAAATAGTTTGTACTATCATAGCATATGCACTAACAATGTAAATAGTTTGTACTATCATAGCATGATCACTAGCTATGTAAATAGTTTGTAATATCATAGCATGATCACTAGCAATGTAAATAGTTTGTACTATCATAGCATGATCACTAACAATGTAAATAGTTTGTACTATCATAGCATGATCACTAACAATGTAAATAGTTTGTACTATCATAGCATATGCACTAGCTATGTAAATAGTTTGTACTATCATAGCATGATCACTAACAATGTAAACAGTTTGTACTGTCATAGCATGATCACTAGCTATGTAAATAGTTTGTACTAACATAGTATGATCACTAGCTATGTATATAGTTTGTACTATCACAGCATGATCACTAGCAATGTAAATAGTTTGTACTATCATAGCATGATCACTAACAATGTAAATAGTTTGTACTATCATAGCATATGCACTAGCTATGTAAATAGTTTGTACTACAATAACATGATCACTAACTATGTAAATAGTTTGTACTGTCATAGCATGATCAATAGCTATATAAATAGTTTGTACTATCATAGCATGATCACTAGCTATGTAAATAGTTTGTACTATCATAGCATATGCACTAGCTATGTAAATAGTTTGTACTATCATAGCATATGCACTAGCTATGTAAATAGTTTGTACTATCATAGCATATGCACTAGCTATGTAAATAGTTTGTACTATCATAGCATGACCACTAACAATGTAAATAGTTTGTACTATCATAGCATATGCACTAGCTATGTAAATAGTTTGTACTATCAAAGCATGATCACTAACAATGTAAATAGTTTGTACTGTCATAGCATGATCACTAGCTAGGTAAATAGTTTGTACTATCATAGCATGATCACTAACAATGTAAATAGTTTGTACTATCATAACATGATCACTAACAATGTAAATAGTTTGTACTATCATAGCATGATGACTAACAATGTAAATAGTTTGTACTCTCATAGCATGATCACTAGCAATGAAAATAGTTTGTACTATCATAGCATGATCACTAGCTATGTAAATAGTTTGTACTGTCATAGCATGATAACTAACAATGTAAATAGTTTGTACTATCATAGCATGATAACTAACAATGTAAATAGTTTGTACTATCATAGCATGATCAATAGCTATATAAATAGTTTGTACTATCATAGCATGATCACTAGCTATGTAAATAGTTTGTACTATCATAGCATATGCACTAGCTATGTAAATAGTTTGTACTATCATATCATGATCACTTACTATGTAAATAGTTTGTACTATCATAGCATGTGCACTAGCTATGTAAATAGTTTGTACTATCATGGCATATGCACTAGCTATGAAAATAGTTTGTACTATCATAGCATGATCACTAACAATGTAAATAGTTTGTGCTATCATAGCAAGATCACTAACAATGTAAATAGTTTGCACTATCATAGAATGATCACTAGCTATGTAAATAGTTTGTACTATCATAGCATGATCACTAGCTATGTAAATAGTTTGTACTATCATAGCATGATCACTAGCTATGTAAAAAGTTTGTACTGTCATAGCATGATCACTAGATATGTAAATAGTTTGTACTATCATAGCATGATCACTAGCTATGTACAGTCAGACCTCGATAGTCCGAACACTTCCGTTTTTCATCAAAAACGTTCGGATAGTGAAACGTTCGGACTGCTGAAATGAACCAAACAAGATGGAGTTACTCCCCTTTGAATCTACATACAGAAGACAACGTATTTAGAATATCAAATGAGTTTTATTTCATACACATAACAACTGGGATACATATATTAATAAAACAATCATTGCACAAAATTCTAGACGTACATGTTAAAAACATTGAACTAACTCACTCAGGTTTGAAGAATTTGCCGATTACAGATTGCGTACTCAATGGCGTGAACGACCCACGCATAGTGATCAAAGTTTCTAAATTCTTCTCGTCACAAACATAAATATAAAATAAACCTGTCTAGTCAATGTTGAAGATATCTTCTTGTTCATAATCTTGTAAAACAGACTTTAGATCCACTCGACCACGAATTACAGCTGTCTTATCAGCGCTAGCTGCTTCACCCTGGTAAACTTGTTTTGTCATAGCATGGCGAGATTTGAAGCGGAAAAGCCAACCGCGAGAATAGCCAAAATCATTAACTATCACACAAAATGAGATATTTCAATTTATTACAATCACAAACTCCCGACACACAAAGTGAGACATCTCAATTTATTACAATCACAAACTACTGACACGTTCAACTCCCTTGTCAATCCACTGTCATTGATGTTTACTGATTCAATCAGTGTGGTGCTCGCTTGTCTAGGGGATTAGCCGAACGCTTTGATGAACCGTCGGATTAATGAAACAGAAATAGCTGTAATTAACTAATCCGTTACAGCTAATTAGCGTTCGGATTCGGAAACGGAAGCAACGGATTAATGAATCCACATTTAATGAGTTTATATAGAGATTAGTTTGGTTACAGCTTGCTACCGTTCGGACACTGCGAGATTCGGATTATCGGAGGCCGGATTATCGCGAGTTGACTGTAAATAGTTTGTACTGTCATAGCATGATCACTAACAATGTAAATAGTTTGTACTATCATAGCATGATCACTAGCTATGTAAATACTTTGTACTGTCATAGCATGATCACTAGCTATGTAAATACTTTGTACTGTCATAGCATGATCACTAGCTATGTAAATAGTTTGTACTATCATAGCATGATCACTAGCTATGTAAATACTTTGTAGTGTCATAGCATGATCACTAGCTATGTAAATAGTTTGTACTATCATAGTAAGATCACAAACAATGTAAATAGTTTGTACTATCATAGCATGATCACTAACAATGTAAATAGTTTGTACTATCATAGCATATGCACTAGCTATGTAAATAGTTTGTACTATCATAGCATGATCACTAACAATGTAAATACTTTGTACTGTCATAGCATGATCACTAGCTATGTAAATAGTTTGTACTATCATAGCATGATCACTAGCTATGTAAATACTTTGTAGTGTCATAGCATGATCACTAGCTATGTAAATAGTTTGTACTATCATAGTAAGATCACTAACAATGTAAATAGTTTGTACTATCATAGCATGATCACTAACAATGTAAATAGTTTGTACTATCATAGCATATGCACTAGCTATGTAAATAGTTTGTACTATCATAGCATGATCACTAACAATGTAAATAGTTTGTACTATCATAGCATATGCACTAACAATGTAAATAGTTTGTACTATCATAGCATGATCACTAGCTATGTAAATAGTTTGTACTATCATAGCATGATCACTAGCAATGTAAATAGTTTGTACTATCATAGCATGATCACTAACAATGTAAATAGTTTGTACTATCATAGCATATGCACTAGCTATGTAAATAGTTTGTACTATCATAGCATGATCACTAACAATGTAAATAGTTTGTACTATCATAGCATATGCACTAACAATGTAAATAGTTTGTACTATCATAGCATGATCACTAGCTATGAAAATAGTTTGTACTATCATAGCATGATCACTAACAATGTAAATAGTTTGTACTATCATAGCATGATCACTAACAATGTAAATAGTTTGTACTATCATAGCATGATGACTAACAATGTAAATAGTTTGTACTCTCATAGCATGATCACTAGCAATGTAAATAGTTTGTACTATCATAGCATGATCACTAGCTATGTAAATAGTTTGTACTGTCATAGCATGATAACTAACAATGTAAATAGTTTGTACTATCATAGCATGATAACTAACAATGTAAATAGTTTGTACTATCATAGCATGATCAATAGCTATATAAATAGTTTGTACTATCATAGCATGATCACTAGCTATGTAAATAGTTTGTACTATCATAGCATATGCACTAGCTATGTAAATAGTTTGTACTATCATATCATGATCACTTACTATGTAAATAGTTTGTACTATCATAGCATGTGCACTAGCTATGTAAATAGTTTGTACTATCATGGCATATGCACTAGCTATGTAAATAGTTTGTACTATCATAGCATGATCACTAGCTATGTAAATAGTTTGTACTATCATAGCATGATCACTAGCTATGTAAAAAGTTTGTACTGTCATAGCATGATCACTAGATATGTAAATAGTTTGTACTATCATAGCATGATCACTAGCTATGTAAATACTTTGTACTGTCATAGCATGATCACTAGCTATGTAAATAGTTTGTACTGTCATAGCATGATCACTAGCTATGTAAATACTTTGTACTATCATAGTTTGATCACTAGCTATGTAAATACTTTGTACTGTCGTAGCATGATCACTACCTATGTAAATAGTTTGTACTATCATAGCAAGATCACTAACAATGTAAATAGTTTGTACTGTCATAGCATGATCACTAACAATGTAAATAGTTTGTACTATCATAGCATGATCACTAGCTATGTAAATACTTTGTACTGTCATAGCATGATCACTAGCTATGTAAATACTTTGTACTGTCATAGCATGATCACTAGCTATGTAAATAGTTTGTACTATCATAGCATGATCACTAGCTATGTAAATACTTTGTAGTGTCATAGCATGATCACTAGCTATGTAAATAGTTTGTACTATCATAGTAAGATCACTAACAATGTAAATAGTTTGTACTATCATAGCATGATCACTAACAATGTAAATAGTTTGTACTATCATAGCATATGCACTAGCTATGTAAATAGTTTGTACTATCATAGCATGATCACTAACAATGTAAATACTTTGTACTGTCATAGCATGATCACTAGCTATGTAAATAGTTTGTACTATCATAGCATGATCACTAGCTATGTAAATAGTTTGTACTATCATAGCATATGCACTAGCTATGTAAATAGTTTGTACTATCATAGCATATGCACTAGCTATGTAAATAGTTTGTACTATCATATCATGATCACTTACTATGTAAATAGTTTGTACTGTCATAGCATGATCACTAGCTATGTAAATAGTTTGTACTATCATAGCATGATCACTAGCTATGTAAAAAGTTTGTACTGTCATAGCATGATCACTAGATATGTAAATAGTTTGTACTATCATAGCATGATCACTAGCTATGTAAATACTTTGTACTGTCATAGCATGATCACTAGCTATGTAAATAGTTTGTACTGTCATAGCATGATCACTAGCTATGTAAATACTTTGTACTATCATAGCATGATCACTAGCTATGTAAATACTTTGTACTGTCGTAGCATGATCACTACCTATGTAAATAGTTTGTACTATCATAGCAAGATCACTAACAATGTAAATAGTTTGTACTGTCATAGCATGATCACTAACAATGTAAATAGTTTGTACTATCATAGCATGATCACTAGCTATGTAAATACTTTGTACTGTCATAGCATGATCACTAGCTATGTAAATACTTTGTACTGTCATAGCATGATCACTAGCTATGTAAATACTTTGTAGTGTCATAGCATGATCACTAGCTATGTAAATAGGTTGTACTATCATAGTAAGATCACTAACAATGTAAATAGTTTGTACTATCATAGCATGATCACTAACAATGTAAATAGTTTGTACTATCATAGCATATGCACTAGCTATGTAAAGAGTTTGTACTATCATAGCATGATCACTAACAATGTAAATACTTTGTACTGTCATAGCATGATCACTAGCTATGTAAACAGTTTGTACTATCATAGCATGATCACTAGCTATGTAAATACTTTGTAGTGTCATAGCATGATCACTAGCTATGTAAATAGTTTGTACTATCATAGTAAGATCACTAACAATGTAAATAGTTTGTACTATCATAGCATGATCACTAACAATGTAAATAGTTTGTACTATCATAGCATATGCACTAGCTATGTAAATAGTTTGTACTATCATAGCATGATCACTAACAATGTAAATAGTTTGTACTATCATAGCATATGCACTAACAATGTAAATAGTTTGTACTATCATAGCATGATCACTAGCTATGTAAATAGTTTGTACTATCATAGCATGATCACTAGCAATGTAAATAGTTTGTACTATCATAGCATGATCACTAACAATGTAAATAGTTTGTACTATCATAGCATATGCACTAGCTATGTAAATAGTTTGTACTATCATAGCATGATCACTAACAATGTAAATAGTTTGTACTATCATAGCATATGCACTAACAATGTAAATAGTTTGTACTATCATAGCATGATCACTAGCTATGAAAATAGTTTGTACTATCATAGCATGATCACTAACAATGTAAATAGTTTGTACTGTCATAGCATGATCACTAGCTATGTAAATAGTTTGTACTAACATAGTATGATCACTAGCTATGTATATAGTTTGTACTATCACAGCATGATCACTAGCAATGTAAATAGTTTGTACTATCATAGCATGATCACTAACAATGTAAATAGTTTGTACTATCATAGCATATGCACTAGCTATGTAAATAGTTTGTACTACAATAACATGATCACTAACTATGTAAATAGTTTGTACTGTCATAGCATGATCAATAGCTATATAAATAGTTTGTACTATCATAGCATGATCACTAGCTATGTAAATAGTTTGTACTATCATAGCATATGCACTAGCTATGTAAATAGTTTGTACTATCATAGCATATGCACTAGCTATGTAAATAGTTTGTACTATCATAGCATATGCACTAGCTATGTAAATAGTTTGTACTATCATAGCATGACCACTAACAATGTAAATAGTTTGTACTATCATAGCATATGCACTAGCTATGTAAATAGTTTGTACTATCAAAGCATGATCACTAACAATGTAAATAGTTTGTACTATCATAGCATGATCACTAGCTAGGTAAATAGTTTGTACTATCATAGCATGATCACTAACAATGTAAATAGTTTGTACTATCATAGCATGATCACTAACAATGTAAATAGTTTGTACTATCATAGCATGATCACTAACAATGTAAATAGTTTGTACTCTCATAGCATGATCACTAGCAATGTAAATAGTTTGTACTATCATAGCATGATCACTAGCTATGTAAATAGTTTGTACTGTCATAGCATGATAACTAACAATGTAAATAGTTTGTACTATCATAGCATGATAACTAACAATGTAAATAGTTTGTACTATCATAGCATGATCAATAGCTATATAAATAGTTTGTACTATCATAGCATGATCACTAGCTATGTAAATAGTTTGTACTATCATAGCATATGCACTAGCTATGTAAATAGTTTGTACTATCATATCATGATTACTTACTATGTAAATAGTTTGTACTATCATAGCATGTGCACTAGCTATGTAAATAGTTTGTACTATCATGGCATATGCACTAGCTATGAAAATAGTTTGTACTATCATAGCATGATCACTAACAATGTAAATAGTTTGTGCTATCATAGCAAGATCACTAACAATGTAAATAGTTTGCACTATCATAGCATGATCACTAGCTATGTAAATAGTTTGTACTATCATAGCATGATCACTAGCTATGTAAATAGTTTGTACTGTCATAGCATGGTCACTAGCTATGTAAATAGTTTGTACTATCATAGAATGATCACTAGCTATGTAAATAGTTTGTACTATCATAGCATGATCACTAGCTATGTAAATAGTTTGTACTATCATAGCATGATCACTAGCTATGTAAAAAGTTTGTACTGTCATAGCATGATCACTAGATATGTAAATAGTTTGTACTATCATAGCATGATCACTAGCTATGTAAATACTTTGTACTGTCATAGCATGATCACTAGCTATGTAAATAGTTTGTACTGTCATAGCATGATCACTAGCTATGTAAATACTTTGTACTATCATAGCATGATCACTAGCTATGTAAATACTTTGTAATGTCGTAGCATGATCACAACCTATGTAAATAGTTTGTACTATCATAGCAAGATCACTAACAATGTAAATAGTTTGTACTGTCATAGCATGATCACTAACAATGTAAATAGTTTGTACTATCATAGCATGATCACTAGCTATGTAAATAGTTTGTACTATCATAGCATGATCACTAACAATGTAAATACTTTGTACTGTCATAGCATGATCACTAGCTATGTAAATAGTTTGTACTATCATAGCATGATCACTAGCTATGTAAATAGTTTGTACTATCATAGCATATGCACTAGCTATGTAAATAGTTTGTACTATCATAGCATATGCACTAGCTATGTAAATAGTTTGTACTATCATAGCATATGCACTAGCTATGTAAATAGTTTGTACTATCATAGCATGACCACTAACAATGTAAATAGTTTGTACTATCATAGCATGATCACTAGCTATGTAAATAGTTTGTACTATCATAGCATGATCACTAGCTATGTAAATAGTTTGTACTATCATATCATGATCACTTACTATGTAAATAGTTTGTACTATCATAGCATGATCACTAACAATGTAAATAGTTTGTACTATCATAGCATGATCACTAGCTATGTAAATAGTTTGTACTATCATAGCATATGCACTAGTTATGAAAATAGTTTGTACTATCATAGCATGATCACTAACAATGTAAATAGTTTGTACTATCATAGCATGATCACTAGCTATGTAAATAGTTTGTACTATCATAGCATATGCACTAGCTATGAAAATAGTTTGTACTATCATAGCATGATCACTAGCTATGTAAATAGTTTGTACTATCATAGCATATGCACTAGCTATGTAAATAGTTTGTACTATCATATCATGATCACTTACTATGTAAATAGTTTGTACTATCATAACATATGCACTAGCTATGTAAATAGTTTGTACTATCATAGCATATGCACTAGCTATGAAAATAGTTTGTACTATCATAGCATGATCACTAACAATGTAAATAGTTTGTGCTATCATAGCAAGATCACTAACAATGTAAATAGTTTGTACTATCCTAGCATGATCACTAGCTATGTAAATAGTTTGTACTATCATAGCATGATCACTAGCTATGTAAATAGTTTGTACTATCATAGCATGATCACTAGCTATGTAAATACTTTGTAGTGTCATAGCATGATCACTAGCTATGTAAATAGTTTGTACTATCATAGTAAGATCACTAACAATGTAAATAGTTTGTACTATCATAGCATGATCACTAACAATGTAAATAGTTTGTACTATCATAGCGTATGCACTAGCTATGTAAATAGTTTGTACTATCATAGCATGATCACTAACAATGTAAATACTTTGTACTGTCATAGCATGATCACTAGCTATGTAAATAGTTTGTACTATCATAGCATGATCACTAGCTATGTAAATAGTTTGTACTATCATAGCATATGCACTAGCTATGTAAATAGTTTGTACTATCATAGCATATGCACTAGCTATGTAAATAGTTTGTACTATCATAGCATATGCACTAGCTATGTAAATAGTTTGTACTATCATAGCATGACCACTAACAATGTAAATAGTTTGTACTATCATAGCATATGCACTAGCTATGTAAATAGTTTGTACTATCAAAGCATGATCACTAACAATGTAAATAGTTTGTACTATCATAGCATGATCACTAACAATGTAAATAGTTTGTACTATCATAGCATGATGACTAACAATGTAAATAGTTTGTACTCTCATAGCATGATCACTAGCAGTGTAAATAGTTTGTACTATCATAGCATGATCACTAGCTATGTAAATAGTTTGTACTGTCATAGCATGATAACTAACAATGTAAATAGTTTGTACTATCATAGCATGATAACTAACAATGTAAATAGTTTGTACTATCATAGCATGATCAATAGCTATATAAATACTTTGTACTATCATAGCATGATCACTAGCTATGTAAATAGTTTGTACTATCATAGCATATGCACTAGCTATGTAAATAGTTTGTACTATCATATCATGATCACTTACTATGTAAATAGTTTGTACTATCATAGCATGTGCACTAGCTATGTAAATAGTTTGTACTATCATGGCATATGCACTAGCTATGAAAATAGTTTGTACTATCATAGCATGATCACTAACAATGTAAATAGTTTGTGCTATCGTAGCAAGATCACTAACAATGTAAATAGTTTGCACTATCATAGCATGATCACTAGCTATGTAAATAGTTTGTACTATCATAGCATGATCACTAGCTATGTAAATAGTTTGTACTATCATAGCATGGTCACTAGCTATGTAAATAGTTTGTACTATCATAGAATGATCACTAGCTATGTAAATAGTTTGTACTATCATAGCATGATCACTAGCTATGTAAATAGTTTGTACTATCATAGCATGATCACTAGCTATGTAAAAAGTTTGTACTGTCATAGCATGATCACTAGATATGTAAATAGTTTGTACTATCATAGCATGATCACTAGCTATGTAAATACTTTGTACTGTCATAGCATGATCACTAGCTATGTAAATAGTTTGTACTGTCATAGCATGATCACTAGCTATGTAAATAGTTTGTACTATCATAGCATGATCACTAGCTATGTAAATACTTTGTACTGTCGTAGCATGATCACTACCTATGTAAATAGTTTGTACTATCATAGCAAGATCACTAACAATGTAAATAGTTTGTACTGTCATAGCATGATCACTAACAATGTAAATAGTTTGTACTATCATAGCATGATCACTAGCTATGTAAATACTTTGTACTGTCATAGCATGATCACTAGCTATGTAAATACTTTGTACTGTCATAGCATGATCACTAGCTATGTAAATAGTTTGTACTATCATAGCATGATCACTAGCTATGTAAATACTTTGTAGTGTCATAGCATGATCACTAGCTATGTAAATAGTTTGTACTATCATAGTAAGATCACTAACAATGTAAATAGTTTGTACTATCATAGCATGATCACTAACAATGTAAATAGTTTGTACTATCATAGCATGATCACTAACAATGTAAATAGTTTGTACTATCATAGCATATGCACTAGCTATGTAAATAGTTTGTACTATCATAGCATGATCACTAACAATGTAAATACTTTGTACTGTCATAGCATGATCACTAGCTATGTAAATAGTTTGTACTATCATAGCATGATCACTAGCTATGTAAATAGTTTGTACTATCATAGCATATGCACTAGCTATGTAAATAGTTTGTACTATCATAGCATATGCACTAGCTATGTAAATAGTTTGTACTATCATATCATGATCACTTACTATGTAAATAGTTTGTACTGTCATAGCATGATCACTAGCTATGTAAATAGTTTGTACTATCATAGCATGATCACTAGCTATGTAAATACTTTGTACTGTCATAGCATGATCACTAGCTATGTAAAAAGTTTGTACTGTCATAGCATGATCACTAGATATGTAAATAGTTTGTACTATCATAGCATGATCACTAGCTATGTAAATACTTTGTACTGTCATAGCATGATCACTAGCTATGTAAATAGTTTGTACTGTCATAGCATGATCACTAGCTATGTAAATACTTTGTACTATCATAGCATGATCACTAGCTATGTAAATACTTTGTACTGTCGTAGCATGATCACTACCTATGTAAATAGTTTGTACTATCATAGCAAGATCACTAACAATGTAAATAGTTTGTACTGTCATAGCATGATCACTAACAATGTAAATAGTTTGTACTATCATAGCATGATCACTAGCTATGTAAATACTTTGTACTGTCATAGCATGATCACTAGCTATGTAAATACTTTGTACTGTCATAGCATGATCACTAGCTATGTAAATAGTTTGTACTATCATAGCATGATCACTAGCTATGTAAATACTTTGTAGTGTCATAGCATGATCACTAGCTATGTAAATAGTTTGTACTATCATAGTAAGATCACTAACAATGTAAATAGTTTGTACTATCATAGCATGATCACTAACAATGTAAATAGTTTGTACTATCATAGCATATGCACTAGCTATGTAAATAGTTTGTACTATCATAGCATGATCACTAACAATGTAAATACTTTGTACTGTCATAGCATGATCACTAGCTATGTAAATAGTTTGTACTATCATAGCATGATCACTAGCTATGTAAATACTTTGTAGTGTCATAGCATGATCACTAGCTATGTAAATAGTTTGTACTATCATAGTAAGATCACTAACAATGTAAATAGTTTGTACTATCATAGCATGATCACTAACAATGTAAATAGTTTGTACTATCATAGCATATGCACTAGCTATGTAAATAGTTTGTACTATCATAGCATGATCACTAACAATGTAAATAGTTTGTACTATCATAGCATCTGCACTAACAATGTAAATAGTTTGTACTATCATAGCATGATCACTAGCTATGTAAATAGTTTGTACTATCATAGCATGATCACTAGCAATGTAAATAGTTTGTACTATCATAGCATGATCACTAACAATGTAAATAGTTTGTACTATCATAGCATATGCACTAGCTATGTAAATAGTTTGTACTATCATAGCATGATCACTAACAATGTAAATAGTTTGTACTATCATAGCATATGCACTAACAATGTAAATAGTTTGTACTATCATAGCATGATCACTAGCTATGAACATAGTTTGTACTATCATAGCATGATCACTAACAATGTAAATAGTTTGTACTGTCATAGCATGATCACTAGCTATGTAAATAGTTTGTACTAACATAGTATGATCACTAGCTATGTATATAGTTTGTACTATCACAGCATGATCACTAGCAATGTAAATAGTTTGTACTATCATAGCATGATCACTAACAATGTAAATAGTTTGTACTATCATAGCATATGCACTAGCTATGTAAATAGTTTGTACTACAATAACATGATCACTAACTATGTAAATAGTTTGTACTGTCATAGCATGATCAATAGCTATATAAATAGTTTGTACTATCATAGCATGATCACTAGCTATGTAAATAGTTTGTACTATCATAGCATGATCACTAGCTATGTAAATACTTTGTAGTGTCATAGCATGATCACTAGCTATGTAAATAGTTTGTACTATCATAGTAAGATCACTAACAATGTAAATAGTTTGTACTATCATAGCATGATCACTAACAATGTAAATAGTTTGTACTATCATAGCATATGCACTAGCTATGTAAATAGTTTGTACTATCATAGCATGATCACTAACAATGTAAATAGTTTGTACTATCATAGCATATGCACTAACAATGTAAATAGTTTGTACTATCATAGCATGATCACTAGCTATGTAAATAGTTTGTACTATCATAGCATGATCACTAGCAATGTAAATAGTTTGTACTATCATAGCATGATCACTAACAATGTAAATAGTTTGTACTATCATAGCATATGCACTAGCTATGTAAATAGTTTGTACTATCATAGCATGATCACTAACAATGTAAATAGTTTGTACTATCATAGCATATGCACTAACAATGTAAATAGTTTGTACTATCATAGCATGATCACTAGCTATGTAAATAGTTTGTACTATCATAGCATGATCACTAACAATGTAAATAGTTTGTACTGTCATAGCATGATCACTAGCTATGTAAATAGTTTGTACTATCATAGCATATGCACTAGCTATGTAAATAGTTTGTACTCTCATAGCATGATCACTAGCAATGTAAATAGTTTGTACTATCATAGCATGATCACTATAGCTATGTAAATAGTTTGTACTGTCATAGCATGATAACTAACAATGTAAATAGTTTGTACTATCATAGCATGATAACTAACAATGTAAATAGTTTGTACTATCATAGCATGATCAATAGCTATATAAATAGTTTGTACTATCATAGCATGATCACTAGCTATGTAAATAGTTTGTACTATCATAGCATATGCACTAGCTATGTAAATAGTTTGTACTATCATAGCATATGCACTAGCTATGTAAATAGTTTGTACTATCATAGCATATGCACTAGCTATGTAAATAGTTTGTACTATCATAGCATGACCACTAACAATGTAAATAGTTTGTACTATCATAGCATATGCACTAGCTATGTAAATAGTTTGTACTATCAAAGCATGATCACTAACAATGTAAATAGTTTGTACTATCATAGCATGATCACTAGCTAGGTAAATAGTTTGTACTCTCATAGCATGATCACTAGCAATGTAAATAGTTTGTACTATCATAGCATGATCACTAGCTATGTAAATAGTTTGTACTGTCATAGCATGATAACTAACAATGTAAATAGTTTGTACTATCATAGCATGATAACTAACAATGTAAATAGTTTGTACTATCATAGCATGATCACTAACAATGTAAATAGTTTGTACTATCATAGCATGATGACTAACAATGTAAATAGTTTGTACTCTCATAGCATGATCACTAGCAATGTAAATAGTTTGTACTATCATAGCATGATCACTAACAATGTAAATAGTTTGTGCTATCATAGCAAGATCACTAACAATGTAAATAGTTTGTACTATCATAGCATGATCACTAGCTATGTAAATAGTTTGTACTATCATAGCATGATCACTAGCTATGTAAATAGTTTGTACTATCATAGCATGGTCACTAGCTATGTAAATAGTTTGTACTATCATAGAATGATCACTAGCTATGTAAATAGTTTGTACTATCATAGCATGATCACTAGCTATGTAAATAGTTTGTACTATCATAGCATCATCACTAGCTATGTAAAAAGTTTGTACTGTCATAGCATGATCACTAGATATGTAAATAGTTTGTACTATCATAGCATGATCACTATCTATGTAAATACTTTGTACTGTCATAGCATGATCACTAGCTATGTAAATAGTTTGTACTGTCATAGCATGATCACTAGCTATGTAAATACTTTGTACTATCATAGCATGATCACTAGCTATGTAAATACTTTGTACTATCATAGCATGATGACTAACAATGTAAATAGTTTGTACTATCATAGCATGATCACTAACAATGTAAATAGTTTGTACTATCATAGCATGATGACTAACAATGTAAATAGTTTGTACTATCATAGCATGATCACTAACAATGTAAATAGTTTGTACTATCATAGCATGATGACTAACAATGTAAATAGTTTGTACTATCATAGCATGATCACTAACAATGTAAATAGTTTGTACTATCATAGCATGATCACTAGCTATGTAAATAGTTTGTACTATCATAGCATGATCACTAGCTATGTAAATAGTTTTTACTTTCATAGCATATGCACTAGCTATGTAAATAGTTTTACTATCATAGCATGATCACTAGCTATGTAAATAGTTTGTACTATCATAGCATATGCACTAGCTATGTAAATAGGCTGTACTATCATAGCATGATCACTAGCTATGTAAATAGTTTGTACTATCATAGCATGATCACTAACTATGTAAATAGTTTGTACTATCATAGCATGATGACTAACAATGTAAATAGTTTGTACTATCATAGCATGATCACTAACAATGTAAATAGTTTGTAATATCATAGCATGATCACTAGCTATGTAAATAGTTTGTACTATCATAGCATGATGACTAACAATGTAAATAGTTTGTACTATCATAGCATGATCACTAACAATGTAAATAGTTTGTACTATCATAGCATGATCACTAACAATGTAAATAGTTTGTACTATCATAGCATGATCACTAACAATGTAAATAGTTTGTACTATCATAGCATATGCACTAGCTATGTAAATAGTTTGTACTACACTAACATGATCACTAACTATGTAAATAGTTTGTACTATCATAGCATGATCACTAACAATGTAAATAGTTTGTACTATCATAGCATGATCACTAACAATGTAAATAGTTTGTACTATCATAGCATGATCACTAACAAGGTAAATAGTTTGTACTGTCATAGCATGATCACTAACAATTTAAATATTTTGTACTATCATAGCATGATCACTAACAATGTAAATAGTTTGTACTATCATAGCATGATCACTAACAATGTATAGGGTTTGTACTGTCATAGCATGATCACTAACAATGTAAATAGTTTGTACTATCATAGCATGATCACTAACAATGTAAATAGTTTGTACTATCATAGCATATGCACTAGCTATGTAAATAGTTTGTACTATCATAGCATGATCACTATCAATGTAAATAGTTTGTACTATCATAGCATGATCACTAGCTATGTAAATAGTTTGTACTATCATAGCATGATCACTAACAATGTAAATAGTTTGTACTATCATAGCATGATCACTAACAATGTAAATAGTTTGTACTATCATAGCATGATCACTAACAATGTAAATAGTTTGTACTATCATAGCATGATCACTTACAATGTAAATAGTTTGTACTATCATAGAATGATCACTAACAATGTAAATAGTTTGTACTATCATAGCATGATCACTAACAATGTAAATAGTTTGTACTATCATAGCATGATCACTAACAATGTAAATAGTTTGTACTGTCATAGCATGATCACTAACAATGTAAATAGTTTGTACTATCATAGCATGATCACTAACAATGTAAATAGTTTGTACTATCATAGCATATGCACTAGCTATGTAAATAGTTTGTACTATCATAGCATGATCACTAACAATGTAAATAGTTTGTACTATCATAGCATGATCACTAGCTATGTAAATAGTTTGTACTATCATAGCATGATCACTAACAATGTAAATAGTTTGTACTATCATAGCATGATCACTAACAATGTAAATAGTTTGTACTATCATAGCATGATCACTAACAATGTAAATAGTTTGTACTATCATAGCATGATCACTAACAATGTAAATAGTTTGTACTATCATAGAATGATCACTAACAATGTAAATAGTTTGTACTATCATAGCATGATCACTAACAATGTAAATAGTTTGTACTATCATAGCATGATCACTAACAATGTAAATAGTTTGTACTGTCATAGCATGATCACTAACAATGTAAATAGTTTGTACTATCATAGCATGATCACTAACAATGTAAATAGTTTGTACTATCATAGCATATGCACTAGCTATGTAAATAGTTTGTACTATCATAGCATGATCACTAACAATGTAAATAGTTTGTACTATCATAGCATGATCACTAGCTATGTAAATAGTTTGTACTATCATAGCATGATCACTAACAATGTAAATAGTTTGTACTGTCATAGCATGATCACTAACAATGTAAATAGTTTGTACTATCATAGCATGATCACTAACAATGTAAATAGTTTGTACTATCATAGCATGATCACTAGCTATGTAAATAGTTTGTACTATCATAGAATGATCACTAACAATGTAAATAGTTTGTACTATCATAGAATGATCACTAACAATGTAAATAGTTTGTACTATCATAGCATATGCACTAGCTATGTAAATAGTTTGTACTATCATAGCATGATCACTAGCTATGTAAATAGTTTGTACTATCATAGCATGATCACTAACAATGTAAATAGTTTGTACTATCATAGCATGATCACTAGCTATGTAAATAGTTTGTACTATCATAGCATGATCACTAACAATGTAAATAGTTTGTACTATCATAGAATGATCACTAACAATGTAAATAGTTTGTACTATCATAGCATGATCACTAACAATGTAAATAGTTTGTACTATCATAGCATGATCACTAACAATGTAAAGATTTTATTTCACTTTGATTTACACAATGATGACAATATAACTTGTAACGATGCTAGTATGGTGTATTGCTTCAGTTCAGTGCCTGTATTCTTAAATATAGACACTCAGAGAGGAAGATTTCGATCTGTGTATTCTGATGTACATTGTGGTGTGTCGTGTCGGGAGAGAATATAATCCTCTTCACTAACGTAAAAAAATGTTTGATTATAACGTACGTGATAATTTGTAAATAATATTGATATGTGTGTTTTAAACAGATTAGGAACATATAATAGGGAAAATGTTGAATGTGATAATGTTGTTGTGTGTGTTACGTCTGTGTGCACTGATTTCTCAAACTTGTTTGTTAGTGCTGCTGTATTTTTAAAGTAGAATCAATCAAAACATGTAAGGCATAAACTTTGGTTTAACAATAAGTGAAGCATTGAGGCGTTAAGTATCATGTTTTGCATTTACTTTTGCAGGTAATATTAGGATTTCAAACCATTCAAAATTTGTAAACAATAAAAAATAAAATTTTAAAGAGTTCATATAAAGACTTTAAATTAGATTGTGCTGAAAATTTACGTAATTTTCAGAATAAGGATACAAAATGTGTTTTGAAAATTTTAAAATCATTTGAGAACCACTCTGAAAAAGACATTAAGTATTGAAAAGGAAAAGCTTGTAAACATGTATCCATTAAAAAATATATTTCACTTATGTCCATCACATTCAAACCAATACTTCTTAAAATTACTTTGTACATCAAACATGACTAACTCTATTAAGAAACTGTTCAATGTGAGAGTGTCACTGGCCATCTTTTTGAAGATGTTTATGACATTCTACATTGGAGGTGAGTTGGTCATTCATGGTTAAATTTGGTAGTGAAGTTTCAATTCGTTTCTTTGTAAAAAAAAGATAGTTTCAGAATCTTGTGTTTTGTTATATTCATGTATGTTCACTCTAAGTGACTTGTCATTTATGCCTTATGAGAGTTGAGACTCTATTCTACACAGCTGTATATATCAATATTGTATCAGTGTTCTGCCAAGGTATTGTGAACTTGGGTTGAGAAAATTTAAGATAACATTTTCAGGGGTCAAGCCAGATTCAATCTGGAATTCAATTATTTTTTTTGTATTTCAAATATATGTGTGCAAAATATTGCAATGCCTCATGCACATAACTACTTATAAATATAAAGTTTAAATATCTAATCGGTTATTCAATAACTAAAATGAAAATGTGTACTACCAAATTATAGACATTGTATCTTTGCCCTTAATATTTCACATTGAAGTTAAGTATATATTGCACTAACACTATATTTTGAAACGTCAGATGAAATTAATCATTGTTTTGGTAATAAGACAATGAAATAACCCACTCTCAGCTTGTGTAAAAAAATCCAAATATTTATAGTTACTACTGAAAATAATTTTTAAGATGACATCAGATAGCGAAAACATATTTTAGTTCACCAATGTTCGGATATATAAGAAGCGTCAGTCGAACGATTGAACAGGGTAGACAAGATCTATTCCAAATCAATCATTTATAATTTATTGCCAACGAAGTTTAGTCTGGGATAAAATATGGTTATTGTTGTTTAACTTTTTCTGTTGAAACAAACTTACCTACTAGTTTCAGTAGTTTGTTTTCGATTTAGATATAAGACGAAAAGCTATGTTTTTCGGGAGCAATGAAGTTATCTCCCTTGCATTAATAATGTAGATCTATCGTGAGCTGTGATTGGTTCTTATTAAAACGGAAGCGTCTCAACAGCCAATCGAATTGTTTTTCACTAATTATGGAAGTCTCAGAAATAAAAACGTTTTAGGCCTAGTTTCTAAATTGATAAATGTTTAGGCATTGAGATAGATGAAATTCTGATTATCCAAACAAATAAAAATAAATTACTGCGTTAAAGACAAATTATCGCTATGACAACAATTCGTTTCGGATACGAAGCCTAGAGAGGGGTAGGCGAGCAGCCAAAGATGCATGTCACTCGACCTTATTGAAAACAAGCAAAAAAGTGAGCGTGGCTCACTAATACCCCCGACTGTTTAAGTTTGACATTTTTATTTTACTTAAAGAGAGAAGTGTCTGCACACCTAAGGATTGATAAGCTTTGAAATGTAATTGCTAAGATTAAACTGTTTGTGAAATGGTAGGACAAGTCTCGATCTTCATGTGAAAAAGGTGGTTTAAGTCAAAAAAGGAATAAAAGTAACTTGAAAAGGTATTGGTAATATAATACACTACTGCTATTACCACTGATTTCAACTTTATTTTGGAAATTAATCCATCATAATGATTCATTCGAGTGACTTTAAACAACAGGTACATGGAAGCACACCCCTGAAGGCACAGTGAGAGATATACAGCAGTTGATGGCTGAAAGGAAAGAAAATGTAACTTTTCCCAAAATATAACCAGTGGAAATATAAAAAGTAAAATCAACGAGAACACAGAAGTAGCTTTTGATGAAAGTTACATGAAAAAGAAAATGATGAAGTCAACAAATCACAATACAGAAGTAGCTTCAGTCATTCTAGCTATGATAAAGTAAAAGAATATAAAAAATTGCCAAAAATTCAAAAATTCACCAAATCGTGTTACATTTTGCAATGCACCTCTCCTAGTGGTGAAGGAGACATGTGCCAAATTTGAAAAGGATGAGATGAATAGTTTTTCTGTAATCGGTCGGACAAAAAAAGTTCCGAATTTGACTAAGTTAAAAAATACAAAAATTTGCCAAAAATTCAAAAATTCACCAATTCGGTTTAAACCTCGCACTGCACCTTTCCTAGTGGTGAAGAAGACATGTACCAAATTTGAAAAGGATGAGATGAATAGTTTTTCTGTAATCGGTCGGACAAAAAATGCTCAGAATTTGACTAAGTTAAAAAATGCAAAAATTTGCCAAAAATTCAAAAATTCACCAATTCGGTTTAAACTTCGCACTGCACCTTTCCTAGTGGTGAAGAAGACATGTACCAAATTTGAAAAGGATGAGATGAATAGTTTTTTTGTAATCGATCGGACAAAAAATGCTCAGAATTTGACTAAGTTAAAAAATAAAAAAAATCGCCAAAAATTCAAAAATTCACCAATTCGGTTTAAACTTCGCACTGCACCTCTCCTAGTAGTGAAGAAGACATGTACCAAATTTAAAAAGGATGAGACGAATAGTTTTTCTGTAATCGATCGGACAAAAATTGTCTTCGGACGGAAGGACGGACGGACGGACGGACGGAAGGACAGACGGACGGAAGGACAGACGGACGGAAGGACGGACGGACGGACGGACGGAATCGTTGGTATAACTATATACCCCCAACCAATTATCGCGACAAATTCAATATTTAGATCTATACCTTATCCTTCTGCAGTTACGATGCTGAGAAAACATCTCTGATCTGATATTCAAGTATATAAAACATGGAAAGAATAACACTCGCTTAAAATCACATTTAATATCTAGACAATGTCAGTCTTCCTTAAGGCCCGTTCTCACGGTGCGACTTGTAGTAACAACCTGTAGTATCTACTTGTAGTATCAACCTGTAGATAACAAAATCGTATATATCACTACATAGTACATACTACATACGATACGATACGATTTACAATCTCGCGAGAATCTCGTCTTCTATGAGCATAATGGCGTCATCAAGCGACGAAGAGACGCTGGCAATTATTGCTTTGCATGTATTGAACAAGAACAAAAAGAAGAAAAGAAAACCCAAATCCGTCTGGGTGAGCCGACGGATTCTGCGTAGACCCACTGCCGGTGCATACAATTCCCTGTTGAGAGAACTTGAAGTAGAAGATCCTCTCAGTTTGAAAAATTTCCTTAGAATGGATGTGGAGAATTTTCATTGTTTGTTAGAACTGATCAAAGGCAAAATTGAAAAGAAGTCAACGCCAATGAGAAACGCCATTACAGCAGGGGGAAAATTGGCAATTACTCTACGTTTCCTAGCAAGTCGGCTAACCAAAAGCTTATTTTATTTTTAATGACATTTCTTGGTCTACCAACACTTTTAAGATGAATGTCCAAATTTTTACCATTCCTATCCAAATTGCAGTCTGATTAAAATCGACCTTGTTCCGAGGAATAAAATTTGCAAAATAATATATCTACCGGGATACGAACAGGTTCTGATAATTCCTCGCCACAAGGTCTGAAAACACCCCGTATAGGCGCATGTTCCGAACCAGTTTAGCACAGCCAAAGCCCAGTCAAATAGCTGACCAATCACAACGTAGTTTTTAAACGGTCACTGTTTTGAAAGCATTCGGAACAGACCAAAGGATAGCTGTTTGGAGTTACCTGCCCCTATCATCTCGCACCGAAAGCATTTGTTGGGCATCTTTTGATTGGCTACCTGAATTGCGCTCGAACACGCTAGTCTACGGACTGTTTCCAGACGGTTTGGCGTGGAAATCTCCGAACGATATGAGTTCGTATCCGGGTAGATGCACTATTTTGCACATTTTTTCCGCGGAATACCGTCGGTTTTAATCAGACTGATCCAAATTGTTACTGATGTTTTCCTAACCGTTACTGGTGGTAATTGATGTCAATAATAAAGCGTTTCAAGGCTCACTTTCAAATTGATAGTCAAAAAATAGTTTTTGTATCTTTAGCTTAAGTTCTTGTCTTTTCTTTTGGTCTGATATTTGTTTAATTTCTAAGCCAACTTGTTTCCCAAAAAGCAGATCACAATCAGAGTCTGTAGATGTGTTTACTTTTGCATTTTTTTCCCCCGCTATTTGATTTAAGGTTTTAATCATGAGCTTGTTGACGTCTGAATCCTCTGTCTGTTTCCTCTTCTTCACAGCCACAGTCACAGGGGGTCTCTCAACATCCTCTGTGGCAGACTGCAACATAAAAGGAAATATGTCTTCGTCAATATTATATTCCTTGTTTTACATTTCAGGTACCAAATTCAGAGGAAGAATGGGAACAAATTGAAGATGACTTTCTGTCACAGTGGCAGTTTCCAAATTGTGTTGGTGCTCTGGACGGCAAACACACTGCCCTTAAGGCACCCAACAATAGCGGTTCAGTATTCTACAACTACAAAAAGTTCTTCAGCATTATCTTAGTGGCATTAGTTGATGTAAACAAATTTATCTTTGTGGATGTCGGGGCAAATGATCGAGCTGGTGACGCAGGCGTTCACACCAACTCAGATCTCTCCATGGCTTTGGAGAATAACACATTTAACATTCCCAAACCTAAATGTCTCCCTGGGAGACAAGAGCCAGTTCCAAGTGTGATTGTTGGCGATGATGCCTTCATGCTGAAGCCGTATCTCATGAAACCTTACCCCTTGAAAGATTTGTCATTTGAAAAGAGAATTTTCAATTACCGCCTGTCTAGAGCACATAGGGTCTCTGAAAATGCTTTTGGCATTCTCTCAAATAGGTTTACTATTTTTCCAGAGACCAATTCAGGTTTCACCAGAAACGGCTGTGTCAATTGTTTTGGCAAGCATTGCAATTCACAACTTCCCTAAAACTGGAAGTGACAGTGTATATCATTGTCCAGGTGAGACACAGCTGGGGGGAAGTAGGATGGATGTGTTCCAACAACAAGGAGGCAATCACAATGCAGCATGTGCCAGACAAGTGAGAGATGAACTTGCAGATTACTTCATCACCAATGGCCAGGTAGAATGGCAATGGGATATGGTGTGAAATTTGAATTTGCAGTGTCACTTCTGTGAATTTGTAAACATACACAAAAGATGGACACACTTTTTATTTATATAGGACTTCTTTGTTTTTATTTGATATCATCCAGTGCCAGTGCCAGTTCCTGCCTATATATCATATTGGGTATTTTTATAGCCTGATTAGATAGTGTGCCAATGGCTCTATTTTCTTTGTGTATATTTTCCTTCTTGTAGATTCAGATTCAGATTCCTATGAAATGTTATACTGAACAGCAAAAGAAACGTCACCCTGTAAAACCAGTACATGGTCTTTATTTCATTATATCACAGAAATAAAATAGAGCCATGGGCTCTGTAGCTCATCAGAGTTTATTTTGTTTGATGATGAAGACAGAAATATGTTGTCTCAATATAATGCACAATCCCTAACCCTGACAAATCTTAGTCTTGAAATTGAGAGAGAGCACTCAGCAAGGTCAACACACAGGAGATTATGCAATATTCTGACCCCTTGGCTCTGGTTACAAGCCAGCTGTGTTTTTTGTGTTTTACCGCCAAATTATGTAATAGACTCTTGCTTGCACTAAACACTGGCAGCACTGATCTAACTGTATAAGGCTTAAAGAGAACAGGCAATGTGATGAATCTCATGGTACATAGTACAATTTTGAATCACCTTGGCTAAACAATCTCGGTTCTAAGCCTTGTCATCCAAACATCTAAACATTCTGAACAAAATATTCCTTCTAGTTTGTTCTGGATGAAAACAGGATTTTAGGTAATGGCCTACGGGGCTCTTATTGGGGCCACTGGGTCACCAAATCTACAATTTAGAATCTCCATTGGCTAAAGACTCTTTACACAACATGACAACCTTCTAGGTCTTTTCGTTCTGGAGAAGAAGATGAAAATAATCTTATCTTATCATTTCATCACCAGTCATATGCAGTTCACATATCTCATGTAAAATAAAATAATTCTTAACTCCTCTTCAATTTAGTCCTTTATGACTTGTCACAATTTTCATTTCATAGGCTATTCAACAGTTCTCATTTCACATTGATTACATCAATTTGACAAACATGTCCACAATGTAAATTGTTCTTTCAAGTCGACATACATTTCAAATAAAGTGAAAGAAGTGCACATAAAATATCAGTTCAAAATTCAATTTCGACAGGTTTTTTTGGCTGTGGCCCATATTTGGGGTCATAGGGTCACCAAATTTACAAGTTTGAATCCCCATTGGCTAAAGAGTTTGCATACAATATTACAGCCTTCTAGATCTTTTTGTTCCGGAGAAAAAGATGAAAACAGGATTTTAGGTAATGGCCTGTGAGGCCCTTATTTGGGGCCACAGGGTCACCAAATCTACAATTTAGAATCTTCATTGGCTAAAGACTCATTACACAACATGACAACCTTCTAGGTCTTTTCGTTCTGGAGAAGAAGATGAAAATAATCTTATCTTATCATTTCATCACCAGTCATATGCAGTTCACATATCTCATGTAAAATAAAAGAATTCTTAACTCCTCTTCAATTTAGTCCTTTATGCCTTGTCACAATTTTCAGTTCATAGGCTATTCAATAGTTCTCATTTCACATTGATTACATCAATTTGACAAACATGTCCACAATGTAGATTGTTATCTAAAGTCGACATACATTTCAAATAAAGTGGTTGAAGTGTCATAAAATATCAGTTCAAAATTAATTTTCAAAGGTTTTTTCTAGGCTGTGGCCCATATTTGGGGTCATAGGGTCACCAAATTTACAAGTTTGAATCCCCATTGGCTAAAGAGTTTGCATACAATATTACAGCCTTCTAGATATTTTTGTTCCGGAGAAAAAGATGAAAACAGGATTTTAGGTAATGGCCTGTGAGGCCCTTATTTGGGGCCACAGGGTCACCAAATCTACAATTTAGAATCTCCATTAGCTAAAGACTCTTTACACAACATGACAACCTTCTAGGTCTTTTCGTTCTGGAGAAAAAGATGGAAATAATCTTATCTTATCATTTCATCACCAGTCATATGCAGTTCACATATCTCATGTAAAATAAAAGAATTCTTAACTCCTCTTCAATTTAGTCCTTTATGACTTGTCACAATTTTCATTTCATAGGCTATTCAACAGTTCTCATTTCACATTGATTACATCAATTTGACAAACATGTCCACAATGTAAATTGTTCTTTCAAGTCGACATACATTTCAAATAAAGTGAAAGAAGTGCACATAAAATATCAGTTCAAAATTCAATTTCGACAGGTTTTTTTGGCTGTGGCCCATATTTGGGGTCTCAGGGTCACCAAATTTACAAGTTAGAATCCCCATTTGCTAAAGAGTTTGCATACAATATTACAGCCTTCTAGGTCTTTTTGTTCCGGAGAAAAAGATGAAAACAGGATTTTAGGTAATGGCCTGTGAGGCCCTTATTTGGGGTCTCAGGGTCACCAAATCTACAATTTAGAATCCCCATTGGCCAAGGAGTCTGTACATATAATTTCAGCTCCCTGGAGTCATTGGTTCTGGAGAAGAAGATGAAAATAGCTTTATAGCTTATGACCCCTGTGGCCCTTATTTGGGGTCCCATGGTCACCAAATCTACAATTTAGAATATCCATTGGCCAAGGAGTCTGTACATAAAATTTCAGCTCTCTGGAGTCATTGGTTCTGGAGAAGAAGATGAAAATAGCTTTTAAGGTTATGACCCCTGGGGCCCTTATTTGGGGTCACAGAGTCACCAAATCTACAATTTAGAATCCCCATTGGCCAAGGAGTCTGTACATAACATTTCAGCTCTCTAGAGTTATTGATTCTGGAGAAGAAGTCGAAAAAGTGAAAAGTTTACGGACGGACGGACGCCATCCCATGCCATAAGCCCATCGGGCCTTTCAGGCCTGATGAGCTAAAAATGACTGCTGTGATTGTTTTCATACTAATCAGTTACTTTTATTGTCAATAATGTTAAAATTATTAGATATTGTTGTATCACCTCAATATCAGTGCGATATTGACTTGTAACATATTGATAATATTTCTGAAAAGTGACATTTCTTTTGAGGTTCAGTATACTAGCATACATGCTATTACCTTTGTTGGTATATCAGCATCGCTGCACTCTGGTGTTGGACTCTCAGATGTTGGGAGATCGGATATGGCATGCTCTGATACAGGCTCTGGTGTGTCCTTTTCAGTCAGCAACTGTAAAAGAAAATTAGACTTTAGTTAAGTTGCAACAATATAAACACTGAACTGTACTGTTTCAGGTGATGTCACCAGTGACCAGAAAAAAGGTAACTTAATTACATAATTACAATCGCCTGTATGTAATTTGGGTCAAAATTGATGCAAACTGACTTTGGTCTGGTCTCTTAAATCTTTAAAGACATTTTAATACACCTCTGTATCTTACTAGGTAACTTCCCTGTGATGAAAGCATTATTATTGTTGGCAAGCATCATACATATCATTCAGTGATAACTGATTACCCTTGATATTTACAATTCTAAATATGTCATTATTTTAATCTCTGTGAGATTATACTTAACAGAAATGTCCCTGTCAAACATATTAATCATATTTTTAGCAATCAGTAAAACAAAAGCTATTATTTGTAGATTTTCTCGAACTGATACATGAGCCTCGTTGTCATGACCAATCATATAGCCGGAATACGATCACGTGATCTTCTAATCCCGCCGTTCGCAGAAGTCTTTGTTTACAAATAAATTTCTTCGCTAACGCATAAGCTAACAATAAATCCACGAATGATAAATACTTGAGCTTTATTCAGGATGATGATATATTTCAAAAACACTGTTTTCACAGTTTTTTTGGGAGTAAAATAGTAAAATGTTTTTTTTCTTCTCAAAACTTTAGACACATGGGTTCGAACCTCTGTTGAGACATTATTTACAGGAAGTAACAATTTAAATTTTTGCAATCATATATTGTTGATATATAATCCAATATATGTTGTAATAAAAATAAATGTTAAAACTTCATATATACCACGAACAAATAAACCTTTTAAAAAACCAATATGACCTGTAGGTAGCCTAATCAATGAAAACTAAAAGAAGCAGTTTCCAATTGTTCAAATAATAAAAAAGGAATATCGAAGCAATATGTACTTTCAGGTCTTTGAAGGGCATTTAGAAGTGGTATACATAAGAACATGAAGATTTTCTGGATAACAACATCTTTAATGTGAAAATACACGACGTTTCAGAGTACATACTCACTCCTTCATCAGGTGGAATGTAAGGGAATAACAAAATATGGTGCATTTATATAGCAAACAAAACAATGGTGAGGAAACATGTTAATTATTGACGTATGGTGTATATGCTTTGTTTGTATAAAGATAACTTTCTTGACACTCAACGGAAACTAATATGGAAATTACGTGTATATAGCTGAAGTGATTTCCCATCTTTTGGTATATGTTGATAACCATTTTACATACAGGTTAATTATGAAAATTATTCTTGCAACGATTAATTAACATGTAAGTCTATGGAAAATGCGAGGGCGGGGAACTTTTGGTCTCTGGGTGTACGAATCATTCACGGTTCAGAAGTTGAAGCAGGAGTTAATCAGGAGACAGGTAGCAACGACTGGCAGAAAAAAATGATCTTGTTGAAAGGTACTACTTTATTTTTAGTACAGGAAAGTGTAATATTTATTTAATTGACCTAGCATTTCTAATTCGAGTCGAGCCTCTCTTGATAAAAGTCAAGGTCGAACATTGCCGTGTCATTTCCCCAACTTTCAGTTTATTATTGTAGACGTGAATGTTATTTATGTGAGTTTTGGTATGTACAGGGCTCTTGGGCAGGCTGAAGTTAGTTAGTTATTAGTTATTAGTTGTTCGTTATTCGAATAACGAATAACTAACTGGTTAGTTATTCATTATTCGAATAACGAATAACTAACTGGCTAGGAAATGAAACAAAGGGGGATGTTTCAACCAATGATCTTATCATTGAGGCCACGCGGTTGGAACGTTAGTAGCTCAACTATCCACCTCAGTTCTAGTGATCTTCTAGCCTGGGTGGTTCTCTCTGAGTCAGGGTTTTGCCTGAGTTGGGCGATTATCTTGAAAGATAGGTCGCCTTTGGAATGGTCAGGGAGATTGAAGTGAAGAGAGACTGGTTTGTCCCTGTTGTGTGTTATGTCCGCAAAGTGTTCAGTAAGACGTGTTATGAACTCCCTTTTGGTTTCACCTACATATTGCTTCTTGCATTTTTTGCAAGTTAGTAGGTAGACTACATTTCGGGACTTGCAACTGTATTTGCGACATGAGTACCTACGGCCTGTAGCTGAACTAAAGAAGTGGCTATCTTTGTTGATGCCGATGCAGAGTTTGCACTGGTCTTTATCACATGGTAGATCTACGAATGTGACTACTCTACCACTAGTTTGTGGTAGTCTTGGGGGATAGGTTATGTTGGCTTTGACCAGCATATCCCTGAGGGTTTTATTCCTCCTGTAGGCCGCGATGTGAGGTGAAGGGAAGCTTTCTTTGCAGAGGTCGGAACCTTGGAGAAGGTGCCATCTGTTCCTGATGATTTTGTTGAGCTCCATGTTCATGGGGTTGTAATCACATACCAGTACAGGCCGCTGGTGTTGTGGTTGTACATGTGGTATGGGGGACAGGAGATTTTTTCTGTCCTTCAAATCCGACTTCACTTTGTTCTGCTGTATTATCTTTTTGGGGTATCCCCGTTTGAGATAGTAGTTGATGAGATTCAGGCTGTGCATCTCATATTGCGCCTGTGTAGAGCAAATGCGTCTCAGGCGTAGGAATTGGCTAAAGGGGCCTTTTGTTTTGACATGTCTTGGGTGACAAGACGTGTACAGCAGATACGATGCCCATACATAATCAATTATGGACAAGTTCCAGTGCCGCCCTTTAGCAACTGGGACCCTGACATGGACACTAATGACCTTGTCACCGAAGCTTGGGAAGTTCTCCCAAGTTTCGACAAACACAACGTGCCCACAAGGCCTGTCATCCCGAGGATGGGTGTCGCTTACACCCCCCGGGATAACAACCCACTCATCCAAGCGATGAGAAAAACTCTAGATATTCCTATTTTGTAGAGCCAACATAATACTCTAATTATGAACATTCTCTTTTTAAACTCTCCACTTTATCTCTATGAATATACCTTTATTCATATACTTACACCATGTGTATTCATAATTTTGCAATCCAGCAATATTAATATACTCTCTTAAAACAACCTCTGTTATGTGTTCTCTTTACGTGAGCCTCCACCATTCTACTTTTAGATTGGTTAGAGGCCCCCGAGCTTATTTCCTCTAAGAGGTTATAGGCAAAAACTGCTTAATATTCATTTATATTAGCTTCTTAGAGCATTAAAAAACTTCGACTGTAAATAATCAGTCTATATTACTTCTTGTTCATATTATACTAAACTCTTTTATCTCAAGAGTTTAAGTTAGTGTATCGCCCTAGCAAAAGATAACAAAACACGTTCTTCTTTTCGCCACTGCCATCTACAGATAAAAACTTTATTTCTGAAATAGAGGTAACGGCCATCATCTGAAACACATGAATAACATATAAATCTTATGTTATAAACTTTCTTATAAAAACACAAACAATAACAGTCACTCTTATATGATAAATTAACATCACACTCTAAATCATAGAGAAGTCGAGTTATTATCATCTTTTCCGCTCTTTTCCCACCGGAAAACCGGAAGTTCCACCGGAACCGGAAGTCCCACCTGAACCGGAAGTCCCACCGGAAAAATCCCACCGGAAATTCCCGGAAGTACCACCGGAACCGGAAGTCCCACCGGACCACCGGAAGTCCCACCGGAAACCCACCGGAAGTAACTCCACCGGGACATCCTGTCACGTGACCGACCCTGAGAGTATATAAGGAGGGTTGAAACCATTGCTTCTTCAGTCTGATGAGTTCAAATTCACTGAACGAAACTAGTCACTCAAAAGCAAAAACTTTCATTGCCCCTTCAATTCTGCTAGGTCACACTCGTCCTAACTAACTAACTAACTGGCTAGTTATTAATTATTCGAATAATGAATAACTAACTTGCACGTTATTCGTTTTTCGAATATCATGCTGGCTGCTTATTCATTCTTCAGAGTTGAACAAAGAAGTAAATATAGATATATATTAAGGGTGGAAACTGACAATATGGGGTGTGGAACCTCGTTCATCGATTACATTCAGTAAGCACTTCCTAGCTATTCAATATTCGAATAATGAATAACTAACTGGTTAGTTATTCACTATTCAAATAATGAATAACTAACTGGAGCGTTATTCGTTTTTCGAATATCATGCTGGCTGCTTATTCATTCTTCAGAGTTGAACAAAGAAGTAAATATATTTATATATTTAGGGTGGAAACTGACAATATGGGGTGGGGAACCTCGTTCATCGATTACATTTAGTAAACACTGGCTAGCTATTCAATATTCGAATAATGAATAACTAACTGGTTAGTTATTCATTATTTGAATAATGAATAACTAACTGGCGCGTTATTCGTTTTTCGAATATCATGCTGGCTGCTTATTCATTCTTCAGAGTTGAACAAAGAAGTAAATATAGATATATATTAAGGGTGGAAACTGACAATATGGGGTGGGGAACCTCGTTCATCGATTACATTCAGTAAACACTGGCTAGCTATTCAATATTCGAATAATGAATAACTAACTGGTTAGTTATTCATTATTTGAATAATGAATAACTAACTGGCGCGTTATTCGTTTTTCGAATATCATGCTGGCTGCTTATTCATTCTTCAGAGTTGAACAAAGAAGTAAATATAGATATATATTAAGGGTGGAAACTGACAATATGGGGTGGGGAACCTCGTTCATCGATTACATTCAGTAAACACTGCCTAGTTATTCAATATTCGAATAATGAATAACTAACTGGTTAGTTATTCACTATTTAAATAATGAATAACTAACTGGCACGTTATTCGTTTTTCGAATATCATGCTGGCTGCTTATTCATTCTTCAGAGTTGAACAAAGAAGTAAATATAGATATATATTAAGGGTGGAAACTGACAATATGGGGTGGGGAACCTCGTTCATCGATTACATTCAGTAAGCACTGGCTAGCTATTCAATATTTGAATAATGAATAACTAACTGGTTAGTTATTCACTATTCGAATAATGAATAACTAACTGGCACGTTATTCGTTTTTCGAATATCATGCTGGCTGCATATTCATTCTTCAGAGTTGAACAAAGAAGTAATTATAGATATATATTAAGGGTGGAAACTGACAATATGGGGTGGGGAACCTCGTTCATCGATTACATTCAGTAAGCACTGGCTAGCTATTCAATATTCGAATAATAAATAACTAACTGGTTAGTTATTCACTATTCAAATAATGAATAACTAACTGGCGCGTTATTCGTTTTTCGAATATCATGCTGGCTGCTTATTCATTCTTCAGAGTTGAACAAAGAAGTAAATATAGATATATATTAAGGGTGGAAACTGACAATAACTGGTTAGTTATTCATTATTCGAATAATGAATAACTAACTGGCATGTTATTCGTTTTTCGAATATGCTGCTGACTGTAAGGCCGCGAGCCTTGTGGGCTCGTAAAAGATCAATCCATTGCCAAGTTAGTTACTTGTTCGATATTGTTGATTTATGCAGAATACATAGGTTTATATTTAATTAGTAATTGTTAGGTCTTTCCCGGTTATATCTCAGCTGTAACAATGTTCTATGTATGGCTGCGAACGTGCATTATGGGCCGGGCTCGTTAAAGGTCAATGTGAATCCGTTGCTGAGAGTGTGAAGTTAGTGACTTATTCGATATTGGCTGTTTCAGAATACATACTTTAGGTTTATCCTAGAATAAGCACACAATAAAAAATTCTGGCTCAGGGGTAAATCTCAGCTACAACAACTGTTTATAAACGGCTACGCAAGTGCAATGTGGGATCTTCAAACTGAATCCGTTCCTATGGTTTTCAAGTTCTTTACTTATTCAAAATTGTATTCTTGTGTATGGATCATGTCGCTGACAACGTTTCAGATTATATTGGTTCATAATGAAATTCGAATTACTTTAGGTCCTACCGTAGGTACAAACATCAATCCATACATTCATTTACATAAACATATATATATATATATATATATATATATATATAAATATATATATATATATATATATATATATATATATATATATATATATGCATACATTCATTTGAAATTTGCGAGTGTGCATGCGTATATACGTGGGTACATGCATACAAGCTTGCGTGCGTCCATAGGCATACGTGCAACGGTGTATAAACAGACGTACATGAATATACTTACATGCATGCGTGCATTGGCATATGTGCGTCTGTTCATGTATCAGCATACGTACATGCATACACATTCATACATGGGTATGCATACGCACATGCGTACTCATTCGTACATGCCTTCTCATTCGTATATGCGTATGCTTACGGGCTTGCACGCGAAAGCAGATGTACCTGTGTACGATAACTTAATAAGTAAGTGCATACGCTTTTTAGGGTGAGCGTGCGTAGTAGATACATAAAACACACATGTGTACATTTTTATGTGCGTCCATGAGTGCGTTTGTTCATATTTGTGTGCGTGCTTGCATACACATGCGTTCGTTTTGACTTGTTTACTTGCCTGCGTATTAGCATGTGTATATAATAATAATAATAATAATAATAATACTTTATTGCCCAAGGAGGGAATTTGTTTTGCGTTACAGATTGCAAAGATAAATGAAGGTTATAAATACAAGGTGTACATATACAAACACATCACTCACACCATTCAACATGCGTTCACAAATCACAATGAACATTCAACGTTGGCTAAAAATGGATAGTATAAGATAATACATGAAACATGATCATAAATATATATATAATAGTTACATAGTAACATGAGGATGTTAAGGTATTAAAATATTGTTTAACATGAAGTGTTTAAGAAATAAAATAACATTTACTAAAACTATGGTTAACAACTAAAGTGTAGAATATTGTAAGAGCATAAAATATATATGTAAGTAGCACTAAAACCTTAATATAGTGAGCACTAAAATTAAGCAAACAATAACATTACTTGTTTAAAATAGCAATACTGCGTGGGATGAAAGAGTCGTTGGCTCTCTTAGTCCTAAAGCGAGGAGTTTGATAGCGGCGGCCTGAAGGAAGAAGTTTGTATTCGTTATGAAGAAAATGATTTGAATCTGAACAAATTTTGAATGCTAGGTTTTTCACTTGCCGCTGACCTAAATATGTGATGTCTTCAAAGATTGTTCCCGAAATTTTGCCTGCTTGAGTTATGATTTTGGAGAGTTTGTTTTTTTGTTTTAGAGTGAGAGCCCCCGACCAACTTTCAATTGAAAAACAAAGAACACTTTGGATAAAAGTTCTGTAAAACAAAACAAGTGTAGAAGTGCTAACATTAAAAGATCTAAGTTTTCTCAAAAAATACAGGCGTTGTTGACACTTGGCGTAGATTCTGTCTGTATTCTTGTTCCAGTTTAGTTTGTTATCTATAATAGTTCCAAGGTATTTATAATCTGATACGAATTCTATGTCACAGCCATGCACAGTCACTGGGAGTAGATCTTGCTTCTTAGTACGAAAGTCTATTATCAATTCTTTTGTCTTCTTAGTGTTCAGAACAAGATAATTGTTATTGCACCAGTAGGAGAAGTTTGAGATGGAATTACGATATTGGGTTTCATCACAGTTGGTAATAAGTCCAGCAATAGCAGCATCATCAGCGAATTTAACTAATAACGTACCGTCCTGTGTGCTCCTGCAGTCATTTGTGTATAGGGTGAATAAAACTGGAGATAAAACACAGCCTTGCGGTGCACCGGTACTGATGGTTTTATAAGATGACACGGTCCCATTAACCCTTACACACTGAGTTCTCTGTAGGAGGAAGTCCTTAATCCACAGAATTGTATTCCGTTGTACATCCATATCCAGCAGTTTCTGAATCAAGAGGTGGGGCCTAATAGTGTTGAAGGCGGAACTGAAGTCCACGAACAGGACACGAACATACGACTTCTGTGTATCAGTATGTTTATAGATAGCGTTCAGTAGTGTTGTCGTAGCGTCCTCTACACCTCGTCTAGCTTGGTATGCAAACTGAAGTGGATCCAGAAGGTCTCTAACATCTTGAAGTAAACGAGACAACACAATTCTTTCAAAACATTTCATTATGATGGATGTTAATGCGACCGGACGATAGTCATTGAGTTCCAGTGGTTTGGGGAATTTGGGAACCGGAGTGATCTTTGAAAGTTTCCATATGTTTGGAATTACGTGAGCATTGAAAGATCGTTCAAACAGTCTGGAGAATACGTAAGAGAGTTCTGAGCAACATTCCTTTAGGATCTTACCACTAATATGATCTGGTCCTGGAGATTTCCGTGCATTGATCCGCTTGAATACAACACGCACTTCCTCTTCATATACTGTGCTGTATTCATGCGTGGTCGGAATGTTATCCATGACGTCACTTAGCTCCTGTGAAGAGTCATCGCTATCAAAGCGGCAATAAAATGTGTTCAACTGTTCAGCATAATGGGCTTCATCAGTGACTTCTATGGCTCTTTTCCGCTTTCCACATCCGGTTATTGTGTGAATGTGTTGCCATGCACTGCGCATGTCCCCGTGCTGCAGCTTACGCTCAAGTTTAGATTTAAAAGAGTCTTTGTTTTTCCTTATTTGAATCTTCAAATCTTTCTGTAGGTCGCGAACTTTAGCTTGATCATTTCTCATAAAAGCTATCTTTTTCATGTTAAGCATATGTTTCAGTTCTTTACTGACCCACGGCTTATTGTTCGGGTACACTTTAATTTCTTTCACAGGCACAAGATTGTCGACACAGAAGGTTATGTAATTGTTAATCACATCCACATTGTTGTCGATAGAAGCGTCGTGGTCGAGTAGAGTGTCCCAGCTTGTACAATCAAAGCTTGCACGCAGAGTCTCTAATGAATCTTTGTCCCACTTTTTGATGATCTTCTTTTCAATCTTTCCAGTTTTGAGCTTTTGTCTGTATACGGGGAGTAATAAAACAGTATTATGATCAGATGATCCCAGTGGTGGCCTGGTTACTGATTTGTAGGCTTGTTTAATGTTTCCGAAACACTTGTCCAAGATTTTGTTTTTCCTAGTAGCACATGACACATATTGCTGATAGTGGGGTAGCACAGGTTTGACATTGCATCCATTAAAGTCACCCAATATAAATTTCGGAGCATCTGCCGAAAGGTTTTCAATCTCTTGGACGTGATCATATATTTGTTTAGCAGCGTTATCATAGCAACCAGAAGGTGGAATATATACCAATACAATAAAGACATGACCGAATTCTCTTGGGAGATAATATGGTCTAAAAGATACAGATAGTAGTTCCACATCAGGCGTCATAATAGTCTTTCTCACAGTCCAGTTGTTGCACCAGTTCTCGTTAACAAACATACACACGCCTCCACCCTGTGATTTTCCAGTTTTATCCTGTTGTCGATCTAGGCGGATTGGAGGTCTGAATCCGTTTACGTGAAGAACGTCGTTATCAACGTCAGGTGTTAGCCATGTCTCTGTTAGTCATATCAAACAACTGTCACGATATTCGTACTGGTAACGAACGTTTGCGGTGAATTCGTCCAATTTGTTCTTAATAGAGCGCACGTTTGACAACAGTATACTTGGAAGTGGAGGCCGGGATTTACGTGCACGTACTCTCGTCCGTACACCTCCCTTCTTACCTCTTTTGCGTTTCGAGCGTTGATATGGTTCTGTGCGCACACATTCCATAGGCAAATCCAGGTTTAGTCCAGACATTGACGAGTATCCAGAGTATGACATCAGAACGTCTCTAGTGTACACAGTCTCCAGTCCGCCATTTTGGCTTGGGTTTGAATGGACACTGAGAGTCCAAACACACAAAATGTGATTTGACAGCAAGATCAAGTGAATTAACACAATAATCCTTTCCGGGTTGAATGAAATGTTCATTGTGAACGTATTCTCGATTCAGACATACAACATAAATAACATACAGCATACAAAAAAGGCAAAAAGTATCAGAGCAATCTTCACGCGTGTCGCCACTGAGCAGCGCCACCTCATTCCCCATAGGAACACTGGTGCGCATATGTGCATGCGTGTATAACAATTGTAGATCCGAACACATATGTGTATGTGTATAAAGGTGCGTTTACTCTTGCACGAATTTTCCATCCGCATTTCAAGACCTCAGTGCATGCCAATGCGTGAAGCATTCATTATATAATTTGTTTACATAACAATGCGCACACCTCCGCATTATTCGCCTGACATTACACCTAATGTAGATGTTGCACGTTTGACGCGCAAAATTGTACACAAAGTGCCACGACTATGTTGCGTTCTGTGCACGCATATATTGCGTCTATGATCCGATGAAGTTGCGTATTGGTACGGATTATGCCCAAATGCAGGCTCAGGCACGACTAAATAATGTATGCTTGTCAAGATCGTGACCTTTTTTAGTAACGCTTGGTACAACGTACGGTACTGCCTGCATTTGAGGTATCTATAAAGGCAGAACCCCATCTTAAATTAGTTCATCCTCTACTTTCACAAAGTGAACACCATGAACAACTTACAAGATATCGTCATTATTGAAGAGAAGAAGAATGGCTCATGTATCTGACATCGGCTGCACTTCTACTTCTTGGAGAAGAAGAAATAATACAGGAAGCAAGAAGATGTTGCAACCTCATCTCGGAAGAGGAAAGCTAGAACATTTTTGTTTGGGAATTATTGACCAGAAGACACTCTTTCGGATACTATGAACAGTTACTCACTTGACCGTGAAAAAAACAAAATGTTTCTTCGTAGGACATTTAACCCAGGAATGGTTGATAAGTTAACTCCTCACCTGGAGAAGAAAAAGACTTTCGTGAGAGAACCACTTGAGGTTGGACTAAAACTAGAAGACACATTCCGCTTCCTTGCCACTGGTGATAGCCACACAAGTCTACAATACAACTTCAGAAGTATTGTTTGTAGAGTCTGCAAGTTTCTACCCGGGGTTTGCAGAGTCTTCATTGATGTGTTCAAGGTGGAGGTACTAAGGTGCCCCAGAACCCCACAGGAAGATATAAAGTGTTTCATGGTTACAGTTCGAGGTGGAACTACCACAAATGCTGGGGAGCTTTGAATGGAAAAATGTGTCCATGAAGAAGCCGGCCAGTGCTGGCTCCTTTTACTACAAATACAAGGGATTCCACAGCATTGTACTTATGGCCCTTTAAGATTATGTCTACAAATTCTTATATGTAGGGTGTTGGGGGGATGATCTTGTTGTCCATTCCTGGGACAGCTATTTACACGGGGGTGCACGATGCATGCTCATTTCTGATTGGTTCGGCCATGTGATTGAAAAAGAGTTTTGCAATGCGCCAAGTGCGAGACTGAGTACTGAAAATGCGTGAAACATCATTGAAGTGCTTTTACTGGTAAGATGATATTCGTGTCATTAGCACGGAAAAATACTTACGAATGTTGTCAATTCCCTGAATTGCGAGCCATTTGCTTGACATGCTCAACCTAGTCTTGCCTTTATCGTGACACAAGAAAACTGTGCACGCATTACACGACACCACGGGAATTAGATACAAACAAGTTGATACAAGTTCACGAGTAGATTGCGCAATTGGCACGCACTGGAGTGTGTGAAGGAATAACAAAACATATGGTTATTTCTTTACGCATGGGTACTTCCTCACGAACAGTTAATGAATTATGTACGCCGGTTTGCAATGAAGATACGCATTGCCACGAATTAATGCGTACACATACGTACATGTGTATGTTTTCGCAAGTGCTTACGCATATGCGATTGATAAAGTGCATGGTACACAAATGTGCATATGCACACGTACGCGGTACGCATCTGTCATTGTTTGTATATGCATTTGTGTGTGTGTGTGCTGTGATGCGAGTGTGCTCACGTACGTATGTGGTTGCATACATACTTTCAAAATTAAATACGCATGCACCTATGTACAGAATCAAACAGAAAGTGATGCGTCGATGTACGCAAGGACGTATGTTTAATGCAAACAACATAAACAAGCATTTTCGCAAGTATCCAAGCTAGCAAACGTGCATGCACACCCACTTCTGTACACCGCTCAAAAGCATGCACTCACGCACGAGCATAACTACACATGTCTGTGCATATGCATGAATCCACGAATGCAAACGTACTTGCATGCACATATGCACTTATGTCCGTAAGCGTATGTATGTCCGTATATGCGTACGCATGTGACTATACACGCACGCACATATATAGTCTTTTAAACGCACGCACAAACATATACTTACTTACGCCAGTATGTTTCCTTATGCAGGCATGAATGTATGTGTATGCAAGTACGTATGCTTACATATGCATGCATGCAAGTACAAACGAATGAATTCGTAGGCAAGCACGGCTGCATGTACGCATATACTCAACTTAAGTAACCTTATGCAAGTACGTAAGCGTACACATGTACATACTTGTACGCACGTACATCCTTTTACGCACACATGCACGTAGGCATCGGATGTCATATGCATACCCATGTACGTATCCGTAGCATTGTAGTAGCTGTGATATACCCCAGAGACAGACCTAACATGTGCTTATATACCTATGTATTCTGAAACGGGTGCCAGTAACGTTTTCTATGCATACATCACCAATAATGAATAAGTAATTAACTTCACACTCTCAGCAACCTATACATATTGACCAAAATGAGCCCACAATGCACGTTTACGGCCGTATATACAGCAGTATCATAGCTGAGATACACCGCAAAGAAACACCTAACATGTGCTAATTCAAATATGAACCTATACTTTTTTAACGGACGCCCATGCATAAATCGCCAATTTCGAATAAGTAGTTAACTTCACACTCTCAGCAAATTATTCAGATTAACCTATGACACAATGCACGTTCGAGGCCATAACTAAAACTTCATTATAGCTAAGATGAACCCTAGAGACAAAGCTAATATGTGCTGATTCAATATAAACCCAAGTATTCTGAACGGGTGCCAGCGACGTACCCTATGCATAAATCGACATTATCGTAAAAGTAACCAACTTCACACTCTAACAGACGGATTCAAACTGACCTATAAGTATGTTCGCGGAGCACGTCCTCCATCCTTTATACAGCATTATTATAGTTCACATGAACGTTTTAGTAAGTGTTACATTTTATTGTATTCAATCAGATTTAAACAAAACAATTCTTAAACGGCTACTGTACATCGTGAAGAGCTCGGTTCAGCTACTACGTTATTGACTGTCTGGTATAAGAATATCTATACACAATATAGGAACGTTAATATCGTTCACAGTATTTAATATTTATTAATAAACCAAGAACAATTATAAATTGCTAAAAACTGATAATTCGCTAGGTTCACATTTTGAAAAACAAACAAGGAAGTGTAAATAATTCGTTAACTTCACAGACCAAGTGCTTACTGAATGTAATCAATGAACGAGGTTCCCCACCCCATATTGTCAGTTTCCACGCTTAATATATATCTATATTTACTTCTTTGTTCAACTCTGAAGAATGAATAAGCAGCCAGCATGATATTCGAAAAACGAATACCGGTAACGTGCCAGTTAGTTATTCATTATTCGAATATTGAATAGCTAGCCAGTGTTTACTGAATGTAATCGATGAACGAGGTTTCCCACCCCATATTGTCAATTTCCACCCTTAATATATATCTATATTTACTTCTTTGTTCAACTCTGAAGAATGAATAAGCAGCCAGCATGATATTAGAAAAACGAATAACGCTCCAGTTAGTTATTCATTATTTGAATAGTGAATAACTAACCAGTTAGTTATTCATTATTCGAATATTGAATAGCTAGGCAGTGTTTACTGAATGTAATCGATGAACGAGGTTCCCCACCCCATATTGTCAGTTTCCACCCTTAATATATATCTATATTTACTTCTTTGTTCAACTCTGAAGAATGAATAAGCAGCCAGCATGATATTCGAAAAACGAATAACGCGCCAGTTAGTTATTCATTATTTGAATAGTGAATAACTAACCAGTTAGTTATTTATTATTCGAATATTGAATAGCTAGCCAGTGCTTACTGAATGTTATCGATGAACGAGGTTCCCCACCCCATATTGTCAGTTTCCACCCTTAATATATATCTATAATTACTTCTTTGTTCAACTCTGAAGAATGAATATGCAGCCAGCATGATATTCGAATAGTGAATAACTAACCAGTTAGTTATTCATTATTCAAATATTGAATAGCTAGCCAGTGCTTAATGAATGTAATCAATGAACGAGGTTCCCCACCCCATATTGTCAGTTTCGACCCTTAATATATATCTATATTTACTTCTTTGTTCAACTCTGAAGAATGAATAAGCAGCCAGCATGATATTCGAAAAACGAATAACGCGCCAGTTAGTTATTCATTATTTGAATAGTGAATAACTAACCAGTTAGTTATTCATTATTCGAATAATGAATAACTAACCAGTTAGTTATTCGGTATTCGAATAACGAATAACTAATAACTAATAACTAACTAACTTCAGCCTGCCTCATATTTGGTAAGTATTGGTGAAATAATTATTGCACTATCGAACATTTTGCCAAATAAATGAAATAATATTGTGTCTTGCAGTCAAGGGACCGATACCAGGAAGATAGGTCTGGACTTGTCAAAGTCATTTGAACACAGGATTTTATCGTTTTCCCTTTGGAATGTATAAAACATAATACATCTTAGTGAAAAAATAATTTATGAAGCTTATTAAATAACGGAATTGTCTAGGAAATTTCATGATAATTAGGCCTACTTAATATCCATAGTGGGCAACATTTTTTCTCTCGAAAACTTGACACTAAGTATGAATAATTTTTTGATGTGCGGAGCTTAGCAAACCTTTCGCGCATGCTGTTTGGTCGATTTTTAGTTTTTCACCAATCATAAAGCCGATTACAATCCATATTGAGATAAAACTGTCGCAACCTGACTGTAAGTAGTCTATCCACAGATTCAAATATATCATTTTGCTGGTAGGTAACATACACAATTTTATTCGATTTTCAGTGATGAAATACGGCATTTATCGGTTAAAATAAAATCCGTATTTTCACTGAGTGAAATAACATGTTATTCTACTCAGTGAAATAACACTTTCAATCATATGACGTCATCGTAACAATAGGATGACGTCATATGATGGCCGTGGAAAGGAAGGCGATCTCGGAGGCTCCGTTTATAAAATGAACGTCATTTACCAACTATATGCATGGTTTGTTAAATCTAATAAATAGAACATTTGACATGTCTCGAATACCATGTAAATATCATCTCGTGAAGAAGAACTAATATATTTACATTCGTGGCTGCGCCACTCGTGAAAATATACATTTCTACTTCACTCGAAGAGGTGAGGTGAGTTGGGGTTTAACGCCGCTTTCAAGAGTATTTCACTTATATCGCGGCTGCTAGTATTATGGCAGGGAGAAAGCCCGCAACTTCACTCGATGAGATATACATGGTATTCGACGAGAAATGTCAAATATCCTCTATATGTTAAAGACAACCAATGGGGGAAAAAATGTAAAAAATAGAGCCATGGGCTATGTAGCTCATCAGGATTTCATTGATTTATTATCTAAGGTTGAATATCTAAGTTATCTTAAGTAATACATTGTTAACAAGACCCCTGTGACCCGTATTTGGCGTCACAGGGTCACCAATCATACAATTAAGAATCACCTTTGACCAAAGAGTCTCTACACAACATTTCAACTTTCTAGAGCTTTACATACTTGAGATAAAGATGAAAATAGGTTTTTGGGTCTTGACCCGTGACCTAGATTGGGGTCATGGGGTCACGAGATTTACAATTTAGAGTCCCCATTGGCCAAAGAGTCTGCACACAACTTTTCAGCTCTCTAGACCTTTTGGAACTGGAGAAGAAGATGAAAATAGGTTTTTAAGGATGTGACCCCGATGACCCTATTTGGGGTCATGGGGTCACGAGATCTACAATTCAGAAACCCCATTGGCCAAGGAGTCTGCACACAACTTTTCAGCTCTCTAGGCCTTTTGGAACTGGAGAAGAAGATGAAAATAGGTTTTTAAGGTTGTGACCCCTGTGACCCCATTTGAGGTCACAGGGTCACGAACTCTACAAGTTAGAATCCCCATTGGCCAAGGAGTCTGCACATAAAATTTCAATTGGTTCTGGAGAAGAAGTCGAAAAAGTGAAAAGTTTACGGCCGGACGCCGGACACCATGCCATAAGCCCATCGGGCCTTTCAGTCCTGATGAGCTAAAGATACATCACACAAAAGTTTTTGCCAGTTTTAAAAGTTATTTTCAAGTCCCTGTAGACGGTCTAAAAGTATAAGTATGGATAACAAATGCTTGCTAAATTGTCATCTGTATTTCCCAAAAAATAATTTGATTAAATATTCCAATCATTATTGTTTATTTCTTCAAATATATTAATAATCATTGCTTTATGTTAATATTGTAATAGTACCAATATTTGAGATTTTGATTATTTTAATTTTAATATCCTAAATTTAATCAGTAAATGACAAACATTATTAAAGGATTTTATCATCATACTTAATTCATTTAACAAAGTGATTTCTTATAGATATCAGCATTTCTTCATCACAAGGAATTTGGTTTTCAGATTGAAGGCGTATGATCGAAATGATGATTTCCGGGGAACAGTCAATCATCTTCCTGAGCCGCTAGATGCATGTTGGCCCACATCAGGATTCACCCAGCTGCTCCCTCACAACCAAGGCATCTTACCACCAATCTCCAAGGAGTTGACAGAGGGATACTTCATATTCCGAACAGCAGAAGACCACCAGGCTGTCAATGACTTAAGGCTGTAGAGAAAGGGGGGAGGATGTTCTCGGCAAATAGGGTCCTTGCATGCAGTTTACTGTTTGAGGGGTTGTCCACATACTTTAGTGGCATTGTTGGGGCTTCGATGAAAAATAAGGTAATTATTTCCTAACACTAAAGTAATCTAAAATCTCATCCAAGTAAAATATTACCTTGGGCTAGTGAAAGTTACTGTAATCTTGGTTTGGGGGTGGTGGGAGGGTGGATTGTAAAAGAATACCAGATTAAGATGAGTGTTTTTTTTAACAATAACCATATAAACAGTTTTAAAAGGACAATGTTGATATATTTTACTTTGATATTATTTTGAAAACTACTCCAAGATAGTCTGGGTGTTTGTATATTCTATGCTGATGAAAATTCCAGTATTCATTAACAGTATTTTTACCATTCACTAAATTTGCTTTATTTTAATAGGTCAGCTACAACTACAAAATCAAGGTGGACAAGACCGGTGCTCCAGTGATGTCCCACTGTGAGTGTCCTGCAGGGAAGGGTCCCCACGCTACCTGCAAGCACATAGCAGCAGTCCTATTGCCTTATACATGGCATGGCGTCCATTCATTCATCATCTGTAAACTTCAGTGAAGAAATATAAAAACTTTGAATATTCATTAACATTGATTTGTTGAGCTCTTAAAAGATAGTCACTTGGTTTCCAGGATGTGTCATGTGGAACTAATAACTAACTTGTCAAATACATGTACGCAGGTTCTCCGATGAAAGCAGAGTCTCTGCCCTCGAAGCGGAAGTGGTCGGACAGGATGATGGAGGACCCACGTCCACTCAAGTACTGAAGAATGGCTGGCTAATGATGACCATGTTCGCAACATGATGGTCAACTTCTGCTCGGCTTCTTCGCAAGACCTTTCCATTCGCTACCTCCATCCTAAGGCTGACCTTCAGACTGCTGTGCTGGACCATGGTTACTTAGAGAAGCCATATATGACAGGGCATTGCAGGTGAACCTTACATTTATAGCTCATAACAAAGATAAAGTCACTTTTAACAGTAATCAGTTATTGCAATCAACAATTTTCACTATTTCATATATTGCACACATTTTCTGAAGCTGAAGTCATATCTTCCCATGCTAACCTCTGTTACAAGTAGGCAATATTTCTTGATTCCTCATGCAGTGAAAATTAACATCACTGATAGTGTCCCTATTTTACCCAATCAAATATTGTTGTAATCTTCTTTACTGACTTCTGTCTTGTAAGAAAAGTTAAATTGTGTGTAGCTACAACTTCAATAAAGTAATGTTATATCCCTTCAGGTGACAGAGGATGAAGCTATCCAGATAGAGCAGGGTACCAGGGACCAAGTCAAGAGTCAACAGTGGCATAGGGAGAGGAAGTGGCGGCTTACTGCGTCAAGATTTGGAGAAGTCACCAAAATTACAGATAGAAGGAATAAACAGAAACTTTGCCATTTACTTCTGTATAGCCGAGTATGTACATGACCAATAATTCATGGTAGACAATATGAAAAAAAGGCTATTGCTCAATTTGAAAAATGTTATAAGATCACAACTAAAAGAGCAGGTTTATTTATTGATAAAGATATTCCTTTTCTGGGTGCAACTCCAGATGCAGTCGTGGATGGAAACTTTTTGGTAGAATTGAAATGTCCTTATGCTGGCCGTAATGATATGATTAAACCAGGCAAGAAATTTTCATATCTTTTGTATGATTCAACAGGAAAGATTTGTTTGAACCAGAAAAGCAATTACTATCATCAGATTCAAGGACAATTGTACATTGCCATACAAAAATGCTGTTATTTTGTTGTGTACACTTTCTGTGATATGTTTGTTGAAAAGATAAATCTTGACAATGACTATTTTCAGATGTCTATGCTGCCAAAACTGGAATTTTGTTTATCAAAAGCATTTAAGACCTTACATTGCATCAGTTTTGTGAACTCCTGTGAAACACACTTTTGGTGTCATGAAATAAGAGCCATGGGCTTTGTAGCTCATCAGAACTTGAGGGGGGGGGGGGGGGGGGAGCTCAGTGGCTAGCGCGTACGGCTTTGGATCAAATCCCGCCACTCAGCCAGGGGCTCAGCAACTTTGTCTGCAATATAGAGAACTGTCCTACACGTAGTATCAACCATGGTTCTCTAGTTCAAGCCGATGCTCGCAGGTTTCACCGCAATACATGGCCACCATGGCGTTGCAGGCTTTCTCCCTGCAATAAAACTAGCAGCAGTGATATAAGTGAAATACTATTCAGTCTTGAACGGTGTTAAACCCCAACTCTACAATTTAGAATCCCCATTGGCCAAGGAGTCTGTACACAACATTTCAGCTATCTAGAGCTTTTCATACTTGAAAAGAAGATGAAAATAGGTTTTTATGTCATGGTCCCTATGATTTAGAATCACCTTTGTGTTAAAGGAGTCTTAAAAAAAAGATTCAGCTCTCTTGAGTTACTGGTTCTGGAGAAGAAGTCGAAAAAGCGAATAGTTTACAGACTGACGGACGAACACCGGACACCATTCCATAAGCCCATCAGGTCTTTCAGGCCTGATGAGCTTAAAATGATAAAACAATATTGTTCACATGTAATACTCAATTTATTGATATAGTTAGGATTTTCTTTTTTCACAAAATGAGTACAGCAGTACATGCTTCGATATTTCATTGAACATGTTACAGGAATGTTTTGATCAGTAATTGAGGTCAATACTCACACATAGTTAATGGACATCATTGATTGTAAAGATTAATTAAGTTGAATATACACTCTACTCTGATATTTTCAGATCTCATACCATATTCTTTTGAAATTCATCTGTAAAATGAATGCTAACATTCTCTTTTAGAGTTCAATCATTTGAGTTCGAGTTAGTACAGTTGATATTTTGAACATCACATTTTTGCTAATCCTGTTAGCTTGATATCTTAGAATATGCTCAGTGGTGTTATATGTATGTAATCTCTTTACACATTTGATATTAAAGGAGCATATATGTTAGGACATTGTGGATTGCATTTTTAAAATGGAAATTGTTACAAAACTGCAAGTACAAAGGGATCAATCATACAGTACAGATAGCTGGAGCAGTTTCTCAATCACAAATCCAAATATATGGTAAGGATATGGTAAAAAAGCTAGTTCATATGAATGTACATAATGTCAAATGAATTTAATGCTTGGAGTAATGTAATAAATCCATTCTATACATTTATTTGTGGTTATGTTTTAATTCTCTTTAAGTAAGAGGGCCCAAGTTTTCAAATGTACATCTGATATGATTAAAAAGGAGAAAGTCATGTATTTTTAACCCATTGAGAAATTGAAAGGTATATATTCATACATGTACCATACAGTTAACATTGCAGTTAACATTTATATAACTTATGTTGCTATTTGCAGAGTAAATAACAGATACAAACACAATCGGTCTCTACTTATTACAAAAATGGAGCCACTGGCTCTGTAGCTCATCAGGCTTTATACATTAACTAATTCAAAATGTCAACTCAAGGTGAGAGGTACAACAAATAGGAAGCACTTTAAATGGAGGTGATGAAATAGGTCCTTACCCCTCTGACCGATCTCTGAGGCCAGATATAAAATCCCCTTCAAATAAAGACACACTTGAACATTTAATTCATCACTGTTGTTTAATTACCTCCCTTTGAAGAGCACATAAAATCTCAAGATGAAAATAGCTTTTGCGGTCATGACCTCTGTGACCCCAATTGAGGTCACAGGGTCACCAAATCTGCAATTTAGAATCCTCATTATCAAAGGAGCCTGCACACAACTTTTCAGCTCTCTAGACCTTTTGGAACTGGAGAAGAAGATGAAAATAGGTTTTTTAGGATGTGACCCCTGTGACCCCATTTGGGGTCAAGGGGTCACGAAATCTACAATTTAGAATCCCCATTGGCCAAGGAGTCTGCAAACAACTTTTCAGCTCTCTAGACCTTTTGGAACTGGAGAAGAAGATGAAAATAGGTTTTTAAGGATATGACCCCTGTGACCCCATTTGGGGTCATGGGGTCATACAATCTACAATTTAGAATCCCCATTGGCCAAGGAGTCTGCACACATTTTTTCAGCTCTCTAGACCTTTTGGTGAGGTGAGAAGAAGATGAAAATAGGTTTTTAAGGATGTGACCACTGTGACCCCATTTGGGGTCAAGGGGTCACGAAATCTACAATTTAGAATCCCCATTGGCCAAGGAGTCTGCACACAACTTTTCAGCTCTCTAGACCTTTTGGAACTTGAGAAGAAGAGGAAAATAGGTTTTTAAGGATGTGACCCCTGTGACCCCATTTTGGGTCAAGGGGTCACGAAATTTACAATTAAGAATCCTCATTGGCCAAGGAGTCTGCACACAACTTTTCAGCTCTCTAGACCTTTTGGAACTGGAGAAGAAGATGAAAATAGGTTTATAAGGATGTGACCCCTGTGACCCCATTTGGGTGGTGCTGGAGAAGAAGATGAAAATGCGAAAAGTTTACAGACGGACGGACGGATTGACGCCGGACACCATGCCATGCCATAAGCCCATCGGGCCTTTCAGGCCAGATGAGATAAAAATAGAGCCATGGCCTCTGTAGCTCATCAGGAGATAATAAGTGGGGTATGTTATGGAGTGGACTTTATAGCAATGGTCAGATAATGGAATGTAGTAATAAGAATCTAGGTAGTGAAACGATTAAAGCAGTTTAAAAATATTTTGTTACCATAACTTTGCCAATCTGCTATATATATGTGTTGAAAGAGCAACACAAAGCTTGGAAATAAATTGCTGGTATCAAACATATAATAATGTGGTGGAGAGATCATACTATTTTTTAAGATCGTACACACATTATATAATAATGAATATACCGGGTACAATTCTTTGCATACAATTCACCACTGTAAGCTATTGCAATAATGGCCTGGGGCTGTAGAAGAAAATGAAAAAAACCTTTTTAGGTCATGACCCCTGTTAATTATTATCAAAATTGGTTACACATAAATCAACATTCGTTATGAATATCATACACCTTTGCATTATATTATTTTAATTCTTAATTGCATTATGGCAATACCAACATTTATTACATAATGAATAGGAGCCTCAGTTTTTGAAAATCCCATTTCTCATAGGCTCCATTTCAATACTTGATAAATTGGTGAATTTTTTTTAGTAAATTCTCTTCACCATTTCTTAAAGGCTCCTTTTCAATATTTGATAAAATGGTGATATTCTATGAATAAATTCTTTTTTAGAGTCAGTGGAAGACTAAAGCAGTCTCACGCACAGTCTATGATAACACAGTGCTGCACAGTAGTTTGAAGTAACCTGAAACCTCTGTGTAACTATCAGTTTTCATTCTTCTGCCAGGAAGAGGTCAACACAATGCAATTACATAACATGCAGACACTGGACTCACAGCCAGTAAAATTTATATGGTAGATGCAGTTTTTCCTACAATTAATTATTTTTCTGTACTGGAGAAGATGATGAAAATAGGTGTGATGTCACAATCTCATATAGCTACTTCTTTTATAGTCCTATGTTATCACCAGTCATCACTAGTCATATTCAGTTCACATATCTCATGTAAAATGAAAAAATGTAATTCCTCTTCAAGTTATTCCTTCAAAGGGTATTCAATAGTTCTCATTTCAAATAGATTCACATTAAACATGTCCATGATGTAGACATCTATCTCATTTCTTGTTCCTATTGAATAAAATTAACTGCAAAGTTAATAGAAAACTAAATCAGTTATAAAGTATAAAATATGATATAAATAAGGTATACCAAATTGACTCGTACTGGAAATTCTAAATAATTAATTAATTAATTCTCCAAATAATTACACAAAAACTCCATTATTTACTCTTAAATTACAAAGAACATAATATTAGATTTAATAAAAGATTCTGTATTAAGTCTTTAGAATACTTTTAGACTTGTGTACCTTTATCAGCAAATTCACTTGCAAAATACAAATAATTACTCATATGTGAAATGTGAAACAAAGATAAAATATGACTTATAATTTTTGTTAGACCTCCAATTCTAAGTTTTTAATTCTAAATATCTCTTTTTCATCAGACATATTATATTCTCAAAGCACGTTAGAACTCTCACATCAGAAAGATGAAATGCCTTTAACTCAGCTGTTTTCTTTAAAATTACCTCCCTTACCTAATTACTGATTGAAGTGCACATATAATCTCAGAAAGATGCTGTAAACTGAAATAGGCTTTTAGGTTATGATCTCTGTGACCCATATTTGGGGTCACAGACTCACCAAATTTACAATTTAGAATCCCTTACAGCCAAGGAGTCTGTACATAAAATTTCAGCTCGCTTGAGCCATTGGGACTGGAGATGAAGATGAAAATAGCATTTTAGGTCATTGCCTCTGTGACCCAATATTTGGAGTCTCACTGTCACCAAATTTACAATTTAGAATCCCCTTCAGTCAAGGAGTATGTACATAAAATTTCAGCTCTCTACGTTCATTGGGACTGGAGAAGATGATGAAAATAGTTTTTTTTAGGTAATGACCCCTGTGAGCCACACTTTGGGTCACAGGGTCACCAAATGTACAATTTAGAATCCCTTTCAGCCAAGGAGTCTGTACATAAAATTTCAGCTCTCTGGAGTCATTGGTTCTGGAGAAGAAGATGAAAATAGCTTTTAAGGTTATGACCCCTGTGACCCACATTTGGGGTCACAGGGTTACCAAATTTACAATTTAGTATCCCCTTCAGCCAAGGAGTCTGTACATTAAATTTCAGCTCTCTGGAGTCATTGGTTCTGGAGAAGAAGTCGAAAAAGCGAAAAGTTTACGGACGGACGGACGGACGGACGTCATCCCATGCCATAAGCCCATCGGGCCTTTCAGGCCAGATGAGCTAAAAAGTCACATTTATCATATGGTATGAGTTTGCACACACTGGAATAAAAATTTGTCAGGCATAATGAACACAAAAGGAGTTACTTGTCACTTTATTACTGCAATTGAGATCATCTCATTCTTAGCACTTTTCTAGTTGGAAGCCATTGGTTTTGTAGCTCATTAGGCTTAAGATGATCTGTCCAAAGTCATGAGAGGTTCAAGACTTACCGGTACATATTAAATAATGGATTTATAATATGTATAATGTAATGAATAATCACCAAACAAGCATCAATAACCTACTGGTCAAGGTAATGCATCACCAATTTTCACAGTGGACTAACCTGATAAGCTAAAAATGGGTATCCCAAATCAGAACTGTCTACCCTCCTTTCGTATAGTCATATAGCAATTTTGGAGTATTCTGTAATGTTTAATGTTTTTTTAATGTGTACAAACATGATGAAGTTACTTCAAGTTAGTATTATACAATTAGTTTGAAGATACCATGCACTGGTTTGACACGATAATCTTTGTCTGACTTTGTTTACTGGGGTTTACTCTGAACCTTAGTTATAATTTAATACTGTAGCAGTTCAGTACTCCAACAATTATTATTTTCACAACAGGTGTTCAAATTGTGACATTGGTGTACAATCATACTTTGTCAAGTGAACAAAAACTTCAAACAATGAACTTTGCTGATGTTGATGAAATAACTTTCATGGTATTTTAGGCGGACTCATTAACAATTGAATTTCTAAAATTTGATATAGCAAAGCAGACATACACAATTCTAGACCCAAGCATGATTTTACTTGGTGGAAGATCTACTTTCAAAATTTTGAAGGTTTTGCTTAGACCAATTACTCTTTCAACATGAATTCTTTTGGATGCTATTCTGCGATCTTTCACAATCTCATGAGGCTCAAGTTGGGATTTACCTTTAAGTGTTGTGGGAGTATTAACTTGTGTAAGACTTGGTGAAATCGCCAATTAATTTGTCAGTCTCGTCTCACTGTAAAGGGATGGGCAAGTGTGCTAGCACGAGTACTCCAATCAAAGACAACACAACACAAGAATTAAATTTGATGTTAATGTATTGAGTGACTATATGGTGCTGGTCTTGTCTGAGCTTCCGAGCTGGTACCTATTGGTAAAGAGAGCTAATACAGTTGATACAGCTTGTACGGAAGCAAAGACAAAAGAGCTAATGAATTTATAATAATAAATTATTTTAATTAATTAAAGTGGCATTGGATGGATATGATGAGAACTACTTACAGGATAGAAAGATAATATAATAAATGAGAAAATACAATTTGGTTTGCAACAGTATGTGCATGTACCCACCCAAATGAGGATTTGTATAAAATTATATTTATTACTTTACTTTCCCCGAGAAGTCTCATCACATCCTACCACAGAAAATGAGGTTGTCACTTGATGTAAGGTATAAGTCACATATTTACCCATAGGCCAGAAATATACAAACTTACAACTTGAAAGGATATATTTACCCCCTAAAGTGCATGATATGGATATGATAGGAAAAACCCTAACAATACCGGTATTGAGTAACAAATCATTAACCATGACAGGACACCTGGCCTATACTAATATGGGAAATAATAAAGATGGGATATGACTGTTTGTTGGTTGTACATACCAGTCTATTAGAGGCTGGCTCCAACAATGTGTACATAAACCATTGAGTAGAATAACTGGAGACTACCCAGAACAAGGATACCTAACTTTAGTAAAATGAAATATATTAAAATGCAATACTTACAGGTGTCCAATAAATAAACATACCCCGTATCTAGAAACTTTCTAGTGCGTATCTAGAAACTTTCTAGTGCGTATCTAGAAAATTTCTAGAACGTTTCTAGAAACTTTCTAGTGCGTATCTAGAAATTTCTAGAAATTTCTAGAAATTTCGAGTTTTTATTTTTTACTAGATATTCAAAAATTTCTTTCATATTCCGAAACTACATGTTGACTTTGCCATAATTTGTAAATTTCAACAATGTCACTCAACTAGAATAGCAGGAAATTGATGTTTAGTTTTGTGGTCTCCTCGTTATAACGCGCACCCTGAACTGCTCAAGGCAGTCTAATTACTTGCACAACAGTCGCTGTGGTGTCGCTGTTTAAAGCCTCAAACTGTACTGCCCGTGAAGTGATCTTTTGTAGCTGGCGAGTTTATCAATGAAGGATATTCAGTGACGACAAAATGAAGTATATGTTTGTCTTGTAGAATTATAATTGTACACAATGTAAGTGGGTTTAAGTGAGACATCAGTGATGTCGACTACCGACTCAAACTGATCCTGGTCAACTTTGTGATATAAATTGTGACACATTTACGAACATTGACATTGTACATTCTATATCATGAGCCATTTTACAAAACATTTACTAGTTTCATTGCTAAATCATCGTACAAACGTGTTAGTCAACAAACAATCGATTATAGAATGTTTTAAAATATATAATACCTTAGCTCATGTCTGCTTTTGATATCTTAATAAAACGAAAACCGAAATACATGTTCTTTGATAGAACGGCCGTCAGTATTTTCCAAAATACCATGCGTCGATGCAGCAATTATTAGGCTATTAGAATAGGATTAAAACGTCATTTGCATACCTTCTCTCTATTGGCGTTTACAACGTAAAACACTGATTCACTGCGTTGTTTGTGGTTATGCTATCTTTTTAATACTTCGTATATAACTAAAGAAGTGTCTCAGGGATTAATGTTATCTGCTCAGCTGCATTCGAGAAATATATTAAGTTTTCCATAGTTTGAATTTTTATTTGTAAGTATATTTTTCAAAAGAACAATAAATGTGTCATTTGAATGATAATAACAGTATACATGTAAGAATAGGTAGCAGAGTATTTAAAGTAAGGAGTCTCAACGAATATGAATTTTGTTCCTAAACTGATTGGAATATCAAATCAACTGACTGATTTTGATTCATTTGTTACTTACTACATATGGACAGAAACAATATTAATAAATCCGGGGAGATTCACATATGCAAGACGATTTTAAGAAGGAATGTATAACTGAAAGAGGGCATTTTGCCATAAGCCACTTAATGTATTTTGAAAATGAAGTATTACGTTTTCAGTAAGATGTCATCTTGCTTATTAGTTCAAATGTGCATGTGTTTAGTTGTGTTTAGTGATTAAGTAATGAAGGAGTTAAGTAATGAATGTCAAGACATAGGGGCAAAAATGAGCAAAGAAACTTCGTATTGTAAGTGATAAAGAAACTATGATCCATATCACACGTTGTATAACCTATCGAATTATAAATGCCCACAACTCGTTTAATAGGAACAATTTTAAGATTATCCGTTACCAGAGATTATTAGAGCGTAAAATTTACTTTGTGTAACCGACAGTTATTAATGAACTGATTGTCGGTGGTCAGCTCGTTAAAAGAGAAAAAACACAGGTGCCGCCAAAGAGTTTTACGAGACACGCGCATGAGCAGTAATGTTGCAATGTATTTCATGTATACAGTACGTGTATATCTCAAATTAAACAGTCATGGCTGGTGTTTATGACCAGACAGTTTCCTGTCATCCCAGGTATTGAACACACCTGTTCAGCAACTCAAACGTGGTTAGCTGGGGACCCGCCGTTGTGTCATTCATTCCATGGCACGATTACATCATGAAGTATACAAGCCGATTTAAAGAAGGAAATGATGTATATTTGAAATAGGGTGTTCTGTCAGCAATTTATTTATGTATTTAGGAAAGAACTCTTCAATAAGCTGATATCTTGATTTTCTCATGTAACGCCAATGGAGAGAATTAACATTTGAATTTGAACTTAAAATCACATATTCTAATGTCCATCATCCATCATCCAACTGTCCAGTTTACACTTCTGTCTTATTAATACTGCATTTGCTTTTTGCGCAATTCAGATGAAAAATATTATCGAGGCTAATATATGCATGACTTTATATTTGAAAACTTGATAAAGAAAAGTACCTACACATGATTCAAAAACAAAAACAATGAAGTGAAGTTAAGCATCGGCGCTACTAGTTCGGAAAGCGTTGTTATGGCACATTAAAACATTGTTTATTTGGTTAATGATGAGTTATCTGTTACTCTGTAAGTATTCTACAACTGCATGTGTTTTATAATTTAGTGAATGTATATCAGTTTAACATAGCTTGGCAATGTTGATACACAAATGATGAGCCTACATAAGGTGTAGTTGTTGAACCAAAGTTATTAATCTTGTCAGGTTAGAAAAGTAAATCAGTGTCGCAATCTATTGTAATATACGTAGACGTATATAGATACAATTAAATCACCGGGGCTGTTGAACATGACTAGACAGTTTCCGGTAATTGGGAATCACTTGTCATACTCAGGTATTAATGATACCTGCACAGTCTTTGTTCTTAAGTTATAGTCTCCCGTAACCCTAATTTGGTGGCTCGCGTTTTATCTTGTACTTTTATATGTATATATCTATTCATGTATTATACATGTGAGGTGAGACCTAAATAAATAATATGTCTGTCTGTCTGGCGTGATTAGCAGGGTATTCAAATCACTGTCGTGGAGCGTCTCTAACTTCATGATACTGCGTAATTAAACAATGAAGTTTAAATTCTTTGGTTTTGATACCGTCAATCAAATCTTATAGTTCTTTAATTGTAACAAACATGAAAAGTTTCGTTTTCACTGCAGGATAGTATGAAAGTCAGCGTGTAAATAGATAGTACTTTTGAACAATTGAATATGAAATATAAGAACAATTTGAAAACGTTGTGCATACTATTTATTTCATTACGTATGTTTCGTATTGATAAGTATCCACACTTACACGTGAGTGTATAGACGTCTGTGACCATGCCAGCAAAACCATATTTCCACAAAGGTGAAGATTATTTTATATAAATGTAACACACAAACTGACTTAGGAGGCTCTATAAAACATAGTATACATAAGAATAAAAACACATTTCAAAAGAAATAACATAGGATAATGTCAAGAACCAAGTGAGACAGTACGAAATAAACATGTACACCTAGGCTCATTCATGTTACATTACTGCAGTTGGTAACATATTATCAACCGTTTTGGCTACGGATTTTGTATGGTGATTATTGGACAGTAAAATGTTTCTAAATCCCTATGTGCGACGTCTTAGCTTTTCTAAATGGTTGAGTGAGTGAGCGAGTGAATTATTGTTTAACGCCGCTTCGGCAGTATTGCAGCCATTAGCGGCGAGATATTAAATTTATTTGCCTAATTTAAAAAAGAAAATTGCAATTGAAAAACAGAACACGGCACGAAGGCCGCAAAAACATCAGCATATTATCACAAGTTGAATAAAAGCTGACAATGAAAAGTTAAAATTTACAATTTGTCAATAAGGTGTATAGCCTTTAGAAAATCTAAAACACGATGCTCACCGAAATGAGTAAAAACTTGATTGATTGAAATAAAAGGATAAAAAGTTTCCCTGATCTAAAAGGTTGAAGACTTTCAATTGGACATCAAAACGTTATTGTTTCAAGTATTTCCAAACTCATGGAAATAACTAGGCTGATGGTTGTTCATTCCACGTGAGACCGAAAATATAACAAACTATTTTAGCCTTGAAAGTTATTAACTAGTGATAGACTTCTCATGTGCATCATATGCAGACTGGACTATTTAACAAACATCACATTTAAGTCGATATAAACATATTCCAAGAAAAAGCATGGATTGATTGTGACAAATGACGTTACAAAATTAATCTATTGCGACAATAAAATGATTTATAACGGTCTTCGATGACATGTGATGTGTCTTACATAACGTGCTTGGCGTGCGTCACCCTTTAGTGCACGCGGCGAATTTGTACAGGGGACGGGGATAACCATAAACTAATTAACCGACCCTCACGTAAGTGTTTGTGTATTTCAACATACCTCTTTTACCAGACCATTAGGCATGGGTTAATACTTTGAACCTTCAAATGTTCTTGTAGATCGAACGCACAATTAGTATATAACATGTGACATTAGGAAGGCAGTAATGAAACTTCAATTGTCATGTACAGTAACAGATTGTGAATTGTAAACAGTCAGTCGATAAGCGAATCGATGTTTAAACGCAATCATAAACGAAAACACATACATTCGCTGTCAGAAAAAACAACAACTTATTTATTAGCTCTACATTTAATTAATGTATAATATTATTAAAACTGTTGCCGTTTAAATCCGTCGATTTCAACAAGTGACACAGATATATTGATATAATAAATAGAATATATGTATGTTCTTGACAAATGTCATGTTTATCTCATCTCGTGAGGTAGAAGAGTAGCATATTCTCACTTGCGCCGTCGCTGCACGCGAAAATAAACTCACGGGCAAAAGAAAGTATATTTTCTTTTCAAACACAAAATATTTTGAATGTTTGTGATGAGGATATATCTTGGTAATACACAATTACACAATATTTAATATTTATGAGTATGATACTCAATATTTTATATCTGTTCAAGCACACATAGAGTGCTGAAATAGCTATTTTAAAAGGTATTTTGGGAAATAATGTCGGGTATTTAATGTAATTTTTTTTATGAAATATATGAAATTAGATTAGTAAAGATGGTATTGACAAAACGCACTTGACTTTTTTACTTTAAATCCATGAGGCATCGTCGCTGTAGCCATATTTCGCCTATCTATCTATCTCGCCTGGTTAAGGAGATTCTATAACGACGATTTTTAAAAAGCCGTGTTTTTCAGAATGATGACACAGATAGTGTATCAAAATTTACAGACAAATTTAGTTTGCTGTTAGAGACATGTTGTAACTTTGTTTTAATCGTGTTACTCGTTGATTAGAATATATTGCGTTGCGAGAATATCTCTCTCTCTCCCCCTCTCCCTCTCTCTCTCTCTCTCTCTCTCTCTCTTGCCATCATTAGTCATCCTGTGATGAGCCAAGTCGCGCTCTTAACGAGTCAAATAGAATATGCAAGCCTGGATATACTGGGATATGTGTGTATTGCAAGGGGGCAGTCTGTGCGGCTATTACCATAAACTAATTTAAAAATACGTACGGATGTGTATTGTCGCAAATACCGTTAAGTCTATCTGAATAAAGTTACAGGTGTGTAGTTGACTCAGAGATATTCTCAAGTGGTCACTGGAATGTTCAGGAGATACGGTTCACTGAATTCATGGATACACGCTAAAGAATCTGCGATTTTAGAAAAAGTGGTATATATATATTTATTTTTTTCATTTGAATGTAAACCGGAGCGTATATTGTGAAAACGTGTATTTAAAACTGACTCAACTCAGGATATGTCTAAGGGGAAGGACAACTGTGTGAAAAGGCTATTCGTAATTATTATCCATCAAAACACTAAGATTTCTCGTAAACAAAGAGTGTATCGTATTGAGAGAGCAGCCGAAATTGTAAACAAATCAAATGATTAAGAACATATTACATGTAGATTTTGCATGCACCCTTTCACTGCTGTCAACAGTCTAAGAGTGAGTGCGTCATCTTAAGATCTAAATTCGAGACTAATTTCAAGAGTTCGAATTGATTTAATAATTAGTGTTTGGATAATGCAAAATTGGTGACTGGATGTTAAATAATTAGTGTTTGGATAATGCAAAATTGGTGACTGGATGTTAAAATACACGATTAATCTTATCTTTAATATATAATTTATCGGAAATGTATTTTACTTGCATCCCCGACAGTATTGTATGTAGCTTGATAATGGTGTTAGAATCTACATCGAAACGTCGCATTTCTGCAATAAAGAAGTTGTATATCCATAGAACTCGTTCTTTTAAAAATGAATTTCAATATATATAAAGTCCATGTTTTACCTAATTTGTTTTACGTTTAATATTTTACAGATATAATGAATTAGCCATGTGACATAGATTTATTCCTCACAAAACTTTCACAAAGATGTCATTCGGGGCAAAAATAAGTTTTGTAATAGTAATAGTTTCTTACCTGCGCACACAGCTTGCCCTTATCCAGTATAACCAATTGTTAACATATACTCAATTACAATTTAAAAATTGATACGCTATCAAAATATAAAGATAACTTTAATTGTTTCTCTTTATTTCACAATCAAATTATCTAAAAGGACATTGCAATTTAAGCATGTTGCAGTAGTTAGGATGTTAGGATAAAACCGATATTTAAATAGATCCACGGTAATGATAGTACACTTCAATAAAGGAATGCATTAATATTATACATTCATATACAAACTTTTGGAAAATATAAGTCCTGTATATTGTGTCTGGCGTACTGCAATTTTGTCATGCATCTTATATCCAGCAATTGAAGAGACAACAATAGAAACAATTTAGTATTTGAATTTATGTTGGAATAATATGTGTCTTAACAGCAAAATAACAAAGTAGATATTATTATCATATGACCAAAAAGGTAATATAATCTATATACCAAGCCAATCAATTATTCTATTCACGGACACGATCTTATGTAACCACTTACATATTTGTCTTTATTCCAACTATTGAATTCACTTGAATGTACAACAGATCGGGAAAAGTAAACGAATTCTAATGTAATGGAAGTTTAAATGATATCTTCTATACGCAGTTGAATGCCCTTGTAACTTATTGTTGAACAAATGAATGGATGTACAAATGTACACATCAAAGAAACAATATGTCCGGTAAAATTTTAAATAGAGCATATGCCAGGGAAAGATAAAGTATGATAAATGCACAATGGCATAAATGAAATAACGACATACATGTATAAGTAAATGGATAGTCCCTAATCAGCTTATTCCTTCAGTGATCAATCGTTAATTAGCGCGTCAGCCATGCATGATTGAAGGCAGACAAGGAGCGTTATAATGAGGAAGCATGGTAGAGTAGGAAAACTTCAACATCAAATATCTGCTTTTCTAATTAAGTTATGAAGTTGATTTTAAAAATGTGTGTAAAAGTTAATAAGCAGTTTCAGAATATACCAAAATAGTTTAGATATCTCGTAAAAAATAAAAACTCGAAATTTCTAGAAATTTCTAGAAACTTTCTAGAAACTTTCTAGATACGCACTAGAAACTTTCTAGATACGCACTAGAAACTTTCTAGAAATTTCTAGAAAGGGGGTACTTTGTTTCTTGCCTAACTGTAGATATTACACAATTAAATTTTACTAAATGTTGAAGGTAAAAGGAAATGGGCCATATGGATAATACAAAGTGTATTATTGGATTATTTGTGACTTTACATCAAGCAGCAACATGGAAAAGTAAACAATGTTGGCAATGGCTAAATCATTGTGAAAAAACACCCCACACTATAAATATATAATGCAATTTATAGTTTGTTGTGTGATGAAAAACAATGATAGCATTAACATTTGTGAAAAGACATCACATAAGTATTGTATATGAACAGTCAAGTTGAAATATAAACATATAATGAATATGAATATGAATTGCAATGGAAAACAATGATTGTTAATGCTTAGCCAATAAAATAGATAAAATATGATAGTATCATTGTGAAAAAAAACACCCCACACTATAAGTAAATTATAAAGTAAACTTCTAGTTTGTTGTGCGATGAAAAATAATGATTACTATGAAATAATTATATGATGCATGAGCGCATATGACATGAATTGAAATGTGCCAATGAAATTACCAAATAACTTTTAATAAATAATATGATGATGTGAGCAAGATTAAATTATTACTGCAAAGATTATATACCTGTTATTTAAAATCTATAAGATGATACATAAACGATGAGTGTAACAAGTAGATTGAGTATAAATCCCTAGCAGACGACGCTGTTTTGTTTACATATGGGGGCGGCCATGTTGGATACCCATAATTCCCTTAGAGGAGTTCCCCTCAAGGAGCGATCTAAAAATAGAGGTGGGTTTCCCAGCTGAATGGCTTGGCCACTGGAATCCCTTAATTAGCACCACATGTTGGTCACTAGACAAAGGGATGATTAATGCTGGTTCAGTTTTGGGTATTTTGCTGTTGTCAGCACTTTGTTACATTTATTCAAAATGGTTGAATTTGGAATTAAGAGAATTTAGAGGTTAGCAATGAGCTAGACGGATTTTTGAGTGGAAAAATCTAATAGTGATGGAATTTTGAGTGGCAGATCTGAAAAGTTGAATTACTTCCAAATGAAATGAAGGAAAATTACATAAATACCATTTCCAAAAGGAAATGTGAATTTTGCTAAAAGGGAGCGCCAGATATTCTTGCCTTTGAGTGCACATAGAACTGTGCCCTTGAGCAACAAGTTTGCACGACAAGAATCTTTACAATTTAAAATTGCCAGAACCCCTGAAACCAGTAATTACATTAATTGTTGTTATGATAACTTTTAAATTTGGGGATAGCATATAAAATCACCAGAGGCAAATGTGCCAAATAGCATCTTGGAGTAAAACTAAACAACAATGCATTAAAACAGATAATGAGGACTTAATTCTTACCTATTGGTAAAGAGAGCTAATACAGTTGATACAGCTTGTACGGAAGCAAAGACAAAAGAGGCCGAGATAGAGTATAACTTGCCCTCTTGGGCATTCACAGGTTACATGACCAACTACTAGACCAACTGCGATTGGTTAGAACTTGGAACAAGCTACTCCACCGGTCCCCAAGGTACCCCCACTGCCCCAGTGCTTAGACTTTGAGACATCTGGGATCAATCTGTAAGCTATCTTGGTTGACCTACTTTCATTAGGAAAAGGGAAAGATTTGGGGATATTTTAAGTCTAACTAAATACAAATCTGCACACTTTACACTTGTACATCCTGAGCTGCAAAAAGATCTTGGACCATTATACCCCTTTCTGCCATTATGCTATCTTTCTTATCAAACATGCCAACGGAAGGGTCTAGCAAGGGAGATTTTTCAATTATTTGTCGGTCACTCGACGAGCCCCCAAATGAATCGCTGATAAATGAAACAGCCCCTCTAGGTGTACAAACTATCATAGTCTTAATGGTATTTCTGTGCTTATAGCTGGACCATGTTACACTCTGGGCATCAACATGAGATGGTTTTTGGATAGGAGTTTCAGTGGCATCTAATATTACTCTTGTTGTACCAAAATTTTTACCAAAATCTTCAGGCATATGCTGATCAACAGTTTCCCTTGATGGCCATATCTTCATTTCTTTTAATTATCTAGATCTAACAACTCGGAAACATTCAAACTTCGACCAACAAATCATGCATTTTTAACGAAATTTAAATAAAATAAAACAAGTGGTTGTCACTAAGGTGACATGATCCCCCGCCGCAAATTAATACTTCAAAATTGAAAAATAACGTCAAAATCAGCAAAATTGACTGTCAAACATGTCGGAAAAGTCAAAGCTCCACTGTGACCTTGAGAATAATGTCAAGGTCACCAAAATCTAATCAGCCTGTCGTCTTCCCTAGGAGGTGCTTTGTGTAAGATATGATGGAATTCCGGCGAATGGTTCTTGAGATATCCCGCTGACAAGAATTACATGTACATTAGCATGTCGAAAAATTCAAAGTTCAACTTTGCCCTTGAGAATAATGTCAAGGTCACGAAAATCTAATCAGCCCATCATCTTCCCTAGGAGGTGCTTTATGTAAGATATGATGGAATTCCTTTGGATGGTTCTTGAGATATCCCGCTGACAAGCTTTACATGTACATTAACATGCCAAAAAATTCAAAGTTCCGCTGTGACCTTGAAAATAATGTTAAGGTCACCAAAATCTAATCAGCCCTTTGTCTGTCCTTGGAGAAGCTATGTGTAAAATATGAAGAGAATCCAGCGAATGGTTCTTGTCATATCCCGCTGACAAGGGTAAAATGACAAAGTCTCGTCGTGACCTTGAAATGAAGGTCAAGGTCACAAACCTCTGTAGGTAGATTACTCTTCCAATGATGAACCAATACGCAAAACATGAAAAGAATCCAGTGAATAGTATTTGAGTTATTGCATTTCGTACGGACGTACGGACGTACGGACGCAGCCGAATACTATATCCCCCGCTTCGCGCTAAACGCGCGGCGGGGGATAATAAAATTAACAGTAGTGATGCTGATTTTCTAGTTTTAGTGACCCATACCTAATAATGTCATCGTGTAATCCTCTGCAGTGAAGTGGGATCGGCACACAACGTCAGCTTTCCCAGGTCGCCATTGTTGCTTCGTTCTCCGATCAACTCTTCGAACAGAAACTTGCCACTTCAGTCTCAAATCCGAATTCGACGGGTATCTGTGACCTCCAGAGTTGGTACATTCAGGTACTGAACAATACTGCGGCATTTTCAGAGGAAAGTGTACTAAAATAGATCTCGTTGAAATAAAGTCGGTGATGGCAAAACAGCGTAGCGCTATGGAGTGACAGACTTCCGGTTTCCCGCTTATAATCGCTAGTACACTCAAGCCACCTAGCAAGCCAAAATCGCCGGCGAACCCCATTCTTTATTATGTTTAAATGCAAATTTCCAAAATTCCAGTTTGTGTTCCAATGATGGTCCAGTTTTGCATTGTGATTCAAATAAAATAAAATCAAGTTTCAAGACAAACCCCCACATATATAATAACCAAATTCATTCTGCAGTGACTGTTCCTGGTTGTGTTGTTGGAAGTTGGCAAGTGTATTTATAATACTGGAAATTAGTCAAAATTTCCTTTAAAAAATCAACATAAAAATATAAAATTCATAGTTTCAATTGCTAAGAAAATATTTACACAAATGTTCAAGTATATTTCATTGAAGAAATCAAAAATAAGTATCAGGTATTATCCGTAATTGATGAGGGTCTATCAACAAAAATATCAGTTATTATCCCCACAATCTCATAACTAGTACACAACATATCAGCTTTATTTTCCTTAGTTTTGAGAAAGAAATCTAAAAGGCTTTTAATAGGGACTCGGTGTGAGGGTCATATCATCGCCAAATCTGTAACCAATGATCATCTGTACACCATATTCCAACATTATACCTACATTTTAGAATCCCCATTAGCGAAGGAGTCCTGTCAGAAGAAGACATTTAAAAAAAAAACTTTTTATACTTATTCATACTTAAGAAAAAGATGGAAATAGGCTTTTAGGTCATGACCCTTGTGATCAATATTGAGGGTCAAAGGGTCACCAAATCTACAATTTAAAATCCCATTGGCCTATGGAACTGGAGAAGAAGATGAAAATAGGTTTTTAAGGTTGTGACCCCATTTGGGGTCACAGGGTCACAAGATCTACAATTTAGAATCCCCATTGGCCAAGGAGTCTGCACACAACCTTTCAGCTCTCTAGACCTTTTGGAACTGGAGAAGAAGATGAAAATAGGTTTTTAAGGTTGTGACCCCTGTAACCCCATTTGGGGTCACGGGGTCACCAATTTTACAATTAAGAATACCCATTGGCCAAGAAGTCTGTACACAAATTCTTTTTCAGAAGGGATCCTCCTTTGGGTACATATAGCATAAGAATCCTATTTTTTGAATTATGACAGTTAGAATTTAATGATTTTAATGAAATAACCGTAAAAATAATAAATTACTTAAAAATAAACATTTGGACCACCCTAAGTGGGCCCCAACCCTGGCGGTTGCTAGGCACGCCAAGGGCAGGTAACTCTCAACTCACCTCTTATTAATCTGTCATTTTGAATACAAGACATGTTTTGAGTTTCTCCAACGCGCAGATTTCTAAGAAAATGGACAAAGATCACAATACTGTAGGAGTGGTAACCTTTTCTTATTGTATCTCGGCATAGTTTTCATTCATCATCGCATTCTCTACCTCGTAATTATCGTTTTTTCTTCTGTCTACGTGACCAGTTTGGCCACGTGGCGGGAAAAAAACGCCCATCATGGCGGCCCTTTTTTAATTTTCGTGCTATTTCTACAGAGTTTGAAAATATTCTGGGGTTCTTCACGTTGGTGTACGATAGGTTTATGTAGGATGCACGACTGTTTCAATCCTTTTCTGGTCAGTTTAGCTTTCCGATTGGGATCGAGACTTAGTCGTTTTTTCATGCAAGCCATGTTGTTTACATGTTTTCATTCAGGCATCAGGTATGTATCGATTAGCTTGCATTTATTATTATCACTATGCAGGACTAATATAACTACCTCTGCCGGGGTTTATTGCATTTGTTTATATTTACATATGCACATTCCTACCCCGCCCTTTTTTGCCTCACACACTGATTGTTGGATGTTTCAGTCCTTCACTCAGTGTTCGGGGTGTCATGTCAAAATGCCCCCAGCTGATCGGCATGATAAATGCATAAAGTGCCTTGCTGAGGATGGGCATGATGACAGCCTGTGCGAGGTCTGCATGCAAGTTCACCCCCAAGACGAGGAAATCCAGGCATGCAGACTTCTTGTATTACTAAAAGCTCATCAAAGCGGGAACGGACATCGCCACAGTGGAACCCCCGTCTAAAGTAAAATGTAAAGCCGGAAAGGGCAAAGGTGTCGGTAAGGGTCGTAGCAACGAGAAGGCTCGCTCTACTCCTCCTCCTGTTCTCGAATCAGAGGAGGAGGCTGAGTTATAGCCCCCTGTTCTAGAGAGACAGGTTCCCCTCCCTGCACCCACTTTTGACATTCACCATCTATCTGCTATTTTACATGAGCAAATGAAGGGAATGATGGCCGAGGCGGTCTCGGGGCTCCGTAAGGAGTTCCAGGCCCCGAAGTCGACGGACCCTAAGACCCGAGCCTCGGAGCCGGGCACCAAGCCTGGGTCCACGGGACCGGGTTTCGGGGGTGGCTGCTGAAGCTGTTGGTCAGATCATGCTGACACCGATTCTTCCTGTCGGGTCTTCCTCTCTCATCAATCCGGGTGACGGTTCCTCTCCGGAAGTCTCCGCCTACTCGGATCGGAGGGATGAGGAGGACGATGATCTCATGTAGATCGACGACTTGGAGGATGAGGTGGAGGCTAGGGATGTCCCCCTAACTCCAGCTTTCGCCCTGAGGCAGATGTGCGATCGGATCGCTTTAGCTCTGCCTCAGGTAGTAATTCCGCCCCCGGCCCCGGTCTCTACTGGATTTCGCCTTCCTGGGGATCAGTTCTCCACTCCGAAGATGCCACAGGTGCAGCTCAGCCTGCTCCCTTCCCTCGAGGCCGAGAGCATCTCTCCTCAACTGGTCAGCACCAGGGTACGGGTAGATTGCCCGGACCTGGCTAAGCGCTATCAGATTGGCGAGGAGGGTTTGTTTGACGTCCCGGGGGTCGGTGAGTATGTGCTCGCCCTCACCTCCCTTGCTGGGTCTGGGACCCATTCCCTTCTGGGGAAGCAAGGACGCCGAGTACCTCCCTTAACCCAGCAAGCCTCGCATCTGCGCTCGGCGTATAGGTCTTTGAAGATACCTATTGCAACGCAGCGCAGCAGGTGCGAGTGTGCGTGCATGGGGCCTACCTCTCGGCTCTTCAGTCGGAGCTGGTAGGGAGGTTGGGAGACCCCGAGTCCGACTCGGTGGTTCTCCGGACCCATCTGGCGCGTGATGCTCTTCGAAGCGCAGCTATCAAGATGATGGTCGCCGTAATGGGCATGAGGCGTCTCTGGCTGTCGGCTGTGTTGGCGGGTCAGGACACCCATGCGCGGCTCCTTGCTCTGCCTTTCCGGTTGGGGGACTCCCTCTTCCCGGGGGCACAGCAGGTGCTGAAGGACGCTGTGGAGGTGGCGACGGTTCGCAAGGACACTGAGCTCCTTACGAAGCCGCCACCTACCAAGAAGAACAAGCATCCATGGCCCAAGGCTTCGCAGACTCCTTTGGCAGGAGAGGCATAGGACTGGGTCAGACCACTGAACCAGTTCCCAGGCCAGAAGCCAAGGGGCGGCAAGAATGCTCGTGGGGGAAAGGCTTCACGGAGGCCTTTTCGGGGGGGTTGGAAGCCCAATCAGGGTTCCTAACCCCGCCGGTCCCCTAGGTGACTCCCAAAATTCCAGCAGCCAGAGAGCTGCCGGAGACAGGGGTTCACTGTCTGCTGCCAAACGTTCCCATAGGCGGGCGTCTGTCAAGGTTCCTTCCGGCTTGGTCGAAGGTAACCGACAACCCCTGGGTCCTGTCCACACTCAGGCAGGGACACCTGCCCCACTCGAAAGTCGCGCCACCGGTCTTCTCCGGGATACGGTACACTCCGGTCTCCTCTGTGCCGGAGAAAGCTGAAATCCTCAGGTCCGAACTGCGAGCACTGCTCCAGAAATCGGCCATAGAGGTGGTACCCCCAGGTCAGGAGCAGAGTGGTTATTACTCCACCTACTTCATTGTTACCAAGAAGGACGGGGATTTCAGACCGATTCTCAACCTCAAATATCAACAGGAAGATAGAGGTTCCATCGTTCAAGACTCTGAGGTCGGTCATAGCGTGACAGTGGCTTTCGTCGATAGACCTCAAGGACGCATATCTCCATGTCCCGATGCACCCAGAGTTCAGGAAATATCTGAGGTTTGCTTTCAACGGGACATGTTACCAGTTCAGGGTTCTACCCTTCGGCATCTCAACGGCGCCTAGGGTGTTAACAAAGCTCATGCTGATTCCCGCTCAGGTCGCCAGGGCACGAGGTCAGTTTTGCCACCCGTACCTGGACGATTGGTTGGTCAGGGCGCCTTCTCAGGCACTGAAAAAGGCGACACCATGGAGATTATCAGTTTACTGGTATCCCTGGGCTGGATAATCAACCTGAAGAAATCGGACCTGAAGCCCACTCAGGATCAGATCTTTCTCGGGGCCAGGTTCCAGACGCGGTTCTGGCAAGAGTCTCTCTCGCTCCAGACTGGGTTCTGAAGGTTCAGAGAGCCACGCTTTTGTTCCTAGAGTCCAACAGTCACACTGCTCGCAGATGGCTCCAGTTACTGGAGTTCATGGCGGCAACAGTCGACGTGGTGTTCAGAGCTCGACTTCGGATGAGACCGGTTCAACAGGCCTTAGCCGGTCTGTGGTCTCATTCCGAGAGTTACGAGAAGCAGACTTTGTGGTGGACCAGCACAGAGAACCTCTCGAGGGGTATCTCTCTGGTGACGCCAGTGCCCTTGTGCACAGTCCAAACAGACGCTTCGCTCTCGGGCTGGGGAGGGGTCTTAGGGCCCCACTCGGCATCGGGTCTTTGGTCCCAGGCCGAGGCCAGCCTGCACATCAACGTGCTAGAGCTGAGGGCAGTCAGGCTGGTGTTCGAACGCTTTCTGCAGAGGCTTCGTCATCAAGTGGTTCGTCTAGAAATGGACAACCAGACAGCCATGTCGTACATCCTGAAGCAAGGAGGGACAGTGTCCCCAGTATTTCTTCAGGAGTCATTGGAGTTTCTCCTGTGGTGCGACAAGTTCGACATCACGTCCTTCCGGTTTACCTCCCGGGGATGGACAATGTGAGGGCGGACGCGCTATCGCGCAGAATCCTAGCCCCACACAAATGGAAGCTCGACCCAGAGATATTCGCAAATATCTCCCGGTTGTTCGGGTTATTCCAGGTGGATCTGTTTGCGTCAGAGACGAACAAGCAGGTCCCAGTGTATTGCTCCCGGCTGCCAGACCCGAGGGCGGTGGCCGCGGATGCATTCGCGCTAGACTGGACCGGCAGAGTTCTGTGGGCCTATCCACCAGTTCCTCTGATTTCCAGGGTCCTGTCACAGCTAACGGCTCAGCCGGCTCGTCTGCTTGTGCTGGTCACGCCGCTGTGGAAAGCGCAGTCCTGGTTTCCACTGGTACTCAGGTTTCTGGTTTTGCCACCTGTGCTGTTACCGTGTCAACCAGGACTGCTGGCTCAGGAGGGCAAGCCACACCCCAAACCAGAGGTTCAATGGGTGGCTTGGCCTCTATCCGGAATCGCCTCCAAGAGGAAGGTATTCCTGCACGTGTTGCAGACACAATACTGGCTTCGCGGAGGGATTCGACAAACGTTCAGTACGAAGATAGATGGGCCTGTTATGCGCGCTGGTGTAGAGGTAGAGGGCTGCCAGATCCCTTTTCTACATCTCTAGTGGCGGTCCTATTATTTCTTCAGTCTAGGCTTGATGCCGGCTTGGCCGCATCAACAGTCAGGGGGTATTCTACAGCCATCTCTGCCTTCCACATACCGGTGGATGGAGCTCTCTTAGGGGCCCATCCCCTTGTCCAGCGCTTCTTAGCAGGTGTGGACAGAATCCGACCTCCAGTGAGGCGGATCAGCCCTTCATGGGATCTATCTATTGTACTAGATTGGCTGTCAGGGCCCAAATTTGAGGACCTGTCAGGCCTTTCTTTACAGTTACTGACATGGAAGACGGCCTTCCTTGTGGCGGTCACGTCCGGCAGGCGGGTAGGAGACATCCATGCGATGTCCTCCGATCCCGAGCTGACTGTCTTTCATAGGGACAGAGTCAGCATCAGACTGCCGGATTCTTATCGCCCGAAGGTCGATCATTCTTTCCATGTTACTGCCCCCATTGAGCTGCCCACGCTACACCAGCCGGCAGCATCGGGCTCAGTAAGTTCTCGCCCTCATATCCTTGATGTGCAGAGAACTCTAAAGAAATACTTGTCCAGGACTGCCTCGGTCAGGAAGGACAAGCAACTGTTTTGTTGTTACGGCGGAGCCAGCCAAGGGGCTCCCGCCTCCAAACAGACGATATCACGTTGGATAGTGTCAGCCATAGTACTGGCTTACGTCCACAAGGGCATGAGCCCACCAGAAGGTCTGAATGCTCATTCGGTTAGGGCAGTAGCGAAGTCCAAGGCGTTTGCTGCGGCCCTGCCCATCTAAGAGATCTGCTCCGCAGCTATCTGGAGCCGTCCGAGCACGTTCATTCGGCATTACCAGCTGGATAAGCACTCTAGGGAACGGGCTCGGTTCGGTCAGACAGTTCTCTCCAGTGGGCAGAGTCATAACTGCTCTAGCTGAATGAGCTTTCCGAGGTTGTTTTTAATTTGACACTGTTCAGTTTGTACTAACATCATGTTGTGCACTCCCGAAAAGAGAATCGAAAAAAAAACATGCATAAAGGACAGGGGGCTGTTTCTCAGGGGTTACTTGTATGGGTGATTTTTAGCCTTTTTGTATCTCTCCCCGTAGTCCTTTTCCAAAAAAAAAGGGGGGGGGGGGGGGGGGGGGGGGTGCGGGTGCATTTTGCATAAGTAAATTATGCCTGTTTTAAAGGTATTTTACAGTATTCCCTGGTCCTCAGGCACGGTCCATCCCCTGGAACTGGCCTTACAGAGTTCAGGTTGGTTGCTCCTCTTTTTTCACTTTTATAAGAAAATTATCTGCGAGCACCTATATTGTACAGTCTATCAGACAGAATTCCACTGCCAAGACTCTTCTTATGCTATATGGACCCCAAGGAGGATCCCTTCTGAAAAAGAATCGAACCAACCTGCAGAGGTTGCAGATTCTTTGAAGAGGATCCTCCTTGGGTCAGGGCCACCCGCCTCCCCTTATTCTGTCTGACTGTCAGATTTATAAGTGGTGAGTTGAGAGTTACCTGCCCTTGGCGTGCCTAGCAACCGCCAGGGTTGGGGCCCACTTAGGGTGGTCCAAATGTTTATTTTCTAGTATTTTATTATTTTTACGGTTATTTTATTAAAACTATTAAATTCTAACTGTCATAATTCAAAAAATAGAGCCATGGGCTATGTAGCTCATCAGTATTTCATTGATTTATTATCTTAGGTTGAATATTTAAGTTATCTCAAGTAATACATTGTTAACAAGCAAAATAATATGGGTTTTAGATCATGACCCCTGTGACCCACATTTGGAGTCACAGGGTCACCAATCCTACAATCAACAATCACCTTTGACCAAAGTATCTATACACAACATTTCACCTTTCTAGAGCTTACCATATAAACTGGAGAAGAAGATGAAAATAGGTATTTTGGTCATGACCCGTGACCTAGATTGGGATCAAAGGGTCACACAATCTACAATTTTAAATCTCCATTGGCCAAGGAGTCTGCACACAACTTTTCAGCTCTCTAGACCTTTTGGAACTGGAGAAGAAGAAGAAAATAGGTTTTTAAGGATGTGACCCCTGTGACCCCATTTTGGGTTACAGGGTCACAAAATCTACAATTTAGAATCCCCATTGGCCAAGGAGTCTGCACACAACTTTTCAGCTCTCTAGACCTTGTGGAACTGGAGAAGAAGATGACATTGTTTTTTAAGCATATGACCCCTATTAACCCTTAACATGCGGGCGACGGAATTATCCGGGCGGGCTATAAGCGATTCCTAGGTGTCTGTATACGGGTCCCGGATACAAGACTTAGAATAATTCACGGCTGTCTAAGTATACTCTATCACCCATACCGGGTCACGAGTCGATTGTGTCCGCGACCCGACCCATGAGAATGGCTGTATTTACGCATCGCGACCCGACATGAGAATAAAGCTTTGTTCAGTGTGTGGTCGGAATATCAAGCAAAATTCACACCAATTTGCGTGTGCATTGTTGACCCGTAACGCATCGATAATTAGCTTTACAAAAGGCCAATTATGTCGGGCTTAGCCCCCGAAGCATTAATTCGCTTGAGGCTATTTTCACCCACGTGTTTGTATTGCCTCGGGTTTGCCTCGCCCGAGACTGCTATCTGCCTCGCATCTCGCGAGACGGGGAAAAAAATCACTAACTCGCCTTACTCCCGCACTTCATATCATGTGAGCGAATTGTTTGTTTTCCAAAAAAAATACGGCAAAATAAAGGGGAAACAATGGACTACATTCCCATATAAAATTAGAAAATCTCAAAAAAATAATAAAGACACAGCAAGCGCCGTGAAAAAGGTCATGTTTACACTTCATAAATTTTGAAACAATCGGCGATTTTCACAACTTCTAAAACATTTATCAAGGCTAAAATACTGAATGCATTTTCATAATTTTTATATCACAATAAACCGAAAAGAATAATCTTTTATTCTATATAAAATGCGCGGATTTATTCACAGAAATAAAGATACAATTTTACCTTTCTGAGAGGCATGTGAAACCAAACGGCACACAAACTAATCAACATATTTTCATCAGTTATGGTTCGAGGTTAGCGTTTATTTGAAAAGTCAAACAACATAACCATATTTGGGTTGACATGTGCTTATTTGTCAACTGGTTCGAGATTATGATTTCTTGGAAAAGTGCGATGAACGACCGTTTGCAATGCCGCATACATGTTGTAAGTATTGACGATTTTATAGGTGGGAATAAAGACAAACTTTACATAGCTATAGAATTATAACCAAAGGTCGCATTCTAATAATTTTTATATCATTGTGAAGCTAGACATCTTGTCTTCAATTCCGTATATAAATGGAATTTTTTTCGTTTCGTATTTATGATGTTACGAGGCCCGAATAAAAGACAATCTTTCGAAAGTAATAGAATAAAAACGAAAAAACATAGAAAATTCATTCAAAGTTTCGAGTGTGAATTAGCCATTTGTGTACGGGTTTCGCTACTTGAATTTGTATTGAACGCCCGTATATAGTCCTTATTCGCCATGTATATTTTGTAAAAACGATACCGGAATCGCCGCCTGGAAATTCCGCCAGCAGAGCTAGTTAGTGCCAAAGCCCAAACTACTGCTGCGAGCTGCGAGCCTGTAAATTCCTCCACAGGGGCTAAAAATGGTAAAATATATATACGCAACGTAAGGGTTAACAAGCAAAATAATATGGGTTTTAGATCATGACCCCTGTGACCCACATTTGGAGTCACAGGGTCACCAATCATACAATTAAGAATCACCTTTGACCAAAGAGTCTCTACACATCATTTCAACTTTCTAGAGCTTTACATACTTGAGATAAAGATGAAAATAGGTTTTTGGGTCTTGACCCGTGACCTAGATTGGGGTCATGGGGTCACGAAATCTACAATTTAGAATCCCCATTGGCCAAGGAGTCTGCACATAAAATTTCAGCTCTGTGGAGTCATTGGTTCTGGAGAAGAAGTCGATAAAGCTAAACGTTTACGGACGGATGGACGCTGGACACATTACCATGCCATAAGCCCATCGTGCCTTTCAGGCCTGATGAGCTAAAAATTGCATGCATCATCATGGACTAATTTCATCTTCATCAGTTCTTTCTTTGAATAAATTGTTCTGTAAATCTAATAATAATTTAACAATTTGTATTGAAAATCTAACAATTTACAGTCTTTGGTACATTTCCTATAAAATCTAAACACATCCTTCCAATTTATTTCCTGCTGAAAAACAGTGTTCCAATATTCTAGAACCTTTGGGATAGTATTATTGTTAAAATCATCTAGTTATAAAATATCCTTGAACCTTTTTTGTAAGAGATCACATCATGAAAGACATTATTAATAGTTAGATGATTCAAGCATATACTTCTGTTCCCCAATTCCTGACTCCAGTATTTTGGAATGTTATGTAATAAATGTTGATAATCTAAAAATGTTCCTGTTATTTTGTACAGTCAACCCGCGATAATCCGGCCACCAATAATCCGAATCTCGCAGTTTCCGAACGGTAGGAAGATGTAACAAAACTAATATATTTAGTAGACCTCAGTATTCAGTAATCCGAACATTCACTATCCGAATGTTTTTGATGAAAAACGGAAGCGTTCGGATTATCGAGGCCTGACTGTATTTCTATTTTAGATTTTGAAAGCTGAGAAAATCATTTTCATCATAGATGTCTCGAATATATTATACACCACAGTCAAACCAATTTCTTATAATATATGATGACCTAAAGAAATGATTTAGCCACAGTGGCTGTTCCAAAATTTGGTTAACATCATCATTTACAAAAGTAAACTTTCATAGTATGTTCTCCAATCTGACAAAACATCTCTCCAAAAAGGGTTATCCTTGTGTGATAAACAATCAACAGCATTAGAGCCAAGTGAGAAAAAGTTATCTAAGGGAAAGATGTTAACAAAATTGTGGGTTTTCTTCAGATGACACCCACATCTGGTTTTGATAGAATGACTGAATCGTTTAACAATCTTAAAATAAAAACTGTACAAATGACTGTTGAAGGAGATCCAAATCAGTTGTAAAGTCATCATATGCATCAGCATAATTTATGGGATGAAACTTCCCACTATAAAACGTAGTCCATTTACAAATGTGGGGGCGAAAGATCTATGTCTTACAGATATGGATATTGGGAAGTTTTTAACCGACAAATACACTCTATGGCATGACCTTAGAACAACTGATGATGATGTATTACATGGTTCTGGAAGATGAATTGAAAATGGTAGTAAAGGAATGACAATTGCAATCACTAAAGAAGAAGAATTAAGAAACTGCTGGGCCTGTGCATATTTACTTGTATCATGGATGCTCAATTGAATATAGATACTGGGAGATTTAATTCTGTTTTTTATTAGATTTTAGTCAGGGGAATTCTGATTTGCCAGACTTTTCTCCAAAATAAACATATCCCATTGTAGTAGGTATATAAGGGGTTCTGAATCACAAAAGTATCATCTAATTTAGCATAAAAATAGCTCTATCAAAATGCGTAGACAGACGGAGGTCATTTCAATATCCCCTGACAACTTCATTAATGCGGGGGACAATTACCGTTGGTCGGGGTTTATAATAACTTGTAATATATAGAGAGCCAGTGGACTATGAAACTACCCTTGGGTACTCCATAGATTGTCAGTAGCTGTTTGTTTGGATGGTAGTGCCCAGTCTTACTCCTCCAAACAGGCAAGGGCAGCTGTTCATCCGGTGCTTTCAAAGAGCTTCTCATCCTCCAACCTCACCCAAAGCGACTTTTGACCTCTTTACAACAGTTGAGAGAAGATATTCCTGGACAACACTGACATGGTCTTCAGATGAAGTCTCTGACATTGAGTGGAGCAACTGAATACATATATTTTAGTCTATTGCAATAAAGGGGGATAATTTTGAAGAATTAACATTATAGAGCCAATAGCACTGTAGCTTATCAGGTTTTAAATAACAAACTAAATAAGTAAATTTCCAGAAGTATTTATCATAGGCATAACAAATTTCAATTACTTTATGTAATGGAGAAGAAGATAAAAAAGGTCCATTGACCATTGTGGCACAAGGTACCTGTATAGAACATTTCAGCTTTCTAGACAATCTGGTACTGGAGAAGAAGATAAAAATAGGTTTTATAGTAGTGACCCTTGTGATTCCTATTTCGTGTAACAGGGTCACAAAATCTACAATTTAGAATCCCCTTCTGCCATGGAGTGTGTACATCACATTTTGGCTTTCCAGACCTTTTGGTACTGTATAAGAAAATGAAAATAGGTTTTTTAGTCGTGGCCCCTGTGATCCGTATTTGGGGTCTCAGGGTCACCAAATCTACAAGTTAAGAGTCCCCATTGACGAAAGAATCTGTACACTGTATTTCAGCGTTCTAGAGTTTTTCGGACACAAGAAAATGAAAAAAGTTTTTTAGGTCGTGAACCCTAATTGGCCCTAACTTGGGTCACAGGGTCATCAAATCTACAATTTAGAATACCCATTGACCAAGGAGTCTGTACACAACATTTCAGCTCTCAGGAGTCATTGGTTCTGGAGAAGAAGTAGAAAAAGTGAAAAGTTTACGGATTGACGGTGGACGCCATGCCATGCCATACCTAAAACGTTTACGGATGGACAGATGGTCGGAGGCCGGACGCCATGCTATGACATAAGCCCATGAGCTAAAAATCTTAGATTTAGCCTAGATTTAATAATATTTGTTACTAATACCTTGGTATTGATATTTCCTGAATATAGCAAGCAGCTATTGAAAATTACGAAAAACATGCTTTCCTTACTTGACTTTTGTTGATTTTTTTGGGGAGAAAGTCAACTCCAGATCATCACCACTTTCAAACAGACGTTTTTTTGGTTCTGTAAGTAAGGAATCTGAATCTATTGAGGATAGATCATTTGAAATAGTTGAAACATAACTGAAATTGTCTCTTTTATTTTCACAAGGAAAAGGTAAAAGTCCTTGTGAGGTTGAGGATGTGTATGTGTCAGGCAAAGCACATCTAGTGAAGTCCAAGGCCGACAAGTCACTTGTCCAAAGCCTCTGATCAGGCCTTGAGACAGAAGCAACAGTGTAGGTAGATGTGTTACTTGACAATGTAGTAGTAGCAGCATCAGCAGCAGAAGCAGACAAAGCAGAAGGGCCATAACCTGTCAAGGATAAGCTGGGATTATTTGAGGTTCCAAGTTTAGCACTTGATAAAGAAGGCATGGATTTGACTGACATGGGGACTGGTAACAAATGAAGTCTGTCAAGGTGGTTACCGATAGTTTGAGAGTATGTTGATAGAGCAGTAATAGAAGTAGAGACAGAAGATGGTATAGTAGTTAGAGACAAGTACTTGCAGGGTGATGATGGAACACTATGAAGAGAACTTGCTCTATGTGTATCAATGTTTGTACCTCCATCAAGTGAGGAAAGCCTATTTGAAGAGGGCAAAGCTACCCTCAAAGCCTCATTGTTGGATCTCACAGTGCCTGACATAGGCATCATAGATGTACAGGTAGTGTCAGTTGTTATACCATCACTGCCCAAGTAAAATTTTGATCTTGCAAGTAAGTTAGTGTTACCAATGTATTCATGCCTTTTTACAGAACCATTGACAGTATTCCTTTTGTGATCAATCTTCTTAACATCAGCATTACTTGTGCATGTACGTGACAGACGAGAGGAGCCATGTAACGTGTCCCTGCTAGTAACAGTTGTGCTTTTGGCATATGTATGATAGATATTTGCTGTGTTGTTTGAAGTTCTAAATGAAGCATAATCAATTGGAAGATGAGAATTTGAATATGCAAAGAGAGGACTACATTCAACACCTGCATTTTGACAAGTCAGCCCTTCCTTCTCCTCCTGCTGGATGTGTCTTTTTTCTGCACGATTCAGTAACTTCAAACAATCACTAAGTTCTGGTGTGAGTGAAATGTTCAAGTCATCAAGTTCGCTTCTAATTGTCTGAGTGTCGTCAAGGTCACTGTTGTCATTTTGGTGTCCGATACTTGAGTCTCTGTTTCCTTTTTCTACCTCAATCGGTTTGCTCCAACCATGATCAGGGTACCTGGGAACAAGTTCAGTTGCTGATTTCCTTTCAATTTTGCCAGATTTTGCTTGATCAAACGGACTTGGTTTATCTAGATCAAAAGAGTTCTCAACTGAGTCATTAGGCAAAGAAAAGTGTACTTTTTTAGGACTCCTCTCATTGGTTGGTGTACCTGAATTAGGCCAAGTAAAGATGCTTTGGTCCTCTGTGACACCTTCATTTTCATCTCTTACTTCAGATGCAAGCGACTTTGTATCTTTTCCATGAAGGTTTCTATCATCAGGAAAAACACAAAAAAGTTGTCTTTTAGCAGGATTTTCTGAACTTTTTTCAGTGTTTGGTTGTGAGCAAAGTACCTTTCCATTAAGTGATTTTGTACCTTTACTCTGACCAATTTCCATATTCATCTGTTTTTCCAAGTCCTCCACATATTTATCACTTCTGTCAAGTGCTTTCTTTAGTTGATTGATTTCCTTTTCATACTTTCCAACTTTTGCCTCCAATGTAGCAACAGTGTATCTTCCATACCTAAAATAAAATACAGTAAATAATGAGAATGTTCCTTATCATATTCAATGCAAAATATTGAGAAGGCCATAGGTATTTTCAAGCTTAACTAGGATTGACACTTCAATACTTTAACCCTTAACTTGCGGGTCCCGGGCTATAAGCGATTCAGAGGTGCCTCAATACGGATCCCGGATCCCATACTTAGAATAATTCACGGCTGTCTCGCTAGTTTGCTAGCCGTGGCAACGGGTCCCCAGTCGATTGTGTCCGTGAGTCGCTCCATGAGAAGCTTTGATCAGTGTCTGGTCGGAAAGTCCAGCAAAATTCACACCAATTTGCATGTGCATTGTTGACCCGTAACGCATCGATAATTAGCTTTACAAAAGGCCAATTTTGTCGGGCTTCGCTCCGATGCCTTATCCCCCCGTGGGCTAATTATCGCCTAAGTGTCTGCACTGCCCCGGGGTGAGATAGGCCCGTACATGCTTATCTGTCTCGCGTCACGCCACATGGGCAGATAGCCTCTAATTACGGGAAGATATTGCGATAAGCTACCTTTCTCTCGCACTTCGTATCATATCTTTCAAAGTTTATCTTCCCGACAAGCCTAAGAAGTATGGGATAAAGGCTTTCATGTTGTGTGACTCGCACAACGGATACGTTTGCAAGTTCAAACTCTACACTGGAAAAACGAATGAACTGGTTTCTGAAGGTGGCAAAACTTATGATGTAGTCATGGACTTGGTGTACGACTATGTTGGACAGGGGCATCACATCTTTATGGACAACTATTATTCGTCCACAAATCTGTACATAAACTTGTGGGAGTGGGGAATCGGTGCCACAGGGATGTTGAGAGCCAATCGAAAGGGCCTTCCTGATTCTGTCAAGAAGCCTAAAAAGAAAGCAAAGCAAGGGGACATGACAGTTTCTCACAACCATAACCTACTCGTTGTTCGCTACGAAGATAGAAAATCAGTCCTTCTCATGTCTACTGTTGAAGATACACAACTTGAACAAACAGGGCAACAGAACCGGGCAACAGGGGAACCAGTCCTCAAGCCGCGCATTGTAACATCGTACAACAAGTACATGGGAGGTGTTGATCGGGGCGACCAGATGTTTTCGTCCACGCCGTTCCGAGTGAAGACCCTGAAGTGGTGGAAACGGGTTTGGTTTCACGTTTCAACGTTGACTTTTTGAACTCTTATATCATTTATAAAGAGTATAGCCAAGATAAACCTCTAAAAACAAGTTGGGAATACAGGAAGGCTTTGGCGCAACATATAGTAACATTTGCGGACAAGGAACAAGTTCAATCGCTGTGCAGACGTCCTCGTGGTCGGTTGAGCACGAGCAATGAGAGTGTCACTCGTCATGGACGTCACTTTCCGACGAAGATTCAGTCTGTCGGAAGGAAGAAAAACATCACAAGGATGTGTGTGGTATGCTCTAAGGCAAAACGCGCGGTCCTCGCAAAACAGATAGAAGAAGGCAATGCGCCAGCAAGGAAGAGAAAACGAGTAGGCAGAGAGTCTTCTTATGAATGTACAGATTGTAATGTTGCTCTGTGCGCCGCACCATGCTTCAAACTATATCACACATCCACTGACTACACCAGGGCTTACATCACTGCCACAGACAAAGAAAGAAATGAAGAAGATAATGAAGAAGAAGAAAATTGAAAGTAAAGAGAGCCGAAGTGTGGACGAGTATATAATCATTATATACAGACCTTGTTAGGTCCCTACAGCTGTTCTGCGCACTACCGCAGGTAAATATGTGTGTATATTTGTACATAAATGCAATGTAATTGTATTGTAATGTATGTTATTGCAAATAAAATATTTCTTATTTTGTCAAAGAGACAGAGAAAGTAAATGCGAGCTTTCATTCGAAGTTCAGCCAGAACTGCATCATAAATACCACCCATAAATGCTGAACCGGGTGGCCAAATTTCATAAAAATAGAGCCATGGCCTCTGTAGCTCATCAGGAGATAATAAGTGGGGTATGTTATGGAGTGAGCTTTATAGCAATGGTCAGATAATGGAATGTAGTAATAAGAATCTAGGTAGTGAAACGATTAAAGCAGTTTAAAAATATTTTGCTACCATAACTTTGCCAATCTGCTATATATATATGTGTTGAAAGAACAACACAAAGCTTGGAAATAAATTGCTGGTATCAAACATATAATAATGTGGTGGAGAGATCATACTATTTTTTAAGATCGTACACACATTATATAATAATGAATATACTGGGTACAATTCTTTGCATACAATTCACCACTGTCAGCTATTGCAATAATGGCCTGGGGCTGTAGAAGAAAATGAAAAAAACCTTTTTAGGTCATGACCCCTGCTAATTATTATCAAAATTGGTTACACATAAATCCACATTCGTTATAAATATCATACACCTTTGCATTATATTGTTTTAATTCTTAATTGCATTATTTGCAACATTTATTACATAATGAATAGGAGCCTCAGTTTTTGAAAATCCCATTTCTCATAGGCTCCATTTCAATACTTAATAAATTGGTGAATTTTTTAAAGTAAATTCTTTTTCACCATTTCTTATAGGCTCCTTTTCAATAGTTGATAAAATGGTGATATTCTATGAGTAAATTCTTTTTTAGAGTCAGTGGAATACTAAAGCAGTCTCACGCACAGTCTATGATAACACAGGGGTGCACAGTAGTTTGAAGTAACCTGAAACCTCTGTGTAACTATCAGTTTTCATCCTTCTGCCAGGAAGTGGTCACCCCCAGGTCGAATCAATGCAATTACATAACATGCAGACACTGGACTCACAGCCAGTAAAATTTAAAATAAATAAATAAAATAAAAGTAAGATGTTGTTTTTCCTACAATTAATTATTTTTCTGTACTGGAGAAGAAGATGAAAATAGGTGTGATGTCACAATCTCATATAGCTACTTCTTTTATAGTCCTATGTTATCACCAGTCATCACTAGTCATATTCAGTTCACATATCTCATGTAACATGAACAAAATTAATTCCTCTTCAAGTTATTCCTTCAAAGGGTATTCAATAGTTCTCATTTCAAATAGATTCACATTAAACATGTCTATAATGTAGACATTTATCTCATTTCGTGTTCCTATTGAATAAAATTAACTGCAAAGTTATAAGAAAACTAAATCAGTTATAAAGTATAAAATATGATATAAATACAGTATACCAAATTGACTCGTACTGGAAATTCTCATTAATTAATTAATTATCCAAATAATTACACAATATCATGAGATATTAAAAAACTCCATTATTTACTCTTAAATTTCAAAGAACATTATATTAGATTTAATAAAAGATTCTGTATTAAGTCTTTAGAATACTTTTAGACTTGTGTACCTTTATCAGCAAATTCACTTACCAAATACAAATGATTACTCATATATGTGAAATGTGAGACAAAGATAAAATATGACTTATAATTCTTTTTAGACCTCCAATTCTAAGTTTTTAATTCTCAACATCTCTTTTTCATCAGACATATTATATTCTCAGAGGCACATGTTAGAACTCTCACATCAGAAAGATGAAATGCCTTCCCCTCAGGTGTTTTCTTTAAAATTACCTCCCTTACCTACTTACTGACTGAAATGCACGTAAAATCTCAGAAAGATGCTGTAAACTGAAATAGGCTTTTAGGTTATGATCCCTGTGACCCATATTTGGGATCACAGACTCACCAAATTTACAATTTAGAATTCCTTACAGCCAAGGAGTCTGTACATAAAATTTCAGCTCGCTAGAGCCATTGGGACTGGAGATGAAGATGAAAATAGCATTTTAGGTCATTGCCTCTGTGACCCATATTTGGGGTCTCACAGTTACCAAATTTACAATTTAGAATCCCCTTCAGTCAAGGAGTATGTACATAAAATTTCAGCTCTCTACATTCATTGGGACTGGAGAAGAAGATGAACATAGTTTTTATAGGTAATGACCCCTGTGAGCCACACTTGGGGTCACAGGGTCACCAAATCTACAATTTAGAATCCCCTTCAGCCAAGGAGTCTGTACATAAAATTTCAGCTCTCTGGAGTCATTGGTTCTGGAGAATAAGATGAAACTAGCATTTAAGGTTATGACCCTGTGACCCACATTTGGGGTCACAGGGTCACCAAATTTACAATTTAGTATCCCCTTTAGCCAAGGAGTCTGTACATTAAATTTCAGCTCTCTGGAATCATTGGTTCTGGAGAAGAAGTCGAAAAAGCGAAAAGTTTACGGACGGAAGCCATCCCATGCCATAAGCCCATCGAGCCTTTCAGGCCAGATGAGCTAAAAATTACACGGGGTAAAGAGGAAAGATTCGGCTTTGATTCCATATAAAATTTACACATGGGCATGAAAAACTAAAGTTGCAGCACGTGCCCCGAGATGCGCCTTACTCAAAAAGTTGCCTCAAAGTACCTAGGGTACCTTTCTTTGGCACGCTATAGCTTCCGAACGAAGTTGCGCATTTTTTTTCTTTTTACATCATCGTAAAGAGCAATAAATTGTCTTCAATTCCATGTATCATTTGTATATGGGCCGCGAAAAAGTGAGGCAAGTGATGCGCCAGATGTCGCAAAAAGTTTTTAAAAAAATGAATTCTCTAAGTACTTGGGGTGCCTTCCTTACGTTCTCAATATATTGCGAACCATTTGACGTATTCCAATAATTTTTATATCATTGTAAAGAGGAATAAATTGTCTTCAAGAACATACGTGTTTCGCATGCGCGTGAAAAGTATTTACGATTTTATAAAGCTGGAAATAAAGACAAACTTTACACCGCGCAACATGTATTGCGTTCGCCGCGGTGATAAGTGTATGCTGTGCTCATTAGTACCCATTAGTTCCACGCGCGCTCGGCACTGCCACGTTCGAGGAGGTCTCGAGGAAGTAACGGTACTGTAATTAGCCCAGTCCCGGGGGGACAAAGCGGTGCAAGTAACTTGGTGTGCGTCGGGACGCATTCACGTGGTACTGTACGGGCAGCGTCACTCTCCTTTCTTTGGTTATATTTTCTGAACCATATGTCGTATTCTAATAATTTTTATGTCATTGTAAAGAGGAATAAATTGTCTACAAGTACATATAAAATTCGCAATATGCGCGCTCAGGAGTTTTGATTTCATAAAGCTGGAAATAAAGACAAACTTTAGATGACAATAGAATTATAACCAAAGGTCGCATAATTTTTATATCATTGTAAAGACAAAGGTAGCGCGCTCCAAATTTATGATGTTATAAGGCCCAAATTAAAGACAATCTTTACAAAGTAATAGAAAAGTAAAGAAAGTCGCGGGTATGAAGTAACCATTTATGTATGGGTGCCGCGACTTGAATTTGTATTGAACGCCCATATATAGTCCGTATTCGCCATGTAGATGCGGTATATTTCGTAAAAACGGTACCGGAATCGCCGCCTTAATTAGTGCCTATGCCAAACTACTGCTGCGAGGTGCGAGCCTGTAAATTCCGCCACAGGGGCTCAAATGGGTAAAATACAAATACACAACTTGAGGGTTAATAGATCTTCAAGACTTCTGTTTGACCTTTAAAGTCATTTCTCTGCTTGAGAATAAGTAATCAATGTTTATCTTCAGTACTTTTTAAAACTTAAAATTTTCTAATCACAAAGAGTCGGGTCCCCTTATATCGTACAGTCTTATATACCGTACGCTGTGAGATTTTCACTGACTGTTCGCTTCTTGCTACGGCTACGTTGGTTACAACTGATTCAGGGTATGCCTACTTTTATTTATAACTGCATTCCATATTTAGAACGCTGATGTGTTGGACGCATCTGATTGGATACTGTCGCAAATGTTGACCAATGTTCTTCCATGGAGTTCCCTGGGCTGTTTAGCGGCTGAAAAACTTTCGTAGTTGCCGGCATCTCGACAGACTCCGAAATAATGAAAATAAAGCCATGGGCTCTGCAGCTTAACAGGTCCTACCATACATATTTAAGGATAAATCTAACACATAAAAAAATAGAGCCATGGGCTCTGTAGCTCATCAGGATTTCATTAATTTTTTTTTTTTATCTAAGGTTGTATATCTAAGTTATCTCAAGTAATACATTGTTAACAAGCAAAACAAGATGTGTTTGTTAAACACAGATGCCCCCGGATATGTCAAAGTAATATTGTCCACTGTGGCACGGTCAAGGTCACAAGGTCAAATATGATGATCTCATGTGAAGGTCTCATCACAAAGTATATAAGCATATGCCAAGTATGAAAGCCCTAGCTCTGAACAATGCAAAGATATGGCCAAGGTTAACATTTTCTGAAAAAGGTCCATTGCGGCAAGGTCAAGGTCACAAGGTCAAATATGATGACCTCATCTGAAAGGTCCCATCACAAGGTATGCACATGCCAAGTATGAAAGCCCTAGCTCTGAGCAATCCAAAGTTATGCCCAAGATTAAAGTTTTCTAATATTGTCCACTGTGGCAAGGTCTAGGTCACAAGGTCAAATATGATGACCTTATCTGAAAGGTCTCATCTCAAGGTATGCACATGCCTAGTATTAAAGCCCTAGCTATGAGCAATCCAAAGTTATGGCCAAGGTTAAAGTGTTTTGAAAATGTCCATTGCGACAAGGTCACAAGGTCAAACATGATGACCTCATGTGAAGTTCTCATCACAAGGTGTGCACATGCCAAGTATGAAAGCCCTAGCTCTGAGCAATCCAAAGTTATTGCCAAGGTAAAAGTTTTCTAATATTGTCCACTTCGGCAAGGTCAAGGTCACAAGGTCAAATATGATGACCTTATCTGAAAGGTCTCATCTCAAGGTATGCACATGCCTAGTATTAAAGCCCTAGCTATGAGCAATCCAAAGTTATGGCCAAGGTTAAAGTGTTTTGAAAATGTCCATTGCGACAAGGTCACAAGGTCAAACATGATGACCTCATGTGAAGTTCTCATCACAAGGTGTGCACATGCCAAGTATGAAAGCCCTAGCTCTGAGCAATCCAAAGTTATTGCCAAGGTAAAAGTTTTCTAATATTGTCCACTTCGGCAAGGTCAAGGTCACAAGGTCAAATATGATGACCTTATCTGAAAGGTCTCATCACAAGGTATGCACATGCCAAGTATGAAAGCCCTAGCTCTCGGCAATCCAAAGTTATGGCCAAGGTTAATATTTTCTGAAAAAGTCCATTGCGGCAAGGTCAAGGTCACAAGGTCAAATATGATGAACTCATCTGAAATGTCTCATCACAAGGTATGCACATGCCAAGTATCAAAGCCCTAGCTCTGAGCAATCCAAAGTTATGACCAAGGTAAAGTTTTTGTGGACAAACACACAGACGGACAGACAGGTTAAAAACAATATACCCCGGAATCTATGATTCGGGGGCATAAAAATAATAAATTGTGTTACAAGGGCCATTGGATGTCTGTAATCATAGTCACAATACCTGCAAATTACACAACCAGAGAAATGGAGAGCAGGGGAGGGGATAGGGTAACGAGATAGGGGGAGGGATGAATCATGGGGGAGGAAGACACTCTGCAGGAGGTAAGATTATGTAATTAAGTGGCTCAGGTTACACCTCATGGCAGTAGTCTCCAAAAACCCGTACACAGCATAACCCCTACAGGTTGTCAATACAAGTTAACGGTCCACTGCACTCCTAATCCCTAGCTTGTTACCTCTTACTATGCAATGGAACGGCCCAGATTCAAAACAATTTGATAGTTTTGATAGTGTGAGCAAAAAGATTTAATGAACGTAAGTAATAAGTAATCGGCTCCAAGCTTACTCTGATTGCGCAGGTGTCATAAGCTTTGCACAAGCACTGAAACAAATTGGCATTTTCATTAAATTTTTGGTAATTCTTTATGCTGAAGATACAGTACTCCTTTCTGAATCCCCATCCTCGGTTACCCATGGTTTTATATATGCTCCCTTGCTCTCCACTATATCACCCATGGGAAACCTTATCAGGGGAATCTGTACTTAAAAAAATATACCGCATCTACATGGCTAATACGGGCTATATACTTGTAGACAATTTATTCCACTTTACAATGATGTAAAAATTATAAAAATCGGACTTGCGGTTCAAAAGTTATAAAGCCCGTAATGATGATATATGCTGAGAGCGCCACTTATTCAAAGCCGAATATCCCCTTCTGTGCGGCACTTGGCGCATCAAAAGTTATTGCCGTAAATACACGTATTATATATGGAATTAAAGACTTTTCTTTTATCTATTTAGTGATAAAAAAATTATGAAAATATCCCAAGTAGTTTCTTAAAAATAGTGCGCCGCGGCATGTTGTGGTAAATGCGCCACATGTTTCAAAGATAAAAAGTGCGAAAATCACCTACCTATTGGCGATTGCTGTATTTTCAGTTTTGTTAGCGCAATTGGGAATATGGGAATATGGGAATATGGGAATAAAGGCCATTCTTTCCGGTTCTAAGCCTTTTCATCTAAACATCTAAACATTCTGAACGCAATATTCCTTCTAGTTTGTTCTGGAGAAGAAGATGAAAATAGATTTTTATGTTTTGACCTGTGAGGGCCTTTTTTTTTATAATATCCACAACATTCAGTTCATAGGCTATTTAACAGTTCTTAATTCACATTGATAACATCAATTTGACAAACATGTCCATAATGGAGACTTGATCTTCATTCCTACTGAATAAGATTAACTGCAAAGTTACTTTTTTTTCTCAATTCTGCATTTCTCAAACCCAAGTTAGGACTCACATATCTAAAAGATGAGATGACTCTTCCTCAGGTATTTTATTAGGGATAAATTGAAGACTGATTGAAGTGCACATAAAATATCAGTCCAAAATCCAATTTCAAATGTTTTTTTAGGCTGTGGCCCATATTTGGAGTCACAGGGTCACAGGGTCACTAAATTTACAAGGTAGAATCCCCATTGGCTAAAGAGTTTGCACACAATATTACAGCCTTCTAGGTCTATTTGTTCCGGAGAAACAGATAAAAACATGATTTTAGGTAATGGCCTGTGAGGCCCTTATTTGGGGCCACAGGCTCACCCAATCTACAATTTATAATCTCCATTGGCTAAAGATTCTTTACACAACATGACAGCCTTCTAGGACTTTTCCTTCTGGAGAAGAAGATTAAAATAGGATTTTGGGTAATGGCCTGTGAGGCCCTTATTTTGGGCCACAGGGTCACGAAATCTACAATTTAGAATCCCCATTGGCCAAGGAGTCTGCACACAACTTTTCAGCTCTCTAGACCTTTTGGAACTGGAGAAGAAGATGAAAATAGGTTTTTAAGGATGTGACCCCTGTGACCCCATTTGGGGTCATGGGGTCACAAAATCTACAATTTAGAATCCCCATTGGCCAAGGAGTCTGCACACAACTTTTCAGCTCTCTAGACATTTTGGAACTGGAGAAGAAGATGAAAATAGGTTTTTAAGGATGTGACCCACGGGTCACGAAATCTACAATTTAGAATCCCCATTGGCCAAGGAGTCTGCATATAAAATTTCAGCTCTCTGGAGTTATTGGTTCTGGAGAAGAAGTAGAAAAAGCGAAAAGTTTACGGACGGATGGACGGACGGATGGACGGACGCTATGCCATGCCATAAGCCCATCGGGCCTTTCAGGCCTGATGAGCTAAAAATAGAGCCACTGGCTCTGAAGCTCATCAGGAATCATGTTATTAATTATCCCTAAGGAAAAGATTAAGATATCACATAATAAGTCATTGCCCAGTCATCAAATTTATTATCAAAATTGGTTACACATTAATCCATATTCATCATAAATAATGTAGACCTTTGCAGTTTATTGTTTTACTTCTTATTTTTATTCTCAACATTTAATACATAATGAAAAAGAGCCCCTATTTATTTCTAAAAATCCTGTTTCTCATAGGCTCATAGTTTCATAGGCTCCTTTTCAATATTTAATTAATAAATTCTATTGAGCATCTAAATGTAAGACTAAATCAGTAACACAGCAGAGAAGTAACCTGAAACCTCTGTGTATTAGCTGCTGTTTGCATCTCTGCCAGGGAGTGGTCACTCCCCAGGTCAACACCTGCAATTACACAACATGCAGACCCTGGACTCACAGCCAGTAAATTATATATTTTAAATTTTGATTTCCCCATCTTATTCATTTTTCTTTATTGGAAAAGAAGATGTGGTATCACAAACTCATGCAGCTAATTTTAATAATCTTGTCTTACTTCATCACCAGTTATATTTAGTTCACATATCTAATGTAAAATAAAACATTTCTTAAACTTTTTAAATTTGTTCCTATGCATCCTGTCACAATATTCAGTTCACAGGCTATTCAATAGTTCTTATTTCACATTGATTAAAGCAAACATGTCCATAAGTAGTATTACTCTTAAGCTGACATATGAAGTGCACATAAAATATCATTATCTTCACAGCTCACTAAAACAGCTGTTTTAAGTGGTTACTCCTGTGATCCATATTTGGGGTCACAAGATCACCAAATCTACAATTTAGAATCCCCATTGGCCAAAGAGTCTGTACATAACATTTCAGCTTTCTAGAGCTTTTGGGACTGGAGAAAAAGATGAAAAATGCCTTTTAAGTTGTGACCCCTGTGGCCCTTATTTGGGGTCACAGGGTTACCAAATCTACAATTTAGAATCCCCGTCGGTCAAGGAGTCTGTTCATAAAATTTCAGCTCTCTATGTTCATTGGGACCGGAGAAGAAGATGAAAATAGCTTTTTAGGCAATGACCCCTGTGGCCCTTATTTGGGGTCACAGAATCACCAAATCTACAATTTAGAATCCCCATTGGCCAAGGAGTCTGTACATAAAATTTCAGCTCTCTGGAGTCATTGGTTCTGGAGAAGAAGATGAAAATAGCTTTTAAGGTTATGACCCCTGGGGCCCTTATTTGGGGTCACAGGATCACCAAATCTACAATTTAGCATCCCCATTGGCCAAGGAGTCTGTACATAAAATTTCAGCTCTCTAGAGTCATTGGTTCTGGAGAAGAAGTCGAAAAAGTGAAAAGTTTACGGACGGACGGATGGACGGACGCCATCCCATGCCATAAGCCCATCGGGCCTTTCAGGCCTGATGAGCTAAAAATTGAAAACAACTAATTGGTTCATATGATACGAAGTGCGAGAGAAAGGTAGCTTATCGCAATATCTTCCCGTAATTAGAGGCTATCTGCCCATGTGGCGGGACGCGAGACAGATAAGCATGTAATGGCCTATCTCATGAGTTTCATTCTCATGGCTAACCGCGGAGCATAAATACAGCCATTCTCATGGAGCGACTCCCGGACACAATCGACTCGCAGCCCGTTGCCACGGCTAGCAAACTGAGCAGACGGCCGTGAATTATTCTAAGGGACCCGTAATGGGACACCAGTGAATCGCTTATAGCCTTCCCGGATAATGCCGGGACTCGCAAGTTAAGGGTTAAGATTTTAAAACTGTCTTCATGGCTATAACTAACAGTTAATTTGGTATTTGAGTAGAAAACATTTTTGATGATCGCATGTAAAACACTTTATTGGTAGTCAATTTTGTGGCCATTAACATCAATCTGGCAACTTTTACTGACACCTATTATTATTTATCTTTGACAACAATAGACTGATGACATGTATAGTTTTGTTTTGTATGTATATTCTATGTATTTGAAATGAAATGGAATAAACAAAATAAATAGACAAATAAAGAACAAAAAATAAAGGAAAAAAAAGAAGAAAAAAAGTGTGCACACCTTTTGAAAAAACATACAGAAAAAAACTTTTACCTTCAGCAATATTTGTAATATCTTAAAAAATGACAAACTGCAGTTCTCAACACAGTGAAAATATCACACAGGGAATGACACAATAATATGACGTCACGTCTGCTATCAACAACGTCAGCGTATGATATCACAAGAACTCCCTAAGTTTTGAACTTTTTAACTTTAAAACACCACATTTTTTTTAACACAGAAGCATATATAATAAATAGAATATTTTGTATTTACAGTGTAATGTCACTTATCTCATCATATATATTTTTTTCACTCGTATCTGTGCCACTTAAAAAATACTGGCACTCGCTGAGAGATAAACTGCAACATTAATATTATACTGCAAACACTGAAGAATCCTCTATTTATCTGGCCTACCAAACACATAAGTTGTTTTGAATCAAATGCTCATAATCAAAAAATTATGAGCATTCAAAGGGTTCAAAGAAGTAAGTAAAGGGGAAAACATAATTGTTTTATAACCTTTTTTTAAATCAAAGATATTTTCATTCATATTTGTATTTAAAAAAAGCTCAGGCCTTTAACTACTTCTACAGAAAATGGGTATCTTTAGCAAACAGACTTAACACACCTTTAATAAAATTTTAATTTCTTATGTACAATTTTGTATCGCTGCATTATTGTAGTTCGATGTTTGCAATTTTTTGTTTTTACATATTTATGCCATTGGGAAAAAAATCAAAACTTTATATTTACATTCTTCTACATTTTTGTAACATATATCATTCCATAATGCGTTTTCGTACATTTGTAAAAAGAATCAGTTGTTACTTGATGGCAAATTCTATGAGAAATGTTTAAAACAATTAGAAATACTTGCAAGAGTTACCTCCCTTTGCTCAGAAAAAACTCTCACCCCTGTTATAAAAATTAATTTAGCTCTCTTGGAAATTTATGTAGTTTAAAAAATCTCATTGTTGTAATTACATCTGTTTCTTAAACTATGAATTGAATCAGGGCTAAAATTTTATTTTATTTTTAAAATCATAAACGAAATGGAACGGTTTGAGAAAATTTCACATTTTTGAATAGGAAACCCAGTTGGATCACAATATTTAGATTGAACAACATATTCTCTTTCAACAGATATGTGATATGTGGAAATATATTAAAAACTTTTGTCAAAAAATCAGTTTTTCCATGGCTAAGAAGACATTTTGAGAAACTGCTGATTCATCACTTCAACATGCCTTAATTTCATAATGAACAAGCAGACAGAGTCGGCCATATAGCCCGCCATGTAGGAATCTTGAATATATTTATATAAATATTCTCAAATTTCTATATAGCAAAAGGCACATCTAGACTACTTGGTTGATACCTGTACAAAGTTTCAGCAAAATATATTGAATAGTTTTGAAGTTTGAGGCCGGAATGGAAAAGCCCGGACAGACAGACGGACAGAGCTCATTTCTATATTCCCCGCCAACTTCGTTGTGGCGGGGGATAACAAGTATCCCAGGTGAAACATTGCATTTTTGGAAGCAGTAAACACTCAGGATTAAATTGATTTATTATATGACGAGCAGTGAAATACTGGGATTTATCAGTGAAATAAACTGTCTATCAAGCTACAGTGAAAATAACTTATATTTTCACTGCGAACGGTGAATGATATAATTTGACGTCATAAAACAATGGTCTCGCGTGGCGATTTGGCTTATGACGTCACAGTGTTACTGTGGTGACGGGCTGTTCTTTGCGGCCGCTTGGCATGAAAACCACCCTTTTCGGACATAATTACATGGATAATATCATATAATAAATAGAATATCCGTCAATTCTTGACAAATACCATGTTTATCTCATCTCGTGAGGTAGAAAAGTTATATAACCTTTCTACCTCACTCGATGAGATAAACATGATATTAGTCAAGAAAAGACAGATATCCTCTATATATTGTTTCTGCCTTCACCAAAAACTTGGACCTAAAGTCACTTTAGAGACAACTTATGGCTTTCGGCCCATGGCCTAACCTGACGGGTTAGCACATGTTGCATGTTTATTCATATCCGTTTGTATGTTATAATTATGTTCAATGACACTACCCTTTTATAGTAAATGAGTATGTTCTTCGCCTTCTATATGATATGCATAGTAATATAGGGCAGTGATAACATTACCATGGGTTGCATATATATTTACCGGTACTGATTGCAGTCGACTGCAGTCTGTTCGCACTCTAGTATTCAACCATTACCAAAACTCACAAAAGACGTACTCTTTGAAACTGAACTGATGTCTTATGATAATTGTAATTATATTGCAAGTTGCCTGTCTGTCCATTTTGTTTTAATGGAGAACTACAAATTGAAACTAAGTGTTCGTTATTATTTTTTTGTCAGTAATTAAATATGGGATATTTTATTGACAATGAATGGTAATTTGGACATTTTATGAGGTCAGCGAAAAACAGGATGTTAAAAGTTATTGAATGAATTTCTTATATTATAGAATAGCTTGTATCATGTTGATGAGGGTATCAATCTGCTATTTAGACATTTGTGTACATGAATGCGAGAAATATTTGTTAATTAACAGAATACACAACTTTGTTTATTAGGACGCACTGTGATTGGGTATATATACAACGCTGCAGTGGTTGTCGTCGTTCTAATTGATTTATTGATTAGCAACATGAGACATGAAAGACTCTGTCTTATGAACGTAATTTTCACAAATTGACAGTTTTGTGATGTGCTATTGTTACATTTAAAACATCACAATTCATCACCAATGTAATAAACTTTTTATTTTAAAAGTACCGGTAATTTAAAACTGGAATTAAAAAACGATTTACTGATAACTTAATAAATGATTGAAATCAAACTCAAAACATAATTGTAATTTTACTTTCATATGATGTGTGATGTAGCCACAGCCATCTGTTGTTAAACCGAAAACTCAAGAGGAATTTAAAATGGAAATTGTGAAAATAAACATATATTATTTTGGTTATCATTAACAATTAATGTTGCAGTAGATTAATTACATTAACTTCAGACTTTGTATGCACGGACACAATCCCACAAATACACCCTTATTCCAATATTTTGTTATTTACTTCTGAATTTTTTTTTAAATATCAAAACCAAAACTTATCAAAAAAAATCGTAACAGTTGTTACAGAATGGTCGATAATTAAATGCAGGCTGTAGTATAACCATAGACCATAGAGGGTACCATTAATGATTAGTTTTATATATTCCGAATAAAAAGGTGCATCCATTGTGTTTGTGTTGTGTTTGGCTTTAATACGCTCAAACTCACCATATGCGCTGTTTACAATACAAACAAATTCACTCAGCTTGCATATTCAAGAGCTACAGATAAGTTTTTGGTTGATTGAGTAATGTACGCGCTTGCGTCCACCTTAATTGAGTATCCACCATTTCTTTTGAGTAACCAAATAAATTGTACGCAGCTCAATCAAATCAATTGGGTATTTTACTAATTTTGCATTATATAAATTGGTCATAAGACAAAGAAAATGTACAAAAGGTACCTATAACCATTGAAATAATTATACAAGGTGGCGCTGCAAGCAATACTTTTCCTCTCTGTCTTACAAAATTAGAAATTTTAAAATATGTAATATTTGTTTCTTATTTTGATCTCAATTTAAAGAGTATATAGGAGTATAAATGACAGTATCAATGAAATAAAGGCTTACCCATATTGATTAATAAGGTTTTAAAAACCAAAAAGTATACATGTATGAGGAAATTCTCTCTATTAAGTTCTAGGAATTGTGGAATAAGGAGGTTTTGTAAATTCAAAACCTATTACAGTGACCCGAAACTTTAAATAACCATAGAATTTAATATACAAATCTATATAACGAAAGAAAAAAGGGGGTTCACCATACTATTTTAATGGTATGTTTAGAAAACTAAGATATGGTCACAATTTTTTCCAAAGTGAGATAACTCCAAAGCTTGACTGAGTACTACTGAAATACCATTTTCATTTTAAATATATTGTTAGACAAATATGTTTTCATAAAACAAAGTCTATTTCGATTAGTTACAATAAAATAATAATGGCCCTATTCCTGTAGATACATTTAAATATTCCAATGCACATGTGTCACACTATTACTGAAAATGACTACAGAAGCTACATGGCAATGCACTTCTGACAACTGGGAGTGTTCAGATACAAGGTTTGTTGAACATCTTTAAATGCTGATTCATCTGTTATTCATAGTAGATAATCGATCTATACTGTAATATGAGAATTTAAAATCGACGTTGACTAGTTGAAGAATCATTTACCGACAGTGCTAGATGAGACTTCAAGTTGAATAATGTAACATGTGAAATATTTAACCTCTCATTCATTGCATAAGATTTCGCATATTTGTTCAAAGTAGCCATATCGGACATGTCTCAAGGCCATTCTTAACCATAGATAATGTTATAAACAACTCAAACAGGATTTATTTTTCGCTGAAAAAGTAACAAGACAGCCAGACTGGTCGATTTTATCGAATGGTATGGTAGCGAATATAACCGGTTGCTTTGTAGGCCAGCGCAAACTACTTCTTGGTAGATAGTGAACGCAGAGCAAGGAACGTTAGAAGCGTGACTATAGGTACTTCCATACCCAGTTGATAAAAGCAAGTTTGAGTGGTTGCAGAGAACTGCTGAGATACTATTACAGCCCTGTAATACCAGTCTCGATCGGTTTTCAGATTTCAGTTACCATGGTACGCATGTCAATCTTTGACTTTACTTTGTGTACTCATTAGACATCGGCTTAATTGAGTATTTACGAAAATGTAAGCGTATTTGTACGCAATAGAACTTAGAGGAATTGGGTTTTTACTAAAATTAATGCGTAATTTACGCAAATACGCAGCTTATCTGTAGCTCTGATATTCTTCCCCAATCGCATAATATATCATAATTACTAGTTTCCAATTAAAATCGAGTAACATCATTTTGCATGTGCAGAAACGGACACTGCATGTTCCATTTACATGCACAATAGTTATATGACTTATTCAACATTATCAACCCAAAGTTGTTATTTTGCCTGTTTTAAGTAAGATTCCAAAATTACGTTTGACTCATTGGCGCGCGACTCACGCAGTATACTGTCCGGTTTTTTATCAGAAATCACTACTTTTACCTTCATATCGTCAATGTTCTAAGTCGACTATCATCAAAATGGTAGTTTTTGGTAACAGTCAGTACTTCTCGATAAAGTAACACTAT